>OU612074.1:2085561-3364727 GCA_914767715.1 Membranipora membranacea
AGAACGCACCCGCACTATTCAATCAGAATTAAGGTCATATTTAGAGAGTCAGTATTTGTATAGTTCTCACTGGTTTAACATGCTTTTTTAGTAGATACACACAGGCATCATAAAATAGACAATTCAAATATATATTCATACCTATAGACCAATTGAACCTTGGTGCTTTGTGTATATACTATAACACTTCAAATATGAGGCCCCTTACTGATGAAGAAACAGGAACATTCTTTGAAAAGCTTGCACATTAGTGAGTATTACTTTTACTTACATGATACATGTAACATACATACCTTACTTTTTTTTACTTACTAATACTTACTAGACAGTTTTTTACTTTACTTTACTTAAATACTTATTACATATTAGTACTTACTTCAATCAATTCAAACAAGAAATCGGAACTCCAACTCCTTGCTTACTTACAACCAACCAAGGAGTTAGACTAACTCCTTGATCCATCCAAGTGAAATGACATTTCATAATGAACTTAAATGTTAGTTGTGAAACACCTGTCAGCTAAGTTTCAGGCTTGCAAGCCAGTGGGTTACACCACTTGCACACAGTACACACACACACACACACACAGGACAGAATCACTACAATTGCAAACCAAAATAAACATACATACAATACATAGGGCCAATCCTATGTATGTATGTATGTTCATTTTGGTGCCTATGATAGGCATTTTGATACTTACATCAAAGACGACATCACGCTAGACCGCCTAGGGGGCGTAAGGGGCGTGCCTCAGTTTTTGGACATAAATACATAAGGTTTGGACATTGTTCCAGAATACCATCCCATGGGTAGGGCATTTGGGTTCAGAGTGGGTACATGTACCCATCCAGTAGGGCATCAGTAGTATTGTCCTCTGATTGTCCTTAGATTTTCATATCCCGTATTGTCCGGGGCAGAAAACTGTTATGGTAACAGTTTCCTGTGGCAGCGATAGAGCGTGGCTCGTTCCTTGTTTGTGATCTTGTCGAGACTGTAGTATGGGGCTGATTCATTATTTCATCGTAGGATGTGCAGAGTGCAGGGTGGGCCTCCTCTCTTGACAGTACCTTATGTAGAAGCTTTACCCTGGAGTTGTTCCGCCGAATATCTAGCTGTTCCAGCTGCAATTTCTCCTTTGCTTCCGTAATACCCCTCCTCCCCTTCAATCCACAGATCATTCTCACACCTTGGTTTTGCACAATCTCGAGTGCCTCGATCTCCCTCTTTGTTGAAGGATCCCAGGCACAGGAAGCATATTCCATATGAGGAAGGCAGAGAGACTTGTATGCAATCAGTCTGGCTCTCTCCGATGCCCAGTAGAGAGCTCGTCTGATCCTCCCAATCTGCTTTCTGGCGCTGCAGATCTTGTCGGCTATGTGGTCAGTGAACTTTAGATCTGACTGCAGTATCACTCCCAAGTGTTTGCAGTGATCTGTGTGCTCCAGCACTATATCGTCCATAGTGTACTCTGGGACTGTTCTCTGGGGATGGAAGGCAATAATCTTACACTTCTTAGCATTAAAACTCATCCCCCAGGTTTTAGCCCAGGTGTTCAGTGACTCCAAGTTGGCTTGAAATCTCTCCTCATCATTTCTGTTGTCTACATTTTGGTACATCAGTGTATCATCAGCAAATAGGCCAGCAGAACAATCAACATGACTGGGGAGATCGTTGATATACACCAAAAACAACACTGGACCCAACACCGAGCCCTGTGGGACTCCCGATGTCACTGGAAGGGATTCAGATTTGGCTCCATCCAGCACCACTGTCTGCGATCTGTTACACAGGAAGTCATGTATCCAGTCCAGCAGGTAGCTTTCCATACCAGGTATGTCTGTCAGTTTTTGCATTAGCAATGCATGTGGTACACGGTCAAAGGCCTTTGACAGGTCCAAGACTGCTGCGTGCACACTGGACTTCTTATCGGTTGCTCCTATGATCTCATGCAAGGTGGCGCATATCTGAGTTTCACATGAGAGCCCTTTTCTGAAACCATGTTGTCTATTGTGGAGCCAACTGTCAATCTTCTCTAGAAGGTTTCTCAGCACAATATGTTCAAGCAGTTTACAGGGTATGCTTGTGAGAGAGATTGGTCGGTAATTGTTGGCGTTCTGTTTGTTCCCGTTTTTATGAATGGGCGTCACATTAGCAGTCTTCCATTCAGCTGGCAGTTTGCCAAATGTTAGAGATTTGTTGAAGATCAGGGACAAGCAACCTGCAGTCTGCTCAGTGTCTAGAGTGAGGTCTTCTTTTTTCAAGCCATCAGGGCCTGGAGCTTTTCCAGACTTCAGGCTATTCAGAAGTTTAATCACACCGTATACTTCTATCTCTCCGCAGTTGGGTTTGTGTGATGCAGTATCCTGGCTGTGGAGGGCATGTGTCTTATTGAACTGGTTGTGAAAGTGAGTGTTTAAGATTGTGGAGCATACAGCAGGGTCATCAGTGATGTCACCATCTGTATTGAGCAGTGAGATATGCTGTTTTGGTCTCTGTCCTCTCAGATGTCTGTAGAAGGGTTTGCTGTTTCCCTCCAGCAGGGGCTTACACAATCTGCTCTCCACATAGGTACGCTTTGCTTTGTTAAAGTGCTTTTTGGCTTCTCTCCTCTTGCTCTTGTAAAGCGCCTCACTGGTAGCTATTAAAATTAAATTGTATTAATAATAAAATAGTTATTAATATTATTAATAATAAAATATTAATAGCCCAGTAGTCTTAGTAGAGCATCGCATTTTTTACAAAGAAAATCTGTCAAAACTTAATCCTGACTATGCCTGGCTATAACATACATTGGTCTCTCGAGTCTGGTTAGTCAAGTCAATGGTTTTGCCAATGGTTTTGGATTTCACCAGCAAATGTCCAAGTATGATTAATCCCCGGCCATCCTTTGCTTGGACTCGACCTTCAAACCATTTAGTTTACATCAGCACATGTCAGACATGTGAATTAGCGAATATTGTACAGCAGCTTAGCAAAAGCTTTAGGCCTACCCATCATTGTATATACACAAGAAGGCGCAGCAATCCATAACAGGCCTACACAGCAGGTTGCCTGCATTGAGGACTAGGCTCTGAGCAAGGACAGTGTGCATATAACACAAGTCTGGGAACCTTTGATCATTCAAACTTTGTCCTTTAGTGATCCTCCTTATTGCAATCCATGAGTCATCTTGGAACGGAATTTTAAAACCCTTTGGGCTAACATTACGGTTTGAACTGCATTGACAGAGTATTGATTTTAGAAGGCATTAAACAGACTGTAATAATAAATGATTTAATGAATGGTGGAACTTCCTTTGCACACATGTTGGACTGTGTGCACATTTGGGAATGGATTCACATGTGCGACCGTGTTCACATGTGGATCTGCGTGCACATATTGGACCGTGCTCGTATGTTGGAATGATTGTGTGCATGTGTGGGGCTGTGATCACATGTGGAACTGTGAGGGTCAGAATTCTGCTAACAAGTTCCCAGCAGAAGCCAAATGAAATCATCCTGAGCTTGGCTGGACCTTAATCGATGAGTAAAGAAAGTTTGGTACTGGAGGGGGGATCAATTAGATTGAGCGCAAGTTTTTGATCCGAAAGTAGCCATCACTACGCCCAGAATCCTGGCTCACTTGGGCTTTCAAATAGACAAATTTATTCCCAATTGTTTGCTCAGAATGTGAATAGTACATTGATAAGTGAGATATTTTGGAAAGTCACGCTCAATCACAGAGGAGCAATCAAATAGTGATTGTTGCAGTGTTTGATGACAAGTCCCGATCCCATGACTAGAGCAAAACAGTATTTAGAACAATGCAAAAATTGATCAGCAACAGCAAGATGAATATTTTTTTTCTTTTTTTTACAGCATAGGAGAAAACATAAAACTGCTCATTGACAGACCCGATGGGACTTACTGCTTCAGATATCACAGAGATAGAATATTTTACTGCAAGTAAGTAGGCTGCAGCGGTAGGTCTAGGTAGATCTAGTGAGCTTCAATAGGTTGAGTTCTCATCTCATTCATAGCCGGCATGGCCAGCAATTGTTGGGGGCAAGTCTCACCACTCAGACCATTAGAAATGATAGTCGGGGACACAGGCCATAAAGCTTTCTAGGACAACGGTCATCACTTCCTTGTCTGTAATAACGATGTTTTGATCCCTCTAATTTTTTAAACCTGCTCATCAAAATAAGGCCTATACACAGATTATACAGTCCTTGTCTGCATCGGGTGTTGCTCTCTCCTGCTGATAGGCTGTATAAGTTGAACTGTGAAGAAACGCGAAGTGGAACTCGGAACTAACTCGATCAAATTATTTAAGCGATACCATGAGGGACCTGAACATTGCCTCTGTTGCTGGTGGTATTACAAAGTATTTGTTATGTTTTATGGTTGCTAGGTTTTATCGGCAATGAATCATATCTATATAATATATAAATATATATATATATCTTTGTACTTTATTATGAGTGACAGTGATTTGATATATCATCTTTTGCGTAAAGAAGACCTTACTGGATATGCTTCACAATTAGCATTTCACATATTTTCACATCTATGACGCAGGCATTATTGACCTTACTCCATCATATTACAGGGAGAGTCTGATGAAGATCGCCTGCAATATCGGCAGGGACGAGCTCATCAGCTTCGGAACTTGTTTTGGAAAATTCACAAAAACTGGCAAGTTCATGCTCCACATCACAGCTTTAGATTTCCTGGCTCCTTATGCAAAGGTATGATTTCAGGAAATAAACATTGTACTGTGCTCTAAATAATCATGGAAGTGATCTCTCTTTGATATCCAAGGAAATCGGGGAAAGACTATTCTTTTAATCACTGGGAGACAATTACTACCTTAAGTTAAAGTTGTTATGCATCTGGGTATTTTTGTGTGTATTATCAGCTGTATCGTGATAATAACCAGGGCCGAATAGGTTAATCAACCAATGTGTGCAAAGACTCTGGCGTTGCTGGGGGTAGCTAGCCAAGGATTAGTGACCAGGATTTTAGTAAATGTAAGAAAAAATTCCAACTTTTGTCATAGACATTCCAGTAGGCTAAGGCATGCTTATGAATATCCCACAATGCATTGTTCCCAGTTATATAAGGTTTATTACATCATGAGGCCGACTCATAGACTTAAAAATAAACCTAGACAGTACACTGTATACAGCTGAAGTGAGGCACTTAATTATGGGCAACGTAACGGCATTTGAAGGTGTAGTAGCATTGGTATTATCATTGATTTACTGTCCATAATCCAGGTTATTTTTTGATAACTCGATCAATTTTGATTGGATTTTGAGTTTACCATCAGCAGTATCTTGTTATTTTGATGTTATCTCTTCTTCAAAACAATTTCTTGTCTAAAATTTGTATCAAACTGTTTATGACAAGCCGCTAAATCTATTGCAATTTTCCAACTCAAAATCAGATCAAAATTGATCGAGTTATCAACAAAAAACCTGTATATAAGCTTCAAGTCAATGATAACACCAATGCTACTACACTTTGCACTGTCTTTACGTCACCTACAATTAAGTGCCTCAATGCTAATGCTCCATATAGTGTGCTGTCTATGTTTATTATTAAGTCTAGGGGCTGATCTGATTTTCTTTGCAGTGCTCTGCATGTATATTATTATTTACTTTGTTATATATTGAAAAAAATACAGTCACTCTGGCCTACTTACCATTTGTCTGTAGTAATAAGCCTACCAAGGAACTGTCAGTAAGAATGAGCAAGGCTTCCTTATTAACTTGCAACACAAAACATGCTAATCAATTCAAACCAAACCCTTAGCTCATAATTACACAAATAGATCCCAATTCATTCAGTCAGAAGACATACAGTTCCATGAAAATTGAAAACTTTTCATACTAATCTTCAGGCAAGTCGTGTTTTTCTCTACAAGGAATAATTAGTGTGTCATTACATCAGTTTTAACTATAAGGCCCCTCCTCCAGGATAACAGTCTCTACCTTAAGATATCTGAGTGAGGTAGATGCTTAATCACTAAAACATCATTTCTCTTTTAATTTACTTTCAACATTTTGTTTCAATTATTTTAGTTTAAGATTTGGTTGAAGTCTGCGGCCGAGCAGACCTTCCTATATGGACATCATATCATGAAATCAGGCCTTGGACGAATAACAGAAAACACTGAGAAATATCAGGGAGTTATTGTATATAACATGGGTGATATTCCATTGGTAAGTCTACTATTGTGAGATAATAATTTCTATTAACCTTGTGTGAATATCTCAATGAATATACTTGTAGGTCAGTGAATGAAGTAATCAAGTATACAAGGCTTCGATAACATGTTGCTCTGTGTGCATCTTGGAACCTGTTGGAACAGTGATTTGGGATTTTGTGTTTATCGGAGTTGTGTACCTCCTAATTTTATGTGTATGAGACACGCTACCAATCTCCTTGATTGCAATCAAAATAATAACACAGTTGCCTTCTCAAGTCTGAATTAAATACTAAGACATCTCCCACAATCATACTGACTCTCGTGATCTGACTGGGCATGTAGATCACTGATAAACTAGGCTATCATTACCACAAAGCAGGTGTCGTAAGGCTAAGTATGCATCATGCGTGACTTGAATTTGCGCATGTGCAAGAACAATGAGTTTAGTTTGGGTTCTGATTGCAACTTTGGAAAGGGGAAATGGGATATCCCCTGCAAAAAACTGTCAATCAAAATCAGCTAATAATGACAAGGGAGGATAACTATTAATAACAAATCCGCAAGCTTTGGGGATTGTGTCACCAGAGCAGTTAGCCAATCAGATGGCTTCGGAATTCCGAGACTCAATTTTGCAGAGATCAGCTCATGCCCAGAGCTGAGCATGCGCAGAATGTCCTACAATTCAACAATATAAAGTCAATAGTTTTACATGCTGTTCAATCATTACATGGATATACCGCCGCATTTGTATGGGATGACTTCTTTTTTCCATTATATCTCTGTTATAATTTTGAATTTTGCAGCACTGATCTTTATGTCTAAATTCCAATTCAACATAGTTAGTCATATAACTAAGAATATTGGGCCATTTCATTTTCCGAGTCTTATGGTTTCATCAATTCACTGGCTTAGAATTCAAACGTCCTAAATAATGCAATGCAAACTTTTGGTTATAACACATTTAAAAAATGGCTATGTTTATCATGGAAATTTCCGGAATTATTGTGATTCAATGATTGTACAACGCATCAAGTGCTTTGGTTTTCATAGGTCTTTGAACAATGTTATCAGTTAGGACAGTTGTTCTTAAACAAGCAAGGCATTTTGAGAATGCAAATTTCCGAACTGCTTTTGTCACTGGAATATTTGACATTTAACCTGTTTATTTGAGCTATCCACGGAGAGTCAAGGAATAGATTTGATAATTTAATTGAGAGATGACACGCTATGATCTACTTACCATTTTACAAGTACGACAATCACAACAAACACCATCAAGGGTAGAATGTGTTTTGAATCTATAATACATTAGTCTCCTCCAGTGTACACTAAAATAATCATCCTCACACATAAACCTTTTTGTTGCACATAAATACTTTATTACCTGTAATACTTGTATCACTACAAATCAGAATTACAGAAATACAGAATTTTGTCCGTCCAACCTTCTGAGAAAGCTGAAGAAAAATATTTTTTAAACTTTATTAAACCTTATTCAACTTTATTAAACTTGGGTAAACCTTACTAAACTTGCTTTTTCATCACTTAATTTCCTTGTTGAGCCGGTCCTGTTATTTTGTTGTTGTTGTTGTTATGTTTGTTGCGTCCCTATTTGTTGTTGAGCACCTTAAAAGGGTGCTGGCTACCTCCCATCTCAAAAAAAACTCACCTTATCTATTATATCCCGATGGTAGGGTGCCTGAAGCTGTGCCCTGGTAGCTGTTTATTTCAACCTTTTCTTTGTAATTGAAAAACCCTCTGATCTCATAATGTGCACAAAAATTTTCATTCCACACGGTTTGATGAGCTTCAGTTCTTGTACCCATGAAACAGGTGAAAATAATACATCTGGCAGCTGACCTTCAATGAAGCTTCGCAGGTTGTCCACATCAGCGATTGAGCTATGACGACGCTCGCAGCAGTGCTGTGTGATTGTCAGCATTGCAGGAGTTTGCCGTCTAAAGAGCTGCAACGTATAGCTCATGTGGGAATTTTGATTTTGTGGTACACACAAGTTAGACCAAAGGATTAGGTTGATCAGGCGTATGGGTTATCTGCATCTGATCTCGCAGAACTCCTTGTCTGGTTGTATCGAGTGTTATAGATCTCATGCTATTTCCATTCATTCAAACTCTCACCTTGCTGGTATTCAGATATAAACCTTTTCTTGTACACATATAGCCTATATATAGAAGATAGTGAGCAAATCCTTTTGGTTTTTTTTCCTCACATAGTGGGGCTCCAAATATGGGAAACTCTCTATATGATTTCGAACTTACTGGACTGAAAGTTTGGTTGCAGGTGACGGATGGTCTGTATGTACAGGATTTCTGTCTTCATCAAAGTCTTTTGACCCTCGACTGGCTGTTTTTATGTCTACATACTCGAAGCAAGTCAACTTCACTTTTTTGCATTGAGCACTGTGTGGATTTTGAAAATTTATGTTTGAATAATATTCGTTTCTGATCCGCAGAGGTTGCAACTATTGTCTTTGAATAATACTGGGGATGTTTCTGGCAGCCCATCTTCCATTCCAGAGAGAATAAAAAATAGCTAAATTTTGTACATTGGAGAAGGCGATTTTACATCTTACCCCACTGCCAGGTCCGCAGAAAACAAGCTGTCTTCTCATGTTTCCATCCATTTAAAAGTGTATGCTCACTGGCTTCTCGTAACCCTTTTAGTTGGAGCAGGGTGGTTGGTTGGAGCATTGTTTACATAAGGCTTTGAGTGATTGGACAATCATTTAGGAGATTTGCATTCTGAATTTTAATTGAGAAGGGCGATGAGATGGGATCTTCACACGTTGATAAAAGCTAAACTCAAACAGAGACCAAAATTTGAAGTAAACTCAAAATTCACCAAAACTTAACAAAAAATGTATTTTGAACATTTCATCATTTAAGACATTTGCATCCTCGGGCATTCACATTGTTATGTCACATGAGCTCGAGAGAGATCCATCCGCCAGCATCCAATTTGGTTCCACATTAACCTTGATATCCTTAGATTGAGGTTCCTTTTATTCACTAATTATTGCTTACAAATTATCTGCATATAAACTTTTGAACACTTAGAAATTTCTATCCATATCGTGACAGCCTCCTAAAACACTCTGCTCTTTTATTTTTAGGGTTTTGGTGTGGCTGCCAAATCAACTGGAGAATGTAGAACTTCCGATCCTATGAATATTGTAGTGTTCCATCAAGCTGATATCGGACTTTATATAAGAGAGGAGGGTACACTAACTTGAGAAAACTTGCTTCACAGATTAGCTGACTCACCTTTATCTTGTATTTTGCTTCGGTATATTTTAAGTTGACTGCCAGTGTCTCTTATAATGTGACGAGACAAATTCCCCCCCCCCCCCCACCGTGTTTTTATAGCTTCAATATGTTTGTATTTTGAGTTAGTTATTACAAGTCAGGACTAAACCTTCATTATTATAGCATGTATATGACACATGTTACTTCTTCACTCTACCCTGCACACCACTATACAATAAAGAGTGTACAATAATCATAAACCCATATCTGAGGAAATGAGTTGACAGGATGTAGCCTCATGAGCTGTTTTTAGCTGAGGCGTTAAGAAAGCGTCGCATCCTTATGTGTAAATGGATGATCGGCTGACGGTGTGTCACCCATCTTTAAATCTGTATCATGTCTAGCGCTGAATGATGTTTGTCCTCAAAAATACCTAGAACCAGAGGTATTTCTAAAAGTATGTGAATGATACTTTTCGTCTTAGGTATCTTAAACATAGATTTAATATAATAATATTTGAATAGTATATTGACCCTATGATCTTAGATGTGAAGATACACGCTCTTCACTGGATGGTAGTCTGTCATCTGATAATATGTGAGAGAAAATCTTCTAGTGAGAGATCGGGCCTTTATTCAGCTCTCGGGCACATTTACCCAGAGTGCACTGGATAATCAGGTTAGCCTTACCATTTCCGACATTGTCACAGAGACTCACCTGTAGAATGGGAACAACCAGAAAGCAATCAATTTAAATCAAATTTGTCCATGTTTGTGTCATGCTTGCATTATTTAAAAACTTAGCATCGACCAAGTTATGTTTAGTTGGGCATGATCAGATCTTTATGATATAACTATAATTGGGAGCTTCACCAATTTTACTGGCAGTTTATAATCAAAACCTCCCTAGAAACAGAATTGGCTCCCCTCTCAAACAAACATACAAGAGACCACGACTCCCCACTCAAACATAAGTGCTACAAAAACGCTCATGACTGTGTGACGCTGTGCAAGACACAATGCAGTTTTTTGTCATTGTTTGGTTTAAACTTGAAAGACAAGTTCAGCTCTGAAAAATTGTGACAAGATGGCTTGGTCTCTCTGGTGTTTAATGCTGGTGTTATCCTTTCAAAAAGGTGAGTGTTAGCTGAGATGCAGGCAGTACAAAGAGACCATCAGCAACATCTATATATCTTTTCTTATCTATCACTCACATTGATTCAGAAGAGAAATTTCAATTTCAATGGTTTTAGTTTTGGAATTTGGGTGATTTCTGGTGGTATTTTTGCAAGCTAAGATTTTTAGTAATATATGGTGCTATTTTATCGCACACAATATTCAAAACGGACCGGCCCACCACCACAAGATATTGCCGGGCCATCTTTCCATGCGTGCCCCAATCTCTACTTAGGCCTACTCCTTGGGCCTACTACCTGTGGACGTGGTGGCTTGGTTCTAGGTGTATCACTGTTGCGATTTGATAATCAGTTGAAGGTCGTGGATGTGGGGCTGTCCACATTTGCAAATAATTGATACCGTGAGCGTGACGTTGGGAGGAGAATTTTATTGAAACCAAAAAGGGTCTTTGAAAGGCCTCATAAAACACACGCCCACATTGTTTACTACCAGGAACCATAATGGATACTAGAGGAAGCAAGATGCAAAGCACAAAACCCAGTTCACAACTGGAAACAAAGGGTGGTAGTTCAACCCCCTGTGAAGTAGAACTACCAAACACCATCTGGTGCAGAAAGAACAGCATGTTGCTGTTACCCCTGTGGCCATTAAACCTTAACACACTGTTAGCCAAATGAGGTACTCATTTCCTTCAATAATGTTCCTATGAGTTCGATGTCGTCAAAGGTATGTCTAGCAGCAGCCTAAAAAACATGCCTTACCTGGAGAAAGGGAAACGATTACTGTCTTTCTCCCTAGGCAGCTGGTGTATCTCCCTGTCGATTATGCACAATGAAAATGACTTTGTAAAAGACCAATCCTCAAAATCCAATCGATCAGCATTGTGTTGATGATATACATTTTTTAGACCAGCATGCGTTGTTTACGGTTAACAATGCCCTATCGTGGCGGGCATCGGCAACCTTGGTTGTTTTCCCTGCAGGTCATTACCAGCAAAAAACCAGGCTAAGCCAACCCCACATCCAGGAGTCAACAACCATTAAGAAAAAAACTTATTGCGTTTAATTATGATGGATGCCAATCAATCAGATTATCTACCTTTACTGACCTACACAAAATTATCAATGATGAAACTAATAAAAGTATCTTTGTGTCTATTAATATCTACGTTCACTGTCATGGCGCTTCTCGGCCTATTGGCTAAGATCAAAGTGTCACTGCCAATGGCTGATTAGTGCCAGTTCAGTTTTGGCAGCTCGCTGCACACCCACGATTAGGAGGTCCACCATGGCCTCACCTCTAGGATGCATTCTAGTTTTCTAGGATGTATCACATTCTCAGTATGAGGATTTAGGGCACCTTGCGTCCCTCTTTAGGGGGCAGCCCAATCTTCTGTTTCTGCGCAAACAGCAACAAAATTATTAATAAACAAAATGCCCTGACTTTCTGCTACCTTTGTCATTTATAGGTGCTGTCCTCGGCTCTGATACTTGCTTGAAGTGGGGTTATGTGCAAGGATTTGAGGCATGCGACTTTGAAGATCATGTAAGACTTCACAACTTTATACATTGTGTGACTGTTGTTCTGGTTAAGTTTATCATTATTAGTCATACAACTCTATGACAATATCTACCTTTGATTGGCAACAATATACTCTGTATTTAACCTAAAGACTGAATGTCCAACATTTTTTAAATGTCCATCCTTCAAGCTATACTCCATTATACCGTCATTTTGTGCTAGGAAACATAGGCTATGAGTTATTCTGAATTTCAATAAGAGTTATTTCATACGGATTTATGTTTGTCAATTGAGAGACTACAGGCCATCAAATTTAGGAATGACAATGCAATGCAATGACCCAAGTCACCCCTAATACTTTATCGTATAACTGATTTTAAAAAACCTATAGGCCTAGGCCTATAACTCATCACCTATGTATTCTGGCACGGTATAACAACACAATCACAATCACACAATCCCACTGCAGTCCACTGACTACTGGGGATTGTTTAGACCAAGTTTGGTCCATTTGCCTGCATTCCGAGTCGCTCCCGATCATAGAGTTATTATATACTCTAGAGTGGACAATGTGTACAAAAATAGCATCAGTTTTTGTCCTACTTAATTATTGCGAAATCCATAACACAACGCAATCTGGTTGTGCATGGCTAGTGCATGTATCATATAACTTATCATTGAGAATATACGTATTGGGCGTGGAAATTTAGATTTTTAGAGCGATTTTACCCAATTTTTTGGAAAATGTTTTATGTGACACTATATGGATCACTTGCAGGTATTTTCACTCGCAGCCATTAGAAAATATTTCTATGTTTTCCCATTAAAATAAGCCAAAATCTCAACCGCAAATTCATCATTGTGATGAAATAGAAACTACCGGGCTAGCTTAATTTTTTTCACTGCCACTTGCCAGCCATATTAGCTGTTTCCTGTCTCTCTGTAGACTGTGTAGGAATGATCGGATGCGGAGGTGTAAAAGTATTGTATATGATGTTGATGTTTACATTTACAAATAAACAACCATCAGAGAAAATTGCATCATCCCCCCCCTGAACCAAATGATCTCTTTATTTGAGTATGGTGAGAAATTTGAAATATCTGCAAACCAAATGTCACATCGATGAGAATGCGAAATTATATTGGCTTTCTCAGCACTCATAATTGTATAACCATCTTAATATCAGTTGTGTGGGTAGAATTTTCTGAAAGTTGGTAGAACGCAGAGGGTGGGTGCAAATAGAAAGATTTGATCCAATGATATATATAAATTTGCTTAAAAGATTTTAATTCTCATTGTATACTATTATATGTGGTTTAAAGATGAAATAAATTTTTTAAGTCTCACTTTACTCCCTCTGTACTCTTCTCAACTGAAGATTGGAGTTGCAAAGACACAATATTATGGTGTTTTCTACATAATGTGTTGCAACTGATAACTTACTGCAATTTCCATACAATTTTCCAGACTGAGTTAGTGAGTTTAAGAAAATCTAGAGTCAATCTGGACAAGTATTAATCTTGAGTTTTCCGTTTGACGTTTTCTTGCTATTCTCAGCAGAAGAGTTTATGTATTATTGATTTAACCTGCTGTGTTGGCTTGAATAGTTTCGGCAATACAAACACGAGTGGCCACTCTGGAGAAGGAAATAGAGCGTTAAATGACATAGCCAAACCAAAACCCAAAACCCTAAAAAATTTTGAACAACTGGTTACTTATACGCATTGTATAATTGGAAGTTATAATACTGGACGGATAAAGTGTGTAACAGTGAGTGTGTAACATTTCAGTTAGAGAGAAAGGACACAGTCAAACTGGCAGGCAAGTGGTAGGGGCAAAAACCGGCTAGCCAGGTAATTCGGATGTTATCCTGATGATGTGTTTGCGGTTGAGATTTTTAGTGTTTTAAGGGAATAACACAAATCATTTTGTCCCCTGACTGGTAAAGAAATCACTTGCAAGTCATCTAATAGTGTGACATGAAAAGTTTTACAAAGAAAAAAATCTAAAGACGATAAAGGCAAGCAGCAAACTTTTTCACCTCCAATCGCTTTTCCACAGGCTACTTGTACCCCATGTTATCACAAATCATCCTCAGTAGCTGGAACTGAACAGATAAAATAAACTGACTGAGTGTGCGACATATTAGTTAGAGCGACAGGACACAGTCGAAGCCCTGTCATTGCGATTTAAGCTCATGTGGTTGCAGTTGATATTTACTTATTTTAATGGGCGAATAAGAAAATTTTTATACTGACTGGAAGATGAAATACCTGCAGGTGATCTAAATGTAAATGGTGTTACATGTGAAATTCTCTGAAAAATGGCTATAAGAACTCCATAAACTAAATTGGTATGTCCAATTCTAATCTTTTAAATGAAAAAGGATTCATGCACTATCCACGCTCAACCAGATTTTGTTGCGTCATGGAATTGAAAGTGAAAGTACCTGCAAGTGATCCACATGATGTCACAAAAAATTTTTCCCGATAAAATGGCTATAAGCGCTCTAAAAATCTAAATTGCCATGTCCAGTACGTAAATTCTCAATGATAAGTTATATGATACAGGCACTAGCCATGCACAACCAGATTGCGTTGTGTCATGGATTTTCTCAATAATTAAGTAGGACGTTTTTAGCACTGCATTGTCCACTCTAGAGTATATGATAACTCTATGCTCCCGATCCACTGGTCACGCCACCGCGGCATGACCAGTGGAAGGGAGCAACAGGAATGCAGGCAATTGGATTAAACATAATCTAGGGATTATTGGACCCCAGGTGTGCTCCAACCTGCCTACAAACTGAGAGCAAATTGGCGCAGACATTGCGGCCTAGCCCCTAAGGTACCCCTATCTCGCCATCCTCTCTTCGGGATGCGGTGAGTGATGAAACCTTGAGATTTTACCCAATAACATTTTTAACCAACATTTGTGTTTCCATATGTCGACTTGGCATCAGTATATGGGAATAGCATTTAAGTCCACTGTGGCATATAAGGACAGTCTTTTCTTGATGCAAAACCAGATACCGTTTTGATTTGCAATATTGCATAAGGCAGCGTGGATGAATGGATAGCGCGCCTGCACACCATGACTTCAATAGACATTGACACAGGAGGCCCTGGTTAAAATCCCGGCCATGGCAGATGTCTTTTCATAATTTTTTCATCATGGAGATCGTTAGCATTCATCATCCGAAATGGGAGTGGATCAATCATTCGAAATATTTGAACATAGTGAATGTTATATACAGATTGAAGGTTGGACATTCCAGAGAAGTTGGAAATTCGTTTATGGGTTAACCCATAGAATTAATATACTAGTATATCTCTGGGTTAACCGCAAAATAAATGGGCCATCATAGGTAATTATGTTTGTAAGAAAAAAACGCCATTATGAAAAAAATATGGATAGAGATTTTTTTTACATCCAGCTGTGCATGATTTCCCCTAGTCTAAGTGCTCAGACGGCTGAAATGCAAGTTCATTATCAAGTTGATCAAACACCGCAGTAACTATAACTATCATTGAACCTCTGTTTCTCCTTAAGCTGTGTTTACACGTCAGACAAATCGGCAAATAATAACAACTCCGACACAGATTATGAATCTGCTCTATAATCGTTGTCTGTCAACATGTCAACGACACACTATTTACACACTGTTCATGCCAAACCGATTTTAACACAAACTTCCAACCCAACTTGGATCTCTGATTGGCTAGTGAGACAACTAGACAACTAGTTGAATCACTACTGTTTTGTTATTGGCTGAACCATTCATAATCGTTAAGATTTGTCGTTCACTTGTGACATTGTCACAAGTGAACGATTTTGAACAATACAGATTTAAACACCGATTTAAACACAGATTAAACGTTTACACGGTCAGTCAAATCGGTGACCTGTGTCGGAGTTGTTATTTTAGCTGATTTGTCGCATGTGTAAACAAAGCTTTACTCTGTGATCATTTGGTACTGAGTTACATTCCATACATACTAGATACTGATAGCTGTATCATTAAACACATGTTGTCATCTCTTCCCTGTATTCAGTCATGCCAGACGACAACTGAATATAGAGAACAGGCTGCATCAGTCTTCCCCATAACAACAAGAAACTGTGCCTTGACAGAAGGCTGCAGAGAAGAGCAGCTTGACTCTACAATATGCGGTAGTGGTCATACTCCCGTAGATGGCGATAGATGTATCTATTGCTGCAATGGGTCGGATTGCAACAGTGCCTCTGAGGCCGAAAGTAGGTCCTATTACTGTCAGTTTATTGCGAAGTATGTGTGACTGATTTTGTGCTGCATCCAGAACAGCATTTAGTCAATGGCGTTAAAACGACGGATCTGTCACGTAATACTGACCTCACACCATGGTGAACACCAATTCCTTGGAAAATCCGTCAATATTACATACATACGTGTCTGGTATCAAGCTCTAAGCTAACTTTCAGATTATTATCTTAGATCATGATTATAGCTTTGTCAGTCTGAGACTGCTTGGTCTAACTAATTCATAGAATGATTCCTTACTTTGTTATAGTGTAGTTATAGTATATTATTACAGCAGGGCAGTGACAGATACAGTCCCCTCCCCTTATCCCAGGATTTAAGATGCCACACTCCTATAACACTTATCTGATCTGATGATTAGCCAACATAATTATCCGCGTAACCCAATATGGAAAATAATTTTGAGTATGCAAACACTAAGTTTCTCATGGATTATTCAACAGCTTCTATATAGACTTAAAAAGGTTGATTATAAAGGTTGATTAAAAATAGTGTCTTGTCACACGCCACATCCCGAAGCATGGGTTGCCAAATATGTTGCCTTCGTGGCGAGGCCGCAATATCTGCGCCAGGTCGCTCTCTGTTTGCAGGCAGATCTGAGCGCACATGGGGTCAACCAAACCCGAGTAGGCGATGGACCGCAGTGGGATTCAAACCCACGACCTTCAGCATTCACATGCTAAAGGTACGGCGAGATGTGTGATTGTTGACTTCCATCGTTTCCTTTAACATTGTACAGTATAGAAAGCTATTGATGCACAGTTTTGTTCTTCCAGCCAGTGATGGCTGCTACCACGACCGAACACTATGTGGTACTGGTACTGGCACTTGCCACGACACTGAGCAAGGTTACCGTTGTGTCTGCCAATCCGGCTTCTATGGAGACAATTGTCAACACTGTATGTATTATACAATGCCTAAATGCTACACACTGATATTTTAATGATAGGACAAAAACTGTCAGTAACTGCAGTATATACCACCTTGACACCAACAAGAAGATTACAAAATCATTTGAAAATAGCAAAACGATAATAATATTATTATTATTATGGCACTATCCCATACAGTACAGGTGTTCGGTATGGCAACTATAAGACACTCCCAATTAATCATGTAGCATATTCAGACATTCTCCTGCATCACATCCTATTCTCCCTATTCTATTTTATCATGTGAGCAAGTTTCAGCATAAGAATCCTAATATTCATGTAGTTATGGTCTCTCAAACTTGCAAGGTAATGGACGTCACTTGGCCGGATAGAAAATTTTATATCAAAAACAATTCAATGTTACCATAGTACCTCAAAATCTCATTTTTATTGCAGCTGCCTGTGATCCTAGTCCCTGCAGTCATAGAACATGCACTGTAGCAGCCTACAGCTATGAGTATAGTTGCAACTGTGAAGACGGATATGAGGGACACACATGCGGAATCGGTAGGTCCTCAGCTCATCCCTATTATATGATCCTTTTGGCTATCTCAGGTGACCTTTCCCTGACCCCAATTGAAAATCTCTTAAGATCATTGTTCTTAATTTCACTAGTTTCTCACCAAGGTGGACATTTTTTTCTCATTCGAACTCGCTTTAATTGTCATCTCTGTCCTCATTTCCTCCAAGACTCTCAACAAACGGTTTCCTATTCCTTGGCAACATATATGCATCAAAAACTCAGAGGCACTGAACTCAATCCTGGAACAGCAGCTCACCCAAAGCCTTATAAACAGTACCCACTCAATTTAGGAATACTTACTTGATTTTATGAACTCCTCAATCCTCTAATAATTTAAGTTTATAGATGTCTATGTGAACTGCTATGTGATTGGCTGTCTCTAGTAGAGGGTGCCATCTTTACTGTATGACCACGTGACAGTCACCTGACTAAAACCATTACAACAAGATGCATTCTTCCGGATATAATGCAGTCTCTAATAAAATATTCATTGATTTATGGATTTGTTTCATAGTGTTTTATTGTTTTATATTATCAAGACAGGCATAAAAAAAAGTTGTTATGTTCGAAATAACAACCAAATAAAAGAAAAAGACACTAGTTTATACAAATTGTTGCTCACAGAAAATTGATTTTTTTAATAATCAAATATTGCGCAAACTCCAAAAAGCTACTAGGGACTGAGCTCGATGTCAAATGAAAATTGGGAGAATGTCTATTGGAAAATACAGCTCCCTGATTGGAGAATGGTGAGTTGAAAATGCTATTCTAAGAATAGTATAATTCAATGCTCAGAGGTTATAATATCAATTTGTGAATACAATCATTTTATTTGTTTCATTGAGAACTTGGGTTGATCAATGAAGAGGGAGTTCATTGGGTTGATGGACTGCATTTATAATCTCACAGGTCCGGATGTCCCTCAAAATGACTTTACTTGTAATAGCTGATACTATACTCATGTTGAGTAAGTGTAGCCTGTTTAGTTTTAAGAAGCAATCGGAGGATTTAAAACAGACAGTGTCAACAATACTCACGACAGTTTGACAGGTCTTGGAGAATCTTAAAAGTGGTTTTATTATGTGTATAGTAGGATGAAAAATTTGTTAGTTGCTTACAAGAAAATTGATATAAAGGTCATAATTATTAATCTTGTCTGTTCTTGAGGTGTTTATGGGGAAAATGTGCAGCTGTTTTTTCTTTTGAAAGGACTTTATGGTAATGTCAAAGACCGATCCGAATATCAACATAACATATACCGTAGAAACCTACCAAGTTACTGAATATGAATATCTGAACATAATTTTGATAAGATGATGTTGTGTTATTTTATTGAGGAAACTAGATAGACAACGTTGCTTTTGAATGCAATGGCACAGTCAGGATGATTGTAAGAAATTTCGCAACGGGTACAACCTATTCTTATAGATTTAGTTCATCACATGATTTTGGGCTGATGAATTTATGACAAGTCAAGTGACTTTCGACATCTCGTCATAAAATGAATGATTTTTGTTGATTTGTGAAATTTCAATCAATAATTTGGAATAGATCATTTTCCTTTAGAGTACTCTTCATATGACATTCACACCAAATAACAGCAGTTAATTCTGTTGGTATTTACTGTGATTACTGTGTTTAATGAAAGCAGCTTCGTATGTGAGATCTTCGAAAAATTATTTGTTTGGCAACAAATAATGGTCTTTTGGGCATCATGTTTGACGTTATGCGCAAGTGACACAAATATTAGCTGCATTCGGTAGTCTATTGTGATAGTGGTATGCAAACCTTATTGTTGGAAGTCAGTGTGTATGTCTTTGAAGAGTATTCCAACAGAAAATCATGATTAATTTTGTTTCATGCCTTAGATCTGTTGTGAATCAATGATTAAAAGTTCACATATTTTCACCATGTCACAAAAAAATTGCATGGTATGACGTGACGTAGTCATCTATTATACCAAACCAAACTTTATGATGAACTCGTTCTCTGTGAATACATTCCATGTATTTTGGAATTTTTTGCAATTGATTTGACTCCACTATCTGCATTGACAAACACAGCGGTTTTCACCTAATTTAGCCACTGACAAGGCGCAACACAATCAAGTTTTTTTTCAGATATTGATATTCAATAGCTCGGCAACTTTCCAGCGGTACATGATATGTTGATATTCAGATCGGTCTTTAACATTACCTTAAAATAGAATTGACAATTGTACTTTACTTTGTTTCATTGGACTGCTCATAATATAGTGAGTGGCAATATAGGGACCTGTTTTGGACCAGACCTGCCACAAAGAATTTAAATTGTGAGCTTGAAAATTTTGTGGGGTCATGATGGGGTCTTCCAGGAGTTTATTATCTCCCCTGCAAAAAGCGGAAGAAGAAGACCAGAGGAGATATTGGGCATGAGGCATGCGCAACAAAAGAAGAGAGCCATCATCCATAAATGCATTATGAAACTAGTAGATCACTTAAGATCGGATATCATTTCTAAACGTACTGTTTCTAAGAATCAAATTGCGCAAAAGGTTAAAACAAAACACTCATTATATTTGAAAAATCATCATAACATTACTTCTGGGTCTGAAGTTGAAGTTTGTGCTGAAGGAAAGCTGATTCCCTTTGATATGGCTTTGTTATAAAAATCTTTATTGGAAAATTTGACACTAAAATGTCGCGGCTTCTTACCGTTCTTGTACAGACGGTCGGCTTCTTTCATATTGTCGATCTTTTTAACATCATCAAGGACATCTGAGTGGCTGATGTCTAGCGGCACACCCTTTATCATTACTGAGTTTTCTTTCAGCTTTATTGGGTCATTAGTTAGACGTGAAGATGAACCTCCGAAGAGTGGTTTTTCCCACATATGATTTATGGATTTGGTTGTTTCTAGATTTCGGAATTAAATCATAAGTCGAGAGCTGTTCTTTTTAAACGAGTTCTTGTCACATGACTAATGCTAAGTTATTAGCCAATAGGAACTCAGTATGAATGGTACATGTATAAATAATCATGAGGAAACAACACACATCATCAAAAGCCTTCATCAACTGAGGCATGTATTTGAGGCGGCTGATAGACATTAGTGTATTTGAGAAGCTGCCAAGGGGCCCCTATTTGTTCAAATGCAATGAAAATTTGAACAGGAATGAAAAAGTCTCTTGCGCACGACCTGGTGTTGCTGCGTTGTCTTGTATGGAACCCTGCTAGGAGACATGAGCGAGTTGTGTATCCAATGACTTTTATCTTCCCACACGCGCTACTCCTCTCTCAGATATCTAACAATTGTATTGTATTATCACCAATAGACACAGATGAATGCACTAATGGAGTATGTGAGGACCAAGTCAACAGTTATCTATGCCATTGTTCCGATGGCTATTCTGGTACATCATGCGATGTAGATATTGACGAATGCGAATCCAATCCTTGTCTACACGGGAATTGTACCGATGAGATCAACCACTTTAACTGTACTTGTAATGATGGCTATGAGGGCCCCATGTGTAAAATAGGTGGGGAATATATTTGAGCACTTCATTTATGCTAAATACTTATCTGGACATACACAAATCATTAATCATACACAAACTCCTGAGTAACAGCCTTGGAGTATGTCATTTGTTTGAAAAAATCAGTGGAAAAATAATGCATAACTAAAAAATAAAACAACAAAGACAGTGATCTTGCCACACACTCTACTCCTCTCTCAGATATTTAACAATTGTATTGTATTACCACCCATAGACACAGATGAATGCAGTGCCAATATATGTGGCTCTAACGGAGTATGTGAGGACCAAGTCAACAGTTATCTATGCCATTGTTCCGATGGCTATTCTGGTACATCATGCGATGTAGATATTGACGAATGCGAATCCAATCCTTGTCTACACGGGAATTGTACCGATGAGATCAACCACTTTAACTGTACTTGTAATGATGGCTATGAGGGCCCCATGTGTAAAATAGGTGGGGAATATATTTGAGCACTTCATTTATGCTAAATGCTTATCTGGACATACACAAATCATTAATCATACACAAACTCCTGAGTAACAGCCTTGGAGTATGTCATTTGTTTGAAAAAATCAGTGGAAAAATAATGCATAACTAAAAAATAAAACAACAAAGACAGTGATCTTGCCACACCCTCTACTCCTCTCTCAGATATTTGATTATTATATTGTATTACCACCCATAGACACAGATGAATGCAAATCTCAACCATGTGGTGCCAATGGAGTATGTGAGGACCATGTCAACATTTACTTGTGCTACTGTTCGGATGGCTATTCTGGTACATCGTGCGATGTAGATATTGACGAATGCGAATCTAATCCTTGCCAACACGGGGAATGTACCGATGAGATCTTTAAAAAAAATGAATAGTATGAAAACGGGTGTTAGAATTCAGAATACCACAGTTAAAAATATACCACAGTTATAACATGCTTGTTGCGCGAGTGGCCTGAGTTCAAATCCCGGTGAAGCCAGATATGATTTGCATATCATCACTTTTACAACTCGGTGGTTTTACTTGTTTTTTTACCTCTTTATTACTACTTACACCCACTACATCATTAAATATAAACACCTGGATTATTTCGCACTGAGCCTTGCTATAATATTATTGGTGTTAGAGTTTACCGACCCTGCTCATCTATGAGATATTAGTGTAGTACGTACAGTATAAACCTGATAAGCTATCTCTTCTTCTATCCACTTTAGTAGCAGTAGTATTCTATTCTATTGAAATTAAAACACGGAAAAATACCTCTGTTTGCCGGAAAATTGTGGAGTTAACATGGTGAATCCAACGTAAACACAGCATAAAGTCTGGAAAATTCTGTTGGCAAGAAAAATTATTTTTTGGTTAAAGGCTATCAGTATCGATCAATACCAAAATCATTTTCTTGAAAATATTGAAATAATAGTGATAGCATCTGCAGTATTTACAAGATAATGAAAATGTAATTAAAACATGGGAAAAAAGCACATCTATTTGTAGGAAAATTGTCGATTTAACATGAATAACAAGGTGACCGCTGTTAACACAGGATAAGTTTTGAAAACATGACTGCAAGAAAATTTCTCATTGGTCATAGACTGTGAATGAATATCAAGAATAATTCCTGATTGGTGCAAATATCTTGATTGCATGTGCAGTATTAACAGGATAAGACAGCGATACTTCCAAGTGTTCATGGACGTATAATAAAAAATAGTTTATGATAATGCAGAGGTGTAATATTATAATGATGTACCGTGCGTATATCTGTGAGGGATGAATAACGCATGCTCTCGTAACCTTTGTATTAATGCAAAAGCGTCACGTTGTGTCCTGCACACTTCTTGTGTTTGTTATATAAATTTATAAATCAAGTATTAATACTATAATTATCGCTTTGATTGTTTTGACACAAGGTAAATTTTGATTCTATATTGTGTTATGGTGTAATTGTGTAATGGTGTAATTGTATAATGGTGTAATTGTATAATGTGCGATGGTTAGCACTCTCAACTTTATGGACCTCTGAAGTCTGAATCCACCTAAGCAACCATTAACTTGATTATGTGTGCCTTACAAGGGTTAGGCCTAATGAATGTTGTTGAGTCTCGAACAAGTGGTTGCCCGTACTCTGAAAGTAAAATGACCAACTAAAATTTAATATGAATAATACCATTATATAGGTAATAGGTAATAGGGGTAAATATGTAGAGTAATTAATTATTGGATTAAATCAAAAAAAGTAGCACGACAGGTATTAAAATAACTGGTATACCTCTGGCTAAATGCTCACCAAGACAACTCAATGTATGAAGTGACAACTTCACTTTCAATAAGACGAGATTCACTTGATCCTCTGCAAGAAATACAAATGGCAGTCTCGCCAATAACCATGGAGCTTCAACAAATTATAATCGATGATCAGTTGATATAACCAAGGACTTTACTTTGCCTTGAGCTGGAGCTTTACAATAATTATTTTATCAAACAAATTTCACCCTTGAATATTGCCAGGCAATATCAATAAGACCTTTCACAAATGTGATAAACTTACCTCGTCAATTTCCCTGACAGAAAACTGCACGCTCCCTTCGGCCGGAATTCAATATGCATGTTTCTGATTAATTAAATAATCTCACCAAGTTCTTGATGTGGAATATATATTTATTTAATAATAATTATTCCAGAAAAATTTCAGTTTAAGCAAATTGCACATAACAAAAATGGCAGTGGTCCTTCAACAATTAACTTATGGTCTCCCAAAGTTGCTTTATTGCTTGTTGAACTTTCTATTGTTTCCAGTCAGCATCCCTTGACGATGGGGATGAGTAACCATTGAAATGACATAAAAATCCACAGTCCAAATCAAGCACTTGAATATCTAAAATCTTAAACTCTAAAATATGAAAGTCTAAAATAATATCAGCAAGTGAATTAGAAAAGTAAGGCATTATCAGCTAAAAGTAGTGAAACATCAAAATATAAAATTTCATATTAATTTCTACTTATCTCGTACTTACATTTCAATGATCAATGATTTGTTGAGTAAATGTCCATCTGGCAGATACCGTACAGTAAAACATAGAAGCTCACTGGGGAGAGACTGTTTTCTGCGTCATATCACTCTTATTTTAAACGAAATACTTTTTTAGACAGAGATTTGATTTTTTATTCCAAGTGTCTTCGCTTTTTCTTGCTGATTCAAAGTGCCAGCAATAACACTGTATTTCGCGACTCATTTTTTTTCTTTTAATAATGCTGTCAGTGATAGTAATAAAATCCATCCATCCATCCATAGCTGACGATAATCACGTTTGTGTTATCAGTTGATGTTTCATGGCTTAAATTGGTATGAGATCAAGGGAAACAACTGCTTTGTAACTGCCGCAACACAGTAAGAGTTCAATTAGTGCACTCAGGTGCTCCCTGGTACACTTGAGTGATAGGTGACCTCTGGAGTTGTGCCCCTTTTTTCTGTGAGGGGACAACTCATTGCGTCTCACAACACATTGGTGAGAACTAAACAAATACTGACTCTCTAAATATGACCTTAATTGTGATTGTATAGTGAGGTAAATGCTGTACCCCCGACACAAAAGTAGAAATTGAGGCTATTAGTTGCTTAACTGCAATGTTAGCAAAGGCAATGATTGGACAATGCACATATTTTACCTTGTTTGATTGGCCAGTGTCGGATTTTACAATGCTAATCTAAAGTGAAAGCTGCTTTGGCCACATTTTCATTCCTTACTGATTACTCTCCTGACCTCTGACAATTTTTCAATCTTTATAGACTGGTTAGCCTTAAGTGACGAGATGCCAACTGTTGGAGTAAAGAAAGATCTATTATGTAAATCTCTTGGGAAGAACTACAGTGAGTATGAGCAAATTATCAAATACACTTGCTGACTCTGCTTAAATTAAGTGACTGTGAGTGTGACACTGCTGAGAAGTTTAGTTAGTAGTTCAATTATATTGTTAGTTAGTGCCAGAACGATTAGTTACTAGATAAAACTAAGATAATTTGGAAATAACAAAGAGTAACGGGGGCCTGTTATTCCTTGATATCACTCAGTATCCTATGAATATCCTACCTGGGATGAGATTTGAATGCTTTTTTTCTCAGTTCTGTACCTCCTTTGTACAGCTGAACTACTAGGGAAGTTTCCTGGGTTGATGTTAGTGACCCCAGGAACAGCAAGCATACTCAAGCACTGGCCTGACCAGTTGTGTGTATGCCAGCGATTTGACTTTTTCATTGGTGGTGGTCACATTTCTTCTTCTGAAGCCTAGTGTGTTGTTTGCCTTGGTAGCGATGTCGAATATGTGTTTGTTTTAGCGCAATTTGGAATCCATGGTTACTCCAAGATACCTAACTTCATCAGTCCCCAGTATTGTCATGTCATGCAGGCTGAGAGAATGTTGTTGTAGTTTAGTTTTCCTGGTGAATGATATGTGTTGCACTTGACAGGGTGGAATTCCATATCCCAGGTTTTCTCCCAACCCTCCAGGGTCTTGAAGCTAGCCTGGAGTTTATCACTGTTGGTTTCGGTGTTGTAGAGGATTGTATCATCAGCAAAGAGTCTTACTGTAGAATGCAGTTCTTTGGGGAGGTCATTGATGTAGAAGAGGAAGAGGGTAGGCCCTACCACGCTTCCCTGTGGCACTTCTGAGATTTTGTCCGGTTCAGCAGCTTTATATGGGTTGAGAATCTTCAGTTACTTTGTGACACCTTCTTTGGATATGATGATGTTGTTCATGTCTGTATAACAATGGTTCAGCGGTTTTTTGTCTCCAGGATTAGAAAATACTGACACGAATTGATCATTCAGGATATCAGCTTTCTCTCGTGATGATGTGACCAGTTTGTTACCATCTCTCAGCGCTCCAATGTAAGAGACTGCATTAGAACACCTATGTTTGGTGTAGGTCCAAAATCTCTTAGATCTCACATCTTTAGTCACATTATGTATATATATATATTATATATATTATTGACTTTATTACCACTTAACTGATCAGCAACCGAAGGCAAATAAGATCATGTTTTACATGCATGCTACTGTATGGAGTATACACTTGGTAAATATCGAATAGTATTTTAAGAATAAACTTCCTCCCAGCAGTGCAGTTCTGTGGGTAGGACATACAGGTTTTCGATGATTCGAGCCAGTGGTGGGATTTAATGTATCAATGAGCTCCTCAACATTATAACAACCAACTACATATTTTGAACTGAGTCTAAAAGAACATATGACATGTGAATCGTGTAAAATAACATAGCGTGAAACTTCTAATGAAAAAGTGGGGCTGTTGACTGTTAGGGATCGCCTCAATGACTAACAGTACATGTTTGGTGTAACACTCCCGTATTATTTGTTTCAGCTGATGAAGAATTTGACGCGCTATGCTTTGATTATGGGTTGGAACTGGATGAAGTGGTAGGCTTTAGATTGTTATGATTATCTTTTCTAGTCTACTGTGTTATTTGTGCCATTTTTTGTCACATGTAACAATCGGTGTTCAGTCCAAAAATTCCTAATCCCTGTTTTTTAAATTTTATATGAAGCTCACTAATCTGTCCAACCACTGATGTTAACATATTTGCCATTGTTCAGACATCAGATTATGAAGTTATCGCTAAGGAGCAGGGAGCAGAGAAGGCTAGGGGAGCTGATACTTCAGTACTTTATAAGATCGATGTGCCAGCCAATAGATATGATCTTCTGTGTGTGGAGGGACTGGCTAGAATGCTCAAAATCTTCCTCAGGCAGTAAGTCAACTTTAATTAAGGGTGTTAAGGTGACATTGGTGAAGATCTGAAAGAGAACTAACAGTGTATCAGCTCAACCTAGACCTTTCCTGCAATTTGAGTTGCTCCCCCTCCACTGGTCACTCTTCGGAATGACCAGTGGAGGGGGAGCAAGCTGGAATGCAGACTGGATCAGACTTGCTCTAGCTCAACCCACCTTATAAAAAGCCTATCTGAGCCAATAAGGCATGGTACTTGCAGGGAAACTTACTGATAAACTTGCGGATAAACTTGCGCGGGAAATCGTGTCACTACCATACATAGTATAAGTAGCCTGGTTTCACCAGAGACTATAGATATTATCTATAGTCTCTGGTTTCACTGTGAATTGTAAATAACTGCTTGTTTGAATTGAATAAAAGAGCACATTATTCACATTGATATATGGCTAGCTAGAATAAGCCTTACTTCATTACTCTATATCAAGTCTTAACTTATCTAATGAAAGTTTATATTATGTCACCCCCAAACTGTTCAAACTGAACTCTAGCTTGTATTAACTTTATTAAATTTTGGTCCAAATTGCCTGCAGTCAGAGTTTTCCCCTCTACCTGAAAGCTGCAGAGGGAGGGGCGTAACTCAATATACAGGCTCATTGGATTTAACTTGATCATTGATACAGTCCTACTCAATTAATTGACTCTTACTCAGATACTGAAATGATTTGAATGACTTGAAAAATCAAGCCCGAATTTACCTCACAATACCTTTTGCTGACACTAGTGTTAACTTTGACTCCATACTCCATTTTGTAAAGATTCTTATTTATTTTTAGGATGCAGCCTCCTATTTATAAAGCTGTAGAACCAAAGGGTGGCAATACACGAGAGAAACTTATCATCGATGCATCGGTGGGTTGTTCCACCAAAGTTCCTCATTTATTTAGATGAGCTAAACTAATATCCCTTATAAGTGTGCCTCTACTAGCAATTGTTTCCTCTCTTTTTATGTATATATATATACATATATTATGCATTTATGTATATATATGTACATGGTTACATATATATATTTATACATGGTTATATATATTAATAAGCATTTATATCAGTTGGTGCATGAGTACTGAAAACATATCATAAACATATGTAAAACATATAAATTCTTTATATATATGTTTATAATTATTACAGACTAAGAGCATTAGACCGCATGCCGTCGCTGCTGTGCTCAGAAATATAAAGTTTACACAGGAGAGATACACCAGCTTCATTGAACTACAGGATAAGCTTCATCAGAATCTCTGCAGGTTTGAGATTATTAATAAGTTTTCAAGCTGAGCTTACAGCCCACAAATGGGCATCCTCAGTCTGAGCCCCAAGACTCTGGCCCGGACGCCCCTACCCCGTCCCCTTCCCCTTCCCGTTGTTGGAGTGTAAGGTCTTGTCATGTTAGAATGCAGACAAACACATATCTCAGTAGAAGAGAGGCCTGTGATGTTTTACCTTCTCCCAAGTGTGTACAGTCAGTTTATTCCATTGTTTTGTTAAGTTCCGAGGGCAGGTTTTGAGACACCCTCAATCTGACCTAATAGTTTGTAGAATGGGACCGTCTGACACCTACATAACAATAATATCAAATATTTCATAGACAGTGAACTCCATATCTGGAATAGCATCAATTGGCTTTCTCTTGGCAAAAAAAGGGCTTGTAAAAAATAGCAAGGCCCTAGTAGCATTCTAGAAATGCCCAAATGATCCACGCTGTAGCATACTGACTCTTGTGATCTGACTGGGCATGTAGATCACTGATAAACTAGGCTATCATAACCACAAATATGATGTCGTAAGGCTGATATTGGATCATAAATGATTTTGATTTGCTCATGTCCAATTACTCCGAGTTTAGTTCAGGGTTCTGATGGTAATATTGGTCAGGGAGAATGACACAGCCCCTGTATTAACTGATAAGCAAAAGAGGCTAAAAGTAACAGTAGAAGATAACTCTTTACTGTCAATTCCGATACAGATAAGATAAAGTTTCATGCTCCAGATTTTGTTTTCGCCGCAAGTTTTTCTGGCTCCGTGTAGGCCGCCACATAACTTGTCTTGAAAAGCTTAATTATGTCATTTAATATTTTACCTGTATAAACAATGATCAGCAAGGAACACATAAAAAATTGTGAAGTGATTCTATTGACTAAAAGAATTCACCTGTATCACTCATCAAAAGAACAGAGTAGTTCTTGCTGACACAAGACTGTTATGTATATTGTATGTGGTGGGCATTGTCCTTCAAAGTTAATATGTTGCCCTGACCCAGGGGCGCTCAAAATACATAAATTATGCTTTGGTTATGAAATAATGTTTTCCTTTCTTTGTTTCAGACAAAGAACACTAGTGGCTATTGGTACACACGACTTGGACACAATAACTGGACCATTCACTTATAAAGCAGAGCCTCCTAAGGATATAAAGTTCAAACCTCTCAATAAAGATAAAGAGTACACAGCTGTTGAGCTCATGGATCTATTTTCTGTGAGTTTTCTCTGCTTCTGATCTAATAATCCTCTTAGCAGAGAAATGCGCCATATTTGACCAGTTGATTAGTAAGAAGTTTTACTTTTGTGAGTATCTTATACTAACATGTAGCGAGTTGAATACCATACACGATTATTCGTTGATACAGATTTTGAAATGGCCAGTCAGAAAATAGAGATCAATCTCAGTATGAGGGTGTGAGTGCTCATATCTACAACACTCCACAATAAGGAAAAAAGGTGAACATAATAGACAGTTTTCTGAGCTCTTATTTATGCCTCAATTAGGAGTTGTCCTCTGTCCGCTAATGTTAGGATAAAAATGATTTTTGATTCAGAGTCTGCACCATTGAAAACCCTGTGAGACAGGGTTTCCAAATCATTGGAGGCTTGAATGTTGATAAATCTTAGTTTTAGAGACAAAACTCATGAAAGATTCTGCCAAATTGTCCGCAAAACAGGCGGAAAATGCTATAATTGACTATCGAAATACTAAAATTAATTCCCAAACTATGTCCATATGAGTTTCAATGTTGCAGATTCTGAATCAAACATTTTTTTTATCCTTTTATAAGCGGTTTTCAAGATAACCCTCTTTTCAGCACGATTTTCCTATGCAGCGTGGGTTAAAAGTACCAAACTGGAGAGAGGACAACTCCAGATTGAGGCCCAAATCAGATCTCAGAAAACTGTCTGTTATGTTCACCTTTTTTCCTCATTGTGGAGTGTTGTAGATATGAGCACTCACACCCTCATACTGAATCTGAATTTGATTACAAATCTGCCACATATCTTCTCCATCAACATGTCACCATATTCCATAATAGCCAATAACTTGTCTTCGAGGCAGAAATCTTATTGCGTGTTGGACAGCCTGATTTTAGGAATGCTGTTATATATTAATTGACTTTGTCAATAATTTATGATCCATGTTGTTGGTTTTAGGTGCTCCATTTTGTTCACAAATCCAATTATTTCTTCCAAGAGCAAAGACACTCCCATGTCTCTACTTCTATTCATTGAAATTGAATATTGAATAAAGTTGTAAAATAAATACCCTGTATAATTCTCTGATTTCAGACAGATAACCAACTAAAGCATTATCTGCACATAATTAACAGCAGTTCAGTGTATCCTGTAATATATGACTCTAAAGGTGTTGTTCTCTCGATGCCACCCATTATTAACGGTAAGCAATATTTGTCTGTCTGTCTAGGTCTTAGTGTGATCAAGGAGTTACAGACTGTGTCTCTAGCTCTGATGTGTCTCTAGCTCTTTGGTGTGATGAAGGTCAATATCAGAGAATTCATTTGCTGATCCCATCACCACCACCCTATCACTTTACTGTATCATCTGATCAGTTTACCAGTCTCCTCGAAGATAAATACAAATCAGGATATTTAGATGGTGTGGCTCATCAGCTGTAATATGATGAGATTCTGACTGACTTAAATCTGATTGAAATGGTGTCTTAAATTGATAGCTGCAGTTGAGTTTTGCTGAACAGTAATTATTGTGTTTTGTGAAACAAATTTTGTGCTAGATTTGGGAGTTGTCCCCATTAATCAGGGAGAAGACAATTTTCAATTTTATATTTCTCCCTTTAACATGGTCATGTCTGTCATCTCCTGAAAGGGTTATAATAGATTCAGAGGATTATTCATAGTTACAGCCAAGGGGCCAAGGCCTACCACTTTTTCAGCTAGTAAATTTCGAAAACCCATAAAATTTCATAGTTAATTATGAATATGCGTTTACGCTAACTATCTTCATCTGTAGGGGACCATTATGTTTTTTATCGGATGATGATGATGGGATGGGCTGGCTGTATGCCCCAGATAGCCAGCCAAGGCTGGGTTGGGATTATTCGGTGGTTGTTGTTGGTTAATTTTTGCCATTATAAGGTTCAGAGGTCGTCTTTACATGTAAAACTGAAACTTGTGACAAAAGATACGACCAGGTGCATTCGTTTTTGCAGAATCTTAAATTACTTTGCTGCCAAATATGTTCACACCAACGCAAAATAATAGCACATGTTCTGTCTCTCCTTATACCACTGCTGACCCAACAGAGCCACCGGTCCAAAGCTTAAATATAGAGTTGTGGCATCAAAACATCTAGCCAGTAGCTTTGCATGGAGTTATATGAGCTCTCGAAAAGTGGTGAGTATCTTCTTCCCCAGCCATCCGCCATTAGTGATGTCAAAAGTTGACCCTGACCAATCAAGTGCCTTTAAAATCTAGCTGAGATCCAACACTGATAAAAGTGTTGGATCTCAGCTAGACTTTTTCCATCACTAATGGCGGATGGCTGGGTAAGAAGATACCTACTTTTAAAGAGCTCATATAACTCATTGCAAAGCTACTTAGGCTAGATGTTTTGATGCCACAACTCCATATTTAAAATTTTGACTGGTGGCTCTGCTGGGCAAAGCTCAGCTGTGGCAGCAGCGGTATAACATCGGAATTTGTGCATTTAAAGATAAATAAATTGGTAGGTTTGAGAAGTGTACTCGTATCGCATGTTTTTTTTTGCTGGTCAATTTCTCTCTAATGAATATAGGTAAAGCCCATACATAGAGAATCCAACCGTCCCACTTCTAACACAAAACTGCGCCTCTGTCTCTATTCTGGAAAAATTTTCTCTCCAGGAGGCAAAGAGCTCGTTTAGATCTGGAAGGTCGTGACGACTACACATAATGACCTTGTGGAGCATGACAGAGCAATCTGGGGTTTCGATGACCAGGTCACCATTCCGGATACTGTGTAATAGTAGCTCCCTTACTATCACATATGTTAAGTCACCAGTAACAGGCGACCTCACAAAATATACCCTGTATCTATGTCCGCAGGGTGTGAGTATTATCTCCACCGGGTGTCAATGAGCTATAAATATATATATATATATATATATATATTATTTTATTCATATTTAGGTAGGAGGTAGCTCAGTTGGTTAGAGCGCCTGCCCTCTAATGCGCAAGCGTTGGAGGTCCTGGGTTCGAATCCCACTGCGGTCTACTGACTACTGGGCTCATATGACGCCCCAGGTGTGCTCTGACCTACCTTCAAACTGAGAGCAACTTGGCGCCGAATATGGCGGCCGCGCCCTTAAGGAACTGATATTTCTCAGTCCTCGGACGGAGACAACACTTGCAATTTTAACCCAAATTCTTTACCCACATTATTATATATTGTCATATCACACAGGCGATCACTCGAAGATAACTCTGGATACTAGAAATGTGTTCGTAGAGATGACTGCTACAGATCTTACTAAGGCTAAGATAGCCTTAGATATATTAGTCTGCATGTTTAGTGAATACTGTGAGGAACCTTTCACGTGAGTTAAATAGTTCAATCTGAAACAATTTCTATTAGAATTTATAGTTGGGTATCGCTGTACAGTAATGATTGTGTTTTGTGAAACAAATTTTGTGCCTGATTCGGGAGTTGTCTCCTTTAGATCAGAGAGAAAACAATATTCAAATTTATATTTATTCCCCAAATGGGTCAAAATCCTCACTCTCATTGCCTCTTTTTATTCAGCAAATTCACTCAGAATTGTTCACTGAGGAGATATTAGCCATCAAGCAGTGAGATATCTAGGAACATGACTCTTTGCAGGTCTCGCTCACAAAACAAAGACGGATCACATGTCGATATTGGCAGTTTTCAATTGAAAGACCAATACAGTCACCACCCCCCCCCCCAAACCTGATTGTTATGATGATATTTATTTTATATTGTATTTTGGCTTATTCACCAAAACAAGTAAAGTGTAACAGTTTTATTTTGACAATTTGTATGAATAGTCCTCAATGTTGCAGAGTTGTGATAATTATCATTTCTGCCTTACTTGTTTATATTCATTGCATTGCTGAAGTATCTGTTGAGATTGCATATTTTTTGTCACAAAGCGTTGAGAAGTGTGATGTCATATCCCATGATGGGGTGTATACAGAGTATCCAGTTCTCCCCTATAGAGATGAGAAAGTCTACGCTCCTGCTCTAAACAACAAAATAGGCACAAAGTAAGCTGAACTCTTAAGTGAGATAACTAGAATAGAAAATGTTAATTTATCTTATAATGTTGTTACAGAGCAGTATGTGGCTAAACTACATTTTATACTAAAATCCAAAGTGTAAACGCTTCACCCCCCCTCCTCCACCGAGGTCTTCTCAGAGTCATGGTACATCCTTATTACTCTCATATGAGGCCAGAAGGAGTTATATTAGAGATCTTGTTACATGTATAGGGACAGGAGTTTGGCCTCTCAGATCCAAAATACTGCTCGGTAACAACATTATAAGATAAATTAACATTTCTAATCTAGCTTTTGTTTCTATCAATACATGATATTATATATATATATATATAATATACATTTATATGTAATGATAATGCTGCATTCAGACATAAATATACTAGCTTCTACCATCTCTGATCTTTCTCTCTTGTTTATGACAGTCAGCCTATTGCTACTATAGCCGAGTCCATATCTAAGATGTGCCTGAAAGCTAAGATCGATCCGGAAGATAATGAGTTTATTATTACAACGATCCCTCCCACCAGACCAGATGTTATGCATATGGCCGATATTGTAGAGGACGTTGCAATAGCCTATGGATATGATAATATAGTCAAAACTCAGCCTAAAACTAATACTACTGGTGAACAGGTAATTGAGATTTCTATGTTTGTGAAATACAGTGTGACCAGGGAGGTCAAACTCCTTGGTGTGACACACAAAGGTTTAATTGTTAGGTGATGTTTGAAATGGTGGCTCCCAGACATTGCTGGATTGTCAGGTCTTAGTTTAGTGGTTGCTGCCGTTAAATAGCGGGGGCGACTTGACAAATGTTGCTTCCAATTTTGATCTTGCCTAAATTAAGTGCCCAAATGATGTCAAGACAAGGGGCTTAAATATGGGTGACGTTACGGTATTGGATTGCGTAGTAGCAATGCTGCTATCTTTGATAAGCAGTCAACAGTCCAGTCTCTGCAATCTTATGCAATATTCAAATTTGAAATTGAAAATTTGATTGAAATAAAGTCCGGTTATCAAAAAATTCCTTGAATGTGGACTGCAAGTCAATGATAACACAAAAGCCACTACAAGCTTCAATGTCGTAACATCACCAACAGTTGAATGCCTCAGTGCCTCAATGCTAGTGCTCCATATATTGTCCTGTCTAGGCCTATGGTGGCATCCCAGTATTAAACACTGCGCAACCGTGATGGGATGTGCTTGTTAATGTAATGTAACTGCTGCCAACCCGGGCAGAATATGTGCATAAACTAATCCCGACTCAATCATTTGAAGCGTATACATTTTTGGCTACACCGCTGAAATCTTTCACTTCTCGACTTTTATTCTGGATATGAAAGAATTCTGCACAAACGCTGACACCCCCACAAAATTATCTCAAATTCAATTCTATAAATAATAATCGGAAAAAGTTTTAAGTACGGTTTCGGACAAAAATCTAACAAACATATCTTAGGGCATCAGTCTCAGGGCCCCTGTCTATGGGCCTCAGTGTATCAAAGGGCCTCAGTCTAAGGGCCTGTGTCATAGGGCCTCAGTCTAAGGTTCTCAGTCATAGGACCTCAGTCTTCACATCTTACACAGATTAGCACAAAGTCATACTAAAAAACATGCTAAAATTGCTGGGTGACCAAGGACAATTAGAGAAATCCTACTTCATATATACAGGTGTTGTCGTCCAACCTCCCCACATGTTGAGCATCTGAACAATTTATAACGCTTGTTTTTCTTTTTGTAGTTTTATTTGAATAAGGTGACAGATTTGATGAGGAAAGAGATAGCACAGGCAGGCTTCACAGAGTGTCTATCATTCATACTGGTGAGTGGTCATAGCCCTATATAACCAGTACTAGTCTCCTGTGTTTGCCCCTAGACTAATACTAGGTCAAGCTGCAGCGGCTTGACCAGTGGAGGGGAGCAACTAGTGTGCAGACAAACTGGATCAAACTTGTTCTATGTTTGCCCAGACATTTTCCTATAAAATACGTGACTAGGATTAATTTCACTTAGAGGAGTTTGAACAATTACCAGAAGTTGCTCCCCCTGATTCTGCCTGCCCTTTTTGATTGTCAGTTGTGATAACTGTTATTATCAAACCTTGGTACAAATACTTGGGTGACAGGTGGTCACTCTGCAGCTGTACTCCAGATTTATACCCAAATAGCAATAAATAGTTTTGCTTACGATCTACAAGGGCTCGATGTATTAGAATGTTCACCACTGTTTACATTTAGAGTATATGTGAGTAATCAGCAGAATATTGTTAGATGTTGGTAATGTGCTTTTGAGTCTTCATGTTACAATAAGTGACCCGTGGCACTGGATATATGTCTGTAGCGTCATGTACAAACTAGGATGACGATGATTACGAAGGCGTTCAAAGTTAGTTTTATGATGACATTCTGTTTTTTGACTTGCAGTGTTCTACAGATGATGTTAGTGTAAAGTTACGGAAGAAGATAGCTGACGTGCCCGCTATACATGTTACTAAACCTAAGGCTACGGAATTCCAGGTCAGGAGCACGGGTTCAATATACATTCTGAAAAAGATTCTGTCTTTCACCTTTTTGAGACTCTAGCATGTCTTGACTAAAAACAGTGTTAATCAATAAACCAAATATTTAAGTTGCAATGTGGAAAAATCAGAAAAAACAGGGCCTTTATTCCGATGATTTAGTTTGTGTGATATCAGATCCGATATTACCAAGTGGTAGTAAAAATGGATCACGGGTGTGCTCTGGGTGAAAGCAGTGGTAAAAGTTTTTCAAATTGTATAAGGTTGTTGTCACGGTACAATATGAAAAAGTTGATGTCATTGGTATCTATTTTTGTAGACGTTGTATGTTATTGAGTTGATTATTTGTAGGTGGCTAGAACGAGTTTACTGCCGGGAATTCTGAAAACTCTTTCCTCAAACAGAAACATGCCCCTTCCTCTGAAGCTGTTTGAGATATCCGATGTCGTAGTCAAGGATGCAAAGTCAGGTAAAGCTTGCTAGGACAAACGCTTAATATAGAACTCTCTTTGTATTATACTCCTAGGGACGTACAAGCTGTTGTGTTGACACCCAAAAGTAGGTTAAACACATCAGCAGTATGCAGACAGTAGTTTTCACACTTAGTGATTGATACTGATCATTACATGCTGCCATTAGAACAAGGCAGGGAATCGATGCAAACGTTTGTTTTCATAGATGATTGAAGAACCAAGCTCTTATAAAACACTCCACAACCCTAAGTGGTCACAACCCTATATGGTGAACAGCCTCCGTAATCACTCGTGATCACTTGCGCTCAAAGTTATTCATTATAGCACAACACATAATCATTGAAATCATTACCTACCCTAGAGGAGTGAAGTATTCATAAGAGATGACAATTTCGCGCATACTTGAAATGGTCATCAAAATTTAGTGCTAGTAAACCTAAGTTACCCCATTATCTAGCTAAGATAAACTGTAGCTAACAATGATATCAGGTAGATTTGCTCACTCTGATCATCTCTCATTCAGATGTAGGAGCTCGTAACGAGAGGAGATTCTGTGCTGTTAACTACAACAAGTCACCAGGATTTGAGATTATACACGGCCTGCTGGATAGATTCATGCAGCTTCTCGAGATTCCTTATGGAAAAACTGACAAAGGATATTACATCAGAGCTGGGCAAGGTGTGTATCGTCTATACTTTTGTGTGGCCGACTTCAACATCGGCAAGTTAATAAGATTTAGGTGATGGTTTCTGTCCTCCAACTACCTCTTTACCTCCAAGTAGACTAGGATTGGGCTGTCATTGCCATCGATATTAATATATTTATCAAGCATTCTCAGCCTTAGTTCTGTAGTTCCCAAGAAAATAACATTAGTTACTCGGTTTTTATCTGTGCGCAGCTTCTTAGAACTTCCCTTGAGGAGGGAAAGTTTGCCATTTTGTGCATGCTCGAAATAGCTCGCCCTAGTAAGCCTAGCTAATAATAGCTCGCCCTAGCAAGCCTAGCTAATCATAGCTCGCCCTAGCAAGCCTAGCTAATAATAGCTCGCCCTAGCAAGCCTAGCTAATAATAGCTCGCCCTAGCAAGCCTAGCTAATATTTACCCAACCTCCCTAAGAGGTTCAATAGATCTTATTTCAAATAAGCTCCCACCCCAGTCAGGTAAGATTTAGTGCTAGCTTTCCTTACCTGACTTGCTTAACTTAACTCTACGTAACATTTACTCCTTAAAGGTGAGGCTGGTGAATCATAATCTAATTTAATTCAATTAACCAACAATTTTCTCTGCCTCGTGATATTGTAGATGAGACATATTTCCCGGGTAGATGTGCTGATATCGTAGTAAGAGGAGCAGTCGTCGGTAAACTCGGAGTTATCCATCCTGAAGTGCTGTCAAACTTTGACCTTTCTTTGCCTGCCGCTGCTCTTGAGCTGAATCTGCAGTCTGTGATAACTCCTGAGAATATTAGCCTTTGAAAGGAACGATTATTTTGATTTCAGTGGCGGCCATCTTGCTATTTGACCCGATCATCTTGGAATATAACTTGCCAAAATAGAAAAAAATTGCCAAAACTATTGTCGATCTATTTTGCGCACCTGCTACCATACCCTCACCAGATGCTGAAAAAGCTTTTGAGATTAAATGAATATCTGATGATATCCATTTGTATTCTGGTGAATTTTCACTTTGTACGGCCAAGTAATTGATTGACGGATCTTGTCGTCTGATTATTTCAGGATCTAATTTATGTTGCTTATTTTGATACTGGCAAAATAAACTCCTACATTGGAAATGCTAAGTTTCCTTCGGTCAGATCGTTTATAACTGCCCCAGCTGCATGCAAAATGTATTCAACAAAGTTGTAGAATGACTATATATACCGTAATACCTCACTTATAAGGCACCGACCTTATAAGTGAAGCACCTTCCTCTGAAAATATAAAAATGCCCCGGTTATAAGGCACCCCACAGCTATAAGGCGCCCCTTTGAAAGGAGAACTGACCTCGATAAGATTCGAACTCGCAACATCATGTTTACAAGGCACTGAGCTATTCAGCCTCTTGTACCTATTCAGCATATTCAGCCTACTCAGCCTCTATTCGTCCCACTTGTAAGGTGTGGTTTTTGTCCAAGTCAAATATAAAAATGCTTCAAATGATAGCCGCGCCTATATGCTCCTCTCTTATAGGCGCCTTCACCTATAAGGTACGCGCCTTATAGGTGAGGTATTTCGGTACTTATTTATATAAATATATATATATATATATATATATATAGTCATTCTACAACTGTATAACGTATGAAAATATATAATATATATATTATACGTCTCCAAATTAGGCCTATGATGTGGAGTTTTTATTGCATGATGCTACATTGATCTATGGCGCATGGTCAATTTTACTAAATGTTGGCATTTAATGGCCTCTTACGAAAGGTGTGTTTGGTACGAGAATGACGTCATGGTGTGGAGGTGAAAAGCCTGAAACACCTATGATCAAACCACTTTAAGAAAGGCACCCCCAATTGGTATCAGCGGTGATCGAACCAGCTGATCATATTCGTTATTTTGTTCTGTCACATGTTACATTTTCAAGCAGTTTTTATTCCGTATAAAACAACCAGACAATATACCGAAATTAGCGATATTTTAACATTTGCTCGAAAAACGAGGAAAAAGCCTGGCAATATTGTATATATATATATTACATATTTATTCTGGTGAATTTATAAGTCCAGGGATTTTTGTCCAGAACACAAAGATAGAAAGAATTTCTTTTAAAAGAAAAATGCAAATTGAGGAAATTATACAATGTGTGTGAAACGATAGGAACACACAAAGGTATAAAAACCCAGAGAATACAGGTAAATGAGATTTACGCAATTAAAAATTTACTATTTAATATTGCTTGTTGTAGCTGCACCACCCCTGAAGATAGCCTTAGCCCTTAGGATGGATCCATAACTCTATGGATGGAACACCTTATCAACTGAGTTATTGAGACAGGTTACAACAAAATGAATGAAACAGGGAAGGGCAACTTGCAAATTTTAATCTCTGTTTTTTGCCCGTCTGCCTGTGAGATAATCCAGAATATCATCTCATTTGTTTACTGCTAATTTCTCTTCATCACAACCCAGAGTCCTTCATATTCTTTTTTGAATTCTTCACTCATTAACGGTATGCCAGGAAAGTCACCTGAGGCATATGGGAGCTCCTTAATCAACACGAAGCCAGCCTTTATGAATGCTCTATAGGATCTGGGGTTTGAGCATATAGCTACAAACACCTGAGCGTTCAGTTGTTCCTTGTACATTTCCATCGCAGCTTTGATGAGTTTAGTGCCTTTTCCCTGCGACCTGAACTCTTTGAACACAAAGAAGTTGTGCAGATAAACAACTCTACCAACACTAAAAATAGAATTGTAGTACTTAGACACGATTTTAGCTCCAAAAGATTTCAGTGAAATATAATCATTTATCCGTAACATAATGTAGGTCTTGCAATAAAATACTTACTTGTACTGTTTTGGGTCAGCAAACTTAAATTCTTGGGTAACAAAGTACGAATATGTATCATTCACGATCTGCTCGAGCTCGACTTGTAACGGGCTGTCTACATAGAATATCTCATCACCTGTATGTGTGCTGTTTTCATGTAATATGCCTAGGAGCATGCCCTCAATCTAAAGTAAAGGATTTTCAGGCACATACATGATAGGCAGGGAACGGTTAAGATATGGCCTAAGCAAACAACACTGTTAAATATTTGTGGGGAATTTCAGTCTTTGACTGCTATATGTATTATATACTGAAGCTATTATTCATGCATTCAAATTCATATGTCTTGCCTTTTATAATAATCATTTGTCCATAACAATTAATGCCTTGACTGTATTTAAACTTCCTATGAATCATTGGTTTCACAAGTGTTACTCTAGCCTGCTTATCGACACTTTCATGTTTGCTAGCGGACGAGACTAAACGCACCGATCATTTTTACTGATTTATACATTAAATCTTTGTAACTCTGTTAGTTTTAGTTAGATAGTTAGTACACAATAAAATCATAGTATAGTTGATAAACCACACATTTTTATGCCTGGCTGGTAGCCTTGATTTAAACAGACTTTTCGACTGGCAGGTTGCCGTTAGGCTTTACGCGTTCATCCGAACAAGTTGGATATCGGGACTTATTAAAGCCAAGCCCATGCTGGCTATCCTGACAAGATAGAATTTCCCGACATATTGACATCTCTTATTCCGTTGCAACGGGCCGGGAGGGGGGGCCTGGCGTCGGATGGTTGGCAAGAGTCGGGGGCACAGACTATTTGCAACCCTGTCAAACAACTGTACGGAATAGCTGAATTAAAACCTGTGATTAATTCACACTGTGTCATTTTAAAGGGAATTTCTTGTAATTTGAACACTCTTCATATTACATTCACACCAACTTTCGTCTTTGAAGCTAGTTTGATACTTGAAGATTGATCTTCAAAAGCAGATTTTCTGTCAATTTTACATAACATTAATCATACTGTCACAAAAGACCATTATTGTGGACATTAACCAGCAGTCAACAGTCACGTTTTTAATGAACAAAATAAAGGTAGCCACGTAACAAGGGTAGTCAACAGTCCCATTAGGATTTTCTCATCATATAATTCTAAACTATATGATATTGATGGAGGAACTCAGCGAAGACTTAAACTAACATTTTACCTATCTTGAATTTTCTTGCAATCAATGTGACTCTGCCACCTGCATCAATTTGAATGACGTTTTGCCTAATTTCCGAGCTGAAATGACATAGCGTCATAAAATCAAGTCTTTGCTTAGCATCTTGGCTCATCTCAATATATATATGATCAGGATTGTTTCTACATGATTTTAAGAATATTGTTGGAGGTTCAAACTGATGAATATTTCTGTGACCATACGTTTTGTGTCTCGTTGTTTCTGAGTGCAAACTGCGGGCAGTCATCTGAGTACAGCTTATCATAATAGACCCGGAGATAATAGTCCCTGTCCGCGATGACGTCCATCTTATAAAGAGAGTGAGTTGGTTCCTCTCTGAGAAATCCAATAAATGAGTCATCTAAGACCTGTATCCTTTCTCTGGGTACCACCTACAAATCAAAAGTTAGAAAAGTCTTACAGTTTGGTAATAGCTGATCTCATACTGAGATCAGTAGAGCTTACACTTTAATTTACTCATGACTTCTGCTGACTTCATAATTATGATGATAACCGCCAGAGGGAGGATGTGTCGGTGCTGGCAGCACACCGTTGTGTTAGAAGAGCAAGCTGAATCGAGATTCAGACTTTGAGCTGATGTCTATTATAGGCAGCACATAAAATGGATTAAAACTACGGATTTGGATCAAAATAATATGTTTATGGTTTAGGCAGAGGTTAGTTGAGGCTATTCAACCAATTTGATTACTCTTACCCCATCCGTGCTTTTTGGACAGCAGCAGTTCTCCTGACAATAAGAAAATTCATCGAGTCATCCATAACCAATAGGTCCGATATAATTAATAAGGGTCCAAACAAACCTGTTGGCAAAACCAAAAAATGAACTGTAATAAAATAAGAGACATTAACTTACAATGACATCAGTATCTGAGTTTCCTTTGTCTGAGCTGCTGTTTCCTGTATCACCCATATTTAGTTTAGATCGTCTACTTGTTTCTAATATGGCCGTAACCTCAGTATCAGGACTGCTGGTGATCTGATGGTGTGAGCTGTTGATCTGGTTTCCTGAGCCTCTTGAAGCAGAATGACCTTTGTATCGTAAATCCTGATTTTGTGGCCAGATGTCAGTGCAATGCCAAAAACTAGATCCTCGATATCAATATTGAAAGGCTGTAAATCAAAATACTGTTTAAAATTGTAATAGATTAGAGTTTTATTGCCAAAAATTTGCCGTTATTTGTTGGAAGTAGCATTATATTATCGACCACTTCCCTTCGCAGCAATTTGCTACTATCAGCAACTTAAAGGTTAAAGCATCTTAAATTAGATTATTGTTAGTGTTCAAGCAAGAGTGGACTATCAGTGTCGTACGACTGGCTGTAAAATGATGAGTGTATAGAAACACTAGGTTCCTCTATTTCACTGACATACATCTAAATTTCTCTACACCACAATTGAGTAAATTCTATGAAATACATTGATTTTCCTTAAATGTTGGAATTTCTCACCCGACTTTTTTAGATTCGAAACTATAGCTATAGAGGCATATCAGACAAATTCACAAATGTGATCAATTACTATTGAGAAATGGCAAAATTCATCTATTATAAAATTCCTACATCTGTAAGGGTTGTATTATTATAATATTTATACTTAAGTTATCAGTCTACGCTCATCTTCATGAATGTTTTTCATGCAGCGACAGAGCAAACCACTTAAGAAATAAGGGAAAGCGGAGAGTTATTGAATTTGTCACACCTCTTTTACGATCTTAGGCTACAATAATGATCAACTATGACGAAGTGCAGATGTAATGCTCTCCGCATTGGCGCAGACCATTGAGGCAAAAATTTGTCATGGAAACTTGAAATATTTGGGTCATAATGGAGGACTGGCTTTGTTGGCGTTGAGCTATGGAAGCAGACCTTCTTGATTTGGGTAGTGTAAAGGTTGAAGGTTAAAGCACACTATGGTGTATTCCTTTAGTAACACAGTTTTATTAGCTATCCGCTTGAGGTCAATGACCTGATTAGCTCTGGATCCTTGAAGCGGAGCATTCCCATCATTAGTGGGTCGACTGTGCTTACGCCGAGTGTAATTGGTCAATTTGAAAGCACATGATTGATTGGATGAACTTTCACTCTAACCTATGATCTTTTACTCCAAAGCATTTGATTGGTTAGAACCAAGAGTTACAGCTAACTCCTCGTTTGGAATGCACATGTAACATATACAAACCTATTACGTTTGTATACGTTGCATTGTGTTCTTCAATGCATTACTGATTTCTGCTGTACTCTGGAAATATTACAGTCTACGGCCTACGATACGCTGCTTGTTCCACTGTAAAATCTTGCCAAAGTGTATCCATGTTTCTGATTTTAACAATTTGATTACATTATTTACAACAAATTTGTTAGGTCATGACAAATATGAATGTAAATTAAAAAGGTCACCAAACTGTTCTCTTTCATCCCTGGTGTGTTAATTGAACATGCCAAAATATTAATTCTCAAATAACTTTACAACCAATCAAATAATACGCCATCGATTGTTTATTTGGCATTTAAGTAATTTCCTATACATTGAATGTTATATTATATATATCATATTATTATATCATATATCATATATTATATATATATATTGAATTAATTATATGTGTGCTATCATCATAATTTGTGTGTGTTATAAGATCTGTAATCTCAGTACTGGAGTGAGGTCTGCAGGGATACTAAGACTTCACCAAACCAAACTAATGAAGTTAACAATTATGCAGGTATTCAACTTTTGGTGACAGCTCATAGAGGTTCAGAACCTGTTTTGTGTGATCAAGGTGCATCAAATTTTCAAGTCAGTTTTGTGCAGATTCAATAAAAAACCTGTGTTCTATATAACGAATTTAGATTGAAAGCAGTTAAGCTGCAACTGCAATAGCATGACTTTTTCAGCAGGCTTATGCCAAACAAAATAATAAAATGACCAGGCTAGCCAATTGCTTGTAAGGCGTGAGAGTTGTTGATCAGTGTTGTAAGCAGGGAGTATATGTCACTTAGATCTGGAAAGGAAGAGAGATTGGGTCACACAAGGCTGCTTTATTGAGAGTCAAAGGGAAAATTGCTATCATGAAGGCACCATAGGTGTACCTTATTTTCTAGAGCATTTGTCATACTTGAATTTTCTAATAGTGATTTATTATTTCAACTAGAAAGTGACAATGATTGCACCATGCTACAAAAAGCAACAATGCGGGTATGATAGCAATGATGATGAGTTCATTGATGAGTAAGAGTTCATTGATGATAGTGTCGCCAACAAAGATGAGAGCTTACTTGTGATAAAAAATATCAAATATTTCTCTGGCATGTGACCTTTTTATTCCATCTTTTTAAAGCAATAATTCTGATTCGTATTTTTCAAATCCATACGCTTGAAAAATCCTCCAAAATTTTGTTTTATCATCCTGATGGATCATCACATCAAGAGGAATAGAAGTCAACAACCTAATATCAAATATCAAATATCAAAGTCAATCACAAATATCAAATGTAACAGACTAGAGCAAAGGTGGATATTTGAGTTTGATTAAGCAGGATGTGAGAGCAATCTATCACAGGATACCCTGCCATGTCTGACTCCACTTTCATTTGCCTTGCACGATGCAGCCTTGCACGATGCAGCCTTGCACGATGCAGCCTTGCACGATGCAGCCTTGCACGATGCAGCCTTGCACGATGCAGCCTTGCACGATGCAGCCTTGCACGATGCAGCCTTGCACGATGCAGCCTTGCACGATGCAGCCTTGCACGATGCAGCCTTGCACGATGCAGCCTTGCACGATGCAGCCTTGCACGATGCAGCCTTGCACGACGTAGCCTTGCACGACGTAGCCTTGTACAACGTAGCCTTGTACAATGCCGCGTGACAAAGCTAAGTACAAGTAACGATATAGGGTTGATACTGATAGATAGGTTTATCACAAAAGCTTGCCCTGAGAACAGAGTGTTTTGCAGTGCAAGATTAAAGTGATATGCATTTCAATATTTTTATTTTGTAAATAGTAAGTCGTGGCTTTAGGCTTCAGTTTTTATTCTGGTTTGAACAACCAGAGTAACACTATAAACATATTAGCGACATTGCTCAAAAATAAGTTAGAACAAGTAAAAAAAGCAATATTGCTTGTTGTTACTACATACTCTTGATGATAACCTTGGGATGCGCCCCTTACCAACTGTGCTATAGAGCCAGATTAAAACTAAACTGAAAACTAACTAAGTAATGTACCAAATGGCCTTATATGCTCATGCATTATCAGTGAATAAAGAGCATGATTCAAGTCGCTAGACGGCCAGGGCCTGTGATTCGGGTTGTGGGAAGCTGGGTGCGCTGGATGTGTCCCAGCCCTTTGACACGTGACCAAGATTCCTTTCCACCTCCATTCCCACACCTTTCCCCCACCTTTTCCCCCACTTTTCCCCCACCATTCCCTCCACCTTTCTCCACCTTTCCCCCCACCTCTAACCCCTACATTTTTCCCACCTTTCCTATAAAATAAGATTTATGATTTTTTGAACTTACATTCTGACAGTAACAGAGATATCTGTATATATCCTACGGCTTTTTTTGGAGTCCCTACAAGTAATATAATCCTCATGTGAGTCATAAGGTAGTTTATGGCGAGTTTACATGGTTTACAGGATACAGCTTCAGTAGAATAGAATATAATGGAATAGGCACAAAGGTGTGATTCCTCCGTACGAAATGTGATAGTAGTTTGCACTATCTGGCTGCCACTATGTCTCCACTGGTTTATGGCTGAAGAATGTCAATTTTACCTTCTTACTCTTTGTAAAATTGGAGTTGCCTTCTATTGATGCGAGGCCGTGTAACTCCAAGGGAATATTATGAATCTAGATATTGGAATTGAAATTTGAAGTTGGCTGATATTCAATATCAACCCGGCTTTATTACACCTGGAAATGTATGTAAAAAACTTCTGTGAAATTTCATTACCTTTGACCACGGTTTCCCAAATACTTTAGTTTGAAATAGGTGATGGCTGCTGTTGACCCGTTCGACCTAAGACATAGCAAAGACAAAATACAAGTAACTGCGATTGTATCAGTGTTCTCCTTTGGAATCAAAGACAAAATCACATTGTGGCAATTTATTTGTCTAGGCAATCGATCTGGGTAATGAGAAAATTATTCGCACTTGAGAGTTAGGAAATTAATCGCTGTGTACAAAGCTCCCCACATACTGAATGCTACGGATTCACGCTGTCCACCTGCTTGGTTTCGTGAGGAGGAGGGTGATAAATGTTACTGGTTCAGCAGAAATCAGAAAATTCAGGCAGCTGCTCAGGCTTTTTGTGCTGAGAGAAGCCAAAATCTGGTAATGGTCAAAGATGGTATCAAGGCTGATACCCTGAAACAAATTGGAATAGACAATATAACAATCAGAGTGTCCTAACAACAAACTTCCAGTACTTCAACTCCATGGTGCGCTTATTGCTTCTTGGTTTGATAACAGCTTGCTTCGTTGACTGAAAAAGGAAAAGTCACCTTGTTGTGCTAAGAAGACTAATTTGATACCAGCTTGGGCAATCAAAAGAAGATTTGCAGTCATTTGGTATTGTGGTTACTGTGTTCAAGGATACTCAAACGTCTTTTCTTTTTTTTCAAATTTCCTGACTTACACTTGTTGCTTCATTTCAGGCTTCACTGATTCAGATTACTGGGTTGGAGCGAGTCGGACTACAACTGGAGCTAATCTATTCAGATTCAGATTCTGAAAACTATGAGTTTGGGGATGACTGCAGCTTTGGAGAGAGACAGGACTATATCTGTGAAAGTAGGTCATAAATATCTAATACATTATACAAACAACAGAACTTTCTTTGTTCTGTTTTTATTCTTCTCAGGCTCCTCCACTGAGACTCTCAGGCCTATAATCTTGACACCCAACAAATATTGCAGTGAACGCTCTCACAGTCTGCTATTATTTTCCAAAGAAAACAAAAATTTCTCAGTTTTTGTAATTGTAAGTAATGTAGTGGTGAGTTGAGTAATAATTACTGTGTAGTGGTGAACTCTTGGAAAACAACCACATGATGTAATTTGAAAACCTACATTAACGTACACTAGTGTGTTTTTCTTGAATGTGCATTAAAGTTCAGTTCATAGACAAACCACACAGTCAATGGCATAGTTACTGAAACTGAATGATTAAAGGTTATAAATAGGTTCATCATCTTGTTATGGCGTTTCTTAGAGTAATGTGAAATAAACTTTGGTCAAATATAACTGTGTTCTCTACAAAGTTTTGAGTTTGCAACACATGTTTCTAGATCTTTTTTACTGTCAATATGGCATATTTACTGCCTCACTATCTTGTAACACAACATAATGCCAAAACTTACTGAAGTCTCAACATTTCTCTTTTTAGCTGCTCTTCAGCCCATATGTGAGGACATCTGGGTTAGGAATAACATGACATGTATCAAATTTGTCTATCATTCTGAGTTCTGACAGCCCATGGAACAATGCCAGGCAGGCTTGTCAGACGTTAGGGATTTAGCTTTGGTAAAATATGCTGCCGAAGCAAAAATGAATGAGGCGATCAGGACCAGCACTGCGTTTCATACCCAAGAATTGTCTGACAATTCTGTACAATTCTAGAATTGTCAGAAACTGACCTATATATCATTACCCAACCAGCAACCATTATTGTGTAATTAACCCTGCCTGCTAAATAAATTACTTTCATTATTGCTATTGTATAGTATAAGCCTTTACAGTTCTAGTCGATATCATACAATTGGATTGACATTGTATTCAATGAGTTTGTATTTAGATGGCCAGGCAAGATATGCTGTAATGAATAGATATTGCTGTGCAAGATAGCATCAAAATCTATATTGCGGGAGGCCCAGGTTCAAATCCCCGCCGGGGCAAATCTTTTCCTTTCGTTTCATCATGATGGAAAATGAAAGCATTCCATTCGAATTGTTGGCTCACAATTTTTGTAAGCACAGAAAACTCTTAGTAATGAGTATGATGACCCGACAAAATACTTATTTTCAACTCTTCTGTGTTGTACCATACCCTATGTTATATTTTGTGCAATCTGTTAATACTGGCAGCAACTGCATAAATAGAATACATCAGCTAAACTATGCTAGCAGAATTATCAGAAAACTTTGCTACTAATAAAAATGTACAAAATCGCTCACCAGATGAGCAAGGAATTACTTTGTATCAACTGTCCTACATGCCTAAGTGGAGAGAAGTGATATGTGAATGAGGCGATATTTTCCACAGAACCACTGGCCACTGAAAATATGCTGACTGATGCTAAAAAAAACTCAAACTTGGTGTCAAAGCAAGTATTGGCATAGTCTAAACTACGCTCATTGTGATTAATGAGAGTGAATGACCTGTGTAAGCTGATCCCAGCCTGCTAATCCTTAGCAGCAGTCACGCAAAGTTTGATTACAGACATTCTTTTGAATTTTTTCCTAATTTGCATGACACAATTAAAAGTTGTAAATTGACGTGTAACACATGAAGAATAATTCAACTAAATCTTCGATTGATGAATGTTCAATTGCTACTTAGTATCTTGGCATTAAAATCTGGAATAGCATAGTTCTGGCATGCAGAGAAACTGAACACTACCATTTCAACCCAGACCCATTTTTTAATGCAGGAAATATTTCATTTTGAAACTTGACCATGAATATAAGCAATAGGTACCCTGGCTTGAAGTTTATACATTTACTTTGTGCAGGAAAGACAGATGAAGCGTTCTAGATCGGAGCCATACAAGACCGCAAAAGAAGCACACACTCTCGCTATACAGACTTTACCTCCATCTTGCACAGCATAATTATTTGACGCACATAGACGTCTTGATGCATGAAGACCAATTCAAATAAATCCTCAATAAATTGTTGGATGTTGAAGTTGCTACTGTTATCTTTGTATTTAAATCTGGAATAGCATAGCTTAGGCTTGCAGAGAATCTCAACACTACCCTTTCAACTCAGAACTATACCATACTTGATGCAGCAAATATTTCATATTGTAACTTTGACTCTGAATAGAAGCAATTGTTACCCTGGCTTGAAGTTTATTCATTTACTTTGTGCAGGGAAGACAGATAAAGCTTACTGGGTCGGAGCCATACAAGACCGCAAAAGAAGCGCACACTTTCAATATACAGACTTTACCTCTATCCCTCGGATTCTGTGGTTTCCTGGCCAGCCTGATGACTTTACGTCCAGAAAGAAGATATGTGTCACTCTAAAAAGTAAGGATCACGATCTAAAAATGGCTGATACACCTTGCCTACTAAGCTCAACTACATTTGTGAGCGAGACAATTATGAATAGATGAATTATAATGCTGCTTACTATTATAGAAGCAAAAAACTTTAGATTGCGTGATGCTGAGATCTGGCCAATCGTTTATCGCATCAACAACATAGCACTAATTAAATTGCTGAATTTAGCCAAACAGTTTTTTATATTTATATTGTTTCGATACCATCTCTGCTGAATCAAACTGAGGAGATCTGAAATGAATAATAAAATGCAATGCATAGCCCGAGAAGGTATCATTCAAGTTATACTCTTGCTATAGACTTGAACTCTTACTACAAATTTAGCTCTGAAAAGAGTTGACAAGGGGTACACATGAGGTGTGCTGTTGATGTAACTGAAAAGGATCTCTTTTGTTTGGTGATATAGTTACATCTTTGTGTCTGATAATGTCCTGTATTTATGCTGCGTGTAATGATTTAGTGTTGTGTCTCGATGGTGAGTTATATTGGGAGAATTCTTATGAGTTGGATAGTGTGAGATGTTAATAAGGAAAGAGTGAGCTGATAGAATTGCTACTTTTATTCTCGATCCCAATATCACAACTGACGATAGTTAGGGGAACATTACATTATATATGATACTAATTAGGGATGCACAGCATTAAAAGGAAACATTATTAGCATACCAGGGAAATTAATTGCTCATTATTTTTAATTGACACAATCTACTTATAAATCACTCATGAGGGTCTGGACATTCCTCTGGTAATGAAACCTTAATTAAAATGTCAATATCCAGATATAACATCCAACCAGACTTGAAAACATGAGCGTCCTCGCTCATCTTACTTTCAACTTACACAATTATGAATCAAATAAAATTAAATCAAATAAAATCATTCATCAAACAAACATTTCATGCAATTTTAAACAATGAAGTTTGTTCTGTCCGTCGAATTCTTTAGTCGCTCGGAGCTTTGTTTATCTGTAATTGTAATCCACTGAGTTCCGTACCAGATTCTGTTTCTTTATCCTCACTGGGAATGCTACCATATTAAACACCCTGGTGCTTTGGGCAAACAGACTATCTGGATAGCTACCATATTTTTGCCCTGGTGCTTGGGAAGTTCAACAAAAGACACTGTATACGGACAGGCTTTGTGAATGGACATATCGGGTGCTTTTCCTAGCAATCCTGCGATAGTCATGACGTGACTGGTTTCTTTAAGATGGCCCAGTCCATATACCATCCCTCCGGATTCTGAGCAGTGAGCGGTTGCTCTCGAATTGAGGATTCTGGAAACTCAGGATAAAAGTCACTTAGGAATATCTAGCGGTTTTAGCATTCTGCAGAGCTTGAATATAGCATGTGAATAGTGTTTGATGACAGATATTTGAGTCTTTTATTTACTTACATACATGATGTATTTCCATGTCGATTAGGGTGTTTTATTGTCATTTATTACGATTTAAATAGGTCGATCCATGGTCTACTCGGTCATCTTCACCCGGAACTAGAGATGATCGTCCTCGATTATCCGCTTGGCTGTGGAGTTGCAGAGATCGTCGCAGTCCTCCACCATATGATGTAACTGAAAAGATCTCTTTTGTTTGGTGGTATAGTTACATCTTTGTGTCTGATAATGTCCTGTATTTATGCTGCGTGTAATGATTTAGTGTTGTGTCTCGATGGTGAGTTATATTGGGAGAATTCTTATGAGTTGGATAGTGTGAGATGTTAATAAGGAAAGAGTGAGCTGATAGAATTGCTACTTTTATTCTCGATCCCAATATCACAACTGACGATAGTTAGGGGAACATTACATTATATATGATACTAATTAGGGATGCACAGCATTAAAAGGAAACATTATTAGCATACCAGGGAAATTAATTGCTCATTATTTTTAATTGACACAATCTACTTATAAATCACTCATGAGGGTCTGGACATTCCTCTGGTAATGAAACCTTAATTAAAATGTCAATATCCAGATATAACACTGTCTCTGTGGTATAGTCCAGATAATCTACATCTCTCACAGCGTTAAGGCTATAGGAGGCCAATCAGGAAGTGGTGACTGATGATAATAAAGTATTTATTATTTATTCTTGGATGAAGCACAGATGAGCACTGTAGCACAGATGAGCACTGTAGCACAGATGAGCACTGTAGCACAGAATCAATGTTTGAAACGAAAAATGAAAGTTGTACTTGTTGAACTTCATCATTGGACTCAAATTTCATAAATTCATTGTGTCTCCTTTGAAATAAATTTTTGATATAATGTCATTATCTTATGATCAAATCTTATTGGAAAGTTTTTGAAATATTTTTCTGATTGGATAGACATGGAAAAACATTTAATAATTGGTGGCATCTGAGCTGCAAGTTTCATTCCTTTACTACCAATGATCTTAAACTCAAATAAAATTTATCATTCATCTACTAAAGACTAATACCCTCCTGAGGTAGTTTACTCTCAGCGATCCCTGGGAACAACTCATCTCCGTATTCAGCAATAAGCTTGATTACATGATTCAGATCACCCCGAGTAGTTCCTGGATCAGATGTTATCATTCTGAAGAAGTTAACATACTTTGGAAGCTGAGGCATATATGATATCATCAGTGTGCCTCTTTTCTGCATTTCACCCTTTATAACTGGTGTGACCTGCAGAAAAAAACAAGTTATGATTTAGGAATAAAATAAAAGTTTCTCTTCTCTGATCCTTTCAGTGCCAAAAAATGCGTACCAGTCAATCCACTGAATAATTCTATCAAAAAGGTGATCAAAGGTTGAACATTAGGGTATTCATTGTATTCGTATTATGGGGTATTTGTGTTGATATATTCAATCACAGTTAAACATTCTCTTAAAAAATCAATATAATTTTGTGATTGCTTGGTGGTGTAAATGAAATTCAGCTTGGCTTATGAATACAATTAAAGCTATATACCTGAGAAAGCTGCTTCCACCAGGACTGATTCTCTTCCTTGCCTCTCATTGATTTAGGGATATACCAGAAGCATATATTAACACCTTGTATATCTGTGAAAAGCAATCTGAATCCTGCTGTTTCAATTACTTGATCTCTAAAATATTCAGCATTATCATGGAGATGATTGACTACCTCTCCTAGACCTCTGGTGCCATATGCTTTCCATTGCATCTAAAATCATAGTCATGATCAATGCAATAATACTTTTTTCAAATATAACTTTTATTTTAACGGAAGAAAATGACAAATGGCAACAAGCTGAGTTGTGTTCTATCTCCCATTACAGAGTGAAATCATTGACATTTGATCAGATGTCCAAGCATCTGTGAAACAGTCTTTTATCACCTTTCATTCAAAATTTAATGACCTGACGATCATGTTATCGATATGAAATAAAGATTAGGCGTTCAGCTGATTTGATGCTGCCTCACACCTAGCAATTTTAGGGGTTCCAATTCAGGTTTCTGATGTTGTCCAAGCTGTGCTTCATCCGATGAGCATCTTTGTACGGAACTTGGCATCATCATTCATCACTTCCAGGCAGAGTATTTCCCTTGCATTCTTTTGAACAAACAACTTAGCTACAATTAGCAACTTCATTATTTCAATGACCAACAAAGCAGATTCTAAATTATATCTATTATTATTTCTTATTTTGTTGTCATTTTCACTATTTTGCTGATATCAGTTTCAACCTACCCACAGTTTTAGTGCATCTGTTATGCGTCCACACTGCACTGATTTGTCCCCTGTGTCGTAAGAGACATCATAAATTTTATCCTGCTGAAAGAGGTATGGTGCACATGTGCTGTGAGCCTCTCCAAGTAACCCAACCTACAAGAAAAGGTAGGAATTTGTTGATGAGGTCTTTACATGATTCCCATTCCACAGGTAACATGACTCAAAGAGAGCAACTCCACATATCGGGAGTTGGCCAAATTTGCCTCCCTACTACTCTAAACTGCCCTGTAGCCCAGTACATCTTCTCCTTACAAAATCTTGAATAGTCACACCCATTAGTACACACTATTTTCCAACTATCATCTCATCCAATAGTCAATAGAGTCTTAGTATCGCTTAATTCGAAGCTTCGTTAACCATCTCTCATTTTACATGTCAATGTACGAGAAGTTGTAGGCTAGATCACAACTGGGAACTGGTCAAGACTAGAAAAATAATATAAGTCCCTAGTGAATACACCTATTCATGTGCAGCACCTCAATGAAAGTACACGCACTTACGTCAACATGATTGTAAATACTATTATTACTATTTGAGATAGATTGGCGTACATGTTTAGTGAGCAGCATAGCACATTGTATGATCGAGCCAAGCATTTTATGAGCGTCCCACATGACAGAGTCTGACTTCTCTACTCCTTTCATCTTCCATCTGGAAATGATCCACACTCCAAATGAATCAACAGAAACAAAACAAAATGGCTGCGATAAACCAATTTCAATTGATGTGTAGCAGTTAGAGATTCATGCCATTATACATATTCTGTTGTAGCTGCTATGCAAAAGGGAAACTACAGCAATGTATCACTTCCTTCATCCATTCGCTTGGATAAATGCTTCTCAACTTCCGACAGGCCTCAAATTGGTTAAGAATTTGAACCACAACCGAACAACCAAACTGAAAGTCTATTCACAGTCTATTTCATTGGTGATTTACATATTATATATATGAAGCTGTACCCATAAAAATAATAAACCTAGACAGGACACTTTATTGAGCATTAGCATTGAGGCACTGAGGCATTTGATTATGGGGCGACGTAACAATATTGGGAGGTGTAGTAGCATTGGTGTAATCATTGAATTGCGGCTCATATACCAGGTTTTTTGATGATAACTCGTACAATTTTGATCGGATTTTGAGTTTTAAAATTACAACAGATTGAGCAGCTTTCCGCAAAGAGTTTGATACACATTTTAAGCAAACAATTTTTTTGAAGAAGAGATAACATCCAAGTTGATGACAATAGCCTGCGTATTTTAAAGTAATTTTCAAACCCGATATCCGATCAAAATTGATCGAGTTATGAACATAAAACCTGGATTATGTACAGTAAATCAATGAAAACACCAATGCTACTACACCTTCCATTGTCGTTACGTTGCCCACAATTAACTGCCTCACTTCAGCTGTATATAGTGTCAAGTCCAGGATAAATATTAAGTCTATGGCTGTACCTTAGTTTGTCAGAGAAGACGATTGAGCCTCCTTGGCATGCATCAACATGAAGCCATATATCGTACTTCTCACATACAGCTGCAATTCCTTCGAGAGGATCATAAGCACCAAACACAGTGGTACCACTGGTAGCATTTACCATCATCGGTGAACAACCCTGAAGTAGGCAATGATCTTAAGGTTTAAGTGAGGCCCTTTTATTGGGGTATGGCATGTAAATTTTTTTAGCAAGACAGGGAAGACCATCACTAAATGGGTAAGTTGTCCAGATTCAGGATAATTGTCTACATTTATTTGCCAATAAATTGTTAAGAATACTTGTTTCAGATCAGCGTGATTGACAATGAACTCTTCAATGACAGCAGAAATGAACCCAATTTTGTTGAAAATTTCTTCTCGGTGTTTTGTCCTCCATTCCATTGGTGAATTATTTACCTCTTTGATGGAACTCTTGATGGCTCTCTCAAGTTCTTCATGTATCATTCTGCCTGATTCATCACACTTAATCTTTACTACACTCTCTGAGCCAAATCCGAGAAAGAACGCTCCCTTCACAATACTGTAATGACTCTGTAAAAATGGAGGATCAAAATAAACATGACCGGTGGCAGCTGCTGCAAATTGAAGTTAGAAATGCAACTTTATTTCAAAAATTGGTAGGGTTAAACAATTGTTACTGTGGAATTTTTAAAGCTGATCACAACTGTGATAATGTAGTACTTTGCTGCATTATGATGCACAATAAGGGAACAATAAGTGAACAAAATATATCTCATGGTTTTGAAGCTTGCATAATCAGAATGAGCATAATTAGAATCGGTAGATATACAAGTCTTCACTGGTCTGCTATCATTAGTAGTTCAGTAAAGGTTTATACTGGGACGTTTTTTTGGGATTATTTTAGCAATGCTGACCATTTTTGGACAAATGTTTCCAATTTCAAAAATTATAAGCTGTCTTCTCTCTGTCCTAATTAAGTGTTGAGCTTATCGGAAAGAAAAGACAACTTTAAACTTTTGCAAAAATTTTGGCAATTTTTCAAAACGTTCAGAAAACGTCGCATTAGTAGACAGTTATTCAAAAATTTTGGCACTGCTAAACACATTCCAAAAACGTCCCAGTATAAAACCATCTCAAAATTTTATTATATATATTATTATATTATGCCATTAAAGGGAGACCATCTTTTCCATTTTTCTACCGCCTGGGAACCTTGACTTGTACATTTATTTTTATGGTTGGACTTGTTTTGACTTACCAATTCAGAAGTAAATATCGTGACAGATTGAGTCATGACAGAGTTTCCCCTTTCCTTACTCCGCGGCCATTTCTTGTACCTTGCCAAGCTCATCGCCATCATTGTACCTAATGACCCTCCTGGGCTAAAGATACCATCTACCTGGTATAATGGAAAATGTAAAATTTTAGCATCGCCTACTTTTTTATAGTAGAATTATGAGAGTACCAGCTTTCAACATGACTGCTTCAACAACTCGATCAAGAAGAGAATGTCAGATTAAAACTTTGCTAAGGAAAATTATCATAAAAAAAATTCCTGGAAAGATTACCTTTCAGACAACATTTTGAATCAGGTCTTTTAACTGATTAGAAAGAAAATAATGTGAAAACACACAAGAGTCCTACCTGCGAAAAGCCAAAAAGGCTGATTCCTATCTTTTGTATCAGCTCTAGTTCCATCATAGTCACAACAGGTGCTATCTCATAGGTGTATCTGAATGAGAACAAAACCGGCTACAGACATCCTACATATACTCCATTGATTGGAAAATATAAGTCCCTCTGTGAAAACAAATTTTCTTCAGAATACTCAAGGAGGATTAGATTTCCACAACTAAACCATTCTGTAATGAAATATACAAATTCTGGTGATAATAATCCATATTATGTTTAGATGAGTTTTCCTTGATGGCTAGCTATCAGTGCCAATGGGACTTACAACATATTAGGTTTGATTCTCTATGTCTGTAAACTGGGTGGACCCAGTTGAAAACTATAAATTGCTACACTTCTCTGTGAGATGGGAGTTGTCTTCTCTGTAAAACTATGACTATGATGCTATGACGTCCTTTGTAAAATACATATTGACTTATCACATCTCTTACGCTATTGCATTCAATGATTCATTAAGCATTGCAGCACTCAATGCGAATCGGTCCATTCCTTGCCATAGAGAATTGAAGAAATATGGGTGTCCTAAAACGAAAAAATAAATATTCATAGATGACTAGATGGTAGAAGGGGTATTAAAACAGGTATCACTCCTGGGTAAAAGATATTGTTCGAACTTGTATGTAGCTTTGTCAATACCCTGCCACTCAGTTCTATAGAGTAATGCATAGATTGGTGTTTCACTGTTTTTGCTTGGTAGATTGATCGGGCTATGTATCAGGAGATTACCTCTATTCGCATTTACAGAATGACATTGATAGTGACGTTGTGGGAGTGTCTTGAAACGTTTGAGGTAGTCCTGAGCCACTGTTAGGCAGTCCTAATATGTTGAATGCCAGTCATGAGATATTGTAGGACATTTTTGAGACGTTATCTGCAGTCTAGGGGATCATGTCACACAACAAGACGAAAGACGCGAAAGGATATTAAAACACCCTGAACATTTTCATTTCATGGAACCATCTTCATATGCCTTTCAGAACTGGGTTTATTCAGTAATTTTCTATCAGTTTCTGGTTTACAAAGGAATTTAGTAAACCTCACCTGTCTTGAGCGAGTATTTGATTACGTTCTCAGCCAGACTCTCAAGCTCCTCATTACTTGTTGGTTCCTCTGCCAGCTGAAGCTGAAATTTCTTCTTCAACTCTTCAGGCTGGAGGAACTCCAATACTTTGCTAGAGATAGGGAGAGAAAGAGAGCTATTCTCTCCAATTGGAAGACAAGTCATGTTATTCACAGTACTTAGGCTGCCCTACACCCATGTCCACTCAAATATCAAGAATAGGGGTGGATGTAAAACACACAGTGGAAGAGATCAAATCACATAGATACAAATTACACTTCAATGATTACAAGTTTATACAGCAAAAAAATTTTGTTCCTTAATCTTGCATCATCATCCTATCGACTATAGATTGTTATTTAGTCTATAGGCTCATTTGATTTTCTTGAGACCGTTCAATTATCCACTCCACTGCCGTAATGTTGCAATTTAATTGTAAATATTAACATGCAATTACAATAGATGATTTAACAATCATTTTTAGCATTTGAGCAGACCACATTAGTGTCTAAAAAGTATCTAAACTTCTAATAGAAAAGCCATCTCATTTCTGTTTGTGGTGAAACTTTAATGCAGTTGTACATTTTGTTGACAGAATTATCTGCAAAGCTGACTAGTTCCTGCCATAGTTTATGTTATCGCTTATCTTGCCCACTGCTTAACCTGCTAATTTTTGTATAAAACTCTGCAAGTTGGTCAATTAAAAAAGCCTACTTACCCGTCTCTGTCTTTATACGATTCATAAACCTTCTTGAGAAGTCTCGGCAGTGACTCTTTTAGAAAGATTTCTCCTTCCAGTCTCCTCTCTGTATGTGATTTACACCGTTCCATGCCGTGCGAAGTTATGTTATCAAAGTGGCTGGTATGATGCTCCTATCTGCTCTATGTATGAATTGATCAAACTCATTGGCTGAACGCTTAGCCTTGGAAATCGGCAAATACACCTAGCCTACCAGCATTGTCAATAAGGATGGTAGAGCGGTTCAATCTTTGCACTCAAGTAGCATAATTCAGTAGAACATAACTGACATTACTAAGACTTGATGTGTTTGAACTTACCGCTTAAAAATTTAAAATAATTTTCAAATAGAGCTTTGATATCATCAAATCTTAAGACATGGCAGTGGCAATGTCCTTACAATGTTTGTCCGCTGCATCATTGATGTGTGGTCAACTTTGTTAGGGTGAGTCTTAAATCAAATATAAATAATAGGTTACATGTTTCAGTTCCCTAATCCGCTTACCACCTGGCCATGCTCTAAGTGTTTTAGGAGATCAGAAATACTAAAGCATACTACGGTACCAGTGTAAACAAAGTTTTCTACATGCCAACATGCAAAGAGATAGGTGGAAATCAGTTGTTCTAAAAATACATGTGGCATGGTCTGTGATACCACAAACAGACTCACATAAGTTCTTAGACAAACTAGGCCTACAAACTCGCATGCACATGCACAGTATTGCAAATCCATTTGGAGGTATGCAACTAATGAATATTTTTGGTTTCTTCCTTTTTGGTTTCAATGAAAATGCAAAATTTTATTTACAAATATTTTCTATGTCAACATTATATTCTTCAATCTATTATTATTAAAAAGCGTTTGCCCTCTAAAGATAGTAGAGTCCTTTGTCATAGTAAATACAACAACATTTCACTTTTATTTCTCTGAATAACACCTTAACTTGAATTGACATGCTTGTAACCTACAGCTGCTCATCCTGACATCACATGGGACAGAATCACGTTGCACATGTAATTCATAATTATCCAAGGTCAAATATGTAGATAGAGTTGGAGTGTGTTTTACTAATTCATGTATGTCTATCCGTTTTATTATCCCTTTTATTTGTTTTTATGATTCAAAACAACGTGTGTGTGTCAGCATAAAAATGATCGATACACTCTGCACCTGTTTTTTTCAGAGTTTAGACTGCCGTTCAAATGCTTAATCAGAAAAAATGAAATAAGAAATTAAACAGAAAAACTGCTTCCGCTCAATTTTCAAATTTGCTAATTTTGACTGAAATCTCTCATAAATGTGCAGAGTACCTATGGGAATAAGTATTTAAATATTTATAACTTCATTTTATACAAACTTTATATTTGTAGTGGTCATTTCGATTTTCATTCATAACTATATGTAACTCAATCGATACATAAACTAAGATTTTTTAGTATTGGCTCAAATTTTAATGTTTTACATCAATATTGATTCGTCTTAGACAGAACGTAAATTCTGACCTTGATACAGTTTGTCACAGAAGATCGTACCATGCAGTCGTTTCTCCTACTTCAGGTTATACTACTATTCTGTATGTGGATGTTTTCAGGTATGTTTTAATTTCGCTTCCTCGGTTCTATTTTTCCATTGCCCAAAAGTATGCCTGCTTGATGTAAGAATTCCTTTATTTTATGCTAGAAGAGTATGCAGGACATCGCTGTGTTTGAAACCATCTATATAGAAGTTATGAAAACACTCTTTTTTTCTAAAATAATATTCTGGCCTTTATCTTACATGTTATTTTGACTCTTCTCTTTTTTGTTTTGTACCAGATGTTCTCAGCACTGCAGACACAAGTCTGATATTCAAAGCAGAGGAAGACCACAGAAGTTTCTATGAAGATCATACAGCACCACTCTATGAAATGACAGCCGGTACAATGCTAGGCTGTGCAACACACTGCACTGCTTATACTTCATGTGTTGGATATAAGTTCAATTCAGTAACTAAACAGTGTGAGTTCTTCAAGGGTTGTGTGAGACTGATCAATTCTACACATCAGGACAAAGATCTGGATGTGTACACTGAAATCTTCAGCAAGGATTTGGCACTAAGTGAGTAAATTAGGTGAGATGAGATATTTCAATTTAAAATACTGAAATAGAAAATAATTTTACTATTCATACAGGACAAACGGAGTATAAATTTAAACTGTGTGTAGCCTTTGTCATAGACTTAATAAAACACCTAGACAGGACATCAGCCCTTAATTGTGTAGAAGCAACATAACATATCACTTTAGATCAGATTTTCAGTTTGAAAAGAGTTATCAATAAAAAACCTGCCTGGACTGCAAGTCATTGACAACACCAATATTACTACACGTTCCAATTTGTCGTTCACAAATTAATTGCCTCAGTGCCTCACTGCTATTGATCCTGTAGACGTTAATTGTCAAGCCTACAATTGTAACGGTAAGATTGATCCACTGTTGCTGTTGCTGCCCCGTACATTGGTCAGGGTGGTTGGGAGTAAATATTTAATATGTCTCCTACCGACAATTGAGTTCAATCATGACTTCCTAGGATCTGTTTGTCTGCCTTTCGACTTTGCCTTTTCAGTGGAATAAAATTGAAATTGATCCTCACCTTGTTCCACCTGGTGCCTGTTTCCATCGTTTTCCAACAAGAAAAAGGAACCCGATCGAGGCTTCATAGGGCCCGAAAGTTAAACTCCAGTCATATTGCTTTCGTTAACTTTATGTGTACTAGAAATGAAATAGGTGCAGTGTATTACATAAATGCATATATTACAGATAAATCTGTGTTTTCACAGAGTATGCAGAATGGAGGTTTTGCTAACTTAGGTGTGATAACAGACGGTGAATGGTTGGACTTATACACTAGAAATACTCAGGAGGAAAAATCCAATCTGTACATGTCAACCAGTATTTTTGAAGAAATGTGGCTTGAATTTGACTTGGAGAGGGAGCATCTTGTGTGCTCTGTGCATTACTACATGAGAGATGGTATGATTATATCAATGAACTAAACCTCCAGGAAGAACAACTGCAGTCACATGACCAATTGAGGTGTGTGCAGTTGGTTCAGAGTTGTCCTCTCAAAAACACACTAAATTGGAAACATAACTCCATGATAGCCCAAGTTCTTTTGTAGCAATTAGGGGTGGGTTACACTGAATACACTGACTCACTAGAAAATAACCGCAATTCTGTGAATATGCTTAGTGATGAGGCTTGATGGCCATGGTGTTGACACCAAATATTCTCATAACTGATGGTTTATTTCACTAAACTGAGACATGGAACTATAGAGAAGATGCTCATTGACAGTTGAGGTGCCATCCTTTGCAGATATACAATGCTTAAACCTCAAAAATAATGCAGAGAAAAGTCATTAAAATGTTAATTTTTCACTCTATAAATCCTGGAATCTCTATGCAGAACCCATAATTGATCAATCTAAAAACATGTGGCTATGGGCTATATTGCAAAGAACATATACCTTGCAGGTAAATACATTGAACTTTCACATTTCGATTGTAAAATGATGAAAAACTCATTAAAATCAGCATATACAAGCAAGATATGCTGAGGAATGTGTCATCTGACTCTAAATCATAGAATGTTGGACAGGCAGTTGAAGGTATGAGTCCTGTTATCCCTCATAACCATGTTTCATCATAAACAATTACTCCTAGTGATTGCAATTTCATTTTTTACTGATCACTCTCTAATTTCAAGTGACCATTATTTATGCATGCACATCATTTTTCAATTTTTCGGAATTAGCCAATCAGCAGCCAGCTTAACTATGAGTTGTTCTTCCTGGAGGTTTAGTTCATTGATTATATGTGATACTTAAAGGATAAAATTTGCTCGCACTTGATCAAAGAAAATAATAGAGCGCCTTGAAGAATATTGAAAATCTGCCATTTCTTATTCTCTTGTTAAATAGATATCCACAATCATTCATATCTGGTACTCTGAAAATGGAGTATTGCTGCTTCAGCTGAGGTTTATAATTCACAACTGACTTGTGAAATTGTTAGGAAGGGGCAATATGAATGCCCAATTGCATTGTCAATCAAAACAATTCTTTGAAATGCCGAACCGAAGCTACTAACGTTATTATTTGTCATTGATAGCTGGTGAGAGGAGAAGGCTGCACATAACTGTCAACAACATCCAAACCCTTCTTACAGACCTCACTGAGAGTGAGTGTGGATATCAAGAAGGAGATTGGATGGGGCTGGCAGTACATAGAATGCTATAGACCTAGAACGGGACGCTATATCAGAGCTAGTCTTGCTTGGGCCCAAAGCAATAGATATGCCCAGTATGAGTTTAGGATTTATGGATATAGACAGTTTTCTGAGCTCTTATTTATGCCTCAATTCGGAGTTGTCCTCTCTCCAGTTTGGTACTTTTCACCCATGCCGCTTAGGAGAAACATGCTGAAAGAGGGTTATATTGAAAACCGCTAATGTTAGGATAAAAATGATTTTTGATTCAGAGTCAGTACTATTGAAAACCCTGTGAGACAGGGTTTCCAAATCATTGGAGGTTTGAATGTTGATAAATCTTAATTTTAGTGACGAAACTCATGAAATATTCTGCCAAATTGTCCGCAAAACAGGTGGAAAATGCTATAATTGACTATCCAAATACTAAAATTATTTCCCAATCTATGTCCATATGAGTTTTCAATGTTGCAGATTCTGAATAAAAAATAATTTTTATCCTATTATAAGAGGTTTTCAAGATAACCCTCTTTTCAGCACGTTTTTCCTATAGCATCATTAGCTTTCTTTTGCAAAACAAAGGGCTTGCAAAAATAGCCAGTCCCTAGTAGCAATCTAGAAATGCCCTAATCATCGACACTGTATGGGGTATAATTACTGTTTGCAATTTTGTAAACAAGACAATTTCTCAGGCTAATTATTCATGCTACTAGGGACAGCCAATCAAATAACAGTCAGATGGGTCCCTGTGTTTAGTGTCCTAACCGTATAACGCTATGATACTATTTCCATTCTAAGAGAAGAATCTAATTCAGTGGGCGCGGGTTAAAAGTACCAAACTGGAGAGAGGACCTAAATCGGAGCTCAGAAAACTGTCTATTAAAATTGTTTGTCATAGATGAGACCCAGCCTAAAGAAACTTACTGTAACACCACCCAATTTTAATGAATTTTATACTGGAAAACCTTGTTCTAAAACGACCAGCCTTGAGGAAAGTGACTACAAAAATGTTACATGGTGATAAAAATGGCTCGTATCTGACTCCTGTTTTCCTTTTTGCTGGCCATAGAAACTGACTTGTAAGTGTAAAGATTGATCACAGAGATTATGTTTTGAAATTGTACATAGGCGGGTTAGGGAGGGCGTGTGATGACTTGTATTGTTTTGGAAACATAGCTCATAAGCTAAGTGACTTTCTAGTGAGGTATCACGTAAACCAGACAGTATCACGTTGAAAATTTGATTCACTATTTTCCTATGATGAATTTGTAATTAATGTGGCCTTTTATCCTTGTTTTTCAAAATGACTTTGTCGGGTTGCTTAGAAAGTTATTTAATAAATTAAGCCTCTCAAATTGTTAATGTGATTTTGTTTTGTTGTTGTGCCTGTAGTTGACAAATCATTCATACTTAGATGCAGATGTCAGAATTATGGCTAGAGCAATTTATTAGATATTTTTCTCCGCAATGCAAATGCATAGCTATGCGTAAAGGTACCGATTAGCTACCGATCAGTAAATGGAGCATTCCATTGACAGTGGGTTGACTGCGTATACGTCCAACTTTCATTGGCCTATTGATAACACATGCTTGATTGATCTTGTTAATTTTCACAACAAGTGCTTTGATTGGCTGACTTACAAAAACGATACTAGTGTACAGAAAACCCTCTACAGCTGTTTACCCTGTAGTGACTATCAATGCACTGCTGATCACTTTTGCACTCCATGAACTATACGGATTTCAGAGTATGGTACATCATGGTATGTTAAGGTCTCAAATTTATCACAGGATTCCTAACCTTGAACGATATCAACCTTGAGAGGACATCTCACCTTGAGAGGAGATCAAGATCAAGATCAAGATCTCCTCTCAATAAATAGATCCCTCCACCGATCTCTGACTGAGAATGAGAGCGATTTTCAGCTTTAGAATCCAAATATTGAGGAAGTTATGGCCTCTCAAACTTCCAGGGTGATTGCCTTCAATCGGCATTGGGAATAAGCGGATGTTTCCCCTGGGGTATGTCACAACCATAGACATGTGACATAGACATGAGTTATTAGTTAATACACTAATAATCACATAATAATTGATGATCAAAATTCAGACCTGGTTGGGAATCGAACCCGGGTCCCCATACCTATAGGCAACGACGCTACCATCACGCCACTTGGACCAACTAGGTTAGCTGTTTGTGACGTACCCTAGGGATTGCCGGCTGATTTTTACTGCCGATAAATTGCCGTCACCTTGGAAGTTCGAGGGGCCATAACTTCCTCAATATTTGGATTCTAAAGCTGAAAATCACTCACATGATAGAATAAAATATGGAGAATAAGATGTGATACAAAAGAGCAGCCTACAACAAAGTCTTTAAGTTCTTACCCAATCCCACGGCCGGCCTTCCCATTCACCACACCATAGTGGATCACCAAACAATAATACCCTTCACAGCAGAAAGTCAAAACTCAAATCATCCATAAAGGACCAACACAGCTCAGACCATCCACAGCCAACTCTTAGAGAACCATTTGCACCTGAAAGAAACATTATCGTTAATATCGAGAAAGACTCAGCTTTCCATTTAAATTACAACCAAGATAATACTCAACAAGAGATCCCTGTAAACATTATGGTCTAGTGATTGTAGAAAAAATAACGCCATAAAAGTCAGATCATCCAAAACTGGCCATTCAATTTAGAGATACTGCTGCAGCTGTAAAAATTGTAACGGAATGGAATTGTCTCCTCTTAGGTGGTTCGACCGCAAGGAGACCACATGACCCCAAGACTCAGAATTCAAACTGTGCCATGATGTACAATGTCCCTAAAGAAGGCAGTAACAATGATATAGAGCGAGATGTCAAAGCAGTTTATCCGGAGGCCACTATTGAGAGACTCTCAAAAGGTGGTAAGACCTTGCGCACTGTGAAGGTAAAATTCTCATCACAAACCGACATGTAACAACACGCTATACACAGTGGTATACCACTCAAATATTTATTCATATATTGCCACCTATCAGAAATTTCAACTCCAAATGTCTAGTAATTTTACTCAGAGCATGAAAATCGTTCATCTTAATATGAGAGGGCTTACAAGCAAAATCGATGATGTTAAAAAGATCTTACATGAAAAAGATCTTGATATTTTTTGTTTATCTGAGACTTTTCTAAATGAGTCTAAATCAAATTGTTTTTTTCATATATCGAACTATAATATTGTAAGACAGGATAGGAATACTGGTCAAGGAGGGGGTTTGCTATGCTACATATGTGTTGGTATTTCATTTGAAGAGGTCAACGTTGCGAACCATTCAATGCCTGAGTCAATTACTTTGAAAATCTCCCAAACCCGCTCACAATCTTTTTTAACATGCTTTGTTTATCGCCCACCTAGCGCACTTGTTGATTGGAACCATGTCTTCACTCATTACATCAAGAACATTGTATCAATTTGCAGGGAGGTAATCATTTTGGGTGATTTTAATGTTGACCTCAGTCACAACAGCACATTGGTCAGGTGGTTTAGAAATGTCATAAATCCACTTGGACTTACACAACTAATAAAGGATTTTACAAGAATTGCAGAAAATTCTGAATCTATCATTGATCACATATACACCAACCAACCAGCCAATGTTCGCTCTAGCTTAGTTCTGAAATACTCTTTAAGTGATCATTTTTTGGTTATGGCAATACGAAAAAAGGGTGTTGAGAGAAAAGAGAAAAGAATTTAGATAAATTTCAACGATTATAGCAAATTTACCGATGAAAATATACACCAATATTTCAGCAATGTTGACTGGCACCAATCTCTATGTTACAGCAACATTAACCATGTCATAGAGATTTTCAATGAAACTTTCTTGAATTTTATATCAACTTATAATACGGAGGACTCGCTATGTCAAATCTGAAGTCCTTCCTATGTGGATTGATGATGAAGTGCGTCATCTTATGAGACTAAGAGACCAGTATAAATCTCAAAAGTTATGGGATTTTTATAAAACTGAAAGAAACTTAGTCACCAACATGATAAAAAGAAAAAGAAAAAGTATATGACAAAACTGGTTGAAAATTCCAAATGCCATAATACCAAATCATTGTGGAATGCGCTAAATATCAGAAACAAAACTAAAACTTACATTGACAATGCTGCTGATATTTCTAGCAGTAATTTGAACAAGCATTTTACATCTATCGCTGCGAAGCTATCAAAAGATTTTTCTTTGATTTCTGATTTTTCTAGTACATTACCAAATTACCACCACAAAGGTTTGAAACAATTTCCAAAATTTACAACAGTCTCATTGCATAAGCTTCTAAAATCAATACCCATAGGCAAAAGCACTGGTCCTGACCAGATTTTAGTTCGGATGTTAAACAAAACATTTCCCTACGTAGGTCCAGTGCTCAAAGATATTTTCAATAGAATTTTAGATGAAGGAGTATTTCTAAAAGTCTGGAAAATTGCTTGCGTAACCCCTATTTTTAAGTCAGGGTCAAAAGATGACCAAGGAAATTATAGACCTATATCAGTTTTACCCGTTCTTTCTAAGATATTTGAAAAACATTTCAATATTAACATTCAGATGTTTTTAAATGAAAACCATCTAATATCTTCATCGCAGTCCAGTTTTCGCACTGCACATTCATGCAGCGACGCCGTTCACAAAATTATTTCTGACTTTTCTTCTGAGAAAATCAAGCAAAGAAAGAGTATTTTTCTGTTGATTGATTTCTGTAAGGCATTTGATCGTGTTGATCACAAAACAAGTCATGCTAACAGTTTTAAGTGTGTCCATGGACAGCAGTGTTGAAGAGCCCGAGCGGTCCCTAACTACGCCGGCGTAAGAGTTTTTGGTGTTGGAGTAAGCCCAATGCATCAACATCAAGTGTTGGGGTGGGTTAAACTGCAGCGAATGTCCATTCTGATACATTTTTTTTCTCATATTTTGTGTTGTAAAGGACCGTTACTGGCAACGCTATTATTCCAGTCTCCTTTTCCAAAAATTTTAGACCGAAAATATTTTATTTTGAACATGCTTCCTCAAATTATTACTGCCCACCCACAATATTGATTTGTTGTGTGTCCATCTGGATTTCGACCAGGTCACTTTAAGGTCCTAGCCTAGGTCTTCACATGTATACAGTTTTTGATGGGGAGAGTGCACATTTGACAATATTCTATGGAAATAATCCTATATTCTTGCTATAGCAAATTTCAAGCTCTGTGGTTTTCCCATGTGAGTTTTCCTATTTCTTCAATGGAATCACAACAATCTCTTTTGAGTTTAAATCCAAGACTAAGAGGTAAGTTTATTCTAATATATTCCACAGTTGATGTGCTCCTGACCAATAGATTAAGCTTGTTTGGTAGGTGGATAGAGGATACAGTATCTGCCGCCCCTTCTGCACCCTGACACGGTTGTGATACAGGGTTGGGATACAGGGTTGGGATAAGAATAATTTCCTCTCAACATTACTGTCCATGGGCCAATCAAAAGGTTGCCACAACGCTTATTAGCCTGAGATCTTCAATATGATAACAAAAATGGGGAGGCGCAACTACAGCATAGAATAATGGACACAGAACATAAAATCTTAAAGGGCAACCAAGGTTTCAAACAACTTCTCATTGATGGCCATTGATTTATAGCAGATTGCACCTTCTGCATGGGGAAAAAGACAAAATATAATTCGGATGATTATTCAGCCAGAATTCTTGTGAAACATTTCTTCCATCAGGTACTCTAACTCAGCTAAAAGAGAATACCACATAGCAGTTTCCTGTTCCTGTTATTATTTAGCATGTGCTCTATAATTATTACAGCAAAGTCTTGGAACCTCCCCTAAACTGAAGTGTTACCCAGCTTAGAGTCAGCAACTACTTTGAGTTTTGCATCGCGTAATGCACAAAGCTGATGCTGCCCAGCACATTATTTGCTACCCATTAATGCATTGCTGCGAAACCTTGGTTGCCCTTTAAGTTGATAAAACAGATTTATAAAAACCTTTGAGAGTTTTTATGAATCATTAAAAATAGATAATGAAACACGGATAAATAAAACAGACTCTTTCACCATATATAAATCTGACCTTGGATATTTGTGAATCACATGCACAACATGAGGCGATGTCATGTGATGCTAACATGAGCAGCTGCAGATTACAAATGAGCTGATTAAAATCAAAATGTTTTGTTAGAGACATAGAAGTGAAATGCTGTTTGGTTTACTATGACAGGATGTATTTATAGCCATAAATCATGAACTCATAGAAATAAAGTTCAAGGTCAGGGACCAATACAACGCGTACTGACCTAAGTCGGAAAGGTTATACCAAATACCAACCTAAATCCCATCAACATTGAACACAGAAAAAAAAGAGTTAATATTTTGAGTAAAATATGGTCACGTCATTAAATAATTATTTACCCCTCCATCGTGGGTCAATAGCTAACAATGTGAGTCCGTGTGAGGGTATCCAAGAATGAGCAGGTGCAGGTTACAAGTTGGTCTATAGATATGTATTACTATTGTGTACATTCAAAGAAACAAATGTTGTTATAATAAGAGTTTTCAGGCTGAGTCTTAACTATGCCAAACATTTTTAATATCCATTAATCCTAAACTCATAGAGAGCATATCTAGCGCTTTGGGCCCAAGCAAGATGGGCCCTGACATAGCGTCCTCTCGGTGTAAAACACAATGTTTTGAGCCGATACCTTGATAAAAATTCTTTGTTTATACGCTGATTGAGTTGCATAATTATGAATGAAAACCGACATAACCACTAATTATTGTGTGCTACAATAATTTTAAGTTTGTATAAAATAAAGTTATAAATATTTAGATGTTTATTCCCACAGGTCTTCGCACATCTATGAGAGATTTCATTTAAAATAAGCAAATTTGAAAATTGGGACGGAAGCAGTCTTTTCTGTTTAAACTTTTATTTTATTCTGTCTGCTTAACCATATGTGTATGGCACCACAAGCAGATCATGCATGCAGTCTTAACTCAGGAACTCATAAACATGTTGAGAGAGACGGTGAAAAATTTCAATTCAAGTTGCTCTGAGATTCTATGCATCAACACAAAGTTCCCACATTCATTATAATGTGAATTCATGAATGTCATTCACCGATGCACAGGCTGAAATTGCACCTGTCGACATTTCATCTCAAACACAGACCAATCTCATTAATATTTCATGTAGTTACATTCATTGAACAGTTTTCTAAGCAACCTTGGAGAGTTGTTTGATTAGTAAATAAAAGGGATAATGATACAGGATTCATGAATGAAAAAACAAAATCTATATACACCCACCTGACCTTGGATAATTGTGAATCTCTTACGCAACGTCAGTTCGTCCCATGTGATGTCAGGGTGAGCAGCTGTAGGTTACTACGACAAGATGTATAAATATCTCTAGATCATGAACACATCACACAGTTATTAATATGATCTAAGGGCCTTCACAACACACTCAGATTCATTGTCAGCCCGCAGTTCATGTAGTTTCACTCAATTGTTTGCCATGATGGGAGAAATGAAAGCACAAAGCGCGGACTGACAGATCTTATTCTTGCAATCCTATATTTCCAGGGTTCATATAGGTGTGTCTCAACAGTGCCCTGTCTGAGAGTTTTTGGACAAGGGAAAGACAACTTTGTTACCAGGGTCACCAAGTTATTGTTGTAGACATCCCTATAATTCATTCATGATGTTGATTATCTCTGCTTTACAATATTTAACAGTCCCTGAACTGCATTGTTTTTTGTATGTTTGATCGATGAACAGTGACATAGTAGACTACTGTTGTGTTTTGAATATCAGCTTGAGGTTGATCTTTAACCGATAAATTTAAATATTATGCTCAAAATGGAAAATTGTATTCCTACCTATTCAGTAAAATAAATTGATCTATTTTTTACCAGGTCAATTGATGAGCTGATACAAACAATTGAGTTCTCATCTCAGAGATTGCAAATGCACCTTTTGATGGTTTTCCAGAACAAACAATGCTACCGTTGTCTGTGCCTGATCAAACAATCAGAATTGTCTACACTGTGTGTCGCATATCTTCCACTAAGATTGGAGTGATTCAAAAAGCAGGCAGATTAGATTTAGCTCGAGCTAAGATTATGCAGCAACTAAGCACATTTTTAGGATTTGTTTTAGTCGCACTTGAAAAACATGAGTAAATTAGGTCTAACCCTTATAATACCAGAAGGTCACAGATCATATCACAAGCTATTATACAAACAGCAACACAAGCCTCATTCAAGGGTCTATCATAGGCCAGAGAATTAAAGTGTTAACAATAATTTCTTTATTGATAATATCAGAGACATGCTTTTAAATTTAGCTTGCAAAGTTTACCATACAAATGGAGAAAGGAATCGGGAACGCTAAGGCATCCCACAAAACCCTGCATAACACAATTCTCGTCCCAAGTACTTGTATATGAAGTCGGAGCGGTTATCAGAACACTTGATAACATTAAGGGTGTAAGTCATGCGCCTGCATTCACCGTAGAATGCGATATAGACATTGATAAGTTTCAACTCTCCAACAGATGATGGCATTTCATCATCAGACCACATGGTCATGTCTGTACCACAGCTCTGAGAGGGAGGACACGTGTTCAGCAGTCTACTTCCTGCAGCTCCTGAGAACCGAAACCATGGCCGACCTTGGGAAATCATAGCATTAGTGTCACAGTTAAAATCACCATCTACTGGTCTCAGTATCTGCCTCTTATGTTCCTGTCTCCAGCTCTCAGTAAGGTTCATGGCTGATAGACACTCAGTAGGAGTTGGGAGCATTGCAGTTGTCATCGTGGTGGTGGCTGGTGTGGTTGTTGGCATTGTGGTAGTAGTTGGCGTGGTTGTTAGCATTGTGGTAGTAGTTAGCGTTGTTGTTGTCATTGTGGAAGTAGTTGGCGTGGTTGTTAGCATTGTGGTAGTAGTTGGCGTTGTTGTTGTCATTGTGGTAGTAGTTGGCGTGGTTGTTGTTATTGTGGAAGTAGTTGATGTTGTTGTTTTCATTGTGGATGTTTGTGCTGTTGATGTCGTTTCTGATGAAGTGGTTGTTGGGGTTGTGTGAGTGGATTGGATTTTCTGTGTGGTAGGTGTCTTCCTTGTGATTGGTTTTGGCGATACTGTCTGTGTTCGCGTCTTGGCCTCAGCTTTCTCCCTGCATTCAGCCAGCATTCCGAGCATCTTCCTATAGAGAAGTTTCTCCATCTCTGTCTCAATGTTAGAAGAAATCACTTCTCTTCTTGTTCTGGATAGATTGATGCCACATTCAGCGAGAGCACATTGTGCAAAATCTGAACTCTTTCTCGATAGCGTCTGAGCTCCAAGCTGTCGGATCCATGAAGCAATTTGCTCCCTTCTGAAATAATGTTGAAAATGTTATTGCATGGTCCTTTAAACATTGAAGATATGGAACTGGCTGCAGAAGAAGCTGAGTGTATGATCCAGGCAAGCTTTAGTTAGTAATAAGAAAGCGACAACTTTGTTATCAGAACTGCCCCTTTCATGCCCAAATATTTTGCAACCATTTCATCATATTTTTCAAGTGACACAATGCTTAAGGCCTTCAAGCAATTCATCCAACTTTCTTCCACTTACCGGCAAGATTGCTAGAAAGACTTTCAAAGTATTTTTCTTTATCATCAGCAACACAAGCAGCTATTACACAAAGAGTAATCAGTGAAGCTAGAGATGAAAATTTCATCTTGACGGCTCTGTCTAGGTTATAATTTGCACACTACTTAATTTACCAATTGATTGATACTAGTCACAGGCAATTCTTTGAGCTTACTTTAGATAAGAGTAGCAAGCAAACTGATAATCTGACCACCGAGTGGTACAAGATATACAGAGTAACATATCAGTGCTGATATCATGGTTACTGATTAGATAAAAACCAGAGCACCAAACATATGGTAGGATGCCAAATTATTGACCATATCATCTTTCATAAAAAGGTCCTGATAGACGGTAACCTATTTTATCAAATATTGACTGAAAACCAAATGCGATGGGACCTGAAGTCTGTAGGCCTTATTTGTGTAATGATTCAATGTCAGTGTTGAAAGTATGTTCTTGGTATCACAGAACAGGACACACATCTTTTTAGAACCATTATTGTAATAGTTATCCTATCTCTCTGCATGTTGACATGTCGAAAAACTTTGCTTCTGCTCGCTTTGCTCTTACTGGAGCTTCTGCATAAGTATTTCCATTGTTCCAAAGCATTTAGAGCATGGCCAGGTGGTAAGTGGATTGAGGAACTGCATCATGTCACAAGTTTTTTAATTGTCCCAACAAAATTGGCCACAAATTTATGAAACAACAGAAAACATTGTCAGTACAGAGCCTCAGTGCTTTTAGATTTTAGTTCTGTTATCATAACATTAAACCTTTTTAGATAATAATTATGAATAAGAAGTGAAAAATTAATCTCAATCAGGAGTTGTCTTCTTAATTGCCAAGAGAACACAACCACTGGCTGCTCTGTTCCAAGCTTTCACTGTTTTTCAGTACATTTATTGAGATTCATGATCTTAAAAATTTTTCTTCCACAAGGTCAATCAATATAAAATAAGGTCGAATAAATAGCGACAACAAAAAACAATGGAAAAAGAACAAGGATTAATGAGTTGACATAAGCAGACAGAAGGATTTTAAAAATACCTAGCCTCTTTTGGGTTATTTTAAAACACTGTTGAGAAGAATTGTTGTTGTTAAGAAAAATAGTTTTTTGGAGATTTTTTTCACATGAATAGCTCTCCTTGGGTAATCAGTGTTGTATCTTCAGCTCATTCATCGGTGTGAAAAGGAAGTCAAATTAAGAAGGTCATGAATGAAAAGAGAAAACAATGTTAGGGTAATTATCGATTTGTGAAGAACATTCCTATTTTTCGGTCGAAGACTAGTGTATTGAAATAAACATATTGTATCTCGGAAATAAAAGAGTAAAATACTATAGAAACTGTCAGAGCTGTAGATTCTCTGTATTATACCACGGACAACGCGTCTTATGTTTAGACCTTGTCAAATCTTTTCAGATCAGAATTTGTAGTAAAAGTTTAACTTGATAGCAAAGGTACTCTTTGAATGATACCATGTATGTATGTCATTGTATTCATCTCATTCACTGAGAAATAAAATGTTTGTGTCATGTGCTCTGGGTAAAACTTATAAAATATTGCACCAAAAATAATAAATAAATTTAATAAAAGGCACACAATCTATTTAGTTATCTAGTAAAGAGTATACTATTCAAAAGTCTGACACTTTCCGCCCTGAAACATTTGGCACGGATTTGAACTCTGTGTCTTATGGCAGTGTAACGACCTGATGGAAGTTGGTCAAGTATCAGTACAGTACAGGCTTGCTGGAGGTGGCAACCATTCGAAGACTTTTAGTCTTGAGTTTACTAATGTAAAGTTCTTCGAGGGGCGTAAAGCTTAGGTCACCTGAGAAATATTCGGCAGATTTTATGACAGACCTAACTTTTCTCTTTGAATCAGCGGACATGTGTTGGTATAATACCACAAGATGGTAGGTTAGGACGGATTCGATAAAAGACTAATAGCAGGTGTTAATCAGTTTCTCATTAACTCCTAGATGTTAGAGTTTCGATATGATATAAAGTCTTTGTCGAGCCTTCTTGGTGGTTTTGACAGTATTAGCTGAGAAGTCAAGTTTCTTGGTGACTATGGCCCCGAGGTAGGTGAACTGATCTACTTGTTCAATCTCGCTGTTGTTAATTACGAGTGCTGGCTGCGTAGGGTCATCTCGGGAGTTGCACATGATTAGCTCTTTAGTTTTTTTGGCGTTCAGGATGAGGTCATTATCAGCACACCATTGGCTGACGGAGTCTGCAGCAGATTGAAGATCGGAGGTAGCATTAGCAGAGAGGAGCCCCATAATAACAGTATCATCGGCATACTTTACCAGTCTGATGTTTTCACTAGTTTTCGGCATGTCAACAACATACAGAGAAAAGAGGAGAGGACTGATCACGCAGCCTTGAGGGCTGCCAGTCGATGTACATATTGATGCTGAGGTGTTTAGAGTTGTTTGAACACTCTGTTTACGGTTGGTTAGAAAATCGAATACCCAATTAGTGATGTTTGGATGAATGTCATAGGTTTGGAGTTTTCTTATCATGGTAGCCGGGTATATTGTGTTAAATGCGCTGGAGAAGTCTATAAAGAGTGCTCTCACACTCTCACACATTTTGTGATGTAAATAGCCATTGAATTCCATATCTGGAATAGCATCATTAGCTTTCTTTTGCCAAACAAAGGGCTTGCAAAAATAGCCAGTCCCTAGTAGCAATCTAGAAATGCCCTAATCATCGACACTGTAGGAGTATAATTACTGTTTGCAATTTTGTAAACAAGACAATTTCTCAGGCTAATTATTCATGCTACTAGGGACAGCCAATCAGATAACAGTCAGATGGGTCCCTGTGTTTAGTGTCCTAACTGTATAACGCTATGATACTATTTCCATTCTAAGAGAAGAATCTAATTCAGTGTAAATAGCATATCTGTATTTATTTCAGATCAGCATAAATAGTATCAAAGCAATGCAAACATGCTGTTTGGTTAAATTCTGCAATCTAAATGGCGTGAGCCTGCTGCTTCGTTGTTGATGTAATAAGTTGTTGATTATTGTTTAATAGTATAAGCATTATAATCATTTCTGAATTCCTGAAGGTTTTTTTAACCTAGCTGTTTTAGAAATGGTGTCCATTTCCGATCCCTGCTGACTTTTTTTAATTCATCCTTATTAATCAACATTTTATGGAGCTTCGAGAATTATTAAGAAAGTTTATGTTTTTGTGTGTCTAATGAAAAATACCGAATCAAAATCGAATAACTGGTTGCCGAGATATTCACATGTAAAGACCATTTTTGGAAAAGTGCACAATATCACTGTGTCTGAAGACAGTAGCAGGTGGGGAGTTTGACTGAGGTTGTACATCTGTCAAAAGGTAACACAGGTGTTCCAAAGTGAGCTCAGCGAGGACAGAAACCTCGCGTAGATCAAAACGGCAAAAGCTCACTTGATTTTGATTTCCAGTAAGAATACAGACCGCGAAAGCGGAGCCTATTGATCTTCACGACTGCCCAGAGCTTGGGGCGTGAGGTGTCAGAAAAGTGACCACAGGGATAACTGGCTTGTGGCAGCCTAGCGTTCATAGTGACGTTGCTTTTTGTTCCTTCGATGTCGACTCTTCCTATCATTGCGAAGCAGAATTTGCCAAGCGTTTTTTCACCCACTAATAGGGAACGTGAGCTGAATTTAGACTGTAGTGAAAGAGGTTAGTTTTACCCTACTGTAGACACATTGTTATGCTGGTAATCCTGCCCAGTACAAGAGGAACCGCAGGTTCAGACAATTCGTACATATGCTTGTTCGATCCGATCAATGGTGTGAGGCTATCATCTACAGGTTAATGGCTGAACGCCCTTAAGCCAGAAACCGCCCCAACGGAATATCGGTAAAGATACTGGGAGGCAACGATAATCGCCCGGCTCTCAGGCTGGCGCGCTGGCTTCGGCCATGAACATTGACTCCAGACTCGCTTGGCAACTCGTGAAGGGCCGCTCTCGGTCAATGATCAACCCACTAATGCTGGTGCAAGACATCGTTTGCAAATGACCTAGATTGCAGACGGCGTGTTGTACGCAGTAGAGCAGCCTCCACACTGCGAGCTGTTAAGACTCTTTGTGGCGCCGAGCGTGCACCACAAGCAAATTGCTTCAAAGAGTGGGACACAATGCAGACTGTCCGGCGGCTCTGTGGCCAAAAGTCCTGGTTCAGGCGGCAGTTCGTTGCTGCTGAAAAACCTAACACCCGGCAGGTTTATGCCTCTCTGATGACGGACCCTGTCACAAAACAAATCAGATAACGTCGCAAAACCCAAGCGAGGGTCGGCCATCGTCATGCAGGCATGCGGGGCGCACGGTCGAGAGGATTTCTTCCTCCAAGTGCCGAGTTAGATTAAGACTTGTTAGCAAAAGTGCACTTTGAATGATACCATTTTGTGCTATGCATAGCATATTAATATTTATTTAAAATCACCTCAGTAAGATTCAGCATAGATGGTATCAAAGCACTGTATATATAGTAAATCGTTTGGCTAAATTCAGCAATCTTAATAATGTGAGCCTGTTGCTATGTTGTTGATGTCATAAATGGTTTATGATGGTGTATCATTATAACCGTTGTCAAATTGATATATTGGTGATATACTCCTACTTCTAATCCTCTCAATTGTCTCGCTCACAAATGTAGTTGAGCTTAGTAGGGCAGGGTGTATCCGCCATCTTTAGATCGTGGTCTTTGCCTCCTAGAGTGACACACATCCTCTTTCTCGACGTAAAGTCATCAGGCTGGCCAGGAAACCACAGGATCCGAGGGATTGAGGTAAAATCTGTATAGCGATAGTTTGCGCTTCTTTTGCGGTCTTGTATGGCTCCGACCCAGTAAGCTTCATCTGTTTTCCCTTCACAAAGTGAATGAATAAAAGTCAGGATATCTATTGCTTCTATTTAGAGTCAAAGTTACAATATGAAATATTTGCTCCATCAAGAAGGTTGTCGGTTGTAGCCGCATAGTTTGGAGTTGAAATGGTCGTGTTGAGATCCTCTGTAAGCCGAAACTGTGCTATCCTAGATTTTAATACTAATACTAACGTACCAAGAGACAAACTCAGCATCCGACAATTGAGGGTTTGGTTGAAATAGACTTCATGTGTCAAGATGGCAATGTGCATCATATAATCATGTCATGCAAGGTGGGAAAGTTTCAAAAGAATGCCCATAATCAAATTTCGAGTGACTGCTAAGGATTAATAGCCTGGGACCAGCTTACCCAAATTGGTTCTGATTGCCTCAATCCTTTGTGCCTCAGCAGCATATTTGACCAAAGCTAGGTCACCTCCTAACGCCTGACAAGCCTGCCTGGCATTGTTCCATGAGCTGTCAGAATCTTCGACAAATTTGATACATGTCATGTGATTTCGAACCCAGGTGTCCTCACATATGGGCTGAAGAGCAGCTAAAAAGAGAGATGTTGAGAATTCAATTAGGTTTGGCATTTTACAAGAAAGTGGATAGCGAAGACAAGTTCATGGACTTTTAATGACATAATGTTACAGTAACTATGCCATTGACAGTGTAGTTTGTCTATCAAAATATTCAATGTGGTTTGTAGTTAAATATACATCTAAACCACATACAAGAAAAAACCTAGGTGGGCGTCAATAAAGGTGTTCATATCGCTTTATAAAGTTGCTTTTGGACAGTTCACCATTACAGAGTAATGATTACTCAACTCAACACAACATTACAATTACCCATACTAAGATTTTATTTGCGCCCACACAGCCAGCGTCTTCATCCTCAAATGTTGTTTTTTGAAAAAAAAAGCATGCCAGGTAATGCTCATCATAATAGTAGACTCTGAGGGCATTCACTCTAATAATCGCTGGTATCAAGTTCATAGGCCGGAGATTCGCAGTGAGTCTGAGATCAATAAAAATAGAACAGGTATAATTTATTCTGTTGTTTGTATAATTCATGACCTACTTTCACAGATATAGTCTTGTCTCTCTCCACAGTTGTCATCCCCAAACTCATAGTTATCAGCGGCTGTGCCCATCTCTACACATTGGGTACTCGATGACAGGTAATTACTTGGCTCTCCAGAAGACCACAGCTCATCGTTAAAGGTGATGCCGCTATTATAACTGAATAGATTAGCTCCAGTCGTAGTCTGACTCGCTCCAACCCAGTAGTCTGAATCAGTGAAGCCTGAAATGAAGCAACAAGTGTAAGAAAACTAATTTCGGAAAGAAGAAATTTGAGAGAGTGGTTTATTCTCCTTGTTCACAACAACCTGAATACCGTTTTACTGCAATTCTGTACCCCTTGTTTTAATTGGCGAGGAGTTAAACAATCCACTTGGTCTCTTTTTAAACCAGAAGGCAACTACTCTGGTATTCATACAACATAGTAAGCTGTTCTCAAATCAGGTTGGGAAATGAAGCGATAAGTGTGGAGACTGCTCCAAGAAAGAGGATAGCCTTGTGACATAGTATAGTTCTGCAGCACGGCAATGGTGGCGCTGCCTTCCATCAAGAAAGGCAACTCCAAGACTACAACGTTATGGGATAGAAAAGTCAGTGTACTATTGAGACCAAAATATTTCCGTACTATGGGTTGTCATTGATTTCCAATTGGAGTATCATTTCGGGTGACATGAAGTCTTACGTGACAAATTGGCTGGGCTCTATCTGGTGCTGCGTCACTTTGCGGGTTTGGTTAGTCTGGGGCTCCTGAAAACCTCACGACGCCGCCATGTGACAGCATCAAAGCCGCCGAAGCTCTAATATTGTATGCCTCAACAGTTCGCACATGCTCAGTTCCAAGGAAGTTGAAACATTGGTGCGTTGTTGTTTAGACATTTTGGTTGTTAATTTCCATGTGTTCTTGGGCTCTTACCGTTGTCTATGCGTATTTGTTTCAGAGTATCAGCCTCGATACCATCTTTGACCATTACCAGATTTCCACTTCTCTCGGCACAAAAAGCCTGAGCAGCTGCCCAACTTTTCTGATTTCTACTGAACCAGTAACATTTATCACCCTCCTCCTCACGAAACCAAGCAGGTGGACAGCGTCGGACTGAAACATATGTATTATATTACATCGTAAGCCTGAATTCTACATGCTACATGATTGCAACGATCAGGTGCAGCAGGTGAGCTTTGAAACCTTGGATATATTTTATTCCTTGCCACCAAGTACCTTTGCAGGATCATTAAGCTTACCGGTCTGAGCTGAGAATGCTGCCAGTAAACTGGTCAGAATAAAAACCATCATCAGCTCCCTCCTAAAACAAGAGAGCGTATGTAAAAGCTTACAAATTGAGAGAATTACGAAAAAAAGTCAAATGTCTTCTTTTTGTTATTTTAAAGTTATCCTACACTTCAAAATTGTGCTACAGACCTTCTGCATTGAGAAGAAACGTGTCAACTACAGTAGAACCATCATGCTTCTCTGCATGGTTTTTCACTCATAACTTTTGGGCCAATTGGTCAATCACATTCTTACTTTCACATTAATTCCATCAATGTCTCAAATTACATCTTGTAAAGTTTTGAGGATGGATGCACATAACTTCCTGAAATATAGCCAGATAAAAATAGCTTCTCTCGATTTTGTTTATTTGCTTGTTTTGATGGCTTCCTGCAGATCAAATGACTAGTCACAACGTAACGTTATTTCAGTCTGATGAAAGTATTGGCTGAGGTTATAATAGCTTTCGCAGTAGCGATAAAGGTAGCTTTGGAAACTAATCTTGAGCTATTCTACAAACTTCACGAATTTCCATGTGCACCATCCATTTGTGTAACTAGTTATCACAGTAATTACAATCATGCATCGGCATTACAACTGGATACTGATGTAGCTTCCTGCAAAATGAGTCATAACTTGCATACTAAAACAAAACATATTGGCTCATAGATAAAAAATCAACTTTTCTTTCAGGACACACCTACCTTTGTAAAAGCTCCATCTTTTGACACAGTTGGTGTGTTGCTAAGAACTCCAGAACATGAATCAGATCTCACTGTGAGAATACATTTATACCAAAAAATTGATTGCCAGCTGTAATAAAATTTCAAACCTAAACATTACACACACAGATGCATATTATCACCTACCGCCTACATTTCCTACTGAATCAGACAAAATCACTTTACCCTGTAATCTAAGCTTGAAAGCATGATTCATAGAGACCATTGGCGTTGTTATAATCACTATTATCAGCAGTCCTTCGATTTCTCCAGTCAAACCACCAAATACCAAACTGTCATTATTTCTGAGACAATCACGAAACTTAGAATTCCCTGGTGTGAGTGTGACATGATCTCTTCTCATGTTGTAACCTGTGAGTTACAGCTCACCTCAGTGATCACGAAACTTGTCTTTTACCTTTGTAATGTTGGCTAAGACAGAGTCCACAATGATGCCGCTAAAATTTAGTTTGAAGTTTGTGTCTTAACCTTATCCGTCCTGTTTTTGTTGGGTTGATAGTCCTGGAAGTATATCTGTCACTGATCTGCTGATTCTTTTGAGAAATCCCATAGAAAACCTGCAAAGTTATAAATTTTAGCATAACAAATTTAGCCAAGGAATCAATCGAATGGAACAACAATCTGATAAATGGCCTACAGGTTATGGTTTAAGGTCAATAAATCACCAAAACAGCGCTCACATGGCTTCAGTATCAAAATCTGTTTTTATAAACTCATGCAAATGTGCATCAATATCGATCTTAATTTGACCGTCAACATTAATGGTCTGCTGCTTCCAAATTCCTGATTTATATTACCTGTGAGGTGAAGCATTACAAGTTTACAGAACAATATTAAAAGAATTATCTCAGTACTACATTAGTAGGGGATTTAATTTGACTCTATTTGATCCACCCCGTAAGTTCAGAGGACAATGCCTAAAACTACTAGTGTCAGTGCTACTGAGGCTATGGGTGAATCGTGTTTATTGTGAGGCATCCTCCACACACCATCCCCAACCCTCGCCGCCCACTTATTCGTAACAAAATAAAAGTTCCATATTTACTTAAAAAAAACCTGAAAGTTTGACACTTTGTTTTACAGCCATTTGTCTGACTGATATTTATTATCATTTTTTTCATCGAATCAAGAAGATGACTAAATCACTTCAAACAGTGACAGATGTTATCCTATCCTTGCTGTTGGTGATGATCGCAGTGAGATTGCTCAATACATTACACATTGTGCTCACAAAAAAGCTCAAGGTTATAGCTACATGATGGAGACTCATGTTTCACTTCAACAGAGACGCCTTATATTTCCAATCAATTGTATCAATTATCTTTCATAAACACGATGAAAGTTTGCAGTTGAGTGTATCTTTTTTTGAAAACTTCATGAAATAACAGCATTGCTAAATGAAATGATCCTCATATCAGAGACATATTTCTGCAAAACCGCGACCCTGCATGTTTTGATACTGATTGGCAGGTCAGCGTCATTCTTATACAGAACTATAACAGCTCCTCTCTGTGTAGCCTGTCTTGACAAGCTTTGTTCGGTGGGGGGGACCCCCACCGAACAAAGCTTGTCAAGACAGGCTACTCTCTGTGATACAGAACTACAACAGCACCGCTCTGTGATACAGAACTACAACAGCTCCGCTCTGTGATACAGAACTACAACATATCCACTCTTATATACAAACTATATTACTGCTCTGTAAATCAGAATTACTATAGTGGTGTATAAATACTTCATGTGAAGAAGCTTACCATCTACAAAGATGGGAAACCATCATTATCACATGAAAAGTTCCTGTTCAGCTGAACACTATAGTCAGCCCTACAATCGTACACACATTGTATAATTTAAGATTGGTATTTGCTGAAAATCTGTAGTTTCCCGATCTATCCATTGAAACAACAACCATATATATTGAAAAACAAATTCACGACTAAAAAGTTGCATAAAACTTTGTTTTCTGGAAGTTGTCCCCTATCGCTAGTAGAGAAGACAATGACTTGCAGGGTATCGCTTTATTGCACACGTGAGGACTCCTTTTTCGATCTTCCTCGTAATTACTTCATGTACACACTCTTCAGTTATTAACGCTAAATCTGCTGAGCTTGAAGGTTAAGCAGATGATCATACAGACCCTATAAACAAAATTGGGACATCCAGAAATCCCCAGTTTGTAGGGCCTGTATCATCATCAGAGAGAGAGAGAGAGAGAGAGAGGGAGGGAGGGAGGGAGGGAGGGAGGGAGGGAGGGAGGGAGGGAGGGAGGGAGGGAGGGAGGGAGGGAGGGAGGGAGGGAGGGAGGGAGGGAGGGAGGGAGGGAGGGAGGGAGGGAGGGAGGGAGGGAGGGAGGGAGGGAGGGAGGGAGGGAGGGAGGGAGGGAGGGAGAGAGGGAGAGAGGGAGAGAGAGAGAGAGAGAGTCACATCTGTCATACCTGTCACACCTGTCACACCTGACACACCTGACATACCTGTCACGTCTAAGCTACTGGTTACGAAATAATTATCTGCACTCCGAAGTTCTCAGAATAAACAGATTCTCAGCAGATAGTGACTTAATAAAATCTAGTTTTATTATTTTTATGCATCGATTAGTTATTCACAAAGTTCTACAGAACATCCGAGGACTATTTTAGTTCACAGTGAAAACACAATTTTAATTCATATCTACGAAAATGCTAACGCTAAAGTACATACATAAACACAATAGCATTAAACTAATTTTATTAAGCCATGGGGAGCCTTTTTGTTTCATGGTCAATATTGAAAGCACGAGTTGGCCAAATGACATTTGCATATTGACAGATATGAACTGAATGTGTTGCTATTGGTGAGTTGTAAATTCTTTTTTTTTGCAGATATGCCGAGGGGGGGGGGGCGTCAGTAAAAATCTGAGGGGCTCAGGCTAATATGCACTTTGCTTGGTACACATCCAAGCAGCATAAAATACGTATAATAAGTTTGGAATTCATCAGAACTTTACATTTTAACCTGTCCAACCAGATAGAGATTCCGTTTCAGTGTATGACATTGAAAATTTGATACCTCAGAAATTTTGATAGCATAACTTTGTAACCACGATTCTTCTTTTGCTAAATTTCGTTTACTAGAGACACATTTTAACTTTTGATGTTTATAAGAATTTCCTCTTTCTCATATTCAACATGGTGCTGACAAGCCAATCATGGCCTTAGAATAACAATGTAGTAACCTTCCTGAAGAAATCAGGAAAAGACAACTACCTGGAGACGAAATCATATAGACCTATCACCATCAGTTCATATGTTGGAAAAACACTTGAACACATTCTTGAGTAACGAATCAGAGACTTTGCTGAAAACAAAATGCTGATTCCTCAATGTCAATATGGATTCCGCAGTAACAGAAGCACCAATTCCTACTAAACCAACCTGGTTTCAACAATTGAACATCAGCTTAAAAAGAAGAACAAAGTCTCAGGACTATATCTAGGCCTTCAGAAAGCTTTTGATTCTGTGTGGCATTCCGGATTGCTATACAGGTTAGCAGAATGTGGAATTACCGGAAGAATCTTCTACACTATCAAAGACTTTCTGGTCAACAGGAGAATCAAACTAAAAATAAACTCGCATATCTCACCGGAGTCGGAGTGCCCAATAGGACTTCCACAGGGTAGTGTACTATCCCCTCTCCTATCTATCCTGTATACCAGAGATTTGCTACAAAACTTAAGAGGTCTAGCACTTCAGTTTGCCGATGACTGCTCAGTCAGTTTTTGGGCTGAAGATGATCACACCCATTAAAGAATGGTCACTGAGAACTGTGATGTAATTTCCTCATGGCTGAACAGGTGGCAGATTGCAGCAAATTGCCTGAAAACAGATCTTATTATCTTTGAAGGCAGTCTCGAGACACCTTCCATTCAGCAAACAGCAATCCAAGTGGCAATGTCTACAAAGGTCCTAGGAATCACAATAGATCGTTCTATAAAGTTTACATCACAACTTGAGATAGCCCGAGGCAGCCTTATACGAAAATGGAATATGCTAAAGCCCTATATAAACAACGGACTCAATATGCCAGTCACAAGAAAAATCTTAACCACTGTAATACTTCCAAAAGCTTGCTACGGTTCTCACATCTGGGATCAACAGCAACGGCTTTCAATAACTTCAACAACTCAAGGACCTCCTAAGAGTCCCGTACCACCCTGCACAGGAGCTTTTACATGCACTGTCTGGGGTCCTTCCATTGGACTTACAACATAGACGCAACCGTCTCTCAACACTTCGTCAACTCATCACAACTGACAACATCGGTATCCTATCATCCAACTCGAAGAGCAGGCTATCAATCGCCTGTCTAACAGACCTCAAGTCAATCGGTGGCTGAGAGGTCACCATGACAACAGCAACAGCTGGATGTTTAAAATGGTCAAGAATATCAGCAGTAATAGTGAAGGAATCACATCGTCGATGGAACAGCTATATAAACAGGAGCGATGTCACCTCAGCGGGGAGCTTGCTCGGCATCTGGAACGATAGCTTACATAAATATGACATTTTAAAGTTTTCAAGTGAAGCTGCTGCTCCAATCAAAGTCATCGGACAGATGTTATCACTGTTCTCAGGACAGTGTGATCTCCAGCTTTTTAGATACAAGATAGGATTATCCTACACACCTACTTGTGCGTGTCTAGAAGATGATGAAACACCTTGGCACTTCATGTTCGAGTGCCCGATCTATAAGGTGAGCCTACCACGGAGTACGGCCTGATATGCATATCAGCTCACTCACTCTATTGTGACACATATAGATGACCACTGTAACGACCATGTCTCAACAAATACCTGGCAACTTCCAAACTCTCCTCAACCGCAATAACTACTCAACACCGAAGGTGTAGAATTGGATCAGTCTGCTCCGCAGACAGGGCCGGGGCATTTTGTCCGTCGGGCTCCCGGGTTCACAAACCCTATGCCTACCCTGGCGCAAGCCTAGGTGTGGTATCTCGCATACTTCAACACTATCGAGCTTTTCAGATCTTCAAATCCGTAACTTGAACATTTCAATAATAGGCAGTAGCCCTCATCTTTTCCGTGTTATTTTACTTAATATTCAGTGTAACGTCTTTTCTGTTATACCTGTATATATGTTTATTTTATTAACCAGTCATTCATTCATGTAACATGTAAGACGCCATTGCCCTACCATATACATGCCACACCGTACGCCTGGCTTACTCACTAAAGTGTATAATATAACTATAGCAGTCAAAACTAGTCAAGGTACACAACAAAATATTAATCCCTTGAAGTTATTCATAAATTTTGCAATTCCGTGATTGAACGCATAACTGATCTATCTGTACTTCATACGACTTAAACAAGATGACGAATGAGGTCACCACACATATCCGCTTCATACAAGCATAGTCTTGTCGGAGTGCCGACGTAGGGTACTCCTACTCAGGAGCTAAGTAGCATCGACACGGAGTCTTTGAAAATGGTGCAAGCCTCCTTAGTATTATGGGTAAATTGTTGAGATATTTGGAGACTGACAAACATTTTACGAAATAAAATACAGTCAGATGTATATTGTCATAGTCACCTAACATTTGAGGTTGTCTTTATCAGTGCTATTTTTCACTTTCAGCTCCATCAACATTGAAATTAGGTCATGTAAAATAACTGTCTTACCTATTAGATCATGATAACTAACTAGTGTGTGGTAAGTCTTTCCAGGTTCCTAAATCTAACTGGTATGTGCGAAAAATCATATACATTTTCTAATACACAAAACTCTGAAGGATGACTGGATTTTTTTTTCGCTGATCGTTCCTCCTGCAAAAATAGCCTGAGCTCTCTGAAACTCTGAAAAGCTCTCTGATAACCAGTACTACCTTGGCAGAGGTGCTTGGCTTCATTTTAAAGATAAGGGAGAGAGTTAAATTGGGTCTGATAATGATTTGGTCGCCCTGGATGCTTTTCTATTCAGGCTCAGAACGCTAGACCGAAGGCTTGTGGTGTTAAATACACCATAGTAATATAAAAAGAGGCCTACTCTATAATAGAATTTTTAATTTTACATCGATGCCAGCTATTGTACAATTTGAGTTCATTCATAACATAACAAAGGGAAAATCATATGATCAGATGATCATTATTTAGCTCAAGCTATAAAAACCATACATACAAAAGGAGCTATATATAGGAGAATATCACCGAGACAAAAAATAGCACTTATTGTGTTTTTCCTAGAGTGTCAATGAACTTTTACACTGATTGTGTACGTATTTCTATATAGCTAGCTAGGGCTGTATCACTTCACACTTTTCGTTGTGATCAAAAAGTTGCTTTTACTGCTGCTGCTTCTGCTGCCGCCATCGCCGCTGCTGCTGCCGCCGCTACTGCTTCTGCTGCTGCTGCTGCTATTGTTTCATACAGCTTGGTGCATCATAATGAACAATAACAGGAAAACATCTTTACTTATGAAGATAAAATCAAACAGAATCTGAGGTCACAGGAATTTTGCAAAACAATTGCCAACTGCTAGTGCTGCAAATTCCGTGAGTTGCAATCGACAAAATGCATACATCAAATTACCAAAAACCCCTTTAAACCCAAATAGGAGAAATTTTGTTATGATTCAAGTGAATCAAACTTACAATGAAGTGATGCAGCCCTTTAAAGCTCTTGGTGACCTTACTGCAGTGCACTGTAATGAATTCATTGACTGACATAAAAACTGAGTTGTTTGGAAAACTCTGTACTTGTAAAAGACAAAGAGAGCGAGAATGTCATTAACAATAATCGAATCAGTACCTTTGACTTGTTGTTACAGGTGATTGGTTTTACATTAATGAAAAGGGCCTGGGGAAGCTGGGCCAAGAAGCGTACTTTCTAAAAGGTCATTCACACCATGGGAAACGTGGTCAGCGAAATAACGCAGTGGTTGCCCCAAACAAATAAGTACACCTGGCTTATTTTTACGAGCGATTAGTTTTGCTGAATAAAGGTATAATGTAACATCTAGTATAGATGAATGCAGCCTCGCCCCAGGCAATAGGTCACGAAGACAGCTTGTAGCAGGTCATTCACACAATGAGGAATTCGGTCAGCGGAATCATACATATAAAAAAGAATTGCACCATCTATTACCTTTAGTTAGCAAAAAGTCATCGGAGCAAGACCTTTATCTATTTTAGAACTTTACCCACTAAAAACTGTGATATAATGGCCAATTCATTTATTGTCTCAGCAGCGAAGAACATCGAGGATTTGGTGTATGTGACCACGCTGCTGATGATGGATGGCGCTGGAGATCTCATCTCTAGAAATCTGAATAATAAGGCTTCAGAACCTCGGTAAGTCATCACACATTTTTATTTTGACAACAAAATCCCTGTTTTATTGTATTGTGCAAGATTAGCCTTGTCATGTTTTTGGACATTGTGACAAGGCTAGGGCAAGCGACAAGCTGCAAGTATTTTAATAAGTATATTGCTTGGAGTTGGCGGTAATAAGCTCAAACTCCTCAATACAAGGATAAGTACAAGGTATGTGCCACAGAACCTTATCCTGATCAAATTCTATTGCTGTGTGAGATCTTCAGCTCTCACAGCTTGGACCGGGTTGAGCCGGGGGGGGGGGGGGTTGTCGGCACAGAGGAGGAGCAGTGGCTTTGAGATACCAATACTCACAGCTCGGATCAGGATGAGCCAGGGACCTCAATAGAAAGTGGGGGGGGGGGGCAGAGGCTGTGATGGAAGTAGATAGTGTCACCCACTCTACACATAAATCTCCTTGAAATTGTTAGAATGTAATATTAGAAGGCTAATTACATTCTAGGTTTTAGTTGAATTATGTTGATCGAGCGATCAAAGAGAAAAATCCAGTCTCTGTTTTCCGATGAAATCGAGGGTTGTGTAAATATTTTGTGTCATTAAATCACTTTTATCGATCAGCGATCTTCTCCATGCCTACCCACAGTGATGAACACACGGTGCACATAAAGCCGGGTGAACATCAAGGCTGGTCAGTTTGAGAGCCCTTGGAGCACATTTTCCTCGTATGGTATAGATTGCTTTTCTGGTATCTAACTTAGTTTATTATTCAAGAATAGAAATTGATTTTAATGTCAAAAAGGCATCTTAACTATGAGTCATTAGTAAATAAAGTTAACACTTTTTTGGCACAAAATTCAAAAGCAAGCGTTTTGAATTAATTTGAGTAGATAAACGAAACAGTTGTTGTATTGTGTTGCCTCCCTCCGGAAGGAGTTAACTCCATACAGAATAAACATGAGCAATAATGAATGAAAGAGCGGTGTCTGTTCTGCTGGGGTATCCGGCCTCAAGGGGGTCGAATATCCGACAACTGAAACAGCTCCATTTTTCTCTCATTTTTAATGTCACTTGATTCCAACCCCAAACCCCCTTATCTAATCTCTAATATATTATGACTAAAACCTTTATCGGATTTCTACCGGTACTCAGTGGCGTATATTACCACTCACGGCCCACGGATTTCCGTGAGTGGCTGAATAGCTCAGTGTGTAGAGCGTCCGACTTATAATCACTGTTAATAAGATTGTTGTGGGTTCGCATCCCATCAAGGTCAGTTTTTTTTCAAATGGGTGCTTTAAAACTGGAGTATTTTTACCGTAATCTTCTTCTGCTATTGAGTTGTTTTCTGAAAGTACCCAACAGCTCAGTGAGCTATTGAAATACCTCTCTGCTTGCACTATTTTGCTACCGATATGCAAAAATTTCCGCTTAAGCGCCCCTCCCACACCCTCCCCGCCACGCCTACGGCTCATCTCTGAAAAGTCAGGGAGTGAAATTTTTTAGAATATACGCCCCTGCCGGTACTTATTAAGTTGGGGACACAGAGAGTCCTTGGATTTTCTCGAATCTTCGTACACTGATCAACTCCAGTTCCTTCACCTCCAATCCGGAAATTCGTGATTATTACATTAAAAATTATTGCTTCCATGGCAATTTCATATTTTTACTGTGTTTACTACAGCGAGAAAGAGAAATTTGTGAATGAACTCAGCTATCAGGATTTCCTCCATTATTTTATTTACAGGGACTCTGATAAAAAGATGACTGATGTCAGACAAACAAGCGAACCTAAGAGTACTGGAACAACAGTGGTGGATGAGGATGACCTTGACATAGAAATATTTGGTGCTGATGACCTTGTCCTTAGCTGAGTTCCAGTTTTTTCTCCTATTCATCCGAAGACATCAAACTTTATTTATCAGAGTGCAGATAGTAGATGAAGTTTAGTCGAGTGTGCAGCTCGAACTAATTCAACACGATGTCAAGATTTATAAGACTCATTCAGATCATTTATTTTTATAAATCAAACGTTGCAACTATTTAATTTAGCTCTAAGAATTTTCTTGTCTTTTTTTCAACACTTGCATTTTAAATTATGACGATGCCAATAAAAATTAAAGTTTATACAACTTCAGATGAATGGCTCAATGCGGCGCTTGAATTGGGTTCTTTGATTTCAGTAAATTTCTGGATTAAAAACAGAGGTTTAAATATGAGCCAAGCTATGAAGGGAATCATGTGTGAACGGTATAAGGGTTATTTTATATGATAATAAATATGTTAAGTTTCCCCACTCCTATAGTAGAGTAGTAAATGTAAGCTTGAGTTCTGGGGGGGGGGTGATTTTATGCTGGCTAACACTGAACTTAGGCTAGCTGAGGTGGGAGTATATAAGTAAACTAAAAACACTAATGAATGTCAGCTAGCCTTAAATTTAGCTATTAAAATCATGAGCGAAAAGGCCAACCTTTCCTATCGTGCATACATTACCCATCTATGGTATTCAGTATGTAGGCATGCGTAACACTTAGCTCTGGTAATGAAAATACAGATGCAGCATAGTCAAGATTTCCAGCCTACTCAGTACATCTATAATCTATACTCACTCTAATTTGATTTTAGTTAAACCAGGTATAAAAATTGAACTAAAAATGAGGGAGGTTTACCATAAACATAAAAATGTATGTTATGTTATATTATTATGTTCTATGCTCATATGTTTATGCTTTTATGGATTTTCCTAAGACTGACTAATAAGTCATCATTTTGATAAATTTATTACATATTAGACAATAGTTTAGATCACATTGTGAATGAGCCTCATAGATCTCTCAACTCCAATGATGTCTATGGTTAACGCATACAAGTAATGTAGCTTTATTAGTAAACCTTTGTACCATCAACATTATTTTTTATTTGGTCACACCAGAGATATAATTGTATAAAGAATGATTTGTGAAAACTGATATCTCAATGCATCAGGCAAATACAATGACTGATAAATTATACTTAGTTAGGGTTATCATATTAGTTGTAATGTATCTAGGATTTGGCGAATTAATAGGGAAAATAAAATGCAATATTGATTTGTACAAAATAAAGATGAATTTAATAGAAGAAGGAAATCACGGGAAAAGTGATCAAATTAAAACACTTAGCCTTTGTTTCACATGTAAGATTGAGATGAAGGGTGGGATAGGGGTTACATAATAATATGTACGTGTATTTAGGGGACAGGTTAACTCTCAGAGTCAGCGGTCATACGTTCTTCATAATTGAGTCTCAAACTTTACGGAAATAAATATACTTGTTTTTCAAAAAATATGCTGAAATACACCAATCAGAATTGATTTAACAAACTCTACTCTAATGAATCACCCAAATATCATATTATATTAAATGTCTCTGTTGTGATCATTTGGCCTCAGCTGACACAAACTATTACCACCCATCTGGCTATCTTATATCACAAAGCTTCAGATTATCTCATGTTAAGTATTCTCTTGACTGCCCTGCTGCCGCAGAAGCTGAGGTTCCGTTGCCGGCAGCGCTCGGTCGATGATGATCTATCGGTGGTAGATATTTAGGAGGGTATTGTTGCTGTACTGGATATGCTAAGAATAAAAATAACGGTGAATTAGCTTTCATGATTTTGTCTTAGGGTTAGAGGGGGGGGGGGGGGGGGGGGGCGGGCCTATGAATTAGACATTCGGTATCAAGTCTCAGCTATTGATCAATTCAAACCCTTAGGTTTGAAACAATTGGATAATAAATTGAACAACAATTTAAACAACAAATCATTTACAAATGAAACGTTGATACAGGTTATTTGCAACATGTGGATTAATCCGGAACCGGAACAAACGCATTATCATAGTGCAATCTTTAAACAAGTAGACTCTTGTAGTTAATGTTTTTTTCTCTTGATATGTGGCAACCAGTTTGGGTTTGATAATTGTTTGCCACACTACATACAGTAGATTCGACTGGCCTGTTGACGCCAAACCTAATTCTTTTAACACAGATGTAGGCAGAGGGTTGATTAGTTGTAACAAGGCAAGAGGAGCTGAACTAACTGAAACAGTAACATTTCCTCTAACTAAATTATGGATATTTACTCAAGATATGCTGAAGGTACGATATACTAACGCTGTAAAGTGTATGTCAAAAGTCGCCTCGATTTGTTATAAGGGAAAATAGGAGTTGATAACTTTTGTTCGTTTGCATCTGACAGCTGACACATATTCTACTTAAAGCTCAATTAGAGTTAACATGTTTATCAGTACAAATTATGGACCTGGGAAAGTCCACATTCCAAATTTTTACACAAAATCATTCTATCATCTTATGACACAATGATGAATTCAGTAATGAGGCAACAAGCTGTAGCCAAATCTTCGCACAGAATGTATGGATTATCTTATGACACAATACTGATGGCTACTGAAAGATGCTGGTACTATATAAGATAAGATAAGATTCATTTTAAAACCCTCTACAGAACAATTTCGAGAAAATTGTTGAAATGGAGTAGTTTATAGTGATGGGAGAGTTTGAGTTCAAAACTCGTTGGGCGAGTTTGTGTGGGCGAGTTAGTGTGGGCGAGTTTGTGTGGGCGAGTTTGTGTGGGCGAGTTTGTGTGGGCGAGTTTGTGTGGGCGAGTTTGTGTGGGCGAGTTTGTGTGGGCAAGTTTGTGTGGGCGAGTTTGTGTGGGCGAGTTTGTGTGGGCTCGATTTCGAGTTCAGGCCATTGGGCAAAAACCAGTTGGCAATAATAGGAGTTATCATTACACTGATATTGAGGGAGTAACTCCAAAAAGGAGTTTGCAATAATAGGAGCTATCATTACACTGATGCTGAGGGAGTAGCTCCATAAAGGATGTTAAACTAAGGAAATGATGTTTCACAACTAATAGACCCAGAGGGTAAAACATTGACCTACTGTATTAATTCATATTTATAGCGCCCAACCAAACTGGTGAACCAACTAATGCATATTCACAGTAGACATGGACATACATTAACACGCTGTATCTCGAAAACGGCCATATTTGTATGATTATACAGAACTCAAACTCGCTCGAACTCGACTCGAAAATTTCAGTATAAGCTCGACTCGATCGTCATCACTGCTGTTTGCCCATCACTAGTAGTTTATAGAAAAAGCTTGAGCTGGTATAAAAATCATGAAACTAATATCAACATCACACGGGAGACATAGAGAAAGTTGTACTTACGTTTTCCGTTATTGATTTGAGCAGCTTCCTGACTATTGTTCTGTAAGTAGAAATAAAAAGATGACCGAGTTTGAATTACATTTGAGTTGAGGAGTTAAAATATAATATGTACTTCTGGGTGGTAAGGTTGGAACGGGTTCAGTAGTGCAGTTTCACTTGTACTCGGGCCCGATCCGGTTCTGAAATATAGCTGAAACCCAAACATCCGACCCGTCCTGATTTTGTGAACCTGTTCAAGCCCTACAGGGTGGTGAGCTGCAGATTCACGAAAGTCCATCTCCCAACATCTGAGTCATATCATTGTGCCGAGATGAGTTCGATTGTTCAAACAGTAATAACAAAACTCCCACAATGCAACACTAACTAAAAAGATCAGGCCAACCTCGGTATGCTATCATTGTCACTGTGACATTATCATCATTGACACACCCTGTCACAGCACCCATGTAATGAGTCGATAAATTTGTAATTTCTCTATACAAAGGTTAGTGTTCAAGGAGTAAGGAATGCTAGATATTTATTGTTGAGTTTCGATTACAAAAATCTTGTTTCAAGTGTCGACTTATCCCAGGGTCTTGGTTTGCTGTATACTCTATTTTTGGCATACCACCACTGTGAAGCCTTGTCACACGGCCACCGTTTTTGGTTGCTGTTTGCTAAGAAACAGAAGATTGGGCTGCCCCTAAAGAGGGACGCAAGGTGCCCTAATCCCCATACTGAGAATGTGATACATTCTAGAAAACTAGAATGCATCCTAGAGGTGAGGCCATAGAGGACCTCCTAATCATAAGTGTGCAGCAAGCTGCCAAAACTGAACTGGCACTAATCGGCCATTGGCAGTGACACTTTGATCTTAGCCAATAGGCCGAGAAGCGATCCGTTTTTGGTTACTCCCTAAACAAAACAAAATCTGTGGCCACGTGACAGAGCTAACCACTTAGTATAAAGAATGGCATTCCTCTAGAAATGTAAATCTTTAGAATCCATGCCATACACATACTTAATCTTGGTTTTTGCAAAACTCAATGCCACAGATATAGGCCTGTGATATGCCATACTGCCTACAGGATAGCCTTGGGACATAGTCTATCTCTGCAGCACAGTCATAGTGTGCTGCCTTCCATCAAGGGAGGCAACTGCAAGAGTTTGGGTTATAAGATGGCAAGGCCAGTGTTCCATTTAGGCCCCAATATTTCCGAATTAAGGGTTTCCATTATTTTCCCAATTTAGGTACTCAGCTAAGGTGAAATAATTTAAGCCCTATGCTGCAGAGACGAATAATGTCTCAGCAGTTCGCACATGCACAGTGTGGCGATGTGCTGCAGTCTAACTTACCGATTGAGCTGAGTTAGAGGCGGAGTTTGAGGTCATGCCTACAGCGTTATTTTTATTCCTGTTTGATGCTGCCACAGCTAGGGGTGAGGCTGTGGCCCCTGATGTTACTACAGAGTTCGCTCTGGTACTCTGAGGTAGAGTTCTCACACCATTGACTAAAATATGTAGAACCCAAGCTATCAGAACAACAGGCTAAGGAAAGATCGACAAGGTTATATTACCAAGGAAACTATCACAACATCATGTCAAATTTATTGATGTGATGTATCAGGGTGTAAATTCGAATGACACATCAATAATCTTGGGTTGACTAGTCATGTTGATTCAATGATCGCAATCAATACAACAAACGATGACAATGAAGATGGAGTTGTGTTAGCATAATAATACACAATGAGGGGACAACTCATTAAATAGGACAGAAAGTGGGACTCCCTAACTGTTCACACTTTATGATTGAAATGATTTATGATGAGAAAGTTTAGGGGAAAAACGATCGAATTGAAACGAGTTTATGGTGCCTAGGACCTTCCTTTGGTCCATAGCAGGTTTGAAAAGGCTAGTGGGTAGTTATGAAATGCTCATTTCATGCTCAATTTGGATAGTGGACCACATGTTATGAACACTATTATACTAATTATAATGATGCGGTAACTATGAGTAATTATTCACTAGACTTGAATAGGCCTAAGTGACTTTCAGATGCGTTTATGTAAGCTAGCACCTTTTTCTTCTAGCTAAGGGTGAAGTATATATATAGCAATGCAATGCAATGAAGCCTTTCTTTGTTTTCTTGGGTACCCCTCAACCCAAAAAAGGAGCCGCGTGACAAGGCCAATGGCAAAGATGTTGAATAAATGTTTGCTTGCCATAAACTTCCTTATGTAACATAAATACAAACTTTCCTACCTACGAACAGTCGAACACATTACTAAATCTTTGATAGAATAGATACCTGCACTGCTTTGTAGACCAAATTTGGTCCATTTGCCTGCATTTGGAGTTGCTTCCCCACTTTTCACTCTGCAGGTGATTGAGAGCAACTGGAGTGCAGACAATTGGATTAAGCTTGATCTTGTGGCTTCTTGACTTACCAGTAGGTGGTTGTGTGACTTACTGAGACTTACCAGTAGGTGGCTGTATGACTTACCAGTAGGTAGTTGTGTGACTTACAGAGACTTAGCAGGAGGTGGTTGTGTGACTTACCAGTAGGTGGCTGTGTGACTACAGAAGGGACATCGTGTTCAGTAACCCATCCTCGCCTGTCTATGAGTGAAGGAGGTAGAGGTCCACACAGTACTATGGCACAGTTCTTACATGAGCTGCCAGATGAGAAGGGGTTACCTCCGTTAGATTCTTTGAATGTTCCTTTAATCTGTCAGCGAGAGAAAAACGAGTGATGATTTAATATGGTGATATATGTGTGCTCATGACGCTAACACATACAATGGGGGGAGGGGGGAGGATAACACGAGAGATACAGGTACATGACTGGTACCCATAGTACACAAAGGCCTGGAAGGCAAGTTACATAGACATATATATACACATACATGTAAAATCTGCTTTATTTGGTGGATCAAGCCACAAGTGCAAATTTTTTACAGAGACTTTTTTTTCCCTGTGTTGAGATGGATAAATTCACTGACATTAGTTAGGGGTTTATTATTTCAAAAGGAACGGCCAGTGAAACTGGGTTTCACCGGTAAACTGAAGTTCTTAGAATGATGGTTTCGACTAACATGACAATATGTTGCAGAAGATGTTTTGACAATGTTTGATTAATAATCAAGAAATACAGAATTACTTATAAATAGAAATATCAGCCCAAGTAAAATTACTTCAGTACACAGTACATATTTGTCTCAAACAAGAAGGCTTAGCCTACCAATTTTGGATACTCATATCCATATTGAAACAAACAAATTAAGCACTAACTTTCTACTAACAATTCTTCATACAAATCTTATTCTTAACACCCTCCCCCCCCCCCGCCTTCCCCAGCAGGCTGCCAAAGAGACACCACCACCAATGACGTAGACGTGTAGAAACTACCTGTTCTTCAACAAGGATCTAAGGCCAAAATACAATGTGATACTTTACTGTTTAGCAGAATTCCTCAGCTGGAAGTAGCGGCAGCAGCGCACAAGGAAGAAAATTTAAAGATCAGCTTGACAAGAGCTGCTGCTACATCAAAGCCTTATTCTACTTATCAGACCTTGTCTTACTTCTTCTTAATTAAACAGCACTCCACAGAAGCCTGAAGGTGTCATGCATGAGTCAGGACCGTAGACTTGGTAATGTTACTCATATTATGGTCATCGAGTCAGATATTGTACTGCTTTATCAGGCTCAACAGGAAATCGCTTCACACTGGAGCGGCTGAAATGAGAGGACTTACGTCTTCATTGGTGGTGGTGTCACTGGCTACTAGCTGGATATGAAATGCTGCCAGGCCTGCCACAATCCATATGGAAATGAATGATACCAAGGCGACCACTAGGCTCGCTGGACTCTTTGTCAGCCCTTCAGGAAAGCCAACCACTTTAATGCCTACCAAACAACAGAGAGCGTTAGACTCGGTATGATTAAATGGCTAACGCTATTGACTAGCTATGATGTGATTTAGTGAGAGTTTGTGTCTTCAGTTTGAGCTATGAACACTCTTCAGTATTTGTTCTCAATTTAAATTCTAATTTTGGTCAGCAGAGCATTAATGATCATACTGCTTGAGTAAAATTTCATACCTGCCAGGTGAGCCATTTTACTTCTCACCAGGCGATCGATACTCATAGCCAAAGTAAAATTATTGTGTAAAACATTCCAGCTCAAATTATGAATGGACACCAACTCCAATAAAACACACCACAGTAGCCTTAAAACTTACATCTTCGTTTGTGGTCATGTTGTGGGCAGTGAGATATGAATGAAAACCTGCTAGTCCCGCAACAGACCATATTGAGAAAAATGCGACTAGGGCTACCACTGGGCTCAATGGGCCTTCTCGCATAGCGGTTTGAAAGTCTGAATTCGGAGCCTTAGTTCCTGTAAGTAATATATTGATATAATGAGCTATCAAAGGAATGGATGGAATGGATGAAATCTTTTTGCCCTCCTGGGCAATCAGCCATACAATTTGCATTCTTCATGCTTCCAATCTTTGGCCAATATGGGGAATGCATTTCTCTGTACCAAAGCAGGGCCAAAAATAAATGTGAAGTATTCATTAGATTATACCAGGCTTGAAACAGTATAAAGTACTATTCGCAACACATACCATAAGTGTGACTTCAATTAGCACAATAGCATCTACATCATACAGATAGGGGTGAGTATCTTGGTCATACAATACTCTGCTAAATCATCATGACTTGCAAATAACAATCACTATGGTCACTATATACTGTGACGAATGACTTTTTTGACATGTTGGATTGAAAAATTCCAAGTGAATGGTGAATGGTGAAGGGTGAATGGTTAGCAGGCTTGCACACAATGACTTCTAAGAACATTATCGCGGGAGGCCGGGGTTCAAGTCCCGACCGTGGCAGATGTTTTGATGTTAGCATTCATAATTCGAAATTGGAGTTGACCACAAATTTGAGGCATGGGACCATAGTGAATATGACATTGGTTGAGGAAACAACTCCAAAAAGGTACCATGGTATTTTCGGCTCACAAGCTAAATTGACACATTTCTTAACGACTTTGCTTAACAGTAAGGTAGCTCAATGATCTGCTGATTGATAAACAAACCCTCAAAATTCACTACCAAGCTTTTCCTTTTTATCAGAAAAGAATTCAGTGGGTTTTTCCATGATCAACTCAAAATATTAAAAAAAGAACCTGATAGTTAGAAATCACGATTTCATTGAGGCTCCAATGATCATTGGGTCCTTGCCATCCTCAAGTTAACAGACATAGCGAGCCTATGTTGACAAGCTACATGAATCAGTAGGACACAGCGTCTTATACGTGGGCTTCAAATCTTTAATTTTCATTGTTTAGATGAGACGGCAGCAGTTGCCTATCAGATATTTCATTATCGATGTCTGACCTCACTTCATACATTGAAAGTCTTCCACATTTTCATCCTATTTTAAATTGGAAAAACAGGTAATATTGACCCTGTAGAGCAGTATTATTGCCATTGCAAACTCTAGAGTGATGACTATAAAATTGATTAAAGACTACCCAAAGACAGTTACTTATGAAAAAGTTATGTCAGATCGCATTGTAAAAAATTCAATGCTCTACTTGGCATGCATTATTGATGGTTGAAAACCAGCCTTGCATATGGGAAAGTAACTGTCACTCTCTGCATTATAAATGTCACAACTTCATCATAAGTAACTGCCTGACTATGACATGCATCAGTCTTTTGGGTAGTATTTACACAAAGTAGCAGTTGAACTCACGTAAGACCAGAGCAGTTACGGACAGTGCAAGTAAATAAGCGCAGTACACAGTCAGAGACGCCAGAAACAAGAAGAAGTATTTATAATTCCTCCGTCCGACGCAGTTACCCACCCAGGGGCAGTGATGGTCAAATCTGTCTGTAATAATAAAACATTCAATCCATGAATGAACTGGTTCGTGAACTCGGGCTTCTCTCAGTATAAACACTAATATGAATACAGTGCAGTTCACTTAATTCGAACCTCTGGAGACCACCAATATGTGTACTATCTATGCAGAGTTTGAATTAACTGGCATAAGAATGTATTGAGATCTGGCTGAAGCGACCAATTTTCCTTGTCTGAATTAACAGGAATTTTGGATTATAAAGTTTGAGTTGACCAGCTTACACTGGATATATATAGTGACTACATAGAGATGTCATATACATATAATAAATCTATGGAACGCCATCAACCAGGTCCTAAATACCTTGGTGTGGGGTATGAGGAATCATTGTGGTGTTCAAAACAATAGCTGTTTGGTCACACAGCACCACAAATTAGCTTACACAACCAGCTGAGTGAGTTTGTGACACCAAATAAATAAGATCTCTCACACGATAAGGTTGATCAGCCTGTTATCTTGGTGGAGGAAGGCCTGTATTGTATAAGAAGATGATTGTTTGCATCATGATTCAGTAATTCATTGATCTTTCACAGAAAGGAAATTTAGCACTGTAATAGTGGGTGAGAAAATTTTTCTCAGACCTGGTGAGAAAGCATTTATAAAGGCTGTCAATTAACAAGAATCATGCCTTGCAATTCTCACTTTTATGGTACCCGCCAGTAACACTGAGGAAAGTAGAATACTAGCTAGTAAAAGGGGACTCCTTGGTAACAGGTTGATGATTTTATTGTAGATGATTTCCCTGGAGTAAATTCGAAACAGACATTCCGATCCATGTGACATGGCGATAGTATTTCTAAGGTACATATTATTGTGGTAATATATTTCCATACGAAGTTGGACTACTAATGAATACTCCGAATATATATCAAATGGGCCCTCATGATACTGTGGTGTGACAGTCCCACTGATAAACTAAATACTACATTATTATCAAGTGTATACTATATGTGTAGGATCGGGAGAATGGTGCTACTTATAAGATGTCAATGCACCCTAACCTTGTTACTTGATGGGATCAGTTAGAATATGTCAATGCACCCTAACCTTGTTACTTAATGGGATCAGTTAGAATTTTTCCGGTTACTTAACCATTATTGACATGGAAAGAAAGAGCAAATAACATCAAATAACATCACCTACTACGGACAAGGAGGAACTGTTACTCCTTGCTATGGAGAAGCAATGCCAAGAGTAAATTTAACTCTTCATTTTGCATTAATGAGTTCAAAACTTAAACATATATACATGTTCTAAATCCCTGATATTGATAAGCTAGCCAATAATGGCTGAGTTATGCATCACCTCAGTCATAGGAGCCAAACCCCCCTAGCCTTATATCGAAGGCCCTTTGAGACGAGGCTAACCCCCTCCCTTGTTACAAGTTTATTATTTGCCTAGTTATAACAACACAATTGTACAGGAGTTTTTGGTACTGGTAACAGGTACACCAGGTTGTTTGTGATCAGACTTATGGGTTATAGAGAGTTGTGTCTGTTGATCACAATCACAGTTAACAGGTAATTTCACAGCCTCACTGATCACATCTCTTTGTTTACTGTTACAGCAGACACACCAGAGATATCAGTTATACTAGTTATACTGTGTAATCAAACCCTGATAATACCTATACTAACAGATTATAGACTGAATGAGGCACAGTGCATTCTGGACAACAAGTTGATTACATAATTGACTCAGTGGATGGCTAAGCTTTGCCAGCAACGAATTGTCCTTGGAATCCAAGAGGCCATCAGAGGAAATGCGTGAAAACAACGGGTCACTTTCTCCAGGCTTATTGGTTATTACATCAAAATGAAACACTCCTTACATCTCTTGCATGACTCATCATAAGGAAAAACTTTTAATCTTATGATGAAACCAAAGATTATAAAATACTCAAATGGTCATTGATGAAATTATATCTAGAAAGCGGTAACATAACTTATGATAATCCATGCACATAAAACGTAGGAAGTCCACCACAAACATGAGTGAAGAATTTATGTGTTGTCTAAATTTAGCTCTTGAGGTAAGCCTAGCCTAACAAAAACTTATTTTATCTAACTAACTCATCCAAGGTACAAGTAGCTCATGTATTTTTGTTGCTAAGGTAAAGAAGGCTGAATGAGGAACGACTTATGATTCATTTTTCCAATTTCTTGTATCGTTTCTACTCCTTTTCTGTATAACATTTAACACTCAAGGCTTCGTACACCAGCCAATTTATAAAAAATCTACACATGATAATTTGAGAAAAGTTTGATGATGTCCATAGAGCTTTTAATTAACTATTTCTTATTAGGCCCAGGCATTCTTGTTGTCATTACAGAAGATTCTGCTTCTACTATTGTCAGAATCACTATAATTATAACAATTATGAAAGTATTTAAATGCAAAACCTTCTGAGTTCGATATTTTCATTCATCCAACACTGATGAATGCCATCCCGCTTTGTGAAACTTTGATCAATTGTAAAATAGCAAATGGCCTATAGAAAAGCCTAAATAGTTAATGTGTCCTGGTTCCACTATGCATAACGCCCCCCATCCCGACCTGCACCCACCCCTCACTGTATTCAACCATTGGCATTTTTCCTGATTATACTTCACTGCAGACACCTTGCTAATGTGATAATCATATATTCAACTTTTGTAAATATAACCTGCATTGTACATATAGCCAAACGGGTAGCGAGTGATTTACTAATTGTATATTATTGTGTAGTATATCCAGGTGGTATAAAGCTGAGATCACTTTTGTCACACCAGATCAGACTTACCCACACAGTTATCACAGACACTGCAGTGCGACGCTCGGGGAGGGCGGAATATTTTACACGTATAGCAGTATTTTAGTTTGAATGATTTTCCCCTGACGGTGACCTCTCGTATCCGAGGGGGAGGTCTGTATGGTAGATTTCCACCTTTTGATTGCTCTGCTGCTACGTTCTGCTCTTGTTCTGCAATTATAAGGCACAGGGGCGTAATGTACATGGGCGTAATGTACAGGGGTGCAAATTACCGGAGGGGGGTGGTAAGTGGCAGAGAGTGTGTGGGAAAAGGGCATCTGATACACGGGACGACTGGAACAAGAATCAGCCTGATTGAATCAGTCTAAAGCCACTGCTTGGTAGTGGAAGAATCCACTGTGTTGAAAACTCAACACATTGGGGGATGAAATTCAACCTCAGCTAAAACACTTTATAATCGCCTGTCATTGTTCAGCAGTGCTATTCTAGAGTCTCTACCCGCCACCCTAAATTGAGAACAATAAAGGCCTACCACACAAAAACATTATCACGCTTCTTTAATCCAATATAAACTACAATATGGCCTGTTTGACCTCATTCTTCAAAACAGAACAAATAAATCCAGCCCTTCCCAGGCAGATCACAAACTACTCACCTATAAGTTTTTCTAAGGCCTCAGCTTCTGCTGGACTGGCACGTGGTATAACTCCTGGATCGCCGCATGCCGTCCGACAAAGAACGACACATACAAAAACGACCTGCACAGCCGCTAGTATCGGTAAGATTGGGCTTACATTAATCCACAGGTACCAGGAGCTATAAAATAGTAAAACGTGGAACATGCACTTTCTGTCAGTTCATGATGTAAAAGAAGTACTAAAATGTAAATACAAATACCCTATATATTCTAAGCAATCAACATTTATAGTATGGGATTAAGCAGAATAAAAAGACTGATATTTTTTTATGTACAGGTCAGCCATGGACATATAGGGCCAACAGTTTTATGTCAGTAGATTACTGTTTAAGGAGCTAACTGATAACGGTGCATATATATATAGCCAAATTATTGAATTTATACTCTTATATGACATATAAACTGCCCTTCGTAGGCCAATAATTGGATTAGGCTTAACTTGTACAGCCTTACAGGCTTAACTCTGGTCTGAAGATATCATCAGGTCCTAGCATACAGTATAGGCCCTAAGCAAAGAGCTTGCTTTGCTGTAAATGAAAGCAGTGAAATCCCTCAGTTCATTGATGAAAGGTCTGAATTAAAGCCCGGCTGACAGACTTGCAGCTTGCTATGCCAACGAAAATGATCATAATGACACCACAACAATAATGCTTTTATTTTTTTGTTACCAGATCAGAGAAATTATGATTATATGGATGATATTTATTTATAGGCATAGATAGTTACTAGTAAGTTAGTTAGAAAGGCCTACTTACTCAAGAGCAAAGAAAGCAGCACTTGTTGCTATGATCAGAAAGAGTGTGAAGTAGAATATTCCAGTTTGTGTTGAGACCATCAATCTCCCATCACAGCAGAACTTATTCCTACCTGGAAAGACCTCCCATTTTTTTACATTTTGCTGTAGAGCATTTCTTTCTGGGTCAGGCATTTTTGTCATTTGATATGTAGCTTTCTCAGGGCTGATCTCAATGTCTGATTTGGTAGAAACTTGTGAGTATGTGTATTTATCTCCCATCAATCATGCTCCGGAATCTATAGTGCCATTGGTGAAGTTGAGCTAACATTAAATGGCAAATAACAGTCAATATTGCATAACTTTTAATCTTCTCTACTTGTTTCTCTCTTGAAATTAGTTCTTGTTTCTGGTATCCCGGAAATAAACCTCTTTGCACATGCGCAAACACATATATAATTCCATTTTTATACTTGATACACTGTGATAGGTGGTCACCATGGTGACAACTTGAGAGTTAGCTTCCCATTATTTTGATACACAAAAGAGAACACAACTTGTTTGAAAGAAGTGAGAAATTTTTGTTTTGTGAATGCAGGAGGGTGGGATATCCCACCCTCCCTGGTGAATGGTTTCGACACTTTCTATTGAGGATCACCAAAAGTAATGTCATCAGTGTGAAGACAGTATCTCTGTAATAGGGTCACAATGCGGCAGCAAGAGATGGGTTCACATTTTCTTAATACCAAGTTTTATTCTATATCTTGGAAAACCTATCGACCTACTAACATATTTATTTTATTTATTATATGCCGACACACAACATTTACAGCAATATCTAATGGAGAATAAGTTGCAAAATACTATTCAATATGATTTTTATACGAAGATCTAGGGTTAAGTATAAATGTGATTGTCTAGTCGCAGAGTAAAAAAAAAATATAAACGCAAAACTTTCACATGAATAAATGATGGCTTATCAAACAGATGCATGAAGAAGATGTTGATGAGGAGGAAAGCCAGATACGAAGATTTTATCTACATAGAGTCTGAAACTCAGCCTTTATTTCATGGTTTTCCACAAGTAGGATAAGACAATGCTAGTGATGGGCGGATTTAGTGTTCGGACGGATGCGCGAGGAGATCTTTATATTCTCAGTAAGGAGTCGCTCTACAAGATACATAAAATTTATCATTTTACTATGGTTTTCCTCCTCATGTATGAGTATAAAATACAGAAAGAGACTTTCACAAAAATGGTTTTTCTCAAGCAACCAGAAGTTCTAGCAATTACAGTGTGGCGTGAACAAAATCATCCCATTACTTCGACAAAAATCCTCACTCATTTGGTATTTCAATCAGGCAAATCAGTCACTCATAATACATATAGTTTTAACAAGGTGGGAACAATTTACGAACAAGATTAATTGCAGGACTTTCTCACAAAACAAGGGCTGATCAGATAGTGATTTTAGCAGGTTTTAATTGATAGTAGAGTCCCAAGTCTTCAGTAGCTTGCATGTCCTGCATTTAGTGGTTTTCAAATAAATGTCATCTATGCTTATGCTTTAACTAGTGATTCAATATTATAAGTTAGGTGGTGTGTGAATCAGGTGGTGACAATAAATAAGAGGTTTGACAAGTGAGTCTTTCAGATGGTGGCAGTTACTTACCTATTAAATAATACAATAGCTATCAGCCCAAGAAGTAGCTCTAGAGAGATAAACGACAGCTGTACGATAATCAGTATGAGCTCAGCCCTGAGGACATAAGTCTGCCAGATCAATAAGAACACATTACCGATGATAGATATAATACTGAGAGCCAGAGATAGTCCTACAGGCTGGGCTCTCTCTGTTAGGTTACCTTTCTTTCCTGTAAATAAATATGATTGTATTAGACTCAGGCGTGGGCTCCAGTTATCAAGTGGCTTCAGGCTTAGTTTTGTCTATGGATTCATGCACCAATTTAATCCCAGTTTGAAAACCACTTGGTCTGGAATAATAGACTACTGGTTGGCCTAGAGAGAAGAGAGACTGTCATGACAAACTGCGTAAATTACAAGGCTTGTCAGGACAGGCTTGTACTTGGAACTCTTTTACTTTTCACACATTAATAACAGGCAGAAGGATTAATTGTTAGGCCTCACAAAATCGGTCGGTTGATTTAAAATTATATTTTTTTCAAATATTCTAGTGAGGCAAATCATAATGAAACAGGAATCAGAATGATCTTTACCTCACATCCTAGATATCAAGTGCTACTGTGGACCTAAGTTCCCCTCGTCACAAGGTGTTATTGATCACGCGCTCAATAATATACGAACCAAAAAATAGCCGAAGAATCTCAATACCAGCCAGTAAAAGTACAATAACTATCTCCACAGCTAATATTCCAGGTGTGTAGGGAAGTGACTGCCCTGTAACACAGTAACATAGAACATATATATCTACATATGAAAGACATCATCCACAAACATAGGGGTAAAATATTTTTTTTACAGTCAACCGTTTCAATATGACTTTTAGCTAAATGTTACATGAATGGGGCAAATGAAAGAGTAAGAACAACTATGAAGGTTTCACATGTGAAAATCTGGTAGACAAGTTAGGTTTGGCTAGGTAAGAGTCCAAAAAATTATTTTCTCTACCATGACGAAATGAAGGCTTGTGAGATTAAGACGATAATATATATTATGGCAGTCTTACATGAATATAGTAATAATTATACTTATACACATAGACCAAGGAGTTAGAGACTCTAGCTCCTTGCAAGAACTTTTCACCAACAGCAATTATGTAGGAACTTGGTTAACTTATTTCAATGATGAAACCAGCTGCAAACAATGGCCTTTGGGTTGTTCCTAGCCAATGTGTTTGCTCTGATATGATTAGCTGTTTGGTGGGAAGGAGAGCCAATGCCAGGTCACAGTGAGCACCTATTGAAAGTGAGCCTGCGTAATTTAACACTCACTATAATATATATAGGTACTTTCATAAAGTACCGTCCGACCTGGTGCTGGCTTTGCCCACCCACCAGCCAATCAGAGCCAATATATTGGTCTCTGGGGTTGTTCCACACTAACCTTTATATATAAACATGAGAAGCTCGGCAATAGTGAAGAAGACATAGTAGAATCCGTTGAGATATAAAAGCACCTGATATGGTAATAGGGATCTCTGTTTGGTGAAAAGTTATGGATTTAACACATTTATGATTTTGACTTCAACTATGGAAATGGGTAACTACACAGTAGGATTTCTAACACAAAACGCTTAGAAACTATCAGTTGTGAAACAATAAAGTATGTTGTAACATCATACTTGATGTCACCGGCTTCATCTCAAGTGCAAACTTTTGTTTTATCCATTTAAGTTTTTATATTCAAGAAAAATACTGACTAGATATGTTGCTGATTTTTTTCTTTTACAAACTGCATCAAGATATCAATATCTATGTCAGGCATAGCTGCTTTTTATGAGATGAATTATACATCTTGCTAGTTCGGAAGCAAAGGATACAACAGCTATCACCTTCGCACCTGAAAAAAAGGAAAAATAACATCATAAATATATATGTAAAAAGTTAAATTATTTGGTAGTATATGTCTACTAGGTCTCGAAACAAAATACAAAGACGATGATAGTAAAATAAAAACTCTACTTCCGCTTACGCAATCAAATGCATATATTGTAATCATTGTATAGGTGTCTAGAGGCTTGTATGGAAAATAAACTATATATATATCACATTTTGTCAACATGTGCTGCAGGTAATCATCTTGATGCTTGGTCTTGGAGGGTCCCACCCTAGTCCCTGTGCTCTAAGGAAATTAGCGTGTATCTGGATATCTGCGGGGTGTTATTATAGTGCCGATGTGCTGTTCAAGTACTGTATTGTATGTCAAGTTGTGTTCTTTGATCTTATAGTTAGCGTGAAAGAGTGCTTGTGAGTTGGATCGTAAGATGGTGAGATGGAAATAAGGGAAAAGAGCGAGCTGTTGTTTATGCTTCTATTCTTCTCTATTCCACGTTCACAACTGCCAGTTAAAATGATGTGGCAAAAATACATTTAACGATGAATCATCTATTAGTTAGAAATGCTAGGTGCCTGGTCTTTGATTGAAAAGGAATGGTTACCATAGTAATGTCTCATCACGACCAGTGTAATTAAAATGTCAACGTGGTTACATTTAGGAAACCAATAATGTCATTTTACGGATATAATACCTGGCCAGGCTAAATGACAGTGCTGGTTAGAAAATAGATGCCAGAGGCCCCACACATGGCTGTTCAGCTATATTATAAGCAGCAATGATGGCTCCATATAATTTGACTCTGGATCATAGCTATGCATCATCAAATACATTATTTACCCATGCAAGCAAGTGGCCATACCAGACTCCCCACTCTCAGACTGATCAGAGCAAAAGTACCTGCCTCTTCTAACCTAGCCAGATGGCACAACAGCACATACAAGCCATTCTTCACTGTGTTAGATTGGGTTCATACACACTGTAGTTTATAAAATGCACATTTCATTAGGTATCACACAAAATTGAATTTGAAATTACAAACCTCTGTCAACAGCCATTGTAAACAATTTTTTTTGTTTCTGAGAGATACATCCTTGACATAGAAGAATTCTTATGAACAGACATCGATCCTGAATGTGAAGAAAAGGTCTGTTGTTTAAATATGTCAATTACAAAATTTGAGATCTTATGCACCATAGACCAGGTCAAGGACTTTTGATATTGTTGAACTCTCCCAAAACTTGAAGACAGTGGATAACTGTTTCTTGTATGTAGTATGTAGGTAGTATGTAGCCTTGGAAATCTTCAAATTGTTTTACTTGAAATTGATCATTGAATCATTGAACATAGGTGAATATAGGTATCAGTTTCCTACTACTGGTTTTTGAATTTGACCCACTCATGTCACTGCAGACTCACTCAGACCAAAAGGAGTTGTCTCTAACACTAACTCCTTTGATCAGAGTGACAGTGAGGAGGGGGTGACTTGCCTTCACACAACAATATTGAGAGATGAATATTTCAATGATAGATAAGCCCTAGTCAGTACCAGACTCATGAGCCAAGCTGGGTCGGGTGTATAATTGATAACTCTGATTTGATCCCACTTATGGCCCTATAGCCTACCTACTGGCCCTGGGGCAATGCAGATTATCTGCTTTCCAATAGCCATAGAGACCAATGAATTTCGTACCAGCTAATTGATGTGCAAAATACACTCTCTTCTGCAATTGTAGTATATACTATGTTCTAATCATTTCTTTGCCTAGTTTTGACAGGTGAGGTAAGGAGCTCAGAATGTCTGATATGAACTGTTTACCAGAGGAAGTAACAGAGAGAATATTCACTCATCTCTGCCCGTATCAGGATTACAAGAATTGTGCTCTAGTCTGTAGCCAGTGGCGTAGATTAATACAAGGTAAGTCTGAGGTGTAGCCCAGGGCCCAGAGTGTAGCCCAGGGCCCAGAGTTTGCTGTGTGGGGTGGTGGCAACACTTTATTCTATTACAGTGGATAGTGAAGGTGCTCAACTGTCGCATGCACCAAAGTTGCAGCCCCAAAGTTAGGTCATTAGGATAGTATTGGATTTCTGGTCTTGTTTGCTCTTAATCCACCAATTTATGTTAGCTGCGGCAGGAATAGTGACAACCAAATGAACTTGAGCGATATTCTCGGCACTTTCATCAATTTTTTCAATCACTTTCTCATCAATACACATCAAATTGATATTATTTGCCTTCATTTTGAGCGATCCCATTCTCCTGGTATGCCGCCGCTGGCACTCAGGTAAGTGACTCTGATGAAGGCATTTGGCATTACTCACATTTCAGGTGTGGCTCGAAGGAAGCTCAAAAACTTTCACAGAGCTGTTGATCTCAGTGTTGTAAAGTGGACTGCCTATCACAGAACTGCCGGGACACCATCTCTAACTGACAGGTACTGTATAGAGATCAACTTCTTGGTGGTCTGAATTATTAATTAGTTACCAATTAATAAACTTCTTTAAGTTTACCAAAGTCTGACTGCAGTGAAGATATTTCAAAGCAGAGATGCTCCAGATGACTGCATCTATTCATCGCAGTTTTAATAATAGCTTCTCATCCATGAACATATAAATATATAAATAACACATAAAATTGTTTATATGTTTATGGTCTCATATCAGTTCTTTTCAGCTTAAAATGCTTCGGATAGTTTCTGTTTATCGATCTTTTGGATAGTCTGATCAGTCTTATGTAACCATAATTCTCTATTATTAGATACTTACACAGTTCCTGTCACGTAAGCGGGTCTCTCTATGTATTTGGTGGATGTACAGCCTCCTTCACCACATTCAATGATTTATGGAGACTGGACTTAGCCAACAAACAGTGGGTCAGACCTGTAGCTAGTGGTAAGATAAGATCTGCCGTTAGCCTTGTCACTCCGTTACTAACAAAGTAGACGCGTGACAAGGCTTATTCATGTTTATCTGTAGCAGCTTATTCATGTTTATCTGTAGCAGCGTTCATGATTTTTTACTTTAATATCCTGTCAGTACTTGTTAAAGCGAATGAGATTACAATAGGAAAAGAAGTCGAGCCAACATATGCTCAATGGTTATATTATGGCAAAAATGATAATATGAAATAACATCAGAAATGCCTAAACAATTTTTTGCTACCATGTGCAGTTCAAACACCTAACACCAACCTTAATTTGACAGTGCTCATACGTTGCCTGGGCTGGTGGTATTGGCATGATGATGAAATGCTGGAGCAAACAACCCAGGCACTTAAACTACCGGCGAAAGCCAAGTGGATATGTTAAAAATTGTTGCAAACAGTCTCCTTTTTTTCATACATCGATATCGATACCCTCCTCACTCCTGGTGCTAGGATTATTGAACACACCACATGATAACTATAATATGAGCCAACATTTTTTTTATCTTTGGTCAGGTACATACCCATCACCTAAAGCCTGTGCTTCTATGGTCGTGTGGAGAGATGAGCTGGTGTTATTTGGGGGCTGGAGTCCACCCACCCCCCTATTACCTCATCAGGTAAGCAGCAGATACTGTTCACTTTGAAAAAGAAGGTTATCAAATAGTTTTACGACATGGTTTCATGGTGATTTTATTGTCCCACAACACGCTGGGGGACTCCCAATGTATCACAGTATGACATCAATTATAATCTGGATGTTTGTGACTTGCAAGGAATTTCAAAATTCAAAATATTTATAGCAGTGGACCAAATATTGTATATATATATATAGATATATATATAGATATATATATAGATATATATATAGATATATATATAGATATATATAGATATATATAAGTGTGGATTTAGACCAACCTTAGTTATTATTCTGCCACTCTTTGCGTCAAGTATTTTTTACTGTGCTCTTTCAATCCTTCCACCACACCACAGCTAATCATATAAACCCAAATCTATTAGAGTATGTAATCTAGCAAGCAACATTCATAATTATTTGTTTTTTCTACTCTGTTGATATTGATGTCTAATATTTATCATTCCAGGCACCGCTGTTCTTCAACCAGTTGCATTTCTATAATACACTACTGAATACTTGGACTGTTGTCTCCCCTGATAGAAGTCCTAAGCCTGTCGCAGGTCACTGCTCCTGTATACTATCTGACAAGATGGTCGTATTTGGTGGTTCTCAGCAAGGTCAAGGCACCAAGTAAGATATCAACCTAAATGGTTTAATAAAATGGTTGATTAAAATCAAGTTGTCTTATCACATGCTATATCCCGAAGTATGGGTGGCAAAATATTAGTTGCCTCGGAAGCTAGGCCTGACCCAATCCCAAACCCCAGTAGTTGATGGACTGCCGTGGGATTCGAACCCACGACCTTCAACATTTGCATGCTAAACAGCAGGCCCTCTAACCAACTGAGCCACCTCCTACTCCTACACTTATGCCGTATTGGCATTTATGAGATTGCTAACAATAATTTGAAAACAGATTTAGGTTTAAGTGAATTGTCAGTGCAGCAGTTAACGGTATATCCTTACCAAACATCACCAATAGCTGATTCTGGTCTATGGAATGCCGTCAAAAGTTACAGTGACAAACAGCCTAAATCAGAAATATGCAGTCCATCTGATAATAAGTTTAGGTATTTGACGGGCGATCCAGCCCTCATCGAGCCAGATGCTGCTGGACATGATATATCACATTGCGATTGTTTTGTGGCACCACTGTTTGTTAGAGGATATAATATACACAACCTTACTGCATTGACTGATGAATGCATGGCTCAAATTAGTCGATGTGCCCTTATAAATGGTAGTTGTTCCCTCTCAGACTTTGATCTACAAAGAGAAAGCAACTCTTCTTTCTTAATTTTTGTTATAAATGGTTAGTTTTTACCAAGGATTTCTCTTGAAATCCTTGGTTTTTACATTATATGAATATAGTGTCATTCTTTTTTCATGTTGCAGCACCAATGAATTATGGATATTTGATATTTTGACACACCAGTGGGCTGAGTGTAGTGCAGTCGACAACATCAAGCCTTTGCCTAGATATGGAGCTTTTATGGTGAGACTAATAGTGTTTTTTAAGTTATTATTATGCTACAAATATGGCTATAAAAGAATGCATATAATGGAAAGAAAATAAAACCTGTAGTGTAAAAAGCATGGGAACAGCTAGATAGTCCAGGGACTAGAGTGACAGCTGTCCCAATTTCACTTATGTGCATGTGTTTGATATGATTGTTTGAGGGAGTGGGGTGCTCCATTCCCTTCCCAACTTTTCCCATGCACAGATGGTTTTGCCTTAGCTGCCCCGAAATGCTCCTATAAATCTCTTATGATCCAAAGCACTAGAATGTACTACACTTACACATCTATTCCGTCAGATATGTGACCTCATCCCAGGATAGACATTTTATATTTACAGTGTACTGTGAGTGACAGTCAGGCTGTGATGTTAGGAGGATGTGGTGGAGCTAATATGGTAAGTTGTTGTTATCGAGCTCAGCTTTTTTTGTGACAAGTAAATGGATCGCTTATATTAATTTATTTCAATGTAAAATATGGGCATCTGACGGCCGAAACCAAACTAAATCAAGGCCCTGACAGATCTGTGACTTAATATTTGTATATCATCTTCGCCTGTTAAACAACCAATTTTTGGGTTAGAAGCTCTACCCATTTCTTGTTAGTGCTATTTGTATTTAAAAACTAGGCCCTGATATTATTATTATTATTTTATTGTACAAGCCCTACATCCAGAATGTTTTGTCATTAATCAGATTGTTGCTCAACTATAGGCTCAAAATAATAATCAATTGATAAAAACATTTTGAGTCTATCTGTCAGACATATTGTGTCATCATAACTTTCAAATGCATATATTAAACTGGTTACTAAAATGGAGTAAGGGACTAGTCAGATAGTTCGAAACAAGAGTCAGTCCAGTGGACTGCCACCGATCATTGGACATCAACCTCCCAGGGCTTAGTCTGTTATGATTATTATGTGAAGTTTCTATGACTCCTGTATTTGTTTTGTTGATACAGAAGTTCACAGATTGCTGGCTGTTGACTGTGACAGGATCAGATACGGTAGTATGGTCTGAGTTAGAGACTCGTAACACAGATACTTACTGTCCCTCTCAACTCTGGTCTCATCCCGCGTGTAAGGTACGTAGTCGCCTAGCCTGTCTCGACGAGCTTTGTTGTGGGGGTGTCCCCCCTCACAACAAAGCTTGTCGAGACAGTCTAGCCATCACCTTGTCATATGAAACTATATTATATTCAACCCCAATGACAATAGTTCGCTTGAAGAAGTTTAGTATCAAGTTCCATTTCAGAGTTACTTCTCTTTGTGCCCCAGCAGCTCTCCAGTAGAACAGAAAGGCTGACAAAGTAGAAAAGAAACAAAGATAAGATGAGATAACTTTGTTTTGCAGTTATATTTTGCGAATTTGATGCCGACTTATCTAATGGCGACTTAACAAACAAACAACTGATTTGGTATTGCACCTTCACCCTTGATGCAAAAAAAAAAGATTTTATTATCAATTTTTTAATTTGGTGTATGCAAAGAGTTATCAGGATTCCCCATAATATATCTCAACCAAGCTCTAAATGGACACAGTTGTAGCGCTATAGGGCTCTATCTTTTTGGATTTTAATAAGGCATTCGACTGTGTCAATCATCAGATACCTTTGAAAAAAATCCGCAGTTTTGGCATGAGAGGCTCAGCTTATAATATCATTATGTCTTTCCTGTCACAGCGAGAGCGACTTGTGGAGGTCCGTGAAAGTTTCTCTGAAACTTTACCAATTAGTGTTGGAGTTCCCAAGGATCCATTTTAGCCCCTACACAGTTTAGGATATTCATTAATGATCTCCTAAAATTACCATTAAATTCAACCTCATTTACCTATGCAGACCTGAATATCTATTCTTTAGAGAGACAATGCAATAACGATTTGGCTTGCATCAAATCTTGGTGCCTTTTAAATAGAATGACCATCAATATGAAAAAACCACATTTCCTGCTATGCAATTCTTCGAACACACAAACTTTTAATCTTTTCTTTGGGGGTACTGTACTTGCCAGGGAATCAAAGACTAAACTATTAGGATTTCACTTATGCTATACTCTTGGGACGACTGACCATATTCAGCACATTTGTAGAACTGTGAGGTCCAGTCTGGCATTGCTTCAGAAATTTTGATTCTGTATTGACCGAGGTGCTGCATTGAAGTTTTATCACCAGTTTATTTTTTGCCATCTCATACATGGTATACATCTCTATTACAATATGTCTCCATCTTATCTATTAAATCCTATTTTCATCCTCTAGAAAGAGCCTTCAGGCTTATAGCAAATACAAATGTTCCAATATACCTGAATCTAACTCCGAATTTATGTATAGAGTGGGGTTGTGTCAGGAGTTGTCCCTTATCATAGGGGGCGTGGAACAGATGAGACCATAAATTGGCACTTTTTTATATAAGCTATCATTGGAGTAGATCACACTTTTTGGTCTGGCAGCCAGGGAAATTAAGATATAAACAAAATGAGGGTAATTTCATAGGCGGTTTATGCTGACCCACTTTATGAGACAAAAATTGACTGCGAATATAATTTGATATTTATTATATATGATATATGATAATAATATATATATAATATAATAAATATATATTTAAAATAAAGAGAAATAATAATATTCCAGCTTTAAATTTTGAATATTATATAAATCCAACCTGAAAATATTGATTGCAGAAAAAAAGTTCAGAATAACATATACATATTTTATGTTATTGTAATACAAAACAATTCTATATTTAATACAATAACTTAATATATATATGGAATTTTTTTGCAAAACAAATTTAGCTGTATATTTGATGACACCTTCCTACCTGACACTAAATTTCTTTGTGATTGATCAGGTTTTTATAATTTAATGTATTATTATTTAATTTTAATTGTATTAAAAATTAAGATTTTCTGATACTCTTTTATACCAGCGTATAGGTCAGATTTTTGTATTACCGAATGAAAACATCAATTGTAGCTTGCAGAAACCGAGGAGTTTTTACAGCAAACGGCCTCACCTGCTTCCTTTATGGCTTATATAACACTTTGCAAAAGTATGGTCTCATCTGTAAATAATCAAGGGAGATTAATCCAAAAAAAACACAACCCCATTGAATCTTTTAACGTTGTCAGATCTCGCCTTTTATTTTCCTCTGTTTTTTTGCTATAAAATACTTCATGGTCTAAGCCCAAGCTATATAATCAATGATTTTTCATGCACTGGACATCGCTTTTGTTTTCGTGATACCCACATCTTACATCCACCCAAAAACTTCTTTTTGATTCATATGACTACCTCTTTTAACAACCTTCATCAACATCTTCGTTCATCAACATCTCTATATACATTTAAATTTGCATTGTTTTCATTAACTTGAGTTTTATTCCCTTGATTTTATTTCGATTGTCTTTTGTTTTGTTTCTTTGCACATCAGGGAGAACATCTTCGGATGATGGTTGTTGCAATAAAAGTGTATATAAAGGGGAACATTTTAGGCTTGAATCATTTTATCACAGCCATCTATATGTTGTGTTCTCTCATTTTAAGGTTGGTGACTCGATTGTCTGTCTGAGTAAAACAAATCAGTCTATAGAACAAAACGTCCTTCAGAGAATCAGTCGTAAGCAATCAGCCCGGCGCAGCTCCGGATTTGGGTATGTTAGTCTACCTGTGGCAGCTTGAGGGAGATTCCGGTCATTCGCGGATTTTTGTCAATGCGTGTAAAAGTCGTAAAAGTCATGGCTCAATCATGCTATGGTGTAAATATATTTGCAGAGACCAATTATGAATCCAATGGATTTACCTTTTCTCCCATTCAACAGCTTTTCTTTTTTTTTTCTATGTTTCTTTCTTCTGATTTTCACAGTGTTTGTATAACAGTCTTTGAAAGAACCCTTGTTATTGAAACACGATGAAAATTGGTTGAGATTCTTGCATTGCTTGTTATTAATTATTTGTTACCTAGATCTGCTCCACATCTACGACCTTTAGTGTATCATGACGTTATGATAAGAATGATGATCTTTTATCTGGCAGCGTACCATGTGATCAAAATGATATGGACATTTGAATGTCTTTAGTGATTGAGGAGAGGATTCTGGCATTAAAAAAAAGGTTCTGTTCCCCAAACTTTGCCATGATATAAACAAAACACATCAAAATCTGTATCTAACTAAGAACCTTACTTTTCCAGTCATTCCAGCAAGTCATACAGCAGCAGCTCAAGTGATGACGAGGAGGTGAGAACTAGATCAAACATGGCCGCCTCAGCATCAACAGCAGCTGTGGGAGGAGCTTCAGTACCAGTGGGAGGAGCTCAAGGATCAGTGGGCGGTACCCCAGTGGGCGGAGCTCAGCTAAGAACGTTACAGCAGAGAAGAGCCAGACAGCTGGAACTACTAGAGAAGTTTGAGAAAAGACTGCGATCTCATAAATCTCAGGTGAGAGGAAAACCCAACAGGAGGGATACGGAAAAGTCGCTAAAGTTAGACTTTCTCTACGTACAATCTGTATAGAGGGTTTTACTGTCCATGGTTACTCCTTCGAAGGCCAGAAGCCAGTTAAGAGTGTTCAGGGCGTAGAAAGACACATATATAGCTGCTAAGTTTCAGGAGTGTTCTTGTACAATACTCAAATTTTACTTTATCCGTCATATCACACATAGACAAATTTCCTCTCAATCCCTCATCACTTAGCCCAGTTATTGAAAAGACAGAAGCTTAATAATCAATACCATCATTCACTGCAAAGGCACAGTATCAAACATCATGGATGGATGGATGGATTTTATTACTATCACTGACAGCATTAACAAAAGAAAAAATGAGTCGCGAAATACGGTGTAATTGCTGGCACTTTGAATCAGCAAGAAAAAGCGAAAACACTTGGAATAAAAAATCAAATCTCTGTCTAAAAAAGTATTTCGTTTGAAATAAGAGTGATATGACGCAGAAAACAGTCTCTCCCCAGTGAGCTTCTATGTTTTACTGTACGGTATCTGCCGGATGGGCATTTACTCAACAAATCATTGATGAAATGATCCTCATCGTGAATATAGCGTAAGGCCAGTGTTCGTGTCTGATTGTCCATCATGGTATAAATGTCGGGATGTTCAATGCCTAACTTAATAGCGTCCTTGAAAATTTTACACAGGCTTTCCTTGTCAGCAGCATACAAGCTTTTAAAAATAATGGGTAAGCAATCATGCAGGTAGACCATAATTATCTAACTAGGCCAGCGAAGGTTTGCAACATCTTCAACTGAAACCCAAAGCAGTTAAATCATTGTACCTGTACCTGTACCTGTACAAAGAACACTGTTGAGCCAGAGCTATATTATAAATTTTTCATATGTGATCGGGCTTTATAAAGATTTTGGTCTTTGAGTTTGAGTAAAAGTACAATCAAACTGTAAAAACAATGGATCTTTAGATATGTATTGTAAAGCAACCAGAATACTAGTCCGGTAATTGATTAGCCAAAGTGATTGGCTGGTCAGGTAGAGATTAGAGCCAACACATTGACTAGTAACTGATGCCTTCCTACCGATATCGATCCAATCCTACCGGACGAAAAGATATTGTCTCCATTCCATGTGTGGCGAAATATTCCTAACAGTGCACAGAGGCTCCCAGCTATCTACATTGATTGGATAAGGGTTTTGAAAAAGATGATTTGCTTCATACCAAATTCCATCCACACATCTATTCCATTGTGTATTTGTTCAGAAAGACCTGGCTACATGGCAGCTATATCTGTGATGACACTATGAAATTGTCCACACAAGCTAAATCAGCTGACAAAACATTCCCACAAATATATTTATTTGGATAAACGTTGGTTTTGATAAAATAGACAATACTAATAATGGGGAGGCCTAACATACATGACAAGTTAGCTGGGCTCTATATCTGGTGGTGCATAAACTTGAGGGCTGGGTTGGTCAGGGGGGGGGCACTAAAATACTCCCGCCGGCGTCCCGGGGTAACACTTCAGCCGCCCAAGCTCTTCAAATATTTGATTTTCTGTAGTTTTATCGTTAGATAACTGTAATATACCAAAATCTAGCAAGTGTTTCACAGAATTTTACTGTGTATAAATGTTTAAACTAATGCAATTTGTTATCATATTAGGTTGAAAACTAGACCTCATGACAGCAAAATAAGCATATAAAATTTCACTCAGCTCTTAGATGCAAAAGTGGGGTGGTTATAGGGTCATCTGGTCTCATAGGGTAATCAGCCCAAATATCTGGTGTTGCCCTACCAAATATCTGGTGTTGCCCTACCAAATATCTGGTGTTGCCCTACCAAATATCTGGTGTTGCCCGACCAAATAGGGTAACTTGTCATGTATGAGGCCTAAACTTACAGCTGTGTGGATTTAAAATACTATCATCTTATTTGGCAAACAAGTCACATCAATTGCTAAACACGGCTGAAATAAACACATTTATTCTGGTGGAAGTCAAGCGCGGGGCTCCAATAATTAGGCTATATAGATCAGGTTTTTGTTCATTCGTCTAGCAGGCCTGCCTTTTAATATGTTATTTCTCACAGATATATCTCATAGCGGTAGTACAGGGAGTAGCCGTGTGTGAGTTCCACCCATTAGACGCCCCATCTGTCCCTCCTGTCTGGTAGTACAGACACTCTGACTCAGCGCCGCTGTGTCCGCTGTGCCAGTTAAACTCAGCCGCCTCTATCTCAGCGCTCAGGATACCCCTCCAGTACCAGGTAGTGTCGTTGACCTTCTCTCCTCCTATATACCACTTGTCAGCCGCGGATACTGTCAAAATTTGTAAGGGGTTTATTAGTTTCAGTGCTGTAATGTTGCCTGATTTGCTGGTATTGGCATTCCACTATCAACAACATTGATGGGTATGGGGTTGATAATGAAATGCCAATACTAGCAACTTGGGCAACGCTTGAGCACTTAAACTTGAAGTTGATAAGATTCAGTTACACGCTGGACACTGCTATTCACATTATTGTTGGAGAAGCACCAGAGATTTCAATATCTCTCTGTGCATTGGCAGTTTGACAGAAATTCTCAAACTACGATCAAATTGCACACAATTGTTACAACCAAAGAAATACTCAGATATCTAAACTGCATACCTTGTGCAAACAGATAATCACCGAAGAGAACCGACTCGGTCTTAGATTTGAACGTGATGAGATGGCCCCCCTGACTCTCACAGCTCTCCTTAGCTGAGCTCCAGTCAAGTGTGTCCGCCGCTGTCGTTATCTGGACACATTTAGTCATACCTCCGCCCAGCTCAACCATCACATACGGGCTACTGCAGGAATCTGTACAATGATAATAACATCTACATACGAAGCACAAACAGAATCGTCACAGAATCTGTATATTTGTTTCAGTAATTCACACATTTAATTTCTTGAACAATATCATTTGTAAACACATAGAATTGGTGACAATGATGAAAACCTTTTTTCGCAGTCTTGGCCACAATTAAATTGTCTGTATTCCATGACTGATAAAGGCGAGTCCACACTGCGTGTGTGTGATGTCACATTCTCTACCTATGAGCTAGCTCTGACAGTGCTGACTTTGTGAGCCTGTATTTCAGGTTCAGATTAAGATGAGGATTCATGCAATTATACACCAAAATGTTGGGAATGACCCTTAGTTTCGGGTAAACATTGGGAGATGCTCATTTCATGGATGCTTTAAAACATAACAACAATATTATAGCGTAGCCTAGACCTACATTTCTGGTAGGTTTTGATTCCACTACTAGAGCACTGTCTAGTTGTTGTATTAGTTGACATCTGACAGGTGCCCTGTAGGAATGTGACAGCTGCACACTGAGGTAGTAGGGTGTTGTTACAGGTGATGAGACACTCTATAGCTGTACGAGCCTGACACTCAGCTGTCACCTCTGTCACACAGGCGTTATCCACCTGTCTATACTTGTCGTTCTCAGTGCTGTTTTGGGGTGAAGCAGCCTAAAACAAGTGAAAAAGAATTTATTGTAGTTTCGAATTTGAGTCATATAGCATTTCATAGACTCCGCCCCCCCCCCAGACTCTTGACCCGTCCGACCCCCCCCCCCAGAATTTCATAGCAATGATCAGGTGTTGGGTAGTACAGATTTCCAAAGCTTTAATCAACAGATTATAGAACTTTCGAGCGTTTCTGCCCCTTATTATTGCATCAATTTAACCTAGGAAATCAGAGAAAATGTTGAATAAAACATAGAAAATAAATTCTACCATCAAAAACTTTAAGCTAAAAAGGTCAAAGTTCTTATCATTAAATGTTAGTAGAATATCATAGACTATCTCAATGAATTATATAAAATTTTAAATGGTGACTGTTTGTTGTCTTTCTACCCCTAGCACGGAATTAAATAGCACAGAAAAACAAAATAAAATTCTTTGATGTGCCATGTTGAAAATTTTGAAGAAAAAAAACCTAGAAAATGTTTGTCTATGTAGTCACCTGTTATACCATTGTTATTAATCAAACATAATTACAAAGTAAATCAAGCATTTATCAGCATCTTTGGTTAATCTTCGGAGAAAAGTATCCTTCGATTCCCTATGACTCCCTTCTTTTGTCAATGATGCTTTGAGGGCTGAAAAATTTATATAATTACTGCGGTTCCATGTATCGAATCAGGGGAATAGCATTGAGTCCACTTTTCAATAGATTACGCAGCAGGATTAAAAAAATACAAGAAGCATTGAATGAATAAACACTTTCTGTTTCTGTCTGGCATTATTAACCCCTGGTGAATTCTTTTTTATTTAGAGCCCCCTCTCCCCACCCCCTCTCCACATATCACCACGGAATAAATAAATTTGCTTGTTAACATTCTTAGATAGTTTTTTATCAATGTTGTTTCCGGATGGAGATCTATATCTGGCTCAAATTTTCAGGGTGTGGTGTTGATTGTGGCTAACAAAAGTAGACAAAGAGAAGTGTTTAAGCTCTACCAATTCCTAAATCTTATTCAATGGTGACATAGTAGCATCGTGGTTATGAGATTATAGTTGCCTAATCCTGTGTCAGAACAATAGCAAGGCAATTATCTACCTGTTTATGCACATTTAACTTGTCGGCCCATGAAACATGCATTTGTAAAATCAGTACAGTGAGAAACACATAGTTGATTGATTGATTTATCTATGCTATCTATGCTATCTATGCTATCTATGCTATCTATGCTATCTATGCTATCTATGCTATCTATGCTATCTATGCTATCTATGCTATATATGCTATATATGCTATCTATGCTATGGGGGGAAGGATGCATATACTTTGTACAAAGAAGAGCTTGCTACTAGTGTATGGAACTTATGGTTTTAAAAAAATTATCCCGGACTGAAAATATTTCTTGATGATAATGTAGCTGCAGCCTTCACTTTTAAATAAGTACTAGACAAACCAACAGTTTTTTCATTCAAAACAATGTGATTATATGAGGTTGAGATTGATTATACTCGATGCATTTTACCACACAATAGTCAGCTGCGAGATATTTTGCGGCTTTTTGTTGGTAAATGGGTATTAAATTGAATGCACCTAATCTCAACAAATTGCCCCCAGTCCTGTGCGCGATACATTTTCAGAAAATTTGATTTAATGTCATTATCTGATCATTCAAGATTGCATTTAGATTTGCCTTTAAAAGCGACTACAATAATTTGTCTTCAATCAGAGTGTGATGGAAATCACATCTCAGCCATGTGGTGAGTGGACAATGTTAAATAAACATACATCTTCACAGCAGCATTTATTAATATATTATTTGCTTCTTTTTTTTAAAATGAGCTCTTCAAAAAATTCAAAAATTTTCATCCATTTATTAGTACAATATATATAGAAGTTGACTTTCCTATGAATTGTCTACCGATATGAATGCCCCTTACATATACCTCACCTCTGATCCCGTTGAGCAGGAAAGTAAAGCCACTGATGAGATGATGAGATATAGTCGGCCCATGATTTCTCTTCTCTTCTCCGCCGTCAAAGCTGGATCTGTGAATTTTATTTTATCTTCCTGAAGTCATGTAGTTCTATGAACTGCAGTTATAGAAATGCCAACCCTCTGTGAAGGCCGTCTAAAGTGACTAATAGTAAAATTTTGTCTCTGCTATCAGCAATCCAATTATAACAAATATTATGGTCAAACAAAGACCTTGTCCTTTATACATCAACTGATGTCGCAACAACAGCGAAAGTGAGTCTTATTTTGTTGAATAATTAATGTTGTGTTCGCTTTATAAAGTGAAAGTTTAGATATGCATGTGTGCAGCTGCAGGACGTGTGAGTGACAAGGGAGAGAAGACTTAGAAAAGTCTCTCTTAACTCATTAATAATTGATAAACTTTTAAAATTCGATGAAATTATGGAAACTCTTTTTTTCTACAAATGTAACCACTTAAGTGCACTCAGGAGTGATATTGATGAGTAAATGGTATAGCTGCCATGATGTAGCCCTTTCACTCGGCCACGCGTTTTGGTTTTTTTAGGTGGCCATGTATTGTTCGGTATAGTATCGGTAGTTATCTTCTGCTGTTTAAGCTCTAATCTTCACCACTTTGAGCTTTGACTTTTTCTCTGTTCCATAGGCAAATAAATTAACTTTGTCATTTATCATATTCAAAATAAATATAAATAAGCTGATTGCACTAAATATTGCAGTAATAATGTGAAAACATGGCTAAGTTAAGAAAATTTAAAACACCCATGAGTAAGACCATGATCTTGACCTTGATCATGGTCTTACTCGGTAATACACCTGTAATTGGGTGAAGGTCAACTTGTTGCACCCATCCTCCAAAATAAAATGATTAGTATGCTGATGACAAATGAGGGTGTAGCCAATTCAAAAGCACTGCTATCAGTGATATTGAACCCTGTAAATATTTTCAGGTGTATTTGCAATGGAAATTTATTGAATCAAATTATGAAATTTCTTTTTGCAAAATCATTTTAGGAAGATCAATGCATACGGTTTGGCTAATGAAAATTAGACCGGAAATGTGTGATAAATGCAATGATCTGACATATGGGGCCACTGAAAAATTCTGAAAACGAATTTTCAACCCATAGTCACCAATATGGAAGAGCAGAAGTATACCATCATTTTGAGTGGTATGGTTAAAGAATTGAAAGAACCTGAAGCAGGCCTATTGGTGTGACAAGTCAACATAGTTTGCATGTAAAGCAATGGGGAAATAAATAGAGGTGTTGGACCCTCATGGGTGTTTTAACTTTTCTTAACATAGCCATGTTTTCACATTATTACTGCAATATTTAGTGCAATCAGCTTATTTATATTTATTTTGAATATGATAAATGACAAAGTTAATTTATTTGCCTATGGAACAGAGAAAAAGTCAAAGCTCAAAGTGGTGAAGATTAGAGGCTAAAACAGCAGAGGACAACTACCGATACTATACCGAACAATACATGGCGACCGAAAAAACAAAACCCGTGGCTGTGTGAACAGGGCTAGCCTGGATGTACTATTGTGCCGTATCTTAGATATCATTCTTGTTTACTTCCCTCCGGCAGCAGCTTGTTAGGTTACAGATATATGTTGTGCATGCAGATTATGTTATCAGACAGTCATCACAGTATAGAGACTCTACTCCACTGAAGCCAATTTTTTAGTTATGGCAAACACTTCAAAACGCAGAAAATCATTTTTCCATGATGGTGCTAAGAAATTTTTATGAAATCAAAATTTCTTAGCACCAGTGTTCTCCAGCGGTTTTATGTAATAGCCTAGGGCTATCTTAGATATCACGCTTGTTTACATTCCGAGTGCAGAGTAAAGATATCCTCCCTATGTGAGGTTATGTTACTGCCTACTGGCACTTTGCGTACACAGGTTGTGCCATCATGATGTGAATTGTAAATATGACTTTTGTAATTGCATGGTATAACTGGTATAGGTGATTTTAATACATGAGACAGACACAAAATAAATTTGCAAAAAATCAATGAAAATACTGGCCCTCAAAGAAAATGTTTGTGTAATAAATCCAAATGTTTTAAAAAATCGATACAATTAAAAAATTATCTCACTCACAATGAGATGTCTAGATGTACTTTGCACAATATAATGAAATCCCCTACATTAATAAATTTGGACCAAATAAATTAAAAAAGCCTAAGCTTTATAGGCTAACATTCCTAGTATAGCATGATCCACATCAAATGTTTCTAATATCTGAATCAAAAGATCTCACACTTCTTATCTTTCAAATTCAAAGTCTATTTGGTAGAGGACATTTTTCATAATTGTTTGTCACATCAAATATTTTATTTATTTGTTCATCGCTCAAAGCCCTATAGAGAGAAAAGATTAGATTAAACAAACAAACAAAATACACAAAGACAATCAACATTCCCAACACAACTTGTTCACATAAACAACTCTCAACAACTGTATCTGGCTTTTTACTTTTTACCCTGCACTGTTAGACGATGGCGAGCAATACTCACAGATTCAAAGTATATTTAGGCAAGGGTTGCTTTATTATTTTTGTCACATCCAAGGATTTATTTTTACTATTTCAACGCTTAAAAATCTCTGAGGCAATACTAATGTATAAGTACTAAATTAAACAAATTAAAAATAAATAGTCTTCTGGTCTCATACAAATCTCAATTTCTCAGGGCTACTCATAGGCTTCCAGCTCACCGATGGTAAACCAGCAATTACCAGTTGAGCAGGAAAGTTTTCTCAGCTCGATGTATCGTCCTGATATGGGCGGTGAGCAGGTGATCCTCTCGGGTCGTATATTCAGAGTCTCAGTTCTGGCGTAACATAAAGCCTCAACATCCTCCAGTCCTGACAGTGTGTCAGCTATCCTAAACTCCATATCCTCCACTTGTTTTGGTACTACAATGGAATAAAAAAAGAGGAGTGGCAACTAAGCTTTTCAGCTTCTGATAAAAGTAGTTGAAGAATGCTCGCTATAATTGATAGTGGGCAAAACTCCCAATTAGTCTCAGTGCTCATGCCCTTGGTACTACAATGAGAAAACGAACTTTCTCACAGGCCTTCAAACTCTGCTTGGAGTTTTGGTAGTTCGAAACAACAATGAGAAAAAGCCTCTTCAATTTTTCTCAAACAAGAGAGTAAATAAGGCAAACCTTACATAATGTGAATTTTAAACTTGGTGATTAAATTAGGAAAAAAAAAGTTTCTCTATTAGGCCAGAAGCAGCCTAGCTGTAACTGCTCTATAAAATAGTGGCACGGACAATTTTTGATGGCAGGAAACTGATCGCATATTATACTTCATTGATATTCCTTCTGTAAAATTCACCGGGTGTACCCAGTTGTAGTGGTCATATTTAGAAATTAAAAGGTGTTTTGTTTTTGCATTATATGTGTGGGGACATAACTCCTATTCTGTGTAATCTAACTAATCTAATCTTCAGGGAATTCCAGGTTGAAACTGCATTGTGGGGATTTTGTTGACTTGCCAGTTTATTTACCAAGTAAACTTGCAGAAGTCTGCTCGTGTTAGATCAGGACAAATTAAAAATTTTCAATAAGTATAATGTCAGATCTTTATGAGGTTAGTATGATACTGTCTTGCGGCAGCATATCACCAATATTTCTCGGAATTGCATATAATAAGTGAAATGTTAAGAATTCAATAAAAGGTGTTTCTAGGGTGGAAAAACGTGGTGAATCCAAAATTAAGGTTGTACGCAGTTGTAGCGATCATGTCAGCGGCAGCGCCGCAGCATATTCTCATTTCTTCTAAAAATTGCTTTTAATGAGTGAAATACTAAGAGTTTAAATAAAAGGTGACCAGTGGATAGGGAGCCACAGCTCCGAATGCAGGCAAATGGACCAAACTTGGTCTAGTGTACCAAGTCGTAGCAATCATATCAGCAGAAGATCGGCAGCGCGGCAGAATATCGCAATTTTTCTCAAAATCGCTAATAATAAGTGGAATGTTACGAGTTTAAAACAAGGGTATATCTAGGGTAGAACAACGTGCTGAATCCAAAACTGAGACTGTACCCGATTGTAGCAATCATGTCAGCGGCAGCGCGGCAGCATACCTGCAATTTTCTTCACAATCGGTTAGGTAAGTGAAATGTCAAGTGATTAATATGGTCAGCAGGAAACACGACTATATGTATGATTTTAACAAGATATTACATCACATCATTTTAAAAGGTGGTCAGCGACGGCACTACTGCTCGACGAGAACAAGACAAAAAGCAGCCTAGACATAAGACTGCTCAAAACATGATAGCGTGAGACAAATTTGATGTAGGAAAAAAGTGTTTACCCAGTTGAAGAGGTTGGGCGCAGCACTACTGCATATCCCAAAAGTTCACACTATCGATATGTGATTAGTGGGAAGTCAAGAGTTTGATGCAGTTGGCACAAGGCAAGACTATAGTACTGGGTTCTACATTGTATATGTTTTATCATTGCATGAGATGGCTGATGAGAGACAGCGCTACCGCATATCCCCATATCATGTCATTAGCATGTTAGGAAAGTATGCGAAGCTGGCATATCTAAGTTTTTCAGACTCTGAAAGTTTGGTTTCTTTCTGAAAAGTGAGGCACTTATTGAACTCTTTGCTCATGTGTTATGCAAAAGATATCCAGCCAAAAAATGACATAAGAGGCAATTGAAACGTCAAAAATGTTGTTTGTAATTGCCCCAGACAGTGGTCTTAAGACCATACAATATCATACTAGCATTAAGTATCCTGCCATCAAGTATTTATAATCTTTGATACTAGTCCCATAAGAAGTTTGACATAATTCAATTAAAATTTTTCATTTTGTGCTGGTCTGATACGAGCAGCCTTCTCTCCAAGTTTACTTGGTGAATTAATTGCCATGTCAACAAAATCCCACAATGCAATTTCAACCTTGAATTCCCTGATGATTAGATTACACAGAATAGGAGTTATTTCCCCACACATATAATGCCAAAACATAACACCTTTTAATTTCTAAATATGACCACTACAATTGGGTACACCCGGTGAATTTTACAGATCATACACCAATGAAGTATAAAACGTGATCAGTATCCTGCCATCAAATATTGTCCGTGCCATAACAACTTATGCTATAGCTGCTTCTGGCCTATATGGAGAAGCATGTTGAAATCTCACAGTTTTTTCTAGACACAACATGATTAGCTGAGCCATCAAATGGGGTCTCGCTAGACCAAGTATGTTTCATTTTGCCAGCATTTGAGTTGCCCCCTCTATAGACAGTTCTCTGAGCTCTGATTCAGGCCTCAATTTGGAGTTGTCCTCTCTCCAGTTTGGCACTTTTAACCCACGCCGCACAGGAAAAACCTGATGAAAAGAGGGTTATCTTGAAAACCGCTTATGATAGGATAAAAATTATTTTTGATTCAGAATCTGCAACATTGAAAACTCATATGGATATAGTTTGGGAAATAATTTTAGTATTTGGATAGTCAATTATAGCATTTTCGGCCTGTTTTGCGGACAATTTGGCAGAATCTTTCATGAGTTTCGTCACTAAAATTGAGATTTATCAACATTCAAGCCTCCAATGGTTTGGAAACCCTGTCTCACAGGGTTTTCAATGGTGCAGACTGAATCAAAAATCATTTTTAGACTACTTAGCGGTTCTCAATATAACCCTCTTTCAGCAGGTTTTTCCTATGCGGCGTGGGTTAAAAGTACCAAACAACACAGATCAACTTTGATCCATTTTACCAGCGTTGGAATTGCTTCCCTACGGCGCGTCAGCAGAGGGGGCAATTCCAACGCTGGCAAACTGGATCAAACTTGACCTAGTGACGATACAGGAGAGATGGTAACTCACTCATACTCCAGCTCTCATCTCTCATCCAGAATACCAGACTAGATATGGTATAACTCTGTTCGAGATCAATCGTAATAAACACAGGCAGATCCTAGAAAAAGGGAGAATTTTTGACGTGCAGCAGCTATATAAGACGTTATCTAATACTGCCTATTCATGGTCCTCCAATAACAATTCTACTCAACTTGTGCAGCGATTCCTGAAAGCAAACTGTCAAATCATGTACACTTAGAACCAGAATGATAGGAAGGGTAGTTATGATAGACTCAGAACCATAAGGATAGTAAGGGTAGTTAGAATAGACTCAGGGTAGTTTAAAAGTATAATTATGTTTATTGAATTATTGCAACACATTGTCTGCGGTACTTACATCACTTGCGATGGCATAATAATTATCTGTGTCACCATCCACGATGTCTGACGAGCTTCCAGCTTGGTTTCTCACTGAAGCTCTTCGTTCAATAGTCTTCCCTGATCACATGAAAAATTATAGGATCTTATTATTAGAAGCTTTAGATATTGACGATCACCTATTCATGATGCAGCTCAAAATGTAAAGCGTTGGTTTTGCCAGTCATTTCCCCTCGTCTGGTCGGGCTCTACAATCCTCACACAACCTAAATCATGTTCAATGTTCAATTTGCCCACATCCCGGATTGCTTCCATTCTCTTGCAAAACGCCTAGCTTTTTGCTGGCAGCTCAAAGGGGGAGCAACTCCAAATTCTGCCGGTGGGTCATACTGGATCTAAACAAAAACCAAAGAACGAACTTGTACCTGAACCAGGATATAATAATAATAACTGTATCTACATTAAAGCTATAGTAGTGCTTTTTGGTATATGACATTTGCTCAGATTTTCCCAACTTCAGAAGACAATGCTCTGAAATTGGAGCATTTCATGCACATATAGTTATATGTTATAGGGTGGTAAAGAGAGGACAGCTTTAGCTGTTGAGAGAAGTTGAGAAGAATTTTCTTTCCAGTTAATCTAACAGTTTAACTGTGTCAATAGGCTATTTAAAGGTTGCCACAGCAATCGTAATTAGACTGAGACCTTCAAAATGATACTAAATATGAGCTTTGACATAGAAAGAGCGGTTAGTTAGAAATGCACACGTACCTCTGGCGACATTGACCATGAGTCTCCCCTCTGGGTTGATGAAGGTAATACCATCACTCTCCTGGCAGCTCTCAGTGTTTGTATATATGGATACCTGGCAGGTATTATTGATGTGATTGTATGTCACAGCACCACACAGGGGTGATAACTGAGTACATATACTGACACACATCACCAGACTGGTGTCTCGTGACTCCAGAGATACTGAGGATATACAGGTCTCCTTCTGTCTCAGTAAAGTCACCTCTCTCGTCGCAGCCGTACCCTTTACAGTAACAACACATGAAAATAAATGTGTGTGAATTTTAGCACATGCCAAAATCATGAAAAAACATGCTTTGTGTGGCCTAGTATGAGCCCTCTGACTTTCGCCCTCAACCCCGACTGACGGCCTCCCGGCGGCGGGGTTGGGTTGCCGACTGACGGCCTCCCGGCGGGGTTGGGTCGCCGACTGACGGCCTCCCGGCAGGGTTTGGTTGCCGACTGACGGCCTCCCGGCGGGGTTGGGTTGCCGACTGACGGCCTCCCGGCGGGGTTGGGTTGCCGACTGACGGCCTCCCGGCGGGGTTGGGTTGCTGACTGACCGCCTCCCGGCGGGGTTGGGTTGCCTACTGACGGCCTCCCAGCGGGGTTGGGTCGCCGACTGACGGCCTCCCGGCGGGGTTGGGTTGCCGACTGACAGCCTCCCAGCAGGGTTGGGTTGCCGACTGATGGCCTCCCGGCGGGGTTGGGTTGCCGACTGACGGCCTCCCGGCGGGGTTGGGTTGCCGACTGATGGCCTCCCGGCGGGGTTGGGTTGCCGACTGACGGCCTCCCGGCGGGGTTGGGTCGCCGACTGACGGCCTCCCGGCGGGGTTGGGTTGCCGACTGACGGCCTCCCGGCGGAGTTGGGTTGCCGACTGACGGCCTCCCGGCGGCGGGGTTGGGTTGCCGACTGACAGCCTCCCGGCGGGGTTGGGTTGCCTTTTACTTTCAGAGTAGATCAAGTTCTTATATTGACTCACAATCATTATAAAGTATAAGCTGAACAGTTCTGAATCTGAAGTTTAATTCTATTGCTGAGTTTTCTGCATCATTAATATTATAGATTGAAAAAGAAAAGATAATTGCGTTTGGATGAAAATAGGTGCAACAATATGGATAAGTGGAATCCCTCGAATTTCAATAATTTGATAATCAAATGTACAGCATTTTATAAGTTTTTTTAGGGCACACGCCGGCTTTTGGGGGTGTGTTTTATACCACTAACCTTAAAAAAGAAATTGCTAATCATCACCAATAACATCATCGAGTTAGCTCGCTTCTTCCCCAACATAAGCTCCATAGCGGCAACAGAAGATTTTCACCAACTCGAGCTGCGACTGTCCAGGCAAACAATGGCTACGCATTTGCAAACAGAAGTAATTATGATAGGAATCAATCACTTTGCGTAATCTTGCATGACGGGCGGCAGGTAGTGTTGACACATTCAATTGATGACGCATATTTTAATAACAAGGCAAACACGCTGCTTTCTGATCAGATCATGGTTGTCATGTTTGATGTTCCTGTTGATGTTTACAGAAGGAAGGATAACATTGGGCCAGTACAAGATGTCAGCATACAGTCAATAAGATTTATTTCCTGTTTATGATTTAACATGATTGACGCCATAATCTTTCAAGACAAACATTGTATCTACTTATTGATTTTTGTTTAACTTCCAAGATAGATTTAATTGAATTAAAGACCAGGAGAAATTGTAATAAACCAGTTATGTTCCACAATGTAAACTATTACTGGATTGTAATCAGATTTTCTTTGAAATCAAAAATGGTTCATACATGTGTGCTTGCATGCAGTAAAAAGATCCCCTCTGAAAGAAGAGTAACCAGCAACATCAGGCAAGGGTATAGGCTATCTAACTCCACACAAGCCACCTGTGCTTAAGGGGGCCCTTTAAATATGGCGGTCAAATAAGACCTAGTGAATAGAGAGAAAAAAATGTTGACCATTTTATATGAATACAGTCAGATCACTTAACTGCCCTCCACATGACAGCATTGATGTGTATCTGCTGTTAAATTGTAGTTTGCTGTAGGGTTTTGCGCTAATTTATTTACTAACTCAGTTTGCAGGGTATCTTACCTTTGTAGTGTTGACCAATGTCACCAGTCAGTAACAAATCATAAATTGTCTTTTTGGTGGCCTAAGACATTTTTCTGTAATAATTACTGTGAGAGCTTAGTCAAAGTGTCAGTAAGAATCAACAGCGACACCCGTCAGTTTCAGTTGCTCTCAATTTAAGCGATGACATTATAGCAAATATCAATGTCTGGTTACATTTGGCCCAAAATAACATGATACATCAACACAGTTTATTTATTATTATTAATCTTATCTGCATCATCACTCAATCTCTGCTACCAATCTAACTCAGCTGGCTGAGACCAGACAGGGTGGGAGGAGGGAGGGTGTCTCACCCTCCCTGCTTAGACTCTTTTTCCCTTTCTGACAAAACCAGAATCATCTTCCCTCAAACAAAGAGTTACAGGTTGTGATGTTGTGCCTGAGCTCCACATGGATTTTTGGTAATTGACGAGACCAGCCCCATGTCAGCCAATTAAATACTGAAAAACTGAGCTAAACAGCACCATGAAGACGTTGCCGTAAAATTGGAAAATTACAAATCCTAAAATTTCACAATCTTTTAAAATGAGTTCAACACCAATCTTCATTTGTCTGCTGACTCGTTGTAGATATGTGAACTGGAAAAAGTAGATCATAATAATAAAAAAATAAATCTCAAATTGCCAAAAGGTATATCATTGTTCTCTTTATAATTTCCTGGTGTGGTTGTAGGGGGAGAAAACTCAAGATAATTCATTGCTCAAGAGACCTATGTTTATACACTCACTAGACATCTCTACTGTGCCACAAGGTTACGTCACATGGAGAGCACCTAATCTTACTGATGTCTATGGCGAGGTGTCCGGAGAGACACAGTATTACACTTTAACTGAAGGTTTGTAGTTAGAACGCCACCGCTGTATTCAACTACAGCTAGATTCATCATTCCGAGCTGTTATTTACAGGAAAAAAGTATATATATAATATGTAATATATTATGTATATATAATATGTAATATTATATGTATATGTATATATATAATATGTAATATATTATTATATTCTGGGCTGTAAAATCAGAAACATTTCTTTCATAAGAATCTGTGTAACTTCCATAGACTTAATAATAAACCTATTATTTAGTCTATGTTTACTTTTTCTTACTTTGACAATGAAGTGCATATTTAGAATGGTCGGCTGTACTTCTGCAAGTTTTCTTCAGATTGATGTTCACTTTATTACCTCCTTATGCCACAGGGCAAGGAGAACTGATTCTTCTCGGCGGGACACATCCAGAGATGGAACAAGGAATGCAGAGGGGAACAACTCCAGCTTCCACACAGACACTCAATGATGTTGTGTACACTATCTCATCAGCATTGCCTGACAGCTAGCACCTGTGACAGCTAGCATTTATGACAGCTAGCACATGTCAGCTAGCACCTGTGACAGTTAGCACCTGTGACAGCTAGCCCCTGCCAGCTAGCACCTGCAAGCTAGCTACGGTGACAGCTAGCGCATGACACATAGATAGATGTCGTAGTAGTCTACTTTTATTTTTGTGTAGTTACCAGCTATAACATTGTTTTTAACTATTTATTGACAATAATACAACATATGGTCAACCAAGGAAGATTATGTTTGGTTTTCTCTGAGAGTGGAATTATCTGTCCGTTTGAAAATCTGAGAGAGTTTGTTGATTCTAACATGCCCACATTAATGAGTCATCGCCCAATAAAAGTAACTGTTTGAGTTTATATGTAATCTTCATCAAAACATAAAATTGAACGAGATCTACCCAGATCAATAACGTATTTTCTCCAGTGCAAAGTATTGAGGAATGATAATAAGTAGGAACTATAGTTCTATTGTGCAATCAACTTCACATCATCACAACCTTTTTGACGAAAAATAGCTGCCTTGATTTGGATGAAGTGCTATGGAGGATTAAATAATGATGAGGGTCATAAGAGATTGTGTCTCACAAGGTGGTTGCAAAGGGCAAAGCATCTTTTACCAAACATGCTCATGGTAAAAGATAGTCTGATATTATTAAGTTCTTTGGTATTTCAAGTTCTATGAAATTGAAATAGAGTATTTATAAATGTGGAGATGGCGCAATCGGTTCCCGCTCTTGCTATTCACTGCCAGGGGATAAGTGCCGCAAGAGTTGTGGGTTCGAAACCCATTGGGGGAGCTTTCAAGATGTGTTTACCTCTTCTGGTTTAAATTAAACAACAGTAGGCCTTTTTTGAGATCTGACTTTAAGGTAATGTCAAAGACCGATCCGAATATCAACATATCATATACTGTTAGAAAGCTGCCGAGGTACTGAAAATGAATAACTGAACAAAAACTTGATTTGATGACGTTGTGTCATTTTAGGGAGGAAATGGGGCAGAAAAACAAGCATTAATTGTCTGGAAACTGAATTCTTGAAGGGATAAAAGCTTGCATCCCGGATTGCCCCCATGCTACTGGTGAACCACCGACAGCTCTAGAGGGGGTGCAACTCTGAATACAGCCAAATCGGATCATACTTAATGCAGGCCCTTCCTGCTTGATCTAGGTTGATTTATTATTATTATTGAGCCTTGAGGGGAAAATAATATCATCATAAAACATACTTGTGGCTCAAGAATTGATTTTGTCATTTTAGTTGTTTCAGGCCTATGGAATTCAATGCAAAGAGCTTAGGCCTACACAAAAATGATAAAAATTAATAAAGAACGCACAACAGTATCACTTCCTTATATATAAGTATATTATTCGCATATATTATATTAGTATATTTATTCAAATTTCATTAGAAGGGTATATGACACCATAATTTGTTGCCTGAATAATCTAGAACAACCTCTAAACAGTGACAAGAAAACTTTTACAAGAAGCTATAACAAACGACAATGTTTTGAGTGAGTTGAGACTGGTGGGAACTGAGTTCCCACAAAAATTATAGACCGGGAACCTTTAGAACACAGTTCCCACTGGATTTTGTGCAAAAACAGTGTGAAGTTGTGTCTTTTGATCGGATATCAATCATACTATTACAGATCCATGTTTCTGCATAATTTGATCTAGAAATTGCAAAAAATTCTCAAAATGATTTACAACCCAGAAAGTAAAGTACCCACAAAGAAAAAAGTCCACTGGCAAACGACCTTGACATTCATAATTGAAACTGATGATACTCGCACATTTAAACTCCAGCAATGAAGATAATTGAAGTGTATTTCGATGCTGCGAGTTCCTCTAAGGCAAAGCAATGGACAAGAAAAGTATTAAAGAAAATAAGAGGAATAAAAGATGGGCCTTTAAAAAAGCAGAATTATATAAATAACTGGTCAGCAGCCGGTACCATTTTGCCATCACAAATTAGAGATTTTGAACTTTGGTCAAATGATACTGCTAGTGACTTGGCATTTCTTTATCTACATCAAACACAGTCCACTGAGTGATAATAAAATAACAGAGGTGAAGGCATTTTACTACCAAACATAAGACGCTGTGGATGTGATAATATTAATGGAACGAGCAATAAATTTTGAACGCATACATTACCGAGTCGTTTGCTCTCTTGATTATATGGAAACAACCACCTTGGCTATTTGAGTCCGTCTAACCCTTGTGTTTATACAGAATATCCCTGAAATCAAGGTAAGTTGAATTTGTTCTAACCTTTTGTAATCATTATCGTTACAAGAAACTTGAGATCATAACGTGCTGAAAAACAGCTAGAGCAAAAAAGACATCGCCCTAAAGAAAAAGAAACACAATAAATCTATCGAGCTGAAATAGGGACAGGGAGTGTAAATGCAGCTTACCAAATATTGATGACCTGTAAAATCAAGGAGTCCTTGATAAAAGCAAGGAGTAGCTTTGTTAAAAATACTGTTAAGCTAATCTGAGCCCCCCCCCCCCAGACTTTGCCCCCGCCCGACGGCCCCCGGGCAGCGGGAAAGGCTGAGAACAATGCAGGATTTTGCTGAAACTGTCTGCTCTAAGAAAATATAAGTTATAAAGGGGTAAATTAAAACTGCAATAGCTATCGAATTCTATTCATGCCACCTACTAAATTGCTCCAGGTATGAGAGTTTTCCAGTCAGTCTCTGGGATAAGTAGCCTCTTGTTTGGGCAATATTTATGAGCTAATCATGAAAGTATATAATTGTCTCTCCTTGTATTTTATGAGGCTGTTGTAATATGTAAAATATCATCGCCGTCTTTTGGGCAAATGAAATCCTAGGTTGTATGCAGATTTTGGAGAAAAAAAGATAATGGTAATTTGAGGGCTAGAATATCTGGCATTTCAGCATAAAACATCTATATAGTGTTTCATAACGTAACATCACAAAATTTAGGTTGGAGCCTAGATAACTTGAGCAACTAGTAGCCAACTAGTACTACTTGATAACTATAGCCTTGAGAGATAACTTTTAGTCAAGAGTGTGGTATAGCCAACACAGCTGACTGTGTATATTTGGTATTGTCAGCTAGTTTTCTCAATTTGAAACAAATGTGATTCTGTATTCCCTTTATGCTGGAATGTCAAAACCTAAGTAGAAATAATTCGGGCAGAGCGATCCCCCCCCTGGTAGTCACAAATCGCGTCATTCTGTGCTCATGCAAACAATTATAACCTGTGGTTTTGTTCACAGGTTACTCACAATTATCAACAATGGCTGAATTCATTTTGGATGACTTGGAATGCTATAGGGCCTACATGAAGTTTATTGATGATGCAGTACAAAGGGCAAGAAATAACCCTGATAAGGTTACGCTGTACATCACCAACGCGCCTTATGTGGATTTGATAGTACTTAAGGACATCATTAAAAGAGTAAAAACTGCCAGTTTCCACAAGATAATTATCACGTTACGCAGCAGCTTTTACACTGGTGCACTTTCGTCTGAACTCAGAACCGGCAAACATTCAAATGTGAATATGCCGACGACATCAAAAAAGGAAAGAAAAAAAATAAAGAGATACTTGAGGAGAGCCGGAAAAGGCCGTCATGAGCTATGGATGTGTGGCGGGCGTTATGGCTATCATACCAAATGGGCAGCAGTGGAGGATAATGTGAGAGTTCTTCTTACGTCTGCTGTTCTTATTTATGCACATATGTCATATAGGCCACGAGGTAGTCGAAACCTGAATTATTTACGGGTTCTGGAGATGGAGACAAAAGATTTCCGTGGCAAGTTCACCTCAGTAATGAGGGAAAACTGCAGTGGTCTGAAGCTTTATAATCTGAGAATGCCTGACTGCAAGCTGATAATCAGAAATGAAGACAGAAAATACTGTGCTGATCATACCCTACGTGCTGACCCTGTCAGGGCAGGGAATTACAGCAATGTACAAATATACCAACAGGTAAGGGAGTTCCGGGAGAGAAACAGCTGGAACACCATCTGGATCATTTCACCTTTTATTAAGAATAGAGATAGTAAAGTCGAGACTGACAAACAGTGCTGTACTCTGAAAGACCTCATCAGAGGTATGAGAGAAGAAAAAGCGGAAACAGTAGTTTATAAAAGGGACAACAGCAGGCGTCCTCGGGACATCAATGTGAGATACGCTGTACAGCAAGAAGGCTTTGAGTCTCACTGTAAACTGATGGTTTCGGTCCCTAATAATCCTGGAAATCAGGAAAGCCGAAACATTCAAGTATATCATACGTCTGCCAACTTTAATCAACAGAGCATGAACAAAGCTGGGCGCAGGAGAAATATTAATTGGGTCGCAGATGAAGAAGCTATAACCTTACGTGAGTGGGGGAGAATTCAGCAGAAGTTGGGCCTTGTGGGGGATTTAAATTAGCAGCCTGGAACAGAAGCACTCGGTTAGCCGCAAGTTGCCTAGAGTTTACAGGAAAGTAACTTATTAGTGAAAGAAAAGATAAATCTGAAGAGACTGCCTAAGTTTAATGTCAATCATCAATCTCACCATGACAGTAGTTAATAAGAGAGTTTTTGACAATCCAGGGATACAACACACTCACTTGATCATTGGAGCAATGCGCAATTGATCACATCTATAGCTATCAAGCAAGAGGTCATGGGTAGGACTACCCACCTCCTCTCAAGGGAGTTTCCTTGGCTTCTCCCTACCAATGAACCACTCACAACTACTTCAAACAACCAAGAATAGCTGAAAACAATGCGCCACCTCTCATAATGTAAACAATACAGCCGACTATAGTAATGGAACATTCTCATCCTAATTACATTAAGGATATGTTCTAACAGTAATAATCGTAATAACCGAAGCAGTCCAAGGAAACTTTGAGGACTATGGATGACAATCGCCTGTCCTATAGAGAGTTATATACCACCCCCCCCCCCCCCCCCACTAACACCAGACAACAGCAATGAGAGCTCGACTTGCTCTGTACACAGAATGAATGATACGCCCGATGGTTGTTTTGGAACTATCTATACTGCTAGAAAATAATTGCACAGAAAATTATGCTACTAATTCCGAATCTGTCAAACTAGCCCAACATTGGTTCAAGCCTGCAAATAATTTGTAGCACTTCTGTCATACCTAGAACCGTTAGTTAACTTTAGTCAAAACTTGACGGTCACCTTTTCACAAACAGCAAACTTTCACAGAGATCCAAGCCACTGCAAAATCAAGATTTATTCACTTTACCACATCATTCTACTGTCGTGGTACTACAACCAGACAACTCTACTCTGTACAAACATACAAATTTGATACAAGTAAATATCCATGAATATTTCCCTTGGGGTAGAGTGAATGACTGTTTTGTTGAATTATTTTGGTATTTATTATTGTGGTTAAGATAAGATTTTTTTTAAACTCTCGCAGAAACCATGGTGTTTATAATTATTATTCAGGTTAGTTTATAAGTTATTATTATTATTCATATAAGTGGGAGTTTTCATACTGCGTTTGAACATGTTTATCTTGAATGAGTACAAATTCCAAGATTATGAAAAAGGATAAAGGTTCTCACATTATTTTATTATAGTTAAAACATTTCGACATTTGGTTTTTGTCCTTCATATTTACTTAGTTGTAACTAGCTTTGAAATTTAGTATTATAAGGCCTTTTAGATATGGTTATATGGCAGAATTTAGATTTCCAAAGGCATAATGGCGGTTACTAGTTGTAGTTTGATTGATCAGGAATTGATAATCTATAATATTTTAGTTCAGTTGCTCGAAGAAGCGTGCATACCTATGCTTGTAACACTGTTAACCTTATCAATATTTTCTATTTTTTATTTATTTTATGTTTATTTCACTATCACAGAAACGCTAATTTCTATACACAACAAACAACAAGTACAGCAGGAATTGTCTACTAAATACACAGTCATGATTCCGGAAGCACTTCAAAGAGCAAATAAAATGGCTGAAACATGAATTGTAAAAACTTGACATATTTCCCTCTTAAAAAGTCTTTTTTTTTAAAAACATTCCTTCTATAATGATACCATTCACAAATATTTCACACGATGAATTTAAAAAAGGGAAAGACCAAAAACTACAAGTTAACTCACGAAATATTCCAAACCTTACAAAATGAACCAAAGGAACGCGAAGGGCTACCTTGTATGACACAGTGATAACTCGACTCCTCTGATGTTATATTGCACAGACTTATAATACAATATTATATTTTTGTATATCAGCCACAGTCAGACCGCACTTGGATCTGTGTATAAAAACGATTTCTGCTGCAATTCTTCCAGCTATAATATATATAAAAGGAGATTCATTACTTAGAGCAAAAAGCCAGTTCTCAGTGTCTACTTGACTTAAAGGGCAACCAAGGTTTCGCAGCGATGCATTAATGGGTAGCAAATAATGTGCTGGGCAGCATCAGCTTTGTGCATTACGCGATGCAAAACTCAAACTAGTTGCTGACTCTAAGCTGGGTAACACTTCAGTTTAGGGGAGGTTCCAAGACTTTGCTGTAATAATAATAGAGCACAGGCTAAATAATAACAGGAACAGGAAACTGCTCTGTGGTATTCTCTTTTAGCTGAGTTTGAGTACCTGATGGAAGAAATGTTTCACAAGAATTCTGGCTGAATAATCATCCGAATTATATTTTGTCTTTTTCCTCATGCAGAAGGTGCAATCTGCTATCAATCAATGGCCATCAATGAGAAGTTGTTTGAAACCTTGGTTGCCCTTTAAATGTCTCCCAACAGTTCTGATAAATCTAGCTCAGATAAAACACTTTGTACGGCTGTGGTACAGTGGCTGTGTATATTACCATAAGTGGGAGAGTTATCACGATATTAGTCTATCTTGTTGGTCCAGGGAGGGTGGGGTATATGCCACCCTCCCTGGTTGGTCCATATTGATTTAATTTATCAGTGATTGTCTCCTCTGGTGACAGTATAACACGACTTCCAATGAAACTTGATTAAGCAAATACTATCGGTACATACAAATGTATCTTGATATTGGGGGACAATTATTATCAGTCTGTAGGATAACATGGTTGTAAATTTTGCAAATTGAAATTACACAATACATTGTTAACATTGTAAGTCAGCTATGTAGTAAAGAGAATAAAATAAACTGCTTACCTTTTGTGCTAGCGCTTCTATTCCAGCTATCATACTGCTTCTTACTTTTTGTCCTTCTACATTTATCATTTGCTGTCTAGAAATCAAAGAAGAAAAAAAAGGTCAATAATGATAAGATGGATGTTAAGGCTGGCTGTGTACAACAGTAAGAACGTCAGAAAACTCAGGGAGTGAAATCAATGAATGTGTTACTCCCTGGGTTTGACAATAATAATCTGCCAGTTTGGTGACAATTCTAAAATAGAAGTCTTATTTAGTTATCTTTGAGCCATGCAGAATCTAATGAGCGTAGATTTTCTGAGTTACAACTATACCACCCTACAGGATTACCAAACAGTGGCGCCCAAAGAAGGGTTGAGAATCTGACCACAGTATGACTTTAGTATATCATCCGCAAAGAATGAGTTCAAAATTTGACGAGACTACAAAAACAAAAGATTACCGGATATGATATCATTGGTACACGTTGGAAACTTTAACAGACTTTTCAACCGCCTACACAACCGCCTACACAACCGCCTACACAACCGCCTACACAACCGCCTACACAACCGCCTACACAACCGCCTACGCAACGGAAGGTCAAAGAAGTCTTATCAAACAACAAACCTGTTCATTTCTCCGACTACGAAGGCCAGAGTCTCCTCCAATCTCCTGCAGCGTATCTCTTGTTTGACCTTGGTGACCCTGGGGTCAAGGTTACGCGCTGCGTATCCTCGCCACAGTGATTGAATCCTCACAGCCGACTGGTGATGTGCAGTGGTGTAAACCACATTTTGTTTCACTGGTGTTTTAGGTCGCTTTGTCTTAGATGGCGATTTTGGTCTTCTGTTTGGTGTAGATGGACGGGCTGGCTGGTGGAATGGAACATCTAGAAAAATATAAATATTGTTATCGCATTATTTGTTTATTTTTTATCCACTTTATTCGCTGATATAGCATGTGCATATAAGACCATGTGGTACATCAAGTAGTCAGGCCTCTGTTTACAATAGAGAGGAAAACTATCGTTTATTAACAGCCACATTTATGGAAACCAAATTATTTTCTGGTCAGGATTGAAACTAATGTTAGGAACATGAGTGCGTGTAAAAGCAAAACATTACATTTCAGAATGCTTACATGTGTAGAGAGAGGTTGTCTAGATCAATTTGAGACTTCTTTTCAGGTCTAAATTATAATATAATATAGTGTAATGTAATATAACATAATATACTATGATATAATATAATATACTATGATATAATATAATATAATAAACTATGATATAATATAATATCATGTACATACCGCTCGAGTCTGTAGTATAGACTCCCGAGTGATCTGTCTGCTCAGCTGAAGAGGCCAGTATGAGTTTCCTGCTAGTTGGAGTCCTTCTCTCCCTACTAGGACTACGAGACGCGCTCCTCGATCGAGACATCTTAGGTAGGGCAGCGCTGTAACAACAATCAGTCTAATATGACGCCGGTGACGACATGTATAAATCAGGTAAAGCTGCTGGGAAAACATGCGACTCAAAATCCATTTTATTCAAATTTTCATTTTCAAAATGAGGAGTGAAAAGGTCAATGTATTTAATCCTGGTCAAACCAGACACAAAAACAATATTCATATTTATTACTGTGCACAGCATATGAATAATAAGCTCAGGAACTTAATCCTCTTATTTGAAGTTCAAACACATTTCAAAAGTCTGCTGAACTAACAAACTGAAGTTCATTGGTACCTAATGGGATTATTGTACCAGTATTATATTATTACAGAGTAATAATATTACTACTACGGAAAGACCAAAATATTATCTATAGTCTAGCAGCTTGTTCTACAGTGGCCCTGCAATATTGTTACACTTAAAAAAAATCATAGCGCTTCTGCGTAAAAATAATGTATAGTGCTAGAAATAGCTGCCACACTGTATATTGCTTTGTCCTTCTGTAGCCTTTACGCATAATGACTAGCTGTGTAGAGATTATGAATGGGACTAGGCTAACGTCAACCTAAACGAGTGCTGAGAAGCTTATAAATGGGTGATACTGAAGCATATTACAGCCCTCTCCTGTGATGTGAGTGTAACCTAGCTATCCTATGTCACTGGCCACACTAAAACTACCCAATCCGATGGAAAATACGGCGTGTGTAGCAACAGCTTTAGCTTTTACTGGGAATAGATAATGTGGTCAAGTGAAAGTGTTTATCCCACCGACACATCATATCTCTAGGCTACTGATACGGAGGTAAAAAGCACAGGGACAGTCTAGAGGCCTGTAGAGATAAGAACCTTCATCTTCACAAAAAACACTATAACCATTGATATATAATTCATTATATATCAATTTATAGAATTATAGAATAACATATTATAGAATTTTAAAATAAAATATATTATTTTTGCAATTATAGAATTATACATCAATTACTATAACACAACAAGGGCTGTAATTGCATAAATGAGTCCTAGAGTCAAATGTAGTAAAATTCATGTGTTATAGTTTGCATACCTGCGTTTAGGAGCTGTAGCGGATGAGGCAGCGGGTTTGACGCCCCCCACTCCTGTACCTGGTGCTGGACTACGCTCTTGACCTATGACCTGTCTGATTAGACCCTGCATATCACGTCGAGTCACCAGAGGAGAGCCAGTCACAGCTGCTGACTGTATAGTAGAGTTATCCCCTCCGCCACCGCTCACATGGCCAGGTAATCCCTGTCTGTGAAAAAAATGAATTCAATAAATTATTTTTCAAACCATATTTTGTGTGGTTATTGAATTATTGGACGCTGGCTTTTGTTGGCTTCCTCTTTCCTTGAAAATCTCCATAAATTACCTAGGTATCTTTGTTGGCTATACACATAGAATGGGAATTGCTGAGGTAGCGGGGGTTGGAGGGGTTGGAGGGGTTGGAGGGGCGAGTGAAACAAACAACAGGCACGCGGGACAAGCTGCTCCCCCACAATCAATATTGTTCTGGAGTCAAATGCCATTGTTACCAATATTTTAAACATTTTTAAATATTGATTTCTAATATATGTTCAGGGCTTCTGTTGCGAACTGGCTGGGAACAAACGATTTCTCAATCACCCCTCTGCGATAGGAGCAGGCAACTCCTTATAATTGCTACTCTCATTCCAATTCGTCAACTATAACAAAATTTGACAATTAATTGCCAAAACAAAAGAATATTCCTGATTTGTGATGGGAAAAAGGGATGTTTGACTTTATACAGCAGTAGATATGTTTCTGCCAAGTTTACGCATGATCTTTCATTTCTAACACAAGGCGATTTCTCTTCTTTTCCTTGCATAGCGCAGATACTCAGCATATTCTGTGTCCTGGGTGGAAGTTAACAGATACATCTGTACCTGCTGCCTACTGCGTAGCCACATACCTATTTATAGCTGCAGATTTAGCCGGAGAGGGAGCCGGAGAGGCTGGCTGTGTGATGACTCTCTCCGCTGCCTGTGAGGGTTTAATCTGTGGTGCCGGCAGCGGCTCCTCAGTACCAGGTTTAGATATCTTATCATCACTCTTAGTCTTCTTCACACCTCCACTGTAACATAACGACATGAAACAGTGTAGAGACAAGGTAATATAGACAAGAGGAAGTTACAGGGCTTATGAAAACCATCGATACACGGCTTTAGGTTGGTAGGTTTGAGCAAGGAGTTAGTCTCTCTAACTCCTTGATTTAAGTTATTTCATTGGATGTTCTGTGATAGACAGCGGTGTCTCTAACTCAATCCTGTAATCCGCTGTAGGCAGCTGATCATACTTCTGCAGAAAAAGTGAACAGTGGTTTGTAATACTAAGAGGGGGGGGGAGGGGGTAGGGGCTAAGGATTCCAGAAATTCTATATCATACAACTGCGGTTTGATAATTATATACATCATTTACTTCATTTGTAGTTATCTATATTACACTATTTCTCAAATAAAATGTGTGTCTGATTAAAAAAAACGCAATCCAATACTGAAATTAGCTTAGAAATTAACAATGTGATAACAAAAAATTTCAATTAATTATCTCCTCTTACATATTTTTTATTATTATGTATAAAATGTACTCAGAGCCCGGAACAAAAAGTCAATATCTAAGACTATACTTAGACTATACTCAGACTATGCTCAGACTATACTCAGACTATGTTCAGACTATGCTCAGACTATGTTCAGACTATGTTCAGACCATATCTTGCTATTATAAGACTACATCTCAGTATGACTCCTACTACACAAACTAAGCCCTGGCTGAGACCCAACATAAGGTTATAATTAGAGCCACAGGTCGCCGCCGCTTACAGTTAGTTAGTAATACAGTTAGTGAAGATAAGAAAATAACACACACGTGTACCTCTTACTCAGTATGATAGTAACACATGTACAGAGTGACTGAGATAGTATAATACCCTTAGGCAGAACCAGTCACCTTACCTTACAGGTACATAGGGGACGACTAGAACCAACGCTCGCTCCACACAGAAGTCTTACATAAGTGATCACAGATCAGCGTCATTACACGGAATTATTTTGTTTCTGACAGAGGAGCTAGAGTAATTTATGAACTTTTAGCCCATAATCAGGCGATATATATTTATAACTCAGGCGCATTTTTAACTGTTGAGAACGACATGGCTGTCCGATTCCTCTTTAGTTTATCCGTCATACTATCGCTTAGCGTCGTGTCATCCTTACCGGTGGACAGCGGAGAACAAGGCATCAAAACTGGACTCAGGTGAGAAACTTAACACAAATATATTTGTTTAGTATCCGTAATTTACCTGACAGGATAATCCCGCCACTTAGCAGAGATAATAACTGAGTGGTTTGAAAATCTTGTGTTCTTATAACTCGTCAAATCATTAGCAGTTGACCATGCTGTTGTCACAGGTGAGTTTGATTTACAAAGAATTGTCTCTTGAGATAAAGAGCAATAAGATAAAAAACAACTAAAATCCATGCTTGTTTTGTGAGTGGTGTGATAAGTTTTATTGCCATTTGTTTAAAGGTGATAGCACACTGACAGTATGCAGATTTTTCAGAGTGAAATTGGGGCTGGATCGGTCTCAGGGTGAATATAATTTTGTTTGGCCATCAGTGTGATAAGCACACCGGTGGGCGACTCAGCTTAGGACGAAATGTACTAGTCTCACTTACATCAAGTTAATTGAATTGCCTGCACGCCTGTGGTGTGACCAGTGAAGGGGGAGAAACTCCGAATGCAGGCAAATGGACCAAAGTTGGTCTAAGTTTCACTATACACCCATTATACCTTGTACTCATCTCTCTACTCTGACTTATTATATAATGATTAGGTGGGAGGTGCTGGAGTCTGACGGTAGACTTGTACGAAGTCTGTCAGACGGACAACAGATAATCACACTAGAGTATAACCTTAAAGGAGATCTAATACAATGCTGGCAGACTAAACAAGGCAAAAGCTCTGACGCTATCGCGCTGCTATTCTACGCTGTGAGTCTGGGATATCGCGGTCGGTTGTGATTTCATTGACTCTCAAATAAGGGATTTCATTATGAGTTTTTGCTGCAAAGGATGTATGTGACAAGAAACTTTGCGAAGGATTGCCACTGAAAATCAAGAAAAATACGACAGAAAGCATTTGGAGCCATAGAGTCTAAATTTAGAAATAATGCTACCCTTGAGAAGTTAATGTTCACTAGAGTTTAGTTTAGGTAGTTTGGGAGTATCTAACTATAAGCTAGGACAATGTAAGTAAACATAAACAGTAAATGTTAGCTAGCTTTATATTTAGCTATTTCCATCACAGCGAAATAGCGAACTTTTCTTCATGTGAACACTTTACTTCATTTTGATATCATAGTATATGTGTTGTTGATTTCTGGTGGTTGATTGAAGGCCATGTCAGACAAATTAGCCAGTAAACACGCTGTGATGATTAATATCGAGTCTACTATGATCGCCTGTCAGGCTTATATGAAAAAAGTGTACCAAACAGACAGACAGAAGCCAGCGCTAAGTAACAAAGAGCTCCAGACACAGATCGAGATGGTGGATACACTGCGAGAAGGATTCGATGGTCTGTATCAAAATGCAATCAGTGTACCCTATAGGAGTTTAATTTAGCTGGAGTTTAATTTCGCTATCTGGACCTGGTACGAAATTTCACTACTACTAAATTCCGCTAGTAGGCTTACTAGTGAAAATTAAAAAAAAATGTCCAAGCTTGGATTCGAACCCAGGGCATAAGTCTCCATCTGATTGCAAGGCAGACACTTAGACCACTACAGCAGCTAGCTTGCTAGCTTGCATGCTTGCATGCATAGGCAAGGTGTATTCCTGTATAATTGTACATTGTTTATGAAACTGTGAGTGAGTTTAATTTAAGATACACTAAATTTCGCAACCTAGGCAACAACCGAAAAGCGAATCCTAAATGCCATGCGGAAAACTAAACTCCTATAGGGTATACAAACCACTCTAAATAATGTACGATAAGTAATTGTCATCTCATTTTAGTTTTTAATTCATCAATGAGCCCTTGAGTAACGCAGGAACAAAATAACTTGTGGCAAACTACAAGTTGATTCAAACAAGGTACCAAGAGCCCTAGAATTTCTCAATATAACACACACATAACAATCGGATCCAAAAATATTACCAAAAGCTTCATTCTAAATATGTTAAAGGAATTTTATTGCAATGGTGAGCTGATTTCTTAGATAGAATTCTGAATTATTACAGGCAGTAAATGGTGTGGGCTAATGCCGAGAAAATCAAAGGCGAAGGCTCTGAAGAAAGAAGACAGATGCTGTAAGAAGTGGCATCAGTGTGAGACTAACATTGCAGGTCAGTCACTCATGACACCGGAAACAAGTCCTTATCTTACCCCTCCAATGTGGGATTATTTATACAGGAGGTCTAACTAGCGTTGTTAGGTGGATGCATAACAAGAAAGGCTAGACAAAAATGCTGTAAGGGAAGTGCAAGGGGCAGAGACAGTTTTTGCCCCCTATAGAAAGCTATCGTATTTAAATATGTTACAGAGGTTCGGTTATTCTATGCCCCATAATTTTTTATGTTTGCAAGAACAAGCAACAGTTTTTTGTCGTAACCATGTTATTATGTGTCTACTAAGTAATGAGAGGTAGAGTTGCTACTGCTGAAGTCATTTTATGGAGTCTGATATTTCTTCTCTGACAGGTTACAGTTATGACTATATGATGTATAACTATCACCCTTATCAGCTGATGGGCTGTAACTGTACAGTAGAGCTAGAGAAGTGTCTGCGTAACCAGACAACATCAGTCCTAGCTGAGGAGATAGTAGAGACAATGATGGACCAATCAGATCTGAGATGTCTTCTTGTTGAGCGGAGGGAGGAAAGCTGCGTGGAGTGGGATAAATTTTTCAACAGGTATGTTAGAACTGTCTGTTGCGATTTTACTCCATAAACTCTTCTTAATATTTGTAACATGATTTGTTTGGGTTGAATGGGTAGCATTGCCACACCTTACCACATTCAGTAACTGTGCAATATGCCGTCCTCAGATTGAGCTGAGAGTTCTCTCTCTAAGAAGACTTGAGTGGGACCGACATAATGACTATAGTATACATTATTGAGCACATTTACACCGTTTTTTTTCTTCACATAGTTGCCAGAAGAAGAACTGGGCCTCCTATGCAAAGATTGTCACCCTATCACAATACAAAAAGCTGCCTTTAGAAAATGAGAATACCTCCGAAACTCAACACAAAACGAGAACTACCAGTGTTAAAGACGATGTGGAGAAGAAACCCAATGAGGAGCCAGCAGATAAATTAGAAGAGGAAATCAAAATAAGAAACTCTCATATCGATGTAGAGCCAGTCAGACACGAACTATAGTACATACGACCTAAACACTAATAAACATCACCACCGCAGCAGTGAAGTATTGCATTTGTATCATAGATCAGTTAATCGCTCAGTAAAAATGCAGCGAAGATCTGAATATATTCTGCTTCATGTGTCCTTAGCAGTCTCTGATTTCAAAATATATTACACTACATATTTAAATATTAGCAAAGTTTGATTTTTGAAATTACTCAATGCATTGAGAAATCCGCCAAAACCTCAAGATAAATAGTTAAGTCAACCCCAGCATGTTACCGTATTGCAGAAGTACAATTAATATTAGTGTGATATCGTTACGAGCAAGTTACCACCTAAGCTATGACCATGATAATAGATGATAGTTGCCTCAGATTGAGAATCAGTAAAGAGCTGACAATTTGTCCTACAACTGTGAATAAAAGAAAAGGTAAATCAAAGGTTACAGTCTCATTGTTTAGTTCCTTACCTAGATTTTTTTGGTGATACGGACTGTTCCCTACCGCCCGCAGTGACAGGTCGCTCTTTACCAGTATGGACCTCAGCTGTAGAGTCATGTGACCCCATGGTGTTATTAGAGAACTGTATGTGTGTTAGATAGTGGATCAGCTTTCCCTGATCACCAGAGCTAAACTTGTGAGCCGCTCCTTCTGTCAGTAACTGACTCGAATTTTGTCTATAGGGAGAGAAAAATAAGAAATACACCAGGCTTGAGACTGGTCTTTACAGAGTGTCCGCTCTTTGTCTGTTTTGAAGAATAATCAAGAATATTAAAAGCAGTGCTATGTAAAAAACCTCGCGAAACAATAACCAAAGTCAAGCCATGCCGCATATATCTGACTTTTCATATTTCTTTCTGCCAATATTTATTCACTTTATGCACAACAAAACTCGACAGCTTTGATTCAACACAATATTTATATCACAGCACATTGATCTCTTCATATTAGCCTAATTTCTAACCTCTCAGTGGTGGTGATGTGATGGGCGTCTAACACTTCCAGGTTACATGCCCAGCTTAGTATATAAGCCCTATAACTGTTACTGTGATGGGTTAAGTGCTGATAGGTAACACAAGGGTTATTCATCATAGATAGCTGTGATAGCTTCTTGAGCTGAGTGAGATTCTTGACCTGAATAAGAGAATAAAGTTTCATAGTTACGACACGATATAAAAACTACCTGCAATCTTATAAAGTTTCACAGTTACGAATTGTTATAAAAAAAATACCCGATATCTTATAAAGTTTTATAGAAACGACTTTATAAGAAAATATCGGCAATCATAAATATACTATCTCCAGGATATAATAACTAATAAGTTAATATTTGCAATATGATGATATTAATTTGACATTACCATACCAATTTAATAATTCATACAATTATTAGTTTGATTCTGCAGATACAATTGCATTGTGAGGTGCTAAAGTTGTGGGGTACTTGAATATGAAATGTTGCTTGTCTACTTAAAATCGGATAAAATTTTCCGCAGACTTCACTGATTTAATTACACTAGCTTAACTTAACTAACTATGCATATCCCCAGAGCCAAAGCCTGACCTGAATATCTGAGATGACTGACAGCTGTCTAGATATGCTAAGCGAAATCACCGGATCATACACATGATAGGCCTACCGCACACATCTTAGGTACAGCAAATTATTTATTAAGAATTTACAGCACAACTATACCTGTGTGAGTTCATTTATCTCGTTTTCAGCCAGTGACAGGATTGTGAGATTCTTTGGTAGAAATCTGGGAGCTTCTCTTAAATCTCTGATTATATTTCCGTGTAACAGTAACGCCTACAAACAGTAACATGTAATAAAACATGTAACATCATTTATAAACGGTTAAATGTTACATGTTATTAGTTAAATTGACTGCTAAATATTCTGCATTGATGGACTTATTGGGTTACTTTTGTATCTATGTTTTGGGATTACAGAAACTTCTTTTAGGCCGACGATCACAGCTAATACGATAAATGTTTACATACAACATGGATCTGATTTTAGTTACATGGTTAAAGATCTTGGGTGATGAATGGTTTCAGTGCCGAAGTGTCCTATGAATCTAATGGCAGAATAAATGGAACATATAGCCTTATCATAACTTTTTGAACAGCAATACTGTATGTTTGTGTAGAAGCCGCTGTAATAAATACCTTGAGTGCATAAAGATGAGATAGATCTGAGAGAGAGGTCACAGTATTATCTGATAGATCCAGGTGTTTAAGAGCCAGATTCTCACTTAGTCCTGTTATATGACGGATATTATTCCCTGAACTACGAAATAAACAATTCAAGTGATCATAATTTGTAGTTGTGCTCTTAATGTCAGAGAGGGGACAACTTTTCTCATGTTATAATAATATTCACATATTGATTTCTCTGATCACCTCTATTATATACATGTATTATTATTATATTATTATATAGACTAGTCTCTTATCTGTCAGTAATTGTTGTGGTAAGATATTACACTATCAAAGTGTAAAGAGTTGTCTACTCTACTGCAGCTTACCCTCAAATAGTTTCACAAATTTTTGCCATACTGTATATGGTGGGATATTATACGAAAGTGAACATAGATAATCATCCAAAAAAGGCTTAAATTAAATTTGGTCCGAGTTGTTTGAATTGAGAGTTGATACCCTCTAATCACCAACTGAGAAACTCGAATTACAGACAATTTGTCCAGGTGTGATCCAGTGTTTACCTACTATATATTATTGGTACATTTTCTCTTCTGATCTACACATAGCCAAATATAATAAGTAGATCATCATGTTTTCTCTCTGCAAGTGAGCTAATAAACATCATCATGATACAGCCTTAAGGTCACTTGCACGCGTCAATATATTGTGTTGTGGCATGTACTTTCTGACACTGACATATCATCTGCCCGGGCTACATTTAAACAAACATTATATAACTTACAGATTAAGCCAGACGAGTTGTGTGAGATTTCTGATACCTTCTATAGAGCATATACTGTTCTCTGGTAGGTTCAGTACTGTCAGGTTACGTAGATTCTCTACACCCGATATCTTGATGAGACAGTTGTGGCCAGCAGACAGCTACATATAAAATTAGCTTGTATCAAATTATTATCATTAATGATCCCTAGTAGAGCTTAGAGGTGCCAAGCTAAAATTAAAATTAATTAATGATTACCCAAAGATCAATGCATGTTACAGTCAGGAATCAGCTTTTTGGCATCATTCTAGAGATCTAGTAGATTTAGAAAACTGCTATAAGGTTTATTAACAGCAGGTGGCCCAGTTTCAACTGATTTTTACTCGAAGTTGAGATTAGAAGGTACAAAAAAAGGTACATTTAGTATAAACTATCATTAAAACAGTACTTTTTCAGTACCTTCACATCTAAAATTTGAGTGAAAAACAGATGAAACTGGGCCAAATGCTGTTGATAAACCTTATAGCAGTTTTCTACATAAGACTGAGAACTCCAGAATGATACCAAAAACCTGTTTCCTTCACAGCAAGTTTTGTCAGATCTGTATGGTAAACAATTCACTGCCTGATTATAACATGCATTGTTCTTTGGCTAAGTTAAAATGAAAATATTGACCAAATGAAACAGGATAGTGCACATTCTATATTAGAATTACATTGTTTCATGCTGAATAAAGTGAGGTAGAGCATTCGTGCAGCAGCAGCAGCCACATATTTTTTTTTGGCTATCCACATTCCCACTCACCTGTTGTAGGTTATTAAGATGAGATATATTCTCCAGCTTACTAATAGAGTTCTGATCGAGGTTAATTATCTCTGTATCACCTGCTTCTGAGGTCAGCTCCTTATTCATATGAGTCACCATATGCTTGGACAAGTCCAACACTTTCAGCCGCCTCTCTACAAATCCATAGTAGACTCAATTTGTATATCTTTTAATTTTTTTATTTATATCTATGTAACATGAGCAATCTTACATGGACTCAACTTAGCTCTGTCGAAACCCCATATTTCTCTTTTCAGAGACTGTAATAATCTCTATCCCTATTCTTATCCTATTAATATCAATGTGCACTATCTCTCAATCGATCACATAAAACAACACTTCGCTTCACAACTCTCCATCTAAGGAGTCTCATTTTTGTGCATCTATATTTTCTGTTAGTTTATGATGTCAAAAAAGTTGTTATTTTCTTTTGTTTATAACATACTTATAAAATGGAAACCTCAATAAAACGTGTGTAATAATAGTAATAATACAGATATGAACACCAAGAGTTTTTGTGTGTCATGCATCCTTTCAATTGTTAGTGATAGAAAATAATTCATTCAAGGAGGTTATGGACCGGCAAAAATGAACCGTACAATACACTCTGAGCAAATTAAAAACCCATAACATCACAGTTCACAGTACTAGCCTCTTCTATGTGGATTTGGAGATAAATCACTTAAGCTTTCCTGTTGCGGCAATGTACCATTTACAGCAGCTTGTTGGTAGTAACAGTTTGCAGTTTTGCTAGTATGGTTGATACAAAAAATAACAACACTTACCACCCATATTAGTCGAGTGTCTGAACTCTTTGTCCTGAATTCCAGTGTCTGATGTGGGATGTGTTTTTTCTTAAGTAAAATAACAAGCGTGTTTTTTTATCTTGATCTTGTGATGGAGGGAACAGATTTACAAGAGATTCACTTCAGCCCCGGTGTGACTGTTATTTGACTAGTACATCTAACTTCTTCTCAGTTTGCTGCTGTTTCAGAGATTTCAGCATACATAGGCCTAACTGATCTCCGATATCTCTACTATAAAACAATGAAGCTAGCGAGTCAGTACATATGTATATTCAGTCAGGCTCAGGCAACAACGGTTCTCAAAAGCGATATTCTTCATCTGTGGATGTGTATGATAATCATAATAATGGCCCAATAATGTATATGTATGTTGTTTGCATGTATTGTATGTAGGCCTACTCTACTGCCATTATTATATTATATTTATGTATAATAAAAGACATGCAATGCTGATTGAGGACTTGAGATAAGGATTTGAATCTCTGACTAAGAGGTTGGTAGGTAGCCCTGCCTCTAACCAAGGAGTACTCCTTGTAGTCCAACTCCAAGAGGATGTTGCCTACCTACTCCGTAGCCTACTGCCTTTCTTAATCTTACTTACTACCTATATATCTTGATCATACTACCGTACAATGGATAATCGGTTATGCTATATCTCCAAAATCATCTACAACAGATGAGGCGATCAACTCGGCAAAGTACTATGTATGTTATTATATATATATATTGTTAGTAAGTTAGTAAGTAGAGTCAGTAGTGTAGGTAGTCTCAGTTCATTAGTTAGCTGGATTTACTTTATTGTCTAGCAAAGGAGATAAGTAGTCATATTAGGGTTTTGAAATATCACACATTAAATTAAGGTTGTGAGCAAATTGCGTATACACCAGGCAATAATAGACAGATTTATGACTGTTTCCTAACTCTTTACATGAAAATTTTTGCCAAAATTTTTCTTATTTTGGATTTAGTTCAATTGTTGTCTTTTACTATCTCCTAAGTCGCAAGAGTTGTTTTAATTTCCCACAATTCCAAGTGCTTTCTTTTTCCGGTTCGCAATCATGAAGTAAGTATATCCAATAATTCACAAGCCTAATTTCATCATCTAAATACCAAATATCCTTATGGCATCTGAGTCTCAACAGTATGTAAGACAGTGCTTATCTATTTCAGGATTGATCTGTGCTCATTCAGTGGGTATAAAATATACCCAGGCCATGGCAGCCGCTTCATCAGAGTGGATGGAAAGGTGAGTTTAATTTACTATTTAATAAATATTACTGGAACACCACAGTGTTCCATCTTCGGTTACCCTGGTTTCAAAGTGTATATCATTGACTTTATGATAGCTATACTCTCCTACTTATGTGTTACACCCACTGATATATATATATATATATTCTATATCAATGGTTACACCCCATATCAAGCAGTGCATATACTATAGTGAGTGCCAGTCCTACTCCTTTAGGCCTCTAGCACAGCCTACTTACTTGCTACTTGCTGTGTAGTCGCTAACTTCTGTTGAAGGTTTCAGCAACATGGCATAATCGTCAGTCCATAATCGTTCCAGTCGTCAACAGCCTATCTATGACATGTCAGGCCTGGAGTTCGTTACAAGCATGCATTGCATGTTATGTATATTGTATGCCAATGTACATGATCAATCATGGGATTGGCATAGTAAACATGTTTGTTACTAGAGATGCCCCCTTGCTTAAATTAAAACATGGATAGATATATTCTGAGAGTTCGAGAGAAGTGAGGTAATGATTTTCGGTATATCTATCCCCTTGCTAGTATAGTCATAAACTGGGACTCAAATTTAGCTAGCGTGCATGGCAACTTAATAAAAGCGTGTGTGCACTTATTTTGTTTAAAGCTTAATCTGGAGTTCACAGCAGTGGAGTTGAGTAAACTTAGCTACATTTTATTATTTCAAGCCTGTGTGAATAGCCAAATTCTAAGGATATCTCACACCCCTAGAGTACATGGTGACTGTTAGCGATAACGAATGACAAAGTTCAATTCATTGGTACATACCATTTTCATTTACATTGCTGTTATTTGCTACTAGTCCTACTGTTATACACGAAGTAATATTGTCATTTTGTTTTCTAGTCATTCACTTTTTTGGATAAAAAGTCGAAGAGACTCTTTCTGACCAAAAGAAATCCACGTAGAGTATGCTGGACTGTATTATACAGAAGGTAAGATACTGTTATGCTCATAGAATAAGTCTACAAGTGAATATTTCGGAGGCTATACAAAATGAGACAACAGCGCTTAGTCTGGAAGCATGGACTGAAAGCATGTACTTTACTTATCTTCAGAATCCACAACCATTTGGTGTGTTTTTGCTGGTTGATACTTATTCTATGCAATACACTTGCGAGTCCCAGGTCCCACACTTACAAGTTATAATCAGCAAATTTTTAGCTTGAATGGCGGTTCGTCATCAGTTGCAGACGAACCCACTTTTATGTGCCTTGAATATAACGACGAAAGTAAGGTCCTTAAATTTCCTAACTTTCAATGGATTATTAGGGTTTTTTTCTTGCTGGTATAAGTATAATTTGTGGCCATGTGTAGGTCCTGCCAATGATCCTCTTTAAGAGATTTATGTGTTCTGGATGGAAGGGGCATTCTCAAGCTAAATAAGTGTACTTTGATGGCCACACGAACTGTTCCGTAGATAAAAACCTTTATATTTATCCTGTGTTATTTATTTTGTTCACCAGGAAGCACAAGAAGGGTCAGATCGAGGAGATCACCAAGAAGAAAACCCGCAAGACACAGAAATTCCAGAAGGCCGTAGCTGGAGCCACCATCAACGAGATCATGGCTAAGAGAAATCAGAAGCCAGAAGTGAGGAAGGCTCAGCGTGAACAGGCCATCAGGTATGTAGCGTGGTCTCATCAAATATCTTCCTCAAGGCTCACGTTCCCTTCATCACCACCTTTTCAATATGCAATGCATCCGATTGAGGCCTAGGAATATATCATTGTTGCTCATAAGAAGTGAGTGTTACCGACGGTCAAAGTCCAGATTATATCTCTACATATTTAATTTTGAGATCAGACCATCTCTCAACTTTATTGTAACCATTACAATATGGAAAAATATAAGACATGCCATTCAAACGCTGCTCAATGTCAAAAGAGAACTGCTATGGTTAATCAAGGAGTAGAAAGCTCTTTTTGCTCTGATGAAGTTGTGACAGTTTAAAATAAATGATCTTATATTTTTTTATGAAAGCTCATAAAAAGCATCTGACTCCAAAGTTGCAGGTTGCAGTTGGTTTGTGTCAAGTCAGATATGAGATTTTTCGTTTTTCAGGGCTTACAAAGAGAAGCAGAAAGCCAAGCAGGCTACCAAGAAGCCCGCCCCAACACAGTCGAAAACTAAGGCTAAGGGAGCCAAGGCCCCCAAGGCTGGTGGTGGAAAGACCACAGGAAGAGTGGGAGGCAAAAGATAAACAATTTGTTCATTTATAATAAATTTATTGTTATCTTTTGTACAGAAATGAATAAAACAGTGAAAAGCCCAAATGGTTTAGTTTGATAAGGTAGAACTTTGTTGTAATATCACATGTGCTCGTGGCTGCAGAAGTGCTTCCCTGTTCAAGACCATTAAAAATATCATCTTGCAGACAAAACACATGCTCATGTGTTTTGTCTGCAAGATAATGCATCACCCATGTATGATAGTTTTGCTGGCTGGGTAACGCAATAACTGTTTGATTGGATTGTCCTTTAGTTATCATAAGAAGTGGTCATGACTCTGAATTAGCAGGCTGTTAGATTTGCCCGTCTGCATGGTTAGTCCTTTCTTTGTTAAACTGATGCTGTGGTGCTGTATTTTATTTAGTCATAAAATATTGATGTGATTATTGAGTACAAGATCTAACCCAACTGGGTTGTAACTCCATAGAGAAACAACCAACCATGCTTTTTTATTCATGTCTCCAACGATTACCTATTGAATTCATTCGGTCCCTCTTCTAAGACAAGCTGGATCGAACATTGCAACTTCTTGACATCATTGAAAAATACTAAGTGAAGCCAATATAATATACATGACATAGCCATTTGTACCAAGTAAGTTAAAGTATTTCCAATGCCTATAAAAATGTGGAGCACAATCAATGTTCTAATGATATCAATCTTTTGAAATGCTGCAGACACAACAGTGAATCAATCATCTTACGAAGTAACATACAATATGTCTCTAGGTAGGTAAGCAGTACAGCTCAACTGTAAAGTAAGTATGGGATAAATCTGTGCGACAAGTGGATTATTACTACTGTGCCTATGACTTGTGAGGTGTTTCTATTACTTTGGAGCATTAGCACTAAGACAAGGTTCAACCATAATGAGGAGTACTAGGATATCATATCAAGGAGTAACAGGGCACACCTTGATCATATTATTGCTTTTCCTAGTCTTTGATCACAACAATACCAGACTGATATAATCGAAGTTGTCTTCTCCTTGACTTTATTACATAAGGAAGACAACTCGTAATTAGATACCTATCCTTGCTATAATATCACGTTAGAGGTCCCACTCTTCCTGATCACGTTCATTTCATACCACTGTTAACTTAAGTTATACCCCATTTGGTTCTATATCATTTTATTTACTGAATACCCATGTACATCTATTTACATAGAACGCTTGTGATAATCGCATGAAAATAGACAAAAACTAAAATAACTATAATCTATCTTACATGTGCATACAAGATGACTTTCTGATCATTCAGACTACTGAAATTATCATTATTATATTTATTGTCTTGAAATTAACTTGACATTACTCTGTGTGTTGTGGAAGTTTCGATTTCCTAATAAGGTCTAAAATGATTATTCTGAGCTCCCCGACCCCCACCAGGGCCATTCCAGTTCATTCTGGGACCTGACTCGTTGTTTCTGTTGTTCCACTGACCAGGGTTACCCGGCCTCGGACCTCTGAAGTCAGGCCTTGGTCCCCTAAAGTCCATTCTAGGCCCTGTGAAATTATTACCACCCTGAAATCCACCAGGCTGTGTCCCTCTTTGCTGGTTCTGATTATTATAATTGTTCATCTGCCCTCGAATATTGCCACCACCTCCACTACCACCTGGACCTCCACCACCACTAGGGAAGCTTTTACTGTCGCCTCCACTGTTACTGCTTCCACTGTTAAACTGCTTGAAGTCTATTCTCGGCCCTACTGTGAAGTCTTTGTGCTGTTCTTTGATTACCGGAGGTGGTCCGCGAGGATTGAAGCTGCCTGGGCCTGCACCTCGAGGAGGACCAAAGTTATTGTTGGGGTTACTGCCCCCGTGGTGGGGTGGTGGTCCGCTGCCCCCGTGGTGGGACGGTGGTGGTCCGCTGTTCCACTGCTGCTGATTATCTAAGTGAAGAGGAGCTCTGTTATTAGGATGTTCTAGTAGACCTCCCATTAGAGGAGGCGGTCTGTCAGTAGAGTTATCTCCCCCGCTCCCTGGATGGTCTCCCAGTAATGACGGACCGGAGGATGACTCATGTGCACCTGGGGAAAAAAATGTAACATAATTTTCACAGACTGAGAACAACACAAACAACAGAAACTGAAAACTGATCCTATCAAGCATATTATACACTCTTGAATTTATTTCCATGTGTTAACCAACTTTGTGACACAGCTCTCTCCGGATTTGATGGGACCCATAGATGAACAAGATTTTCACCTGAAAATAATATACAAGCTGGGTAAGGTCACCATGAATGCTTCAGCCATATAAGAGGTATATTATACATATCTTTTATATATGGTAACGGTTACTACAGCTTATGGCTGATATGATGCAGAGCAGAAAACTCTAAACAATAAACAACATAAACACTTTTTGATAACTTGTGCAATGACAATTTGGAAACCCCTTAACAAACGCCTTGCGGATAGTTATGTTGGCAAGGTAACCTCTGGTGGTGTGAGATACACGTATCTAAGAGTACTGTACAGTATAGATAGAGGGACAGTCCACACTCACCCCTGTGATGATGTGACATAGAAGGTGGCGGCTGAGCTTTGCCTTCCCATGCTGCAGCGAATGATCTGTCTATCTTCTTAGTGTATGTATACTTCCTGTTAGTCTGTATAAACGTTTCACTGCTCATATTCTTACCATCCATATCGAGACCCGGTATACCTGATTTAGAGTTAGCTGTAACAGAGAAGTTCTTAAATATTAAAAGCCAATCTTAAAACCCTCTCTCCAGAGATGTTTACATGAGATAAAATAGTTTTATTAGGCGAATAATATTGTTAAAAAGAATCCCTCTTGAGTATGGTAAACGCAAAAGGAAAATAAATATATAAAAAGCATATCATTATCATATCGACGGCTACTGGGTGATATTTTCTAAGATATGTGTAGTGAAATGTAGTCTAAGTTTCAGACGGCGGCAAGAGTGCGTGTTTGACATCACAAAACCAAACATTAATTGTTATGTATGTTCATATGTTAGATGATGTAATGCCAAAAACATGTGTCCGGTCTAGGTTTATTATTGAGTCTATGTCATTACCATATACAATGTCTGATAACTGAGGGAAGCTATCCTAACTTTACATATAGACTTGTAATAACTTTACCTTGTCTAATCTGTTCTATCATCTCATCATCTATACCCATGCCAGGTAGCTCTGTGGTTGTCTCCCCTGTGACTATTCCGCTCATACCTGCGCTGCTGCTGCTGCTCGCCCCGCCGATGTGTACATGGTTAGGATTACTGGCATCGTCTAGCTCATCTTCTATCGGCAGCAGATTAAGGTTATACCTGTCCTTCATTGTATCTCCTGGCTTATTACGAGCCCAGAACTTTGTACTGTGGTCATTGCTTCCTGTAATAAATATACGATGCTAAACAAACTGTCCGATTCTCCACCGATCACGTGATATACTATTGCATGTATATCTCTGATCGATAGAGAGTGAATTGATTCATTTAGAATGAGTACCATCACAAGGAAATTAGTGTGACAACCCGTGCTCAATTTTAAACTGACTCTACAGAGATACACATGATTATAGTGCAGCCTCAATGCAAGTGTGGTCCGATTCTCCAAACGCATAGATATTAGCTTTCTCACACGGCTACTTTTTTGTTTTGGGGGTAAAAAGGTAGTCACATTACAAGGCTACTAGATATGGTGATGGCCAATTTCAAACTATTTAAGAAGATGTATGTGTGCCCAAAAAGTGTTAACCTATCACAGATGTCCTGAAATAGCGTCGTGTGATGAGTATTCTCAGACAAATGGCCAGCTATAGTTGAGTTAGTTAGTATAGTTACGGAGTGATAAAGAGAGGACAACCTCAGCAGTTGAGAAAAGTTGAGAAGAAAATTCTTTCCGGTAAAGCTATTAGTGTCAGCCACTGATATTTTAAATTTCTTCTTAAAGTTAATAATTCAAGCAAATTAAAAATAACGTGTTGATATATATTCATAGATTTGAGTAACACATCTAACCCAGAACAAGCATTTATGGCTTTTCAAATATGGTTACTGGATACAATCTTCAGTTCAGTAATGCTACAACCTACCCTTCGTCAACATTAATTGTCAAATAGCCTGCCTAGTTTTTGAAAGTTATTACTGGGACGTCAGTCAATGCACATGGTTAAAGCTGCCAGAATTTTAGCTAGATCCAATTACTGACACAAAGTTATATATTGACGTTATATCTCCCCAAATAGCCATGCTGTGTATTTTACCACAGTGCTCTTAATTAGCATGATACTTTCAATATGATACCTTATATGGGAGGGGGGGGGCAACTATAGCTTTAAAAATGCATAGGGTTTGTTCACAGGATATGGCACAGGTAATAGCTATTCACCCAGCTTACATACCTGTGACTAGAATATGACCGAGAGGATGCCACGCCATACTCCATATAAAGCCATCGTGTGCTGTATCATTAGATCCTACCTCCTTATCTGTCCTGTTAGGGAGAGAAATCAGCAGGTTACAACAAACAAGAGCAGATAGCGAGACAAGGCTTAGCTCACATGACAGGGTAACTCCGAAAAATTGTAACACTCAATTATTAAACCGGTAAATAGTAACGTCTTAGGAACCCTGAATCACCAACACTGTGTTCTGTGCTGTTACTAACTAATCACATAAGAGCTTTATGAGGAAAAGCTTATTTATGGGGACCAAATATTTCTCATAACCTCATTATCCGGTTTCTGTTTGGTTGATGAACAAGGATGTGTTACAAAGGGTTAAGCTGTTCAATGTTGGGATGCTATAAAATTTAGTAATAAAACTTACCCTACATTCCAGAATTTGATAGCACCATCTGATCCTCCGCTGGCAAAGAAATCCTCATACACGGGATGCCAGGACACAACTGGAATACACATAAAGTTCAATACAATATATGAACAGCGGTGATGATATTATTGTAGTGAACATGATACAGGTGTTTGAGACGATGGTTCTCCCCAGCAGGGATTTTAAGGTTAAGTATAGAGGAGTTAAGAGGCTGCCTAATAATATATTTGATGAGTTTCAGTGAGAAATTTGCTTCAATCATTTTGCAGCAACAGCGGAATTTCAACCGATTTATTAGTTGTGAATCCTGACATATTCCAGTTTAGCAACACAGTCTCTTGGCATGCACACAAAACAGATCGGTGAGAATGGGTTGAGCATAAACCGAGCTTCTGTTTTGACAGCGCTTTAAAAATACTGGGTCACCTTGTCACTGTATTGACAGTTTTTAAAATCTGATTAAAATCAGAAGTCACTTCACACGCCACATCCGGGAGCATGGGCGGTGAAATATTAAAATTGCATTATGGGCTAGGCTGCAATGTCTGCGCCAGGTTGCTCTCTGTTTGCAGGCAGGTCGGAGCACACCTGGGGGCCAACCAAACCCCAGTTGTCGATGGACTGCAGTGGGATTCGAACCCAAAACCTTCATCACTTGCATGCTGAAGGACCGGCACTCTAACCAACTGAGCCACTTCCTACTTATATAATATAAGCATACTGACCTGTGGCCTCCTTCTGATGTCCCTTAAATGTCTGGAAGTCACTTCTCATGTTCCTGATGTCGAATAGTTTGAGTAAATGATCTCTAGATGCCGTCAGGAACCAGTTACCGTTCTTATTCCATTTCATAGACATCACTGTAGATTTGTGAGCGTGTCTGGATGAAAGAAACAATCATGTGTGTACCAAGATATAAACAGCTGGGTTACCGCTGCGTCATATACATATCTTGTATTTTTTGTTGTATATTGAATAAAACACCAGCTATAGTGCAGAAAACTTGCCCGGGGTTTGAGTAAACTTGAATAATAAACATTAACATTTGGGCTTAGGTTGTTGCTGTATATTTGATAATTCTTTTGAAACATTTTCCTATTTCAAGGATTTCAGGTGTGTGATGCAGAAGTTCTTTATATCAATGTGATAAGGGGATATGTGCTGATTGAGTTTGTTAGTAGTGACACACAGAGATGGCTTAAACTTGGTCAGTTGTATTTTAAATGATCAATTCGCAATTTCGAGCAACTTGCAATCTGGGGTTTGCCAAGGGAAATGGATCTTTGGAAGGAATTTTCATATTGAATTTCATGTGAGACGAAATTAAAACATACAAGTTCAGCACTTTTCACATGTGTTTTCACTTGTAATTCATGTGCTGCACACTACATACACACACCGACAGCTGTTTACCGATAATACTCACATAGTAGCTAGACTTGTACCGGTACGAGCGTCCCATAGTTTGATAGGCTGTTGACTATCCTTACTCCCCGATACTATTATAGATTTCTGTGGATGCCAGTCTACACACTTAACATCAGCCCCGTGGCCTGATAACATCATAATATAGTACGTCAATGAAATAAAAGATTGTTGGACGGTAGTTACGCGCCTGAGGTTAGTTAAAACTAAAAGAGGAGGTGTTACTACATGTGGATGGATCAATTACTTTTCAGTATGACAAAGAGGAGAGAAAATGAGTGACAGCCTAAAATAATATAAAAAAAAACTTGTTTGGGCGAAAGAGTGATGATGTTGGCGAGGTAATGTTGTTGATCCCAAGGGTAAACATATATCTTGGGATTCAATTGACAACCATTCAATACCATGATGTAAATAGGACAAAAATTGTGATAATTGGCTGGGCTGTCGGGTTTATGTCTCTGTGAATTGGGCTGTCAACCGACATCAGGTACCATTATATAAATCATACTACTGTCCTATGAGATTTGTAGGTGAGGAGTTTTGTTCCTTAATTTGTTAATATATTTGGAGTTACCTTCTCATTGACACGATGTCACATAAAGAAGACAACTCCTAAGTACATATATCAATCTTAGCTTTTATCTTGCTCAGGGAGCTGCCCCAAATCGCTTATGCACCTCAATTTACAGTTTATGGGCAGTATATTTCATAGTGATTATTGAACTGTATGCTGCACTTACAAGCTATACAAAATCGAGCTAACTAGTCAGCATAACTATATCTTACCTTTAAGAATCCTTTCTTCTACGCAGACAGCGAAATCAAACACTCTAACCGAGCCGTCGTCTGAGCAGGACGCAAACTTATGATCTGTTGGGCAGAAACTCAGTCCTCTCAGTGCTTCTTTATGAGCCTGAAAGTGTATGAAAATATGATTTCCTTGAACAATATAAAGCCTGATACAGTAGTTTTTATATTGGTCGTTAGTAGAGCGCAGTCATCTCAGAACAGAAAACACCGATGATGTATACCGGGATAGCTTCATACACACTTTTGCATGAGTAATTTCATCTCAAAATTCAATTGACATTACCATGTACCGAGACTACCCATTTTTTGAGAAGTTTGAGCTCTCAAACTGGGTTTTCTCACTTTACCGATGACTCATTAGCTGGAGTTGTTCAACAAATTGGAATCTGTAGGTCTATAAATGAACTCTACGCCTGTCGACCTTAATCGAAGCATCAAATATCTTCAAGAGTACATACCTGAAAGGCCTTGACATTATTCATGTTACTCTGCCAGTATTTGACATAGCCATTGTGATCCCCTGTGATCATCCAGTTATTATCGTGACTCCATACCATGGCTCTAACTGATGTATCGTGAGCCTATCAAAACGAAAATTAAAGTCTCACATTTACCTACTGTGTGTAACTTACTATGAAAGTTGCAGTTGCATTGAGGGTAAAATCATTCATTCCAACAATAACTTTCATCGTGTTTACAAATATCATTGATTATAGGTTAAGTTTGTTGAAGTCGAATATTGTTAGGTATGTGGTGAGGGGAGACTGCTGACACTGCATAAAGATATTTTCACTGAGACTATCTATGATGTAACCGCACCAAATTTCTCTCAGCAAGAAAATGAATTGGCCACTTACTTTCACGGTGCCATACTGTATGCGACACCATGGTTAAGCTATTAGACAATTTTAGTAATAAATCTCTTCATAGAAAATCCCAAATGATGTCAGCCTATTATGTTAGTAACAGAGCGGAGAACCCAACGCTTCGTCGAACACAATTTATCCATCAAATAGCCTTTTTCATCCTCTTCCCCACTATGTGATCAGTTCCACACCAAGTTTGGTATGATCTGGCACTGAAGTTGACAAAAGCAGATTCCGCGAGACAAACCTGTAGAATAGTCTCAAAGTTGAATGTAAGACCGTTCCATAGTGTAAATTCTCCGCTAGAAGCACCTGTCACCAATCTTCTGCCTTCAGGTGTCCACTGTAACAAACAGAAATGACCTTGACATGCGATAAGCTTACACTACCAGCATATTAAATTTTATATTTATATATGTTTGATTGATTTACCAGTTATCACAAACTTTATATGTTGCAAGAAAAGGATGCATGTACTCCTCACAAAAAGAGCTTGCTACTAGTGTATGGTTCTTGGGGTTTATATATATATATATTATATATAATTGTATATTTGTTCAAAATTCAGGATGCTTCACCATCTTTATCACACCACTCATTAATGACCAAAAGTTGAATTATATAACAATATGTATCATTTGGCATATTCTAAGTACATGTTTTTGAACCATGGTGCCAACAATTTCACTAACACTGGAGCGAAAGAAAATTATTTTCGCCGTTTTGGATTTCATTCAAGTGACATGGGTGGCGTGCCGCACCCATTCTATATATGAAAATTTGAACTCCCTTTTCTGGAGATAAGGTTTACAACCGAATGCATATCTAAGATTCATAAAGAGTTTAAGAATCATGATTGCGAACACTTTATGCCACCAAGGAATTCTCTTGCATCCACAAAGTTTTCTTTTTGAAATCGAAGTCTTCTGCTTTCTATTTCTTATGTCGAGGTAATGATAAACATGACCCATATTGTATCAACATGTCAACAATCATGTGTACTTGACTCACATATAAAATTTAAAAAAGCCTCATCATGGCGGCCCAGTGCAAATAATAAGTTCATTCTTCATTTCAGCTTTTTTTAAAATTTTTTATCATCATAAAAAACTTCAATAATTCCCCAGAAGTCACATAAATGGTGGAGAGTTCTCTCTAGGATTGAGTGTTCTGGGTACTGATTCATAAAAAGGTATGATACAACACCACAATTCTTAAAGAGTTAACAATCTATTACCTACCGCTACACAGAAAATAGGACAGCGCACTTTGTTTGTAGACTGGCGTACAAACTTAGTGGTGACACAGTTAATTGGATTATATCTCATCTCACTGGGAGTTGTCAGGTCGTTAATATACAGAACGTCGGGAAGTATAGCAGCGGTCTCCTCAGAGTCTCTCAGATACATTCGATTCTATGGAAAATGAAGATCAGAGTTCTGAAATATCTACTATACCATAATATGCATTAGACGCTGATACAACCATATACATCTATAAACAACATAACCTTGATAATGATGGATTGCTTTGAAATGTATGTTGACCCGGATTATCATTTTTGTCTTGTTCAAGACATAAACAAAAGAGGCATCAACCTCGGGTCCTAGCATTTAACGACTGGATCTTATAGTTTTCAAAGATATTGACATGTTAAATAACTGGAGCAGAAAGAACTATCACAGGGTATTCTTACTCAGCAGAACTTTGTAACCATAATTTTTTCGTAAATAGCCAATCATTAAATGGCGTTGCTGACCATTGCAGATATTGATTCCCCCATGCAAATCAACCGACCCTCAGCTATATTGGAAAATTTTGACATCTTGAATTAAAAGATTTGTACGAACCTGCAGAGTTTTAAGCACGGTAGCATTGTAGTCTATAGTTTTCCGATGTGCGCTCTTTCTGGTTGCCCGTCCTAATCAATTCCAAATAATCAGAGGCATAACACTATATATGAGGTAGCAGTGAAAACTGGCCAAGTATTAATTGTGAAATACTATGACGGATACAACAAACATGAGCTGTGCAAAAAATAACTAAGGCAGCATGGTGTTTTATTGGTTATGTGGTGGGACACGAAGAGAAATGGAGTTACAGGTAACATGCAGGATCAAGTAGGCCCATGATGTTTCTCAGTGTCAAGGGAAACAACTTCCAAAAGAAATTGTAAATTTGCCAAGCCTCTCCCCGAAATGTTACGATTTTTATTTCCTCCCAGCCTAGATATAACTTTGTTATAACAGAACAGAGGGCTGAATGATCAAAGTATTCTAGATTCACGAGATGTAGGGTGTAGGCAGAGTGTGTGTGTATTTAGATGACATTCAAATAATATTCCTCCTATGCAAACACAGCTAACATTTTATTCGGAGAACAATTTCCTCACATAGAAAAAAACACACCTTGATTACTAGGGGTATATCCCGGTCGATGCTCCAGCCAAGGTCTAGGTGGCCGTGATCCATCGTTTATAACTCCATGATATCCAGGGGGCCTGAATCTACCTCCATGGGGAGGGCGATAAAACCCCCCTCTTGGTCGATATGATCCCGGGCCGGAATCAAAGCGTGGTCTGTGAAAGAAGGGCTGTCGCTCTGGGGGGTGATGGATAGCTGCCATAGCTGCAAGAGATATCAACCTCTTCTCCAGGTATAATCAGTCATAGACTGAACTTAACTTTAACTCTGTATCAGCTAGCAAGTCACAGACTAAAATTGAGCAACATTAAAACAATGCGATTACCAACTTATTCTGTCAATAAAAAACTTGGAATGCTCATATCATAACTTCATACTACCGTTGACAGACAAGGTTTTTTTCAAATGACCAGCACAAGTCAGTTGTTCAGTGATATATGACAAGCACAGACTTTGGTAAAAATTAAAGAAATTGTAGTAAATAATTTGAACATATCTGACAGGCTTCCTGACTATAACGCAACCTATCTAGTCACATATCTCTGTGCATAGATTTTCAAAATGACAAAGACATGACAAGCTGTCATCAAGAGTTTTACCCCTCAACTCTTACTTGTGATAGATTGACTATGAACGCCTTCAAGTTACACAAAACCTCCGGAGCACTAACAGAGAATTAAAGATTCCAGCATCTCATGGATCAATGTTAACCTTACATATGGATATATATATATTCACCTCCAACGGAACCACTTGCAGGTTTCTCAGTCAAATTAGACGTCAATTACACTAGGTACAAGAAAGCTTTGATCAAAGAGTACCCTTGTTTATTTCTTTGCAACAATTTATACTCTATAAATCGAAACGCAATAACCATATTCAGGCATGAATGCAGGGTGAAGAAGGCAACAGTGATTTTGTCTAATATTTATTTAGACATTTGTTTTAAATTAAATTACTCAACCTAACCAAGAAGTTGACCTATAAAATTATGACGTATGCTCGTCTCATATATAAGCATGCACTTGAGTTTACCAGATTCTGTTACTAGAATACTATTCTTGTCTCTCTACGACTCGCCAGTTAATTCTTAGTAGTTAGTTTCATATATAATTTGGCAGCCAATTTTGGTAAAATTATAATTGTTAGCCTAATAGTTTTGGTTTCGACAAGGTTTTTTTTGCTCTTCATGATGATCAGTTAAAAGTTACTGTCTGACTGTACTAGCCTAAGCAGTTGGATATGAACTTGAATACGGTGCGCAATTATAAGCAATTTAGTAGATATAAACAGATAATGTAAAGCAATAAAATCGCCATGCTCCATCACCAGCGTCACAACACCTACGCCTTGAATGTTACCACAGAACAGCTAGTAAGCAGTTTTCATTGTATCTACCGCAGGAATTCCTTATTATTTGCAGAAAGGAGTAACCTGTTACACCTCGATCACACTAGCCTAGCTAGCCTAGAAGTAGTAGATTAGGCTCATGTCATAGGCCTATAGATATTATTATACTGGATAAATTAATATACAACATGATATTGATCTCAATGCACACTATCGCTGAGTTGATTTACACTAACTTACTATAGGCAAGACAACAAACAACAATGAAATGAGTAAACATGAATTGAATGTGAACTCACACTCACCAGGGAGAATGGAACCTTCCATTCTCCCTGCACTCACTGACTTACTAAATAAAATGTAAAAAATTGCAACACAAAATGCTGATATTTTGAGTACCCTAAATAGCTTGACCAGCCAGCTTCCATTATGCTATTGAGCTATTCCCTTCAAATCATCATTTTGTTATAGCAGCAGTACTACTAGCTAGGACTATCTGTAACCAGGGAGAATGGCTGCTGTAACTATGTTAATTATTATCAATCTATAATAATGGATTATCTAAATTTGAATTTGATAAATTTGGCACCCACCCGCAGTTAGTATGTACCCCTTTGTATCCTGGCTTTATTTGTATAATCAATACATGAATGATCAAAATATGGCTAAAAAACTTGCTGCTTTATCTGTACTCCAGCTTAACCAATCACTCCAGCAGCAGTTTCTACCGTGTGTTCTTTAGTGATGGAAATAATATTTATTATTGTCAGACTGAGATTATCTTTTTCTTTCCATATGTTACACCACTGAAAGTAATAATTTTGAAGAAATTCTTATTTTTTAGATAACTGCATATATATGTGATATTATTCAATCTCATTTATATGGGAGATTGAATAAACTCATTTTATAATTTTCTTCAGACAGATTTTATCTTTAGACAAAACCCTTTTTATTCCAACACAAATAGACAAAGAGTTTTGATGGAAGTAGAGTAACTGATTGAATGTCAGTCAAGGTTGTCTATTATTAAGTACAATCAGGGTTTTCCGGGTTCACTAAAATGCGGAAATCCGTGATCACGCAAATTCACGTGCGTGTTGCGGGAATTAGTGCGTATTTCCGCATTATAGTCAATCCTGTGTGGGATTGACTAAAATGCGGAAATCACCTTGTGACCTACTTGTGACCTTGAAAAGCATTTTTCCGCATTTTAGTCAAAATTGACTAAAATGCGGAAATTTCATATTTAGCTTTTTTTACCACTGAATGTGGCCTATAAGTATAAAATTGATATGTGTTCTATGAAAACATCTCATAGGCCATGTGTATGGGCAATCAGGGTTAGAAATTATGTGTTATAGTACAGCTGTGGCACTATTTATGTAAAGCGGAACTCCCAGTGAAATATGTACATGAGTATTCAGGGGAAGATAACTCTAATATGATGATTTGTCAAACAAAATTCCCATGATAGTTACTATTTCTGAAATGCAGATTTTGATAGAGGCAAGTTTTATTGAGCAGAAATGCTTTTATGGGCATATTATACATTGAGAGTGAAGCTATAGGACACTAGTATACATTGAGAGTGAAGCTAGATAATATATGCAATTAGCAACCCGGGTATTTACACATCGATAGTTAACCTGATATCATACAAGTGGTGACGTTAGGTGATTATCATTGTAGTAGCAAAAAAGTCATCGGAGAACATAGGAAGACATCTGTGAAAACATGTAGATCAGTCTATTGGTGATCAAGTCCTTCGTAGCGGAACCGTATACAATAGAGCATAGCCACCCACTTTGACACCAAAGATCATTTTTCGGGAAAGGCAGGGTGGTCCTTGTCACAACAATTCATAGGAGTGTTTTTGGTTTTTCTTTCTGCTCTATTGAAGTGCAAATGAACTAATTATAACTTATAATATCTAAGCACATAGTCAAGATTACGTGATGAGACTGAGTAATTATAATATTTATTTTCATAAGCCACACAATAATCATATTGATCAGCCTGTATAAAAGCACAAGTGAGTCCAACAATGTAGTTGGTAGATATTTATAAAACAATTCATTGTTTCAGGTATTGATAGTGTAGACGCGTAATATCAGACAATGTTTTACTAAAACCAGGGGTAGTTTATAAGCATACATACATCTGTAACTTTGTATTTAGCAAGATTAAACCTTGATTCACTGTGGTGTTTATGAAATAAAACTGACCTACATTAGATGAGTTGAATTTTGGCAGGAGGAAAAGTTTGACATTTCACAATCTGAACTTTATCGATAGACTACATTTCCTTTGAAAAGCTCTCTATCGTTTCTACGAAGGTACCAGCTTTGATGGCTGTGTCTTTCGGCTCAAAGACACAATTTATGTTGATTGGAGAGTCTGTTGTGACCTTCTGAACAAGATGGACTAGAATCTATCGATCATGAGGCAGCTTCAGTCCATAGCAAGAGTTATTCTCAGCAATCACAGAACTCCGTAGATGCATCCCTAGAAGAATATATAAAAATGCCAACTGTCAGCTGAGCAGTCTGGGGGCAACTTATCACCGGTTGTCCCCTCATTGAACATACATGTCAAAGAGAGAACAACTCTATGATTTGTCTCAATTTGAAGTGAAAAAAGCAGGGAACAGGGAGGGTATCCCACCCGTCCTCCCTGCCGAAAAGGAGACTCCATGATGAGACAGAAACAAACAGACCGCAGCTTCTTCCCTAATGATATTGAAAATGCTTTGACCACCCCCTAGCTAAAAGCTGATGGTTGATCATTGTGCGGGTCTCTAAAGGTCTAATGTTTCAGAATTTATTTCATATCTTTTACCTACAACTAGGGCATATGCCTCCAATCGGACAAATCATCCTGTCACAGTATCATATGACATAAGGTTATGCTTTAGATACACACAGACCATCCTTGGTATTAAATCTAACTGCTAACTGCACGGTAGGTAAGTCTTTTGGACAAGAGCGATCAACTTCTAGCATGTCATGGCAAGATTGGCAGTCTTTTCTCAAGATCAGGTTCCAATATTAGAACTGTTTGTTTGACATGCTAGCTTCCTAGTCACTTTTGGTTCCGCACCACATGTATATCTTCCCACTCAGTTGTGAGATGCCTAGCGATTTTGGAGGTATTGAAACATGTTTTTTATGCACATTATACTCATCAAGCCCAAGGGTCTCGCAGTTATAAAACTGAAATTAAGACAGGTTATTTGTAAAATAATATTTGCTGCAGCAGGCCTGTATAATGCAAGTCCCTGACCAGCAGTAGTATGACAAAAAATTTGAAAGTGGGATTCTGAAGCATTGAACAATGATGTGGTTTGATTCAACATATGTCTCAATATATATATATCACTGACCTTATTGTACACAGTTCTTCACCATTATAAATAAACATGCTGCATAACATCAGTATACTAAATACTGCAAACGTGACCAAGGAGTCTGGAAATCATCTGAAAAAAAAAAAAAATTTGTGGGGACGGTGAGATGGTGCGATCGGTCAGCGCGCTTGCTATTCACTGCCAGGTGATTGGTGCCGCAGGATTTGTGAGTTCAAATCCCGTTGGGGGAGCTTTCAAGGTTGATTGTTCCAGCCCCCAGCACCCTCGGGTGTATACCTCTTCTATAATATGGGGAACCATTGTTACTGCCTGTTAAACACATTAATAGTTTGTTTACTCAAACCCTAGAATGTAAAGAAGGGTAATTTTGTGGCAGCAGGGAGGGTACATGTGATAGTCCGTTACGTTACTCAAAACAAATTTTCAGGCCATGCAATGAGTACTACTGAAGCTGGATTTTTAGTCACATTGAAGAGCATTTCTAGCACCTTACTTCTTAGGGGTGTATATCCTCTCTACCCAAGAGCACAAAAAAACCGTGTTTGAAGAGGATAGCTTTTGAACTACCCAAGAGGAGTTTTAATAAAATGGCTTTGTGGAAATTGGGGTGTGCTAACATAAAGTCACCTCCTAACTAGCATTTTTATTTACTTCTCTTGGGTTATTTATGAAGGATGTACACAAATCAATTTTCAAAACTTAGGCGTTGCGCGAAGTGACATTATGAGATCGTACTGTTTTTTTAGCTTGTCTTCAAAAGCTAATATTTATATGGGTTATAAGGTAGTTTGAGTTTGAAGTACTGAACGATGGTTGGATTTCACACATGCAGCCACGGGATAAGTTAAGTTTCACATTATACTTCTTTCTGACGGGTATTTCTTACCTGAATGTTATTCATCGCCATAACACATAAACATGCATCATAACATCAGCACACTTATAACTTCAACCTGAACTGGAAATCTGGGAACAACCTGAAATATAAAATATGTAGGAACCATTGTTACCGTTAGTGGTTTTTTTTACGCCAACCCAACAATGTACTTGTGTGGGTGGGGAGGGTATAAATCAGATGGATTTACTGTAAGTAGTCTGTAAAATTACTCCACATACAACTGTGTGTGGGGCTTATCAAACTTGCTAATTACCAGTATCAATCCTTTTCATAATAGCACACTATGTGATGTGCTCCGTATTTCAGGCTATGCAATCGACACAACAGATTTTCAGAAGTCATGGACCGGTGGGTAGGGCACTCACTTATTTGAGGTATTTTGGACAATTGCTGTTATAAACTACCTGCTGTCAACCCTCTGTATCAGACTAATTATGTTGTCAGAAAAGTCTTGATCATGGGGCAAGAGCTATGATGAACACCTACTCCCACCATGTGATCATTCAGGGATTATGAGGCAACTGAGATAGGTCTAGAACATATCACTCGCAGCACGGTATGCCAAAAATTATCAAAATTACCTCAACATAAAGTCTGTTTCCCATGTTTCCCACTCTTTGGATAGTCATGATCACGCATGCAGGATTGTCCTTGCATGGTATGATGAGAGTAATCGACCTGTATTCACTCACAGATTGAATTAACTTTTAGTGACACTCAGTTCTACAAGTACCAATAACAAACAAAATCAGTGCCAAGCTACTTCAAAAAACACCGGCGATGGATTTTTGAGGCAAGATACAAACAATTAAACATCGTTGGACAAACTGATCAATGATGAGGATACAGATATATTAGTTGTTTCGCAATTGATGAATCAAATTGAATTAAGGGAGCTCAATGGGGAAAAAAAAGAAAAACTGCTGATTTTTCACATAATATGACACTAATTACCTTACCACCAAGCAACTCAAGCTTTCTTCACATTATTCGGCAATTTTTTAAGTTTTATGACTAGGTCAACTTACAATGGCTTTTGCTTGTTAGACCAATGAACTCCCTCATTGGTTAGACAGGCACACTGTATAGTGTTGAGTACTGCAGACGAAACAGTGGCATTGCCTGTGAGTAACCAGTGAACATCTGACATCTTCGCTACCGCACATCTAAAATGGCAAGTGGTCTTCACCTTCATTTCACTTAATTACTGATGCCAATTTCAATTGTACATGGACAAGCAGTGCAACTAAATATGCTACTTCGCAGCAATATGTTTAGAGATAATTTTATATTTTCAAGGCAAAGAGCAGCGAGGATGCCGCTTTTTTTTGTAGTGCAAGTATTTCACTTAATGGTTATCCAATTCTGTGAGCCAAAACCAGAGACCTAGGATCTCCATGACAAATTCATCAGCTTTAATGATGAAAGAGGCGGTAAGTACATTAACACTAAGCTGTTCAGTGTAGGCATATGGCCCAAGTGTCATTTATATTCCAAACAGTGCACTGTCTAGCGTGCTGGTCTATGAAACTTAGTAATAGCATCTGAATGATGTGGAGCACAATTAAGTCAGGTCTAAATGGGTGTGCTTACAACCTCATGACCTATCTATAGGCGAAAGGGCTCGCACCACCCTCACCCTGCCTGCACTCTCACTGCTCACACATAGCTAGCGTTAAATTCCGTTAAAAGTTACCTACTCAATAAGTGTGAGCAGACAACTCAGCAAACAAATCATCTAAAGCATATTTCTACACAGGGTCTAAAATATGATGAAGTAATCTTATGGGAAAAATAAAAAGCCCACAGACATCTTTGTCATCTAGACTTGATTTTCCTAAAAGACTAGAGGTAGCCTACTCACACTGATCTTTGTCTCAGTCGCAGTTCTCAATGAAAAGAAATGAGTATGAAGACCACCAATCGCTCTTCTCACAGTAAAACCATCGCCAGTAAGAGAAAAAACCTTTTTTCCTGCAACAAGCAAATATCATGCACTTACAGGCCCAGGTAATATCCATACTGTACATTGTTTTTTCTGCATATTCTTTCAATGCAATGTGGATTATGATCTTCAGAAGTAATACATTCAGAAGCAATACTATGGATAAATTGACAAATTTCTAGTAATCTGAATACAACTACATGTACATTTCTAAGAACCACCAAGCCTCACTACTTTCAGCTTTCTAAAGTGGAGATCATAAGAAGGAGGGGTGTATAGTATATGATTAAGTTAGCTTGAAAAATCTTTTTTTTTCATTTAGCCATATGGCATAAACAAACCAAGGCTCAATTTTGGTGTGATATGAAGTGTATTTGTATGCATATCATAACAAAAACTTTTTTATCACACATTCTAATGTAGGCTACAGCAACTGTGCTTGATCAAACCAGCAAGTAAGCTAGGGGAAAAACATCGGTATTTTGTAGCTGGCAACAGTAGTGTGGTGTTATTATGCCCATACATAGCTAAAGCAATTACAGGAGCAAACGAATTTTGAGAATTCCATCGACCATTGATATTTCTGTGGTCGAGTACAGAATCAATTACGACACGGACAATGCTTAAGGATATGTCCCCATTGATTCCCCAACAACCAATGTAAGAGGAATTAACTGAGCGTTAGGCGATCTACTGACCAAGGAAGCCTTTGAAGCACAGCACATGTTGTTTCAAATGAGTACAAATAAATGGCAATTTTATATCGAATTAATATTAATTAAAGTCACTCATTGTTGTGCTGTTGTACGGTGAGTGAGTATAATGCAACCACACGCAGGTCCCATGTCCCAAGGGCCGTAACATCCACACACAACTCATCACAACCCAGGGTTAATGTGTTGTGCGCCATGTGACGCAGGGGGTTGGATCAAGTTGAAGTTAAAAGTTTAGTTTGAGCGCACCAAACCAACCAAGACCTTGACAAGATTATGGACTTGAGTTCCTACCTAGGCTTATATATATAATGTAAAATAAGGCTTGCAAGTAAGTCCCAGGCCAGGGGCACCATGGGACTATCGGCATCTGGAGAACTTACAAGCATGCAATTGTATACTTCGCCAATCCGATGTCCATCGGCAAAGTTAGCCTGTCTTGAAAAGCTTTGTTTGAGGGTGGGCGCCGAAAAAAGCTTGTCAAGATAGGCTATGGCAAAGTATACATGCTTATAACCTCCACACAGTCACTGATCATCACACAATACAGCACTGACTTGAGTAAGTGTAATGTGTTGGTATATAACAGCAGAGTATTGGTTTAGATCAGTGAGTGGGAAGGCTACTAGACTTGTAACTAGTAAGCTGAGTAAGTAGTAGTAATAGTACTACCTACAGTAAAGTCATAGGCATCTGGAGTTAAGAGCATGTATACTTTGCCAATGTCCATGATCATGGACATTGGTCACCCATCCTAGTCCTTTCCAAGCAAGGTATAGGCCATAGGCATCTGGAGTTACAAGCATGTCCAGTATCAACCATACTGGACATGCTTGTAACTCCAGATGCCTATAGGGCCTATGGTAAAGGCATGGGCCCCTGGGACCCATGAGTAAAGTAGAAAAAGAAGTGATTAGTTAGTGAAGTAATGATGATGATTATTATTATCTATACATACATACAAACGTTGGAAATATTTAGCTAAATTAGTGAGTGCTACTACTATACAAGGATGGAAACTGTTACCTGAAACTTGCTGAGACTGGAAAGGAAAACACTAAAGCAGTATAGTCATAGTCTTCATTAGCAGAGTAGAGTATGCAGCTTTACAGAGCTTATTCACGAAGAACAACACCAGGCATCAACCAAAATCCTGACCATGTTTTGGATTTGGCAGAAAATGAGATGACTACCCCTGATTGGCTTGGTGGGATTCAATTAACCAATTAGAATGTGTTTTCCAAATTTCCGCATTTTAGTCAATTCATCGTAAAACTGAGAAACACGCGTGCTAACGCGTACTTTCAAGAGAAATTCCGCATTTCCGCGTTTTAGTGAACCCCAGGGTTTTCCCTTTAGATACAAAAGAACTACATTGGTCTTGGAAAATAAAAGAAATTACCATAGGACTGCCGCAGTTCCTGATTTTGGGCTTGGTGTGGGTGGGCAAAATCAGGAACTGCGGCAGTCCTATGGAAATTACAGAGACATTTAAAGGGCAACCAAGGTTTCAAACATGTTCTCATTGATTGATGGCAGATTGCACCTTCTGCAAATAGGGAAAACGACCAATTAATAATCTAATTCGGATGATTATTCAGCCAGAGAGAGTTATTGGGAAACATTTCATCCATCAGGTACTCAAACTCAGCTAAAATAGAATACCACAGAGCAGCTTCCTGTTCCTGTTATTATTTAGCCTGTACTCAATCATCATAACAGCAATGTCTTGGAACCTCCCCTAAATAAATTGAAGTGTTACCCAGCTTAGAGTCAGCAACTACTTTGAGTTTTGCGTCGCGTAATGCACAAAGCTGATGCTGCCTAGCACATAATTTACTACCCATTAAGGTTATGATACCAGCGTTGACCGATTTGGATATTTTATATACCGTTGGGAAGCTGCTGAGCTACTGATCGCTAATTGCTCATCAAAAACGTGATTGGATTACCTTGCATCATTTTATCTGAGAAATGAGGCCGAAAAAGCTGGTTTTAGCAAAGTGGATGGCTGCGCTACATTGATTACTAGAAAGTTCAAAACAGGTTACATTCATTCTTAGAGACATAGTTCATCCCAATTTTAGGTTGAAAATAATATTTGATGAGCCCAAAGTGGCTTTTTACGTCACGTCATAATGCGTGTGGTTTTTTAACTTTGATGATATAATGCGAAATTTTAAGCAACGATTTGAGACAGTTCGAATAAAAAAGGGCCAATTTTTTTGCTTTTTTCCATATTGCTGTTTAAATGACACACACCACAAATTTCAGCAATATATCAAATGTATCAATATCAGCATAGACCATCAAAGGAAGATACGTTTTGCGCCATTTATCAATAACGTCAAACATGCTGTCAAAAGGTCCAGCACTTAGGCCAGACAAATTTATTTTGAAAATTCTCACATACGAAGCCGCTTTGATTAAGCATAGTAAAAACAGGAAATGCCAACAGAATATGGCACTATGTTATAGTCTTCCTCGAATTATACCACACAGAAGGCAGAAAAACACCTTGAAAAGCCCCTTAAATTGGCTGTTTTGGGCATTCTATGTGGTATAATTCGAGGAAGACAAATACATAGTGACATATTCTGTTAGCATTTCCTGTTTGTACCATGCTTAATCAAAGCGGCTTCGTATGTGAGAATTTTCAAAATAAATTTGTCTGTCCTTAGTGCTGGACCTTTGACAGCATGTTTGACGCTATTGATAAACGGCGCAAAACGTATCTACCTTTGATGGTCTATGCTGATATTGATACATTTGATATACTGCTGAAATTTGTGGTGTGTGTCATTTAAACAGCAATATAGTGGAAAAAAGCAAAAAATTTGGACCTTTTTTATTCGAACTGTCTCAAACCATTCCTTAAAATTTCGCATTATATCAAAGTTAAAAAACAACACGCATTATGACGTGACGTAAAAAGCCATTTTGGGCTTATCAAATATTATTTTCAACCTAAAATTAGGATGAACTATGTCTCTAAGAATGAATGTAACCTGTTTAAAAATTTGTAGCAATCAATGTAGCGCAGCCATCCACTTTGCTAAAAACAGCCTTTTCGGCCTCATTTCTCCGATAAAATGACGCGCAAGTCATCCAATCACGTTTTTGATGAGTTATTAGCGATCAGTAACTCAGCAGCTTTCCAACGGTATATAAAATGTCCAAATCGGTCAACGCTGGTATCATAACCTTAATGCATCGCTGCGAAACCTTGGTTGCCCTTTAATATAAAGCCAAGTTAACCCTTCAATATCCTATGTATGAGACTGTCTTTAATAATGGGAGTTAGTGGCTAAAGATGTGCAGATTCCAAGATCTACTATCATAGCTTGTCCTGACATGAAGAAGCTTGTCTTGTCATGAAGAAGACAGGCTAAATCCACCATATCTCAATCTGAGCCTGGCCTTGTTGTGCCTGTTGTGGTTGTTTTGGAAGTGCTACCTTACAGTAACAGTGCAGAGAGAGTGAGATCCTGTCACTTTGATGTTAAGTCACAAATATGTCTACTCTGAGTCTTAAATATGCAAAATCTGGGTCTCTTGCAATATTTGACTGGTCACACTCATTACCTTACATTCACAGCATGAGCATTAGTTAAATAATAATACAATATTAGGATTAGGGTTAGCAATCTGAGTTGTGTTTCCCTATGTTCTTTTGTTATGATACTTTGAATTGAGCATGCCCTTTCATTCAGCCAACCGACTGTTTACATTTAATTATAATTGCATTGTGCTGTTGTGGGCCCATTCCCTTTTCAATAAGCCAATTTAGCAGCCCAAATTTGAAATTGTCATTATCCAACTAATGAAATAAATATGTAATGCTCCCAGTTATTTTTTGTCATTTGAAGGTATGGTAATTGAAGACCACCAAGGCAAGGACTTTTGCATTTCCTGACTTTAGACTTTGTATCAAAGCTGTGAAAAAGCTTGGGCAGTTGTGAGATATTTAAACAAATTTATGAGGTTATTAGAAACAGAGAGAGCTTCCATCCTTCCTACCCCGACCCACACAAAACCCAAAGTCAGGAAATGTAGTAGTCCGATGTTCAAGACAGCGAATGGAAGTATCCGGTATATTCAGCCAGCCTGGGAAGGGGGAAACTTTTGGTTACACCCATCCCAGGTTCCATATTTGTGATTTTCTAAATTCTGTTGACTCCAGAGTGACAAGGTTATAAGGAGATTTTTATGTATCTTCTCAATCATAAATTACCCTCAAACAAAAACTACAGAAAAAAACAAACAAAAACCAGCAGGATTTCAGAGACAGTCAAGCCAAGGCGTTGGTCAAACATAGCCAGAGAGCCAGGTTTTGTAATAGACCTGCAGACGTTCTTGTTTCTTCACTGTTTGGTAGGGTGATTTGAGAGTCTTTCATGATGATACATAAACATCCCATCATCATCTTACTCCTTGATCTCATAGTCTGTGGAGTCGACAGATATTTGCACAGCACTCACCCTTGTACTTTGTCAATGTTTGAGTTACTATCAAGTCTCCTAAATGTTGTCAAACGCAACTCTCACGGCAGCTACAACTTAAATTCTTAATTTTATTCTTTGCTCTTAGTATTATTTTAAACTCTCTACTTGTGATCAACAATAGAGCAAAGAAATTCCCTCCCACTGTTCCCTGATTTTATTAAAAAATTGAATACCCTTACCTACATTATTTTCCACTTTCTTAATGCGCCCTGGCGCTTCCGTATTCCGCTGATGTTCGTTTATTGCTACCATCAGGTAAAAGAAAATTTATGTTCCCTAGCAGGAGTCTGCAGAGAATCATTTAACCACGTCATGCAGAAGAGTCTTTTATAAATCCTCATCAATTTTAATTGTGTACCTATGTACAAAAAGAGGTTTTATGGCTTCTCAAATACATCTGTGTCCTGCAGCTGCCTCAATAATATTGCTACAATGAATGATGATGTTGAGCTTTATTATTTTTTCCTCCTAAAACCATTTGTGGGTGGTACACTGGATTGAAATTACAAGATTAAAAAGACAGGGCTCTAATAAAAACATATAAGTCAGTAAGAACAAACAGTAAGGCATTATACACTTAGAAAAATTATAAAAGAAGCTATTTTGCAGTTTTGTAGTCCTGCAAACAGGCATATGAATGTCACGAGATACACGGGTACTTCTGCTCTCCTTTCTGATGATCAGCTTGTTTAGTGGGTGGGTGTCTTGTTTACGGATTCGTAATATCAGCTTAGAGCATTGGTCTTGCATGAATAGCTTGATAGGTGGCATACCACACTCACAGATAGCTGCGTCATAGCTGAGATCGGGATAGATGACCTTCAGACCTTTTTTCGTTCTACTTGTACAACCTTATCCATTAGATTGTCAGATATTAGCGACGACCAGACTGGACAAGCATAGGTTAGAGCAGAACGGATATTTGCAGTATAGAATGTTATGAGCCCTTTACGGTTGAGACCCATACCATACAATCGGCTATCCATGTTTGAGGATACTTTGTCGATATGCTCACCAAACGTCAGACGATTGTCACACCTAACAGTTTGGCCGACTATACAGAGGTTATAGGCTGACCATTCATCCTAAAGTGATCAACATATTTTGGTTCTATGTTCTATGAGTATTGTTAGGTCACGGTAATTTCCCTGTGATAGCCTGAGATGTGCATTGGTCAGTAGAGAATACACATAATCACTGTGTGCTTCAAATTCAGGATCACCGACAGTTACTTTCTCACTTGCTTTGCTCTGTGAATTTTATCACATATTGGCAATTGTAGTTATCTCTGTTTCTTTTCCTTGCAGTTCATTTCGAGATCGAAGTCAGGTCAGAATAATGTTTCAGCAGAATTTCCGATTGGCCGTCGTCTGTTCAAGCAATCAAAATAGAAGCATGGAAGCTCACAATTTCTTAGCGTAAGTAAATGGGCTTCAGATTTTTGTGTTCCTGCAAGTTTAATGACCCTTCACTGAAATCTTCAACCATATGACACTTGGACATTATAACCTATACAGCCTTCACTGACCAACCCTATCAATTTCTCTGCCCAATCACATCAAAAGATTTACACTTTATGTTCTGACAGACATAAATTTTCTTTCCCACTTGTAGAAAGAAGGGGTTTAAGGTCAGATCGTTTGGATCCGGGAACCAAGTTAAGCTGCCGGGATCGTCCGCTGACTCGCCTAATGTTTACGACTTTAACACGACATATGAGGAGATGTATCAGGATCTGAGCAACAGAGATAGAGCCCTGTATCCTTTTTAAAGCTATATGAGCGCTTTTTTGATTATGATATTTGCTTGGGTGAAAAAGTATGGCAAATCATATGCCAATTATGATATGTTACAAGATTATCCCCATCTTCAGTGTACCAGGAGTAGGAGTTGGCTAAGTTGGTTAGAGCGCGGGTCCTTCAACACGCAAGTGATGAAGGTCGTGGGTTGGAATCCAACTACAGTCCATCGACTACTCGGGATTGGTTGGCCCCCAGGTGTGCTCCGACCTGCCTGCAAACTGAAAGCAAACTGGCGCAGACATTACGGCCTAGCAACTAAATTTTGCCGTCCATGCTTCGGGATGTGGCGAGTGATATGACATCTGATTTTAATCAACCTACCATGATCTTAAATTTTGAGTATTTCAAACTTATTTTATCTTTTTGAGCAGCAAAGAGGGAACAGTCTTAGTAGTTGAGAAAGTTTTCATTTATTAAAGCTATAGTTTCAATTGTGCCCGGAGGCGATTTAAAAAGTTGCTCATAATTAGACTATCACCTGCAAAATATATATTTGGAGGCGCTACTATACCTTCAAGCTACACAGCTACAGAGAAATAATGCTGCTGCCATACTTACCTAATTTACGTGATCAGCGACAAGCTTTCATTTGTTGATGATTGAAATGACCTTGCTGTGAACAAAAAGGCTCACCCTGAACCTGAGTGTGTGTTGAAATTTGTTACGATCTAGGAGGCATTAACACTGCATAATGTTCCATTATTTTTATCATAATCTATTCTAGAATTGCCCCTTTTGGATTATAAAGAAATCGGTGCGAAAGTATACTCGTATGAGCACAGCGGCCAAATTCTAATAACATATTCCTAGGTCTCGCACATCATCCCACATGCTTATGTGTGAGACCTAGGACATGGCCTGTTATCAGAAAGTTAGGTCCCTGCTGTATCATATTTACATAAATTAAGTTGTCTGTTACTGTGAGCAAGGAGTCAGCTAACTCCTTGCTGTAAGCGAGAGAGACAACTCCTATCTGGACTAGTGAGGTATTCAAAATAGCTGAGCTAAAATCTTTCAGTGTGCTTATTTATACTTTAATTTCCTGACTGAGACTGTCATTAGATATACACAGAATGGAATATTACACATGTTAGACAGAAACAGACGAATAAAGTCCAAACCAGAGAGATTTCAGAGCTGTAAGGAACATTTCGATGTTATTATAACCTGTGAAGAAAGAGTTTACGACCAATGTATAGAAGGTTTGTACTTGTGTGTGATTTTTGAGATTTAAAGATGTTTATCAAAGTTGATACCAAAAAAAATGAGCCAAAAACTTAACATGACAATGAATTATTGATGATGTAACTATGGATTAAATTTCTCCCCCTTGTTTGACTCTGCTCAAACAATCCTTAAAGACTACCCAAGGACAATGCATGCTATAGTCAGGCAGTAACTTATGATAAAGTTGTGTCAGATTTGCATGGTAAAAAATTTCAATGCTCTACTTGGCATGAATTATTGATGGTGAAAAGAGTTCTTACCATATTCTTACCATAAGGGAAAGTAACTCTCATTCCCTGCATAATGATGTCACAATGAACAGGAAGTGCTTGTTCCTTGTATTACACATCCTAATTCATAGTGACATCATAGTGTAGGAAATGAGAGGTATTCTTTCCGACGTTAAAAAATCATCCCAAGCAGAGCCTTAAATTGTTTTACTATGCAAAACTAACATCACTTTATCATAAGTAACTGCCTGACTATATCATGTAGTTTTTCTTATTGTCTGTATCGTTTTAAGTTGCAATGTCGCACCGATCAATGTCTCCATACCTGAATTACTCGACACCCATTGATATCTTTTCACAACTTAACAGTGGCGCAGATATGTTACATAGAGAACAGTGTAGAGTCTAACGGCTTGCTGAGAAATGTGTCATCATTGTCCTAACTCTATAGTTATAACACATGGAGTCTTAGTTTAAGTACTCAAACGGTGCAAGATGCGGGTAGAGGCATTTCATTATCAACCACAAGTGGTTGATAATGAAATGCCTCTACCAGCATCTTGCACCGTTTGAGTACTTAAACTAATGGAGTCTATGAATATCTATTTGTTTGATTTTCAGAATTATCAAACAGAGAGAGTAACTCATTAGAGATGGGAACTGAGGCTCACTTAATTAACATAGAGATACTCGATAATCATGAAGAGGCTACTATAGGTGCTTTTCTCATATGTGATCTATGTGCAATGGTGAGTAAGTTTATCATACAACTCAGAGTGAGATCAACATTGATCCAATTCGCCTGTATTTGTATTGTTCTCCCCCCAAGACGTACGGCAGCATAGTAAGCAAGTAGGATGGGAGCGCCACTAACGCAGGTAAGTGGCTTTCAAGCTTGATCGAGCGCTGAGTAATAGATTTCCTAATTAGGATCAAAATGCGTCTCATGTTAGAAAACTATAATTAATGTTGCGATTGCTCTCACTAAGCCCTATCATCCCTTGGGGAAAACAATGGGAATTTCCTTTTTTGATGAAAGGCAGCCTCACTGCTGCGATGCTGCAGGAATATTCTGTGTTCTAGGGTTATTTTGCAGACATTGTTCCAATTCAATATCAAAAGTTAAAACTTATGTCCTATTTGTCTGACTCTACTGTGCTGTTTGGGTAAAAAAGTCTAGCATTGCGCTTTTTCAACAACTCTCTCTGAAGGGGAAGTGTCTGGTCAGAGTGGGAAAGTGCTTGGTAATGTAATTCTACAACCAGCTATCCCAACACAATCTGTGCACTTAAACTAATACCTAGCAGCAGGAGTTGCTCTCCCATGACACATAAGAACACAATTACATTGTTGTCTATTTTTAGAATACCACACAAACAGATAGATCACTGGGACAAGTTATGAGTTCCATTCGATTGAATCTTGTCCTTTTCCTATGCCCATGTGTGCTAAAACCCCTCAACATTTCCAAGTCCCACACTCACAGGCTTCATTCTCTAATTGTTTACTTTTATTTTGCAGCTTCAAGACTCTGAAGATTTAGACAATGAGATCGATGAATTATTACAAGATTTTGAGAGCCGATGTCAACGTCCAATTCTGCACACAACTGTATTCTACTAGTATATAAAGTAGCTACTACGTTGTGTCTCACTCATTATGCCAATATGATGGATCGTCACTTTGAATGTATTTGTTATTGTGTCCTAAGGTGATTTTACCATTTTGAAAAGTGGATATTCATGTCAAACATTTAAATGCTGTCTTCTTCCATTACTTCATATCTGCTGTGTTAGTATCTGTTGTTTAATATCAGCAATGTTTTGTTTGTAAATAAGATATCAATCCATGTTAATAGTATATCCTCTGTATCTTATGATTCAAGAGGTTAATGCATGATACCAGCAATGTTTTGGCCATGTTGACATCATCATGACAAGTTTATATTTCTGTAACTGACTAAGAGAAAGGGGAGCTGGGGACAATATGCTATACACCTTGACACGTCACATCATCAGTTAATGTAAGAATATATTTTTATAATTATCCGATGGCTTTTTCCTTTCCGATAACATATTATAGTATCATATTGTTGATAAAATACAAAAGTTTTACAAAGAGCCCTTTCAACTGATCATACAACAAGAACACTGTTTGTCAGTCTTGCATAGTGACTGTCAGTAAGATAACTAAATGTCACAGCAATATCAGGATGATTGCTATCCTCACCATGTATACGCTTATACATGTCTAGCGATAGTCTGTAGTATTCTTCAGCTTTGTTATACTTATTCATTGCCTTATAACAGTGACCGAGATTATTCAGTGACACAGCGATCTTAGTGTGATCGCTATCTTCACCATGTATACGCTTATACATGTCTAGTGATAGTCTGTAGTATTCTTCAGCTTTGTTATACTCATTCATTGCATGGTAACAGTGACCGAGATTATCCAGTGTCACAGCAATGTTCGGATGATCGCTATCTTCACCATGTATACGCTTATACATGTCTAGTGATAGTCTGTAGTATTCTTCAGCTTTGTTATACTTATTCATTGCATGGTAACAGTGACCGAGATTATTCAGTATCACAGCAATGTTCGGATGATCGCTATCTTCACCATGTATACGCTTATACATGTCTAGTGATAGTCTGTAGTATTCTTCAGCTTTGTTATACTTATTCATTGCATGGTAACAGTGACCGAGATTATTCAGTGTCACAGCAATGTTCGGATGATCGCTATCTTCACCATGTATACGCTTATACATGTCTAGTGATAGTCTGTAGTATTCTTCAGCTTCCTTGTACTTCCCTGTCTTTTTCATTAAAAGCCCAGTACCGTTGAGAACATCTGCTATCTCAGCCCTAATGCTGTCCTTACCGTATATACGTTTATACATGTCAAGTGATGATTGAAGATAGTAAGCTGCACTTGAGTTATTGCCCATATTTAGGTAATTGCCCCCTATGTTAAAAAATAAAAGAGCAACCCCTAGGTGGTTGATATCCTGACCGTAAAGATTCTGGTAAATTCGCAGTGACTTTTTAAAGTATTTTTGAGCCTGTTTATAATCATGTCTCCGACATAAGGAGTTTCCGACCACATTGAAACCATGAGCAGCTGCAGGTATGAGACTATCCTCCCCATACAGATGCTGCAACATGCTCTGGTATTTACTGCAATATTTTGATGAGGTATCAATATCATCCATTTCGTTATACATATAGGCTAGTGCCTCTATACAATCAAGCAAAGCTGGTGTTGGATGTTCTAGTACTGTCACTCTTTCCCCAGCTGCGATTTTTCCAAGTTCAAGTGGCTTCAAATTCTGACCATCATAGATTTGCTTGCCATAATAATCGTATTTCACTTCACAGCATGCTTCACTGTAGAAATATTGCAGCGCTGAGAGTAAATACTTTTCAGCTTTTTGGCATTGTCTTAAATCGACATACAGTCGCCCTATACTAAGACTGATATCTCCTGATGAACTTGTAGTTGCACTCAGCAGGGTGTGGAGCGCTGCATTCAAATTTCCTAGTTGACGTTGACAGGTAGCGATGTGGAGAGTCACAGAATTTTCTTTGTATCTGACGTCATGCAAGCTTAAATGAACGAAGAGACCTAGAGCTTCCTTGAAATATAGATTATCTTTGAAAATACTCGCGATCAGATATACAGTGTCCAGACTGCGAAGGACACTATGACTGTCCAACCAATCTTGAATTGTCCTCTCATCTAAGTCTTCTATCGGCCCAAAGTGATGATCAAGCAAATTGAATGCTTTAGCTGTGTGCCCAGTATAGTGGAGTGTGGAGACCCTGAGCAAGGTTGGTTGGTCCATTGTCGTGTCTGATGGAATTTCATAGTTTTTACACAGAGTACATATTCCATTGGAACCAGTTAAAGTCATGCATCCTTTTATCGGAACCATCAAGTCAGCTAGTGCTAGGAGCAACCCTGAATGCATATACCATCGATCACCTGGTGATTTGGTTGTTACTTTTAAATTTGTGATATCAGTTAATTGTCTCTCTGCTGTTGATATTCTGTCATCTTGAGAGTCGTGGTACAGGTAAGCAGAGAGTCTGATAAAACAGGCGACAGCAAGCTGGAACATCAGAGATTTATGGAAATCCACAGATATTTTCTTTTCAGAAAGCAACCGCTCAGCAGTATGCCATGCGTTTTCACCAAAGACTTGATGTACCACTGCCAGATCGTACAAAAGTATCGAGGGAAATCTATAGAGTTGTCTTTTCACATCTACTGTATAAGCTTGGTCTAATAAGCGATCATCGGGAGTAAAGTCAAACTTCTTCATATCGTTAACCAGCATATTCCCATTCGCAGTCACTCGTTCTTCACTGAGCTTGCATGAATTCATGTGACCTTTGAGGTTGGCGAGCAGGGTGTTGTCTCCATGTGTATATACTGCTGTCATATACGATAGCATTGCTGTGAGGTCACCTCTGATGGAATCCTCGGTAGGATTATTCAGTACATGCTCATATGCAATGCCCAAATCTCTGGGAGTAGTTATGAAACTGTACATATTGTTGTCCAGACCATTACCAGTTGGTATATTACCAGCCCCTGCAGATAATCCATCTATTTTGAGTCCATTTTTCGCAACGTCATCAAACCACCCATCTAGCTCTTGTATTGCCATATACTTAAGCTTAGTTTCGCCAAGATTACCTATCACGAAATAACTAGTCATCGCTAGCTTTTTGAAGTACTCTTCTGTTACTGGGCTTTTCGTCTCAATAAGAAATATGTATTCTAGATCCGAGTACGGGGTGGCCTCCCCTCGAGCTAATGAGCCTATAGCTATAACAGTAAATGCACAGGGTGGTTTCTGTCCCAACACTTCCACACTTTTACCCATGACCTCTTCGACATACTCAATCATCCTATCTGTGCAAAATGTCGAAACTTGTTTAGCAGAAACAACAAAGTCTCCCATCATATCTCTGGTCGCTTTTCCTGACTCAACTCCAAATCGCTCAGATAGTTTTTGAGTTCCTTTAATATTGTTTCGTACCTCATCTCTTATTTCATGCAGTCTGCTGAGAAGTTCAGTAGTTATTTTCTGCTGATCCTCATAACTGATCACTGCTGATCCTTTCCAGTAGGCCTGCTGTACCTCAAATATATTCTCTCTCCAGCCGTCATGTTCAGGTTTTCTTACTGATACTGAGTTATAGAGTGTGTGTGCCTGTACAAAGATGATAATAATTCCAGTCTTAATTGTTTTTTCTTCAGCAGCAAGTTACTGTGATCTAGTTTTTAGATTTTAGAGTTGACGATAATAAAATTAGATTTAACATTGTTATTTAGTTTACTGAGTGATGAGAATAAGATAGACCATGTGGATACCAGACTTGAGCTGAGCTTTCACTCTGTGCATCAGTTGTACTAATACCACAACACACAGAGAGTTCTATCTAGCCATAACTATTTGAAATATTCTCTTATCTGCTGCCTGATTGTAATTAATTGGGTTTAGCATCGAGCAACAGTTAAAAAAACTCGGTCCAGTGGAACATTTCAAATAAGGTTTAACTGTCAAAAGCACTAAATTCAGTCAAAAGATTTACCATGACCTGATAATCTATAGATTTCATGGGCAAAGTTATCTTCATTTGGACAAAAAGATTTGGTTCCTACACCATCTGTTTGTCAGCGACTTACCCTCAGACAATCTGTCCATTCACCAGTTCTCTGATATTTCTTGTAATAGAACTCTGCTAGACGGGCCAAGTGCTTCACCTGGACCTGTAGATTATATTTACCTCCCACACTGCAGGAGTAATCCCTCTTGAACTCCCGCAAATAGTCTGCATTATAATCCATCTATATACAAGTAAATAACAGATTGTATAATTATATTGTTTTAAGAAGAACATATATATTGGAAATGTCCCCTCAGGAATGAAGGGGAGAATATTCTGATGACTTTTTGTTAATTTCCATAAATCCAAGCTATCTTGGAAACTGCTTCTCACGCCCCTTTTAAAAATCCCAATTGTAGAATGACAAGAAAGGTAAAGTGATTCCTCATCCACCTCCTCCAAAAACTTGGTTTATACTTTTGAATTCCTGGCATTTGGGTCTGCAACTCATATATTTGTAACATATTAATCAATTAATTAATTAATTAATGCTAATCATTTCCAGAACGAACACTGCAATGTGATTGAGGCGCGACATGAATTGCTCAAGAAATAGTCCCTCTTTTATCATTTGATGTGTCAAGTCATGAGAGAGGATGTTGAAAAGTGGAGATGGCAATCAAACTCAGTTTCAGGGCCACGCTACAATGGGGAGGGGGTCACTGCAATCTTCAATGCATCAAGCTGAGTGGAATCGATAAAATGCTAAGAGCTGCAGCCAAACATTCTAGCACAAAATTCTCAAAATATTTGATTGTTAACACAGGTTGATTGAAAAACTACCACATTGGCAACTTTTGTTTTGGTTGATTTTTCAATAATTAGATATCAGCGCTTTGTTTACCTGAACTGGTCTTGTAACATAAAATCCTAAATTATGATATCTTCATTGCATCAATAAATGCACATTAGTATGCATAGATAGAGGTTAGTGTCCTAATATTGTGGTAATCGTTGACAGGAATACACTGAGTTTAAATCTGAGGGCTGCTGTACAAGTTACTCACCTCTGTCTCCTAGTCTGGGCCACAAACCAGAAAGTCGATGGATGCTGCGAAGATCCTCTCAATTCTGTTACCCTGCTGTCTGAAATATTCCAATTTCAGAGTTCAACTGTGCAGAAGAAAACTAAAAAAAAAGAAAATAGCCTGGCATACATTTAAAATTACCGGAGTGGGGTTCGCTCACCGGGGGGGGGGGGCAGATTTGCATTTGTGATACTCCCTGATGTGGTGGGATCCTTGGTTTTTCTCAAATGCACCAAATACTGTCAACTTGGAATAAAAAGTTCATGTTAATCAATCAGGTAAGGAGATAATCAAGGACCTTGTCGGAACCATCAAAATACACAATCATTGTAATCAACAAATACTGCCACATCAATTAAAATGGCTAAACTGAAAGTAAACACCATATGATGAGATGAGTGGTATTTACTGCAGTATAAAAACCTTGTCAGAGATGAAAGTGAAGTGACTCTGTAGACTTCTGAACCGCTCAGTTCCTTACCTAGGTATGAAAATCTTGACTTATCTTATCAGTTAACAAAAAGCCTCTAGCTAGATGTTTGTATGTATGTATAGATGTTGCGTTCTTCGGAATCCGTTACTCTAAAATATAAACAAATTTATCATCAAATTTTGTTGTTGAAGGGGGCAAAGTGTGCTGTTTTGTGTCGAGAAAGATGATATGTCAGCAGTTGCTTAGAAAGAGTTCAGGAAAGTTCTGTCTATAATCAATATGCACCTGCTTGTAAAAGCTTTTATTGTATTGAGATCAGCTAACCATGCACAAGGTTGCAGATGTTGGAAAATTCAAACACAATTCCAACAAAACAAAAAATTAATTATAAATCTACAGATAGCGGGATGGGGGGGGGGGGGGAGTTCCAAAGAGAAAACATTTACATGCATACACTAAGTGACCTTAATTAGCATGAGAAAAGAAAATGTAATCAACTTTGATGTTGGCTAGAATCCTTAGAAAGGAGACAGCCCAATAACACTTCTGTCTTTGAACGCTTGAAAAACATTGTAATTGTGATGTGTATAATGTCACTGCCAGAAAGTGATGAACTCTGCGCTAGCAACATTTTATTCAGCACATTACAACATTTACCTTTTGATTGAAGACTCCTTGTCTGTCAGTCACAACACAGAGTACAGTCACAATCTAATTTAAAACCTCTATTTATTATTCACTTATATACTTTAAGCCCACTTACTGTTTACTGGGAAGGATTTCAGCTAGATATACGAGGAAATTTCGTCTTATTTCTCGGAGAATGAAAATGTTCCTGTTATGACCAGCTTACAAGTTGTGTTTTGACTAGCCTTGTGTCGTGCTCTCATTGATTGCAACATTAGCTGAAATCACGTAAAACAAAATATTTGTGTGTATGAAAATCAAATCATCACACAGAAAACTTGGCACTAAACTACATTCCTCTATGTGACAGGCTTGTGTAAGGGGATATGATATTATTGTATGTGGGTACAAAAGGATTAATGCCTGTTTGCGATAACATAATATGTAGATAACCAGTAAAAGTGGAACACAGAAGGAGAGGCTTCTATTCAGTCTAATATTTTTCTTCAGATGAAACTTCAATCTCTGGCGGCCATCATTTCATAGTTTATATGGACAAAATTTAACCGCCACATTCCACCTGAATAATATTAAGGGCAAATATCCGATAAGAAAGTGGAGTCACCTAGTAGATTTGAATCTAGTGTATGAGACAAAAGTTGACCTCCAGTTATTGCCCAACTTTGTGACCTTGCCTCTATGCTAATAAACATGTATGTATTTATGTAATCAAGTCTGCACCATAGTATTGCGAGAGGCAACTCCCGGTCAAAGGTTACTACTGTTCCATCAGGGAGTTTGTTCCATTGTGGCTCGAATGTATCCTGATATTGGGCTTCAATTGCTTTCCTAATTTAGGTTTAATCAGCCCCCAAGCTGCGGAGACAAACGTATGCCTAAACAGTTTGCAGAGTGGTTGGATTCAACACTGCCTCAAACAATCATTAGCCGGATAATACTGTCAATGTGATACCAGTTCACTTATCAGTGCTACTGAATCCCTCTCAAGAGATGGGTGATCACATGTCTCAATTTAGCATCGACACACAGTCACCCCTTACTGGTGCCAATGCACTGTAAAGGGCTGGCAGCCTGGCTATTCATCCACATATTCCCAGCTGGCAAGGTTTAGCCAGCAACCTTCTGTAGAGGTTGCCTATGGGCAGCTTTATTGTTGGCCAATATCCTCTGACATCACCTTTCTTTGATAGGTATGCCAGAGGGAGCCAGATATCCCCATTTCCCAGCAACAGATATAATTGGTTGTAGATGCTTCTGCTTTTATACTCTATTTTATTGCCATTGGCGGATGCAGAAATAACCTTTCTGGACTGACAACACATAGCCAACACTCAAAGATTAATGTATTTACCATCTATTAGTATGGCTCCAGCATGAGAACAGTTTACTCCCCATTGTTTTCGACAGGGCTCTTAACCACTCAGGTTTAGCCCGAGTTACTCAGATTTTTGGATTCAACTCAGGCTACTCAGGGGATTTTAGAATGTAAGCTAGAAACTCAGATTTTGCTCGTTGGCAGAGATGAATAATATATAAACAATGCTAAATGTTGCCTTACAATAATTTATGCCATATTATTAATGAATGATCAGGTATTAGATTCTAGTTGTGGTAAGCTATGTAAATAATACTGCACTGCCAAACTAATAATACCAAAGATTATAAATACTCTCACTGCACTGCCTATTCAAGTCATTTATGTGAAATTGATATGGCTAAATTCCAATTTGCATTTGAGAATGCTTTTAAAATTTAGCTTGTAACGAACTTGACAATGACAATGAACAATGATTTCTAAGGGTTATAGAATATTGACACATTACACCCAGACCCCCACTGAGATGAATAATAAAGATAACATCAAGCTTTTGCATGAGAATAATGTGCGGTATTTGTTGTGGGTATTTTATTTCATTTGTGATAAGCTTTGCTCTTTTTGAATTGCCAATCCCAGTGATTTGCGAAATAGATTATTATGTCTAAATAGAAGTTTAGACATGTTAAAAAAGTGATTTTGCAGGTGAACCGGATAAATCCAGGCAATGATTTCAATAGCATCACATTACATTTATTATGCCTTTCTACCCTGGCGCCTTGATTCGTCAGCCTTCAAATCAATATTTCTACAAACAGCCTGTGGCGATGGCCATGGTTAATCCATATGAATTGGTTCATCTGGATCAAATCTAAAATTGTTTACGATTTTATGTTTACAAGAAATGCTCTAGGTTTTTATTGATTTACTTGCGATCACAAACATGAAATGTTGCGATAAAAGGATGCATATACTTTGTCAATAAAGGAGGCTGTTGCTAGAGTATGGAACTTGCAATTGAGGTCATCGCTCTAGAAAATTGTGTATGATGTGATGCTCATCAGCAAAACAGCACAATAATATCGAGGTCGCCTCAAGCCTCAAATTCTTGGCAACATTAAAAACTTTCCTTAGTAATTTCTTGTCTATGGTACATATGATCATGTGCAAAACAGGCAGACAGTATACATCAAGAGGGAAACTACAAAACTTTTGAACATGATGAAAGCTAATGGCTTTGAACTAAGATGCAACATTTTTTTAACAACATACATTCTTTGACTCGCTTTGCCAGCTATTCTTTGCACATAATCTTCAAATCTCAGGGGTTTCACCCGACAATATTTCGGTGCCATCTCAGGCGTACCCTCAGCTGTTTATGCTCAGGGTGTTTTAAACCTTAAAAATACCACTATGTGACATGCTAATATCAAAACTCAGGTTTCGAATCCTCCCAGGTTGAGAGCCCTGGGTTTCGATGGTACAAATTTACTTCAGTATCAATCCTAGAGGTCTAGGCTGAGTGTAAAAATGGTTGTCATGGTTACGTCGATGTAATTTGCAGGCCAATGTAGCATTTGTCTCCCCTAGCGAAGTGCTTGTTTTTGAGAATGCTTTACATCCAGACACCAAGTAATCAAATAAGACATGAGCATCCTCATTTAATTCCTGTGAACCAGTATCACATCCAAGAAATTTGAAATAGGCAAATACGACGTGGCCATTGATTGAATCAATTGCTTCTGACACCACTTAATACGCAACACAACAAGTGGTGGTCAGGAAATGATACATTTGTTAAATTATGAATTAATTATTCTTGCTAAGTATCTAAATACCAAATGCTAATTGCGCTTAGCAAGGCAGAAGCACTCTACAGACCCCACTCAGCCAGTACCGCTTACTCCCTCTCCCACAGGCCTTCTGGGTAATTTTAGAAAATTAATAAATGTAACAAATATATTAACTATATAATCTTAATATAGAAATTGGATAGAGACAGTTAATAATATCCCTGATATACCCTTCCCTGAGAAGGATATAAAACCTCTATTAAACTTCTTGAAGAGGTTGCAAAAAATCCCTTTTTGGCAACCTCTTCCACCGGTCCATATGGCATACTATTGGTAACAGTGTTCAGCCTCTTCCGGTAACCTCTTTCCAACTCAGTTTAGACAACTCGTTGCCCGCTGGGTTGGGCCAACCTCATCAGCTCCTTCCTCCGCATAGAAATGCGTCTAAAAGTTTTATGAAATGAATAAAAACATACCTATGGAGAAGCACTAGAAAGAAAGTCATATGCAAGTTGTTAGTATATAGATTGTCTCGTCTTGTGTGATGGTGATACACTTGAAATGGTGCACTTTGGGGTGTACACTAACAACTAGTTAATGGCAGATGCTCAATTCATATAAATATACAACTCACCGAATTACACTATTCTACCTCTGAATCGACAACCATCAAAGTAATTTAATCCTGATCGACTTGTCCTGTTACGGTGATATCGAACCTAGAGATAGACAAAAACATGGGTGAGAGACAATGTCATGATAGAAAACATATACAAGTATAAACAGAACAAGATATTAACTCGCAAGCACAATCACGCAATCATGTTGTTGTTGTTTGTTGTTGTTTGTTGTTGTTTGTTGTTGTTTGTTGTTGTTTGTTGTTGTTTGTTGCTGTTTTTGTTGTTATTTTCTGGTTGTTTTATAATACTATCTAATACTGAATATGTGGCTAGATATCTGGGTCCTGCTGCCACATATTTCAGCTCCAATTAATATTTTTGTTGTGCTCAGCTCTCTCGGTGGATCAAGAGTCCCCGAGCTAAACTCTTTACTTGCTATTAATACCTCACTCACTCTCCCTAATCATCCATGTTCAATCATGTATGAACCAGGGCTTCCCATTCATACTGTTAAACATATTTGTGATACTTTGTAGTTGTCTTCTCTTGTACACGAGAAGGCAACTAGCTAATGTAATACATAAAATTCCTCATACTCACAATCTCTACTAGGATTCACATTACGCGTAACCACATTCATCTAAACTCGTTCACAACAATGGTCTGTTCCATACCTGTCAACCCTCCCGGTTTGGCCGGGAGTCTCCCTGAATTGGAGCAATCCTCCCTGAATTGCAAAAACCTCCCTGAATTCTCCCTGAATTCTCCCTGAATTGAGAAAATGATGGATTTTTTTTCATCAAGTGAAATATTTTTGATTACCTTGGATACAAATCGGATATACTGACAGAAATAGGTACTAAACCTGAGTAGTGTCGTAATACAGCAGTCTCATTGGTCATAATCACAAATCCTACAACCTAATTGGCCAGAGAATTTCTGACAATCTAACAGATTTCCCACTTTTGAATGTTTGTTACAAAATTTGTTTCCTGTGTGAAAGCAAGGGTGAGAAAGTTTTTTTTCATTCATTCAAAGACTCAAACTCTGTTTTCTTCCACTAACTTGTAGGCTACTACCACCCACAACTGTCCATGGCCTCTTCTAGCAAGAAACCCAAATATTTATGCAAATATAGCAAAGCCTGGGAATCCAAGTTTTCGTTTGTGAAGCCATCCAAATGTGGCTCCACTCATGCTCTGTGCACCATCTGTAAATGTGATGTGAAAATTACTCATGGGGGTGCAAATGATCTCACCCAGCATGCCAAAAGTAAGGGCCACATAGAGACAGAGAGGATGCTTCTCAGCAGCAAGTCAATATCTGATTTCTTTCCTTCTAAGTCAGTTATACAAACAAAGGTGAGTGGGAATGACTGGAGTGAGTGAGTGGCAGTGGCCCACAATCTTATCCATGATCATCAAGCCAAAACCAACCAACAACACCCCTGCTTTGGCTTGGCTTGGATCATGGATGGGGGCCACTCAGATAGCCTGCGCATCCACACAGACAGCTACTCAGCCTCAATCTCTAGCATGATAATAACAACGATGATGAAGAATATGGCTGTTCAGTTCACACTAATCACAACACATTTGTGGTGTGGAATATATTATCTTGTCATATTAGACCTTTGTTATGTTATGAAATTTGTCAAACGTCAGTGGATGATGGGTGGGTGGTGGGTGACATGGTGAGTCTCTCTGTCAATCACGCTCATGCCTCTTCCACATTCTACAGGTTACTAATGCTGAGGGGTTATTCGCTATGATGATTGCCCAGCACAACTGCAGCTTCAGTCTGGCCGACCACTTCTCAGATCTGGCGCCGCTGATGTTTCCAGACTCGGAGATTGCAAAGCGGTACGGATGCCGCCGCACAAAAACTATGGCGATGATACGAGGTAGGTTGATTGATTTAGCCTACGGAAATGTCACTTAATAATTTTTGGACTATGATTCTGCTCTCCTACGGACTGCTTTGATTTCCAAACACCAGGATTCCATGATCAAAGCAGTCTGTAAGAGAAACTTGTAGGCTATAGTACACTTTCTAAACCTTCGCCCTTCATTTATTTATAGAGGGTTTCGCTCCGGAGTTCAACAAGAGCGTGAGTGAGCTCTGCCGCACCTCGTTCTTTGGTTTGATGTGTGATGAGACGACAGACCGGGGTGTTGACAAACAGCTTGTTATTCTAGCTCGACTCTTTGTGGCTGGTAAGGTGGTGGCCAGGTTCATCGACATGCCCACCTGCAATCTCAGCACCGCTCAGGACTTGTTCGATGCGCTGAATGAAAGCTTGAGGTGAGCAACATGAGTGGGCCCAGACACAATTACAGTAGGCCTAAAAAACAATACAATGGCATTTTCGAACCCTCCGCACACCACAATATACCTACCAGCCATTTACTGGCCGCTTGCTATGGCAACTAGCCGTGATTATAATATTGATCGGTACAACGCGGAAGGACTTACAAATAATGTTAATTATTTCATTACCTTTTCAGCATAGATTTTACTAAATATACACATGGTAAGTATTATCGCTGTGTGGTGCGGTAAATATTGGTAACACTGGGCCAGGGCTGGCGTTTCTGCAGACCATGAAATAAATATGAGCATAAATCAAATGTGAGGATAATATTCGCAGCAGCAGCAGGGTAATTGAAACTTAGATTGATTTATGTTTTTCAATAATAACCTTTCCTGTCAATTCTCACCATGCTATCTAACCCTTCGGCAGCGAGTGTATGTGTGCACCTTTCACTTTCATCAATTCCTAGTAATACAATAACTAACTGCCAATACTATTTGATGACTATGTACCGGCCGTACAACCACCTCTTTAGCTTCACAAAGCTATACTAGAAAGACTCTGTTTTTTAATTTTTTTAGTTCTCGGGAAATTCCATGGACGAACGTCATCACCTTTAATTCAGACAACTGCTCCGTGATGAAAGGAGTCCGCAGCGGAGTAATAGCCAAGATCAAGGAGGTGCAGCCCAACATCATTGATGTGGGATGCATCTGCCACCTGTCAAACTTAGCTGTGGGTGCCTCTCTGAAGAACTCACTGTTCGACGTCGACAGGTTTCTCTGCGAGCTCTGCAAGTACTTCAACCAAAGGTAGGCTTATGACTCTCTCTCTCACCCTCAATGTAAGTTTGATGACTTCGCGTGATTGTAATCTTAGTTGCCATGCAAATTTGTTTGTCTAGCTGTAGCATGAGCTTGTCTCAATCTTTAACTATATTGGTAAGTGATAACTCATTGCTAGGCTAAATTCGGTAAGTAGCTAATAAGTTATATGTTGGATTTGTTTGGTTGTCAGCTCTAAGAGATGTGAAGAACTGAAGGAGTTCCAGCGGTTCGTGGGAGTGGAGGAAAAGACCCTCATCAAACACTGCCCAACACGCTGGCTGAGTATGCGGAAATGTATCATTCGGGTGATAGACCAACACGCTGCCCTCAGATCATTCTTCCAGGCCCAGAAGGACGTGGACGATCCCCGCAGCAAGGTAGCAGATATATTCAAGACCTTGGACGACCCCCTGCTCTTACCATGGCTGCACTTCCTGAAGACGGCGTTGCTGCCATATTACAACTTCAACGCGAAGTTTCAGGTGAGGTGACTATCTTTTCAATGCTATGCAGTATTAGAGACGAAGGTAACTCAAAATTGTCTCAACATCATTGTGACTGGCTTGCATAGCGATGATTTTGAGATTATTTTTGGTGTGGGTTATATAATTGCCGTCTCACTGTAGGGTGAAGAGGTGCTCGTCATGGATCTCCACGGATCGATGGTGAAGCTGGTGAAGACCGTTCTCTCCTAATACGTGCCGGTCGGACTGATCCGGGCTCTTGGGGGAGATCTGCCAGAGATTGCCCCTGTACATGATCTGCGGGCTGATCAGCTCAGTGACGGTGAACTATTTGTGGGGACGGAGGCCAGGGTGCTGCTGACAGCTTTGGAGGAGGACACGGCCCCAGCTCAGATCAGCAAGTTTCTCAGGTAGGCCATAGATGCAATGGTTAGGCTAAATTATTGGTATGACTATTCAGCAAAAGATGTGATGGACTTCTGCTTTTGTAGACTATTCAAACCTGTGGCGTTCTTTTGCAGTGCTGCACGGTGCTTCTATGAGCAAGGAGTCCGAAAGATGCTGAAGATCTTCCCTCTCTCAGACAAGATGCTGCAGCTGGTGCCGGCAGCAGACCCAGCACATAAGGAGGAATTCAGCGCCCACCAGATCCAGACTCTGGCTAAAAAACTGAACATCCATACAGACCCGGAGGCACTGGACGGCGTGCACACAGAATTGATTCAGCATCAGTTTGATGACGACTCACCACCATCATCAGGTGATGTAGTATCATTCTGGCATCAGGCAGCCTCCATCTACCCTAATCTCAGTGTGGTTATGAAAGCTCTGCTGATCATTCCCCACAGCAATGCACAGTCAGAGCGGGCATTCTCCATGTTGAAGAAGGTGTTCACCGATCAGCGGGCAGATCTCTGCAAAGAGACTGTCAATGCCCTGATGTCAGTGAAGATGAACACTGATGTGTGCTGTCACAAGACATCTCTCGACTCAACCATGCAGCAGAAACTAAAGCGTGCTGCTTTCACATACAATGAGAAGCATGGCTCTTACACCACCACTGACTAACTATTATTATTATGAACTTTATTATCGTATGCTGATCAGGTATGCTCATACAGTAAGACAATATGAACATACAAATGGAGATCATGCCGACATTTGGTGTAAAAAATTGCACTAAATTGATACACAATAAGCCAAAACTGAATTTACACCACAAATTGACTATCAACTACGGACATTCCTTATATTTAATAATTCAGATATTGTGTGCGCTTCATCCCAACTTATCTCATCCCATCTTTATTTTGATAAGCAATAGCCCAGCCCAGGGCTTCTCCATGATAACTCTTTGTTAAAATCTGAATAGAATAATTGTACAATACGAAACAATTTGCAATTTATTACTAAATAATTCTCTGCCTACTCTGTACCATAGTGTTATTAGTGTGTAGGCCATATTCATCTCATCTTACCCCATTTTTCTTCATTTTAATAACCAAATAGCCCAGGGCTTCTGTGGGCGGGGCGGCGCCCCGCACCCCGCTGTTGGGGGGGGGGCAAGCCCCAGTATGCAGATTTCATCACATCCAAAATCAGATAAACTATTTGATGCATTTTCAATGGTATGTAGGAATTTATTGATAATGCGTACTTCATTAGGAGGAATATAGACAGAAACAAACAGGATATTTAAAGACTTGAAAACTACTGAAACAAAAACAGCGTCTTCTCTTTATCTTCTAATTCTGGAATGTGGGTGTAATGTAAACTAAAATTTACAAAGATTGCAACTCCACCAGAATATGACGTTTTACATTTTTTAAAGAAATAATGTAACCCAGAATGAATTGGTCAATATCTAGATTATATGATTTAGTGTCTGAAATAAAAGAAATATCTACAAAACATTCAATCATATAATTAGATAGTGCCGTAAGGGAGTGTTGTGATAGTCCACAGATATTTATTTGCATGAGTCTAAGTTTGTTTAAAAGAAGCTCAGGCATCCTGGTTTTCAGTTAGGAGTGATTGGATGTTTTGGTATTTTGTACACTTTTTATCATTAGCCTTATGGGGCATGGTGCAGTTGCAGCATTGCGATTTAGTTTTGCAGTTTAACAGTTACAACATATTTTGTTGTTAGCACATATATTACTGGAATGACCGTATTTCCAGCAATTAAAACATTGTGTAACATTTCGATGCAGGTTCTTTTTACGAGGTCAAGGGAGAAGAAATCCAACTTATTGTTTTACTTGATTCACTACATTTTATTTCATCCATCCTGGTGTGACGATGGTGTGTAAGATACAGCAAAGTGTGATATAAAAATACAGCAGTCTTTTATCTAATAGGTGTGTTGGCTTTAAGCTCTGGTTCCAAAAAGCTGACGTGCCTTGGGCCCCTATCGCTTTTATAGTAGCTACTCCAGGCCAGACACGTCAACTGTACATTAGTTATTTTTTATGATCACAATCTGTCCTTGTCACAGGAAACCATCATTCATTCAGTGCCGTGACCAAAGGAAGTTCACATAGATAAGATATGAAAACAGGGGAGACGACATTATCATTAATTTAAGTTCACTTCGATCAGATATGAAAACAGCGGAAACGACATTAACATTTATCCAAGTTTACATCATTCAATTATAAAACCATGGAATTATTTAAGCTCTGCTGTCTCTACTTATTTAGCATCCCGTAGTTCTTAACGAGGTAATCTGATTTATATGTTACAGCGCTACTTCTAGTGAGCAGTTTAAACTGATATATTTTCTAGCCATAATGAGTGGATGATTGCATTTTCTAGTGCCTCCCTGGATGGAAAAAACAACTTTAACAATATTCAGTGGACCCCTCTTTGATATAAGTCTAGTCGCATTAGCTTGGGGATGTATTAGGTGCAGATCAGTATTTATGTCATCATCACTTATGAATTTAGGAATACCCCGAACAATGCCATGGGTTGATGTATGAGTCACAAGCTTTGAGATAGGATTGATTATGCTTTTGACTTTGTGAAGCATGAACTTCTCCAGTCATTCACTAGATTCGCCGAAAAGTGACACCAACGACTCGGAAACCTAGTCGTCACTATAAACCTCTTTCTAAGCAGCACCTCAGTGCATACATCGTCTACTAGACGGACAGCAACATTATTATTAGCGTTATACGGATTGAACCTCGCTAAGGTATAGAAGCTATCAAGCTCTAGGCAGCAAACTAGATACAAAGACGTTATGGATCTAAAACCAGGACTATGTTCAGAGAACCTGCACTGGATACTTCTCAAAGCAGACAGAAGAGAAGTACTGAAGAGAGGCAAAAGTCGATCCATTGTGTTAGATATAATTCAGATACTGTAGAATGGGTTTATAACACGCTATAATATTTAACGTTTTTGTGCCAAAATTGGTTCTTGAAATTTTAACGAAAATATTATTTAACTATTGACTTGTCTTAATCAATTAATGTTTACTATTGACCTGACCTCAACAATTTATTTCTACTAGGTTTTCATATTGCTAGATAAGATAAGTGCAAGCACAAAACAGCTGCTGCTTACAAAAATTATGTGCTCATGTCAGGAGGGTAGACAACTCCAATCCAGTAGTTTGATACTAATTACAGACTGTGTGCATAACAAACTGCCAATCCTATGAGTATTTGGTACTATACAACAATAATCCCATGATAATTAATCATAATATACCAGTGTAAGAGCAAGCCCTGCACTCCCTGACATTAAATAAATGTTGTCAACATAAACCTATAAATACATATTTATATGTTTATGGTTGTCAAGAATGATTACATTATTGATTTTTTATTGGTTTTTATTTTACCTATTCTATTGAGGTCGTTAAAGTCGTTAACAAATATGTCGTTAATGAAACCCATTCTACAGTATAGGTAATTATTATTTTTACTTGGTATGGTATTTTATTGTATAATCGACAAACAAGTGAGATGATAAGGAAGCGGCGCTGAGAGGAATTTTATACAATAATAAAACGCTGTCCAAGTTATTCCTGTGGCCTTCTGTTATAATTACTATTATTACATTGCCATTATATGGGCTACAGCAGGAGAACCTTCAGTTGGAGTTAGCCGCCTCAAACAGCAAACTTTGTTTGATGACGGTGAAGCACACGGTTTTCACCTATGATAGAAGCATGGTATGTTTATAAAATATGGCGGCTGCAGCTATATTTTTACTACTCAAGAGTGTGTAGGGATTTTCATGGTCATCAAACTAATTACCTAACTAAGATAAAGTTTGATCAGGTCTCCTCATACTCTTCATGCTATTTAGTGCTGTCAAGTGTCATCTCTAATTTAGTACCCGTCAATATACATGCATTACATTATAGGTCTCAGTTAGATCAAGTTTTATCCAATTCGCTTGCAGTCCGTTCATTCCCATTCTACTGGTGAGCCGCTGCGGCTCAAAACCTAAATGCAGGCAAATTGGATCATGCTTGATCTAGGTCTCAGTCACATCCAACAAGGAGGCAACGACAATTTTAACATTTTCATAAGATTGGACTATGAAAATTCAAGCGTTGTTTTTATAACCGAATTGATCCAATATAGATTGTAATACTCTTTTGAGTTTCTTCAACACACTTGCAACCATTATATGAGAGCTTTATCTCTGGGGCACACCGGGTTCAAAGCTATTTTATCTGTATATGTTTAAGAGCAGTAAGGGGGGACAACCTTAGTGGTTGAGAAAAATAAGAAAAAACTTTTGTTTTAGTAAAATTAAAGGTTTCAACTGTGTCCATAGGCTATCCAAAAGGTTGCTATAACGTTCTTAATTAGATTGAGACCTTCATTCACTATGGTCCCATGCCTCGAATTTGTGGTTCACTCCAATTTCGAATTATAAATGGTAACCATTCAGCCAGCCAATTAGGAAGTGTTTGATTCAACAAGGTATGTGTATTCGCGTCAAAAAATTCATTCGTCACAATCGGAAAGTGACTTTAATGTCATTTCCATGGGTCGGTAACTCCCGAAATCCTTACGAAGTCGCAACATGGGACAATAGTGAATATGATACCAAATATGGGGAGGCGCAACTATAGCTTTAAGCTGCTGGTAGCTTAGGCCAAGGAGTAATTACTCCTTGCTTAGGCCTACTACCCTACTACCAAATTATCGCAGTGTGAAGGTATGTTGATGGATCGATGCTCCAAAAACAGAACATAAACACAACTCTATGCAGGACCTCAGAAAGAAACCATATGGAGGCAAACAAGGAGTATGATGGAGCCTTGTGTAAAAAGAAACAGTGCGTTTATAAATACCTCTTGATGAACTTACAACTGCAAAAAATAAATGAAAATGTTTATTCCACGCACTGTTTAACTGGTACAAATAACTTGATCTTTTTATGAAGCCTGTACAGAGAAAAATCACAACGTAACTTTTATAATGTAGAAAGTTGCAGCTACACAATAAATAGATAAAAGACTAAAAGAGTTCTATGAAAATATAAAACTTTTCTTGTCTTTGTAACTGTAACATGGTATTAGAAATGTAAGAAACTTGTTCCTGGCATCAGCTAAAGATTTACAGCAGTAAGAGAGGTTTGCGATTAGGGAGAGATTCAGCCTCTGGTCCCACTGGGAGGACGCTTACAGATAGGTCCAAATGTTCAACCTCTTATCTATCCATCGAAAGTAACTGATAACCATATCTTTGTGACTGACTCAAGGAAGATGAGAAACCATCTGGCTTTTAAAGTGTCAACCATTAATCCAAGCTACTTGCTGCCGTGTGAATCGCATGGGCATCTGCTAGGTTTGTTCACTTGTTAGTTCTTTGGATTGTTACTCCCTGTCCACCATTTTTTTCATCTTGATTTATTCTTAATTATCTCCCCTGACCAAAACTGCAAGCTCACTCATGATAATAGGCCTGCTGCGGTGTAAAGATAGCCTGAGCTTTATCGTATTATAGCTGGTGTTTGATGGATTGTGTAATTTTTAGGATAGTTATTTCAGTTAACCTTTCATAACACTACATTCTTTTGTGTTTGAGAGTTTGTAATTTTATCGACCGTCTCAGTTGTCTATCCCAGTCATTAAAATACAACAGAGCAGCACCAAATGTGTCTCTCATCTCAGCAATAGAAGTTCTCTGCGCCACACCAATTTTCTGCTCCACACCAATTTTCAAAAACAACAGTTTTTTATAGTGGACTAAACCTGTCTGTCGATTTTCATAGCGAGTTTGAAGTTGTCTGTCATTGTATTTAAAGAAGACAAGTGTTAGATTGACTGCAGCTAAATACACACGCGTTCAAAATCTGACCATCAATCGAAAACGGAAACTGACTGATCTGTTCAGCATTTCATTTCTGTGTTCAAATTTATGAACTTATTTTAGGATTTGGCAGAAATGGTCTAATAGATAAAGGCAATGTTCACATGCTGGCGCCGGCAGACAATACCGATTCTTTACCAATGAGCCAGGTGGACAGGTAGCCAGTTCCTTTTAGAGCAGAACATAAACCTACCAGAGGCCAACTGTAAACTAACGATTCTCTAACTCTCTTCAAATTCTAGGAGTAGCTGGATTTCAAGAGGATATGGGGATAGGGCCCTGATAGGCACCTGTACTCTAGGGGAAAACTCACTACACATTCAAAGACTTAGACAATCATTTCACTAGGGAGTTTGGAACTCTCTTAGTTCATACACTGGAATAACTTATACCATGGCTGTCATTTCAAAGTGAGAAGCTTCTAACAAAATCATAGCATGCATCGAGAGATAAGAAGATGCAAAGGCTATCAACCTCAAGTACTATAATTGTGACCGCCCCCTCCCCATATTCTGGTTACTGAGGCTAAGTTTTATCATGTTCCAAACTCATTATTCATCCATTGTATTGTGGCAGATCACTATCTCCAGTATCGCTCATATCACACAGCATCAGAGAACATTCATAGCAGAGAAGTAAAGTGCTGAGGTTGATCGTCTGATCTGCGTACACACATTGTGCTCACCTATGGTGTTGTAGGAGGATCGTATATAATCAGTTAGTCTGCCAGTTTCACTCCTATGACTCTAAAACCAAAGATTATAAATACGTCATTGCTAAAACTAACATGAAGCCTAACATTGAACAATCAATTCTGCACCAAATGAATCTTTGTTTACAATAAAGAAGAATTCCGCATCACACAAAATAGACTCTCTCATAGATAATAGAATATCATCTATTAATGACTGAATTACGTTTAATTTTCCTCAGAAAACATTTATTATTATTATTGTAAATCATGATCGGATCATCGTTTTATACAATCTTTCACTTCACATGTTGTTTGTAGCTTATTTGTAACAATCACGATATTGATACAGCACCCGCTGATGTCTTCAACATAGTATCAGAGAGAGAGTACCCTGTGCTCACTTACCCTATCTGGACCTGGAAATTGGTGATCTTCATTTGAGGAACCTCTACCTACAAAAAGGCAACAAAAGATCTAAGGTATGACATAAGCGGTATATTTTGAGCCATATTGAGATAGATTTCAGGTTACAACGTAATAAAGTGATTGTTTTTTTTTTTGCTTATTTTTGTTTTGGATTAGACTTTTTTTTTCACTTATCCTTGTTACTTTCAGGACAACTATATTTTGGTTTTTTTTCCTCGGTCCGATGATTATTTTAGCACTCAGTTGTTTTAAAAACATGGGGAATAATCCCTCAAGATCATGGGCGTATATTATTACCACTCACGACAAGTCGTGGGTTCAATAAGAATTAAAAAAAAATTAATTAAATTTTTTTTTTTTTGTTTTTTTTAATTTTTCTTTTTGAATTTTCATCCTTAAAACACCTTCTAAGGGTAGTTTTTTATGCTCTTCTCATATAGAACACCCATTTCTGGGTATAAATTGGATTTAATGGGTGAAAACCATAAAAATGTCAAATATTGTGAATAAGTTCGCGAAATTTTCGCGCGCGAGTTGTGTCTGGGGTGAAAAGTGGTGGGTCAGATTTTTTCGGAATATACGCCTATGCTCAAGATTATATTGGCATACATTTTGTAGCAAAACAGAGGGAAAAATAACTTTTATTCATCAGCAATGGTTATCAAATAAAGAATAGAAGAGAGTAGTTCCCTGTTTCAAAGCAACCTATCACATAAAATGACTGATGAATTAGATTTCCCACCATGCAGTAACAGGGGAAACTGAAAATTATGCCGGAGTTGTTCGAGCTTTAATGAAGACAACTCTGACTTTGGAAAATACAATGGGATACTTGACACTCTGTTTGGGATTGATTTCAGTCTAATTGATAATTTTAGAAAAGTTTGATTTTTATCTTACCTTTGTATTCTTGTCAGCCATAGTAAGTGTCCCAAAAGTACTGATGAAGAAAGAAACATATGCAGATCTCTTACGTGTAATCTCAATATGGCTGACAAAACTTTTTTTATCCTTATTGTTATTATTGAATATTAGCAAACTTCTATTAGCCATGATATATAACTTTGGAGTTGTTCAACCTTACATAAAGTAAAGGCAACTCCCATTTTACATGGAGTTGGAGTACAGAGGTATAAATAACATGACTCAGCCAAACCAGTCAGTCACATAGCGATTTCGTATTGAAGAATCACATTGTACCTTTGTACCAACTACACATATATACATTTAATCTACCTTATTATGGATCCTAAGAAAACATACAATGTAATACGCTTCAACAAGAAGAAAAGTAAAAAAGAAAAAGGCTGATAGGGAAAGGGGCTCTACTTATGACAGTTTACTGTACAACCTATATACTCATGAGGACAGCTAGATTACTCATATGAGGATTATATTACTTGTAGAGTCACCCAAAAGGCTGGCTGCTAGAAGAGAGGACACTCCACAGACAGCTTTGTACTGAGAGGATATTGCTAACTTCTTTTCATCTAATGGTATGCCTTATTTTCCTTGTAGGGCAAAGAGTAGGTGGCGTTCCAATGCTCACCTTTCATATGTAAACAAAATTATGGTAAAAAATCTAGAGAAATAGGCCTGAGTTTGAACATTTCTCCAGCTCTCTAACCAACTGAGCCAGCTCCTACTCCTTATGGTTGTTTTGTTATTAGTAGCAGTTGGTTTGCCTCTGAGTGAGTGAAAGTTTCTTGCTGTATGAGCACTCAATAAATATAAGTTTTTATTTTATTATGGGATCGCCTCAGTTGGTTGGCTGCTTAATTTATTTTGGCAATTGTGGTGGTGGTGGAGTGGTATTGCATAATACAGTTATAAAAGCGCCTTTTTACTCAGTATTTTCTAGTGGCGTCTCTGCCAACGCTGAATAACTAAAACTTTCATGGTATCTCGGTATTACCATCATTTAGGCTTGAAGTGAAGAATAAAATTGTTTACGTGGAAAATGTCTTCAAGAAACTTTTAATGGGCAAAATTAAATTAATTTTAAAGTGGTGTTGTAGCTTGTAACTTAGTGCTTGGGCTTTGTGTTTCTAGTGGGAGTACATAGCAATGCGACAGGTTGATCGTCACTATTTACATTTGGCAGAACGTAGTTTGGCATGTATTCCCCATTTTTGTAATACAAGCTCATAATTTCCTTAGTAACTAACCGTAATATATCGTTATTCTGAAATTTACTGCAGCAACTGGTGACTGTGCACACAAGACCTCCTACACCTCAAAAGTTTCAAAAAATAGAAAGTTCCTTTGACTTTTGGAAGCTAGTGCAACATTTATTCTCACATTAATTGAACAAACATAAAAGCATTCAAATTAGCATTCAAGTCATATTTTATCCAAGAACAATTTGATAAATGGAAGGTTATTCAAAACTTTATGAGGATCAACATAATGTTAGTGGAACAAAAAAAGAAAGAAGATTAATCATATCTGTCTCCAAGTATTGAGCAGAACTTGACAGGTACACAAATTAAGAACATTCGTAGTCATATATTACTATGGAACATCATAGACATTTACTTTGCAAACTGAGCAAACAACACTGTTAAGAAGGTGTCTAGTTTGCTGTGCAGTGAAAGTTTCGAATATCAAATCATTTGATTTTCTGCACAGAATTCTTCAGTTCCTTACATATGTACAGCATGAGGTGGAGAGCGTGCCGTGGTATTTTTCTTCTTTGTACCTCTCTTGTTGAATCTAGTATAGTTTGGTATCGGTCGGTTGGGAACTATTCTCCTTTGGTTGCTCCTTGTCTTTGCAGCCATAAACAGCGCCATAACAAGACCCCCGACCAGAGAGCTAACAACTGCTGTCACTGAAATATTATAATATTTCATGTGATGTCTCGGTTTAAAAGTAATTTAGCTGCACGGACAACAGTGGTCATGTCGGATCAGATGGGATCAGGTCATAAGATAAATTTTGTGGTTGGGGACAAATTAGAACAACGCTTTAGCGTCTCTTGGACATATAAATCTTATAATATAGATATTATTGTCTCTTCTCAGGCATGGCGAACAAACACATGCGGGAGAAAAGACCCTACCAACTGAACTGTGAGGTTAGATTAAATAATTCTGAAAACTAATCATAGCAATTAGCACAAACTTCTCATCACTTGGTAGTCAGGAGAGAGCACTTTCTCAAAATTAAAGCCCCGGCTCTCACTGCTAGTAGAAAAAGCCCAGGCTCTCACTGCTAGTAGAGAAGGCCCAAACTGTCACTGCTAGTAGAGAAGACCCAAACTGTCACAGCTAGTAGAGAAGGCCCAGGCACTCACTGCTAGTAGAGAAGGCCCAGGCTCTCACTGCTAGTATAGAAGGCCCAAACTATCACTGCTAGTGGAGAAGGCCCAGGCTCTCACTGCTAGTATAGAAGGCCCAGGCTCTCACTGCTAGTAGGGAACGCCCAGACTCTCACTGCTAGTAGAGAAGTCACAGGAACAATTGGGACCAGTCCAAAGTTAGTGCTACTCAGGGTTCTCCTCTTCTCAGCTGCTCTGCCAAATGCTGTGCGGGACTTTTATCAACCGATCACAGGGACCTAAAGAGGCGTCCACACACAATTTCCCTTAAATGTTTTACAACATAAATATAGAGAGCCTGGGAAAATTCTGCGATTCTGAAATTTTCAACCCGTTATAATGTAAAGAAATTGAATTCTGTTTGGTTCAACCGATCCGTCTATGCTATGGCATGCCACATAACTCACCTATGATGTCGGCGGACAGTATATTCCCAGCACCTTTCTTCGCTGCGATCTCATCATCATCAACTCCATCATGAGAACTTAACTCTTCTATAGGTTTGCCAACCAAGCGTACATCATTAACCGGCCAATGCTTGATAACTAAAACCATATATAGACTTATGAGTGAAGATAAAATGTTCTTTCATAAAATAACAAGACAAATTCTGTCTCCATTGCATTGGTTGCAGCTGCTAATGCTTTTTTTTTAAAACCTGCCCACCCATAAAAATCAGTTTCTTCCCTCCTTACCTGGTATATAAAATTTGTATTTATGAATTTATATCTAGAAATGACGAAAAAAATTACTATTATGCCTTAAAGGTGGCAGGCTGTCACTGCCTGTAAAATCACTTTAATATAATATTACCACTGACTGATTTACTGTTCAACTTGCAGTTAGAAAACATTTAACTGATATTTTAATTTACCAAGACCCATTCATTTTGTGTGCATCTGGAAAATGACCCTCACTTTCACAATTGAAAATGGTTTTACAAACCTTTTCGAAAAGTATATAAATATTCAACTACAGCAGCAATTTAAAAGAAAGGGGTGCACTTTGAATTTTGTATCCGGATCTTGGAATTGTCACCCCATGGGCAAATCTTTTTCCACAAACTGATGGTCGACAGCAGAGTATGAAATCAATAAAACTGCAGTTGAAATAGGACTTTTTCCTTGTGTAACTAGGTAAAAATAATGACTTAGCCATGTATCTCAATTCTTGGTTTTAACGATTAGTTTCTGCAAATAATTGAGTGATAATGCTGAGATTGAATCCTCATCTTGTTATCTTCGAGCTATAAGAGTTAAATGAGCACACATTTACCTGAGTTGCAGCGGTAATTAAAGTCATTCTGAAATTCTATATTTGTCACTGATCGGAGAGAAGAGAAAAAGAAACACGCATATGTACCTGGGCTTTGCTGCACAAATCTCTTGAGTATGGAGGCTGGAATGAAATTTTTCTCACTGTTGTTCGCCACCATCAGGTTCGAAGTTTGATCAGCGTAAATACCATAGACTAAAATCTCTGAGCTGCATGTATGAAAAACAAAAACTTATATGAGGAATCAGCAGGACTGCACACCTGGCCATGTATACAATATGTATTTAGGAATGCTGTAGTTCTGAATGCAAACACCTTGCTTTATACTAATTTTGATGACAAGCGCACATTTCCTTCACATGGTTACCTAGCAGTGATATCCGTGTCAAGTACTCAGGTCTGTCCATCTCTTTGATCGGTGTGGTTTGTTTTTGCCATAAAATATAAATATATCTATATGTTTATGGTTTTTTCATATACATCCAATGTATCCAAATTGGTATTATCAATATGGGGAAAATGTTGTAGGGATGGAATACACAGAGCACATTCAAACTTGATAAATTTATCAGGTTTGATTTGATCTCAGTGTTACCTTGAGCGTCTTTTGTTCCGAGAAAGATCAGTACCATGAATGTTACAATTTCCACAGATCCTTATAATTACAGAGGGGGAGTGTTTTTGGATGTCTCGTTCCAGGTTTGTGAGAAATAATCGTGTATCCTGTAAAGTTACATCTATGCTCACCGCATACCGCCTCGGATCAAAAACGTCTACCTACAATTTACAGGATAATCAGAAGTGAAATCGCTCTGCAGCTCAATTTACTTTCTCTGCTTTAACCGCTAGTTTCTTACTTGGCAACCAAGGATATAATATTATCATACAGCAGATGGTCTCAAATTACTGAAGGCAAAGTTATTCAGCCAGTTCATAAGTGAATATACCCGTGTTTATCTTTATTCAATCTCTCTATCGATTATAATGATTGCTTACAAAAACTTACCCGGACCACCACTATGTCTTCACTTGATCTTTGCGGTGTTCCCAGGTCTTTGACAACTACTTCCAAGAAGTAAACGTGACCAGCTGGTAAAGCTGAACCAGCGTTCTTTGCTATTACACCAGTTGACGAGTTTATATTGAATCCTTCGTTCTCATTAACCAAACTGTAAACCAACTGTCCATTCACTCCTGTATCCAAATCGCTAGCTAAAACTGTCGTTATCCCCTGGCCTGGCAAATATTACAATTCATAAACATTTTTATTCATTTATTTTTGGTATGCACAGTAAGCCAGATTGTCGAATAAAAACATTCTTTGAAACTAAATATCAACAAACTAATCAAAGATTTGAAAATTTACTTCAAAGTAAAATACTTAAATTGACTGAATAACTGATAAAAAAGGAGAGGAGTTGTGTGCTGTATGGATACTCAGCCTATAATTGTGTGCTGTATGGATACTCAGCCTCTAATTGTGTGCTGCATGGATACTCAACCTATAATTGTGTGCTGTATGGATACTCAGCCTATAACTGTGTGCTGTATGGATACTCAGCCTATAATTTTGTGCTGTACGGATAGTAGCCTATAATTGTGTGCTGTTTGGATACTCAGTCTATAATTGTGTGCTGCATGGATACTTAGCATATAATTGTGTGCTATATAGATACTCAGCCTATAATTGTGTGCTGTATGGATACTCAGCATATCATTGTGTGCTGTATGGATACTCAGCCTATAATTGTGTGCTGTATGGATACTCAGCCTATAATTGTGTGCTGTATAGATAGTCAGCCTATAATTGTGTGCTGTATGGATACTCAGCCTATACATTTGTGCTGTATGGATACTTAGGTGATGCGTGGCAGCACAATGGATTATTCATCTATTTTTATCATTTTAAAAGGCCAAACCATCCTGTTTCAGAAATAACTATTATTGGAATCCTGTGATTTGTCAACAGAAACAAGAGCAGTTGCAGTGTGAAAAATGATTCCAGTGTATCAAATTTACAGCATATAATTCATAATTACCAAGCATTACGTGGAAAATCTGTTAGTATTACCTGTGTTATCTGAGAAGGAAACTTCTGTGCTGTAGCTGTAAGGATTCACAACTGGCTTGTTGTCGTTTACATCATTTACTTTAATGGTCACCAGCACAGTGTCTGAAAGCGCTGGAAATCCTCCGTCTGTTACATCGACCACAAACATGAGTTCCGTTTCAGTTTCTCTGTCAATCAACGCTGTAAATCAAATGAGATTACAATGTAGCAAGGCAGTGATCGCTTCTGAATGTCTCCCACTAGGTATGGCATCTATGAATAAGTGAAAAGCCTTTAAGTGCTCAGTAATCTAGATGTATCTTAGAGCTTTGTCATTGACTGCCTTTGGAATATAAGCATTTTGTTCTCCTATAAGAAGGCACAATACTGAACACAAACCTTTTACGGTGAGAACGCCTGTATTTGGGTCGATTTCTATAAGCTTTGATGCTCTAGGTTGGTCTGAACTCAACTTGTATGATAATGCAGCATTAGCCCCTATATCCATATCGATAGCAACTGTCTGAGAAATTTTTGAGCCGATTGGAGAATTTTCATCCGTTGTGAGATGATATTCGCTCATTTCAAACATCGGCTGATTATCGTTTACGTCCAATATAGTAATGGTTACATTAACTGTACTAGACATTGGGACCTGTCCTCCATCTAACGCTTCCACACTAAACTTGTAGTCAGAATTGATCTCCCGGTCGAGGGGGGAAACCTGAACTAGACCACCGTTTGGGTTCATTAGGAAGTGACTAGCTCCGTCGGATAAAGGCCTGATGATAAAGTCGATACGGCTGTTTTTCCCACTGTCAGCATCAGACGCTTTTATATGGCCAACTGTTGACTGAGGCGCACTATTTTCAGCTATCTGTAAAATAGAAAAGAGTAATATAAAGAAAATACCGTATATGGAATATATATCACATTGTTTATATCATCAATGCGCTAGACAACCTCACAACATACCTGCTACAGTGGCACTTTTTCAAGTCTTCACTTTTTTTCACTTGGCACAGTCTATATTCCAGGTAACTGTAAGTTTTACTGTTTCTTATCAATATGGATATGTAAGTAAGAATTAAGTACTCTATAAAATTTGCGAAAAAGGCCCTTAGTTTCTAGTCTTTGTAAAAGATACAAGAAGATCTGCCTCTGTATGGATTTTGTTACACTCCAATTTAAAAAACAAATGGAATAAGTGATAAGGATAATGTGACTAAGGATATAAAGGATGAAGTCACTTATGGTGTCAATCACTAGTAGCAATCATTAGGTCATTCAAAGACTACCGAAAAACCAAAGCAATAGTAGTCTGTCAACTAGTTTTGTGTATTTATGCATTACTTTATACTCAAACTAATCATATATATTCATATATATATATAGGAAAAAAAATTCAGTGTTAGAGTTTTCTGTCCCTGTTTACTATGAGATATTACTGAAGTATGTACAGTGCAAACCTGATAAGCTATCTCTTCTATCTACTTTAGAGAACTGTAACGGCTGAATTCTGAACAAAGGTTAATGAAGATATCAACTTTTTTTAGTTTCAGCGTAAAAGATCAGCTATTAAAAATATATGGGAGTGGTAGCCTACTGGACTGGTAAAGTACATGCTACACTAATACCTCATAGACACAACCTCAGTTACAGATGAAATTCATAGGGCATTTCTTCATGCAATGTTGTACAGGTTAGTTACCTCGAAATGATATGATGTCTTCTCAAATATCGGTACATTGTCATTTACGTCAATGATATCTATGTTGATAGTTGTTGTATAAGGCCTTGATGGTATTATAACATCAGTCATGACGACAGTTAGCTCATATGAATTCTTTGTTTCATAATCTATCGCACCAGAAAGAGTAAGAGATCCTATCGAAAGTACAAAACCGGTAGAGCTACAATAAACTTGCATTATGAATCATAAAACGCTAACTGCATACACGATTAAGAATGAAAGCAAGCATATGCTAGTTAAAGCTATAGTTGGGCCTCCCCATATTTGGTATCACATTGAAGGTCTCAGTCCAATTAAGAGCACCGTGGCAACCTTTTGAATGGCCTATGGATACAATTGAAACCATAAGCTTTACTAAAATGGGAATTTTTTCTCAATTTATCTCAACCACTAAGGTTGTCCCCTCTTTATTGCTCTATAATATGAACAAATAAAAGGGAGAACAATCTTTTTGGTTGAGAAATGTTTTCATTTTAGTAAAGCTAATGGTTTCAACTGTGTCCATAAGCTATTTGAAAGGTTACCGTGGTGCTCTTAATTAGACTGAGACCTTCAATATGATACCAAGTATGAGGAGGCGCAATTAAAGCTTTAAGCTGTGACAATAGAGTTATAGAGTATATCAAAACTCTGTGATTGTGGTCAGTGTTTACGTATGCGATCAACTATAGTATTCTTCAAACAAAATCAGCAATGAGGCCAATGGAACTAGCTACGGATATCAGATTGGCCAGTTGAATTTTTGCCTTATTGAAAAAAAGGCAAGAGTGGTGTTCTAATTTGTTCGCTCGTAAACATCTTGCACAATGAGAAAACATGGGGTATTTATGTACTAGCAGTGTACCTGTTGATTTGTTCATACTAAAAGGTACATCATTCCCTTGAAGAAGTGAGAAACTGAGATTAGGGCTGCTCTGAGAGGACGCTTTCTCGATTCTTACAGCTAAAACTTCAGTGCCTGGCATGGCATTCTCAGGTATCGTTACATAGTGTCGCTTATTAAATATCACAGGGCTAATCTCGCCAACTTCTACAAAAATCAGTCAAAAAGGGAGTTAAAATTTAGGTAGTAAAAAAAATAGAGATTGGCATAATGAGGGATAGTACTGCTAGTTCATAGATTCATAATCAGATAACTTTCACACCTCCAATCTTTACCTATCGATGCCGAGGGAAATACCATTTTTGTAATCATAAGCAAACTGAATTTGAAATTTCTAAAAATCCACCGTTATTATCATAGGGCTAAAGCAGTAAATACAGTGTTATCCTAGAGCTATAGACAGGCATCCTAATGAGAATATTTGACGTACCTATTTCGCATAAAACTCCTTCGAATCCACAGTTGCAAACACATACATAACCATTGACTTGGTCTTGGCACACCCCTGTAGAGGCACACGGGTTATCTGCACATTCATCTTTCTCTGGGTAACAAATAATGATGTCCAGTCACTAAGCATTCTCATGAGGTACTGATGTATCCCTCAATATCATAATGTGTTGATTCTTACGTGCAAAAACATCCCTAAGCAATGTCGGAGTAAAAATCTCACAGCTGGCTTGCAAACAATGTATCACCTACCTATCCCGCAGGTTTTACCCTCATATCCTGGTTCACAAGAGCAAGTGAAACCGTCGACTTCGTCAGAGCACAATCCATGAATACAAGGATGAGTGTTACAGCCAATCAAAACCTTTGTATCTGATCTGGGTTCTGGTTTTAATGTTTCTAAAACACAATATATAATATAAAATAGTATGGGCTTAGGATATTTAGAATCATTTGCAATATGTATCTGTAGTATTATATATAATTACCTTCTAAGATGTTCTGTAGCACCTAATGGCTGGCCAGCCCTACTAAGCAGTTGTGACATAGATCATCTAGATCAGCTCTGATATCAGTTAGTTTCTAGTCAGCATTGTTGCATCTCTGGTGTCGGAGGTAGGGATCAACATAGCTCTCAATGATTAAAGGGTAAGCAACTCTTAATGTATACATGGATCTAGCTATGAAAGAGGGGATAATTCTGAATAATAGTAACTCCGACATCCTCCCCTTTCTGAAAGTAATACTAACTGAAGATTGTCTGTACAGACGCAACGAATATATACAAAGAGAAACTAACAACCATGTACAAAGGGGGAGATGCGTCTAGCAACATGCTAGATCATCTCGAAGTCGTCGAACCTCTTGGGTAGAGCGCCACGATTCTGTCGTGCACTCCTTCGAGGGGTCGGGGTAGGGGTCACCGGCAAAGGTGATGCCGGTACTTCACTGTGGATCTCAGCTCTAGGGGTAATAGATACCTCACTGTGAGTAGTCTCATGTTCAACTCCAAGTCCTTTGTTGTGGGAGCAGACTTCAGATGCACTCTCTTTCTCCTCAGCTGATTGGAGCCTGTATTCACGAGGTAAGATCTAGGTTGGGCAGTCTCCGCTATCACTTTTCCTTCCGTGCACTGTGGCTCATTATCAGTCCTTACGAGGACCTTGTCTCCTTCTGCTAGTGGCTTTAGGTCTCGAGCCTTCCTATCATGTACATATTTCTGCTTATTCTGCCTCTGCTGCAGTAACTCCAGGGCATCTGGTATCTGTGGCTTCAACATCTTTTCTTTACAGGGAAGCGGGCCTCGTATGCACCTACTGAATAGCATCTCTGACGGACTTTATGGCAAACCAGCAACAGGGGTCTGGCGATGTGCTAACAACAACTGATATATGTCGGACTCTGTGTCGGCAGCTTTCTTGAGAAACTGTGTGACAGTCTGTACATACCTTTCTGCCATACCGTTAGATCTGTGATAGTGAGGATTAGATGTGGTCACATTAAAGCCCCACTCCCAAATGGCATGTGGTCAGCTACAACATCCACCGGTACACCATGGACTGAGAAAACTGACTTGAGAGCACCAATCACATCCTTAGCAGTCTTTCTTTTTATCATCCTTAGCTCCGGATAATGTGAATAGAAGTCAACAACAACAATGTAGTTGTGGCTCTGGAACTCGAGTACATCCATTGCTACCTTGTTCAAGGGGAGCTCAGGCACGCTATGCGGCAGCAGGGGCAACTGCTGCTGTCTGTTAGAATGTCGCAGGCATATAAAGCATTCGGAGATGAGCTGTCTAATACCACCATTGATACCGGGCCAGAACACAGACTACTTCGCTCTCTCAATACATTTGTCCATCCCTAGGTGACCAGCATGCATTTTCTTCAGATAGTCACGTTGTTGTGCTTGGGGTATGACTAGACGCTCAGCACAATATATCATGCTATCTCTCAGATACAGTTCATCTCTGAAGTTCCAAAACGGTTGGATTATCATAGGTACTTGCTTCTTAGTCGGCCAGTTCCAGCCCTCCATTATCGCCAACTTGAGTTTAGCCAGTCTGTAAGTAAACATCATACAGGGACTGCTTTGCTGACTCTTCAAGCTGAAGGCAGTGAATCATAACAACATCATCCTCAATCGCTGGTTCAGTAGTAGGTAAGTAGGCACGAGACAGTGTGTCGGTCAAATACAAGATCTTTCCTGGCACATAACCGATCTCTTTTACCTGGTAGCGCTGCTGTCTTATCAGTAGCTTCTGCAACCTAGATGAGGCCATCCACAGGGGTTTCTTTACAATCGATACGAGTGGCTGATGATCTGTTTGGACTCCAATATCTCTACCATATGTGAAGGTATGGAACTTTTCACAACCATAGACGATGGCAAGTAGCTTTTTGTCAATCTGGGGATATCTCTGTTCAGCATCATTTAGCGCTCTTGATGCATACGCTACTGGTTGACTCTGCTGTAAGAGTACTGCACCAAGTCCACCTTTGGAAGCATCAGTCTGTAGCAGTATATTCCTGTTAACATCAAAATACTTGAGCACTGGTTCACTCATCAGCGTAGCTTTGATTTGTCTCATGGCTTCCTGTTGGCTTCCTCAACTCTCTTTTCAAAGACTTCAGCACTGGAGTTGATGCCAAACGGCAGACGTTTATAGCAGTACCTTCCAAAAGGGGTGTTTAAGGTTGTTAGGAGTTGTGATGGTCAAGAGGAACATGCCAGTACCCACTCTTCATGTCAACTATAGTGAACACAGACATGCCACTGAACTTGAATGGGATGTCCTCAAGTGTAGGAATGTGGTGGTGTTCTCTCATCACAGCTTTATTCAGCTCCTTCGGATCTAGGCAAATTCTGACGCTGCCGTCCCTTTTCTCCACTACAACCATACTATTCACCCATGGTGTAGGCTGGTCAACCTTTTCAATTATACCATTAGCCTCCATTTTGTCAAGTTCAGCCTTCATCTTATCAACTCTACTAAGTGGTATACGCCTAGCTCTATTTATCACCGGTTTCACTTCGGGATCAATCCGTATAGTGTGCTCGAAACAGCCTATACCTTCAAAGCAATCTGCAAACTCATCTAGAATAGCCTGATTGTTGAGAGTGTCAACCCTCTTAACAATGCCGAGCCCCACACAAGCCTCCAAACCAAGAAATGGCACCACATCTGCATCCACCAGCTCAAACTCTAACTTTGACACTCCATCCTTATCTAACCAAAGGGGAGTTTTTCCGCCACTCGGCAGTACGTCACCAGAGTATGAACGCAATCTTGCATCACTACCTACAACAGTTGCACTCAAGCTCTTGGCATGACTCAATGGCAAGACATTAGCACCTGTATCCACTTTGAAACTGACAGTTTTGGTGTTTTGACCAAAATAAAGATTATAGGTCTTGAACCATCCACGAGCTGTGACATATTTACTCTAGATCATACCTACAAAGAGGTCATTTATGCCCATTATTGGTGGTTTACATGCATTCACAGTATCGACAGCATTCTCCTCCCTTTTTGTGCATTTGATCCTAAAGTGACCCTTACCATCACAAGCACAACAGTCCTTACCATAGGCCGGGCATTTTCCTTTTGCATGGTCATAACCACAAAATTTACAGTCAGTTATCTTCCTTGGGGCAGGCATGGGGGGTCCCTAGCCTGTCTTGACAAGCTTTGTTCGGTGGGGGGGGGAGGGAACAAAGGGCTTGGTGAACACTCATCAAGGGCTAAGAAAGGCGAAATGGGAGAGCATTTTTGCTGGTGAAACAAATATAAATGGTTCTGATTAGTCTGCTCAAAACTTAAACTTTATTACTAGTTGCAGTATATCTTTAGATTAATGAAGTTTTCATGATGCTCATGCTTAGGTTAACTTCTGACATCAAACCTGATTTACAATATGTATGAGAGCCAATGCAAGTTCCACCAAGACAAAGGAACAATAAAAACAAAAGTGACAGAATTTCTAGTCTGTCAATTCTGTTCCGATGACCAACGAATCAGAAGGAGCGAATAAATGATTATATACAAGAGAGAGCAGCTAAAACCGTTGATTTCACCATCACAGCTACCACCGTGAACTCATGGATTTGTTACACATTGGTAAATACCTTGGCTGCACAATTCTCCAGTATAACCAGCCATACAGTAACACTTATAACTGTTCTCTCTATCCTCACACGTACCAGTAGAGTGACATGGATCAGAGGCACATTCATCTATGTCTACAAAAGCATTGAGTTGATAAGTTTACTTAGAGTACATGATATCACATTCTCCAATAATGTAGGTTATGTATACGCACAGTTTGAAGCTGGCTCTAAGTAATTGTATCAGTCGGTCACAACTTATAAAGTTATGACCATTAGCAATTAGATGGAAACACACTCAAAGCAAAAACCAGGTACATTTTCATTAGAAAATAATTTGTTGGTACCTAACAAGCCATAGAAGCTAAAGACAGTAATTAGTCAAGCGAGTTTCCTTAAAAAATGATACCTGATAAAGTTATAATAATACCTGTCTAATTCAATGCTTAAATGCACCTGAGCTACAAGCTATATGGAGATTATTTATTAACCTGTACACATGAATACAGGTTTACATGTTTAGATCTGCAAGAGTATAGCTCCTGCAATTTTTTTTTAAATGCAAGCTCAATACTCTAGTAGCAAGCTCCTTTTATGACAAAGTAAATGCATCTTTTTCTCGCAACATTTAATGTATATGATAGCAAATCAATCAAACATGATTCATGTTTTGTGTATGTACAGATTGGTATTTAACATAAATGAGTGTCAAAAGTGTCATATATATTGCCAACCTATTTTGCACATGGTGCCCTCATATCCATCATCACAAGTGCAGGTAAAGTGGTTGATCGCATCGGTACATTCCCCGTGTAGGCAAGGATTGGATTTGCATTCGTCAATATCTTCATCGCATGATGTACCGGAATAGCCGTCGGAACAGTAACACAAATAACTGTTGACATGGTCCTCACATACTCCGTTAGAGCCACATATATCGGCACTGCATTCATCTGTGTCTACGGGTGATAATACAATATAATTATCAAATATCTGAGAGAGGAGTAGAGCTTGTGGCAAGATCACTGTCTTTGTTAATTTAATTTTTAATTGTGCATTATTTTTCAACCGATTCTTTCAAACATTGACATACTCATGTAGTTGTAACTCAGGAGCTTGTGAATGATTCATGATTTGTACATGTCCAGATTAGTTTTCATCATAAATGAAGCGCTCAAATATATTCTCACAGTCTTTGTTGATTTAATTTTTAATTGTGCATTACCTGTTTAACCGATCGTTTCAAACAATGACATACTCATAGGCTGTAACTCAGGAGAGTGTGTTTGATCATGATTTGTGTATGTCTAGATTAGAATTTATCAAAAATGAAGTGTCATAATATATTGCCAACCTATTTTACACATGGGGCCCTCATAGCCATCATCACAATTACAGGTAAAGTTGTCTATTCCATCGGTACATTCCCCGTGTAGGCAAGGATTGGATTCGCATTCGTCAATATCTTCATCGCATGATATTCCAGAATAGCCATCCGAACAGTAGCACAAGTAACTGTTGACATGGTCCTCACATACTCCATTGGCACCACATGGTTGAGATTGGCATTCATCTGTGTCTATGGGTGATAATACAATACAATTTTTAAATATCTGAGAGAGGAGTAGAGGGTGTGGCAAGATCACTGTCTTTGTTGATTTAATTTTTAGTTATGCATTAATTTTCAACTGATTTTTTTCAAACAAATGACATACTCAAAGGCTGTTACTCAGGAGCTTGTGTATGATTCATAATTTGTGTATGTACAGATTATTATTTATCATAAATGAAGTGCTCAAATATATTCCCAACCTATTGTACACATGGGGCCCTCATAGCCATCATTACAAGTACAGTTAAAGTGGTTGATCTCATCGGTACAATTCCCGTGTAGACAAGGATTGGATTCGCATTCGTCAATATCTACATCGCATGATGTACCAGAATAGCCATCGGAACAATGGCATAGATAACTGTTGACTTGGTCCTCACATACTCCATTAGAGCCACATATATTGGCACTGCATTCATCTGTGTCTATGGGTGATAATACAATATAATTATCAAATATCTGAGAGAGGAGTAGAGGGTGTGGCAAGATCACTGTCTTTGTTGATTTAATTTTTAGTTATGCATTATTTTTCAACTGATTTTTTCAAACAAATGACATACTCAAAGGCTGTTACTCAGGAGCTTGTGTATGATTCATGATTTGTGTATGTACAGATTAGTATTTATCATAAATGAAGTGCTCAAATATATTCCCAACCTATTGTACACATGGGGCCCTCATAGCCATCATTACAAGTACAGTTAAAGTGGTTGATCTCATCGGTACAATTCCCGTGTAGACAAGGATTGGATTCGCATTCGTCAATATCTACATCGCATGATGTACCAGAATAGCCATCGGAACAATGGCATAGATAACTGTTGACTTGGTCCTCACATACTCCGTTAGAGCCACATATATTGGCACTGCATTCATCTGTGTCTATGGGTGATAATACAATATAATTATCAAATATCTGAGAGAGGAGTAGAGGGTGTGGCAAGATCACTGTCTTTGTTGATTTAATTTTTAGTTATGCATTATTTTTCAACTGATTTTTTCAAACAAATGACATACTCAAAGGCTGTTACTCAGGAGCTTGTGTATGATTCATGATTTGTGTATGTACAGATTAGTATTTATCATAAATGAAGTGCTCAAATATATTCCCAACCTATTGTACACATGGGGCCCTCATAGCCATCATTACAAGTACAGTTAAAGTGGTTGATCTCATCGGTACAATTCCCGTGTAGACAAGGATTGGATTCGCATTCGTCAATATCTACATCGCATGATGTACCAGAATAGCCATCGGAACAATGGCATAGATAACTGTTGACTTGGTCCTCACATACTCCGTTAGAGCCACATATATCGGCACTGCATTCATCTGTGTCTATGGGTGATAATACGATGTAATTATCAAATATCTGAGAGAGGAGTAGAGTGTGTGGCAAGATCACTGTCTTTGTTGATTCAATTTTTAGTTATGCATTATTTTTCGACTGATTTTTTCAAACAAATGACATACTCAAAGGCTGTTACTCAGGAGCTTGTGTATGATTCATGATTTGTGTATGTACAGATTAGTATTTATCATAAAAGAAGTGCTCAAATATATTCCCAACCTATTGTACACATGGGGCCCTCATAGCCATCATTACAAGTACAGTTAAAGCGGTTGATCTCATCGGTACAATTCCCGTGTAGACAAGGATTGGATTCGCATTCGTCAATATCTACATCGCATGATGTACCAGAATAGCCGTCGGAACAGTAACACAAATAACTGTTGACATGGTCCTCACATACTCCGTTAGAGCCACATATTTCGGCACTGCATTCATCTGTGTCTATGGGTGATAATACAATATAATTATCAAATATCTGAGAGAGGAGTAGAGCGTGTGGCAAGATCACTGTCTTTGTTGATTTAATTTTTAGATATGCATTATTTTTCAACTGATTCTTTCAAACAAATGACATACTCAAAGGCTGTTACTCAGGAGCTTGTGTATGATTCATGATTTGTGTATGTCCAGATTAGTACTTGTCATAAATGAAGTGCTCAAATATATTCCTCACCTATTTTACACATGGGGCCCTCATAGCCATCATTACAAGTACAGTTAAAGTGGTTGATCTCATCGGTACAATTCCCGTGTAGACAAGGATTGGATTCGCATTCGTCAATATCTACATCGCATGATGTACCAGAATAGCCGTCGGAACAGTAACACAAATAACTGTTGACATGGTCCTCACATACTCCGTTAGAGCCACACGGTGTAGATTCGCATTCATCTATCTCTAACGGTGATAATACAATACAATTGTAAGAGATCTGAGAGAGGAGTAGCGCGTGTGGGAAGATAAAAGTCATTGGATACACAACTCGCTTCTCCATTAAGATTCCTCTATCTTTCTCCAGAACCAGATTGACCAAACACCAACGCAGAGATAAAAAGAAATGCTCAATACACAACATCAGACATTTTTCTGTGCCCTGTTTTCAATAAGAGTTATCTCCTCCTGGAGACCACAAATCGATCACGGCTTACCATCAAGCCTGTGCAAAGTTTGTAGAAATAACATCCATTGATGTCTGTTAAGGGTATGGGATTTATCCATAAGTGTAAGACATTCAGTTTCCTGGTTGGGTATATCTCCCTTTCGTTTACTGTTCACAAATAGTTACTACAGGGTGTATCGTGGTTGCATAATGAATGCTGTAAATCATCCTTCGATGTATGCTGGAACCATACTCTATCAAGTAACATGTTGCATACTAGTCCCTGGCCAATTTTGTAGACATATATAAGGTACAGGATGATTTGCTACCATAGACTTTACTATTAGGTCTATGTTTAAGACATGACTTAAATACTACACACTAACACACTACACAAGGGTCAAGGTGACTTGTGTTGTAACCACTGTGTCTCTTTACTTCTGATGACTGCTGAGATGACTTTCAAGTGCACCTCACTAAAATCCCATTGATGGCAAAGATTAACAACAATGAAGGTCAAAGACTAAGTGTGTACTGAGCTTGGTTTTTAAGCATTACTAGGCAAAAATACCTACAAAATGAAACCTTAGAGGGCAACCAGGGTTTCAAACAACTCCTCATTGATTAATAGCAGATTGCACCTTCTGCGTAGGGAAAAAGGCAAAATCTAATTCGGGTGATTATTCAGCCAAATTTTTTGCCAGGTTTTGCAGCAATGCATCAATGGGTAGTAAATAATGTGCTAGGCAGCTTTGTGCATTACGCTATGCAAAACTCAATTTAGTTGCTGACTCTAAGCTGGGTAACACTTCAGTTTAGGGATGTAATAATGATAGAGCACAGGCTAAATAATAACAGGAACAGGAAACTGCTCTGTGGTATTCTATTTTAGCTGAGTTTGAGTACCTGATGGATGAAATGGTTCACAAGAATTCTAGCTGAATAATCATCCAAATTAGATTGTGTCTTTTTCCCTATGCACAAGGTGCAATCTGCTATTTACCAATGAGAAGTTGTTTGAAACCCTGGTTGCCTCTTAATCAAGGCCCATTGGTGTTTTTGATCTTTGGGTCACATGATTTACAACTGGAGTGTCCTGATGCAGTTTATTCAATAAAATTCTGTGCAAAAGCTTAATTTTTTAACGCCCAAAGCACCATTTTTCATACAAATACCATGCAATACAGTGATCAAGTGGATAGCGCAGTGTCATTGCACAGTGTCGTCATGAGGAATGCACTGAATTCGACAGGACGCTGAGCCTTTACCAAATAGCCATTAGTTTCTAGTCTAAAGTATTTATATGTTTATTAGGTGTGTTGTGTTGCTGATTAGCTTTCGCCCCTCTGTATTCAAAAGATGTGTACGAGTGTTTACATGGCTATTCATTTTGTTAGCTTTATTTCTGTACTTCAATTTTTCTATGACCAGCCTCAGTCAAGTCTGGGCTTTGGTTCAAGTCAGTACACCATGGTCTTGGTGTTATTCTTGAGCGCATAATTTATGCAAACCGAGTATTTTACAACCAGTGGATTCTACCTTTTCTGGATGGTATGTTATTACACAGATATACATATTATATTAAATTTTTGTTCATGCACTTAAAACTACACTGAGTGTTGGAATAACACTGCTATGTCATCAATATTATAGTACGCACACACGCGGTCCTCTACACCCAAGTTATGTGCTAAATTTGCTGCCGATATATGCTGCCGTAAGCTTAATGATGTAATGGTGTTGTGTATCAGTATTGTAAATCTTGGTGACAAGACTATTCACACACTGTTTGAAGCCCATACCCTACAGGAAGAAATGTTTGGTGGGAATCAAATTTCGCGATTTTGGCGACCTAGAAAATCGCTAATAATTTATTCCACCAAAAAATTGATCCAAAAAGGAAGAAAAATAGAAAAAATCCGAAAAAAAAGTTAGAAGTTATCTTCTCTTTTTAGCGAGTGAACAACTTCGCTAAATTTTGATTCCTCTACATCACTCATGAGAGGGCAGCTTGCGAAATTAAGTTCCACCAAACATTTCTTCCTGTAGGGTATGAGATGTGCAGGGTCACCATTTTAGTCGTGGAACACGATTTTAGGGAGTTAATAGTCTGAGCCCCCAGACTTTGCCCCCCGTCCGACAGCCCCCCGGAGGGAGTTAACAGACTTTTTCTCAGACTTTTTAGTGAACACAAACATTCCACGACTTTATCAATAATAGTGAGCTATCCTCTCTTTTTTGCCTTGCCCTCATCTAGATTCCTGCTGGGGAATTCCTTACAATTAAGCCTAGTTCTACAAATTGTAAGTAAACATTTGATGCTGTGAAATATGATATCCACCTAACCAATTTAGTATCTTAGACTATGATACTCTTGTGTTCTCTAAGATTCTCCTTTTCTTCACTGAACTTCTCATCGCATTTTATGAAGATCTCGTTATTTACTAAAGTCAAATGTATTGCAGCTAAAATATGGTCAGCAGAATATTATTGTCATCAATCAGATAATGTACATAAACACTAAGAAGTAACCCTGTTACACCTTGATACCAATGAACTAAACCTTAGTTCATTGTTGATACAACATACATTTATCCATCATACCATCCATAAAGATCTATTGTCTGAAACAGAATTAGACTACAACAATTGAACAAAGGTAATGAAAAAGTAAAGCTAATTTCACACAACAGCTAATTGTTAGTTTAGTCCAGATCAGTGGCCCCAAACCCATGGAGCCAAGAGATCAAGTCCAAGATCACAGATAAGGCCCTGGAGTATTCATAAAATCTAGGTTTAAAAGAGGCCTTATGTACTGCCCTACAATAGGAATAGCATAGCATAACTTTATCCTCTGGTACTAAGGAAGCTGCTGACAGTCATCTGCTATCAGCCATCAAACACCAGCGCTGGATGCTGAAATTGTTCTTAGCCAATCCTATGGATATATATATGACTGTAATTTACCATTTGTGAATGCTACTGAACTGACCAGGTAATAAATCAGACTTGAAAGTCTGAGATTGTGTGCTTAGCTTCATAACCTGGCTATTTATATGTGTGGTCGACTCCTATTTTTGTATGTTTTTGTGTCTGTCGATGGCGGTGACAGCTATATTCTTTTTTTTATGATTTGCTGGAAACTTTAGACTTAAAATATCATACCTCAAAACCCGATAGAATTCATCTGCTGTGCCCTAAATTACTCTCTAGGCTTCTGCGTCCCCAAACCCCCCAGCTGTTTGTTTTTTACTTCGCAATGTTGGCAACCCTGAGGGGCACCATATATCATTTTAAAGGGCTCAAAAGCTCTAGGTTCTCAAGATGATCACAAATTCTCTCAAAATTTATGAACAATCGATTTTTGCCGCTCAACCATAGGCTCCTAGTCTGCAGTGGTGGCAGTATGCTTAGAAATGATGTCCTATCTCAAATTACACTTGGCTGGAAGGCACTATATTTATTGACCAATGTTTTGCTTGTCCCCAGTATATTACCAAGTATGATTAATCCCTGCGCACCCCCTGCTTTGCCTAGACAAAGGGTACAAACAATGTGCTTATTCCATTCATAAAAATTCTTTACAGGTTTAGCAAGAATCTATTTTATCAGAATAATTAGAAGTGGTCATAAATATTTGCGCAGTATGTTGGATATCTAGGTCATGCGACGTCAAGATGATGCCATGAAATTTGGAATAGGTGATAACCCCATATACTTAGTTTAAATTGTTTTGCATAATCAAAACACTGTTAATAAGCAGTCTCTTCCTGTTTATGGCCGCCATTTTGGTCTCGGGAATATTGAACAATAAAATTAATGATGTCACCAAATTCGCCAAATTCAACAGTTATTACATTCAAATCTGCCATAAAGAGCCACCCTGTCATTGTTAATTCTCTGAATTTCATCCCAATACCAATTTTTATTGGTTTTTTTTGGTCATGTATCTGCTTAATGTTTTTTTTCATTGATGACTTACTAACTGGTTAAAGGGCAACCAAGGTTTCGCAGAAATGCATTAATGGGTAGGAAATAATGTGGTGGGCAGCATCAGCTTTGTGCATTACGCGATGCAAAACTCAAAGTAGTTGCTGACTCTAAGCTGGGTAACACTTCAGTTTAGGGGAGGTTCCAAGACTTTGCTGTAATAATTATAGAGCACAGGCTAAATAATAACAGGAACAGGAAACTGCTATGTGGTATTCTCTTTTAGCTGAGTTTGAGTGCCTGATGGAAGAAATGTTTCACAAGAATTCTGGCTGAATAATCATCCGAATTATATTTTGTCTTTTTCCCCATGCAGAAGGTGCAATCTGCTATTAATCAATGGCCATCAATGAGAAGTTGTTTGAAACCTTGGTTGCACTTTAAACGTGTTCTGTGTATTGATATTACTATTTTTAGTGTTCCTAGTAAATTCATTGTTAATAATTTTTTTCAATTGCCTTTTGCCAGATCCGCAAATTCATGCATGTATGTTTATATATTTCTGGTTAAAAGTCATTGACTTAATCTGCATCAGAAAAAAATGGAAAAATATATATACCTAAGGACAACTAATAGGCAGCCACTTACTGTCTATGGGGGCCATATTCATGTTTGTGGTCATGTATGCTTTTATAAATACCCTATTTCCCAACTTTGAACAGAATCATATGATAAGAAATTTTAATCGGCAACAATTTACTGCCTATTATGGCCATATTGGATCTCAAGGTCATGTGACACCGAATCGGATGTCACCAGGAGGTCAGCATACAAAGATACCCACTTATGCCAATTTACAAACATGATTTGTTCACAAGATATCACCAATTACAACAAAACAATTTTTACTGATTAGTGTAATTAGCAAAGTTGTATGACTAATTTAAAACCCAACAAAAGCAAAGGTAAAGGAACTCAGCAGGTTTAAGATGAGGCTCAGGAAGGCATCAGCTGAGGTCACCAAATCGATCATGATAAAGCAATGAGCTGAACACCTACCACGTTAAAAACGAGTCTCTATTTATAATTAAAACCATTTGAAAAAAGTTCCAGCTGTTTTGTAATGTTTTGATTAAGTATCACCATCACCACAGAACTTTTTTTTTTGTCTTTTCTTACCAATGCATGGTTCTCCTGCATATCCCTCTGAGCAGTTGCAGTAATATCCTGACTCAGTGTCCAAGCAATCACCATTAGCACCGCAGTCTTCATTAAAGTAGCAGCCATCAGTTACATTAACCATCTTTCCGTCATCATCTTATCATCACAAAAAGAAATCATAAGAAAATCAACACTTTCCTTGCCATCTGTAACATATATAACATGCAGCGTGTGCCAGAAATGTTTCCTTATCAGTAAATATTTTTGCTCAGGTTTTCCAAAGTTTATAATTAGTAATTGTAGTAATTAGTAATTTGTCGAAGCATGGACAACAGTCGACATGTGACATCGTGCACCTGCATGGATGTAGGTAGAGATTTGATTCATTGCGGCCAGACTTAGGGTCAGGATAATGTTTTGCAAAAATCAGTGCAGTCTGTAGAGTTGTTATGCCAGTTCTGCTGATACTGAAAGCTACACTCATGCTGAACTCTTGATTGAATAATATATTAAAAAAGTGGAGAGGCATGGCTTTGACTCTTTTTCCGCCATGCTAGCTTGTTTCTACATGCTCTGTTTGCTTGGTTTCCAAACCACATTGAAGTATCTGTGGTAGCTTCACTGTATGATGTTTGATGAAGATCTTTCTAGGTTTATTGACAGTATAAATACTTACCTCCTTCATCAGCGTTACACAAATCTCCTATGCAGCAATAGATGCAATAGTAATCGTGTTCCTCAGTAGGCAAAGAGCAGTCAAGGGTGGATTCATTCTTCTGCAATTCCCGACATGCAGCCGTTTGCATACACTTTTTATTCCATATGTCTCCAACGGAGTCATATTTCGACGTGTAACATGACTGTGTATAGGAGAGAGATTACAAAATAATTATTCGGAGTGATACATACATACAGTCTATCATTCATTGGATGCAACTCCTTTCAAAAGAATATGAAAGTTCCAACACTCAAATAATGCGCAAATATGTCTGCACAAAAATGTGTTCTCTGATATTCGTTAGCTTTGTTATATTGAATATTAGCCAAATTCTAATAGCCATCATATATTACTTTGGAGTTTCCCCACCACACATAAAGTGAAGGCAGCTCCTATTTTTACATGTAGTTGGAATACAAAGGTATGAATAACACGGCTCAGCCAAAAACCAGTCAGTCACATAGCGGCAAACAGATAGTGCACACTACTATCATATTTCGTACTGAGGAATCATATTACACCTTTGTACCAAACTACCAACTACAATATATATTTAACCTACTATATATATTATCAATGAACTAAACCTAGTTCATTGATATTATGGATCCAAACTAAAAGAAGGACGCTACAACAAAGACAATAAAAACAGAGTAACCCGAATAAAGCAAACCAAATAGAAGAAGACGAGATTGGGAAAGGGACTCTACTTATGACTATTTGCTGTACAACCTATACAATCATGAGGACAGCTAGATTACTCATATGAGGATTGTATTACTTGTAGGGTCACCCCAAAAGGCTGGCGGCTAGTAGAGAGGACACTCCACTGATAGCTCTGTACTGAGAGGATCTTGCTTGAGAAATCAGATATTTGTATCAGTGATTAGAGGTGAGTAAAACCCCACAACTTCCTGCTAGCAATGTCAATAATTGATAATTATCCCTAGGCCTACTGCATCTTTTATTGGAAAGTAACATGTAACTTTGACATAGCTATCTAGATCCGATAGCTGTGACCAGGGAAAATGGAACTAAAGTGATGAAGGATGCTTGGTTTTTAATTGATCCAAAATATAATCGTTAAATCATTATCATATTTTTTCCATTGTTTACTGAGATAGTTGACTTCACGACCACCCAAACCCAAGCAAACCACTCTTAGAATGACATCATGGCATGGGAGTATTACAACATAACAATCTTGTTAATTAACTCAACCCAACCTATGAGTATTGATTGATTGATTGATTGATTGATTTATTAGCTATCACAAACATTAAATGTTGCGAAAAATGGATGCATATACTTTGTCATAATAAGAGCTTGCTACTAGTGTATGGAACTATGTACATTTTAAAAATAGAATCTCATTAAGTGTGATGCACATTTGCCTCAGAAAACAGTCTTTGCCCCATGAGCTGCGATATTTAACATGTCTAAGACGACCAAAAGGGCAACGTTCAAGAAAATCGTGCATAAAGTGGTCTTCATCAGAAAAACAGCACATGATAATGGATTTAGTTCTCTGTTTAACAATGGTATCAAGGTCGCCTACGTCAAGCCCTAAATTCTTGGCATCGTTGAAAACTTTTCTTAGTATGCACATGTCGGAGCAGTTATCATCAACAGTCACTAGTCACAATCAAAATTAGGCTATACCCCTTCTTACCTCTTCAGGGAAGTTACATGGTTCTGTCGCTAAACATTCCCCTCTGAAAAATTTGTTTTCGCAAACATGGCATCTGTTTCCATGTATAGCAACTGTGTACAAAAAATATAGCAGAGAGAGAGAGAGTCAGAAGGAATTCGATTCATTATATTGGTTATGTTATGACCTCAAAAAGTCAATATCAAAGGTAGGTGATAATATATAATACATAGGGTAAGGCGGGGTACGTTGAGCCAGTTTTTACATATTTGATTGTAACATACAGTTTAATTGTGCCAGATTAACAAAAGTTGGCACTGAAATTTGTCTTCATGTCTTCCATCAACATGAGTGAGGTCAGAAACTTATTGCAGCAAGAAAAGGAAATATTGCTGTTTCAAAAAAAAATCAGGAAGCGGCTCAACGTGCCCCAAGTACGGGGCACGTTGAGCCGGGTCCGCATTTTGTATGGGGCACGTTGAGCCACTCTGTTATGGTCATCTCTTTGCTAGTAATAACTTTTTTAATTCACTGCAACCATGAGAAAAAAAGTTTGGCAACCAAATTCATTGCAACATTTTTTTCACTCAATTGAACTATAATATATAATTCACAACACAAATCTCTGAATCATTTGCGGTAGAGGAAAGCTTGCACACGGCAAACTTGATGATTAGTGCAGGGAAAAGTGAACTCAGAGTGATTGCTAATTTCATTAAAGAAAAATCAATTCAAATGCTTTTGTTTTTGTGTATGTAAATGTTGTCGAAAAAGTTTCAAACATACTTCATATACACTTTCATCATAGAACATTCATACTGCGGGGTATGGCTCAACGTGCCCCAACAGCCTGTTTTCACTTTCAACTCGAGTTAAACAAACTCTCTCCATCAGAGATAAATTAAGATTATGTGAAATTAAGCCTAAATATGATGTTATCACGTAATAAAAGTTGCAACTTCTCTGGCACGCCTTGTTTGGAGCAGATGACATTTCCGTCGATTAGCGCATTATTTACTTTTTACGTTAAAAACGATGAAATACTAAATAATTATCTTTCCTTAGTTAGTAACTATCTTTCTTTTTGTCTGCTCAAAAAGGGTGCCTTTGTCACAAGACCTCTGATGGTGGGGAAAACTCAAAACATAAAATGGTATTTGAAAAAAGTGGGGTGGATCAACGTGCCCCATGGCTCAACATACCCTGCCTTCCCTAAACATAATAATGGAAAGATGTAATGTCTACTCTTTGTTGTTGTTGAAGTGCCTTCATATATATGCTTCATTCATATATGCTAGAGAGATACCAAGATATATATATATATTTTCAATGTTGGCCCAATTGGGGAGAATAGCCCAATGTTACTGTTAGGACAGAAAATATCTCCACTTGAGCTAAAACTCACCTTTATTAAGGCATAACACAATCATCAAACCAGAGAGTAGAAGTCATTTTGGCGTGCACCAGTACTTTCTGAAACTGAACTTGTCTCGCAAGTTTAAACCAAACAATGACAACACACTGCATTGTGTTTTGCACAGCGTCGCAGTCTCTAGTGTTTTGGTTTGAGAGTGAGTATCTTTGTATTGCACAACATCATGGTTTATATTGCTTTTGTTCAAGTGGAGCCAATTCCAATAAATCGCCTCTCTAAAAATTGGAGTATGGCCTAACTGGTGAATTATAGTTATATCGTAAAGATCTGATTACGCCAAATAAAACAGTACCGTGGTTGATGCTCATTTTTAAATGCGGCAAGGATGACAAACAAACAAATTTGATTTAAATTGATTGCTTTTTGGTTGTTCCCATTCTACAGGTGAGTCTCCGTGACAATGTAGGAAATGGAAAGGCTAACCTGATTATCCAGTGCACTCTGGGTAAATGTGCCCGAGTGCTGAATAAAGGCCTGATTTCTCACTAGATTATTATCTCATATATTATCAGATGACAGACTAATGCTCTATGCAGGGCGTGTATCTTCATATCTAAGATCACAGAGTTAATTTACTAAATACTAAATATATATATAAATTTGTATATTAAGTATATGTCTAAGATGCATTCGACGAAAAATATTAACCACATATTTTTAGAAATACAGTGCAGATTTTGTTTGTCACACGATAAACGCCAGACTGGGATCACTGCATTATCAGCCTCTGGTTCTAGGTATTTTTGAGGACAAACATTATTCGGCGCTAGACATGAGACAAATTTAAAGATGGGTGACACACAGTCAGCCGACCATCCATTTATACATAAGGATGCGACGCTTTCTTAACGCCTCAGCTAAAAACAGCTCATGAGGCTACATCCTGTCAACTCATTTCCTCAGATATGGGTTTATTATTATTGTACACTCTTTATTGTATAGTGGTGTGCAGGGTAGAGTGAAGAAGTAACATTCTTCCCTGTGAGCTGTGTCATATACATGCTATAACAATGCAAGTTTAGTCCGGACATGTCTAATTCAAAATACAAACAAATTGAAGCGATAAAAAAACAGTGGGTGTCCATGTAAGAAATTTGACTCAGATTATAAGAGACACTGGTTGTCAACCTGAAAAGTACCGAAGCAAAATACAAGATAAAGGCGAGTCAGATAATCTGTGAAGCTTTCTCAAGTTAATGTACCCTCCTCTCTATATAAAGTCCGATATCGGCTTGATGAAACACTACAATATTCATAGGATCGGAAGTTCTACATTCTCCAGTTGATTTGGTAGCCACACCAAAACCCTAAAAAATAAAGGAGCAGTGTTCTGACAGGCTGTCATGATATGGATAGTTATTTCTGAGTGTTCAAAAGTTCATATGCAGATAAACTGTAATAGCTAGTAATAGTAATAGTAATAGTTAGTGAACAAAAGGAAATTTAATCTTAGGATATCAAGGTTATGTGGAATCAAATTAGATGCTTGCATATGGATTTTGAGCTCATGCGACATTACAGTTGATGAAGACATAAGACCAGAAAAATGAGATTTCCCCATATTCTAAGTTGTATGACTATACAATATATGGATAATCTAATGCAAATGAGGAGACATAGGCTACCATACAAAAGAGGTGGAATATAAATCTAATGCTTGAACCGCGCATAAAATTATTGATTTTATCTTTCTTGATTTGTCGGAGTTATCCATCTTATTATTTGATTGAAACTTGAGGAGGCAACTGTATTATTGTTTTACTTGCAATCAGGTAGATTGGTATATACTAAACTCCCAACCGCTATGATGATGTCCGAGAATTGTATGAGACAAGCCAACTAAGATACTAAGGTGTCCTTTTTTACTCCAAAGTGTACGGCTCATACACGTTATATTAGGAGGAACACAACTCCAATAAAAACAAAAGCCCAAAACAATGTTCCCTGGTTCCAAGCAGCATACAGAGCAACATGTTATCGAAGCCTTGTAATACTTGATTACTTAACTCACTGACCTACAAGTGAATTCATTGAGATATTCACACAAGGTTAATATAAATTATTATCTCACAATAGTAAACTTACCAATCGAGTATCACCCATGTTATATACAATAACTCCCTGATATTTCTCAGTGTTTTCTGTTATTCGTCCCAGGCCCTGACTCCATGATACCATGCCCACATACGAAGGTCTGCTCGGTCGTTGACTTCAACCAAGTCTTAAACTAAAATAGTTGAAACAAAATGTTGAGAGAAGGTAAAAGAAAAACGATGAATAACTCATGTTAGTGATTAAGCGTCTTCCTGACTTGGATATCTAAAGGTAGAGTGATCCCGGAGGAGGGGCCTTTCAATTAAAATGATGGAATGACTCACTAATTATTCCTTGCAGAGATGAATAAGACTTGCCTGAGGTCATGGTTCAATAGTTTTCAATTTTTGATGGAACTGTTTGACATCCGATTGAATGATTTGGGAACATGTTGTGTAATTATGAGACAAGGGTTTTGTCACATGTTCCGAGAGAATCATGGACCATCGCTCATTCTAACTGACGAACTTCCCTGATAGGCTTATCACAAATCAAAAGAATATACATATTCACCGGGCTACAATGCAACCTTAATCACAAGTCACAAGTAAAATCCCATGATGATGCAACAAGCCTAATATAGCTTGAAACTCCAGAACATTGCATTGTGGGATACTCATAAACACGCCTTACTGGAACGTCTATGATGAAAGTTGGAGCTTGTCTTTTATGATATTCCCTGACACATATCCTCGAACAGCTACGCTCTGCAAGACCCTATATATTGTCAGAATCTTTGCTCACATTGGTTGATTAACTTGTGATTGTCAGGACACACATGAAAAACATCCTGTAGCTTAACAACTTCAAATAATAGTATTTGCCTCCCAGTGATTGATAGAATAGAATCTGCACAGTTTTCTTAAAAATCAACAAGCGATTAGTTCTAGGATATTTAGAGCACAGTACAATGTTTATTTCCTTAAATCAAACCTTTGCATAAGGAGCCAGGAAATCTAAAGCTGTGTTGTGGAGCATGAACTTGCCAGTTTTTGTGAATTTTCCAAAACAAGTTCCGAAGCTGATGAGCTCGTCCCTGCCGATATTACAGGCGATCTTCATTAGACTCTCCCTGTAACCACAAGGCAAAGCCAAATACATATACTGTGTGGCCTATTGGCTTAGATCGAAGTATCACTGCCAATGGGGGAGTAGTGCCTGTTTCAGTTTTTGCAGCTTGCTGCACACTAACGATTACGAGGTCATCTATGGCCTCACCTCTAGGAGGCATTCTAGTTTTCTAGGATGTATCACACTCTCAGTACAAGGATTTCGGGCAACTTGCGTCATAACACGCTTGTCTCTTAGAAGTGGAGGGTGTGAAGCATATCGAGTCAGAATCAACGTCACTGCTACACATCGACAAGATCATATATTGAATCACTGTCACACATATTAAAGTAACTCAATAGATATTTATATATACATATATATATATTTACATATACATATGATACATTACCCATAAAACTGAGCAAGCATAAGTTGAAACAAATATCAACTGTGTAATACCAACAGAGCCAATGTTCAGACCCCTCGTTTTATTGTGTATGTCATTTGATCAAGTTTGTTACAATTTGCGTTTCTCTTCCTTGAAATGCACAGCTTGTAAGCAGGTGAGAGCAACTCCCAATGCGACAACTGTATAATGTGTATAGTGGTTAAGCTTGCCCCCACCCCAACAGTTGCTGGTTATGCTGGCTCTGAACGAGATCTGTAATTACTTAGCTCACTGTGAATATAAGTTAACCTAGATATGAACCTACCGCTTCATCCTACTAACTTGCAGTGAAATATTCTATCTTTATATTATGATATCTGAAGCAGTTAGTTCCATCAGGTCTGTCGATGAGCAGTTTTATGGGCACATCATACATAAATACACAGGATATTCATACAGGTGAAAACCACATACACCTAACATCGATGTCTTTAGGCTAAAATTTAATTTATTTCAGCCAAGAATGTGATCTCACTTCTTTTCGGCTCTAATGTCAAGTTTGATATTTTCAATCTCAATTAGTCATGATATGTACCTGCAGCTGTAAGTTGTGCAATCATTGTCTCTCTGCCTCTCCAGTATGTGTCAGGATAATCAGCTGTAGGCATAGATTTAAAAACAGTATAGATAGGACATTGTGCTTCAATAACTTTGCATTATGTCCCCACCCGTATCGTCATTGTGCCACCCGCAGTGTCGCGTTATGCATAGCGTAACTGCCAGTGGGTTTATACCATAGATTTAAAAAACAGTTTTTTAAATCTATGGCTGTAGGTAAACCTTGGTCAGTATGTATCAGTCCTATCACAAGAAAAGGACACCAACTGAAAAAGAGAATTCACTGTTTTATAATCTGCCCAAAGTATCAGTTCCGATTTGAGGAAATTTTGTTTTCATTAAACTTAACTCACTGCGACAACTCAAGTTGTCTGTTTTAAACCTTTTAAAAATGAACTATACAATAACTTTAATCAATGTGGGCTTGATAAGATGAGGAAAGCGGGATTTTACCTCCCATTACTTCAACTGTGACGAGATACACAAACTCCGCTCACGGCACCAGCGGTTGGGATGACAAAATTGTAAAGAACATCAGGGGTATTATGTCTTTGCTTCATCTATCACCAAAGACCAGACATGGTTTTGTCTGCTTTGACGAGGTTAAGATGAAACAGGATATAGCCTCACACAGCAGATCTAGTAGGTAAGTTGTCATTATCGTACCTACCACTCAGAGCTAGTCTAAATTTTGCAAAAATGACATCAGAGGAAAAAAAGATTTTTCCATTATCTTACAAGCAATGTATCATTTAACTATAATGAGACACTCAATCATGGCTACCAGTTATATCAGATACACACCTGGGTTGTGATTATAGGAAGTTGATGTTTCAGGATTTTTGTGAAGAGTAAAATGAGCTTAGGACTCATGTTTTCCAGTGTATTTGGACGTACGCTTTCACAAACTTTAGCTACCCTCCCGCGTATTTCACAACAACCACAGTGATCTACCCGGGGATCAACCAAGTACTTCTGGGAAGTGTCCGTCTGCTGACGCAGAATAGTCTATGCATCATCACAACGATCTTTGAAGCATCACCTGCTAACAGAAAGTTTCAGGTAAGTACAATGTATTGATTGAGTTGTGTTGAATATCATCATCACAGGATCAGAGAGCCACCTTGCATCCAGCATCATGACCAAGAAGACGGTTATATCATAGTTATATTATTTCCGACCCCCCCTCACTTGATCAAGGAGCTGAGGTGCATCACACACATCACAGGTTGGAGAAAAAGAGGGCATTATTGATCGCTTGGACAAGGCCGGAAAATAGTCCTACTTTGGAGCAAGGAGTTAGTCCCTCTATCTCCTTAGAGCTTGGTGCTTGGAGCAATATCATATCGTTATCAAATAATATTTTGTTCATTTTACAGAAATAATTTTCTCAAGTAAACATTCATCTTTGATTGAAACAATACAGGAGCCAGCCTTGAATCCAATCACGCACATGAGGTTTGTGTATAATGTTTGAATTTTCAGGTTGCAGAGAAACAGGCTGCAAACAAACTGGAGAAAACTGTGAGGTATAAGGAATACCAGGACCGATGGTCAAACAAGAGGAGCTACCACAGTTCAAGAGGGTCAGAGTTTCATCAACTCAGAACTCATGCCATCTTCCTTCCTGACAGACAACAATACATATCAGCTCTTGGATCTTCTTTTTTTGCTAATTTCTACATACTACATCCTCTAAGGCATCATTGCCGTATATTTTAACAGGCTGCATTTTAACCTGAAAGTGACATTACAACATCATTACTCATGCCACCTTTATTCACCACCTTATGCACAGTTCACCGAACTAATTACCACTATTATTGTCATTTCAGGGTACAATCGAACTCAGAAACAAACTTGTAGCCATAATATTCCAACTCAAACCACCTTTCTGATACAGTTATCACCAGGACTGTGACTCTTGATGATTAGCCACGAGGTCTCCCTCTGTGGTTTTATTGAGCACTCAAAAAAAATTGATATTGCTATAATGTTGGCAGTAAAGGAGCGAGCTCAAAAGCGCAAGTCAAGTGATTGGATTAATTGAACAGATTCATGACATTATAGTTCATGTCACAGCATATGAATTTCATTTGAGAAAACTGATTTACTGCGTGAACCTGTTTTGTTGTTGTATTGAATTGTATATCTCGCTGGCACATGACGAACAGCACAGGACAGCGCTCAAGGCCTCTACAGCATTGTTCTTAGAGACAATACAGCATTGTTATACAGTCTATATCATTAAAAATCTATTCTTCTTGATTGCTGTAAGACAAGTTGTACAACATGTCTTACAGCACTTCTGTGTTGGATCAGACTAAGTACCTAAACTTTACCTAACATTGCAACATTGGCTGCACCACCAGACCCTCTACTATGATTTTTTCACAAAACTGGCTATTAGTATTGCCCATACAGAACTGGACATTTTCCGTAATGACCAAGTTGATGCAGCTACCCAGATAGTCTCTGCATGGGCCCCTGGGCCTCTTCTTCAGAACGGTGACGTCGTTTAAAAACAACTTCTGTGCGTGACCTCCAGCAACAGTTTATAAATGTCCAGACACAAAGTCTGTGATTGCCCCTGCCTTGGACTGGGACTACAATAATAGTATTCTTAAATTTCACTAATGTAATGAATGATTTGAATGCCCAGTTAGTTAGTAAGTTAAGTAACTGTAAGTATCGATCATTATCATTATTTATATCAGTCAGTCATTTATTTATTACTAAATTCATTCAATTTAATTGTTACATCAATCAATAATGATTGTAAATGTATGTATCATCAACCACCTGCCCAAATTAATTTGGCAAATAATCCAAATAAATAACACCAAACACAAACAGAGGGTAAGACACATCACAGATATTTTTTACAATTTACCTCAAAACAAGGATTTCTTGAAATCCTTGCTCAAAATCACTCACATTCACTCTGCCCTCCTTGCTCTTCCATTTCCTTCAGGTTTTTCAAGCACACACAGAGCTGGCTTTATGAAGCATAATAGAAAATCACCAAGGGTCCTATGGGGTACTCCACTCCAGATTTAGTTTGACCTATGCCTTTTGAAGGTTTACCCAGTCATTATTCAGTCGTATGGTCGAACAAAAGAAGCTAGCTAATTATGGTCTATCTGAGGGGCGTGGCTTGTGTTCGTCTGCAAGTCCCCTCTGCTATTCTTAGGTCCTATATTTGGCACCTTGCCAGGTAGACACAATTCCTACTACAGGGAATTTTCTTACTTTGTGTTATTATTACAATGCTATTGGCTCTGGTATATGCATAAGAGCACAGTCTTTTCCTCTGCAGAAGCAGACTGCACCTCTGAGGAACAGACTGCTGCTCCAGTTCATGGTGAGTTGTATCGCTTATTTTTATTCTTTTAGGTTTACGGTTTAGTCGTATCAAACGCACAATTCAGGAGCACCATCTGGACCAAGAAATAGATATGTGTTACAGTGGATATTCATAAAAAAATATATTAGTTCCAAGCTAACATATATTCTTTTTCTTTACAACTATATTTTTTTGAGATCGATGCCATATTTCAAAATCCTGCTTCATTTCTTCGCGTTAGCAATGATAAAGATATCAAGTTTTTAGACATTGTCGATGTGACAATCAAACGTCAGAGCCTTTTCAGTTACAAACTTTGTAAATTGTCGATGACATAATAACCAAAATAAAGCAACTGCAACAACTCTAATTGTAAAATTTTGGAATGGTCAATAATCTTTTTATTCGGTGGTACTGTAGTCGACCTGGAAAAATTTGAACAATTGGCCGTAGAGATATACAGAACTCAAATTTAGTCTAAAATCTGCAAAACCTCTTTAGTTGATGAGGTTAGGAGACGCCATTCATTTATCACAAAAGTGATATCTTGCAGCACTGTTTTATGAAAACAAGCGCCTCCTGTAGAGTATCTCTACAGTTGTTCTAAGGCTGCCAACGCAGAGAATGCTTAGCTAATAAGATGAAATATCAGTGACCAAATGTGCGTGCAAATAGAAAATAAAGAGCAGAATGGATTTGGTTAGTTCAGGGTATTATATATTATATATTAGTTAATGCATTGCACGAGAATGTAAGTGTCAGATACCACCATCTTGATAATATAATTTGCAATAAACGCTTCATATCCATAAACACTCGAAGGACAGCTTTTAGGAATTGGACAGCCTGCTATCGAATTGAGGCATCTAAAATAAATATTAAATACATGGTATACAGAGGAAACAAAAATCAATTTACATCATGACTTTTGTCCAGAATGCACTTCAAGCGAGAGTTACCTGATCATATATCAGGTGCACACAACTAATTTATATCCCAAACTCCCTGATACAATTTTGTCTCAGTGTCTCAGGCTGTTAGCAGAAGTTGTGCACCCATTGTGCAGGCACGGGCAACTCATGTTTGACTAAGGTTATGCAGACTTTTTTGTGATGTATTGTCAATAGTCAATCAATTTCAATGCATCATTTATTTGTAGACAGCTGTGATCACCAGTTACGGACTCCAGTTTAACTAGTGTCGACCGAACCTTTTGGCTAGGGCTTCTAGTTTAACTCTCTCGTTGTGTACCGTTCTGGTGTACCTCTCTTGTCGTGACTACTTCCGTGTTTTTACCGTCAGCCAATCTCTGACTACAGAGCTGTAAGTTATTTCTCATCTCTTTTCTCTTTTTCTTTCAGCTTCATTTGACATCAGCTAGCTACAGTATACAAGACAAAATATATAACAATACCAATCGACCAAGTCAGAGTAAAAGTCTATTGGTGTTGTCTATACTTTGAATATAATTTGACACAAGTTGTGCTCTGCATTGCATCAATTATCAGTATTTTTATTTCAATCCATCATTTATTTGTAGACAGCTGTGATCACCAGTTACGGACTCCAGTTTAACTAGTGTCGACCGAACCTTTTGGCTAGGGCTTCTAGTTTAACTCTCTCGTCGTGAACCGTTCTGGTGTACCTCTCTCGTCGTGACTACTTCTGTGTTTTTACCGTCAGCCAATCTCTGACTACAGAGCTGTAAGTTATTTCTCATCTCTTTTCTCTTTTTCTTTCAGCTTCATTTGACATCAGCTAGCTACAGTATACAAGACAAAATATATAACAATACCAATCGACCGAGTCAGAGTAAAAATCTATTGGTGTTGTCTATACTTTGAATATAATTTGACACAAGTTGTGCTCTGCATTGCATCAATTATCAATATTTTTATTTCAATCCATCATTTATTTGTAGACAGCTGTGATCACCAGTTACGGACTCCAGTTTAACTAGTGTCGACCGAACCTTTTGGCTAGGGCTTCTAGTTTAACTCTCTCGTCGTGAACCGTTCTGGTGTACCTCTCTCGTCGTGACTACTTCTGTGTTTTTACCGTCAGCCAATCTCTGACTACAGAGCTGTAAGTTATTTCTCATCTCTTTTCTCTTTTTCTTTCAGCTTCATTTGACATCAGCTAGCTACAGTATACAAGACAAAATATATAACAATACCAATCGACCGAGTCAGAGTAAAAATCTATTGGTGTTATATTTGTATAACTAAATAGTAATGTCTATAATTCATAATCAACATTTCCAAATTATCCTTACATTGATTCTCTTATAATTGTAGACATCTCCACTGTTAGTATATTTGTGCTGCTGAATGCTGAAGTCTCTTTGTCCTCCAGCTGGCTAACTATCTTTGACTGGTGTGTATTTTGCCATCATTATCACCATGGATCTAAAGTACCATTCCAAATTGACAATCATCAACATCAAAAATGCTCTAACAGACAATAAACTAAGAGTTAAGAGTGAGGAGAAGTTGGAGGAATTTTGCCAGATACTGAAAAATCGTATCATGGAATCACAGTGTAACACTCCAAAACAAACAACTAAAGCTTTTTATGATATCATAAAATCACCGCAGGAGCTGTTCTCAGCATTTGACAATGCCGTAGTAATATTAGGATCAGAAGACGAAACTGATCATATGTATCCTAAGTCTACCCAACGAAGTATAAGAGCTTCCTTTTCTACATTTATGCTAAGATTAGGAAACCAGTTTGTCATCAGAGATGATCCTGAGGTTAGGGAACCTGTCTGTCCATATGTTCAAACAGATATAAATAGTCTAGATGAGGATGAGCTAGGTCTCTTGTTTCATATTGCGGGGTGGACATGTAAGAGGGCAAGAGATGAGATGTCTTCCCTCAAAGAAGTTATATCTTGTTTTGGGAAAGATGAGCGCGACAGTGCAACAGGGAAATACCTGTTCCACCCAAATATGAACTTTGTCAACTTCTTTCATTCTCTGTCAACCGAAGTTTTCAAAATGCTAAATTTTGAAAATTTCAATAGTGACCCTAACACTCAAGAAGACCAAGAGAAAAGACTTAGTCAGACACATCAAGCTGTGTCACTCAGGTAGGACAAAACATGATGATAATATAAACTGTATACTCATCTGACAAAAACCTTGAAATTGGCCATTTTATCCACTTGAAAACATGTTAAAAATGAAATAGCTCACTACATCTAGAGTACTACCCAGACCCCATCCCTCTTAATCCTATAAACATACCACAGGGGTGAAAAAATTGACTCGGCATCATTTAAGCCGTCCATATTTCATACAATAACTGTCTTCATAAAACAGCGAATTCCCAAACCCACGATCATTGAGCAATGGAATGCTTTAATTTTGATAGGGGATGAGATGGATGAAACGAGGTTGGCAATAGCTGAAGACCAAGCTAAAAATTTAGAGAGGCCGCCTAATGGTAGGCGCTGGACAAGCAAGACAAAACGCCTTTGTATGACTACAGTAGGTCCAGGTTGGTGACACCAGATATAATTAATAGCAATGCTGAGCTAACTCACACCAGAAAACAATTATTCTTACTTATTATTTTAAAATATGCGGAGGGGAAACTGTTTACTCTTTTGAATTCATCAATAACCAGTAAGCATTGATGATAAGTGGCATGTGATTATGGAAACTGGATTTTGTATGCTGTATTATTTCAAGGTGCACTTGAAAAGCTGAGAATAGGGGGGCTATGCTTACCCAGCACCAGTACAGTCTCAAGAGAGAGAAGGTTTGGTATGGATCAGACAGGATGGAGCATGAAGCCAATGCAGGAAATGAAGTCACTAATCCAAAGAAGGAGACTCCCAAGAGCAAAGAGTGGTCTTCTCTGCTTTGATGAAGTTAAGATCAAGGAGGGGGTAGTCTATGAGCCACACACAGGGGAACTGATTGGTGAGTAGTGATAAGAATAACTTGGGCCTTTGGACTGATGAGCTTTACTAAAACACGCCCATCTTAAACAGGAGCCTGCTTAAGATAGGTGTGTCATATCAGTAAAGCCGCTGTTCAGTTGCTTGAATTAGCCAGAAATAGCCACTGTTTAACATCTTAACAGTGGCCACTTCCGAAGAGCAGCTCCTTATAGTTTAAAATTAGCTTTGCCCAAAGCTCTAGATTGGTTGATGGCCTAAGAATGTGAAAATTTTTTTTAAATACTTTCACATTGCCATTAACCTTTATTACGCAAAGATCCATGTATATGCATGCATTCATTTACATGAATGTCAATTCTCCTGGTAAATCGGATGGTTGGATAAATAACTGAATTTAAATCAAGAGCCGTGGGCAAAGGTTTAAAGGGATTAACTGATTTCTACCTTGTAGGAACCTGTAATACTTCACCTGAAGTTGGGACCCATATACTTCAGTTTTTCTGGACAAGTACATTTGTGCCATTCAGCTTTCCCCTGGCATACTTTATTACAAAGACGGCACCTACCGAGGACATCCTTATGTGGTTTTGGACAGGAGTGGAGTATCTCCAAGCAGCCAGCTTCCATGTCTTGGGTGTTATCTTCGATGGCTCTGTACAAAACAGGAGGTTCCAGGTACTGTCAATATCAAAATAGCGGTAATATTATGAATATGCCAGCCAAAGTGAGGGTTCATGGCGCAATATGTATGGTCGCAAATAAAAGGCTGCCTGATATGATTGGTTGTTGGTAAAAGTGTTGTTTCATATTTTTATAGAACTGTATATGCCAGCCTGGTTCAAGCCATCACCTTGCACAGAATATCTGTTCAGAGAAGGATGACAAGCTCATAATAATGTCTGACCCTCCACATCTTATGAAAAAACTCAGGTATGAACATTGAACTTTACAGAAACAGGATTTGTTTTGTATACTTTCAACAACACATACTTCTATCAATAATAAAAATTCCATGAAAAACGAACCATTCGATGCTCATGAAGTTTCATGGTCCAAATTCAGGTGCTAATACCAGATGCTAGAATTTTCTGTGGCGTCGTTTGGTATTTGCTTCTCTTTAGAAAACCTCTTTCATGTTTTCCTCAATTTTGTTTTAGAAATGCTATTGAGAACAGTGGCACGGAGAACAACACACATACAAGGCTGATGAGATTAAATGGGGAAGAGGTAATATGGAGGCACATCATTGATGTATTTAAACAGGAGAGACGAGTGGGTTGGAGTTACACCGGGCTAACCTCAGAGAGCGTATATCTCGATAACTTTTCAAAGATGAGAGTAAATCTTATGGAGAAAGTATGTTGACATCAGATGAACTATGATGTACATTAGATTTATTATCCCATACCTGTAAAATACCATCCATCACTAGGCAGTGTTATGTAACAGTAACACCATTGTAATTATACATTTCACTCGGGTAGATAACTCCTAGTAATAATCCATATGTAAAACATAGCGCCGCCAGGTATCTGCCTGGAAGAAAAATGGTTTGGTTGAAATATATTACACCTTTTTGCAATTCTGCTGTCACGACAATAGTATGATTGAAACACAATGGAAACTAATATCATTGATTTTTCTTTCTTGTAGGTGTTTGACTATAAAGTGAGTGGGGAATTGAGGAAGATGGGGTATGAGAGCTCTGCAAGATATGTAGAGACATGTTCGGATTTGTGGGGCCTGCTGGACGAGAGGTCACTTGTGATCGGAGACGATATAGAAGAATATATAGCTGTGAGTAATTGCTTTGAAGTTATTTGAGAAAAAAAACATAAAACTTTTAATATATCTGAAATTTGTACCCAACCTATTAGGCTAATTACTGTTCTCTTTCACTAATCTTGAAAGCTCTGACTAACCAATCCATCTATCCTCAGTTGCTTGTATTGTTAGCACCATAAGTATAAGTAAAGAGCGTGCATACTGTGTCATGCATGACATGGCTGTGGATTTCAAACTTAGAGCTATCCTACATTTCTTTTTGCAGAAATTTGAGCCAATCTTGAGCTTTTTCCTCACATGGGAGAGGAGTGTTTATTCTTCAACAACTGGGTCACCTGCTGCTGATTTGCCACCCTTCAGCACTCTAGCCGATCTAAAAACAACCATCAGAGGGATGATTTGCATTTGCGAGTATGCAAAGTCGGTCGGGATGGGGATAATTCCACATAGGATGTCTCAGGATGTTCTCGAATCATGGTTCGGTCATCACCGGCAATCATGTGGCTCAAATAATAACATGACAGGTATGTCAATATCATAAACAAGAATAGTCCCTTATTGCTAATCTTGCTATCCCCAATAATAACAAATAGTAGACAGAGCTGAAAGAGGTTTCATAACAGGAAGCACATGGACTTGCAATCAAACTTCAGGTTTTGTAAGAGTTAGAGCTGAGTGTGGCCTATCTTGCATTTTAATTCCCTGAAAATTTCTTTCAGCTGCAACATACGGAAGTAATAATCGGCAGTTAACCACCTCGACTGCCCTAAGAAGAGGGCACTATTCACAGGACGTTGATTCGGTGCAACCACCTACCAGTACTGAAGAGTGACTCTATACTTTGAGCGACATCTTTGGTCATGTGTCTTCATTGCTGATGCTTTTTGTGTACATAGAGTATTTATTTCTTGGTGTGTATAAGTCCAGTGATTGTATTTCTGTAAATATATATAGGTGCCATTTATTGCCTGTCAAATAAAGAAGAAATTGTTATGTTTATCACTATCAGTATCACTCACCTTACTTACTTATTTCCCAATTGATCCTATTCGCCGGAATAGCTGGCATAAAGGATATAATAATCAGTCTATTAGTGCGTAATCAGGGTTTTGGAGTTTCTGTGGGCGCTGCTCGGTAGTGTGACCCGCGAAAAAGAGAGTTAACATTTAGAAAATAAAAAACAAAAAGTGCAGCGTCATAGGCTGTCAAAAAGAGTGACATCTGTAATTGTGGTCCCCATTTTTTCATCTCTGATCAAATTTTCAAGTCATCCGTTCAGATGATGGTCTGACGGGCACGAAAGTCCCAGTGATAGCTACATGAACATAAATAATACAGCTCAATTTACAAATAGCTTAGAGATATTTATAGGCGGTTATGGGGATGGAGGAAATATAACCTTGATGTCATGGCGTATGCGGTTGAAGTAACTGAAACGCCATGCATTTGTCCTGCGTGTCCAGCTGATGGTCTTACCTCTGGTGTTATGATCTGTAGAAAATCTAATGTAACAGTTAAGGTTCAAATCGAATAATCCGGCTTCAGTCTTTCTTAGGAAGAGTATATCTAGATCCTTGCGCCTGTCGGACAAAGAAACAATGCTATGACGGTTCATACACTCAGTCACACTATCACGCTTACGTATCCAATAGATCCATCTCATAGCTTTACGTTGAACCATATCAATGGACTTACTCAGTCCTGCCTGATGTGGCGACCAAACTTGACTGGCATACTCTAATATGGGTCTGACAACCGAGTTAAAAGCAACCAGTTTCGTTTTTGTTGGAGCCTCTCTTAGATTACGTTTAATTAATCCTAATGACCTGTTTGCTATATATAATAACCCTTGAAATCACAGCAGCTACTAACCATCTGCATGGGAGGAAGACTGCAGTTAAGTCAATCCCCACATGATTATTGTATAAATTTTTATTTCACTGAATTGGTTATTTTTGCAATCATTTATAATGTTCATAATCAAATTCATTATTTTTAAGCTGTCACTGAATCATTATCGTTTGAATTTTTTTTTTGGCTTCTGATTTTGTGATTTTATACAATAAAATAAATTGGTATTTCATGGAATTCTCCCATTGGCTGAATTGGTCACATGACCACATTGACACTCTGTTTATTCATTTATTTATAGAGGTGTACAGATAAAAAGCACACTGATGATGTGATATACTATTGCATGTATATACACATGTACATGTACATGTACATGTATATACACATACTAATAGTGTAATCCCGAAATCAGTGTGGATAAAAAGATCTCAGTTGTGAGATGGTAAGAGTTATCCCCTCCCCGAAAGAAAGAGCACAATTTCGACAGTATTTTTAGCGCCTAATTATACTACGGCCGCTATAATGACAAACTCTTGCTTGGCCGCGGCAGTTTTTAAGCAGCTGTTTCCATTGATCTCCTACTCTCCACTGCTTCATGCTATAAGACTTCGACTGAGGACACAAACATAAAAATGCCGGCTCAATCCCTTCTGGACCTGTCCACTACTGCCACTTAACCCAATGAAGTCCATGAAATTCAGACTAAGTCATTTTGTATAGTTATATACTGTATATGCTCACAGCGTAATCCTATTTGACAGTAACAAGGAATCTCATAGTTGATTAGCGCCTGACATCAGTACATTAAAATATACGGATGGTGTGTAGATATATACTTCCATTCTCCCTGATTACACGCACTGTATAACTGGTAACAAATAATTTGAACTTTTTATGAAGCCTGTACAGAAAAAAATCACAATGTAACTTTTATAATGTAGAAAGTTGCAGCTACACAATAAATAGATAAAAGACTAAAAGAGTTTTATGAAAATATAAAACTTTTCTTGTCTTTGTAACTGTAACATGGTATTAGAAATATAAGAAACTCATTCCTGGCATCAGCTAAAGATTTACAGCAGTAAGAGAAGTTTGCGATTAGGGAGAGACTCAGCCTTTAGGTCCCACTGGGAGGACGCTTACAGATAGGACCAAATGTTCAACCTCTTATCTATCCATCGAAAAGTAACTGATAACCATATCTTTGTGACTGACTCAGGGAAGATGAGAAACCATCTGGCTTTTGAAGTGTCAACCATTAATCCAAGCTACTTGCTGCCGTGTGAATCGCACGGGCATCTGCTAGGTTTTTCCACTTGTTAATTCCTTGGTTTGTTACTTGTCGATCAATTTTTTTGTCATCTTGATTTATTCTTAATTATCTCCCCTGACCAAAACTGCAAGCTTACTCAAGATGGCATGTTGAGGTGTAGAGATAGCCTGAGCTTTATTTTATCATCACTGCTGTTTGATGGATTGCGAAATTTTTAGGATAGTTATTTCAGTTGACCTTTCAAAACACCGCATTCTTTTGTGGTTGAGAGTTTGTGCTTTTATAAGCCGTCTAAGTTGTCTTTCCCAGTCATGAAATTGAAACAGAGCAGCACCAAATGTGTCTCTCATCTCAGCAATAAAAGTTCTCTGCTCCACACGATACGAGACCAATTTCTGCGTCACACCAATTTGGAAAACAACAGTTTTTTCTATTGAACTAAACCTGTGCATCGATCTTCATAGTGAGTTTGAAGTTGTCTGTCATCGTATTAAAAGAAGACAAGTATTAATTTGACTGCAGCTAAATACACACACGTTCAAAATTGGACCATCAATCAAAAAAAATGCTGACTGATCTGTTCTGCATTTCATTTCTGTGTTTAAATTTAATAACCTTTTATTTCAGGATTTGGCAGGAATGGTCTAACTCTAATAGATAAAGGGTTGAGCAAACATTACTGAGTTTTTTTAGAAACGCACAACGTAGACAGGTAGCCAGGTCCTTGTAGAACGAAACTAAGACCACCAGAGGCCAACTGGAAAATGACGATACGCTAATTCTCTTCAAATTTTAAGAGTAGCAGAATTTTCAAGAGGGTATGGGGATGGGCCCTGATAGGCACCTGTGCTCTGTACTTGTACTAGGGGGAAAACTCACTACACATTCAAAGACTTAGACAATCATTTCACTAAGGAGTTTGGGACTCCCTTAGTTCATGCCCTGGAATAACTTATACCGTCGCTGTCATTTCAAAGTGAGAAGTTTCTATCAAAATCATAGCATGCATCCAGAGATAAGAAGATAAATAGGCTATCAACCTCAAGTACTATAATTGTGACCCCGCCCCCCTCAAAATGTTCTGGTTACTAAGGCTAAGTTTTATCATGTTCCAAACTCATTATTCATCCATTGTATTGTGGAAGATCACTTATCTCCAGTATAGCTCATATCATACAGATTCAGAGAACAACATTCATAGCGGAGAAGTTAAGTGCTGAGGTTGATCGTCTGCCCTGCGCCTACACATTGTGCTCACCAATGGTGTTTTAAGAGGATTGTATATATATAATCAGTTAGTCTGCTAGTTTCACTCATAAAATTCATTACAGAAACAAGTCAGCTTATAAGAAGGAGCATATCTAACTCGACAAACTGATCCGGTATGTTTACAATATGTTTGCTGTATCCAAACTTTATTTTTTATCATCCTGTCTTTAGCTATGAGGCCTTTTTAGAGTTTAAAATTTTACATTTATTTCTTTTGTATCCTGTATACATTGATATTGTCTCGCCGCCTTCGATTCAATCTAGATGACTTTTTATGATCTCTCCAAATTGAAAAAACTTAATATGCGTAAGGTTTAGTAATACATTCTTGCGTGTCAGTATAAGATTTGAATCTACCATACTCAAAAAATAGTTGGCTGCAAAGGGTGTTAAATTTTCGACATTTGATTATGATGACTCAAAGTTCATTTTTATGTCCTCACCCATCTCACACCTTCCATTCCACCATCAGTACTGCACCACTTCTCAACATTGTCATGGTCAAGTCTCTGAAATATAAAATGGATAAACTAATAGGTTACATGTAGCCTGGGCAGGCTGTCGGGAGGAGGGGGGGTAACATGACTGGTGTGATCATATCAGTCAATTTGGAGATGATTATATATCTCATATTTTACTGTCAATGTCAGACGTGTCAACAAGAGGAATTGCTGTTGTGTTTCGGAGATATCTTGTTCGATCAACTTTTAATAACGGTTTACGCTGTTAGCCTAAATTAACTTCTTTGAAGTTGTTTGAGTACACCGACAATTGTCTTAAGTCATAATGCTGCGCTCATAGTGGCTTATTTTTAATATCCATCCTGTGATAGGTTGATAGCATCGAAAGTACGGCACATAAATAAAACAACAATAAATGAAAATCGCTTATAGAATTCCGCCCAACGGTGGTTAATTATACCCAGTTTATAACTCCCCTCTAACTAACAGATGACCTCACTGCTCGCCCCCCCCCCCCCACATATCAGACCCTACCATGTCCTGACAGGCTAATGATTTAACTGTTCTGACACCTGTCTGTATAAAAATAGTCCTGTGCCAGCCAGCTAGTGTCTTCTAACTTCCAGCTTCTGTACAATATTCTCACTTCCCAGGGTAATATCACACTATCTCCGTTGGATATTAAATTGTTAGTTTGATTTGATTGGCCAGTCCGTGTTTGTAGGCATTTTTATACCTGGGAATAAAAGGAATCAGATCCGAGATGGTAAAAGACAACTGTGATTAATGATCAATTTGATAACCATTATTCATAGGGAGTGGTGGGCTTCATCAACAAAAATCTTTGATGCTTATCGAGGGGGCTATTCACAAGTTACGGTTATTCTCAGTTTTTGTATCATGTTCTCGTGGTAGTAAGGAGAGAATTTAAACTTGTAGATGGTAACACTCAGTTCCCCTGAAGTCACGCTGTCACATTTTCCTGCAGCGTGAAGAGGCAGCCGATGTCCTACTAGAGGGGTGAGGTTTGTCTGCCAGCACATATGCTTAACCTCTTTTACTAAAGCTTCGTAGGTGACAACATCAACTTTAACAAAAAAATTTACCAGCAGATATAAAAGGGTGTCATTATTATCTGTATGACTGTGAGAATTCACTTCTAGTGATAAAGCTATGTGTAGAGTCATTCATCAAACATGTGCACCATATCTGATCGGGTCATAGAATGTGGCAAGAATTGATTGATTATTTGTGAGAGACAGGAGCAACAGAAACGGACGTGGTGACTAGCTCGCAGGCAGCCTTGGTTTGTTATTAGAGTGACTGTGAAGAAATCAGATTTTGGTATCATTCTGGAGTTCTCAGTCTAACTACAATAATGTTCATTTACAACATATGTCCCAGTTTCAACTCCTTTTCACTCAAAGTCGAGATGTGAAGGTTATAAAAAGGTACTATTTTAATGATAATATATACATATAATAGTACCTTTCTAGTACCTTCCAATCTCAACTTTAGTGAAAATCAGTTGAAACTGAGCCACTTGCTGTTGATAAACCTTATAGCAGTTTTCTAAATTAGACTGAGAACAGAACTCCGGAATGATACCGAAAACCTGATTACTTCAAAGCATACCAAAGCAGACCAGGAGATGTAATGGGTGATGATGCATTTTCTTGTTGTTGTTAATTAGAGGTCTACAAGAAAAAGCAGTCACGCACATCTCAGTCACGCACATCTCAATGAAGTGCAAAGTTAAGACACTTGTGTCTTGGGGAAGGTTATAATTTACTTTGTCAATGGCTGTCAATGATCTTCATTTGAAGAAATTCAAGCTGAAAACATGTGATTATATTATAATATGATTGGCAGTGGCTAATGACGGTGTCTCTGCAAATAAACACATACAGACCCGACATTTCATACAGAAATATTTTGTCACATAAGAGGAGTTGTCTTCCTGGTAAACGCACAAGTTTGTTGTATATGGGGTAACAAGGAGTAACAGGTTACTCGTTGGTGTTAATTCAGCCCATAATCTATCCCAAAGCTGCTGCATGGCACCCATCGATAGTGAATTCTTTACTCTTACGTGGAATTTAGGTTCCGTGACCAAAACTGATAATAATTGAGTAGAGCCAATCACTTACACAGTCAGTTGGTTGATATGGTGTCAGGTCTAAGCTGGATTACAACAGCTATGGTCATAGTTTTCTATCCTGCTAATCCTAAATTAATGCTCATAGTCCATTGGTTACCTCAATATCATGATGAACCAAGGGTACAATAGCAAAAAAAAACTGTGTCTAGCTACACCAATAAACCCGGCTGAGAGTATCTCTGAATGCTAGCAGTGTACTTGTTGCTCAAAACACAGGCGCAATGTATTATTAAGGCCTCAGTTGATTGAAGTCATCTGAAATAACAAAACGAGAGTCTTCACCGTACACCACTAACAGTAACAGACTCTTATAAGTTTATCCATGGGTGGACAGTGAGTGGACCCTTACATCATAGCACATAGCAGCTGTGCATATTTAATGTCTCCGAATTTCTGGATAGCAGTTTAAAGCTGACACTGGCGGGCCTGCGATACAGAGTTGTTTTTTCCTGTTCTGTCTCCATTCATTCTAATATAATCTTAATTGTAGAGAGCCTTGGTGCTCCTTACCTTTGAACAAATCATTACTGTATCATGAAGTATCAGGGGTGGCTACAGATATTCAAAATATCCAGATAAAAATACTGTGCATTATTCCCGGAGGCACAGCCATCTGAGGAAAGATATGGCTAAGATGGTTTGTGAATTCTCAAATAACATAAACAAAAATAAGCAAATGAATTTAGGTCCACAACAGAAATCCTCGCGAGAAATTAATCAAACATACGTTGTTTTTGCCCTCGTCCCCCCAAAACTACTAAATTGTTATGGTGGCTTTTTACGCTCCTGGTGTGGTGGATATGGTAATTAATCAACTTAAAGGGGCCATGACTAATTACGAAATCTATCACCTTTACCTGAGTTATGCCGAGTGTCTGATTTATGGCAGTGTGGCTAATTATAGAACCAGGTGGGAAGTTAGATGGAGCCACTACTCGCCTATCTTCATACATATCACTATAAAACCTGCCGCCACGGGTTCTGCCATCCTGCGGAAGAGTTCAGAATGCTGAACCTGTTTACTAGGGTGGGACGGGGTACCGCATGTGCAGAGAGGCGTGTCAAAAACAAAAACAATAGTGCAAGTTTGATAAGAGCAGCCCTCATCATGATAGCCTACTGAATCTCTCTGTCCATTTTAACCTGGCTCTTTTCGAAGGATTCTGAATGTGAATCATGATAGTTTGGCTTCTCTTAGACGTACATCAGTTACACCAGGACAATGATTGGCTCTGTGACGCCACTTTCTAAACATAATAACAGTTATGTGTTTCCAGGAACAAATTGCGTATATATTATTTCTTTGACTTCTCAGACTCATAAATCCCTATGCCAGTTTCAGAACTTTCATGGTTTGATTTCTGATTCTTGATTGTTGCTACAACACATAGAACTAAACCAAAGAGATTGTTCTTAACTCAAATTAAAGCTTGCGTCGAAAGTCATGTTTCATACGCAGCTATTAATCCTAACACCTACCAGGTGACAGAGATAGCAGGCTATTCTTAGTTTAATGACTCTCATTACACTTACCATTCAGCTGCCTGAATTAAACCATCAAACAAATATGGGCTGCCATAAACATACCCTGGTTATACTTATAATTAGTCATTACAACTTGATTACTTATAACCCATGATTTATGGGTAGGTTACCCAGCTGATGGGTATAAGATGTACACAAATGTTACACAAGTTTCTTGCTATTTCCTATATCCTGAGAGCGCCATTGTTAACGTTGGTGTGGGTGCTTGATCTGACCTATAGATCTTCTGTTGTTTGTTTGGCCAGTGGGTGACCACCAACTGTAAGACAGAGTTGAGATTGAACCTAAGACAGTGTGAGAATACAAAGGCTCGCTGTGTTTTAGTTACAGCTTGTATCTTGCGGTTTCGAAATTCCCGACAAAATCGGTTTTCACTTTTGTTGCAGTAAGGCCGGACTGGGACCTGGGCTATCATACTTATATGGGGGATGGGGGTGTGGCGTGTTTAGAATCTATGAGATGTACACTAGGAAGGACCTAGTTTTTGTAGAAACTTATAATCAAACATTATTATTTATAACCCAGAAGTTTTTGTGTCCTTTAATGATCCCCTAACATTACTTTTTTTTCTAGGAATACCTGGAGGACAGACTATTTAAGACCTCGGTTACCATGACGTTGTGCTCGAGCTGTGACTCATCTCTGATGGGTAAGCGGTACGTCCTGAGAGATGATAAGCCTACTTGCCTCACCTGCTACGAGAAGAAGTTCGCTAACAGTTGTCACACCTGCAAAAATCCAATCGGCACCGAATCTAAGGTTTGTGATGTCATGCGATACTCGAATACTTGAGTCAAAGGTTTGTGATGGTACTGATGTGATGCGATACTCTATATGAATGCTACAGTCAAAGAAATGGAATCATTATGCAGTTTGAGTTGATACTGTTTGAATTTAGGTACAGCCTACAGTTTTAGAAAAACAGAAAATACTTTCACAAAATTCATGGAGCAAGATTAAAGTAAACTGCTTACGTGCAATGGTGTATTAGCAGGATTGCTGGGGACCATAAGCCTCCTCCCTGCCGCTTTAGCCTCATACTCAGAACGGGAGTAAGATCTCAAAAGGGATTTTGTTGATTGGAGGGGCAGCAACTTCAAATTGTCACATGTAACAAAAATACCATTGAAAAAACAAATTTGATTTAGCGATAACACAATCATATAACAATGCCTTGAGCTGTGATACAGCCCATTGATATAACTCCGATTCTATTGCAACACAATGGCTTCAAAATAATCAGATTTGTACTATTAATAAAATGAACTGATTATCATTTCCAAATAAGCCCTAGCATGCTTTCTAGACTATATCATATTGAGTATTTATACATCATCCAGACCAGGGAGAACGTCCTGTTCAGACATTCCCTGAAATAAAGTAAATGCCAAGTTGTTTAGGAAGTCCATAACCATCAAAACTTACTGATCTCATATTGAATCCTTCAGACTGCTGTGAAAATTAGTCTTCATAATGAATATTGGCATGTGTAATGATTAAGTTAAACAGACAATCCATCAGCATCGTTGTATAATTCTGGCTATTAATATCAAGTTTGGCTAGCAGCATTTGATTGCTTCATAGTGAGTTCTATGTCAATCTGAGATATTATTTTAACTCAAATTCAAAACACTTGAAACTTTAACGAGATGTTGCGAAATTATTAATTGAAGGTAACAGGGGTTCTTGCGAATGAATCGAGAGGCTTGTTTTCACCATATCACTCTTATATACTCTTGTTGCGAAAATTGCTGTACAATTAAATATATGCAGCAGTATTTCCTTTATCCAAGCCAAGGCTAACTCTTACATCGCTGGCCCCATACACCAACAATAAGCGTGATACTTACGTAGTCATATTCATATACTAAAGTATATTGCCAGAAGGTTTCGCAATACAGATAGTAATAAACATGTTCATTAAACAGAAACTGAAAGTTTGATGGCCTTTCTTGCACTTCCCAATAGCCCGAGCTAACACTAGGGCTAAAAATATCCAACCTGCGAAGAATGCCGCTTAGCGAAACTCGAGAAAATAAAGTTAATTTGTTATGAAGGACCGGCAGCCTGTAATTAGTAGCCTAAGTAATGCAGGGGGTTAGGTGAGAGTGAAAGGTTATTGTCTAGCACTCAATCAGAATATGATACACACGGCTGGGCTTCCTAAAACATGCCATAAATCGAACATCCAACGCTAAACTATAATGTCATGAGAATCGTAAAATGTAAACATAATGATACGTGGGTTGTGTAATAGAGTATGTATATATTTCCTGGATGTGTTACATTGATAGGTTAGTCGGGGCGGGCTCTCCTCCCACCCCCACCCCCGCCCCTCAACCCAGACAGCGTTCACAGGTTGGTGCTCTGCTGCATCTAAGAATGCTACTCAAACTGTTAACGATTGCGTGGCCGAGATTTTCAAGTTAGAAAGCTAATTGGTTTTGACAGAATTTTCTTGGCACTGATGAACAAAGTCGCCTCCCCTGTTATTGGTAATAACCAGTATGTCATGATAACCTGTACAGCCTTGTACTCACTTATATGGTATCTCTAGTAACAAAGGGAATAGATTAAGTCTTTATCGCTGATTCAGTCCTAAATATTATCTACGAAATAGTATGTTAAACATAGCAATCATCATCAACAGTGATGGATTGTACTCTCTTATCAACATGCCACACACACTCTATCCTTATTATGAATCCGTAGATAACACAGTAATAGGTCAATGATATGATAGAAGGATTGTTGAAAGTAGTTTATCGTTTGTGTAGGTGTATGATTTAGCGTAATCTGTCTGATTTCTCTGATGCAAATCATGTCAAATCACACTTAGAATGCCTAGTCATCGTAAACATAGGTCCGGACATCCAGGTTAACTCGCCTCTTCTATGTTTATAGCAAGGAAGCATGATATTTCGGGGTGTGCATGTTCCAAATGCTCTAATAAAGAAGTTGTCTTTCCTTATATAAGTAGAAGATAACTCTGAACTGCCAGGTTGAGATTGATACCGGTAGATAGATGAATCGGTGCAAGGCGGGCGCTCCACACATTGAGGTTCAAAGCGCAATAGACGATGAGTGCTCACTCGGTGCTTCGCAGCAACAGACGCGGCAGCTCGGAAACGTAGCCGATTGGCCATGTCGGCGGCTTAGCAAACCAGCGCTCTACGGACACTGTTGAACAGGGGAGTCAATTGTGGCTGAGGCGGCCTCAGGCAGTGCGCCCTACACGGGATGAGCATGCATCAGGACGCGATAGCTGGTTGCGCTGCTGCGTGAAAGTATAGACTGGGTTCAGGTTTACACTTACAATAAACTTTATTGCGTGTTCAAAGGTATCCATGTGCAGTTTTGATCTACCCCTTCATGGATTCAGCAAACAACACCCTATATAACTTTCAATGCCTGAACATTGTATTAATCCTGTTGCACTGACATAGCCTTAATCCTTGATGAAAAGGGAACAAACAAACTATTCCCAATGCTACCCCTTGGTGAGCCAAACAACAAGATGTGTAACACTACGTCCCAAAACAGGATAGATCAATGAATAAAAAACTAAACATGTTATTTTGGTTGCAGGATGTTACATACAAAGGCAATCACTTCCACGAGAACTGTTTCCTCTGCGCAAGCTGTCACAGCTCTCTGGCTAACGTACAGTTCCTAACTCAGGGTACATCTCTGATATGTGAGACATGTTATGACAGAAACTACGCTACCATATGTGACGGGTGTACAAAGAAATTCAATCATGGTAAGTCCTCGGTCTCCTCATAAAAATGCTTTCTTTTCAATCTCCCTATCATTGTTGGTTCTGAAGTGAATATATTTTATATGCTTAAACGATAATACAGGTCAAAGTGAGTTGGTGTAAGAAAACCACTGGTTATGTTTAAAGATAATGGGGAGCATAGAATCCATATAGTTTTTGTGAACAACTCAGCACCGAGCCCAAGTTGGAGACTCGTGGGTACACCTCCACACAGCCATGTGGGAAGCCTTCACTCAGCCTTATCAACTATCTCAGATGAGGGGCTCTTAAAAAAGAGTGTTGGTCATATCTATGGAGCAACTTTTTTCTTGAGTTTGTTCTATAGTTATCCTATGTCATTTTAATGCTGAGCTTTTCATTATTATTGGAGCGCACACTTCTATCAGTAATGATACTGAATGCAATATAAAATTGATCAACAAAAACAGCATTTGTCTGGAATTATCTAAATTTGAAATCTAAATTTTATTTATTTAATTTCAGGTAACCAGCAGGTTGAATACAACGGTAAGAAGTATCACACCGAGTGCTTCAAGTGCATGAGCTGCAAAAAGCCTATTGGAGATAACACTTTCATGCCTTATGACAACGACTTCATGTGTATGAACTGTCACAATGCTCAAACTGGCACAAACTGTGGAGGGTGCTCGAAGGTAAGAAACCTAGCTGTCACAAATATAGCACCTGCTGCAGGTGCTTGAATTATATCAGCTGTCATACTCTTTTGGGCTGACATTCAACATAAGCGGGAGTGATGCTGAGTGATGCTATTTTATAATAATTTGTCTGCACGAACAGTGTGTTTTGGTGCTTGCTGTGCTAAGTCATGGTATGTTGTGCATATGTCAGCATTGATCTGATCGCTAGGAAGAGAAGAAGCTACGTGTTTTGCTTGCTAGTTTTGATACATGTTAGTGTGTTGCCCTCTTTCCTCCCCTCAACCCTATGGTGTTGATGGACACCAAGTAAATTACAACCTGATTGCGAGAACAATTATTATTTAATGCATGAATTTTTTCACCTCCTGTTTTTCTTTATACACTAGATTGTATTTGTGAATGTCTAGCTGAGTTTATTGCATTGTGTGCATTTATCTTCACAGAGGATTACAAAAGTGGCAATCAAGTTCGATGGTCGATCGTATCACAAGGAATGCTTTGTGTGTCGGGCATGTAAAACATCGCTGGCTGGTGTGAAGTTTGCAACGAAAGACGGAATGCCTTTTTGTCCCGCATGCTATGTGAAGAAATTTTCGAGAAGGTGTGAATTTTGTGCTCAGCCGATATCAGGTAAGAATCGTTCTAGGTTTGTGCATCACAGAGTAAGGATAAATGTCTTTACTCTGTTTTGCGATCTTTTCCATCCACTCAATTCCGTCTTGCATTGATTCTCATGAGCCTTGAGAATACTGATTATTCTTATCGCTCAATACTCGTCACCCTGATCTCTGGTTGAGAAATTGTTTCCTATTTGATTGCGACTCATTTCTCGGAGGCGAAAACATCTTGGCCAATTTGAGCTAATAAGATACTTTCATGACTAAATAATATGAACTTATCGTTTTGCAGGCCTAGGTACGACCGCCAAGTTTGTCTCTTATGAAGGCAAACAATGGCACTCTGTCTGTTTCTGCTGTTCTGTGTGCACCAGGAACTTAGCAGGAGAAGGGTTCCTACTAAAGGACTCTAAAATCATGTGTGGAAAATGTGGCTGCTGAATGACCTTATTTTTTTATTTTATTTTTGGATTTTCAAAAATTTTGAATCGTGACTTTTTGACTTATTTCTCACAGGCTTATATTGTTTCATTCAAACACTCACTTTTATTTTCATATGTAGTGAATTGACAGCATGCTCAAAAATTTGTATTTTATTACGGAGTTTATTTTTTTGGGTTTTTCTAATCATTTGGAACTTAGAAAGTTATCAATAATAGAAGCAAAGCTTTTTCTTTGATGCAGATGGGATAATGTGTTTGCTAGTGTGCTCTGTAGTAATGGTGTTTCAATGGTGATTGATTATTCAGCTACAACTGAATTATCCCCTTGATATTTAGATAAATTGGACTATAAGTGACTAAATATAGGGGTCAAAGATTAAACTTACTATTAAAAATATTATAATATATCTACATTTTTCAGTTGGTTATCATCATATTGCTCTTTGGATGTTGGCATCGGGCCTGCTCACAACAACATATTGGTCAGTTGTATTCACATCTTATGGCTTGTGTAAAATGCAAAGTCAGTAGCTAACGTACATGGTGTTGGAAGCTAATGGCGTCAGATCCTGATGGTGTCAGAACCTAATGGCGGCCAACTTTGCTACTCCTACTTGTGTACAACATTGTGACAAGCGCCTCGCAATATTCTTCCAATTTTGAATCAAAAGTTCATTACCAGATTATAGAGTACCATTTTCACTATTATCATTTGACTGTCGGCTTGCTGTTAAAATGATGCTGGCTCTTTCCCTGCGATGAGGCACTCTTCAAGACGATAAGTTTCATTGTCTTTCATTAGTTCTGATGCCTTATATCACTATAGATAATCATAAAATAAGTTACAGCAGATGCCCTGCTGACTAGCCAATGTTTTGGCTCTGATTGGCAGGTTGGTGTTGGTTGGGAAAGAGCCAATGTCAGGTCAGATGGTAATTTTCCTGAAAGTACCTATATCTATTATTGTGGGTGTTAAACAATTTAGTTTCAGTTTCATTATATCTCAATATGTGCTCTGTGACCTGGCATTAGCTTTTTCCCCACCCATCTGCCAATCATATCAGAGCCATCACATTGGCTACCTGCTGACCGGCTACATTCCAATATATCTGCTCATGGTTGCCCTGCTCTCTATGGCATTCCATCATTAACAGCTGTTCTGATTGGACTGTGGTTAATAATGGAATGTCACTACCAGGAACGCGTTGAGAGTTTTGGAGCCTTAATAGACATAGACAAAGATCCTTCATCTTTAATTTATCGTCTCATGGATGGAAAGAAATGAAAACAATAGTGACCTTTCGGTGATAGATAGTAACATTCACAACTCGGGTTGTGATAGTAACATTCACAACTCGGGTTTTGATAGTAACATTCACAACTCGGGTTGTGATAGTAACATTCACAACTCGGCTTGTGATAGTAACATTCACAACTCGGGTTGTGATAGTAACATTCACAACTCGGGTTGTGATAGTAACATTCACAACTCGGGTTGTGATAGTAACATTCACAACTCGGGTTGTGATAATTATGATTATGTTTTTTTATGTCTAAATCTTACAAAAATCACATATAGGCCTACTGAAGTTGTAAATTTTCTACAAAATGCAGGTATCAAATGGAAATACGAATCAAAGCAGAGGTATAAAAAAACATTAATTATAATCGAAATCAATAACAGGCAGCCCCCCCCCAAGACACATTGTTAATCATATCAGTGGTCAGGTTTTGCAGGGAGAGTGGAACCCACCCTCCCTAGTTTATGGAAAGGGTCCAAGTACAAGTACAGTATCCTGATCTGGTTATATGAAAAAATAATAATAGAAAGAGATTTCTTGTCTGATGCCTCGCTGGCTTCATTTTGATATATTTGTTAGCCAGGTTTTGATTATGCATTTACTCCTAGTAGATTTTTTATTAGGGTGATAATAAAGCCATCGATCAATCATTTTGTGCAAACTACACAAGGGAGTGGGGCTTTATCACTCATCTCGGCAGCTACGAATACCAGAGGGGCGCCCTGTGTTGTAATGGGAGGCCCTTTAAGAGCCTTTGCGTTCCTGTCAACGCATTCATAAGTCCCTCTGTGAGACTTTGGATTCATCTTCACCTTTCCATTATGTGTCTGCTCTGCGCTAGACATAAGATAGCCTTGGTACTCCATCGTCCATGAAGAACTTGGGCATTCGTCCATACCCACAAACATATGTTGTGTGGATCGCTGGGGTGCCTCACAGGCTACACATGGAACATGGTCGTAAGGGTTCGGGCTGTTTTCACTGAGTTTAGAGATTAGCCCATCCTAAAATTAATTAAATAAACTGAAGAAAAAGGCAAACAAAAATATAAGGATTACTTTTGGCAAATACTGGTTCGGGGACAGAGAATGTTAAAGAAAAGCCTGATTAATATTAACATTTTTATTAATTGAGTCCCATGACTGTCAAGTTATATGTTAATTTATTTAATAATCATAGTTCTACACCTTGAGACCATCAAAGTGATAATGGTCAGGGCTGCCCATAGACAATAGTGGTTGATGCTCAGGCTTAGGAACAAAAGCAAGCTTATGTAAACAGGAGCAAGGAAGTGGTCCAGAGTAGCCTTCTCTCAACAGCACCGCTTTTGTTTTGTGTGAGTCAACTGCTTTAAGGCGAGCATAGATCCAATTTTCCCACAGTCCGGTCATCCCCATTCTACTGGTGAGCCTCCAACCGCATTTTGCTGGCGGCTCGAATCTAAATGCAGGCAAAATGGATCATGCTTGATCTGGGGCAAGCACATGACTGATGAGATTGTTATGTGATCCGTGAGTACACAGTTTGTCTTACCAAGTAGATGGTAGCTTTCAGAGTAGAGAAAAAAACATCTCCAGAGGTTGACTGATCCACTTTATAATGTGAGGGGAGACATTGGTAGTTGACTCCACCTCCAGCTGATTCTTGATTCGGTCCAGTCATTTGTCCACTGTAGACTTGACTACTGATTGAAGGGCAGTCCATCCTTCCCCAACGGGTATAAATAGAATTACCTCCTAAAAGAAAAGGAGTACAAAATAGATCAAATATCAGAATAACTGAATGATTTTCTTCTTGAGGAAACCTTGAAAAACCAACACATTCATTAATATCTCTAATGGTTAAGGAAAGACTGCCTATAGAAACTTTGGTTTGGTTGGAAGCAAACGAACAGTGTACAGTAACAAAAACAATAATTTATTTAAAATTTAAATTAGTTAAATATGACTCACCAGCCACCGTACCATCAGTCAGTATGGATCTTCCCTACAATCACAAAGAAATCATCCTTATCATGAGTCAAAGTGGAACAGTCTTTACATATTAAAGCAGGCTTAAATTTCTGTGCATAACCTCATTGTCAACTTGATCTTGATTTTAAATGGGTCTGAGAATGTTTGAGTTTGTTGGCACTAGTTTCAAAAACGTTTACCGTAGGATTGCAGGAGGAAAAGTTCGCCTTTTTGCATGTTTGAAATAAGGAGAACTTTCAAACATAACACACCCTCACCAACATTAAGTCTCTCAAATACTGATAAGCTATAGTTCAGCTGATTTTTACTTTTCTATGATACTACTACACCATATTTTTTGTTACAGAGTTGTCCTCTCTCTAAACATGTGAAGGCAATTTCACAATGTTCATCGTTGAAATCGTAAGATATATACACTCGAGGGTTAGAACGATAAATCATAAAGCCCCCCCCCCCCCCCAAAGGGACTCTAACCCAAGAACCCTGCTGCAAAAAATGGCTTGTCAGTGAATAGCATGTGTGCTGACTGATTGCGCCGTCTCACTATCCAAACAAAAATGAATGATGAGTAATTGAGGGGCGAATTGATGTCGTTAATTAGTCGGCCCGATATCCGCTACTCAGACCTGCCCACTCGCATTAACAAGTTCCTTCCTTTCCACCATTGCGTACTTGTCAGGGATATCCAATTTGGTAATAAACATATCTAACAATGTCGATTAACTTCAGGTTAAACATCCACTCACCGGCTCCCCAGGGGCTCCTTTCATTCCACCTTCACCTCTCTCTCCCATGTCTCCCTTGTCTCCCTTATGACCTTGAGCACCATCGCTGCCAGCAGGTCCTAGATCACCTTTTTCCCCTTTATCCAATCTTGGAAACTTTCAAACAAACAACAGCTTAACATGATGGTGATCCACTAACAGTTTAACAGTAAGCCAGCTGATGGACAGCTTTTAGACTGCCATACTTGCACCAGAAACTATCACAAAACAGTATTGGTCAAAGACAGTCTAGTCAAAGATATTTTAGTGTTAACCTCTCACTCTCACAGGTGAGATAACAAACACGAGAACCTTCTAGACCCTGGGTCTTCGCACTTTGGAATCGGTTATCTTATTCAATATGAGTGAATTAAGTGTTTATGTACCTCTGGTTTGTGTATGTTGTGCAGCTCAGTCATATTTCTCTTAAACTCATTGAGTTCTGTCTGTAGCAGAATCAAAATGAATGTGTAATAACTTTTACAGGCAAAAGGTCACTATAAGGAAGCAAAAGATTACCCATTAGGCCACACTGGCAAAAGGGCTGCAGGTTGCTCACAGCTGCTCTAGACCCTTCTAGACCCTAGGTTTTCGCAATTTGAACTCAAATATCTCATTCAATAATTTAAAAAGCGTGTGAGTAAATTAAATTAATTTTTTAGTACCTCTGAGTCAGTCATATCTCTCCTCAACTTGTCCAGCTCTGTCTGTAGCGGTGCAAGCTGCCAAAACTGAATATACACTGCGTGAGACACCAGAATAACACAGAGGGCGCAAGCAATCCTGTCACTGGAGAGATGGGTAGCTACTGGACGTCGCACATCGTCATCAGATAACTGCCACAGCTGTTCACTACAGCTACCATCAGTTGCTGAAGCTCCTCCATCCTTATTGCTGCCTGTCTGCTTCTTCTCATTTTTCGGTGCCATTACCTGTTCTAAGTAGTTCTGCTCAGTTTGAGTGACTGATTGAGAGTGAGTGCAAAGTCTCAAATAGCTTGCTAATACTAGTCACCGGCGTAGACAGTTTCATTCAATCTATTGGAAAGTGGGAATTCTTTTTCCCATGATGCAATAGGCAACGGAATGCCTCTGATCTAATCATTCAATACTGACTATTATATAACGAGCACAACACTGATTCACTTTACTTTGACAAATGATTCGGCTGAATAAGTGGCATTGTACACAAAATAGAACGCTTAGGCTGCTATTCATAATAGCAAAAAAGTGTTATTAAAGCTTTTTGCACACATACCTTTGTTATACATTTCATACTTTAGGATTACACCAAAGTTATACAAGATTACATACAGCGTATTAACTTGTATAGTGAATACTCAAAGCTAGGTGTTTTATTAACTCTGTTGGAGTAGTTGATTGACCTTGTACGACAGTGAAATCATTGACATTGTCATATTATACTTTCTCTATATTCCAGCTGTCCCCCCCCCTTGGTCACCTTCCCTTTGAGCGCATTTATGCTAAGGAGACCCCCCTTCTGCTTTTTGTTTGGTGATTTCAACTTGCCATGTTTGAGGTTTGTCATAGCCAGGGAGTGTGAGATACATTAGCCTTGGCAGGATGTCGGGGGGGGGGGGGTTGATGTGTGGTGGGGACAGCCTGCCCAGGCTAGCAATACAACATGTTGCTCCGAGCTGTTATCAGTTATAAATCTGTGGTAAGATTGATTCTGTAACATCATCGGTTTAGGACCCGATTCTATTTTATATACAAAGTGATATTGATCAATTTTGTTATTGTCAAAACTAAACTGTGATTATTGTTTAAAAGTTTCACGATAAGAACCTGTTTTAGAAGGAAGTTTCCCTGTATTGCTGATGAAATCCATGTGGGTGGCATCATATGACAGCTATGTTTCTCTAAATTTGATCTATTAGAGGTTTAAACCGAGGGGCCGTCGGGGGGGGGGGATTGTCTGGGGGGCTCAGACTAGGCTTTAGCCCTTCCTTGTTTTGACTATAGATATAATGTTGCAAATAAATTCTTATTAATAGTTTGCGCACATCATCATCCTGTTGTATTGTTATTTGCCACTTTATGGGTTTCAGGTTCAGTTTGAGGGGCATTGGGAATTGAAAACGAGGTCACAAATATAACAGTCTGAAAATGAAAAATGCCATTCAAACGGTTCACTAAGCTACCGAAGGCCTTTGTACGGGGGGGGGGGGGTTTGGTGTCAAGAGTCTAAGGGGCTCAGACTAACTGAGCAGAGTCAGAAGATAACCTAGCCTGTGGGTTTGTTTTGCATATTACCAGTTAGCCCAACAAAATATTCCGAGAAAACATTCAAAGCATTTTTTTATTATATCAGCCAGTGTTTGCGACCATCTACTTTACCAGAAAATTCTAATTTTGAGAAACAGGATCCAACTAAGATCTATCCTTCACAGAAATCGGCCATATAGGCTATGCAGTTGAATTTTTGTGTGCATATTTTGGTTGGCTGGTTAACAGAGTGCTATTATGTCTGCAAAGTTATATGCATCCATCTGTATACCGAGCCTTCATGTAAGAGACAACTATCGCATGATGGATACCCTCCCACCTCCAAGGCTAGCTCCTCCGATGTGGATGAGAATGGATTTTAATACTTAGAAACAGCGTAAACTTCAATCTACCCTACTGTATTGCCCACAACGATTACTCAGATTATTATCAAAGATTCAATTGTTATATTAGATTTTTGAATAACAGAAAATACAGGAATCATCAAGTAAGTATAATATTCAATGATGCAGGGAAGAAATTATAATAATTCGACATCAACTACTTGTGTATCCCTGTCACTATTGAATAGAAAGTTGACTTGATCACACAAAAAAAAGTTAAAAAATGAAATCAAATAAATAAAAAATTGAGTTGGGCGAATGTTGAACAACAGCAAATAATGTTGCTGAAAACTGCAGTTGAAAAGATAATTTTGTTTCATTTCACGGTCTTTTGACCAAAAAAAGAAAAAGATCATCACAAAGTTCGGCCTTCGAAATAAAAACAGTAATAAGAGGTATGAGAGCTTTGAGAACTGCGAGGGGGGGGGGGTAACCATGGGGATAGAACTTACTGCTTAGGGCTATTCTGCATAGAGATATGGATCTTACACTTATATACTGACCTGATACTAAAAACAAATAACCATCACACAACACACCCATTAAAATCATTTTGAGTATTTCCGGGATGTTTGCACCTAAGCTCTGAATCTTATACAGTCAAGTGATAACTGATCGCTGATATAAGAAATAATTAACTGATATTCTGGTACCAGGGAGGGTTGGATATACCCCTCCCACCCTCCCTGCTGGTACACATGGCTACAACATGACCTCTTCAAGGTCATCATCAAAGTCACTAATAGCGCGCACAGTCGGTTTGTTATGAATTGTTGAATGATCGGCCCTCGGCCGCAGCGGTAAGATCTTATCGCTTTTATTGTTACTGTCGACATTATCCCAGGGGAAGCCGCCCCCTCCGCTTGTCCGCTTCTCACCGAATGTTGGTTTAGGTTTCTGACTAGCTGGTTTGAAAATATCACTGTTATTGTCATCGCTGTTATCGAATATGGAAGGCTGTTTGGTTTTGTGAGATGTGTCCGTCTTGCTACCGCCGAAAATATCGTCTAAAACATTAGATTTTTTGCTGCCAGCACCTTGAGTTGATTCCTTAGCTTTCCACGTGTTCTTTTCCTGCGCTGCCACCCTCACTGGCTTTTTACTGCCACCTCCAAACGAAGAAGGATTGTAGCCCCCGAAATCCAAATCATCATTGTCACTGAAGAGGGAATCCTTCTTGTTGGTGGCGAATAACGGGTTATCTTTCTTGCCTTCATCACCAAAGAGGTTCGAAGTACGAGCTTGTGATGACTGTTTGTTAGCTGGAAGACCTCTGAATAGATTCTCATCTGTTCTCCTAAAACTATAAACACAATAGATATGCATTACTGTACTCCATTATAGTCAGTGAACTGCCAATGACTATATATACACCTTTTATTTGTCAGACAATATCATCCTGGATGGATGTTTTTCATAACGTGCCAAAGAAATTATGGCATAAGATAGAGGGAAGAGAAAATGATAACGTATTGTTTGGTTGGACCATTGCTTGGTATATCATATCAGAATCTTTTCACAAGAAGACAGGGACTAACTGTTGGAAGAGTGTATGAAGCGAAAATCAAATTAATTTAAATTGCTTTCAGAATTCTATCTCTAATAATCTGCCTTCCAGCTACCATAACACTTCCCTTATGAGCTCAAGGGCAAGGACACAAACAAATCACAGATACTCCGCGGATAACTCTCAAATGTTTTCAAATAATGAATTATTACGTTCAATAGAACTTTCAATTCAGAAGGAAGCCTCCAGATGACAAAGGCGCAATGAGAAAAATAGTACGATTCGTGACCAAAAGGCTTAGTACTTTATCATATCATAACCAAAAGCAGGACAGGAAATTACTTGCATTGATGAAATTCATAATAAACAGCTGATTCAATGAGCCAAACAAGTAACGGGGAATCGAACAGACACCAACAGAATAACAAAACTTACAAATATATGTATGGTTGTATGGTGCTTTTTACTTTCTTTTTTTATGCCTTATGAAGGAAAAAACAGATTTAAACCCAAGGATTTGAAAACCATGCAACAACAAACTTTTTGTGTGCTATGTTGCCTTTAACTGCTGAGATGATAAAAATGAATAAATGTACTTTTATCAACTTTAAGAGCATTGTGTTATCTTATCCATCTTGTGATAAATGGTTTGACTTTGGTGTTGTTAAAGTCTACTTCATGGAATGAATCACAGGATAATATCAGTATATATTAAAAATTAGTACCCTAATTGGTTTTATGTAAATCACCCCACTCATCTGAGTTATTATCAGAGTTAAAGTACAGAGGTGGTAAGCTAATGTATACTAGGAGGAGTAAAGTACATACAAGAGGAAAACCTCACCATATTGTACATGTTTGAAATATCTAATTTTACATATAGCTACATTTACTCACAATCTTCAACTTTATAAAGACTCTAACCTAGCCAAAATTAAGTGCTAGCTGACCTAAAGCCATCCTAAACTAGCTAAACTAAACTCTAGCTAACATTTACTCCTCTAGGTTAGATCTGAACATGAGGACAGTGCTGGCTAATCATGTCCACCGAGAGCAGATAGTCCTTACTTGTATTCTTGCTGTTTATTTTTGTTCATAGAGTTGTCTCCACCCGATGTTAGGAAGAAGTCGCCTCCGCTATCTCCCATACTGTCGCTGTTATCAAATAGTGAGCTGCCTCCAGCACCTCCTCGCCTCACGTCAGCTGTGCTGCCGAACAGAGGCTTAGCTGGAGCGCCTAACATGGAGAGATATGAGTAAGAATTAATAATAGGACTCACCACGAAGAGAGTACACGCCCTGCCATTTTCTCATGTGGTCATGGGGATTTTAAGCCTAACCCGGACGTTTCAAGGGGTCAGATTTCAATCCACTAGTTTCGTCCTAACAGTTAAGTAGCTAAGCTGGCTGTTATGTTACTAGATGTAAAGGTCTTCCAAGAGTCACATATGTTTGTTATAGTTAACAAGGGAACGGGCAATGATAGGCCACAAGGCCAAAAGTAGGAGGTAGCTCAGCTGGTTAGAGCGCCTGCCCTGTAATGGGTTCGAATCCAGCTACAGCCTACTGACTACTAGGCGCCATAGATGCCCCAGGTGTGCTCCGACCTGAGAGCAACTTGGAGCTGAATACGGCGGCCGTGCCTGTTATTTCCCAGTCTTCAGACAGAGCGATTTTAACCCCCCCCCCTTTGAAAACAAACCTCCAGTGTCCAACTCCTTCATCTTCTGAAGAAGAAGGTCTTTCTTTCTTCTCTCCTCCGCTGCTCTGGCATCAGTTTCTAGCCTTCTTTTTTCCTGCTCTCGTGCAATACGGGCTCTCTCTTCCGCCTCCTTAAAAACAGTGAAAGAAAGCTTACAGTTCAATGTAATCTATAGCATGAGCGTGTGATATATATCCTATTTGCAATATTAGCTTCCTTCCCGACAGAAGGAGATGGGAAGATATATTGCTCTGAGTTGTTGTGTGGTGTTCGATTCTATGCTCTTATTAGTATTAATTCAGACTTATAGACAAATGATTGTTCTAGGTTGGTTAGGATTGCAAAAGGCACACAAGTTTCCCATATAAAAGTCTAAAAAATTTTTGTTCTGCTGGTCCGTAACGAACCCCGAAACCCCCCCCCCCCCTCTTCTCAGTCTACTCAATAGGTGAGATCCAAACTTTTAGAATGATGAAAGTCAGATTATACGGAAGCGGGCTAGCCCACAGAGCGAGCGCGCTGATGTGTCAGTGACAATTATACATAGTGCGCACAGTGTGATGTCCGAATTTCGGTCCTCACCACTGAAATTGTCTAAGTGAGAGTGCAAGTTTACATTTCAAACCTGTATGACAGATAAAATTTACAATATGGAGGAAATTTTCTTCTGATAATTTATAATGGTCTTTGTTAGTAGTAATAGATACTTGAACAGATGATTGTCTTACCATGATACGCCTAGACTGGAATAAAGGAATATCCCATTTAAACCTAAGAATATCCTCATCTAAGTTTGCATTCCTCGGAAAATCCTTGTCCCAAAATATGGTCATTATCCGTGTTGACAAAATATAGTGCAACTTAAAATCCTCTACACCAATCCGCAAGTGCTCAATTATCGGTAAAGCACCACACATCATAATAACTTAATTGCAACCTTCACCTGTTATTAAAATATTGATAGCCTGTATAAACATAGTGCCGTTGGTAGCTGATATTAATGTCTCTTAGAGATTCAGAGATTGTGAATTAAAGTCTTGAATAAGAAAATTGAAGAAAGCATTAACGTTTAACAGCGCCTCTGGATAATTGATATATGGTCAGTGGTCGCCACACAGAAGCATGCATTATAGACGATCAGACTACAAATTTCATGTTGATTACAACTTGCTAAAAGTTTCGACTCGGTACAGTCCATAAATGCATGCTAAGGATATTGACTGGTCGTTACTCTTGAATTTTGAGTGTCATCACTCTCCAAGCAGAAGAACATGAATGTGATGCGCTTATTTTAGATAAATGATAATAGAATAGAAAGTAACTTTTGCCCCTCAATCATTGCGTGCTCATAGGCACCCAAATGATGTATTATGTTGAATTTAATTATTTATGATGTTTTGATCATCATGTGCAGCGTTTCAGCTATATGCAATTAATAATGTGGAAAACAATAAATACACTGAATGATATAAAGTACTAACATATAACATTAAAAGGCACCCATGTTTGTGTATGTGAAATAGTAAAACACTGCATACACACAATATATACAAATGTATATTACACATATTATTATGATATTATATATGTTTTAGCACATATTGTAGCATAATATCATACACATTTATTCTGAAATATGTGCAATCCACATAAAGTACACATATTGTACTATACATATAATATACATATTGGACTATAAATATAATACACATTTTGTATTATACATATAATACACATATTGTATTATGCATATAATACACATAACCCAGTAATAACAAACCTGTTCTGTGAGTTTAACGTCGACTTCCTGAATCAAAGCGGGTAGAAATTTCAAATAATTGTTGAGTATTAACGTGGTACGGATTTGACCGCCTGTGAGCCCTATGGGTTTGCTGTTAGAGTTATTATATACTATATAATATAGTATATGATAACAAGAGAGAAATAATATACCATATATAGTATGTAATATAGTCTATATTACATATTGTATACTATTTCTCTAAGGTTAATCTGAACACCATCATTATATTAGCAACACAATTCCTCTCTAGGCTTTTTGATATAAGTCTGCGTAGCACACAATCACACAGCGTTTAGTAACTTACTTTGTAAGTATTTGTATATTAGATCATCATACTTTACACTTACCTCCTGATATCTGCGATCTCTCTCTGCGGCTTCACGGGCCTTTCTTTCCTCCCGATCACGAGCGTCCCTCGCTTCCTGTTCCTGTCTTATGTATTCTTCCCTTTCTTCTTGTGCCTACAGTGAACATAACAACATTACGTGACTGATTGCTGATTGCTTATCAGGATCATACTTTACCAATACCATCAGCAATATACACATTTATCATACATTTTACTATTCAATAACAGCGACCATATTCATAGCAAGTTTGAACTGAAGATACCAATCAACACATTTAATATTCAATATATTATATGCAGACCTGATGCTTTTCCAAGCCAGTGCTTGCAGTACCAATACTGTTTTCTAATACTAGAGGCAGACAAAGAAAACAGAAGTTAGCGTTGCGACCTGGCCAAGAACAGTCGATTAAAGTATGAACAAGATTTGATTTTGAAGTTCCCTTTTATTACCAATATCTAACGATTAGTTCGATTCATATCAAGCGAAAACTTTCATCTTATAGGGTAAGCGGCAGACCAAGTTTGGTCCATTTGCCTGCATTTGAAGGCGCTCCCCCTTCACTGCCCTCCACTGCCCTCCACTGCCCTCCACTGGTCACGCCGCAGACAAAAATATGAGAAACAATATGTTGTCATGGGCATTTCTGATGACAACTCTAATGGATTGGTAGTTATTTCTTGATCACTTTGCCTGCAGTGGCCAGTGGAAGTAGAGCAACTGGAATGCAGGCAAATTGGATAAGCTTGTTCTAGGTATTATGTAGAGCTACAATTGTTTCTGACACAGACTATAAGCTTACCCGCTGTTTGCGATGCTGTCTCTCCTGTCTATCTCTCTCGTCTCTCTGACGTTTAAGCTCCTCCTCCTCTCTCTCCCTCTCCTCCTGTCTTCTCCTTCTCTCCTCGGCCTCCTCACGCTGCCTCCTAACTTCTTCGTCTCTCGCTCTACAAGAGCAGACACAAAACCACCGTGTGAGAAAATACGCAGAAATAACCAGGAGTTATCATGAGATTAATCAAAAAAAGGAGAAATTCAGCCAATTGACATTGCAGCATGTATTTAGATTTGAAGCAGAAGTAAGCATCCTTACATAAGGTAGCACTGATAGCGCTGTAGGGAGATTCATTAGCCTTGTCACTGCGGCTACTTCTTTTGTTTGGGAACAAAACAAAAAAATAGCTGCGCGGCAAGGCTCGAGATTTATCCTATGGGTATAAATCAAATAGTTTAACAAAAGCTTATATTTTAATTTCATTACACAAAGTTAATCAGTTTTGTTATTGGTCTATGCATCAAAGAAAGATCATGAAAATAAGATTTGATAAATAAAGATTTTGCAGACTATGCATGTTAAAAAGACAAGCGAAATAATAAGTGTGCTCTAAAATGTTGCAGTTACATCTGATGGTTGTGATTGATTCACAATTATAAACTGTTGCATTGGTAGATAAGATTCATGCTTAGGACCAGTTTTGTGGAAATTTCTTTTTTGGCTCGCAGGATGGCTAGTGTGTGCAGTTAAATTAGTTATTCAGGAATATAAGAATACTCAGACAAAGGACTCTCTAACTCCTTGCTCAGACCGAAAGCCATCCACTAGGATACTGGGATACTCCATTGTTATTCTACAATACATGTCCCAAGCTGATAGATAGTTCAAGCAATGAACTAGTTCATTGGTGCAAGCTGAGCTGGTTTTAGAGAGAAACGTTCTATTCTTGCTGCTCTAAAGTATTGAGAGCATAATCATCAATATTTACTGCTTCCTGTTATCAATGACCTGAATTTCCATAACATAGTCAGTCTGTCTCAGAGCCAAGTGGGAGAAATAAAGGTGCCCCAAGGGCAACGCTGCCATAGTCAGTCGCCAAGTTGCTCTTAGTTTGCAGGCAGGTAAAAGAACACCTACAGCCTCAAGAGACCAGTTGTCAGTCGACTGCAGCAGGGTTTTAACCCAAGACCTCCAACACGTATAAAAGTGTAGGCACTCTAAGCAACTGAGCTAACTCCTACTTATAAAGTGAATATAACTAAGGATTATGCAAAGTAAGAGAAAAGTAAAGTCCACTATAATAGAGAAGATGAAATGATAATAGGGAGGTCTCCACACGACATACAACCTTACCGCTCCTCGTCAACATTATTGGGTCGATTATCTACGTTGGGATTTTCAGCGTCTGGCTCGGGAATTTCCGTCGCAAAAAACGACTTGGAAGGTTCAGCCTTTACAAACGTACTGTCTCGGCTTGAGAAACAAACATGGTGAAGACAGTTACAAGACTACTTTTCAAAACGAGACATCAATGTGGGTCAAGATTTTTTACTTTTTTCACGAAAAGAATGGATGCAAGTCAATTGGCAAGATGATAATTGTATAATATGAAGACAAAACCTTTTATCATAGCGTCATTAGACGGACAAATCATATATCATCCATAAGACATTGTGGAGGTTCTTTGAAATGAGCATAAGGTCTTGAGCTGCGAATTTGTAATTAAATGACCTCAGTTTTGGGTGTAAGGATATCCTGCAGAAAAAAGACCACACATGATGTTGGATACTATCACTGGTAACACACCCACATCTCTAAATATACCACAGGAGATGTACCTATATTATATCACTTGTTGGAATCTATATATAAATTTTGATAAGATATGGAGAGTAGTGATATGATAGAAGAGGTTGGTGTTGGGTTTGACCGTCAAATCACAATGTTTTCAGTCAATCGTCTTTTAGACTGGTTAAAATAATGTATGGGTCGCACATTGAGTCAGAGTACATCTCTTGACAGGTGTTTAAACCATAGAAGGCTACACAGGGTATTGAAATTAAATTTTCACAAGACTTTGTAAGTCTACCCTCACATTATAATGTGACACTGTGTAGACAAGACATCAAACAGTAACATAACCCTACCTTTTACTGAACGATCCATCCAGTGAGTCTTTAGTTACTGCATTGTTAGACTTAGCACCGGTTATATTTTGCTGCTTCTTTACGATAGCTTCCCAAGAGTCCTCTGTCTCAAACTTAGGAGTCTGAGGAGCCTTTGGCTGTAAACAAATCAACTGTAAGTTTTGGATGCTATTGAAAACCAAGCTTACAAAAAATGTGGTCTGGGGCCAGACTTTGACATCATGAATAAAGTAAACTGTACAATTTTTTAAAACTCTACTATAAGATAGCTTTGGAAAGGGAAATGAGTTTATAATATTTGGAAATCTCCTTGATGAAAAGAGGACAACTCCCACCATATGGCTTTTTTGTTTTTGTCTTAATCTATTCCTATCAAAAATGAGGTCTTTTCTCAATGATAATCGCATGGTTGTCCTAAGTTATGGCCATATCATCTATATTAACACAAACAGTCACCAGCAGCATTAATTTGAGCACATTTCTTGGTTTCTCCCTTACCTGATTCCTCTGTGCCTGTGATTGGCTGTTCTGTGCTGCCTGATGACCGTTATGTTCCGCTTCATTAGATCTCCTGTTAGTTAGAGGCGGAGCCTCCTTCTTACTCACTGCGGCCTGCTGTCTGACAGGCTGTCTCTGTACCGCCCCCTTCTTCTGTAATTTATCAATGAGCTATGTGATGTGTGTTATTAAAGTGTCAGTCCTCCTAGGCCATGTTTGGAATAATTTTAAAGATCTCAGTCTGAAAAGTCATTAGGGAATATGAAATAAAACAGCCTGTGGACCAATTTGCAGTCAAACTGCTGCTAAGTCTGCAAATTGGGATCATAGTGATTTATTGTTTCAACCTGACCACCATGCTCCAAGCTTTAGATCCTTTCTATGATCACTGAATATTGTGTATTTTGTCGGGTTATGGGCTTTCGATATTAATGGTTTTTGGCTGGTTGTGACCGATGAGGGACAATTCTGTCATCCAAATTAGCTTCATATTGCCACTTATCAATTTGAACAGATAATTTAACATTTTGAACTTGCGGGTCAAGAAGCCACTATAACCGATTTATGATCAATTTAGCTAATACAGCCACCCTTAGGACAGTTATGAAAAGGACAAAGTGTTAAACCAAGGATATTGCTATCAACTATAACTGTTTTTGGGAATGAGAAACACTACTAGTGTACAAGCTAGCATTGATGTAGAGTAACAACTATACATATGCATGCAGCTTTGTATAATATGTTTGATCCAATTTGTCTACATTTGGAGCTGTCCTCCTCAAACCGCCTTCGACCCACCAGTTGTGAATGGCAGCGATTCGAAATGCAGGCAAAGAGAATCAAACTAGATCTGGCAGCCAGAAATGTGGTAAAGGTACAGTATAAGAAGGTGGGTGCAGTAAGCTCTATGTTACAGATATCTAAATTAGCTGTCTGTTTTGTTTACCTTATCCGGCTGTTGTTTTGATGACACCCTTTCGACATGAGTGGGTAGCTGTTGGTCATTGGATGACCTATATTCTATACTATGTTTGATTGGCTGACTAGAAGTGGTGGGTTGTGACCTTGTTATAGGTGGTATTTTACTCGCAGAGTTTGGTGAGTCAAAGCTGGAAACGTTTGGCTACAAATCAAGCACGCATATTAGAAGATTACTTCAAAGGGGAAACACTTCACTCTAGATTTTAGAACAAGCCCAGGTCTAAGCATACATACAGCTGGTATTGTGCAAACAGCTGGTTAAAGTCACAAAGCAACATGGGTTAGGCAAGAAGCAGGAACAGTGAGGTATTTCCTTGCTATTGGGGGTAATTAGCAGTGCAATGATTGTTATCAAACAAGTCATGGGATATAGACTGTCACAGTCGCATACTGATTGTAGAGCTGTCTCCCATAAAGAAAGTCAACTCCCCTATTATATAATGAGGGTCCGCGTTTCTCTTAGTTCGGGTCGTTGGTTTGTAATCAAGTGGCTAAGAAACTTTTTGGAGCAGCTGTATTTTCTCCTATCTCAAATGTCTAATCTAACCATGTATTGCTTTGAAGCTTTGTGACATAAAGTATTTTTTGCTAGAATGGAGAAACAGCCATCAGAAGTTGAAGTGTTGGATAGCATAGAAGTTGGTTATACAGGTACAAAAGCAGTAGCTGGAGAGAATTTAAGATAAGATAGATACACACTCATATCATAAAACAGAACCTCGGAATGGCCTGACCCTTCTATTGTCAGTCGGAAAGGGGGATTTACTGTCTACCAGACTTTTACTGTCTACCTTATAACTTACCTCTTTAGCCTTTGCCTTTTGATCCTCTCTGCGTTTTTGCTCGAAATCCTGCGCTCTCCTTCTTGGTGACACATCAGGAGACTTGGGAGGTGGCTGGTATCTAGCCGGGGGCTCCAGGGCAGGTAGACTGGCGACAGACCCGGCCCTCTTAGCTTTAGATATCCTGTTCTGGTATATGTTACGTACCTCTAATTCTTTCTCTCTATCCTGGATAGACATAAGTAACAGCAAATACTAGTTTGATTCAATCATATCAGTCTGGTACTTAATAGTCAAAAGCCAGTTTTCTGAGCTTGAATTTAAGTTGTCCTCTCTCCAGTTAGGTACTCTTTATCTCACGTAGGAAAAATGAGCTGAAATGGACGTATCTTGGAAACCACTTAGGATAGGATGCTTTTAAGTACTCAACATAATCACGATCCAAAAAATCAATTCAATGGTCAACAGATGGTGTGGTTCAAAGTATCCAACATCACTATTGAAAACAATCGCAGCGATCGTTAACATTTACGCCACAATTTTGGTTGCGCTTTTTTTGCTTCATGATGATTGTCAGCATCTTGTTAGATAAAGGTTAGGTAGTGATTACTACTGTATATGATAGCTCTTACCCTCAGGTGTATTTTTGTGTACTCATAGTCAGCTTGTAAAGTGTCCAACTCCAGCTTAGTTGCCGCATGTTTCTTCATCTCATTAGTGATCTCACGCCGGTGTGACTTCTCAAGATTCTCAATATGCCGCTCTAGTTGCTTCAAAATAAGTACCAGTGTCATTACAACGAAATCATAAAACAGTTTATTGTTTTTATATTGTATATCATATATATATTCAATTGTTTTGAGCTCGGATAGTCCTTCACTTTCATGATAAGGCAACTCCAAAAAACAGATGCATGCTAGTATGGTCGTTAGTTAGTGTTGGCTAGTGCCGATTCTCACTAGCTAAGTCAGGATTTTATGAGTTATGAGTATATATATATTAGGTAGCCATAGATTTCACTATTTCACGTCTGTGAAAACGTCCAAGAATTTCCTGCACAAAAAAAAAGAAAGTTTTCTCTGGCGAATACTCTACTCATCAAGGGCATATCACTACCTGTATTCTGTTGTTCTTATTGTCGAGATCTTGTTCTGCTCGACCGACTCTGCGACTAAGCTCATCTCTCTCTTCCAGTTTCTTATCGTCGGCTATCAGCTGTAACTTCTTAACCTTCTTCTGAGATCTACTGAGTTCATCCTCTGTACCTCTCAGAGTTTTATTTATCCTGTCGTGTCTCTCTCGCCACTTCCTGTTATGAGAAAACAAGTACAGTGTAAGCTGGTTAACTCAGACCTTATAATTCAGAACTCCTGTTAATTCAGACAAGGAAAATTGATCCCTTGAGCCAGATCTCTATGCATTCTAATGTCACTTAATTCAGACTCTGCTTAATAAGAACAAAGAGGTTTGAATCAAGTGAACTGCACTGTATACTTATTTCTTACCAATACCCGTACGCAAGGACAAGTAGATATATTTGTCTGCCACTTTTCGTTCAAAACAAACTTCGGTCTCCTACCACTTCGGTTAGCAACACACTGGCGATTATTACAAAGAAAATCTGAGCAAATAAGGATGTTATCATTCGACGCTGGCGACTTGGTCCAAATATTAAAATACTTAGACACTGAGCATATTCGCCAGGGACACAATGGATTCTCATCTGATGCAACCGTTTTGCTTTGCCGATTCACTTTGTAATAACTGCCAGTGTGTTTCTAACCATTTCCTGTTACAAAAGAAGTCTCCTTCTCATTCCTCCTATGTAAGATGTGGGTCATAAGTGAGGGTAATTTTCATGTGAAAATGTAATCAGCACCATACAGATTTACAGATTTATTTGTTTTCCGCTGTTGAAATACTCTGGGGTATAACATAAAGCAGTTGGGGAATACACCATAGACAATAATTATTAGGCCTTTTGTCAGCACCTTGAATGAACACGGTGGTCAACCAGCAGTCATGTTAGGACTGCTGCTGCAGAGGTCAAAATCATATCAGTCGTATGTTTGAGTGGAAAAATCAAAATTGTCAATATCTAGTTTAGCTGTTAACAAAGTTTACACCATTCAGATTGGCCATAAGCTACCAAGTAACAAGGTAAAATGATGATATAAAACGGGAGATTAAGATAGAACTCCAATGTTTATCAAAGTCAGAGATAACAGTGCGATCGATGCATCCGGGTGTATCACTAAGTAAAAGACAACCAAAGTTTCTACCAGGTTATCAAACAATTCAACTTGTTTGCAACGGAGACATTTGGCTTAGCTGAACATCTGTCACCTGAGAACATTGGTGACAGCTGCTGACGGCGATGGAGAAACGGGAGATGCAGATAATCTCCCATCAGAGATTACTGGTTGTATGCTTCTTATTTAATATCGTGGTGCTGATCGGAGTGGTATCTTATGGTGGTCTGTATCTCTCAGATAAGATCGATATGATGGCTGACAGAATTGATGAGCTGAATAGAAGCAACGTGGAGATGGAGTATGAAATACTGAAACTCAAGCAACAAGAGAAGCAGGTTAACATACTACTAGCTTTAAATTGATGAAAATTTCATGGATTCAGTCATTGTTTGCAGAGTTGTTGTTGAAGTCTTGTTACGCTGCCAATGGCCAGTTTTAATGTTAGATCTTGATTCTTGTCTTGATTGTCTTGAAGACTTAGAGACTACTCATGACACAGTAAATCTGTGTCTAACATCCCTGCCCATCTTGCAATCAACCTATTAGCCTTATATTTAGCCTCACCAGAAGGGCAAAAAGGGGAACACCACCAAAGTTGAGGCCTGGATGGCTGGTGTTACACAACGATGATCTCATTCTCCTCATATCAAGGTTGTTCAAATAATCTGTTTAGGACACAACACCCACTAGGAGTTCACTAAGACAGAGGAGAGAGGTACTGTCGTCGAGTACAGCGGATCTGAAGTCACTGATACGAGGACCTCCCGGAGCACCGGGAGCACCGGTAAGGTGGCATATGAGGCACTAAACACCATCACTACCGAAAAGATATATTTAAAACCTCATGAGTAGATGACTAGAAACTATCAACAATACAACAGACCATGGGGGGTCTTTCGGTTAGACACAGCCAATAGCGCAATCTGATCGCTCACTCAGTGAAAGCAAGAGCCTAGCTTCATTGTAGCTACCTCATTGTATCTACCTCATTGTATCCACCTCATTGTATCTACCTCATTGTATCTTCCTCGTTGTATCTACCTCATTGTATCTACCTAATTGTATCTGTTAGAGCAAAGACAGCAAGGACGGGAGAGACCTCGTCTCACCTCAACTGCTCGACGACACAATTGGCAAAACAGTCCGATCGGGTATGAAATACTAAATATTTCGACCCTTGAAACATTTTGGCTTCGTTGAGCTTTGTCCCACCATACTGTCAAAACTAACTGGAACAGTCTTACCAGCCACAGACATTAACATGTGTTAAATCATACTCCAGATGGATTAAACTTAAGACAAAAATGATGAGAGTACCTAAGGAGTCTACCAAAGCTGATTATTTGTCTCCCCCTTATTATTTACAGAGTGGAAGAAGTTGAGTGAGAGTCTACCCATAATCGGTGGCTCAAGTTATGTGCGCTGGGGACGGACATCCTGTTCCAACAAATCAAAGCTAATCTATCATGGTCAAATGGCAGGGCCGCACTACACGTCATCGGGAGGGGGCACCAACTACCAATGCCTCCCCAGTGACATGGAATATGATTCAAAAGCACCTTCTAACCTACCCAACAGCAAACTTAGAGGTACAATTTATGAGCTATGGGATGCCAAATCTCTATTCGGTGTCGATCTACATGATCGACGTGTACCTTGCGCTGTCTGTGAAACAATACAAAGAGTCAACCAACTCATGATTCCAGCAAAAACACAATGCCCGTCTGACGAATGGACCCTTGACTACAAGGGATTCTTGATGTCATCCGCAGAAACAGGCTCCGGGAATAGCTACCTAGCCACACACAATCGTGGTATGTATGTTTGCGTTGACGTTCAGGCTCAAACGGGGGCAGGACCGAGAAATAGTTTTGGTGAGAGAATATACCCAGTATCTGCGGCTTGTGATGGTGACGGAGCGATCACTAACTGTCCAACTGCTATGAAGAACAACAAGGCTCTGTCTTGTGTTGTGTGCTCAAAATAAAAACTGTCAACTTTACTTTGAACTTTTACCATTGCCTCATGACAATCATGATGTATTAAGTTTGATGACGACATGATTTTTAACTTAATTAAAACTTGCTTCTTATACTGTTCTGGAGTAATAAATTATTCTTAATTCTTATTCTATAGAATCTATTCCACCATAACGTTCCAGTTAACAGACAAAGTCCCAATCCGCTGGGTAAATTTTGATCGTGCACCACTATTAGGAGTTGTTCTCCCCTTGTAAACACATGTAGACAGGTGCAAAATGGATCTGACAGATCTTCATAAGCTTGCCAATCACTTTTGAAAAAATAAATTATAGGCGATGCTGACCTGATTTGCTCTTTGAGAGATCTGAGCTCTTTGTTGTGAGAGTCCATAAGCTGAGGTAGCTCTCCTTCCTGATCCTGGAACTTATCCAGCTGCTTTGTCTGCAGTACATTGTCACGCTTCAGTGATTTGTTCTCTCGGCGGATCTCATCGAGTTGTTTCATCAGTAAATCTATCTCATTCTGGGGATAGTCAAGAAGAGCAATAAGCAGTGTATACATAATATTTTCTCAGTATGGCATCTCATATCCATCAAACCCGCACCTTTTAGCTTTTTTTTCACTCAGTACTTAAAATGTTCTCTAATTGTTTCTTGGCAAAGATAAACACTGGAAAGATACAGACACAAATTTAATTGAGATCAGTCTGAGCTAAAGGGTCTTTTGTATTGGAAGAGTGGTCATCGATAGGTTATAGGTCGGCAATATCAAACTGATAAATCAACTTACTTTGAGTTCGTTTATTTTGAGGCGCCTAGCTGAGAGCATACGCCTTGTGACTACATCTTGTATACCAGGTCGGGGTGTTGTGGTTGCAGCCCCACTTTTCTTCACCCCACCTGTTTTCTTAGCACCAACCTTTTTCGCAGCGGTTTTAACTGAATAAAATAATAAAGTTTAATGGTAAAATGAATTGAAAACACCATGTGGAGTAAACCCCCATTCCTCAAAGCTATCAGGTTTGGGCAGGATTCAACTAGATGCTTATACCGAGGCTATCGCCCCACACCAAATGGTGTCTTCATTACCAAGATTGCTGATTATAAAACTTATAGGCCTATGGTAGAGCAACATTGATCCACTTTCCCGGAGTTACCCCCCCTCTACTGACACTGGCCTTCGGCGAGTCAGTAGAGGGGGGGGGGGGGGGGTGGGCAACTTAAATACTGGCAAAATGATTCAATCTTAATTAGGCCTATGGCGTTGATAAGCCTGTTTGCCCTGTCCTAGTAATGGAAACTACAAACCATGGGGACATTGGGTGTAGTACACAGACATTTGTTGGGCAGCCACATCAGTAGAATTAATGCATGTCAAAACAAGAACAGAATGACAGGTGAGCAATCTGACATAGATGGGAGGACACAACCACCTAAAGATTTCATGTTAGCATTTGATCAATACAGTGTCCCATCTCCGTCAAACCAAGTTTAATCCATTTGCCTGCATTCTGAGTTGCTCCCTTCTACTGGTCATGTTGCGGCGTGACCAGTGGAGGGGAGCGACTAGGAATGCAGGTAAATGGACCAAACTTGGTCTACATCTCCTCATGCAAGACATAGACAAAACATGCTAGCAAAGCAGACATGATTAGGAGGTGGGGAGGGGGGAGGTAGGTGAAAGGCACAGACAAGTTGTGAGAGAAGCACATCAAACTGTACCAAACACTCAGAGCCCAGAACAAAACACATCAAGCTCTAACATACAATTACACTATTTTGTGTTGATTTATATCCAAGTGACTTCTACGCAATTCAAAACCTTCCATGCGATTATCGTTTATCGTTTACGAAATTTAAATTAAATAATGCACATTACAGTTTGGATTACACAATGCACATATCGGTCTTCCTGCTAAAATCAAGCTTAGTGATCGCTTAGGTAACTTCATTTATACAGGCTTCTCATGAAAACTTTAACAATTTTTTTTCTTGATTTTCGACACTATACAGTCACTGACCGCAGAAAATGTCAGCAGAGCTAATTGTTGTTCAGACCTGGAACAAGTTTGATGCAATTTGCCTTCATTCCAGTAACTCACCCTCCACTGGTCTCGTGGCATGACCAGTGAAGGGGGGCAACTCCGAATGCAGGCAAATGGACCAAACATAGGTCTAGTTCAGACCACACATAAAAACCAGTGCTCATAAGTTTGGTGGTTAGAAGATAAGGATGAGGGTATCGCAGCATTCAGAAAGCAGTCGGGTCAGGTATATAACTTCAACTGGAGAGCGTTCTGAATGCTGGGTTTTCTGAGCGGGTTAGGATCACAAAGCATGCATAGGTCTACCACTAAAAGTTTAGCTCATAGTCTTAATATATTAAGTCTATGGTTCAGCTACTCACATTTGGGTATGGTAACTTTAGTTTTCGGAGCTATAGAGGAATCAGTAATTAAAATTTATCATCATACATGAGTATCACTATAGTGATCCTGTAACTGATACACTCTCTAAGGGCCTAAGTGGCTATAAGACAAAATGGTCAAAATAGTAAACTAGGTATGAATATTTTAGATATAGCTTTACTTATTGGTCAATTGGTCAAATTTTCATGTTGTGTTTGATTGATGCAACTGCTTTGAGCGTCAAGCAACAATCTCACTACCATCATCAACTCTTATGACTCAGCAAAAATGTCTTAGACATGTATTGGGTCGTAACAGTTCAAGTGCTTTACATTTGCCAGTGACGGTACTGTCATTCTTTCATCAATCATGAGAGGACAAATAACACTCACAAAGGCTCATAGAAGAAAGACTGATTCTATTAGGATTTAACAAAATACTCTGTATGTAAGATTGCTCAATGTATAAACGAAAAAATTCTTAAATATGAAGTCAGCAATTTAAATGCCAGGTTATATTATGTGTTAGACCAACGAGTCTCTAACTCATTGGTCAGACCTTACAATTTATCTGTTTGGAAGATAGTTTTTGACAGTCAAATTTTCCAACAGAAATTTACATCAACCTACATATTCAGTAGAACTAACACATTTGATATCCTATCTAGGCCTAGTAAAGATCTGACTCACCACTGCTATGATATCGACGTGGTGATGGTGACCTTGACCTTCCTTTACGACGACCTCTCCTACTATCATCACTGTGAAATGAGTCATCACTATAATATGTATCGGAGTATCTGTCTCGAGATCGTGAGTCTCCTGTAAGCAAACATCAGTACACACCTTAGAGATCATTGTTTGGTACTCATAGCCACACTGATGATGTGGTATACTATTGCATGTATTCTCTGATCGATAGAGAGTAAGCTCATTAGCTTAGGTGAATACCATTACAAGGAATTTTGTGTGACGTCCCAAGGTTCTCATACTAAATTGACTCTAACGATCAGACATAGTACATATGAAAAAAGGTGTGGCCTTTATGTCTGTGTGACTCATAGCTTAGAGGTCACATTCTAGAGTGAGGCATTGCCTTTATTCTCAAGATGTTTGAGGATGCTAGCTAGTCTGAACATCACACAGAAGAAGACCTTGGAGCAAACATTAGAAGGAAATAGTTGTCTCCTTTTTGATTTTAAGGGCACAACCCCTATTTTGATAGATCTGCTAATTAATCAACAAATTTAGATGTTTGCATGGCTACTATCAGTTTGATTGCTATGAATACTTGGGATATCATGACATCACATCATAGCTGAGAAGAGTAGCTCGAGAGTTACCAGCGCATTGGTTACAGATGGGTTACAAAACAAATAAATGATGTAAAAACATCATATTTGACCATTTGATACCAGTGTTGCTAGGTAACCTATATTATCACGCCATGAGAGGTAGATGACAAAAAAAATTTTTCATGCCACTCAAGTTAAAACGCACAAACATTGCCTTGGTCGCTGGTATTGGCATTTCTTTTTCAACCACTTCCCAACAAACATGGGAATAAAGCTGATAATGGCATGCTACCACAACCCATCTAGAGAATTTACTCAAACTTTTACCAGCCATATGCAAACCATTTCGAAAGTTACAGGCTAACACCATACTTTTGTACAACTTTCATTATTCCTTGTAGCACTAATCAATTTTACATCATAATTTTAAACGGTTTGTCATAAAGTTATACGAGGGTGTAAATATATAATGTTTCCTGTTTAGCTCATACCTCGGGATCTCGATCGTGAGTATGGTGTATAAGGTGATCTGTTACGTCCCCGAGATCGTGTCCGGGCACTGCTATAATATGACGGACTACGGGCAGGCATATTGCTTTTATGTGGCTTAGTCTTCTTTTTGCCCGATTCTTCTTAAAATAGACATAATGATAATAACATTGATTCATTACTTAAAAACCTTCCTCCAATACTGTCGCACAGAGTTGAAGCCTACAGGTGTGAATGAGATAGTAAACTGTGGGTGTAACTATCGTGTTGAGGTCCAACTTCAATCAGACTTTTGATATGGTTGGCTGAAATGATCATCATAAGTATAAGTGTTGATATGATTCCGTGGTTGCACAAAATTTGGACTAGAGTATAAAGCGACGACCAAACAGACTATGAGGCTGTTTAGTCCGAATTGTGACTAATAGGCGAGTCATTAGGAAATGTAGGCCTATGAGCTAATGGTGTGTGGTTAAATAAGAACAGACAACTAGTATATATAACAGGAGAGATGAAGATAGGAGAGGAACAGACAACTTAAATTAATCATCCTGCACATTTGGATCTCAAGCTCACTTATAGTACTTTTGGCAGCATTTTTCTTTTCTTTCACTTTTGATTTTTTGTTCTTCTCTTTCTCTTTTGGTTTGTCTTCAGGTTTATTTACAAGATCATTAGATGGTTGTTGAGAAGGCAGCTGATTTTCATGAATAGACGGTAGAGGAGTAGACAGAACGATGACTGGACTATGAGAATGATCTGATAGGTGTATCTCTAAATCGGGGTGACCCATCATATCATCGGGGACAAAATCGGCAGGAGGCATATACCCTAAAGCCATCATGGCAGCAACCATGTTGTAGTAATCATCAGAATTAGTGAACTGCATGCCGTCATCACCCACGTAGGCTAAAGGTTCACCTAACTCAATAACATCATCAGGATCCTCATCCATCGGGAAGATACTTTGGTTCCTTAACTTAAAGTGATAAAGATGACTATAGAAAATGGCACTGGCCATGATTGATTGTGAAGATTACGTTTATAGCTACAGCAAGTGAGATTATGTGGCATTCCACTCAAAAACATGAGGGAGATTAATGCAATGAACAAGTCCAGATGTGAATAATTACTACTTACTAACATGTAGTACTTACAATTTGAATGAGATAATCCTAGCTAGAGAAGTCTATATGATCAAAGCTGGTGATATGAGCTCACACTCAAGTTCTCTGTCCTCAGAATATCAGTGCATTGAGTCAGTGCCAACACAACTATGATGCTCAGTGTACTACCTTGAACTTATGATTTTGAGTTAAGTTCAGAGGCAATTCTGTTTCTTGTTCACCAGCTTCTAGTCTGTTGAGAATAAGCCTGAGCAGTGGCAAATGAGTTCACAATAACATAGGCAAGTGAACTGGAAGCTGACTTTATGGACAGCAGCACCTTTTCTTCTCCCTTTACAGTCACTCTACTACACCAGTGTACTTGTTGTGTATATAGTAGTATTAAGATTAACAATAAATAAGAACTAGTAGAAGCGTGTCTCTCTTCTTGTAATAAAAAATCATTAGACCGCTACTATTGTAATTTCATCAATCAATAAAGTGAAGAAAGTATGTTAATGACTGATGGCATAATGCAATCACATAGGGGACCATCCCAGTCAAAACCACTCATATATTTTTTCAAAAAATACTTTCAAAACGTGGGTATAGTGGAATGTCACCTTTCTCTTAGCAACGCGCCATATCTAAATAGTCAAGAAATGGTGACGTTTATAGAGTTACACATAAATGTGTGATGTCAAACACAGGCGGAAGTAAAGCAGTGTGACCTAGTAAATCAGGAAGAGTCCCTCAAGTTCTAGCAAGTGATTGCAGGTGCTCTCTTCAGCCTTACTAAACTCAGTGGAATCAGTTTGACATTTTGACAGTCATGGGTATCAAAATATTTATCACAACTGTGTCAGCCAACTCTGGGGTAAGTTTATAATGTTCAGTGCCCATTTAAAGGAAATTGTGCTTTATGGTAGGCCTAACTAAAAGAGTTCATTGTGCACACTTATTCAGTGGCACTAATTCATGGATACAACATCTTAGAGAACTTTGGCTAAGGCTCAGTCTACACAGTGCTCCTGTCCTAGGGATATACTATCAGCATATAAGCTTTACATGATTATCTAACACTCTCAATTGCATAGTCAGTGACATGATTCTATGTGATAACAATTGTGAATATAGATCAACTCTTGCAGCACTTACTATGTTACTACATACATAAGCAACCTGTCCTCCATCTCAGTTTTGGCCCCCATCCAAAGAATCATATGCAATATATCTCATTGCTCCTCCTGCAACAGATCCTTGCTAAGCAACGGGCCGTCAACGTACCAGGACATGAGGGTGAACGAGTGAGTTATTTAATGTTCCAGGTTTAGTACTTTTCATTTGCTTAATTTTTTCCAGCTAAAGAAGAATCAGCAGACAATAGTGGATACGCTGACAGCTAAGAACATATCATTTGAGGCAATAGACATATCATCGCCTGAGAATGAGGAACAGAAGATGTTTATGAGAGAGAAAGCCAAACCCAAAGATGGACAGGTTAACCCAATGCCTCCTCAAATCTTCTCGGACGATGAATACCTCGGGGTAAGATTTTGTCAAATTCTCTTGCATTTGTAGTGGACTCTGACTGGACGCATAGGTGACTAGTGAACATTGCTCTCTCATCGGAATCCTTCCCTCATGTCATAGGTTTGCTGAGATTTTGAGGCTGAAGACATGGTTTTGTTCGACAGGCCGACAGTTACAGGCACAAGTCGGGTTCCTTACACATAAGATAATTTCCTGCGATATTTTTGAAGACATGCAGTGTGTGCATGTGTTATTTGATCGATGTTACCAACTTGATTGAAGCTTCAGCATTTACCACAAGACATAACATATGGGTACCCAGCACATATGGCTAATAATGTTGTTCAAATCAAACTCCCACAATGTTTTGTCATGGCAGCAAATTGAAACTGCTAAGTTGCCCCAATAATTGTTGATTCGTAATGCGTGCAATTGAATGGAGCAGCCACAACCTGCGTAATCATGTGTCATTTTCTAAGTGAAGTGTGATTTAGGAGTGCCTTGTCATGTATTCAGCACAAGACCGACATGGCCTTCCTTACTGCAATGTTGCCAATTTCAATAAAGTGACAATCCAGTTGGAGTTGATTAAGGAATCATTCCCCTTTGCTAGAAAGGTCACAATAATATATGCCCAGTCAGAGAGGGTGTGACAAAACTGAATAAATCTTGTGATAGATAATTATACTCCATGCGATGGATATCGGGGAGCAATAAAGCTGAAAGCTGATTTAGTGAGCCATCGATTTCGCTATCTTGGCTATTGATAATTACATGATTGTCGATTGTTCAAGATGTGTCACCCTTATACAATAATATCAATATGAGTATCATTGCTAGGGCATAACCTTCATGTTGATTGTTATAGTACCACTCAAGTTTGAAGTAGAAGATATGAAACACATAGAATGTATTTGAAAGGTCACTCACTATGCTAGAACACTGTCATTTAGTCAAAATGAGTCAAAATGAGTCTAATGATTATGTTCTGTGTTGATGCTAGTAGCTACAATCTTATTCCGAATATGAAATGCTACTATCATCCACCCAGCGATGTTCGAGTAGACCTTCTTCCGGAATATCATACTTTATAGGCGATGGAGTTTTTTGGGGTAAGTGAAATCAAAAGAGTATAAATAATGCATATGACTTTACTCACAATAAATGTTATTCTGTTTTTCTGTTGACAGGACTACGATGCCTTCTATGAAGCCACTGAGGACAATAATCTAGATGTATTCTTCAAGCTAGCTGCTCCAACTGAGAAATCTGAAGCAAGCGTCAATGTATCGGTATGTTCTTCATTTCTGTGTATCAGAATACTTTATCTTATATATATAAGGTTAATTGTTCATATAAAATAAACCCTATTTGTAGGAGGGAAATTTGGCCATTTCACACAAACATGAAAGAATTAAACCCTAGCTAACATTTACTCACGTCACTTCATATACATTATATTCACTCATCTATGCTAGATACCATAGCTGTGGCAACTCGAGAAAAATCGGGGCAACTCAACTCGGCCACACTGCCAACTCAACTCAAATCAAATCAGCCCATTTATTTCAGATAGCAACTCAAATCAAACTCAAATCAACAGGACCGCAACTCAAATCACGAATCATACGATTCCGAGTTGCAACTCTTGATCAACTCATTTAAGTTAAAGTGAGGTGTTAGCTAGCACAGCAGCAGCATGGCAGGAGGAGCTGCTGTGGTAAACAGACAAACAAACTGAGTGTATTTCATCTGGTGTGGCAGCATACTTGTTATGCTATGAACAATACCTGTTGTTTGTGTTTTTATTTGGGCATTGGTCAGTAAGGAATTGGCAATTTGAGTTGGTTGAATTTGCTAAATTGAAACATTCATACCCACTACCCAGTCTCTGTGTTGCTGTTCGCCATTATCTTTTCATCATGTGGTCACTTAGTACAGTACCTATTTATGATGTCGTGAACTTAAAAATATATTGGGGCCACACAATCTGTTCATACTAATATGGTAATAAATTTAGGCTATGGTTTAGGATCCTGGCCTCATATAATAGAATGAGTTGTTTATAGAGTCGAATCACAAACACAAACCACAACTCAATTCAACTCGAATCACAGGCAACCACAAATCAATTCAAACTCAACTCAGCTGGTGCCAAACTGAGGTCAATTCAACTCTAACTCAACTCAGATTCGAATCAAGATTCGAATCTGAGCTGAGTTGGCACAGCTATGCTAGATACGCTTAGTTGCTACTTTCAACGTGTAAAGTTGACCAAAGTATGAAAAATTAGACCTGTAACTCAGATGTACTCTGATATACACTTTATACTGATGGACATCCAAAATATGGGTACAGGCACAATATCCAGGCCATCCAAATCTAGGAAATACTTCATTGAGTCGGGAGTTGTCCGCTTAACATCAAGGAGCAGACAATCTGGCAAATTTGAATTGTGAATAATTCTTATTTTCACCATGTCAACTCTATGACCCCTTTATCCTCCTTATGTCCTTTGTGGACTGGCAATCAAAATGTGTGGCATATTTTGTTTTGAATGTAAGCCATTTATAATGATCATAGTTCATGTTGTGCGACTCACATTTTAAGCAGACTACTATAATTGTCGTAACCAGTCCATGCTAGCCATCTTTGCATGAACCTTTATGCGAAAAGTACCTTCCATACTGAGATTTGTAATTTTTGTTTTTTGCTTGTAGCAGTAACTGAAGAGTGACCCCATCCCCTCAATGTGCGTTATTGGATCTGTATCTGAGGCTATCTATCCTAGCATCCCCTTACCGGAGTTTCTACAATGCTTCCCTTGTAATTTTATGTTATTCAGTATTTGCTCTGGTTTTCCACCTGTCCGATATATAACCTTTATTTCTTCGGGTCTATAGGTGTACAAGAATTTGCTCATTTTGTGGACATTTGCATAAAAAAATGTTTTATTCTTCTACTGTTATTATTGATCAATGTTTATGGCATGTCAAGGTTTGAACAACCAGTCTAAGGGGATACTGCAATCTAGTAGCTAGCTTGAATAGTGGTCCAATTGTCCAGTCTTTCCTAAAGCTTTCCCTGTGAGACCACATATTTTCCAGGGTGAATGTGAATAAGCAATGATTTAAACTGACCAATTTGTTTTTTGTCTATGATTCCTGTCTGCTGCTGACCCTCGGATGAGTTAGTAGAACATTAGCTATCCTAGACTCAGCAGCGGCCAACAGATTCCCAGTTAAATGAAATTCCCACAATAGTGATCTTCCATGTCTTTTTTTCTCCGCAATCAGAATAATCAAAATACTCCTTTATTTAAGTAGCAGGTTTTTGTATCATAATTTGGCTCAAGTTTATTCATCGATATTGAATAAAGCTAGCTATCTGTTGAAAGCAAATCTGCACTCTACATATTTCCTCACCCATGTTTGTCCTGATTTAGCTGAGCTACATGCAGCCATATTATCAGTGATCTATGTTTCGGGTTTATCCAGATAAATTAATGTGATCAATGACTGAGCTGCTTTCTGATACAAAATCCTGCTTCTGCAATCATGTTAAAAATTTTCTAAGATGTATCATTATTTGATATTATATACTGAGCATTTTGATATCTCTGTGACTTTAGCTAGTATTACATGTTTTGTATTATCATCGCTATGATAACTTATCTAGTCAATAAAAGGATATTTTTCGCGCAATTGTACAAGTTTTCTACCCTCCTCTCCCTTTACTAGTCCGGGTCTTGCTTTTATATGGAAAACTTCCACTAAGCGAATATTGAACATGGAAGGAAATGTGTCACAAAGCATAACTATCAAAGCTCCGACCCATGCAAATTGTTGATCACTGTGATGCTTTGCATAGCTGTTAAAATGTGGACTCAGTTTTGGCACCGTATGTGACCTGTTGCCTATGACCCCCTCACCTATACCAAGTGTGACCCAGTTTGCCTTTATTTGTAATCACTTCCCCCCCCCCCCCCCAACTGATAGGCCTGAGGCTTGTCAGTGGAAGGGGGGCAAACCGGTTCAAACTAGATCTACCCTTCACTTTTCCTGCCATAAACGATCGATCTTCACGCATTATACTGAGTGGAGGCAAGTCAATTACCAGGAATTTATTTCAAGACAGAAAAATTGAGATACCACTAACCTGTTCGCGGTTACCCTGATTACTCCTCAGAACTCATCAGCTTTGCAATAGTGATGCATACTGGTTTTATCAAATATCTATTGAAATGAACTGGTGATTTTATAGTCAAGTCCTCCAAACACGAAACATTGTCATTTTTTTCCTCTTCTTTCCCCCCTCCAGCTTTTGCCGTAATATCATAGGCACATTATTGAAAACATCCATCAAGGTCCAGGATGATGCCTTCCAAATAAATGAGTGTATATGTAGTATAACACTGACATGATTGTTAAGTGATCTCTCAAATAGAGAGGGTGTAGGTTTATAATATGAAGCGATGCAGGTTCTTGTATTTTGATGTCTGACTTGAATGCAAAGCACAATCCAATCACTTCCCACCACTTTGGCTCAAACTCTTGTCGGTGGAAATATGTATGTATGTATGTATGTTTATATTTGGACTCAATCTCTGAGAAATAAAACTGTCTCTGTAGGGTGCTCTGTAAAAATTATTAAAACTGTCGATTCTGTAAAAATAAATAAAATGATAAGACCATAAAAAAATACTATTACTTTTGGAAGACACTATTTAGGTATTTGATACATTCTGCTCTAAAACATTTGGCACGGATCTGCACGCGGAACTTGACTGATTGATATCTGCCTGACGGCAGCTGGTTAAGACGGACATCAGTATATTCACACATTCAAACAATCATTTTGCTTTACACCCAATGTATTGGCTCTGATTGGTGGGTACTCTGCTTGTGCGATAGGCTCACCAACACTTACTAACTCCTTGGTCTCACCATCATGCTTGTGTGCTATGTCAGCTTCTCAGGAATAATAATGAATTGTTACATCAATCAGATTTTGTAAAGAAACACAGACAAAAAATGAATAGAAAACAGTCGGCAGGTTTTTATTCTTATATAACCTCTCATGTTATAGAAACCGGAAGCCGAACTTCCTGCAGAACCACAAGAAGAAGAGGCAGAGCACAACGAAGAATAAAAAAATATAATCTCTATTAAATGATTCTTACTATTATCGTTGAGTTCTGCTGGCGTCTTTCCCAACGTACATGCACTAACCAGATCAAGGAAATATCATACCATGTCTTGCATATCATAAATACTGATATAAAAGTCCCCCCTCTAGTATTACATATACTTTGAGCAATCATTTGACTGTCTATGCATCACTGTTGTATTTTGTTTGTGTCAGAATATATTTTGGCTTTGTGCAGTTTTATTATGTAGATAATACACCCCATAGAAAAGTTCGAAAGATATATTCCTGTAAACTATGATAACCTGAACATGAGATTATTCGGTGTATTTGTTTGTTTTCATATCTAAGTTGGAGTTGTTCGTTTCCGAAAAACAGCAACTTCAAGTTCTCATCTACACAGTTGTGAGTTTCTGTATTAATGTGCTGCGATGTGAATAACAGTTTTACTCAGAATGCTTGAAGAACGTCCAAACCTTAACATCAGCGGTTAGCTGTTGCTTCCTCATAAGACGGAGGTAGTCCGTAGGTGGCGCCGTACTGTGTCGTCTCAGTAAAGCCAGTCGCAGGGTTTACACTATTTGGCTGCCTTGGATAAGCTGAAGCAGGTAGATCAGTCCTCGTATTTAGTCCTGGAGGTGCAGCGCTCCTCAACGGAGCCATGGGAATGTCTCTCTGTTCATTTCTAATTTGTCTCTTACATACAAAGAATTGGATGGCAATAATAATCAGCGTCATCCCCAGAGATACAGGTAACCCAATCCTGTAGGAAAAAAATGTTTGTTTTGAGTTTAATGAAAGAATTAGTTCTGTTCTTGCAGCCAAACACGAATGGCAATCAAACACTAATTAGTGTTTACTAATGGTAGTCAAACGCTAATACTGTCCAAACACTAAATGTTGTCAGGATGATCTTAGTCCCCTTATGTCTTTGCATGCTCAGTTGATAGGAGAACCAGCCTTCTGGGTTCAGCGACTTGATTTGGAATCTAAATAGAACTTTTGGTCAATGTTGTGTTCTGATTGGCAAGCTAAGGGGACATGATTACTGCAAACAATATTCCAGTCCTAACCGTCTAAATCTTCTTAACATGGATAGTTATGATGAAATACTCAATGTTAAAAATATATGCCTACACGCCTGGCAAAATCACCAGGGCAAAAATATGCTGATACATAAAGTTGCAATTATAACCGAACTTAGGTGGCTTTAATCTAGAATAGTTTAAAAAATGTCAGTCACAGTTCTACAAGGCCGTGTTTGGAATGGTTTTAAAGATCTTGGTGTAAAGTCTCAAAATTGGGATCATAGTGGATCATAGTGATTTATTGCCTCCACTTGACCACTACGATCCTCTATGATCCTCAAGCAAAAGAGATCAGTATACATACCACCTGATCCAGTGATATTTATAGCTTTCCTCCTTCTCCTCAAACTGGACAGTATCAGCAGTGCTGCTTGTGAAGTCATATGTTGTATTGATATGTATTAATTGTGCTTTATCTGACATTTCAACAGGTTTGAGAGCTCTTCTGTATCTTACTTACTCTATGATTGAAGCTTCTAATTCATCAGTATCCTTTTTGGTGAAGAAGTCACATGTAAGACATGACTATCACTATATGTCTTACTAGAACTTTTATTCTTCTCCTCTAAAATCTAGTGTTGAACGATTTAGTTGACCTACTGTGTTGCCAATGTCTCAACTATGATCACAGTCGCCCAGATTTAATTGGTTCTGGATAGTGGTAACTAACAGAGTATGTAGAAAAGCGTTTCTCCAAACTTCTAGATCAATTTTTTTCACATCTGTCTGTTCTTCAAAGCAGATCTTTAACACAGCGCTCGCGGTTGTGGTATACGGCAGGGACACAGTGCCGTATAGTGTTAGTGATAACGTATTGGTATTGTTGAGGATTGTCTGTTTATTTACCAGTTCTGTTTTTTTCAAAATAGGAATCGAAACAATGAAGGTAAAAATATAAACAGAAATTTAGTTGGGGATGAAGAATTATGATTTTGATTTGAACTACCTCTTCATGAACATAAAGATTGTCAGTTAATAAATGATAAAAATACAAATCATACCCTGATTAAAATGCTATCGGGATAACTGTAATTTATTGTAATATAATATAATAATAACATAATATAATATAATGTAATATTGTCAATAAACTGAACCCAGCTCATATATACTGGAAAGGAAAACAGTTCGAACTCAAATTCACTGTCATCCATAATACGAGTTGCCTGCCATCTCAAACGAGGGAGACAACTCTTCAGGCTAACCAATTGCGATTATATTAAAACTCAATGTAAAAAGACATTCAAATGGTAAATATGTCATCGGGTTCAAATTTCCTAAGTGATCAAAGCATCAAAGAGTGGGTGCGTGTCAGGTCTGAATTGTCATCCGCTGGTATCTCATGTTGTACTAACTTCTTAATGTCTCTATGCAGCGAACACTTTTTAAAAATTTCAACCGATAATGCCCATCCGCTGAACAATAGAATTAGACCTAACACTCAAAGAAAATCCGCCCGCAAAGCAGTAATCGACAAATACCGACCCAGCAAATGCCGCACTGCAAAACGGCAGAACAGCTTTTTTGAATTCTATATGAGATTTTTCAACTAGTGCATTATTTTTTCCATCAATTTTTGTGTAAACATTTCAATTTTGTCAACCTTTCTAGGAGTGATACTGGAAATGTCTAAATAAACAAACATCACATCGATATCTCGGCTCATTTACTCGTGACTGTCTTTGTATGATAAGAACTCTCAAGTAAATGCTGCCACTAGATCGCTTGTCCTAATGGAAAGAACCCCCTGGTCCAATGTGCCTTGATGTGCCTGGTTCCTATTTCAGTTTGGTAGTATTAGAGGGTGGTGTTGGTATTACACCCCATCCACTGAATAAGATAATGATATCGTCTTTGATCAGTAATATAAACATTTAATTGCATAATGAATCGCAATGCCATTCATAAATATTTTATACTAATATGGTAAAATAAATATCGCAGGAGAGACGATCGCTTAGGTTGATCAGAGAAATAGATTGTGCAATTTACTGTACTCAATGGATAGGTTTTAAAAAAATAAATATATCAATATGATATGCTTGAAAAAAGGAGAGAGGAAAAATAGAAATGCCAACGCCAAGTCAAACACGGGCACAGTATGTTCTCTTTTCATATTTAGTCTAGAGTATACACATATCAATCATTTGAGCGTTTCAATGAGATACTTGGTATTTCCAAAAAGAAAGGATTTAATATTCCAATACTGACTTTAAAAGTGGCAGCAGCCACAAAAATGATCATCTTTGAGAGATTCAACAGAAGCAGCTTTGCAAAATCTATCCAACATTTGGCTTCGGTTGCTTGATTACATCATCATATGCGGGCGGTAGCGTGGCGTCCCTAACAGTACCAGGTTCCTGAGGCTCAGCAGGAGCATAAGGACCATTGTTGATATTATTATTCAACGCAGTGTCATAAGAAGGACAATGCATAGCTGGAGGACCCGGGACAACATACGCAGGGGGATAGGCCTGACGTGGGTAAGCGAAGGACGGTAAGTCAGCCGTGTAATGCGCTGAGGGTGGTAAGTTTACTCCTGTAGTACCGCTGTACCCTACAGAGGCTATGATGGCCTGCTGGTGATTCCTGCGATGCTCCATCATCTGCTGTCTCATTTTGTATCTCCTGTACCAACAGGCGATGGCTAGAGCCATGAAGAGCAAGAAAAAAACGGGAGTTATCACCCTACAATGATATCATAAAATACATTACCATGATTATCATGCGGTTGCACTACTTTGTGGCCACCTACTATTGATCCAAAAAAATACTTCATAGTTTGGCTGTTCACGATTTCTTTATAAAGGATGTAGGGCTAGAGAACCGTATATATCAGTACTCTACTGAGAAGATGTGGTCATATAATAAGAAGTGAATGTACAGGGATAAGTTTTCAATTTCAGGGACACAAAAATGTAACTGATGCCGGCTAATAGGTTTCTGAGGCAAGTTGATTTAAACATCACATTTGAGCGGTCAAATGAAATACTCTGGTTTTTCCGGATAAGTTTGGATCATGAAATTGAAGAAAATGTAGGGTGCTTCATTCCAAGCAAACAGTAATAAGCTCTTATTTCAAGAAGCGCACCATTATTTGATTGATCATGAGCTTAGACTTCAGAAGACTGTTCACAAACATTGTCGAATTTCTCATTTTATACCCGTAGAAGCTAACAACAATCTCGTCAGTTTATATTGTTGCAACAAGCCTTCTGGTCGTGGTACTTAGATTAGACTCCCCAGACTCTTTGCCTCCAGCCTATACCTTATAATACTTCCCTCAGCCCAAGTTTGATTCAGTTTGCCTGCATTTGGAATTGCAGGGGATCAATTCCTAGTGATCAGTGGAAGAGAGCAAAGCCGAATGCAGGTAAACTGGGTGAAACCTAATCCACTCTACCCTGTATATAACTTACCAGTGTAGGAAGTATATGTCTCCTGGATCATCGTTTGGATAATCGTCATCGTTTCGGTATGTTGCTGATGGGCGCCATGATGAAGTTTGATATCTGGTCACGGAATGAGTCGTCCTGTCCATATTGTACGCCGATCCAAGACAAAGCTTGATTCCTGAAAAGAGGATGATCAAATTGTTTTCTTAGCAAAGAGAAATCATACCTTCTGAGTCACTGCTGAGTTACTGAAAAATCAACTGAGCTGTTTTGTTGTGGGAGGCTGAGCGCTGTATCAGAATCTTCAAAGAGTTCTCAAGCCCTGCCCAGGTTCGCTGTTAATGGCATTCTATTCTCAATCACCATTGGTTGGGTGGTGGCTGGTGGGCGGTAATGGAATATCATAAACACCGATACGGGCAGAGTTTGAGCACTAAAACTATCAAAACTTAAATAATGCTAAACAGAAAAGCTCCCACTTTCAATATGCAGTATATTATGATTATTGCTGTCACCCAATAAACATAAGGCTATCAGCGCTGCAGATCTCAAGGGATTTGGTAACTGGTTATATTGACTTTATAATACATACGATAGTAAAAAGGAGTCAGCGTCATACACAACGTGATCAGCGTGGTACGAACAGAAAAAAGCACATTCAACAGATATGTGGTTTATCATAAGGAGTTCTTGGGAAACAACATAAATACTGTTCTGAAAAGGCCCTTGATGCAACAGCTCCCTGATTGGATTTTGAGACCCCTTTCGTACCCCGCTCCTCATATGAACTGCAGCTTGGTCAATAAACAGTGGAGATACCCGCACTATCTCATGAAGGGAGGAAAGCCTGGTGCTGTGCTCAGAGTCAGTCAGGCTTGTTCAGAGAGAACAAACTTGGTGGACTGATCAATACAACACCTCGCAAGAAGAGATTTCAAACAACAGGCTGACAGTCCGGTATATGATAACCTTTGCCTTTTTATTCTCTTACCTTTCTCTGTCGATACTCGATGACAGTCTAAGTTTAAATCGGTGTAGAAGCTGAATCTGTTAGAATATTAGGTCAAACTTTTCCATGATGACATACAATCTAGTCAATCGATTCAGTTCTCAATAACTAAACTCTCGTGTATTGTATTATTGTTAGAACTAACTGATCCGCACTGCTTATTCAAGTTAAGCTGTGGGCATTCGGCATTATATTCATAATAAATTGATTTTGTATTGTATAAGCTGTTATTAGTTATATACATTGAATTCCATATCTGGAATAGCATCATTAGCTTTCTTTTGCAAAACAAAGGGCTTGCAAAAATAGCCAGTCCCTAGTAGGGATCTAGAAATGCCCAAATCATCGACACTGTAGGGGTATAATTACTGTTTGCAATTTTGTAAACAAGACAATTTCTCAGACTAATTATTCATGCTACTAGGGACAGCCAATCAGATAACAGTCAGATGGGTCTCTGTGTTTAGCGTCCTAACTGTATAACGCTATGATACTATTTCCATTCTAGGAGAAGAATTTAATTCAGTGGTTATATATTATTACCTGCCTTCTCAATGTAAGACAGCGCACATACATAGGTATTAATAAAGGCCATTCTACAGGATAGATATCATGGGGCCGATGATTTGCGTGAACTAAAAATACATGTGTGGAAACACTTGTAGGTTCAAAATTGTCAGAATGTCTGTTAATATGTAGTATAAAGTATTCAGTTCTTGCCGAAAAAGCACGGCTACAGGTAACGGTGAACATAGATAGTAAATGAGGTTTTTTCTGGATTGTACTGTAGTATGAGTACAATGACTGTACAGTTTTTCATGTTTTGTTTCTTGTCGTTAGCTTTCTATTTTAATCAATACTGAATTGAAACAGCCTGGCAGTGAAATATAACTATTGACTTCATAATAATAAAGGCTGACAGTATAGCATATCAGAGTTGAGTTGAATAAAGATTATATCACAAAATAGAACTCTGTTGACTTAGACTAAGATCTTAACCTGATAAATTCCTATCATATTAAGGCTTTCCCCACAAAAGCTTCATATATTGTTTTTTTATATAAGCTGGTTTCTGAGGCTAACATTTAGTAGACCTTAGTTCGTTCGTTCGAGTGAAGCAGTCTTTAGTTTATGAGCACAGAAGTGCTATTGATATTGGATACAAGATGGCCGCCTTACAGGGAAACAGTATGAGGCAACCTAATATGATATTTTTGCTGACATTTCTCTGCTCTATACTACCTGTAAGTATTATCAAGGAGTATAAGTATTGTATTGGTATTCGGAATTGGTGTTATTTATTTATTAAGTTTGTATGTGTGGCCTATGTACTTCTTTCACAAACTAGGAACAGCATACACACTGTGTCTCAGTTGATGAGAAATAAACTTTGTCTCATTAGACTGGTTTTTTACCAGTGCATTACCTTTACCTTTGACATGATCCAAAACATCCACATCGCAGGGCGCACGTGAATAACTATACCTGCAGTGTGCCGTGGTTTGGTTTGTAGATTGGGTTTTGTGGGGTGGCTGTGGGTAAACTATTGCGTATAGATATTCGGATGTGATGCAGCTGTACAGTCAATACAGCTCAAATCGCTTCCGCTATAATGAACATGGCGGCCTAAAGCATTGTACATGCTAAACCGTGTGCTGTTTCAAGCCAAGTTAATGGTTTGCGTGGATGAGGGGGGGGGGGGAGGCTAGTGATAAATGTAAGTTAGCTTGTTGGGTCTTATGTTAGGTAGCGACTACAGCAAATAAGGAGATCAGTCGTAGATAAACTGAGGGATCGTTTCTTATCCAGCCCGCAAACCAAGTGTTCTCGTCAAACACAAATGGTTAAATTATTCACAGACCTCTTATCTGCATCTCACTTTGACATTCAAATGACATTGACCTGCTGATAACTGATTTATGCTGTTGACCAGAGTACCGTAGGCGAGTGTTACTATAACACATACAATGAGTATGTATGTAGAGATACATACAACTCAGGCTTTCTCATAGGAAGCTGGTATCTGTGGTAAGAACTGAAGTCTATTGGTTTTAAGGTTTAAATATTGTGAGGTAGTGATAAGAAGCCAAACTTTTATTGTCAAATAAAAAAATTGAATATAATAATCCCTTAATCCGCTTATCATCGACATTATGTAATGTCTTTGTAATCCCTAATGAGAATTTTTATGTTACACAGCTAAGGCCGAACTATATATCAGTAGATATGATAGTAAAACTTTTGCTGCTTCTCAAAATCCTCAGGGTCAGCGTTGAATGATGAAAGTTTGAAAGATGAAAGAAATTTACGTTCACAATGGCGCTTTTGTCCGCTGTGAGTTGTCAAAATACTTCATTTCATTCCACGCTGACATTTAGTTTTACAAATATACGTACCCAATGTTGTAGCCTTTGTACAGCACTCTTTTTATTTCTTTTCTTGTCACGCAAAACATAATAATTCATTATTGTTTAGCTTTCCTCTCTGTATAAAGCTCATTGTAGCCTTGTCGCGCGGCTACTTTGTTGTTTTTATTTCCACTCAGCAAAGCAAAAATGTTGCCTCATGACAAGGCTAAGCTTATTGTTGTTCGGTGTAATGATATGAGTTTTTTATTTCCTATCTCACTAACAGGCCCATGCGTATGGAGGTTTCTACTGGTACTCTAGCTGGTACATCTGGTGAGTATCGTCCCTGATGAAACATTCCAAGAAAAACTTTGTGTAGAAATTTTAAGTTGGCTTGCCTAGTGCGTCTGCCCATGCAGGTGTGCCTGTCAGCTTTTTCCTGTAAATATGTTTCCAGTAAAAATTCCAGATTATCTAATAATATCAGGGGAAAAATTCAAGTCAGACTCATATAATAAATTTTAATGAAATTTCCCTCCTCTCAGATAACGTTACATTGTGGGACGTTGTCAACATGCCCTGCCAAACAATAATCCTGAAATCAAAGCCCAATCCATTCCAAGGTCCACTGCGAGAGAAATGGAGCACAACGATATCACCCATATTCCTATCGATCTTATAACCTCTGTTTAAAATCTTGCAGGTTTGGAGTCAGCTGGATTTTTATAATCGGTATAAGCGTATGTATAGGACTTTACAGAAGGCATAGACTAAGACAAATGCAGATAAATGGCCGCAACAACGCTGGTATCGCGACCTCCATCACTGTGCAGTCAACCGTGCAACAGCATCCAGGAGGTGAGTGTGACATCACAGTAATTCATCTTCAACTACTAGTTTTAGTACTCAAACCGCTGTTAGACCGTTTTTGTGGTCTTTTGTGAAAGATGGTTCATGAAAGACATCCACAAAGTCTCGAGGTAAAAGTTTGAGCCTCCAAAATAGCCAACTACATGTTACTGATCATTTTATGTTTTCTATGCATGGATAGTTTGATAGGGCTTATAACCTCATCTTTACCATTATTCTATTTGTTTGGTTCGTTGCTTTCGCCCAACTCCTCAACCCCTCTATTTCCCAATGGATCTTAACTTCCACCCACCGGGTCAAAGACATTTATCCATAATGCTGTAATGTTGCAAAAGTCCTTTTTGTTATTAAAAGCATATGCCCTATGCATCCCTTGGTCACATTGGGTTTTGCCAGCTCTTATGTTCATGCCAAGACAGCAACACGCTCTACCAAATATAATCCTAATCATGACAGGGAAATACTCTGCTCTGTTTTAGCTCTCAACGGAGGTTATCCAGTGGGGGTCACAAAGCCGCCCGCTTATCCAGGTCCTATGGGTCAGTATTACCTTTGCCTCAAACCAAATAGTAAAATGTAGTTTCATTGTTTTGAAATCTGCCTTGTTTCGTGTAAATATTTCTCTTTATGCGATTGCTATGTAACAGCAAGAGTCAAATCAGAATCGTCATTCTTTAAATGTTAGAAATATATATCGAATTTGGATCCATCTTTATACCAGAATTATCATAATAGTTACTGTCAGATAAAGAGCAAGGGGAGATACATGGTAGTCACAAGGGGAGATACATGGTAGTCACCTGTGACTCTCATGCAATGTATAAATCTAATTTTGCTTTTGCTCCTCAAGTTGATGAGGTGACGTAAGCGGGTGAATTCAAAATCCAAATACAGATTCAAATTTTAAATGGTGATTGTTACTTGTATGAATATCAAAAGAGCTTCGTCCAGTCAACTCTATTGTAACTTGTCTCTGACAAAAGTTATCAATGAAAGTTCTCTTATCCTTTGTCTTAAAAGGATTTTATCTGTTTCGTTACAGGACAACCCCCTCCGTACTCTGGGCCCACATCATATCCACCACAGGCTGGATATCCACCTCCAGCAGGACAACCACAGGGCTACCCACCAACGGGCGGTCCTCAGAGCTACCCACCACCTGCAGGTCCGCAGAGCTACCCCCCACAGCCTACAGGTGACCCTGCCTATCCTCCCCCTCCTCAGTACGGCCAGGTCAACGATCCAGCATATCCACCAGCCAATCCTAATGCACCATACTAAGCACCAGCCAATCGCAAACCACCGTACAAAACACCATTTTTACTGGTCGAGCTTCCTGATCAGGCAATGTGTTATAGCCACTACTTGTACAATGCCTAATTGAGACTTCTCATATATTTTAGTTTGTCAACAGTAATTTTGTGGCTGGATACAGTCCAGTGTCACCAATAGGTATACGCTTTTTGATTCTTGTTTTATATGATACTTTTATTTTGGATTTGCTAATAATACTATTGTATCTATTGCTTTGCTTGGAAGTTGTCACTTCACGTGAATAGGGGTGACAACTTCTCAACCTATGCTAGCAATTGGTGCGTTTGAGAACTGCATTATCCTATAGCCTATTTTTATATCAAAGCTAGGTAATCACTTGGGTAACAGTGACTCCTTTCCTTCGATTGGGAGGGAAAAAGAGATAGCTTAGTAGCTGATATAAGACTGTGATATAGCAGCATACAAACTACGGTAAAAAGTCTGATTTACAGCCAGCTTATCTATCAGGAACAATTGCAGATTTTAATTATTATCCTCGTTTTTTGCTCAATAAATACATGTTTTCGGCATCTGATATGTGTTCATGTTCATATTCATTGAATGTAATTGCCACCTGTTACTCCGACATGAATCTCTCCGTAGCTAAATATTTATATATTTATATTTGGTTCTGTAAGGCCCCTTCTGCAACAAGTTTTCATACACTGGAAACGATGAAATTAGATAAACCAGATAACCAAACATTTTTTTAATAATGCTGTGGTATAAAAACTTGTTTGGAGAATTAGATTTTATACAATCAAAATTGTAACCAGTCGATGATCGATGAGTTTCTATTGTGTTTATATGCTCAAAAGATCTGTATCTTTGTGATTTAGGAATCCTGGAATCTAAAATTGTTGACCTACAAAAAATCTTCCCTGAGATATTAAAGATCTGCTATGTGATCTCCCAACATTTTGGCAAATATTATACACCTTATTTTCATATTTCCTGTTCATAGTATTGAATCTAATTTGTAATAATTATCAGAATAATAATTTACAACATTGATAAACAGAAACAGCACAAGAAGCCACTATTTGGAAACAATTTAAATATTGAAATGATACAGATTGCTGATAAAAATGTCAAAAAAATGTCTTGAAACAAGTTAGACTGCTCCAAGCTTTGTCTGTTAGCCATGCTATTGTTTATATACTACCTTATAATGTTTAGTTAGCATAGAAATATTAACAGTATAATCCTCTAAATGTATTTGTTTCCCCTCTTAGTCTATATAGATATTGTAATAAGTGACATAGTGATGAGTGATGGGCTGGGTTTACTGAGTGAGACCCTTCACACGAAAACTGTAATGAATAACTAATAGTATTGTGCCAGGCCTGCTTAGTTGGTCTTATGGACACTGATTTAGTAACAGATGAACATCTATCCTTACTGATTGGGTAAACGGGAAACAGCAAACTCTTATCAGCTGATCGGTGAGTAAACTGTAATAAAAACTCATTTAAAATTTAATTCTGGGTTAACACTTTTGGATTGTGGACCGCTTCTCGGCCTGTAGGCTAAGATCTAAGTGTCAAGGTTGATGGCTGATTAGTGCCTGTTTCAGTTTCTGACAGCTTGCTGCACACTCACGATTAGGAGGTCCACCATGGCCTCACCTCTAGGATGCATTCTTGTTTACTAGGATGTGTCACACTCTCAGTACGAGGACTTCGGGCAACTTGCGTCCCTCTTTAGGGAGCCCACCCTCTGTTTTGTCATAAACAGGGATTTAAATTGAAGGTAGAAAATGAGCTCTAGTATTCCAGCAAGGAGCACGCCTAGGAAACATGTGCCGAAAAGAGTAACTTATCATTCTTCTATACTTATGAATAAAAAAAGTCAGGCCTATAACTGTAACCTGTATACCCCTCACCACAGTCATGGAACCTCTCTCCATCGAGGCTCATACACAGGGACAGCAGTTGTTACTAATGCAGATATAATTTGATATTGAGTTTGTACTCCTTATAATTTATCACCTAGACACCCTAAGACGCACAGACACACAGAAACACAGATACACAGCACAGGCTGACATACTACATACATACAACACTACACACACATACAACACAACACACAGATACAAACACAGCACACACTGACACTCTACATACATCGGCTGTGATGGCGATCCTAACAGCCCCATCTACCAGACAATCTGTAACAGGTGTCTGCCTTGTGATTGGCTGCTGTCTCTTCATCTACATACTACATAGTCACAGGTAAGAGAGTAAACCTTCTACTCTCCTTCCACAAATAGCATGGCAATAAAGATCCATATGTCTGCAAAGAGTAGAGTTAGTCTCATCATTGTGATTGTAATATTATTTCCTTTCCCTCAGTGACAAAGAAAGGCTATATGCGTCAGCACAAAAAGTACAAAAGTCTGTATACTCCTTCCTCTCACCCACCAATAACAAAACCACTTCAAAACCACGAACAGAGAAAGGTGGGGTGACTGAAGACCCACAGATTTGTGACAGTCTTCTCGAGAGTCAGAGCTATCTAAATAAATCAGATTTCCGTATTCAGCTGATAGCAGCTACTCCAGGCTCAGGTAGTGACTGGTGTAGAACGACCATCAGTCTACTAACAGGTAAATACTTACCTCTCTGGAATGACCTATCCAGAGTTTCTAGATTGCTTTTCTTTGATTTCATCTTGACTTACAGCAAGTTACCACCTTGTGTAGGTAACGCAAGCATGCCTGGGGTTCACATAATTAAACACTCCTCTCTGTTCTTTTCTTGCTTAGATGAACAAGCCAATTCCAGTCTCCAAATTTTTCACTGTTTGTTCAAACAAGAATATCTGCTGTCTGGAACATTGTAACAAAATGGCTTTATTCCTCGATAACGATCATGATCAAGCTTTGGAGATAGGCTTGATAATATTTGATTAGACATAATGGTAATATATTTTTGTATCATTAACATGCTACAATACACAGCAGCTATACTTTACTCAGATAATATATATTTTTCAGCTTCGCCAACCATTGGGTCAGCCTCTCATGTTATTATTGTTTACAGGATTAAAGACTCATGAGGTGTTTGACTTCATGCATGAGAAAAATGTAGATAAAGTCTTCAAGGATGGAATATACCCAATCTACTATAAATCTCACTACCCCTTCATCAAGTCTCACTGTGAGGGAGATGGGTACCTCCATGATCACGCTGAGAGAGTTATTGTGGTGGTTCGTAATCCACTAGACGCTGCATTCTCAGAGTTTATCAGGTAACGTCCGTGGTATAAATTCTCTGCAGCAATAAGAAATAACATCGTTTAAAATCACTGAATTTATAAAAAAAGTTATTAGTTTCTGCGTTTTGATTTTTGGTCTCGGCGCTTGTAACGGCACACATTTTTTCACACTTTCTGATAATTTCTCAATTAATTACAGTTTTCTTTTGCAGGCAGAAAATGGAGCAGAGGCGAGGAAGAAACAAAGATAAATACTCCCAGGTTGAGGCGCTAATGGTCCAACAGGACTTTGTAAGAAATACCACCGATGGACAATCACCTTCGACCGGTAAGAATCTTTCTATGCTATGAATTTAGGTAATTATTACTGATTAGTGGTTACGACCTATGCCTGTATGTATATCATGTAAATAAAATAGCCATTGTCTACATGGTCTACCAAGGAGTTACTTCTCGGGTCTACGATGCCTTATCAACATGTAAGAGTTGTCTTAACAACATAAATGTGGGGACAACTCTCAAAATTACACCATCTTCCAGCAAAAATTGTGAAGCAAAAATTAAATTAGGCTATGATTCCCTAACAAATATATTTGGGAAGTTTGATACAGGAAGCAGCAACCAACACATCGGATCAATCATTTGTAGTTTCCGAAAAGTTAATAAAAGTGGTTAAGAAAATGAAATAAGTACATAAGATGATTAGTTTGACTTTAATCAGGTTTTTTCTTGCAGGATTTGATAAGTATCTTGACAACTATCTGGAACTCTGGATCAAACACCACCAATACTGGTTAGAAGACTATACAGGAGAGCTAATGTTTGTTCTATATGATGACTTGGTGAGAGATATAAACAAGTTCTTACCGATGGTTGAATTCTTTGGATATGATTGCAAGGCCAACAAAGACAGGTGGGCACATTTTATGTTTACGTTTTTTTCTATTTGATTAAGACGGTGTAAACTTTTCATGTTTCTATCTCCATGGAACAGGTCTCTCCTTGTCACAGCGTGAAATGCCATATTAAAGAACCCAACTAGACAACAGATCAGGGACTGACTCACATAATCATCATTCTCTAACCACCGCTTAGGGGAGATGCTTCTGTAATCACATAAAATTCAAGCTAGGTCTGGACATGGAACATGGTTTCCTTCTACTATGGATAGAGCTTACATCCATCGCTTTGTGTATGTGAAGAATAAGTAATGTGAGAAAATCTGCTTAGTGAGAATTTAACACCTTTTCTTCTGGGTTCATTATGAATTGAACGCCTGAATTGTGCAGGGTTATGTGAGAGTGGGATACGTTTGGAGGGAGGGGCAAAAAGTTGTGTGATGCCTCACTTCCAGTCTCCACAGAGTGGGCAGTTGACACCAGTCATCATGAGATACTCTTCACGACTTAGAATGATTAGTAGTGATAGAACTATAGGGGCAGCATCTCCATAGAGTCAACACGTCTGTCTATCTGTTTCTCTGTTTGAGTGAATTTTTTGTGATTGTGACATGTTTCCAGGTCACGTTAAGAATCGTGTTAAAATCATAAATACAAAATTCAATCCATCAAGTCTAGTGGCGAGTTGAAGCAAGAGAGGAGATCATCAGAAGTTGGAACAAGAATCAAATATCCACAAACAGATTGACCTCAAGAGTTTGTCGTTTCTAAAAATGGGAGGGGATTATGAACTACGGCAGTTGCAAGGAGATGACTTCCGACTCTTTTCTTCAAATTTTATCTACACTATGATCGTGTGACTCTGTCTCTGACTCCTGATATTTTTATCTTTATTTCAGGTTAAAAAGGTACTACTGCTTTTTAGAAAATTTGAAGAAAACAAAAGCGAAGAAAAGACCACATGTACCTCTTATAGAAGACAGTAAAGACAAGCTAAGGTCACTTACATCTGAGAGGGTAGATGAAAGTATCTCATACGTGAAAAGTCTCTACTACAATAAATTTAAAATGGTTCTAGATCTACATTAATATACCAGGGACAAAAGATGGCGCTCCCACAGCTCAATTCAATCACATAAGGCTCTAATTGGTTAATTTCACTCACTGCAGTTGCTGCCAAAGCCCTGATCATATAGGGAAAACAGGCGACCAGTTTTTGTTGTCAACAATACTCAGCGAAGCTATGCATGCAATGTTACAATGATGGCAATTAGAATTATCCCTAATTTGTTATTTTAGTTAACTTGGGGTCGGCTCCTCACAAATATGCTGCCTCTATGCCTTGACATTGTAGTAATTGATGTGACAAAAAATCGAGCCGATCATGTAACTGTAACAGTACTCACAATTATTGACATATTTTTTTAGATAACCAGAGCAAAACTCTCAAAGCTTTTAAAAATATATCGTCATATGACATCATCGATCCCCTCTGCATATTTATTATTTGGAGTTACCTCTCTTTTCAAATGGAACAATTTTTCTTTATCTTGATCTGACAGATCTAAATTGGCCGTTTATTTTCTTCAAAATAAAAAGAAGATGGTTAATTTTAACTAATATGATCTCCAAAAGGAGTGTCAATAAATTAACTTATGTTTCCTCCTCAATTAAGGAGGATGCACGTTGCTGGGTTGTTACTAATTAATGATGAAAAATATTTAGGTTTTTCTTTAGAAGACATAATTTTTAGAGCTATAGACTATGGTAGGGGCCTTCAAACACCCACATTTTCATTCCCTGATTAACAAGACCATTCGACCAAACTTATACGACAAACAAAACCAAAACATAAAATTTGTGTCAGGTCTCTCATCTGATTTGTACGACTCTAAGATGGAAACATATAATAGCACAATATCTGAGCTCTTATGTATTGGAATGGTAAACATTAACAACCAGAGAATTGTGTAGAGATTATGTACGACCACACTTAGTGATGAAATAATCATAAGTAGGCGATAAACAGTTACTGCTGATAATTCCTAGTTATATTAAGCTTTAGTTCTGTTTGTTCACAACGGTTGGTATGTTAAATATCTAAACTTCTCAAAATATGAATCTCAGGCCTTCCAAGGCCAGATGGCTCTCTTGTCCAGTTAATATTGTGATGTTGGCAATGGGCTTAATGGTTGAAAGGTTTTATGGAACTCAATTCACATAAGTGAAAATGATACCACACAGCTTGGTAAAGGTAAAAGTCAGAAAGAATAATATTCAAGCAAAACAGTACTTTCTTAATGTCTGTTGTTTACTGCTGGTCAGTTTAGATCTAGTATCTTGTCATATTTATCAAAGTACAGAGTTTTAACAAGAGACACGATCCCCTCTACTCGCTCAGAGGTTAATGCTCTAAGTCTCTTCTTGCTTTTCTCTATGAGAGGAACTTTTGGTCTTTGCTTCTGCCTTGTTTTCTTTAGATTATCTAGAAAACAGTAATATCTCTTCAACCTGAAATAAACAAAAAACATACAACATCAAAGCCATTGACAGAAAATATTTAATCAAATTAGAGCAAGATATCTGCCAAATAACGGCTTTCATTTGGAAGTATTCATTATGATTTTATTGTAGATACATCAACAAAGTAACCATTTCATTCCGGGTTGCTTTACTGATCACCATAAGACAGTGTGCAACCAAAAGTGAAAGGATCTGGATAATGATATGAGAGCGTTCTAATGGTTCAGTTGAGAAGAGGCTACCTGAGGATACAATTATAGAATAAGTTTAATAATTATTCAAGTCCACCAGACCGGCCTTATAAAGTACTATTCGGTGCTTTTGTTCAACTGGTCAACTGGAAATTTGGTATGATCTTTTGCCATCATAAGAATACCAAAGATCCAAAGTTAAGAATCAGCGCTTTAATGTTGTTTGGTTTAACCAGAGATAATTTTGTCATGCTGGGCCAGCGGTGTATTTATCTTGTCCATACATTGATATTTACACAATATACATAGGGCTTGTTTTGTTTTCTATATTATTAACTCCAGCAGTCTCAATCCCTCACTGACCTCTCTTTGCCTTTTCGATTGTCGTATCCAAAGAATCTGGTAATGACCAGAAACATATCCACTCCTCTGACTAAGTCCTCGTAGAGGACAACCAGAAGCTCTCCTTTGTACTCCACCAACCAATATTCATGATGTTTCCTCCAAAGCTCCAAATACATTGCGAGAAACCTTTCAAATTCTGAAAAGGTATAAGGAGGAAATCAGAATACATGCAAATGCTCAAATTTCGGGGTTACTCCTTGGATTAGGGTTCAATTCTATTTGGATTTTCCCCTTAAACTGTAAACAAGACAAAAGCAATCCAGTTGTAAGTTGCATATCATGATCAAGAACAGGAACTTGGAACCCGGAGAGCATTTTAGCAATCATATTTATTACCTAGGACTGGATATCCATTAGTGCTATATGTTCTACAGTATTTTCCAATCTAGACTATCTTCAATTCTTCATGAGAGCAATAAAGACAAACTACAGGTATTGACAGTTGGAGATGATTGAAAAGTTTATAACTTCCTCCTAGGGGGAGTGAAGTGGTGGTCTCTTGTCGATTTTATACTTACTGACAGAGGGGACTGTCCCTTCGGCGGTCTGCTCTAATAAGTCTTCTTCTGTTATGAGATTCTCTACATGGTCATATTTAACAGGATTTCTACCACGCCTCCATTCCATTCTCTGCCTGTAGCAAATTTACAGGAAAGTAATTGATCAAATTACCTTGCACTATTAGATGATGATTTGGCAGTCAACAGATAATGATGATCATTATTGCTTTATGAGATCCAAATTCAGCAAAGACTGGAGTTGTCAAGTACTATACATTGAGAAAAAAAACTCCCAGAATCCACCATAAACAGTATTGGCAGTATTGTAAAATGAAAAGAGGAAGCAAACAGCAACCGGTCGTGATGAACATTATCATAAACCAATTTGAAAACAACTGACTGGTGATACGGTAACTGTAAATTGCTGAACGACTGAACAGCGGAACAGAATTTCTCAGACTACTATTTGTTTGATTCTTTACATGATTGGCTACTTTTGCATATGCTTGTTTAATTTCTTATATTCTGCTCATTAATTTATCTATTTTAAGTTTGCATTCGCCTTAGTTTTTATCAATTTCATTTACAGTAAATGTTTCGGCCTTACACTAGTCTAGTGAATGGATGGAAAGTAGCTGTCTTGGCAAGCTTCGTTGGAAAGGAAACCCCCCCCCCTATAACAAGGCTTGTCAAGACTGACTAGATGGAAGGTTGAGCTGGATAATGTTTCTGGTTTCCTGAACACCATCAGAGTTTGTCAGATTGGCACATTTATTGCTTCATTTGCTTGCCCTAAATTGGTTATATCAGGTGCCAACAAGAACTTAGTGGCATTAAATCATTTGGCTAGGAGGAATGTGTTTATGAGTTGATTGTCAGCCAATACAAATAATAATGTTGGTCTGAAAAATTCTGTTCAGCTGTTCAGTCCGTTCAGCCTGATCAGCAATTTACAGTGACCGCTGGCGATATGATGACTAAGAAGAACCGCCTAGCAGATGTTATATTGCTCCTTGGATTACCTTATATATTCCGAGATTGCTGCATCTAGAGGATTTCTTATTACAACAGCCACCCGCTCAGCGTTTTCATGAAGATATCCATCTCCTGCTCTGCTGTGCGACTTGATATATGGATAGTGGGATTTGTAATAGATTGGAAATTTTCCATCTTTGAAAATGGCATCACTATTTTTTTCATGCATGAAATCAAAAACCTCACATGTTTTCAAGCCTACAACAGCAAGAATAACGTGAAATTAATTATGTTTTATCAATTCGTTACTGAGAAGAGTGTAACCCCTACTTTATTTTAGCTAGTGTGAGGGTGACTTAATGTTGGCTAGCACTTAATATTGGCAGAAGTGGAAGCTTTTGTCATGTAGAGAGGGTGAGTAAAATATTCACTAACTTTAGATTTGGCTATTACGCCTGCTTGAAATGACCGATTTTTCCTTCTACGAATAATCCAACTGGAGGTATTTAATACTCAAACTTGCTATGGATGTTGTGAAATTATCAGATACATAAAGTTTACCTGTAAGTAGGCTGATGGTTGTTTTACACCAGTCACTACCTGAGCCTGGAGTAGCTGCTATCAGCTGAATACGGAAATCTGATTTATTTCGATAGCTCTGACTCTCGAGAAGACTGTCACAAATCTGAGGGTCTTCAGTAACCCGACCCTTCTCTGTTTGTGTTACTGATATGGGCCTATGATTAACCGACATAATTGTGTACAGGTTGGCTTCCAGCCCCATATCGTCTCCAATTGGTTTCTTGTCACTGGAATGAAAAAGATAATGATTTCAACAGTCTAACATACAGGAGACTTCATGTTAATAACAGTATTTGAAAGGGAAGAAAAAAAGTGGTCTAGAAGCCTCACACAGAAAACCACCCCTAGGATGGTGACAAACAAATTGTAGGGGAGACCTATCCAGCCGAATAAACGCAACAAATTTCTGTTTGAGTTAATAGATGATGATAAGCAGTGATTTGCCATTACTAAAGAACGCAACCAGCGAGTCTGCAGAAAGACTCATACTGGGTTAAGCTGTTTAAAATCAGGCTGTCCACAGAAACAGGTCCAGTGACTATGTTTATTTGTTTATGCATATATTCTTTGTAACAAAATCACAGTGTAAGGATATATCTATCCTTACTTTGTGATAAGTATGTATTGTGGTTTTGCTACCATCGCAGCTCCACACAGCAAATCCAATGCAAAGTGCTAAGAAAGCCTCTTCTCGTTAACAGTGCATTGGCTTTCAAAATTGTGTGCAAGGTGCAAACTTTTATCAAAACATAGACATTCTCTTTTTATGCCCCGCTTCTCTTTTGTAAAGGGTCATCTAAGTGCATTCCTATTATATTCGATGTCAAATTCCTGTTTTTACTTTTGTGTCAACAATGAATACACAATTAAATAATAACAAAGCCTGCAAAGAAGCAGAAATTAGAAGATGACGCCAATTCAAGGTCACAGCATTAGCATACGGGTCATTTTATCAAGAGCAAGATACTTATTCACAAACATCCTGTTTATCAATAGTCCCCCCCCCCCCCCCCCCCGGCAAATAGTGCATCAATGGAAGGCGATAAAGCTAAAGGTGTGGATAATAGTGTAAAAAAAGTAAGCTGTCTTGTGACAATAGGGTTCCACCATTGAAATCCAGAAGAGTTTAATTCTGTGGGTTCCACATAACAGTTTGGTGTGTAGAGTAACAATAAATGACAGACTGTTCTGCAGAGTAGTTTTTAAATCCTCCTCAGTTTGAATGAATATATATATACTGATTGCAAATTACTTGAGTGTTATTTGAGCTTAGTTCATAATGTTGTTTTTGCATGTTTGATTATTGTGTGGATTTACGTGCAGCAGATATTATGTGACAACTTTGAATTATCCTAGATTGTGCAGGCGCTTAGTCTGCCTTGATTTCTGATTCAAGGGCAGAGCAGTGTTCGACTTGTGAGAGAGTGGACCTGCGCCAGCGAATAAAATAACTTTTAACCTTATAGCAATCACAGATTAATATGTAGACAGCAAATATATAAAACGTGTTTAGGCTTTCACCATGAACCTACCTGCCTAAGACGGTGCGTCCTGCTCGACAGCACAGAGGAAGAGGAACATTAAAAGAAACAGCGTTTTTGTTACATCCCCATAAACTTCAATCTTTGAAGTTTCAATAACAAACAAGAAGTGACTCACCTGCAAGATGTGAAGATCTGGAGAAGTATACAGCAGACTAATAGAAGGCACGCTGCTGCTGATAGATGTCTGGTAGTGGGCAGTCTGTACATCATGGCCACTCAATAAATTTAGTCTCATCTAGTCTGGTTTAGTCTCATCTAGTCTCATCTATAGATTATGTTATCGCGAGTCGAATCAACTAGTAATCATATATATGCCTGCCCACAGAATCCTAGCCTTGTTGAATCTCTGACTGAGAAAAAAAAAGACATTGCTACGCGGATGCCTTCATTTTAGCGTCAATTGTTGCACTATTGAGGCTGACTGTAGTTAAAGCTAACGTCAAATGTCAGAGCTTACTTATGTGTCTGTGAGTTCTGCCACATTCTACCAAATATACCAATCAAAAGTCATCTCTAGCTAAATTGTTGTCCTGTCTATAATATCTTTGTTTGTCTGCACACAACCTATAACTGTTATATTACTCTAGTCTCCCCTTTGATCTGCAAGTAAATATTACTTACATGGTTTGCTGTTCCAAAAGATGGGGCTACCTGCATTGAAAATATGTAAGGTTTGGATATTTATGCCGCTTGATGAATGATAGTATAACTAGTTTCTTTGTAGGCTCCGCCCCTACTTTTTAACACAATGGCTCAGTGTGTAAATATAAAGAAACCAGTACCTTTAGTGTTGTATAGATGGAAAACTATGAAAAAATAATCTGAATATCAAAATTTGAGAACCATGTAGTTTGAAATGCACAAATTATATGGCAGGGGAGATAAATCCCTTTGCATGCCTCAAATGAAGCATTTCGGAAAATAGCAGCACAGCACAACACCCAACTATAGCTTCATTGATGTATTATTTCACTGTTAGTTTTAATAGCCTAGTGTATAGAGGTGACTTTGGAATGAGTCAGATGTGGTCTGACAGTCAAGGGTAAAGATTTATGATCTTATGATCCAAGTTAGATTCCTGGCGCGGGCTATCATTTCCGACTTGACTCTGGCAAGTCATTAATTCTAGGTCCAGGATCAGGACCACAAATATGGGAGGTCTAGTGTGTGCTTGCATGCAGTATAAAGATTCCCGTTTGCCCCTGCAAAAAAAGAGTGGAGGGCATCTGCGGGTATGGGTTAATAGGGCGGTTAAATAAGACCTAGTGTAAAGAGGAAAAACAAACGATACATCACAGATGGGCACTCCCCCTCATTCCGTAAAATCCTTTCTATGAGTTACACAAGGAGTTTCTGCTAGCCATTGAATGGAATGATATCTAGACTGGTGAACACTCTGCCCTGTTGGGGACATAGTAATCCTCCCTTTTAATATGAGAAGAGAACTCTTAATAATGTGCTTTACTAAAGGCTCTGAAATTCATTCAACCTCAAGGCGGTAAGATTAATTACTAATGGGTAAATACCTCCAGCTATCAATATACCTATCTCTAAATTGCTCAGATAGCATTATAAGGTGCCTAACTCAGTCTATGATTGTTGTGCAACAAGTTATTTCTTGGGCTTGTTTGCTAATTCAAGTAAGATGGTAGTCTGAGCCCCCCCCCCCCCCCCCAGACTCTGCCCTGAACTCTAAAATTTAAATCATATCAGAGTTTCGAGGATAGGAGCCAGACGACCAACAATAGGTTGGTCACAAACTTTGCTACAGAGAAAATGATGTTACTCGCTAACACTGGGGACACCAAACTCTTGACTTCTATTTATTATGGCTGCAGACTATAACATCCCACTGATTCATTTCTTGAAATGTTTCCTCTTGCAATTTAAAATTTTGACACAGATTTATAATATTTTTATCTGTATTTTAGGAGGTACTTGACCACATGTATCTCTTATAGCAGATAGTTAAGACATAGTAAGGTCACTAACATCTGTGACATTAGTATATGCCTCTCAATGATACAGCAAGATATTAGATATACACATTCACGTTATCGAGACCAAAGCACCGTATGGCAATACTTGGGAAAAGCCCATTTAATAAATTAAATAAATGTTATAGTGTTTTTTAATAAATAAATAAATTTTAATAAATGTTTTTTTTTTCCATATCACTACTTAGCTGCAATAGTATTATGATCATGACCGGAAAATATTTTTGTTTGATAAATTGTGGAACGATATTTTTCCTCTCTATTACAAACAGAGGCCTGACTACTTGATGTAATACATGATCTCATATGCACATGCTTGATCAGTAAATAAAGTGGATAGTACTAATAATAAAAAAAAATTAATTCACACATTATTACCCATGTGTTGTCAATAACAATCATGCATCTGTCCATACTTTGCTGTTATTACTGATGGGCTTCTCTTCATTTTCACATCAATTATGTCAAAAATATTTTCAGTTCAAGATATGATAAAAAGCCTAAGCATATCTGTTAGTCACCGAACTTTTCAACAATTATAATTATTGCAACCTTTCGCGTAAAATAAAGGGACGCCAACGCACTATGTAGGAAATGCCAAATCAAGTACTCATGCGTTTTCAATAGGTGACACATCAGTCATGACAGTGGCGGTATCTACTTCTCAAAGTTCCACTTTTATTGTAAAGAAACTTCTAAAGATTTTTACACATCACAATGTGTGCAAATCAATAGTAGTTGGAAACATTTATATCATTGTTTGATATATAACTGATGAAGTTCTCCTATTAAATGTGAACGGTAGAATTGCATCTTAAATTAGAGTTTGAGCTGATTGCGATGGAAGGTGATTGCTTGCTGCCAAAACTCTGCAAGAGAAGGAAAAAAAATATCCAGAAAAAATGGTTTGGTTTCTGACTTGCGAAATCTCAAGCAACCTGTTAGAATTCACTGATGTGAAATATTTCATTATTCTTAATGATTCGTCGAGCAGTCAAACACAGTGGTAATAAACAATAATAATTGATTTACTAATAACTTATAATTTTTTTCAGTACTGATGTCAGCTATTTAAATTCATGTTTAGTTATGACACTGTCTCCATTGGAGCACTCTTTTAGCAATAATACCTTATCAAGTATCAGGATTGCAAGCATCAACGAGTTGTACATTATTTTTCACTTTAAAACTTTTTATTGGTAAAAACCTAAGTTGTAGGGTGGGCAGAAAATGTTTCCCATACTGTCACGCGACCTAATACATGACGTTCATGTTATAAATTCAACTCAAGGTTTTAATGAGGCTTATTCCTCAAGATTCAAAACCGAAATATACATTGCGCAGTTCTAGAACATACCTGTTGAGCCATCAAACAGCTAAAATTGAAATAATTTATTTTTACTTTAATATATAGAGGAAAATTTATGTATCTACACTGGCTATCATGCTCGATGTTGGCGTTTGTCAAGTAAATTATCCAAACTTAGTATAAGTAAAATGGCATAAATGACTGTGCAAAGTTGTATTTTAGAATCAAGAGCCATTATACAGACATTATAAATTGTCTGGCAGTTTTGTCACTGAATCCGGTTTTAGAAACCAATTGCAATTAGTTAATAGAACCATAAAATTGCTGTGGGTTCTGGTCGGACTGTCAACAAAGCTTAGAAGAGAGAAAGCACACTGACTGCATCCCAAATCTGCAGTGCACTCAATAGACAATGGGTTGTCCGTCGCCGAGGTCATCCTCAGGTCACTGGGCTGTGGTCAACATACAAGTGTCAGAATTACAAACAACAACTGACAACTGATACAAAGAAACGCATAGAACTAGGTGTAGCTGACCCTCTTTTGCAGAACAAGGTACAATCATTATCCTTATCACACACTAATTAAATATGAAATTCACTATGGAAATCTGATAATGTGTAACATGACAACTTGTGTCGTCTAATATTGAGGTGAAGTGAAGTGTAATCCAACATAATTGTAATAATATTCATAAATATTTGTGGTTTTCTCAGCAATGACACCTTGCCCATAACCAACAGAGGGCTTTGATATGTTAAGGGTCCCTCCCCAAACCCTTTTTTCTGTAGACAACTGAAAATCTGACACCACTTTTGTTAGAGCCTTGCTTTGTAAAGCTGTTTAATTTCTCCAAATTTATAATCCTTCGCTTATCATGTAAGGGTCAGAATGGAGACACAAAGCTGATTTGTTAACTCCTCTTGAGTAGACTAATAAATACCCAGGAGATGTCGCTAAGCAAGAAGGGGAATTTTATATTTTGTACATCATAAATATACTGAAGGTATATAATTCATAAATATACTATATATTAATAATATATAAATTGAAAAATATATATACTCTCTATAACAATCACAGCATTTATTTAAGACGAGATCAATCGTAGCACAAACTGCTTATTTTAATAATGATTTAATTCCGTCATCCCAGTTTTCGTCTCAAATAGTAGTTACCGTGCGGATGTTAGCTGATGACTTGGCACATAGGTTGTGTTATAATCAGTGTAAGCCATCTGAATCAAACAATTAATCAGCTATTTTGCAATGAGTGACCTGCGTTCGACCCCTCTACTCCAGTTGGTGAGGTATCCGAGGGCTGTAGTTTACCAAAAAATGGTAGGGAAGGTAAATCTCCGAGGCGGGCCAAATCGTCGGGGGCATATAACGCGTAAATGGAAATCCCAGAAGATATGATTATATGACAAGGACCTGTATCCTAATACCAACGATACTATTATACAGTGCAGAAATAGGAAAATAACTATTTAATCTGTCAAAACTTGAATTTTAGATGTTCTCTGCTAGTCACATCATAACATCATGACCTTACAACAAATTAAAATGCCTTCCTTTTTTAATTCTTTAAATCTTATCAATGTACTTTAAGTGCTTTTAATCTTTATCTCTAGTAGAGCTTTCTCCTTGCCATTCTCCTTTTCCTTATTTCTTGACTGTTTTATTTTTTTTGTCACTGTATGGAAAAAAATGACTTTAGAGTGACAATAAACGTATACATTTAATTTCAGTTTTATTTTATCAATTTTTGCATTCATCAGCAACTCAAATCATCTCAAACCATTTGTTTTCATTGGAATTGGTAAGAATTGATTATTTATTTAATTTTTTTGCTTTCTCTGCCACCAAAAATTTATAATATGTATAGTCCGAAGAAATTTAGTGACGGCTGTCAAAGTTTATAATGATATTTTAATTGTGAATTGCTAGAGAATGTTTGGTTATCAGTTACAAGCTAACCACGAACACAAAGGGGACTGTAAGCCTATTAACATTGTAAAAATAAAAACCGGTGCTGTCTCTACACAACTATAGGTCACGCCTATCTTGTCTTTGCTTACAAGCTGCAAGCAGATATCTTGTCTTAATTTGTCATTAGGCTAATCCTTATAATATTAATTCAAAGACTTCAGTGGAATGCTTCCAAAGGCTGGGGAAGGCGTGGCGCAAAACACAGTGATAACTACAATGCATTAGAGTAAACATATAATACCTGTTAATGGTGCAGCTCACTTAATGCGTCCAGCGTGCAGGTTTGAATAGTTCTCCTTACTTTTCCATTCACATACCAACGCTTCAAGACGGTAGATGGTTTTCCAAACACAATTTATCAACAAGTTGAAAAAGTAAGTAAACACTTAAACAGATTAGCGCCTGCCTGTTTTATTTTGTTTAATTTGACAGTTGTACTCCTTTTTTTGCTATACATCATACTTATATGAGTTATTATATCATAATTAAGCTGTTAGTTGTAAAGGCCTTACACATCGTACATGTTGTCATCGGAGAACAGAATATACTTTTGAATAGCCAAGCTGTGGCTAGCAGCATCTTTCGAACCTGCCATTCCCTCAGAGTACACTGCGCTGCATGAAATATCTTGATTGCTTAGCTTGCATGGCAGTATTTGACATCGCGCAATAAAATAAAATCAAATTAAAAAGGATCATGCATGCTATGATAAATCTTATCATTAGGCCCCACCAGTGAACTAAATGGTGCAAAAGTATAGTGTAACAAATGAACAGGTAGTGCCTGAAATTTTTTTTCCCATAATAATAATCTTAGTACATCAAAACTTGTCAAAATGATATCAATTCACTCAATATTGCTACATCCATTGTGTCCCGTTAAATTGTATATCACTATAAAATATTGTACATTATTTGTATTATTTTTCATTGCATTGTAAATATATATATATATATACACTATTTCATTATATTCTATTATATTGTATAGATCGTAATATGGTCTTGTAAAGTGCTGTATTAAGTTGTATTTGATTGCATCTCATATGGATTTCACACAACCTACCACAGTCAGGCAATAGATCCTCCTTCTATGAGGGTTATGTTTATTTTTCAGACAGAGACTTATAATACATTATATATATATTATTATATTGTATTAAATTGCAATGTATCTTATTGTTCAGTCCATTTCATATCGATTTCACAAAACCTTCCATGGTCAGATGATGATTAGGTTTGTTTTTCAGACATAGACCTATATTCCGGAGGTATATAATAAAACTACATAAACATCCCAGTTGGCACGACCAGACCTAGATAAAAATAATAACTAAGAGGTCATGACCCTGAGAATACCCTCAGTCAGACAGACGCTTTCGGCAGCAGTGGGAGTTATCTACCTCTGCTGTCTCCTGCTCATTTTCTTTATGTTCAAAAGGTAATTTAATTCATCATTTATAATTGTGCAATTTATAATTAAATTCATAATCTAATTTCGCTGTAGTTACTTTGGCACATTATATCAAACATCCCGCCAGGATAATATTGGCTGCCAGAAAAATAATATATATATATGTATATATATATATCAGTGATCAAAACACCAATGAGTGATGGAAGCTACTATATAAGTAGTTTTGAATGACAATTTAATTATTCCTTCATAATAACTGCTCGAAGTGAGATAAATAAATAAATGTTTTATTTAACCTTTGACCCTCCCTAATGTGTTAGAATGGAAACAGTACAGTGTTCTGTGAAAATTTTATCACCAATTTTGCGATTTCCCACCCCCTTCCTGACCCAGTAATTTCCCAGCAGTTCAAGTTTAGTCATTTTACTTATTTTAAACGGATATTGCACTAACAATTTATAAAAAGCAGTTACTGACTCTTTTGCCATTGTCACATAAGTCAATATTTCCTAGCTCTTACTAAAGTAAAACACTTAGAATAAGTGCCGTGTCAATCGCGCGTTGTTCCCTGTTTTAGGGGCAGGTGGCATTGCTGAGTAAAAAAATTAATAAATTTGGTTTTTTAGTCTTGGAAGAAGGCACTGATCTGAGCTAAAATAGATAAATGTAATTATGACTCTATTGTGAGTGCTGTTTTGTGCATCTCTACTCTCTGGTGTTTCACAAGCAGGGCCACATTGCTATTGCTTTGTGCAAAATGATACAAATCTGTTATTACCTTCATCGTATTAAGATATGTAAATATGCATAACAAATTTCACCTCATGTTTCATGTGTTGGGAACTTGGTTGCCAATATGAAGGAATATTTCTACACAGCTTATAGGTCAATATCTCCTTTCAAACAGTTTGAACAGGGTCACTACAGCGGTATGAAATTTATTTGCCTAAATTCTTGATTCAAAATTTCTCAAAATAGTTAATTATTTCTGATTAAATTGTAAAGTTCTATGCTGAACGAAATTTGGCTATTATCTTATCAAAATCAATGTGTAGTATTCAAATAGTTTGATGCTGAATTTTACCCTTTTACCCATTGTGTAAACTAGAAACATGGTAAAATTAGGTTGAATAATTATAACAATGAAAGATTGTGAAATTGACCAGGTAAAGATTAAAAAATAGATAAATGATTTCGATCTAATTTGAATGTTTATTTTTTTATAAAACCGATACAGTGGGTGCATGATTTGAAGTTTTAATGTTTCGAGGACTGCTGCTCTATTAAAAAACTCACCGAGTATCAACACGACCCCGCTGTGCAAGCAGCAATAACGCTAACAATGCTAACAAAATTCTGTTTGTAAAGTTCACCAAATTGATATAATGATTTTCGATGAATTTTATCATTAATTTTTATGACAACACCAAATTTTTATAATGTAAATCAGATCATTGTATACATTTTAATGTATTCAGATCGATCAATAAGGTAATAATCAATAATAATTGTAAATGACAAAAAAATTGATCGTTAGCAGTTGACATAATATTACTTTCGTGGTGCCAGACTGTCTTAGCACACACATACCACGGCATGATAATTACATCAAAATGTGGATATCCTTTAATGGCAAAAAACAGTTCGGAGAAAATGTGCGGTGTTTCCAGTTTGGTTCCGGTCATGACACAGTGACAAATCAGCGGGAGAAGATGCGAGTCGTTACTCTACAGCTCAGTGCTTGAGTAACTCTAAATGCTTTGAACATTGTCTCACATCTCAGTGGTCAAGCATATTATCATGGTTAATTTCTCATTGAATCTATTTTTAAGTGGCAACAAACAGGCTGAAGAAGATGTGCAGTGGACCGAATATTACGAAGCTGACGTGAAGCCAAGCCTAACATCCAATATACGGGAGGTCAAGGTGACTGAGGACCCACAGATTTGTGACAGTCTTCTCGAGATTCAGAGCTATCTAAATAAATCAGATTTCCGTATACAGCTGATAGCAGCTACTCCAGGCTCAGGTAGTGACTGGTGTAGGACGACCATCAGCCTACTTACAGGTAATATTTATATCTGATATAGTCTTTGTTAACTATGAGTGACTTTCAATCTTTGTTTTAGTGCTAAAATTTGGCCAGGACCCTAGTAGTGACGCTCGATTAATTATTGATTGAACATAGGGTCATGTTTTAGGAGTAACCTGACAGATAATACCATATTTTTTAAAAATTCAGAAAATTTTCCCTTAAATCTGAGAAAAAAGCTAACTGGATAATCAATAAATAGTTCCAAGGAAACATTGTGTCAGAAAGGTGGGTGTAATGAAAGCAGCATTCAATTTTTCTTAATAAAAACATTTTATATATATATTAAATGCAGAATTATTTTGTATTTTTACTAATTCAAATTTTTTTGCTTTTTTGGTAAATTTTTCCTCAATTCAATGATTTAACATATTCGTATAATTTTCTGTAATAATTTATACCATACTGTAGGACAGCATGAGGCGCCTAATTACTTTGTGTTTTGCTTCCACCACATTTTTTGTTGACTGCCAGACCAAAAATGTGGTCCAATCCATCTATAACATATCAAATTTATAACTGCAAATCTATGGTCACATTTGGGGATAGCCCCCCATAATGAAGGAAAACATATGACACAATCTGCTTGATTGCCCTTTGAACAGAATACCCCTACTACCAAAACAGATAAATTTTGAGCTCTAAAACTAAAAAAGGCCCATCTACTCTTAGACATAATAAATTCTCAGCTGTGTCCAACCTGTGGTCACCCTCATATTTTTCATTGTTACAGGATTGAAGACTCATGAGGTGTTTGATTTCATGCATGAGAAAAATGCCGATACAGTCTTCAAGGATGGAAAATACCCAATCTACTATAAATCTCACTACCCCTTTATCAAGTCTCACAATGAGGGAGATGGGTACCTCCATGATCACGCTGAGAGAGTTATTGTGGTGGTTCGTAATCCGTTAGACGCTGCACTCTCAGAGTTTATCAGGTACGTTCAGGGTAGGTAGAAACTTTCTGAGATTCATAGAATGAAATCTAAAAAAAAACTATTGAAGTAATCTCTACACTGTCCCTATTTAGCAGCATATGCATCAATCATTCAATCAAGCAATCAATCGATCAATCGAATAATCAGCCCATCTAATCAATTTATCATCCAATCAATCGATCGGTCAATCAATCAGTCAATCAGTCAATCATCAATCAATCAATCAGCCAGTCAGCTAATTAATCAATTAACAGGCAAAAGATGGAGCGGAGGCGAGGAAGAAATCCAGATAAATACTCCCAGGTGGAGTCAACCATGGTCATCAAAGACTTTCTCAGAAACACAACTAGCGGGCAGTCCCCTTCGTCAAGTAAGAACCTTCCTACCCTATAGGAGTTTAGTTTTCGCGGCATTTAGGATTCGCTTTTCGCGTTGTTGCCTAGGTTGCGAAATTTAGTGTATCTTAAATTAAACTCACTCACCATAGTTTCATAAACAATGTACAATTATACAGGAATACACCTACCTAACCATGCAAGCTAGCGTGGTGTAGTGGTCTAAGTATCTGCCTTGCAATCAGATGGTGATTTATGCCCTGGGTTCATATCCCAGCTTAGACATTTTTTTTTAATTTTCACTAGTAAGCCTACTAGCGAAATTTAGTACTAGTGAAATTTAGTACCAGCAATGAGGTTTAGCTCATTGGTACCAGGTTCAGATAGTGAAATTAAACTCTAGCTAAACTCCTATAGGGTATATTAAACACTAAGTGTACCTATATATGTATTAGTTTTTAATGATTAAGACCTTCTGACTGAGCACCATATATGGCATCAATATTATAACTATCAATCTTTCAGGATTTGATAAGTATCTGGACAGCTATCTGAAACTCTGGAGGCAGCATCACCAGTACTGGTTAGAAGACTATACAGGAGAGTTAATGTTTGTTCTATATGATGACTTGGTGAGAGATATTAACAAGTTCTTACCAATGGTTGAATTCTTCGGATATGATAGTCAAGCTAATGCTGACAGGTGAGCTTATTTTGCTCTTATCTATAAAAAAGTCTAGGGTTTTATAGGGTCCATCCTGGTTTAGTACAAGGTGTGTCCCTGCTTGTTGAGATATCCCAGGCAAATGTAGGGATAACTCCAGGCCTATAGGACCGACGGAGCACTCAGTTCTTTAACAAGAGAACCCCACTCTCTATGCTTATGAATTGTAGCAGTACGCAGCAAAATCCTACTGGCGGCTGGCGCTTATCTTAAAATGTCTTTTCTTTTTAGGAGGAACTACTGTTTTCAAGAAAACTTAAAGAAAACCAAGGAGATGAAAAGACCACGTGTAGCTCTTATAGCAGATAGTAAAGACAAACTCAGGTCACTTACATCTGAGAGAATAGAGGAAAGCATATCCTATGTGAAAAGTCTCTACTACAATAAATACAAGAAAATCCTTGGTCTGCATTAATGCAATGACTAGCTACGTACACATGAAGCTGTCATTGATACAACATACAGTAGGCCTAGTGCGCATCCACTCCACTATGTTTATTCAACTTGCTGTTGTCACAGAATAGGTTGTTTTATTGTCCCTTACAATAGACCACATCATCAGTGCATTGTCCAAACACATGGTTGTCAAGATATAATTGCTGTAGATATGTATATCTTAAGTTGCCCATCCACGCAACATTTTTCAACAAAAATATTTATTGACGATTTCGTCACAAATTTTACTGCAAGCATTTGGCTTACAAAACAGTAAAAGGATCCCAACACATAAACAACTTCATCGTCAATAAAGATAGAATTTTGCAATAATTGCAGTTTTGCAATTGTTGGGTGCAGTATGATACGACAGATTTGCGTTGAATGAATTTTAAATTTTCAGTCATATATCTTTTCAACTCATCTGTGCGGCAAAACTTTCCAAGTAAATAGATCAGCTTTGCTAGATCACCAAGGATTAGGAAGAGATACATTTTCAGTTTATGCATATTGTAAGTGATGCTAATGTGAAGATTTTCAGTCTAATTTTTCACATCCAACAAAAAAACAGTTTAGGGTATGGCAACATATTTTGAGTTAGTATGTAGAACTTGCTCAGTTATTTCCTCTTACCATAATTGGTAGAATAAATCAACTGTTTGAATTCAAGATCGATCCTCAGACGAGATTCTCTTTTTCTCATTTATATGGGTGGCTTGGGACTTGGACTGGAGTAAGTTAGATAAAGATATAGCTGTATCTAAATGAATATCTTTTAATTTCTTAATAATCATAATATAAAGCATGGAGAGTCAGTATTTCAGTCGGATGAGAGGTTTGACAGGGATTTATTGCTTTGGTTTAGCTTGCCGTATAATTTTGATAAAATCTCCTGTCAATCGGTGCATACAAAGACAAGTCTTGTAGATGTTTTGTGTCCAAAAAATATCTAGAATTCTTCCATAACTAATTAGTAATGACCAATCAAACATCTTCTTTCTAATTCCAGAGGAGTTATACAGCTAGACTAACAGACTTGAGCATTTTAAAATGATTTAAGAAATCGTTCTTATTTGCTATTAAACTCTAATTACTCCAGTCCCAAGGCAAACTGCATATTAGGTTCCTTCTTTGAACCTTATATTGCCTACATGGACTTGCAGCAACGTATACTCCAGTCATAACAACACAACGATCGGCACGCCTCAAGACACAATCAAAGCCTAAGACAAGAAACAGTGCTGAGGTCAAAATGACCTATCATTCATTAATATAAAATGATTAGTAACAACTTTACTCAACACGCAATTAGCTCTCTCATTCTTTTTTTGTTTTTGAAGATCAGTAATGGATTTTTTTCTCCCATTTGAATCCTTGAAAAAATGAAATAAAGCCAGTTATATATATATATATATATATATATATATACATATATATATATATATATATATATATATATATATATATATAGTTTGAACAACCAGTTACTGGTTATACCACACTTCAAGAATCTTTTGGAAGCATACTGTAACATAACATTTGAGCTTTCTGAATGTTGCCTACTGTTGCAGCTTTTTACAATTGATATGACCACTAATGTAAATTCCAATTTTCTACACAAAACATCAGGTTGTCAAGACATCGGTAGGAAGCCTGCCTGGCAGCCAACTAGGCCTTATGCTAAAACCAGCTCAGCTCACAATATCACTAAATTATGTATCGTTGTGTCAATTGGTAAATTAGACAGTTCTCTCAGATCAAGACAGAAAATTATTCCGTTTGCATAGATAGGTAACTCCGAAGTATAAATTTGCGAGGGGTGCAACTTGAGAGTGATGATGATGTAACGTGAAGATGTAACGTGAAGATGTAACGTGAAGATGTCACATGATGATGTCATATGATGATGTCACATGATGATGTCACATAATGATGTCACATTATGATGTAACATGATGTTACCTGATGATGTCACATGATGATGTCACATAGTGGTTGATGTTGTTTAGACAACAACTACACAGGAGGTGTAAAATTGCCATTTTAGACCATGCAGACGATCGCCATATTAGTGATATTTACAAAAGCAAAGAGATGGAAACCAATCAAAAAACCATTACATAAAATCTTAACAAAGAAAGATTCTTACCGGTCAAGAGAGATTTCCCATGGGAGGTGTTTATCAAAAAGTCCTGTAGGCCCATTAGTGCCTCCACCTGGAAATGTTTATCTTTGTTCATATTCACCTTTGCATCAGTTTTTTCCCTTCAAAAAACCCATCACTAATTGAGGTACTATTACAAAGTGATCGATGTGAAGACTAGATGAAAGACACGTACGTCACTACAAATACATAGGGAAAAATCTAAAATACAGAAGTTTATGAATTGTGTTTTTTTAAGTCAAATTCATTTATTGATCACAGTTTATCTGTGGAATTTAACTCTCACTGCGCATTACATGATTGCTGATTTTGTTAAAAAATCATATCCATAAACATACATGTGATCTCTTTGTATTTCTTTACATCAGGAGGAGCCAGTCGGCTAAATGGAGAAGCAAAGGCTGTGAGATACTGTTGCTTACAGCTAACGCCAGGAAGAGCATAAAGGCGCAATGGAGAAGGAGGGGTAGAAGCTGTAAGATACTGTTGCTCACAGCTAACGTCAGTATGTGCCAGGAGTCTAAATGGAGAAGGAGAGGCAGAAGCTGTGATATCTCAAGTTCCCACAGCTCATGGTCAAGTGATATCGATGATAGGAAGTGAGGTGATGAGGAAAGAACATGAGTAGAAGGGATGAGGAGATAAGATAAAGTGAGCTGACCGATACATACATACATCCGATCAGTGCGACTCTTTTGCTTAGGAATATGTGATCGAGAATGGTTTGGTGTGAGGTTGTGTTGGTTTGTGACCATTCTAGTTTTGCTGGATTTTCTGATCGAGACTTCTATGCCATGTCTTTCCACTATCAAATAACGAACATGTAGCTGATTTTAAATATCTTGGTACAGTTTTTAGCAAGAACTTAAAATGGCACTCTAACACTGAGATTTTATATAACACGATAAGGTCAAGGTTTTACGCTTTTCTAGATTCAAAAATTTAAAGCCTTCTGGCGATCAAAAGGAATAATTTATACGGACGCTTATTGTCCCTATTTTAATATATAATGTAGAATTATGGGTTTATTCATGCACCAAAGGCGATAGACAAATACTGTGTAAGCTTTTTAATAGAAATACCTAATGTTTAGACATGGTACACTAAGTCAATGCCAGGACTGAAAACTCAGCTCAGAATTATATTAGTTATGACACTCATACTTTACATCACTGCTATGAGACAGCCAGGTCACTCTATTGAATGCCGAAGAACATTCAAATTTTAAATGGCGACTGTATGAACATCAAAAAAGCTTCTTCAACACTATTGTAACATAACTTGTCTTGGCAAAGCTTACCTCAATAAAGCCATCTTATCTTATTTAATATTCATGTTAATACTGAATTTCTTGTGAGTTGAGCTTTGAAAATATGTATCATTTCATTTTTCAAGTGACAAGAAACCAACTGTAGACAACGTTTGGAAGGGAGCAATTATGTACACATTTCCATAAACCCATATCAATAACACAGACAGAGAAGGTTGGGGTGACTGAAGACCCACAGATTTGTGACAGTCTTCTAGAGAGTGAGAGCTATCTAAATAAATCAGATTTCCGTATTCAGCTGAAAGCAGCTACTCCAGGCTCAGGTAGTGACTGGTGTAGAACAACCATCAGTCTACTTACAGGTTATATTTATATATTTGATAGTTTCACAACATCCATAGCCAGTTTGAATTTCGATATCCCTAAAGGAGTTGAGTATTTGGAGGGAAAGTTTTCCTTTTCGAACAGGCTTTAAATAATAGCCAAAATTTAATATAGCTATTATTTACTATCTTTTGTACATGATAGAAACTTTTAACTCTGTTTGCAATAACTAGTGCTGTAATAAACAGAATTTGCCTTCCGTATTCCCCAAAAGACTTGGCCATTGCCCTCGAGAGAATCACAAGCAAGCTAACTCCGAAAATTACGAATACCTAGCACTCTGAAATTCTACCAGCAGTTAGAGTTCCATGTGAAGTGATTGATGCGCTGTTGCAAATTTAAACCCAAAGCATGCTATAATTTTTATAAATCCAGGCAAGTAAGTTATATTGAAAGTGGTTGTGCATTACAAATTTGATAAGGTACTTTTGTTTTATACAGCTAAATTATTTGGCATTAGCATGTTGTTAAGATTTACTGCAGCAAGAACTTCAAAGTTTGAAACCCAGACAGGGTGAAGATCAGACTCAATTGCTTGTGCTATGAACATAGTTAATTAATACTAAACTTTTAGATCAAGCGTTTGAAAATTAGCAAAGTTAGAACTCAATTTATTCACTTTAGACTTGCAAAAACTAGAGTTGACTCTCATTTTTAAAATAATGAAAAAGGAAAAATATAAGTCAAAAATATAGAACAAATACTAAAAATTAGTCAGCTAACATACCTGTGCTGGTCTGTGGCTCAGGGTGAACTGGTTTAACATGTTTTACCACTCCAGCTTTTATACCAGAAAAATGTTGAGAAAAGCTATTAATTACTTCAAGAAAAATGGTTACAAAATATTCTCGAATAATCCAAAATCCGCCTTAAAACACGTGTTGTGCGGTGAAAAATTGCAAGCAGATCTTATTCGAGCTGAAAATGCAAGGTACCACTAGGTGCAGATGGTCAAGTAAATCCATAAAGTTGTTTATTAGGTAATCCTCTCGGAAAACCCACATGTAAGGGCATTTATGGGGTTTGGTAATGGACTTTTTTGACAAATGGGCATGACAATTGGTAAAAACAAGAACAAAAACAAGACCTAGCGGGGAGCAAAGGGTGAAACTTAGGTCACAGAAAAACTTGGAAAATTAGCTTGGGGTGAAAATTGTTTCAAATGAATTCTGCTGTCCATGATGTTTACAGTGCTATTTAATATTGAGCCGCCCCTCCCCTCCACTAGCTAAACTTACTTTAGCCAATATTAACTGTTTTCGGTTAATTTGTTGGTGGAACAAAATAAATTCCTCTTGTTATTTTCCCTTTTGTAGATTTGAAAACATACATCAAAGTTTTTGAAAGAGGGAAAGTACACAATCTATTTCAAATCACATTATCCATACATCAAGTCACACAGCGGCGCGGGAGACGCCAGATGGTGATTGATATCCTCATGAACACGCTGAGAGGGTAGTTATTGTTATCAGAAATCCTCCAGATGCAGCAATCTCAGAATATAAAATAAGGTAATCTTAGATTGGCATAAAATCAAGGAGCATTATTACACCAGCTGGGCTTATCTTAAATTTTTCCTTTTTTGCAACTATTCAACATGGATTATGGGAGTTATCCTTTCTCAATGTAGTACCCGACAACTCTAGCCTTGCTAACGATAATTATTCAGTGATGATTTCAAAATCATGACCACATTCAAGTTTAGATCAATATTTTCCTGTAATTTTGCTACAGACAGAGAATTGAAAGGAGACATGGTAGAAATCATGTTAAATATGACCATGTAGAGAACGTCGTAACAGAAGAGGACTTTGTGAAGCAGACATCAGAAGGGGCATTTCCCTCTGTCAGTGAGTATAAAATCGTCGAGAGATCGTCACCCAAGGAGGGAGTTAGAATTTTTTCAATGATCTGTAACTGTCAACACGCGTATAATTTCTATCACTCTTAATAGGAACAAAAAAAATTCAAGATGGGAAATTATTGACCACTGGAAATTTAATCAACATGGTCAAAATTTCATATAATATATAATACCAAACACAGATCATTTTTAAGGTAACAACCCAGCCAAGGATTATTTTATAATGCTACTGAAAAATAACATGACATTTCTAGAGAATCTTAAGAAAACAAGACAGACAAAAGGACCACAAACCACAAAGAGAAAAGCAAGACGACACTCAGGGCATTCTGAGCAAGTAGAGGGGATCGTGTCGCATGTTAAAAGTCTACACTCTGATAAATATGATAATATTCCAAATCTAAGTTGACCAGGATTAATTAGATGCCAGTTACAAAATTTTTATCTCGCATTGTTAAAAATTATGCCACTTACAATTTTTGGATTATTTGTATTTCAAGGTTATTTTAAAAACTGAGATGATGTTTATTATATATTTATTATCGTGACATTGAGAACAAAGATAAAACCTATAAGTCCAATATCAGTTAGGGTGAGAGGTCTCTGCTGTGCAAAGAAATTAAACTGTTATATATATTACTAATGGGAGTTATGGCAAGGTGGTCGGTGCCCTGCCTCTGTCTATTGCCCTTCACTCTAGCCCCTGGATGGTCAATGTTTCCATTTTAATCCTTCAATTTTCCTTTCATTGTAAGAGGTTTTATACATTCCTTATTTCGGTGGAATGATAGTAGAAAAAGCAATCATTTCAGGATTTCTTATCCCATCTAATTTTTACTATTGCTAATCCTTGTTTTATTTCCCATAATTGTATGTGGAAAATATAATTTGGCCATTTTTAACCAGATACTCCCACTGTGTGTGGCAGATAATTGTACCAACATCATTTCAACTGGACACAAGAGTAATGGTACCTGTGTCGGTTTGAGATTTATTTGCAGCATAAGGTTAAAGAAAACATCATGAAGCGGCAGCTAAATTTCGAGTGTCACTCATAATCATCTTATGAACACACCGAAAAGATCTGAAGTTGTAGTCAGTCTCTTTAGCTGTAATGGCCATATCTTATAACTATTACCTCAGTCCTCACACAGTGTGGGCGATTTTAACTTCACAAGCGTCCTTGGGCTGTAATAGCATTAAGCTATTGACAGGGCGCAAACATCGGTGTTAGGTTTCATTTGTGCCAGGCTACAAGAGAGAAATATTGCGGTGTATGTGATAAGAGCCTTCTGGTAAAACAATCTTCTTGTGAGTTTGCGGTGTTTTAGTGTTATCCTAAACCAGGGTCTTATGGTAAATTGACTTAAATATTTCATTTACCAGAAGAAATGATAAACTACATGGTGTGGCTTTCTTATTGTAATCTTACGGTAAACGTGTCATAATCATGAATGCTTTGTCTCTGTGATTGCAGCATACATGACTATGACTATTCAACAAATGCATCACAACCAAGAAGAGAATACTTGTTGTTTGAAATCCGAAATTGGGAATAGGGCTTTATAATCTGCTTTAGAGGCAATACCCCTAAATCATTTTGACAGTGGTTTTGGTCATATTATGAATATTGCAATGTGTTTGCTGAGATCTCTTTTTATTTTCAATATTATTCGCCTGCCAACCGTGTGATAAAAACTTACAGGGATTAAAAATAGAAAATTCATAATATTGTTGATATAAAAAAATACAGAATTTTCAATTGCGTGTCAAAGGACAACGTGTCATATACAGAGAAATATCAAGCCATTGTCAGTATGAACCAGAGATGCAGGCGAAAGATATGGTAGAATGTTTTGCTTCACTGTTATAATCTCTTCTGTTTCATGAGTAACCTGGTAGGCATGATAGTGGGAACAGAAAAACGTTTCAACTACAGTGCATGTGAACTGATACGTGCTCCCATCAGGAAGCATAGATTTGATTTTGCCAAATACAGGCTGGGTTAGCGTGTCGTTTACCTCAACCACCAAGTAATCTCCAACACGATAATCAGTACCTCCTATTTCTACCCCATGTTTATTTTTGACTATATTCATCACAGTCTCCTGCATATCGGCATATCCCTTGATTGGGTAGCGTTTTGCCACTGTGAGAGGAAGGTTCTTGAAGTTACCTACAGAAAAATAAAACTCGAGATTCAAGCATTGTTCATTTCTGGTATGTACTACCATTTAGCAATTTCAAAGGAAATTGTTTGTGCCTGAAGGGCGGGCCGCAAATGTCTGTGCAAATTTGCTCTCAGTTTGTAGGCAGGTTGGACAACACCTTGGGATCCAACAGGTCCCAGTAGGCAGTGGACTGCAGTGGGATTCGAACCCTCAACCTTCAACACTTGCATGCTGAAGTCCGGCACTCTAACCAACTGGGCCATCTCCTACTCCTAAGGTGTTGTTGAGGAAATATATCACGCTGTTACAACTGGTATAAATGGATATCATACTCACACGAAACTGAGGCCACTAGCTTTGCTTTGTTTAGATTCATATCGCATGCACCAGTAATTGATAAGCGGCCCATGATCTCTGATGCAGTGACCATGTGTGTCATGAAATGGGCTTTGGGAGTTAGGTTTACTATATCTCCATACACCTATGAGAAAAGACAAGTATAAAACAGGCGTCATTAAGGGTGAACTGAGCTGTCAGGGAGGAAATCTAAATTGTTTAAAATTATAAAATGTGCTGGGGCTATGGAAGTTCGAGGCAGATATAGTTCACTATACAAATATTTTATGATAAGACAGTATACATATTAAAGATTTTGGTACCAGCACCACTTTGGAAGAGGGAGGGCAGGCATAGGAGTTCAATAACAGCATTGGCAAAACTTTGTGCATGCTTAACTTAGACCTTTCAGCAACAACTGACTGGGCTGAGGCAGAATCATAAGTGATGCGCTTGAATTTCAACTTACAGCGATAAACATGCTGTGATGTTCCTCTATTAGCCCTTCTAAGGTGTAACTGCAGTCAATTGTCATCTCGGGAGCAAAAACAATATCCATTATTGTTCTAAGCAGAAGAAATATTGCCCACTCAGGGTAGTCCACAGGGATTAGGTGTCCAATCACTTGTGGAAGAAATCTGATGAGAGCCCACATTTGACATTTGTTTCATCGACTCGACATTCCGTTGAACAGAGGGCCTGTTGGAGGCTTCGTGACTGCTGCAAAACATAAACAATTTCTGATAGTTAGTCTGGTCCATAGGTAACAGAGCTGACGGTGATTTACTCACATATCTCGGCTGTTATTGTCACTATTTCAAAGTCTGTAATTGAGTAGGTTAGGCCTACTGAAATCATATTTTTTCCACTTATGTTGTTGAGTAGCCTAGGTAACAATCATCCACCAAAGTAAAAACTTACCTATAGTCCAGTGATATGATCTTTTGGTTGAGATATTGTGAGTATATGATGGTTGTATTGTTTCATTTTGGAGACATTGCGTTGATGTACAATTTTCATTTGACCTGTTCTTCACCAAGGGTAAAATTGCTAGAAAATTTATTTGCTATTAAGAGGAGCACATAAATAATATTTTGATTTGTTTAGCTTCATGTATTGTTGGAGGAAGCTCAAGGCGTACTGTGGTTTGTCGCACCCCATATATGATCCAAAATGTTGGCATAATAGATTTAGCCTTGTAAACTAATATCTGGTGGTCTGATCTTAAACTACTGGTGCCACTCAGACCAATCTGTGCTCATGGAATTCTGTATAGCTCAGAGATATCTAATTGAGATTGTCACCTGATAAGCAAATAATATGCGCAAACCGATCTTCAAAAACAGGATTATGGCACTATTTCATACCCTAAATATTTGTAATGACTAGATGATATCTCCTTCTAATTTTTGTTTTGCCTCAAAATAAAGGAAAAAATACTTTTTTCCTAGTTGTAGATATCATATGAGTTTGATTGAATAGATAAGGCACATTCGGCAGCTAAGGGATTGGAGAGGCTGGAGAAGCGGATAGGCTTGCTGGAGCCCACAGGTAAGGGTCGCTGTAATTGTCATCTTTTGGGGCATAGCATAGACTGGTAATTGTTTATGAGATATAAACAGTGCAGTCCACATTGAAAGAATATTTATATAATTCATGTGGTTTACCTGTTTGAACATTGAGCATTAAAGCTTACCCTCTCTTTCTAGCACCATTGAACGAATTGTACCGGGTTGAGGATTTCATTTGATATGTGGCGTTTGCATGACACTGGTGTACCATCCTGCTGATTCGCATAACTAATTACACAAACAGCGTTGATACATTTTTATCTCTTTTCTCCACAGATGATCACTGACTTTGAACGAGATTATCAGAAAGTGTGGGTTGAAATTTAGAGCGAGGGCTATGGATGTTTTGCTACGCTTAATTATCTTAGCACCATGACAGACCTCCAAATACTTCTTAAATAGATAGTTCACATGTATCTACTAAATATTAAAACAAAATTTTATCATGCTTTTAAATCTGGATATTGCTTCTTATTTTAGCCCCAATTTTCACATAAATTTTTTTTGTGACAAACTTAATTACATACTCTCACCCTTCATTTTATTGTTCTAATTCAATTTTTCAAATTTACATACTGAATTCTTTATATTAAGCTTTTCTACCTCAGTGGTCATGGATTTTTATTTGTGATTTATTAATAACAATTCAATTCTCTTAAGTAGAACATTTCCTCTTCATATCTACTGTGATAGTAAACACTTTGTGACTGTGTTGTCTAATTCTCCAGGCGATGTGCTTTTGATGAAAGGGTTTCTTATGCACAATTGTGAAAAAATTGAGCCTCTAGCAACAATCAGTTTTATCCTAACCTTCTAATCAATCAATATCATCACAACCTCTGGTAAAGTTTTATCAGAAGATAAAGATAAAGTAAAGCCATTGTTATTTATCACAAGCGCTGGTAAAATTTACGAGATCTTATCAATAATTACATTGTTTCTTATCAATCAGATGCAGTACAGCCATTGTTATTTTACCATAAGCCTTGGTAAAAGACTATGGTGTTATTGATTAGAAAATCATAATAAGATGACAAACAACTGGCAAAATTAGAAGAGACTACATTGCTATAACTCAGTCTAGAGGTAGGTGGCACCAATTTTGCTTCAAAGATCTCACTATATGGTTGTTTTGATTGAAATTAAAGATGGGTGACCAGTTGGTACTGATTTATTCACATGTGGCACAGTGTGCGATCGGCATGCGAGGGGGGGGGGTAGGTCTTAATTATTTGTCACTTTGCTCCATGAATGCCTTTTGCTCTAATGTTGCATTCTATATTCTATCTAGATCTACCGATCAAAATTTAGAGACAGATTCATCTTTCATTGGTAAAGGACAACCAGACTAAATGAAATAGCCCATATTTTGTTTGCCGAACTGACCACTAGCAGCTTGTATCATGAAAGTGTCCAATTTCTAATTGTCCTTTAGCAGAGAGCAAGAAAACATAAACATTTGTTTGTCCGGAAGCAGCAACGTAGTTTTCCAGTATAGACAGTTTTCTGAGCTCTGATTTAGGCCTCAATTCGGAGTTGTCCTCTCTCCAGTTTGGTTCTTTTAACCCACGTCGCATAGGAAAAACGTGCTGAAAAGAGGGTTATCTTGATAACCGTTTATAATAGGATAAAAATTATTTTTGATTCAGAATCTGCAAAACTCATATGGTAATAGTTTTGAAAATAATTTTAGTATTTGGATAGTCAATTATAGCATTTTCTGCCTGTTTTGCGGACAATTTGGCAGAATTTTTCTTGAGTTTCGTCAATAAAATTAAGATTTTTCAACATTCAAGCCTCCGATGAATTGGAAACCCTGTCTCACAGGGTTTTCAATGGTGCAGACTCTGAATCAAAACTCATTTTTATCCTAACATAAGCGGTTTTCAAGATAACCCTCTTTCAGCAGGTTTTTCCTATGCGGCGTGGGTTAAAAGTACCAAACTGGAGAGAGGACAACTCCAAATCGAGGCATAAATAAGAGCTCAGAAAACTGTCTATTTCCAGAAGAACAGGAGGTAAGATTGAGACGTTATTATCAAATTGAGATGCTTTGATTGTTTTTAGGAGGCTAAAAGGATAGTCTTTAGTTCCAGGATGCGATACGACATTTGAATTGAACCAATGCTCAGCAGCCTACTTTCAGGTCAGTTCATACGGCTACTATTCTATCAGGCTTATATGCTCCACCAGACCCCATACAAAGTCATACCAGACAGAATGCTGGTTCTGCCCGTGATTTTTATGGTCCAGAACCAGCACTCCCTGTTACCCAATCAGTCATAAAGCAGGGAATCAAAGAGTGGGTGATGAATTCGAAAATTATTTATTAGAGAAATTGTAAACGTGGTCATCATACACAATCGTTCATTAGTGAACTTAATCTAAGATTTGATACTGGGCACCTCTGATTTGATGTTCAGAGATCATTAACCTCATATGAGTTGTAACTGGTCACAGGCCATTCAAGGCACACCTACAAAAACTCAAGCTAACAGATGAAACAGACTGTCCAAAATGTGGTCAAGACAAAGATACAGCCCTTCACTTTGTAACCTCATGCCAATTCTACAAACAGACAAGGCAGCGAACCTTTGGTCAATCCATCCTAAAGGGGGCAGCTAAGCCAACGTGCATCACAGTTTCAGATTTGCTCCGATCCATTCGTATTTCGGGGCGTTTTCAACAATGATGCTAGATTAAACTTTGATTTCCGGAAGGCTTGAGTTCTATTGGACCCTGAGACCTGAACCCAGGTTGATTCGAGCTACCTCGATCAGCCCCTTCTCAAAGACAAGACAAGACATACCAGACATTCAAATCATTATAGACATCATCGTGAATCCCACTGGGGGAACTTTCAAGGTTGATTGTTCCAGCCCCCAGCACCCTTGGGTGTATACTTCTCCTTCTCACATGTCTTTGGTATGGGTGATTGTGATTCTGAAACTCCAAAATTCAAATTGTAGTGACGAATCTCACAATACACTCTCATGAGTTACCTTTTGAATTATCCGATTTTGTTCTCCTTTTGTCCCCTTCCAATTGCCTTCTCCCCGTTTCCCTAAAAGTGTCCTAATTTCTACCGCGCTTATAGTGCCTGTCAAATACAAAACTTATAACACAAATCAGATTGTAACCTCATCATTTCTGCTATGTCTTTGAGGAATCATAAAATTTGTCATCGAAGTGAGACTTAATGATTCTAGCCTTGTCATATCTGTGTTTCAATTATAGCGGACCGTTTGAGTGCACCAGTCCCTATCAAGTATGGAATTCAAGCCTGGAGGCGCGTTGGCTGCCGCTGGATCTAAAGACCCAAGTAAGCTATTCCCTTATTACCATATCAAATGTGTATCTCGCTGTGACCTAAATTCTGATAGAACAGAGCATACGAGAGAACTCATGCAACTGCTCTGAGCAGTGAGTGAATCTTTGTTCTAATCTGTCAATAAAGTTATTCCACAATGTCGATCGGGGAAAAGCTATAAAAAAATATCAGGATTGTCTCTTATTGTACGAGAAGAAGACAACACGCATTTATTTCTCCCTTTATCACAAAACGCGGTTATTTTTTGACACCAACTCCTTTTAGTTATTACAAATCAAACTCTCTTCCACCATTTTATATCAGTAACAAGCATACCCAATATAGTTGGCCAAGTGTTAATACCATCAAAAAAAAAGGGGCGGCAGACTGCCCTGTGGTGCAGGACCAGGACCAGAGCTTATACTGGGATTTTCATTGTTGAGTTTGTTGCCTATCTGTGAATGCGAATTGCAAGTGGATTCATATTAAGTTGTGCTAAGGTTGAATAAACTACCTATAGATGTTTATTGCAGTGTTCCTCACAAGGGCAGTGCCAGAATATATGTGGCTGATATCAGTACAATCATGTGTTTCTTCTTTTTCCCTATAATAACTATTTACTTATCCAGTAATAATCTGTGGATTGTCCGATTTGGAAAAAAAACAATATGACTTCGCACACAACCAGTCTATATTCATTTTTTTAGGTGACGTTGTGAATAGTGCATCGTCAAAACTGACCTGCATACTTTTAAGCCATTCTCTGAGCAGTTTCAAACTCAAATTATCAGATCAAGTAACATCATCAAGTATTGTAATACAAATTGATGCATTTTATTTGGAAACAAGTCTTACCATGTTTGGAGAAAACATGTCTTGAAAATTGTATGTCCCTTTTAAAGCACAACTTACCTTGTAGGTTACAAAGTAGCCTGGAATGACTTCAGAGATGCTAAGCTCAATTATAATTTCTGCAAAAAAGAAATGACTGTTGCTGAGTTGCTAGAGGAAGTAGAAGATTGTGAAGAGATCACCCTGCTCTTTGAAGGAAGTACCCCTCCATATCTACCTGAAACACTAGCTCAGTGTGTAACCAAACTGATACTAGAGAACTGCATGTTTTATTTATGGTAAGGCTTCAGTTGAGGTGAGTCCGTAGTATCTGGATATTGCAGAGCTTCAATACCAAATCAAGCAGAGTTTATGGTACTAAAGTTTGAGGTACACTGAGTTATCATTTCCTGACCTAGAGATCCCAAATTTTAAGGATATTAAGAACCTTAGCCTGTCTCAACACAAAGCTTGACAAGACAGTCTAGTAAGAATGCCAGCAAAAGAAAAACAAAAAAATAACATTTTGATATGCAAGATTCACTCAAGAAAAAATACGTACTGTTTTGGGCTGAGCTAATTGGAACTAAATTCTGCTTGAGCCAGATCCAGATGCAACAAAATTGTTAGAACAGTAAAACATGCATTACAAAGGTCTTTTGAGGCAAAATTTTGTGAGAAAAACTAGATATGTCATATCTGGAGTACGCATTTCATGGCTTGATATTGATGTGAAAAGAAACGAAATTGGCAAAAACTGAAACTGAAAAAGATTGGAGTAATTAACAAATTATAAGGACGCTGGGCACAAATATTATTCCCAGGATGAAGAAACTGCATTTTGAAAGTTCGACCGAAAATTAATGAGATGTCTTCCTTTACCAAAGTGTGCTAACTATTTTTATGCTATGTATGGTTATATGATTATATATAATATGATCAATTTTATATTTGTTCACGTTGATCTTTATTGTATGTTATATATTTGAAAGTTCGCACATTGTAAACAAATTATTGGCCTCTTCTCTAAATGTTTATTTATAGCATCAAAAAGATGACATCACTAAAATACCTCGACCTGAGTGATAACAATCTCAGAGGAGATGTTCAACTGAGTGATAAACTCTCAAATCTAACTGAACTGAAGAAGCTGAACCTATATAACTGTAAGCTGACCCAGTTACCTGACAGGTGAGACTAAAGGCTAGTACCAGACAGTAATTCAAAAATTATACATATTAGTTGATGATCTTTATTATATGTTAAATATTTGATAGTTCGCACATTGTAAACAAGTTATTGACCTCTTCTCTAAATTTTATTTATAGCATCAAAAAGATGACATCACTAGAAGACCTCGACCTGAGTCTTAACAATCTCAGTAGAGATGTTAAACTGAGTGATAAACTCTCAACTCTGACAATACTGAAGAAGCTGAATCTGCGGAACTGTAAGCTGACTGAGTTACCTGACAGGTGAGACTACGGGCTAGTACCAGACAGTAATTCAAAAATTATACATATTAGTTGATGATCTTTATTGTATGTTAAATATTTGATAGTTCGCACATTGTAAACAAGTTATTGACCTCTTCTCTAAATTTTATTTATAGCATCAAAATGATTATATCACTAGAAGACCTCGACCTGAGTCTTAACAATCTCAGTAGAGATGTTAAACTGAGATATCAACTCTCAACTCTAACTAAACTGAAGAAGCTGAATCTGCGGAACTGTGAGCTGACTAAGATACCTGTCAGGTGAGACAAAGGATAGTACCAGACAGTAATATAACAATTGCACATATTATTATTTGAAGATCTTTATTGTGATATTAAATATTTGATAGTTCGCACATTGTAAACAAGTTATTGACCTCTTCTCTAAATTTTATTTATAGCATCAAAATGATTACATCACTAGAAGACCTCGACCTGAGTTTTAACAATCTCAGTAGACGTGTTAACCTGAGTGATAAACTCTCAACTCTGACAATACTGAAGAAACTGAATCTGCGGAAGTGTGAGCTGACTCAGATACCTGATAGGTGAGACTACAGGCTAGTACCAGACAGTAATATAACAATTGCACATATTATTATTTGAAGATCTTTATTGTGATATTAAATATTTGATAGTTCGCACATTGTAAACAAGTTATTGACCTCTTCTCTAAATTTTATTTATAGCATCAAAATGATTACATCACTAGAAGACCTCGACCTGAGTTTTAACAATCTCGGTAGACGTGTTAACCTGAGTCATAAACTCTCAACTCTGACAATGCTGAAGAAACTGAATCTGCGGAACTGTGAGCTGACTAAGATACCTGACAGGTGAGACTACAGGCTAGTACCAGACAGTAATATATCAATTGCACATATTATTATTTGAAGATCTTTATTGTGATATTAAATATTTGATAGTTCGCACATTGTAAACAAGTTATTGACCTCCTCTCAAAATATTTATTTATAGCGTCACAAATATAACATCACTAGAAGACCTCGACCTGAGTCTTAACAATCTCAGGAGAGATGTTAAACTGAGTGATAAACTCTCAACTCTGACAATACTGAAGAAGCTGAATCTGCAGAAATGTTGCCTGACTGAGTTACCTGACAGGTGAGACAAAGGATAGTACCAGACAGTAATATAACAATTATACATATTAGTTGATATTCTTTATTGTATGTTAAATATTTGATATTTCGCACATTGTAAACAAGTTATTGACCTCTTCTCTAAATGTTTATTTATAGCATCAAAAAGATTAAATCACTTGAATACCTCGACCTGAGTGATAACAATCTCAGAGGAGATGTTCAACTGAGTGATAAACTCTCAAATCTAACTGAACTGAAGAAGCTGAATCTGCGGAACTGTGAGCTGACTGAGATACCTGATAGGTGAGACTACATGCTAGTACCAGACAGTAATATAACAATTGCACATAACATTATTTGAAGATCTTTCGTGTGATATTAAATATTTGATAGTTCGCACATTGTAAACAAGTTATTGACCTCTTCTCTAAATGTATATATATAGCATCACAAAAATAACATCACTAGAAGACCTCGACCTGAGTTGTAACAATCTCAGTGTAGATTCCTTGAAATGGAGATATACACTGTCTAATCTTACTAGACTGAAGAAGCTGAACCTATATAACTGTGAGCTGACTGAGATACCTGAGAGGTGAGACTACAGGCTAGTACCAGACTAGTGGCTAGTACCAGTAATTTAAAAATTATACATATTAGTTGATGTTCTTTATTGTATGTTAAATATTTGATATTTCGCACATTGTAAACAAGTTATTGACCTCTTCTCTAAATGTTAATTTATAGCATCGAAAAGATGACATCACTAGAATACCTCGACCTGAGTTGTAACAATCTCAGTAGAGATGTTAAACTGAGATATCAACTCCTAAGTCTGACAATGACAATACTGAAGAAGCTGAATCTGCAGAACTGTTGGCTGACTGAGTTACCTGACAGGTGAGACTACATGCTAGTACCAGACAGTAATTAAAAATTATACATATTAGTTGATGTTCTTTATTGTATGTTAAATATTTGATAGTTCGCACATTGTAAACAAGTTATTGACCTCTTCTCTAAATGTTAATTTATAGCATCACAAATATAACATCACTAGAAGACCTCGACCTGAGTTGTAACAATCTCAGTAGAGATGTTAAACTGAGTGATAAACTCTCAACTCTAACTAAACTGAAGAAGCTGAACCTATATAACTGTGAGCTGACTGAGATACCTGACAGGTGAGACTACAGGCTAGTACCAGACAGTAATATAACAATTGCACATATTATTATTTGAAGATCTTTATTGTGATATTAAATATTTGATAGTTCGCACATTGTAAACAAGTTATTGACCTCCTCTCAAAATATTTATTTATAGCGTCACAAATATAACATCACTAGAAGACCTCGACCTGAGTCTTAACAATCTCAGTAGAGATGTTAAGCTGAGTGATAAACTCTCAACTCTGACAATACTGAAGAAGCTGAATCTGGGGAACTGTGAGCTGACTGAGTTACCTGACAGGTGAGACTACAGGCTAGTACCAGACAGTAATATAACAATTGCACATAACATTATTTGAAGATCTTTATTGTGATATTAAATATTTGATAGTTCGCACATTGTAAACAAGTTATTGACCTCCTCTCAAAATATTTATTTATAGCGTCACAAATATAACATCACTAGAATACCTCGACCTGAGTCGTAACAATCTCAGTAGAGATGTTAAACTGAGTGATAAACTCTCAACTCTGACAATACTGAAGAAGCTGAATCTGCAGAACTGTTGGCTGAATGAGTTACCTGACAGGTAAGACAAAGGATAGTACCAGACAGTAATATAACAATTGCACATATTATTAGTTGAAGATCTTTATTGTATGTTAAATATTTGATATTTCGCACATTGTAAACAAGTTATTGACCTCTTCTCTAAATGTTAATTTATAGCATCAAAAAGATGACATCACTAGAATACCTCGACCTGAGTCGTAACAATCTCAGTAGACGTGTTAAACTGAGTGATAAATTGTCAACTCTTACTACGCTGAATACACTGATACTAGTGAGCTGCTGGCTGACTGAGTTACCTGACAGGTGAGACTCCAGTAATTGGGAAAGTGATAATAGAACTGATTGAATGGTTTTAAAAGCAAACAAAAAATCTGAAAGAGCAGTCTGAATGGGGTGGTATTTTTGGAGTAATCTCCCTTGATCATCTGCAGATGAGAACACACTTTTGCAAAAGTTTTATACAAGCCATATAGGAAGAAAATGGGGCCTTTTGCTGTAAAAACACCTTGGTTTTAGCTAACCAAATTTGACCTGTTTATTTGGTAATAAAAGATTTCACCCTGTATAGTATGCTGAAAGAAAAAAGTATCGTAAAAACTTGATTTCTATTACAAATCAAATTTTAACAAAAATGTATTAAAATATAAAAACATGATCAATAGCAATGAAATTCGGTGCATGGAAGGAAGGAGCCATGGAATATGCAGCTAAATTATTTTTTCAAAACAATTCCCCATATATATTAAGTTATTGTATTAAATATAGGATTGTTCTGCATTACCATAACATTGAATTTATCAATGGTATTCGGAAAATTTTTCAGGTTGGTTTCATGTCATACACAGAACTCAAATCTGGAAAATTATTATTTCTCTTCATTTTAATGATATGTTAATTATCATATATAATAAAGTGGATATCTCATTATATTTCCAGCGAAATTTTGTCCCATAATATGGGTCAGCAGAAGTCGCCTTTGGGATTACCCACATTTCGTTTGTTTCTGAGTTTCTCTTGCCGTCAGACCAGGATGTGTGATCTGCTCCAATGATAGCTTATATAAAAAATTGGAAATTCATGGTCTTGTCTGTCTGTTCATTAGTGGACGGGTGTGCTATCATTAATGGCCGAGAAACATCCCAAAACGGTTGCAATATACCCCCTTATAACATTTGTTTATAACCATCATTAAAGACTGACATCGGATGATCGTAGTGATCTAATTTTTTTGTCACCAACGATGACCAAAAATATTTTGATCAGCACTGCACAGTGTTTTGATAATACTTTAAGGAGATAATTTTTACTTTTATCGTTTTATTAAAAAAATTTTACGAAGCTATAATTGAAACTATTATTATGACATACCATTTCAAAAATGACACACTCAAAACATCGAAAACTGGTGTCATGCGATGGGAGGGTCGATACAAAATCACTTATAAAAAAAATCAGGTTCATATGAACGTCCAAAGCCAGTTTTCCAGGCAGCAGCAAAAATGAATGATGGCTTTATACATGTGATATAAGGGGTATTGCAACTGTTTTCAGCTGTTACTCAGCTATTAACCTATGAAAACTCATACATCCACTTATTCTCACATGCTCTTTCATCACTTTTCCTTATGTCGGCAGCGTATTTGGCCATAAGCCACTTATTGCGCAACATCAAGTAATGTACAATATTACTCGACTGGAAATAACTTTTAAACCCTTTCCACCCAATTTCGTAAGTGGAAGTGAAAGATAGGAGGGCTGCCACATGACTATTAGTTACACTTGAGCTAATCTCTATATGTTACAGTATCAGATCACTGACTAGTCTGAAGATATTAAATGTATCAGATAATGAATCACTACAAACATTACCTGAGTGGATATATAGTCTGAGATCACTGAAGGAGTTTGAAATGAAAAACTGTGGTCTCAATGAATTACCTGAATGGTGAGTCTGTAGCTCTTTTACATGGGCTAATGACCTATTAATTGCTTAAACTTAAGTTGATTCAAACAATTGTTTCATATGTGATGCTTTTTTTTTAATCGGACACCATTGTTATTTTCTACGCAGCACGAAATGATAAGGAGTCAATATTAGATTATGGCAGTGGATGTATATGCTTGTTATTTTCACAGGTTGGAGAAATATTTCAAGACTGACCCCATTCAAATGTACCCAACGGAGGACGTGAGTAGCTCACACATGATATTTCCAATGTGTGCTTTATGCCTGTCAATATTTCAAAATAGATATCTTCAAGGGCTTCCAGGGTCACATCCACCCCTTCAAAGCCAACTGTGAATGTATATACAAAAAAATACTTGGTGTCAATTTCTTTTCCCTCCAAGCATTATGAATGTATAATCTGACATGCTCTCATAATCTCCTAAGCTGAAGTCTAAGAGCGCAACAGAACTCCTAATCAAAGATTTTTCCTTGTTTCAATTCCCTACAAAATGCCTTACTACGGCGCCCCGGAAAACCTGGTCATCAGATCAGATCGAAAACACAGCTTAATCACCATTTGAACACATTTATGTTCTGTACTTTCAATTCTCTGCAACAGCAGCCTCTGCTCCAAAACTCCGGGACGCTCTATATCCTCCTTTCCAAGTCTAACATTAAGGTTCTATACATATTAATGTAGCCATAATTGGAGCCATAATTGAATTGGTAATTCAAAACTTAAAGGCTTTATTGATAATTTTCCAGCAGTGCAATTTTAAGCCTTGCAATTATGACAAGGGGAGGGGGGATCTGCAACTGTTCAGATTAGCATCAACAGGTGTTAATACACAACCCAGTAGCTTTTAAAGCCTCACTGCTGCAATTTCTGAGACCTAATGCATCTAAATCAGTTGACACAAATCCAAGTTACTGTCTTGCTTTATATGCACATGGTAGTAAGATTCAATAAGCTCAATTACACATGAGATGCTATGCTCTCATCTCACAAAGGTCAAAGGAAATATAACGCAATTTATTGAATTGTATCCTCATATATATCAATGCACTCAATATTGAGTGACGTAATGACAATGAATTGTGTTGTAGCAATATTATTATCATTTATAAATGATCCACAGTTCAGGATTTTTTTTGATAGTTTGAATAATTTCGATCGAAATGAAGTTAGAATAGAATTTTCAGGTTTACGCACATCAGGGAGAACATGTTCGGATGATGGTTGGTACAATAAAAATGTATATAATGATAATTAGCAGCTTATAGTTATCAGATTGATATTATTTCTACCCCGAAAAAGATTATAACAAAAAAGCAACCTCAAATTTGTATGACGAGCTGAAAATCACAACGAAATTGAAACCCTACCGACAAAAAAACCTGGACTGTTGACTGCTACTATACACATTTCAATGTCGTAACATCACAATTAAGTGCCTCACTTTTACTGTAGATGATGACCTGTCTAGGTTTATTATAAAGTTTATGGCGCAGCCTTTGAAACCTTGCCCATGAAGCCCCTTCTATTTCGCCATTTTTCCTTTTAATTGCCATACAATATTCCAAAACTTTATCTGTCATCAAGAGTACTGCAAGACCACTGCAGGGGTTGCCTGGGTAGTTCGTACAGTTGTGTGGGGTTGTGAACTTTACTATATTACTTTTTTATGGTTTAAGATGATGCCATGATTTCTTTATCAAGATTTAAAGTTACCCTTTCAATATGATGCACTATAATCATTCAAGAGGTTGAACTTTGGTTGAATACTTTTACACGTAGTTCTAAATACCTTAATACCTTACTAACAATCTTACGCAAACATGACCTCCCCCGCCCCTTTTTACTGCAGTCATGATTTATTCACAGCCTGCATAAGTTGTTTTGCTTGCTTTTGTATTTTGAAGGAGTTCACCGGAGTTCGCCGAGTTCACCGAGAGTATTCGGCATGGCGGAAAAGAGAGATATTTCCTGGTTTGCTCAAGAGTCAACAGTAAGATTATGAAAAAATATTTTTATATGAGTTATCATGATAGAAAATCAATGCTTTGAATCTTGGTGTTGGGCTAGGTAAAGTACTTTTAAGCGGATAATTAAATCTCCCCAAATAGTTGTCTGTTTTAAACAGTACTTGATTTATCCAAACATTTTGTTATCGATGAAAAACGATAAAAATAAAGACTGTTATGAGATTTCTTATAACCTATAATAATGGCATAGAATTCATCCCAGTTCATCTCAGGTTTTTCACAGAGTTAGCTTCAAAAAGTCAGGATCGGTCGGGATCACTTGCCTAGTACCTCATGTACCATGATTTTTCATCCATTATTTGTGCCAATCCACTAAAAGCTCTGTAAGGGTGTGAAAATTTAAGGATTAATTCCAATTTCTTGTTGCCACTGTGCTCTCAATTTTGGAACTATTTTCCAACATCAAGGATCAGTGATAAGCGATGTGTATAACGATAAGCAGAAAATTACAAAAAAAATGTAATGAAGAATATTGCTAATTTAGAAACAGTTCATTGTTTTACGAACTGCCCAGGCAGCTGTTTTCACAATTTTTTCATTTGCATTTGTTTGTGGTTTCAAGACATGATGACACAGAAGATTATGAAACCATACACAATATCGAAAAGGTTTTCAATTTGCTCAGCCTGTCAAGCAAAAGCAGGTAAGAAGCAAAGCATAATTAGTTTTAAAGTTTATCTGTGCATTTATTTTGATGAATTTTACTCTTACTCCAAAACTGCTCTACATACTGTTGTGTTTTTGCTAGTGACATGGTGTGTAGTGGCACAATAACTTCAATGTTTGTGGTGATATTCTACAGTTTTCATATTTATCACAATATTCATCTGGACAGTACATGTATACAAAATATAATATACATTCACATGAAACATTTGATGTTCATTTTCATGTATGAAATATTTTTTAAATTACTCTTTCATAGATAACATGATATATCTTTTTCAATTTAATCATTATAATGCACTCTCAGCAGCCCTGTTTAACCCTCTCAAATAATGAGTACAAGATCATAAGTGGATAATTGTCTTACTCAATTGTAGATGTATCACACATTTGCTAAGAACTATGGAATATGACCCGTATCGTAGAGTCTCTGGCAATACTAGGCAATACAGTTCTGTCAATGATACATCAACAATATTTGGTAAGTAAGAGGAGGGTAGGGTAGGGTAGATGGAAGGTAGACTTAAGGCATGAGCTGCAGAGCCGGAAGAATCCAGAAACATTTTTGTCAAATGTTTTAAAAAAACACAGGCTCAATATCATTTTGGAGTTCATGCGTTTATCATGAATAAGAAGCCTACTTACAGCGTTTTACGATGAGGTTCAAAGCACTGTATAATAACAGCCTTTATTACAATATCATTCCGGAAAAAGTCTGGTTGACACTGTACAGCAAAATATTGTAATACATTCTGTATATATTCACAAGAAGTATTGTTTGGGGTTGTTTATTGTTAGCTAGCAAACCATTTTTTGCCAGCTGGTGGGCCGGAGGGGTCTATACAATGAAGAGAGGGTGATTGAAAATTAGCAGGAATATATGACATGACATGAAATATTTGAATATAAGCATAGAGAACACGTTGTTGGGTGTGTTCAGTATTACTGTACATGCTAAGATACCAGCAACTCACACTCAGTGGCACAATGTCTTTATATCATTACTCAAAGCCAAGTTTGTAACAATCAAACAAGTATTTGCCAGCTACCTTTGAGCCTCTATTCAGGTAGTTTTTGTTTCACTGCGAATTTCTTTTTCTTTGTTGGTGTTAACTTAAAAACATTCTCCTCCCCATATTAATATACATCGAATGATCGATAAAGTACAAACAGTTCATAGCCTGCTTGAAGTTTGATGTTCTGTTTTAGCCTACAAAACAGACAAACCTGAGAGTGGTACAACTTTGGCTGAGGGAAAAATCATCCAAAGGTGAGCGATTGTGTGACTGTGACTTTCAATGTTTAGTTATTAAGTTCGGTTTTTCTTTGATTTACGTATATTAATTATTTGATGAATTTTAGCATCAGATATACAATGTTCTTTGTTTACGAATGTCCACAGAGTTGTTACTGCAGTTGATTGTTTGATTTTCTCTATCAAATACTATCAAAATGTTGTGGTGTTGGTGATTTGTTCGATTAGTGATATATTTCAGCACATGAACAGCAGATTTGTACCAAGGTTTCATCCGATTGGTTTGGGTTAGGTTAATGTACCATAAGCAACTTTCCTCGAATAAAATCCACAGAATAAAGCAGATTCAGAGCTCTTTGTTGGTATAAATTCTTGAGGTTACAAACTATTCTTCCCTCTACATAGGTACGATTTGCAAGGTGATTTTTCACCTGACTGTGCTGCAAAAGCCCAATTGAATTGCAACATAATTGCATAATTACAAATATTGCAAAGGCTGTATCTTGTAACCTACAATGCACATAAAAGTTTTTTTGCAATGAAAAGAGACAATGTGTACATTGCATGGCGGCTTTTATCAACGTGAACACTAGGTCCCATGAAACAAATTTTTCCTGACAATATGTGTTACGTTCTCCATATTTTATACTTTTAGTCCAATAGACTGTGCCCATCCACGAAGCGTTCGCCAACCTATTGATGAGCAGAATGATGTAAAAGAACTGGAGAAGCTTCATGAGGAGAAAAGCAAGTATGTTCATCCCAATTAATATTTGGCAGTAAATGAAGTTTTTGGTAAAAAAAAAAAAAATTTTCTGCCCTCATAACACTCTCCTTGTCTTGGCAATCAGTCCCAAGACATGACAAATAATCCAAGGTCAACTGAATAAAAGGTTGCCATCCCACAACCAACTAAGGAAAACTTATTGGTAATGAAAACTTAGAACTACTGTTCACAGCCAATGATAGGCTTTCTTAGAACTACTGTTCACAGCCAGGCTTTTATGTTACTCACATATTCTTTCCTTCAATCTGACATCCGGTCATCACGCCGGTCTTGAAAGAAACAAAGTCTGTCAATTTCCCTCCCACCTCCCTACCACTAACCTATGTCGTCCATTGTGGAAATTCTAACAATTTCCTGGTGATGGTGTTAATTTGTTCGTCAATTCTGCACCAGATTAACAACATCTAATACTATGGCACGTACCTTGTCTGCCAAACAACATATACAGTGGCGTTGATCATCACTTTCGGTTACAAATGCATGAAGCGCCCCATATTTTTTTCCCCTATAATATATTTCATTATAAGAAGGAAAAAAAATAGTTCACAGCAGAAGAATGATGAACGGCTCAATTTACCTGCAACATAATACATAAACATAATTACAAGTTTGATTTAAAATCAACTATTAAAAATCTAGAATTCAAATGTTTACAGTTTTGAAAAAACTTACTATATAGAATTTACTCATTTTATACATCCTTTTTTTCATATCACCTTTGCACCTCAGGGTAAAAAAGAAACAAAACACCTCATTAAAGGGCAACCAGGGTTTCAAACAACTTCTAATTGGCCCTCAACGTTTAATAGCAGATTGCACCTTCTGTAGAGGGGAAAAGACAAAATCTAATTCGGATGATTATTCAGCCAGAATTCTTCTGAAAAATTTTCTTCCATCAGGTACTCAAGCTCAGCTAAAATAGAATACCACAGAGCAGTTTCCTGTTCCTGTTATTATTTAGCCTATGCTCTATCATCATTATAGATATGTCTTGGAACCTCCCCTAAACCGAAATTGTTACCCAGCTTAGGGTCAGCAACTAGTTTGAGTTTTGCATCGGGTAATGCACAAAGCTGCTGCTGCCTAGAACATTATTTACTACCCATTGATGCATTGCTGCGAAACATTGGTCGCCCTTTAAACAAACAATAATTCTGGATAAAGATAACAATTTAGCTTTTTGTGTACTTTACTACAGGAACAATCAATAATTGACCTGGATTAATTTTATTACCATAGGTATAAAATGAATCAAGTGGTATTCTTTTTTAAAGTCCAACCATGTAAAAACCAGATTTTGATATGTTCATGTTATGAATCAATCTTCTGAACTTCTACAATGTTGTTATAATCAAGGGTTTCTAAATAAAGAATTTTACAAGATTGCAATAATTATTTGAAGAGTACTCAGACAAATCAATTCAAGACTTGTTAAATAACATGTCATCAGGAATAATTATCATTGTTACTCTTTTGTGTAAAATATCAGAAATGATGTTATCTGGTGATACTAAAGATCATCCTAATGTTTGTAAAGGTTTTCTATCCTTGGCAACATGTTTTTGATAATGAAATTGGCATTTGAGAGTATTTCTAAAACGTTTACTCTCATATTGCTGTTTGATTGATTCATCCTCAGCAATGGTGAAAAAACATAACATACAAACATGAAGAAGCAGTTATTATAGATGAGCAATCAGGATCACATTGTACAACTGCATTTTCTTATTCTTATTCTTGAAGACCTCAACTTTGTACCACTGCTACGCAAACGACACACAGTTATGTCGAGTGGATGGGAGGCAACAACAAAGTGGAAGGGAATTCATATCAAAGGACATGCAGGTAGGTTGAAACCATAGACTTAATAATAAACCTAGACAGGACAGTATATGAAGCAATAGCATTGAGGCACTGAGGCATTGGAAGGTGTAGAAGCAATGAAAAATCCAGGTATTTTGTCGACAACTCGATCAATTTTGATCGGATTTTGAGTTTGAAAATTACAATAGATTTAGCAGCATGTCCTGAGCAGTTTGATACTACTTTTGGGGATAAAAATAGAAATGGCAATAAGTTGATAACAAGATGCTGCTGAATGTAAAACAATTTTCAAACTCAAAATATATATGGTGTCCTGTCTAGGTTTATTATTATGGCTATGGTTGAAACAAAATGTATTTTGAGTTTCTCCTGTTTAGAATTGAAAAGGAGTGTTTTGTAAGTTCAGAATGGAATTAGGCAGGATGGATTATGCTTGCTTCAACTGATATTTAGTGAAAAAGACTGGTCAAGTAAAGTTAAGCTAAAATAAATGACTAAAATATGAGAATTCAATCTCAGAATTCTCACCTTATTGGCATATTATTTGCATACAAAGATAGTTAAACACCATATTGACATATCAATGATACATGTATGGCAAGCAACAATTCAACACTTTAAATGATTTCCGTGATGTTGGTAAAAATGGAAAGGAATGTTAACAAACATCCTTATTTCTTGACTGTTTTATTTTTTTTGTCACTTTATGGAAAAAAATGACTTTAGAGTGACAATAAACGTATACATTTAATTTCAGTTTTATTTTATCAATTTTTGCATTCATCAGCAACCATACATACATTTTAATTGACATTCTCAAACCATTTGTTTTCATTAGAATTGGTAAGAATTGATTATTTATTTAATCTTTTTGCTTTCTCTGCAACTAAAAATTTATAATATGTATAGTCCGAAGTAATTTAGTGACAGCTGTCAAAGTTTATAATGATATTTTAATTGTGAATTGCTAGAGAATGTTTGGTTATCAGCTACAAGCTAACCACAAACACAAAGGGGACTGTAAGCCTATTAACACTGTAAAAATAAAAACCGGTGCTCTCTCTACACAACTATAGGTCACGCCTATCTTGTCTTTGTTTACAAGCTGCAAGCAGATATCTTGTCTTAATTTGTCATTAGGTTAATCCTTATAATATTAATTCAAAGACTTCAGTGGAATGCTTCCAAAGGCTGGGGAAGGCGTGGCGCAAAACACAGTGATAACTACAATGCATTAGAGTAAACATATAATACCTGTTAATGGTGCAGCTCATTTAATGCGTCCAGCGTGCAGGTTTGAATAGTTCTCCTTACTTTTCCATTCACATACCAACGCTTCAAGACGGTAGATGGTTTTCCAAACGAAATTTATCAACAAGGTGAAAAAGTAAGTAAACACTTAAACAGATTAGCGCCTGCCTGTTTTATTTTGTTTAATTTGACAGTTGTACTCCTTTTTTTGCTATAAATCATACTTATATGAGTTATTATATCATAATTAAGCTGTTAGTTGTAAAGGCCTTGCACATCGTACATGTTGTCATCGGAGAACAGAATATACTTTTGAATAGCCAAGCTGTGGCTAGCAGCATCTTTCGAACCTGCCATTCCCCCAGAGAACACTGCGTTACATGAAATATCTTGATTGCTTAGCTTGCATGGCAGTATTTGACATTGCGCAATAAAATAAAATAAAATTTAAAAGGATCATGCATGCTATGATAAATCTTATCATTAGGCCCCACCAGTGAACTAAATGGTGCAAAAGTATAATGTATCGGATGAACAGGTAGTGCCTGAAATTTTTTTTCCCATAATAATAATCTTAGTACATCAAAACGAGGCTAACTTGTCAAAATATGAATTTACACAATATTGCTACATCCATTGTGTCCCGTTAAATTGTATATCACTATAAAATATTGCACATTATTTGTATTATTTTTCATTGCATTGTAAATATATATATAATATATATATATATATATACACTATTTCATTCTATTCTATTATAGATTATTATATTATATTCTTGTATAGATCGTAATAAATGGTCTTGTAAAGTGCTGTATTAAGTTGTATTTGATTGCATCTCATATGGATTTCACACAACCTACCATAGTCAGGCAATAGATCCTCTTTCTATGATGATTATGTTTATTTTTCAGACAGAGACTTATATTATATTATATATATATATTATTATATTGTATTAAATTGCAGTGTATCTTATTGTTCAGTACATTTCATATTGATTTCACAAAACCTTCCATGGTCAGATGATGATTATGTTTGTTTTTCAGACATAGACCTATATTCCGGAGGTATATTATAAAACTACATAAACATCCCAGTTGGCACGACCAGACCTAGATAAAAATAATAACTAAGAGGTCATGACCCTGAGAGTACCCTCAGTCAGACAGACACTGTCGGCAGCAGTGGGAGTTATCTACCTCTGCTGTCTCATGCTCATTTTCTTTATGTTCAAAAGGTAATTTAATTCATCATTTATAATTTTGCAATTTATAATTAAATTCATAATCTACTTTTGCTGTAGTTACTTTGGCACATTATATCAAACATCCCGCCAGGATAATATTGGCTGCCAGAAAAATAGTATATATATATATATATATATATCAGTGATCAAAACACCAATGAGTGATGGAAGCTACTATATAAGTAGTTTTGAATGACATTTTAATTATTCTTTCATAATAACTGCTGGGGGTGAGATAAATAAATAAATGTTTTATTTACCCTTTGACCCTCCCTAATGTTTTAGAATGGAAACAGTACAGTGTTCTGTGAAAAAATTATCACCAATTTTGGGATTTCCCACCCCTTTCCTGACCCCGTGATTTCCCAGCAGTTCAAGTTTAGTCATTTTACTTATTTTTAACGAATATTGCACTAATAATTTATAAAAAGCAGTTACTGACTCTTTTGCAATTGTCACATAAGTCAATATTTCCTAGCTCTTACTAAACTAAAACACTTAGAATAAGTGCCATGTCAATCGCGCATTGTTCCCTGTTTTAGGGGCAGGTGGCATTGCGAGTAAAAAAATTAATAAATTTGGTTTTTTAGTCTTGGAAGAAGGCACTGATCTGAGCTAAAGTAGATAAATGTAATTATGACTCTATTGTGAGTGCTGTTTTGCGCATCTCTACTCTCTGGTGTTTCACAAGCAGGGCCACATTGTTATTGCTTTGTGCAAGATGATACAATTCTGTATTTACCTTCATCGTTATAAGATATGTAAATATGCGTAACAAATTTCACCTCATGTTTCATGTGTTGGGAACTTGGTCGCCAATATGAAGGAATATTACTACACAGCTTATAGGTCAATATCTCCTTTCAAACAGTTTGAACAGGGTCACTACAGCGGTGTGAAATTTATTTGCCTAAATTCTTGATTCGAAATTTTTCAAAACAGTTATTTATTTCCATAGACTTAAAGGGCAACCAAGGTTTCGCAGCAATGCATTAATGGGTAGGAAATAATGTGCTGGGCAGCATCAGCTTTGTGCATTACGCGATGCAAAACTCAAAGTAGTTGCTGACTCTAAGCTGGGTAACACTTCAGTTTAGGGGAGGTTCCAAGACTTTGCTGTAATAATTATAGAGCACAGGCTAAATAATAACAGGAACAGGAAACTGCTATGTGGTATTCTCTTTTAGCTGAGTTTGAGTGCCTGATGGAAGAAATGTTTCACAAGAATTCTGGCTGAATAATCATCCGAATTATATTTTGTCTTTTTCCCCATGCAGAAGGTGCAGTCTGCTATTAATCAATGGCCATCAATGAGAAGTTGTTTGAAACCTTGGTTGCACTTTAATATACTACCTAGACAGGCCAATAGCATTCAATACTGTCCCACTTAAATAGCACGACATGACGTAATTAGTTTGTGCTGTGAGCCATAGTTTACTATATACCATTCAATGAAATAATGTGAAAAATCGAGGGACGCCGGGCATGATATCGGCCCTTGTCCGGCCCCTAATTATTTAAACACAGAGAAAGTTTGTGAGTTTATGTAAAAGACCTTTCCGCACGAGATGGTATAAAAAATGGACTCCTTAGGCGAATCCAAAGTGAGAACAGACCTGATAAGTTACAATCATTAGCCAATAAATATTGAAACAAATACAGCCATCTACCCTTAACACTTCTACCACTACTATTCAAATGCACAGAATACCCACAACACAGTATCACAAATACTTTGTTGGATGAGCCAGATCAAAGCACCACCACCATCATCATAGATTTTTGCATAAATATTCCTAGTCATGACTGAGCACAACCTGCTCAGCTTGGATTCCTTGTTAAAAGATTTTACTGCAAATTTTATTGTCGCTTCATGAGGAAGAATAGATCTGTGCTGTAAATTGAGTATGCCAACTCCAGATATGTATGTATGATAAAGTCTTTGGTAATCTCTCATCAATGAAATAATATAGTAAATCAAGACACGCAGGGTATAATACCAGCCAAATTATATTAGATCTGTTTTAATTCATGAGATAAAAATTATCAAAACAAATACAGCCCTGTACTTAACCACTTATATCACTACATGACAAAAAAGAGGGCTGTTACTGATGTATTGTACTATAATTTCTGAGGGCACGACCAAGGCTAACGGCTACCACTATCAGCGATTGCTGCCATATTCGATGTGACTGATTACAGCATAAGCTAAAGCTTATCGACACAAATACAGCCATGAAGCTAGCCACTTCTTATCACTACTTTGTAAAAAATATGAATATATACTGTTGAGTTATACTTATTGTTGTGGGCACGACAAAAATTAAAAACACTACCACTATCAGCGAGCATTGCAAAGTTAGATATGACTGGTTGCAGTATAAATTAAACTTAATCAAATTAGTAGAGCAATGTAAGCTAACCACTTCTTACACTACTTAGCAAAAAAATATATATACTGTGGGATTATACTGAATTTTGCGGATGGGTCAAAGACTAGAAAACTACCACTATCGGTGATTGCTGCAAAATCTCCAAATGAGACACCATCACTATCAGCGATCGCTGAAAATTAGATATGACTGAACGCAATAAGCCTGCTCAGTTTGGAGCGCTTATTGTCAGTGTTTGCTGCGAGTTTGGTTGTTTCATGGTGTATTCTGACCAGCGTATATCTCTTCACTATTAGACACTGTGGATAGTGTGGGAAGGATCGGAAAATTGTTGGGATAGCATCCTTTTTTAGCAAAGCTCTCCCACCCACACCAGGAGGCCTTCTAAATGTATCTTGTTTCAAATGTTTGCTACAAAGAACATCATATTTGGATGGAGTCCAGTTCTTGCGGCCGAAACCCATACCTTTAGTCTCTCCTCCTTAAATTAGGATTTCCTGCCGGGTTATTTCCACAGCCGTAGGCTGGACACCAGTTCCTAGATGACTTTTTCTAAAAGCATCACAAATGATAACATATACAATAATTATCATTAAACTACAGCTTTTGATATAATAAACAGAAATTGTAAAATCAATTTCATAGCAGTGTCAGCATGGCAAAGAAGGATTTGCGAGATCACCGATTAAGTCTACTCACACTTTTTGACTGCTGTGCCAGTTCTGAGTTAGATATTTCGGGAGTAAATCAGAATTGTCATCTCAAATAGTGTCCCTCCAGCCCCCCCCCCCCCCCCCCCCCCCCCGCCCCATCACTATCGTTCCACCTTTTTTCTCTAACATTCAAATTTTATCACACCCATCGATTATTATTTACTATGTCTTATATATAGCCTTAAATTTAAGTGCATGTATAGAAGGATGTGGGTATTATTATGTGACAATATTTAATTGATTTCTATTTAAAAATAAATAAGGAAGCCTGTCCTCTTAGATGGATGGGACAAGCAGAAATTATGTCAAAAAATTCAATCCAATAAAGACCGAAATATGACAATGCATACATGAGAGCCACCACTGGGCTGTTTCTTACCTTATCATCTTGTGAAGTGGTAGCAGCAGGATTTTCATCTTGTGAAGATGAGGCAGCAAGATTATCATCTTATCATCTTGTGGAGATGAGGCAGCCAGATTATCATCTTGTGAAGACGAGGTAGCAGGCCGTAGGCTCATTTAAAAATAGTTTTGCTATAAACTGAGCGGCGTGGGTATTATATCCAAAACTTCCATGTTTGCCTTGTATCTCGCAACTGATGATAGTAAAATTGCAGCTGGGCTTACTTGTGAAGATGAGACAGCAGGCCGCAGGTTCACGTTATATAAATAAATAATCTCAAGTATGAATATTCATACTTTGAAAATTCAAAGTATGAATATTAAAACCGGTAACCACTTTGTTTACATAGTATCTTTCATCTTCTGTTTCAGTACAGGGCTGTATTTGTTTTGATAATTTGTATCTCATAAATTAAAACAGATCCAATATAATTTGGCTGGTATTATACCCTGCGTGCCTTGATTTACTATATTATTTCATCGATGAGAGATGACCATAGACTTAATATATATATGTTAAGGGTATATGGCTGTGTTTGTTTCAATATTTATTGGCTAATGATTGTAACTTATCAGGTCTGTTCTCGCTTTGGATTCGCCTAAGGAGTCAATTTTTTATACCATCTCGTGCGGAAAGGTCTTTTACATAAACTCACAAATTTTCTCTGTGTTTAAATAATTAGGGGCCAGACAAGGGCCGATATCATGTCCGGCGTCCCTCGATTTTTCACATTATTTCATTGAATGGTATATAGTAAACTATGGCTCACAGCACAAACTAATTACGTCATGTCATGCTATTTAAGTGGGACACATTATGATCAGCAGATGAAGCATAAGCATTGTCCTGTCTAGGTAGTATATTAAGTCTATGTTTATTTCTAATTAAATTGTAAAGCGCTATGCTGAACGAAATTTGGCCAATATCTTATCAAAATCAATGTGTAGTATTCAAATAGTTTGCTCACAAAAACTCAATGTGGTAATACCCCAACAAGTCTTCTCTCAAATATATCATTCAATAAATTAATATAAGCTAATTGATCATCCTGAATTTTACCCTTTTACCCATTGTGTAAACTAGAAACATGGTAAAATTAGGTTGAATAAATATAACAATGAAAGATTGTGAAATTGATCAGGTAAAGATTAAAAAATAGATAAATGATTTCGATCTAATTTGAATGTTTATTTTTTTTATAAAACCGATACAGTGGGTGCATGATTTGAAGTTTTAATGTTTCGAGGACTGCTGCTCTATTAAAAAACTCACCGAGTATCAACACGACCCCGCTGTGCAAGCAGCAATAACGCTAACAATGCTAACAAAATTCTGTTTGTAAAGTTCACCAAATTGATATAATGATTTTCGATGAATTTTATCATTAATTTTTATGACAACACCAAATTTTTATAATGTAAATCAGATCATTGTATACATTTTAATGTATTCAGATCGATCAATGAGGTAATAATCAATAATAATTGTAAATGACAAAAAAATTGATCGTTAGCAGTTGACATAATATTACTTTCGTGGCGCCAGACTGTCCTAGCACACACATACCACGGCATGATAATTACATCAAAATGTGGATATCCTTTAATGGCAAAAAACAGTTCGGAGAACATGTGCGGTGTTTCCAGTTTGGTTCCGGTCATGACACAGTGACAAATCAGCGGGAGAAGATGCGAGTCGTTACTCTACAGCTCAGTGCTTGAGTAACTCTAAATGCTTTGAACATTGTCTCACATCTCAGTGGTCAAGCATATTATCATGGTTAATTTCTCATTGAATCTATTTTTAAGTGGCAACAAACAGGCTGAAGAAGATGTGCAGTGGACCGAATATTACGAAGCTGACGTGAAGCCGAACCTAACATCCAATATACGGGAGGTCAAGGTGACTGAGGACCCACAGATTTGTGACAGTCTTCTCGAGATTCAGAGCTATCTAAATAAATCAGATTTCCGTATACAGCTGATAGCAGCTACTCCAGGCTCAGGTAGTGACTGGTGTAGAACGACCATCAGTCTCCTTACAGGTAATATTTATATCTGATATAGTCTTTGTTAACTATGAGTGACTTTCAATCTTTGTTTTAGTGCTAAAATTTGGCCAGGAGCCTAGTAGTGACGCTCGATTAATTATTGATTGAACATAGGGTCATGTTTTAGGAGTAACCTGACAGATAATACCATATTTTTTAAAAATTCAGAACATTTTCCCTTAAATCTGAGAAAAAAGCTAACTGGATAATCAATAAATAGTTCCAAGGAAACATTGTGTCAGAAAGGTGGGTGTAATGAAAGCAGCATTCAATTTTTCTTAATAAAAACATTTTATATATATATATTAAATGCAGAATTATTTTGTATTTTTACTAATTCAAATGTTTTTGCTTTTTTGGTAAATTTTTCCTCAATTCAATGATTTAACATATTTGTATAATAATATGCAAAACTAAATCATAAAAAAAATTAAACCTTATTTTAATAATATACATTTATGAATATATATAAAAAATTACCGTCAAACAGAATTTTCTGTAATAATTTATACCATACTGCAGGACAGCATGAGGCGCCTAATTACTTTGTGTTTTGCTTCCACCACATTTTTTGTTGACTGCAAGACCAAAAATGTGGTCCAATCCATCTATAACATATCAAATTTATAACTGCAAATCTATGGTCACATTTGGGGATAGCCCCCCATAATGAAGGAAAACATATGACACAATCTGCTTGATTGCCCTTTTAACAGAATACCCCTACTAGCAAAACAGATAAATTATGAGCTCTAAAACTAAAAAAGGCCCATCTACTCTTAGACATAATAAATTCTCAGCTGTGTCCAACCTGTGGTCACCCTCATATTTTTCATTGTTACAGGATTGAAGACTCATGAGGTGTTTGACTTCATGCATGAGAAAAATGTCGATACAGTCTTCAAGGATGGAAAATACCCAATCTACTATAAATCTCACTACCCCTTCATCAAGTCTCACAATGAGGGAGATGGGTACCTCCATGATCACGCTGAGAGAGTTATTGTGGTGGTTCGTAATCCGTTAGACGCTGCACTCTCAGAGTTTATCAGGTATGTTCAGGGTAGGTAGAAACTTTCTGAGATTCATAGATTGAAATCTAAAAAAAAACTATTGAAGTAATCTCTACACTGTCCCTATTTAGCAGCATATGCATCAATCATTCAATCAAGCAATCAATCGATCAATCGATCAATCAGCCCAACTAATCAATTTATCATCCAATCAATCGATCGGTCAATCAATCAGTCAATCAGTCAATCATCAATCAATCAATCAGCCAGTCAGCTAATTAATCAATTAACAGGCAAAAGATTGAGCGGAGGCGAGGAAGAAATCCAGATAAATACTCCCAGGTGGAGTCAACCATGGTCATCAAAGACTTTTTCAGAAACACAACTAGCGGGCAGTCCCCTTCGTCAAGTAAGAACCTTCCTACCCTATAGGAGTTTAGTTTTCGCGGCATTTAGGATTCGCTTTTCGCGTTGTTGCCTAGGTTGCGAAATTTAGTGTATCTTAAATTAAACTCACTCACCATAGTTTCATAAACAATGTACAATTATACAGGAATACACCTACCTAACCATGCAAGCTAGCGTGGTGTAGTGGTCTAAGTATCTGCCTTGCAATCAGATGGTGATTTATGCCCTGGGTTCATATCCCAGCTTAGACATTTTTTTTTAATTTTCACTAGTAAGCCTACTAGCGGAATTTAGTACTAGTGAAATTTAGTACCAGCAATGAGGTTTAGCTCATTGGTACCAGGTTCAGATAGGGAAATTAAACTCTAGCTAAACTCCTATAGGGTATATTAAACACTAAGTGTACGTATATATGTATTAGTTTTTAATGATTAAGACCTTCTGACTGAGCACCATATATGGCATCAATATTAAAACTATCAATCTTTCAGGATTTGATAAGTATCTGGACAGCTATCTGAAACTCTGGAGGCAGCATCACCAGTACTGGTTAGAAGACTATACAGGAGAGTTAATGTTTGTTCTATATGATGACTTGGTGAGAGATATTAACAAGTTCTTACCAATGGTTGAATTCTTCGGATATGATAGTCAAGCTAATGCTGACAGGTGAGTTTATTTTGCTCTTATCTATAAAAAAGTCTAGGGTTTTATAGGGTCCATCCTGGTTTAGTACAAGGTGTGTCCCTGCTTGTTGAGATATCCCAGGCAAATGTAGGGATAACTCAAGGCCTATAGGACCGACGGAGCACTCAGTTCTTAAACAAGAGAACCCCACTCTCTATGCTTATGAATTGTAGCAGTACGCAGCAAAATCCTACTGGCGGCTGGTGCTTATCTTAAAATGTCTTTTCTTTTTAGGAGGAACTACTGTTTTCAAGAAAACTTAAAGAAAACCAAGGAGATGAAAAGACCACGTGTAGCTCTTATAGCAGATAGTAAAGACAAACTCAGGTCACTTACATCTGAGAGAATAGAGGAAAGCATATCCTATGTGAAAAATCTCTACTACAATAAATACAAGAAAATCCTTGATCTGCATTAATACAATGACTAGCTACGTACACATGAAGCTGTCATTGATACAACATACAGTAGGCCTAGTGCGCATCCACTCCACTATGTTTATTCTACTTGCTGTTATCACAGAATAGGTTGTTTTATTGTCCCTTTCAATAGACTGCATCATCAATGCATTGTCCAAACACATGGTTGTCAAGATATAATTGCTGTAGATATGTATATCTTAAGTAGCCCATCCACGCAACATTTTACAACAAAAATATTATTTGACGATTTTGTCACAAAATTTTACTGCAAGCATTTGGCTTACAAAACAGTAAAAGGATCCTAACACACAAACAACTTCATCATTAGATAGAATTTTGCAACAATTGCAGTTTTGTCGGGTGCAGTATGATGCTACAGATTTGCATTGAATGAATTTTAAATTTTCAGTCATATAATATATAAATATCTTTTCAACTCATCTGTGCGGCAAAACTTTCCAAGTAAAGAGATCAGCGTTGCTAGATCACCAAGGATTAGGAAGAGCATACCATTTTCAGTTTATGCATATTGTAAGCGATGCTAAGGTGAAGATTTTCAGTCTTATTTTTCACATCCGACAAAAAAACAGTTTAGGGTATGGCAACATATTTTGAGTTAGTATGTAGAACTTGCTCAGTTATTACCTCTTACCATAATTGGTAGAATAAATCAACTGTTTGAATTCAAGATCGATCTTCAGACGAGATTCTCTTTTACTCATTTATATGGGTGGCTTGGGACTTGGACTGGAGTAAGTTAGATAAAGATATAGCTGTATCTAAATGAATATCTCAATTTATTTCTTAATAATCATATAAAGCATGGAGAGTCAGTATTTCAGTCGGATGAGAGGTCTGACAGGGATTTATTGCTTTGGTTTAGCTTGCCGTATAATTTTGATACAATTCCTGTCAATCGGTGCATGCAAAGACAAGTCTTTTAGATGTTTTATGTCCAAAAAATACCTAGAATTTTTCCATAACTAATTAGTAATGACCACAATCAAACATCTTCTTTCTAATTCCAGAGGAGTTATACAGCTAGTCTAACAGACTTGAGCATTTTAAAATAATTTAAGAAATCGTTCTTATTTGCTATTAAACTCTAATTACTCCAGTCCCAAGGAAACCGGATATTAGGGTCCTTCTTTGAACCTTATATTGCCTGCATGGACTTGCAGCAACATATGCTCCAGTCATAACAACACAACGATCGGCACGCCTCAAGACACAATCAAAGCCTAAGACAAGAAACAGTGCTGAGGTCAAAATGGCCTATCATTCATTACTATAAAATGACTAGTAACTACTTTACTCAACACGCAATTAGCTCTCTAATTCTTTTTATGTTTTTTGAAGATCAGTAATGGATTTTTTTCTCCCATTTGAATCCTTGAAAAAATGAAATAAAGCCAGTTATATATATATATATATATATATATAGTTTGAACAACCAGTTACTGGTTATATCACACTTCAAGAATCTTTTGGAAGCATACTGTAACATAACATTTGAGCTTTCTGAATGTTGCCTACTGTTGCAGCTTTTTACAATTGATATGACCACTAATGTAAATTCCAAATTTCTACACAAAACATCAGGTTGTCAAGACATCGGTAGGAAGCCTGCCTGGCAGCCAACTAGGCCTTATGCTAAAACCAGCTCAGCTCACAATATCACTAAATTATGTATCGTTGTGTCAATTGGTAAATTAGACAGTTCTCTCAGATCAAGACTTGGAAAATTATTCCGTTTGCATAGATAGGTAACTCCGAAGTATAAATTTGCGAGGGGTGCAACTTGAGAGTGATGATGATGTAACGTGAAGATGTAACGTGAAGATGTAACGTGAAGATGTCACATGATGATGTCATATGATGATGTCACATGATGATGTCACATAATGATGTCACATTATGATGTAACATGATGTTACCTGATGATGTCACATGATGATGTCACATAGTGGTTGATGTTGTTTAGACAACAACTACACAGGAGGTGTAAAATTGCCATTTTAGACCATGCAGACGATCGCCATATTAGTGATATTTACAAAAGCAAAGAGGTGGAAACCAATCAAAAAACCATTACATAAAATCTTAACAAAGAAAGATTCTTACCGGTCAAGAGAGATTTCCCATGGGAGGTGTTTATCAAAAAGTCCTGTAGGCCTATTAGTGCCTCCACCTGGAAATGTTTATCTTTGTTCATATTCACCTTTGCATCAGTTTTTTCCCTTCAAAAAACCCATCACTAATTGAGGTACTATTACAAAGTGATCGATGTGAAGACTAGATGAAAGACACGTACGTCACTACAAATACATAGGGAAAAATCTAAAATACAGAAGTTTATGAATTGTGTTTTTTTAAGTCAAATTCATTTATTGATCACAGTTTATCTGTGGAATTTAACTCTCACTGCGCATTACATGATTGCTGATTTTGTTAAAAAATCATATCCATAAACATACATGTGATCTCTTTGTATTTCTTTACATCAGGAGGAGCCAGTCGGCTAAATGGAGAAGCAAAGGCTGTGAGATACTGTTGCTTACAGCTAACGCCAGGAAGAGCATAAAGGCGCAATGGAGAAGGAGGGGTAGAAGCTGTAAGATACTGTTGCTCACAGCTAACGTCAGTATGTGCCAGGAGTCTAAATGGAGAAGGAGAGGCAGAAGCTGTGATATCTCAAGTTCCCACAGCTCATGGTCAAGTGATATCGATGATAGGAAGTGAGGTGATGAGGAAAGAACATGAGTAGAAGGGATGAGGAGATAAGATAAAGTGAGCTGACCGATACATACATACATCCGATCAGTGCGACTCTTTTGCTTAGGAATATGTGATTGAGAATGGTTTGGTGTGAGGTTGTGTTGGTTTGTGACCATTCTAGTTTTGCTGGATTTTCTGATCGAGACTTCTATGCCATGTCTTTCCACTATCAAATAACGAACATGTAGCTGAATTTAAATATCTTGGTACAGTTTTTAGCAAGAACTTAAAATGGCACTCTAACACTGAGATTTTATATAACACGATAAGGTCAAGGTTTTACGCTTTTCTAGATTCAAAAATTTAAAGCCTTCTGGCGATCAAAAGGAATATTTTATACGGACGCTTATTGTCCCTATTTTAATATATAATGTAGAATTATGGGTTTATTCATGCACCAAAGGCGATAGACAAATACTGTGTAAGCTTTTTAATAGAAATACCTAATGTTTAGACATGGTACACTAAGTCAAAGCCAGGACTGAAAACTCAGCTCAGAATTATATTAGTTATGACACTCATACTTTACATCACTGCTATGAGACAGCCAGGTCACTCTATTGAATGCCGAAGAACATTCAAATTTTAAATGGCGACTGTATGAACATCAAAAAAGCTTCTTCAACACTATTGTAACATAACTTGTCTTGGCAAAGTTTACCTCAATAAAAGCCATCTTATCTTATTTAATATTCATGTTAATACTGAATTTCTTGTGAGTTGAGCTTTGAAAATATGTATCATTTCATTTTTCAAGTGACAAGAAATCAACTGTAGACAACGTTTGGAAGGGAGCAATTATGTACACATTTCCATAAACCCATATCAATAACACAGACAGAGAAGGTTGGGGTGACTGAAGACCCACAGATTTGTGACAGTCTTCTAGAGAGTGAGAGCTATCTAAATAAATCAGATTTCCGTATTCAGCTGAAAGCAGCTACTCCAGGCTCAGGTAGTGACTGGTGTAGAACAACCATCAGTCTACTTACAGGTTATATTTATATATTTGATAGTTTCACAACATCCATAGCCAGTTTGAATTTCGATATCCCTAAAGGAGTTGAGTATTTGGAGGGAAAGTTTTCCTTTTCGAACAGGCTTTAAATAATAGCCAAATTTAATATAGCTATTATTTACTATCTTTTGTACATGATAGAAACTTTTAACTCTGTTTGCAATAACTAGTGCTGTAATAAACAGAATTTGCCTTCCGTATTCCCCAAAAGACTTGGCCATTGCCCTCGAGAGAATAACAAGCAAGCTAACTCCGAAAATTACGAATACCTAGCACTCTGAAATTCTACCAGCAGTTAGAGTTCCATGTGAAGTGATTGATGCGCTGTTGCAAATTTAAACCCAAAGCATGCTATAATTTTTATAAATCCAGGCAAGTAAGTTATATTGAAAGTGGTTGTGCATTACAAATTTGATAAGGTACTTTTGTTTTATACAGCTAAATTATTTGGCATTAGCATGTTGTTAAGATTTACTGCAGCAAGAACTTCAAAGTTTAAAACCCAGACAGGGTGAAGATCAGACTCAATTGCTTGTGCTATGAACATAGTTAATTAATACTAAACTTTTAGATCAAGCGTTTGAAAATTAGCAAAGTTAGAACTCAATTTATTCACTTTAGACTTGCAAAAACTAGAGTTGACTCTCATTTTTAAAATAATGAAAAAGGAAAAATATAAGTCAAAAATATAGAACAAATACTAAAAATTAGTCAGCTAACATACCTGTGCTGGTCTGTGGCTCAGGGTGAACTGGTTTAACATGTTTTACCACTCCAGCTTTTATACCAGAAAAATGTTGAGAAAAGCTATTAATTACTTCAAGAAAAATGGTTACAAAATATTCTCGAATAATCCAAAATCCGCCTTAAAACACGTGTTGTGCGGTGAAAAATTGCAAACAGATCTTATTCGAGCTGAAAATGCAAGGTACCACTAGGTGCAGATGGTCAAGTAAATCCATAAAGTTGTTTATTAGTATTGTGAAACATGATGATTCGGACATAAAGTTAAACCATACAGGTAACCGCCCTGTTGACCAGAAAGGCGTATTAATTATAATTATGCAGCAGATTTATTTTTGTACCGGACAGAGAGAGGTAATCCTCTCGGAAAACCCACATGTAAGGGCATTTATGGGGTTTGGTAATGGACTTTTTTGACAAATGGGCATGACAATTGGTAAAAACAAGAACAAAAACAAGACCTAGCGGGGAGCAAAGGGTGAAACTTAGGTCACAGAAAAACTTGGAAAATTAGCTTGGGGTGAAAATTGTTTCAAATGAATTCTGCTGTCCATGATGTTTACAGTGCTATTTAATATTGAGCCGCCCCTCCCCTCCACTAGCTAAACTTACTTTAGCCAATATTAACTGTTTTCGGTTAATTTGTTGGTGGAACAAAATAAATTCCTCTTGTTATTTTCCCTTTTGTAGATTTGAAAACATACATCGAAGTTTTTGAAAGAGGGAAAGTACACAATCTATTTCAAATCACATTATCCATACATCAAGTCACACAGCAGCGCGGGAGACGCCAGATGGTGATTGATATCCTCATGAACACGCTGAGAGGGTAGTTATTGTTATCAGAAATCCTCCAGATGCAGCAATCTCAGAATATAAAATAAGGTAATCTTAGATTGGCATAAAATCAAGGAGCATTATTACACCAGCCGGGCTTATCTTAAATTTTTCCTTTTTTGCAACTATTCAACATGGATTATGGGAGTTATCCTTTCTCAATGTAGTACCCGACAACTCTAGCCTTGCTAACGATAATTATTCAGTGATGATTTCAAAATCATGACCACATTCAAGTGTAGATCAATATTTTCCTGTAATTTTGCTACAGACAGAGAATCGAAAGGAGACATGGTAGAAATCATGTTAAATATGACCATGTAGAGAACGTCGTAACAGAAGAGGACTTTGTGAAGCAGACATCAGAAGGGGCATTTCCCTCTGTCAGTGAGTATAAAATCGTCGAGAAATCGTCACCCAAGGAGGGAGTTAGAATTTTTTCAATGATCTGTAACTGTCAACACGCGTATAATTTCTATCGCTCTTAATAGGAATAAAAAAAATTCAAGATGGGAAATTATTGTACACTGGAAATTTAATCAACATGGTCAAAATTTCATATAATATATAATACCAAACACAGATCATTTTTAAGGTAACAACCCGGCCAAGGATTATTTTATAATGCTACTGAAAAATAACATGACATTTCTAGAGAATCTTAAGAAAACAAGACAGACAAAAGGACCACAAACCACAAAGAGAAAAGCAAGACGACACTCAGGGCATTCTGAGCAAGTAGAGGGGATCGTGTCGCATGTTAAAAGTCTACACTCTGATAAATATGATAATATTCCAAATCTAAGTTGACCAGGATTAATTAGATGCCAGTTACAAAATTTTTATCTCGCATTGTTAAAAATTATGCCACTTACAATTTTTGGATTATTTGTATTTCAAGGTTATTTTAAAAACTGAGATGATATTTATTATATATTTATTATCGTGACATTGAGAACAAAGATAAAACCTATAAGTCCGATATCAGTTAGGGTGAGAGGTCTCTGCTGTGCAAAGAAATTAAACTGTTATATATATTACTAATGGGAGTTATGGCAAGGTGGTCGGTGTCCTGCCTCTGTCTATAACCCTTCACTCTTGCCCCTGGATGTTCAATTTTTCCATTTTAATCCTTCAATTTTCCTTTCATTGTAAGAGGTTTTATACATTCCTTATTTCGGTGGAATGATAGTAGAAAAAGCAATCATTTCAGGATTTCTTATCCCATCTAATTTTTACTATTGCTAATCCTTGTTTTATTTCCCATAATTGTATGTGGAAAATATAATTTGGCCATTTTTAAGCAGATACTCCCGCTGTGTGTGGCAGATAATTGTACCAACATTATTTCAACTGGACACAAGAGTAATGTACCTGTGTCGGTTTGAGATTTATTTGCAGCATAAGGTTAAAGAAAACATCATGAAGAGGCAGCTAAATTTCGAGTGTCACTCATAATCATCTTATGAACACACCGAAAAGATCTGTAGTTGTAGTCAGTCTTTTAAGCTGTAATGGCTATATCTTATAACTATTACCTCACACAGTGTGGGCGATTTTAACTTCATAAGCGTCCTTGGGCCGTAATAGCGTTAAGCTATTGGCAGGGTGCAAACATCAGTGTTATGTTTCATTCGTGCCAGGCTAATAAAAGGATAACACTGGCACTTAGAATTAACATTCATTCATATCATGTAACACAAAAAATGACTGGTTATCAATAAAGCTTTTGTAACTTTGAATGGAAATTGAATGAATTCAGATTTAGCGCAGGCTGAACAGGCTGAACAGGCTGAAAAGCAAGACGACACTGAGGGCATTCTGAGCAAGTAGAGGGGATCGTGTCGCATGTTAAATGTCTACACTCTGATAAATATGATAATATTCCAAATCTAAGTTGACCAGGATTAATTAGATGCCAGCTACAAAATTTCTATCTCGCATTGTTAAAAATTATGCTTCTTACAATTTTTGGATTATTTGTATTTCAAGGTTGTTTTAAAAACTGAGATGATATTTATATTATATATTTATTATCATGACATTGAGAACAAAGATAAAACCTATAAGTCCAATATCAGTTAGGGTGAGAGGTCTCTGCTGTGCAAAGAAATTAAACTGTTATATATATTACTAATGGGAGTTATGGCAAGGTGGTCGGTGCCCTGTCTCTGTCTATTGCCCTTCACTCTAGCCCCTGGATGTTCAATGTTTCCATTTTAATCCTTCAATTTTCCTTTCATTCTAAGAGGTTTTATACATTCCTTATTTCGGTGGAATGATAGTAGAAAAAGCAATCATTTCAGGATTTCTTATCCCATCTAATTTTTACTATTGCTAGTCCTTGTTTTATTTCTCATAATTGTATGTGGAAAATATAATTTGGCCATTTTTAAGCAGATACTCCCGCTGTGTGTGGCAGATAATTGTACCAACATCATTTCAACTGGACACAAGAGTAATGTACCTGTGTCGGTTTGAGATTTATTTGCAGCATAAGGTTAAAGAAAACATCATGAAGAGGCAGCTAAGTTTCGAGTGTCACTCATAATCATCTTATGAACACACCGAAAAGATCTGTAGTTGTAGTCAGTCTTTTTAGCTGTAATGGCTATATCTTATAACTATTACCTCACACAGTGTGGGCGATTTTAACTTCACAAGCGTCCTTGGGCTGTAAAAGTATTAAGCTATTGACAGGGCGCAAACATCGGTGTTATGTTTCATTTGTGCCAGGCTAATAAAAGGATAACACTGGCACTTAGAATCAACATTCATTCATATCATGTAACACAAAAAATGACTGGTTATCGATAAAGCTTTTGTAACTAGCGCAGGCTGAACAGAAAAATCAATATGAGCGCATGCAATATTTATCTGAATAGGAGACATTGTTATGATTGCATCACCTGACTTCATTTACGAATCAAGGCCAGTCTCTGTTAGAAGGCTTGGTTGATACTCAGGCAAAATTAGGAGAGAGTACATTGCTATAACTCAGTCTAGAGGTAGGTGCACATGTCTACTCCAAAACCTGGGATCTTGGCAATGTTTGACTGCCCCCAAAGATCCCAGGTTTTGGAGTGTCACCAATTTTGCTTCAAAGATCTCACTATATGGTTGTTTTGATTGAAATTAAAGATGGGTGACCAGTTGGTACTGATTTATTCACATGTGGCACAGTGTGCGATCGGGATGCGAGGGGGGGTAGGTCTTAATTATTTGTCACTTTGCTCCATGAATGTCTTTTGCTCTAATGTTGCATTCTAAATTCTATCTAGATCTACCGATCAGAATTTAGAGACAGATTCATCTTTCATTGGTAAAGGACAACCAGACTAAATGAAATAGCCCATATTTTGTTTGCCAAACCCAACAAACTGACCACTGGCAGCTTGTATCATGAAAGTGTCCAATTTCTAATTATCCTTTTGCAGAGAGTAAGAAAGCATAAACATTTGTTTGTCCGGAAGCAGCAACGTAGTGTTCCAGTATTTGCAGAAGAACAGGAGGTAAGATTGAGACATTATTATCAAATTGAGATGCTTTGATTGTATTTAGGAGGCTAAAAGGATAGTCTTTAGTTCCAGGATGCGATACGACATTTAAATTGAACCAATACTCAGCAGCCTACTTTCAGGTCAGTTCATACGGCTACTATTCTATCAGGCTTATATGCTCCACCAGACCCCATACAAAGTCATACCAGACAGAATGCTGGTTCTGCCCGTGATTTTTATGGTCCAGAACCAGCACTCCCTGTTACCCAATCAGTCATAAAGCAGGGAATCAAAGAGTGGGTGATGAATTCGAAAATTATTTATTAGAGAAATTGTAAACATGGTCATCATACACAATCGTTCATTAGTGAACTTAATCTAAGATTTGAAACCGGGCACCTCTGATTTGATGCTCAGAGATCAGTAACCTCATATGAGTTGTAACTGGTCACGGGCCATTCAAGGCACATCTACAAAAACTCAAGCTAACAGATGAAACAGACTGTCCAAAATGTGGTCAAGACAAAGATACAGCCCTTCACTTTGTAACCTCATGCCAATTCTACAAACAGTCAAGGCAGCGAACCTTTGGTCAATCCGTCCTAAAGGGGGCAGCTAAGCCAACGTGCATCACAGTTTCAGATTTGCTCCGATTCATTCGTATTTCGGGGCGTTTTCAACAATGATGCTAGATTAAACTTTGTTGTCCGGAAGGCTTGAGTTCTATTGGACCCTGAGACCTGAACCCAGGTTGATTCGAGCTACCTCGATCAGCCCCTTCTCAAAGACAAGACAAGACATACCAGACATTCAAATCATTATAGACATCATTGTAAATCCCACTGGGGAACTTTCAAGGTTGATTGTTCCAGCCCCCAGCACCCTTGGGTGTATACTTCTCCTTCTCACATGTCTTTGGTATGGGTGATTGTGATTCTGAAACTCCAAAATTCAAATTGTAGTGACGAATCTCACAATACACTCTCATGAGTTACCTTTTAATTAATCAATTTTGTTCTCCTTTTGTCCCCTTCCAATTGCCTTCTCCCCATTTCCCTAAAAGTGTCCTAATTTCTACCCCGCTTATAGTGCCTGCCTGTCAAATACAAAACTTATAACACAAATCAGATTGTAACCTCATCATTTCTGCTATGTCTTCGAGGAATCATAAAATTTGTCATCGAAGTGAGACTAAATGATTCTAGCCTTGTCATATCTGTGTTTCAATTACAGCAGACCGTTTGAGCGCACCCTCGGAAAATCAGTCCCTATCAAGTATGGAATCCAAGCCTGGAGGCACCGTGGCTGCCGCTGGATCTACAGACCAAAGTAAGCTATTCCCTTATCACCATATCAAATGTGTATCTCGCTGTGACCTAAATTCTGATAGAACAGAGCATCCGAGAGAAATCATGCAACTGCTTTGAGCAGTGAGTGAATTTTTGTTCTAATCTGCCAATAAAGTTACGCCACAATGTCGATCTGGGAAAAGCTATAAAAATATCAGGATTGTCTCTTATTGTACGAGAAGAAGACAACATGCATTTATTTCTCCCTTTATCACAAATTGCGGTTATTTTTTTACACCAACTCCTTCTAAATTTGTATGCTATAAATAATTATTGAATAAGAAAATTTTAGTTATTTCAAATCAAACTCTCTTCCACCATTTTATTTCAGTAACAAGCATACCCAATATAATTGGCCAAGTGTTAATACCATCAAAAAAAAAAGTTATTAGAAAAAGTAATTGCATTAACTTATTTGTTTCTAATATTAAGGCAGTTAACTTTCTTCTTTTTTTCTAAATATAAATTCATAGACAGTTATCTCAATTACAAAATCATCAACAACAACAATATTATTGTTTCAATAAAAAAAAATTCTATGATATTTTAAACAAAACACAGCTCCCCAAATAAGTTCAGTTTAATGCTTCCGTTGGTATTAAGGGGCTGCAGACTGCCTTGTGGTGCAGAACCAGGACCAGAGCTTATACTGGGATTTTCATTGTTGAGTTTGTTGCCTATCTGTGAATGCGAATTGCAAGTGGATTCATATTAAGTTGTGCCAAGGTTGAATAAGCTACCTAAAGATGTTTATTGCAGTGTTCCTCACAAGGGAAGTGCCAGAATATATGTGGCTGATATCAGTACAATCATTTGTTTCTTCTTTTTACCCTCAAATAACTTATTTATCCAGTTATAATCTGTTGATTGTCCGATTTGGAAAAAACAATATAACTTCACACGCAACCAGTCTATTTTCATTTTTTTAGGTGACGTTGTGAATAGTGCATCGTCAAAACTGACCTGCATACTTTTAAGCCATTCTCTGAGCAGTTTCAAACTCAAATTATCAGATCAAGTAACATCATCAAGTATTGTAATACAAATTGATGCATTTTATTTGGAAACAAGTCTTACCATTTTTGGAGAAAACATGTCTTGAAAATTGTATGTCCCAACTTACCTTGTAGGTTACAAAGTACACTTCAGAGATGCTAAGCGCAATTATAATGACCGCAAAGAAGAGATGACTGTTGCTGAGTTGCTAGAGGAAGTAAAAGATTATGAAGAGATCACCCTGCTCTTTGAAGGAAGTACCCCTCCATGTCTACCTGAAACACTAGCTCAGTCTGTAACCAAACTGATACTAGAGAACTGCATGTTTAATTTATGGTAAGGCTTCAGTTGAGGTGAGGTAATTCCTAATCCGTAGTATCTGGATATAGCAGAGCTTCAATACCAAATCAAGCAGAGTTTATGGTACTAAAGTTTGAGGTACACAGAGTAATCATTTCCTGACCTAGAGATCCCAAACTTTGAGGATATTAAGAACCTTAGCCTGTCTCAGCACAAAGCTTGACAAGACAGTGTAGTAAGAATGCCAGCAAAAGAAAAACAAAAAAATAACATTTTGATATGCAAGATTCACTAAAGAAAAAATACGTACTGTTTTGGGCTGAGCTAATTGGCACTAAATTCTGCTTGAGCCAGATCCAGATGCAACAAAATCGTAAGAACAGTAATACATGCATTACAAAGGTCTTTTGAGGCAAAATTTTGTGAGAAAATTTTGTGAGAAACTAGATATGTCAGATCTGAAGTACGCATTTCATGGCTTGATATTGATGTGAAAAGAAACGAAATTGGCAAAAACTGAAATTGAAAAATTCTAAGGATGCTGGGCACAAATATTATTCCCAGGATGAAGAAACTGCATTTTGAAAGTTCGACCGAAAATCAATGAGGTGTCTTCCTTTACCAAAGTGTGCTAACTATTTTTATGCTATGTATGGTTAGATGATATTAATTAAAATTATCCCTAATTATATATAATATGATCAATTTTATATTTGTTCACGTTGCTTTTCACTCCCTTACTGAACCGATGACCCGCTGATTCATCAATGACCTTGCACAACATGCGTAGGCGAGTGACATCTGAGCAAGATGAGTGATCTTCCAAGATGTGAACATTAAGGCATACAACCCTATTTTTGACATCCGAAAATCTCACATGAGATAATATAATGATTTTGGCACAAGGTTCACCATCAAAATTGATAACTATACCATCTTTGTTCAAAACTATTATGTTATGCTATTTATTCGTAGCGTCACAAATATGACATCACTAGAAGACCTCGACCTGAGTTGTAACAATCTCAGTGAAGAATATGAGAACCTGAGATATAAACTGTCTACTCTGACAATACTGAAGAAGCTGAACCTATATAACTGTTGGCTGACTGAGTTACCTGACAGGTGAGACTTCTGACTAGTACCAGACAGTATTTTAAAAATTATACATATTTGTTGATGATCTTTATTGTATGTTAAACATTTGATAGTTCGCACATTGTAAACAAGTAACTGGCCTCTTCTCTAAATGTTTATTTATAGCATCACATATATGACATCACTAGAATACCTCGACCTGAGTTATAACAATCTCAGTGGTGATGTCAAACTGAGTGATAAACTCTCAACTCGAACTAAACTGAAGAAGCTGAATCTGCAGAGCTGTGAGCTGACTGAGATACCTGACAGGTGAGACTACAGGCTAGTACCAGACAGTAATATAACAATTGCACATATTATTATTTGAAGATCTTTATTGTGATATTAAATATTTGATAGTTCGCACATTGTAAACAAGTTATTGACCTCTTCTCTAAATTTTATTTATAGCATCAAAATGATTACATCACTAGAAGACCTCGACCTGAGTTTTAACAATCTCAGTAGACGTGTTAACCTGAGTGATAAACTCTCAACTCTGACAATACTGAAGAAACTGAATCTGCGGAAGTGTGAGCTGACTCAGATACCTGATAGGTGAGACTACAGGCTAGTACCAGACAGTAATATAACAATTGCACATATTATTATTTGAAGATCTTTATTGTGATATTAAATATTTGATAGTTCGCACATTGTAAACAAGTTATTGACCTCCTCTCAAAATATTTATTTATAGCGTCACAAATATAACATCACTAGAAGACCTCGACCTGAGTTTTAACAATCTCAGTAGAGATGTTAAACTGAGTGATAAACTCTCAACTCTGACAATACTGAAGAAGCTGAATCTGGGGAACTGTGAGCTGACTGAGATACCTGACAGGTGAGACTACAGGCTAGTACCAGACAGTAATATAACAATTGCACATATTATTATTTGAAGATCTTTATTGTGATATTAAATATTTGATAGTTCGCACATTGTAAACAAGTTATTGACCTCCTCTCAAAATATTTATTTATAGCGTCACAAATATAACATCACTAGAATACCTCGACCTGAGTTTTAACAATCTCAGAGGAGATGTTAAACTGAGTGATAAATTGTCAACTCTTACTACACTGAATACATTGATACTAGTGAGCTGTTGGCTGACTGAGTTACCTGACAGGTGAGACTCCAGTAATTGGGAAAGTGATAATAGAACTGATTGAATGGTTTTAAATGCAAACAAAAAATCTGAAAGAGCAGTCTGAATGGGGTGGTATTTTCGGAGTAATCTCCCTTGATCATCTGCAGATGAGAACACACTTTTGCAAAAGTTTTATACAAGCCATATAGGAAGAAAATGGGGCCTTTTGCTGTAAAAACACCTTGGTTTTAGCTAACCAAATTTGACCTGTTTATTTGGTAATAAAAGATTTCACCCTGTATAGTATGCTGAAAGAAAAAAGTATCGTAAAACCTTGATTTCTATTACAAATCAAATTTTAACAAAAATGTATTAAAATATAAAAACATGATCAATAGCAATGAAATTCGGTGCATGGAAGGAAGGAGCCATGGAATATGCAGCTAAATTATTTTTTCAAAACAATTCCCCATATATATTAAGTTATTGTATTAAATATAGGATTGTTCTGCATTACCATAACATTAAATTTATCAATGGTATTCGGAAAATTTTTCAGGTTGGTTTCATGTCATACACAGAACTCAAATCTGGAAAATTATTATTTCTCTTCATTTTAATGATATGTTAATTATCATATATAATAAAGTGGATATCTCATTATATTTCCAGTGAAATTTTGTCCAATAATATGGGTCAGCAGAAGTCGCCTTTGGGATTACCCACATTTCGTTTGTTTCTGAGTTTCTCTTGCCGTCAGACCAGGATGTGTGATCTGCTCCAATGATAACTTATATAAAGAATTGGAAATTCATGGTCTTGTCTGTCTGTTCATTAGTGGACGGGACTGCTATCATAATTGGCCGAACAACATCCCAAAACGGTTGCAATATACCCCCTTATAACATTTGTTTATAACCATCATTAAAGCAAAAACTTCCTTTTCAGTTATGCTGCAGCTTGGAAAACTGACATCGGATGATCGTAGTGATCTAATTTTTTTGTCACCAACGATGACCAAAAATATTTTGATCAGCACTGCACAGTGTTTTGATGATACTTTAAGGAGATAATTTTTACTTTTATCGTTTGATTAAAAAAATTTTTACGAAACTATAATTGAAACTATATTATGACATACCATTTCAAAAATGACACACTCAGAACATTGAAAACTGGTGTCATGCGATGGGAGGGTCGATACAAAATCACTTATAAAAAAAAATCAGATTCATATGAACGTCCAAAGCCAGTTTTCCAGGCAGCAGCAAAAATGAATGATGGCTTTATACATGTGATATAAGGGGGTAATGCAACTGTTTTGAGCTGTTACTCAGCTATTAACCTATGAAAACTCATACATCCACTAATTGTCACATGATCTTTCATATTTTGGAGTTATCAAACCATATAATCACTATCATCACTTTTCCTTATGTCGGCAGCGTATTTGGCCATAAGCCACTTATTGCGCAACATTAAGTAATATACAATATTACTCGACTGGAAATAACTTTTAAACCCTTTTCACCCAATTTCGTAAGCGGAAGTGAAAGATAGGAGGGCTGCCACATGGCTATTAGTTACACTTGAGCTACTCTCTGTATGTTACAGTATCAGATCACTGAATAGTCTGGAGATATTACATGTATCAGGTAATGAATCTCTACAAACATTACCTGAGTGGATATATAATCTGAGATCACTGAAGGTGTTTGAAATGATAAACTGTGGTCTCAATGAATTACCTGAATGGTGAGTCTGTAGCTCTTTTACATGAGCTAATTACCTATTAATTGCTTAAACTTAAGTTGATTCAAACAATTGTTTCATATGTGATGCTTTTTTTTAATCGGACACCATTGTTATTTTTTACGCAGCACGAAATGATAAGGAGTCAATATTAGATTATGGCAGTGGATGTATATGCTTGTTATTTTCACAGGTTGGAGAAATATTTCAAGACTGACCCCAATCAAATGCACCCAACGGAGGACGTGAGTAGCTCACACATGATATTTCCAATGTGTGCTTTATGCCTGTCAATATTTCAAAATAGTTATCTTCAAGGGCTTCCAGGGTCACATCCACCCCTTTAAAGCGAACTGTGAATGTATATACAAAAAAATACTTGGTGTCCATTTCTTTTCCCTCAAAGCATTATGAATGTATAATCTGACATGCTCTCATAATCTCATAATCCGAAGTCTAAGAGCGCAACAGAACTCCTAATCAAAGATTTTTCCTTGTTTCAATTCCTTACAAAATGCCTTACTATGGCGCCCCGGAAAACCTGGTTATCAGATCAGATCGAAAACACAGCTTAATCACCATTTGAACACATTTATGTTCTGTACTTTCAATTCTCTGCAACAGCAGCCTCCGCTCCAAAACTCCGGAACGCTCTATATCCTCCTTTCCAAGTCTAACATTAAGGTTCTATACATATTAATGTAGCCATAATTGGAGCCATAATTGAATTGGTAATTCAAAACTTAAAGGCTTTATTGATAATTTTCCAGCAGTGCAGTTTTAAGCCTTGCAATTATGACAAGGGGAGGGGTGATCTTATTAATTATTCAAACTATCAAAAAAATCCTGAACTGTGGATCATTTTTAAATGATCCACAGTTCAGGATTTCTTTTGATAGTTTGAATAATTTCTATCGAAATGAAGTTAGAATAGAATTTTCGGGGTTAACGCACATCAGTGAGAACATGTGCGGATGATGGTTGGTACAATAAAAATGTATATAATGATAATTAGCAGCTTATAGTTATCTGATTGATATTATTTCTACCCCGAAAAAGATTATAACAAAAAAGCAACCTCAAATGTGTATGACGAGGTGAAAATCACAACAAAATTGAAAACCTGCCGACAAAAAAACCTGGACTGTTGACTGCTACACATTTCAATGTCTTAACATCACCAAAAATTAAGTGCCTCACTTTAACTGTAGATCATGACCTGTCTAGGTTTATTATAAAGTTAATGGCGCAGCCTTTGAAACCTTGCCCATGAAGCCCCTTCTATTTCCCCATATTTCCTTTTAATTGCCATACAATATTACAAAACTGTCATCAAGAGTACTGCAAGACCACTGCAGGGGTTGCCTGGGTAGTTCGTACAGTTGTGTGGGGTTGTGAACTTTACTATATTACTTTTTTATGGTTTAAGATGATGCCATGATTTCATTATCAAGATTAAAAGTTACCCTTTCAATATGATGCACTATAATGATTCAAGAGGTTGAACTTTGGTTGAATACTTTTGCACGTAGTTCTAAATACCTTAATACCTGACGTAACAATCTTACGCAAACATGACCTCCCCCGCCCCTTTTTACTACAGTCATGATTTATTCACAGCCTGCATAAGTTGATTTGCTTGCTTATGTATTTTGAAGGAGTTCACCGAAGAGTTGTCGGGAGAGCAGAAAAGAGAGAAATCTCATGGTTTGCTCAAGAGTCAACAGTAAGATTATGAAAAAATATTTTTATATGAGTTATCATGATAGAAAATCAATACCTTGAATCTTGGTGTTACTCTTTCATAGACAACATAATATATCATTTTCAATTTAATCATTATAATGCACTCTCAGGAGCCCTGTTTAACCCTCTCAAATAATGAGTACAAGATCATAAGTGGATAATTGTCTTACTCAATTGTAGACGTATCACAAATTTGCAAAGACCTATGAAAAAGGACCAGTATCGTATAGTCTCTGGCAATAATGACAATTCTGGCAGTTCTGTCAATGACACATTAACAATATTTGGTAAGTTAGAGGAAGGTAGGGTAGGGTAGGTGGAAGGTAGACTTAAGGCAAGAGCTGCAGAGCCGGAAGTATCCAGAAACATTTTGTCAAATGTTTTAAAAACACACGGGATCAATATAATTTTGGTGTTAATGCGAATATCATGAATAAGAAGCCTACATACAGTGTTTTACGATGAGGTTCAAAGCACTGTATAATAACAGCCTTTCTTGCAATATCATTCCGGAAAAAGTCTGGTTGACACTGTACAGCAAAATATTGTAATACATTCTGTATATATTCACAAGAAGTAATGTTTGGGGTTGTTTATTGTTAGCTAGCAAACCATTTTTTGCAAGCTGGTGGGCCGGAGGGGTCTATACAATGAAGAGAGGGTGATTGAAAATTAGCAGGAATATATGACATGAAATATTTGAATATAAGCATAGAGAACACGTTGTTGGCACTACAGAGTTTGTTCGCGACGAACAAGGGTTTGTGTGTAAGAGTTATCTTCCCATATCACTATAGAATTCATTCCATTGACTGTTAGGATAAATAGAGCTGTACCAACAATACAAGATAAGTTGTAGCAAATGCTAACAATCAACACTCTCATTGTTATCATGTGCTATTGTTCAATATTATCCCTTTCAACCAACTTGACAAGGTGTCCTTGTTGCCTCAATGGCCGTGAATTGAGACCACACAACATTGACACTGCAGACTAATGACACCCAAACAAAAATTGGCAGCAGTTGGCTGAAGGGGATCAAATCCAACAATGTTTGCTTGGCGATTACCCTGCACTCTATCATAGATTGGTGCAGGATAAAAAATTACTCACGAGTAAGCACTCTCTAGCACAGGTTCAGTCTGAGCTCAGAATTTTGGTCTTGAAGTTTGAAGTATGAAGTTTGTTTATTGCTTTATTATTATCCATCCATACTATAATAAGTTGATAGCATCGAATGTATGGCACATAAATGGAAAAATAAAATAAAAAAGAGTCATGAGCTGCATCGGTTGAAAATTCGCGTGTAGAATTAAAAAAAGTTTTTTTTGTCTTTTGGTTGTTCTACACTTGGATGGCTTGTATTTATCTATTTTTGCTCTGAGGGCGGATTTTCTGTTTGTATTTATTCTTATACGACGATTCAGGGAGCGATGATCGTTGTCGGCTATTTCAGCGGATTGTTCACTGCAAGAGGTGAGCCGGAAAATTTTAAGGCCGGCATTGCTAGATTGTCAAGTCTTTGTTCATAGTTGTCAGAAAATGGCAGCATAATCCGAGTAGCAGGGCGCTGGATCCCCTCTAGTTTTCTTTTGTCAGTGTCTGATAGCAGATTGGGCCATGCAGGGCAGGCGTTGGCGATTACAGACTTAATATTAGCTACGTAGAGGGATTTTAGGCCATCGCAGGAGGCTTGATATGGGATTTGCCATTTTTGCTAGGAATCCACAAGCTACCTTTTCAACTCACAAATTAATTATTGGAAGCAAAATTAGAAAAAAAAACATCTTCATTTGGATCACTTGTAAATGTTATTGCTTATGTAATTAGGGATAATCCTAATTGGAATGTGATAATTGCACCAAAGGTATAATTCATGTCTTTGGATTATGAGCTAGTCACATTGTTCTGAATGCAAACCATAGACTAATCTGCTAGTCAAATAGTAATTTGGGAAGATATAGTTAGATTTGCCTTCAAATTTGTGCATGGATGTTATGTGTGCAATCTGCACTGTTTATCAGCCTCCAAATACAGAAACATCATATGAATATAGATAACAACAGGAAATCACAATAAAAAAAATTAATTCAGAACACTTTTTTTGCATGCATGCAGCCTCCAGTCAGTACGAAAGCCTGTAACTTTGAAATTTATAGAAGAATTTGATCAAACTTATCAATGCAGGAATAAGTCTAAGTCTAAGTTGTCATTACTTGGACATAGAAATAAGATCAAGGTCATTTGGGTACCAGGACACATTGGAATTTATGGAAATGAACAAGCGGACTTACTTGCGAATGCTGGTTCTGCCCATGACTTTTATGGTCCAGAACCAGCACTCCCTGTAACCCAATCAGTCATAAAGCAGGGAATCAAAGAGTGGGTGATGGATTCGAAAATTATTTATTGGAGAAATTGTAAACATGGTAATCATACAAAATCATTCATTAGTGAACTGAATCTAAGATTTGAAACTGGTCTCCTCTGCTTTGAACGCTCAGAGATCAGTAACCTCATATCAGTTGTAACTGGTCACGGGCCATTCAAGGTACACCTACAAAAACTCAAGCTAACAGATGAAATAGACTGTCCAAAATGTGGTCAAGGCAAGGATACAGCCCTTCACTTTGTAACCTCATGCCAATTCTACAAACAGACGAGGCAGCGAACCATTGGTCAATCCGTCCTAAAGGGGGCAGCTAAGCCAACGTTCATCACAGTTTCAGATTTGCTCCGATTCATTCGTGTATCGGGGCGTTTTGAACAACAATGCTAGATTAAACTTTGCTTTATGGAAGGCTTGAGTTCTATGGGTCCCTGAGACTTGAACCCAGGTTGATTCGAGCTACCTCGATCAGCCCCTTCTCAAAGACCAGACAAGTCGTCATTGCGGAGTTAGTTACCCCTCTAGAGTACAGGTACAGGGACCCGTGGTACTCAAGCCGCACCCTTATACCATTGCCCGCTGAAATTCCGGCTACTCTCATTATCGAAGAGGCAAAGGGGATCTATTTACTGCATGTGAGTGTGCAAACACACAGTGGAGCTCTGATATTCCCGTTCCGCTAGGATGAATGGCTGGCCAATACTAAATCAGAAATGACTGCCGGTACCTGGAATTGAACCTGGACCTCACAGATCACAAGTCTGCACCCTTAACCAACAGACCACTCATGACATCCAATGCAGGAATATATCTCTTTGTAAAATTTCATGTTGTAAGAATAGGAAAGTAATTTGATAAAAATGTTAGGATCACTCAGGATTAGGGCAGAATATTTATCTCAACCAGGTTTGAACTTAGGGCGTAATTTGATGCATGTCAGTAGAATTTTGAATCAAAATTATCTTCTTTTGTGTGCGATATAAAGCAGCGATAGAAAAGCGCTGCTATTGCAAATTTCTCTCTACCATCCAATATTGAAAGCTGAGGGCGAGCAGAGATAGGGGAGTGTAGCTAATAAGCACACAACTGTCGAAGTTTTGTAAATGATGTTGGTTGGTAAAGAAAGGATTTGGATAGACTGCATCACTCTTGAATTGGTACAAGGCCCCAAAATGCATCAAGCCCAGACCACAGTCGCCTCCAAAATCATTCCTCGCTATTTTATATGCTGCCTCTACTTTGATCACAATACAACCCTATTCGACTTGTCTTTTTGTTGTAATTGCATAAATTGGACAGTGTTGATAGTGTTCAATTGCCACATAATAGGTTGTTTCTTTTTTTAGTTGTTCTATTCTCCCATTTCCTCCAGCTGGTATGTGATATGTCACCAAACAATTTTTGTGTATATATAAATTGACAGAATTATTAACAGAATAATATAACATATAGGGATAATGAGTTTCGGGCGTCCAGCTGTGCACAATTTTCCCCAAGCGAATGAAAAACCATAGGCACTAAATTTATGTGTCCCCTCTGTATATCCTTACTACATGTTTATATCCTGTAACTCATAAAACTTCATATCTACATTTACATGCACGGTCCAGCAGTGAAAAATAACGTTGCATGTTGTGTCTTGATTCCCTGCAATTGAGGTAACATAGATTGCCTGTCATATTGATCGAATGGTTGCCGCTTTGAAATTACAGAATGTCAAATTAATGTTGGAGTTTTTTATTTGATTGTGATTCCCTGTTATCTATATTTTTGTGATGTTTGATTATATCGGGAATGCTAAAACACCTGTACCTGTACTCTAGAGGGGTAACCCACTCCGCAATGACGACTAAGACTTATTCCTGCATTGATATGTTTGATCAAATTCTTCTATAAATTTCAAAGTTACAGATTTTCGTACTGACTGGAAGCTGCAGGCATGCAAAAAAAGTGTTCTAAATTAATTTTTTTTATTATGATACCCTGTTGTTATCTGTATTCATATGATATTTCCTATTGGGAGCGCTGATAAACAGTGCAGATTGCACACATAACATCCATGCACGAATTTGAAGGCAAATCTATCTATGTCTTCCCAAATTACTATTTGACTAGAAGATTAGTCTGTGGATTGCATTCAGAACAATGTGACTAGCTCATAATCCAAAGACATGAATTGTACCTTTGAGTTTCAACTGGTGCCAATATCACATTCCAAATAGGATTATCCCTAATTACATAAGCAATAACATTTACAAGTGATTCAAATGAAGATGTTTTTTTTTCTAATTCTGCTTCCAATAAATAAATTGTGAGTTGAATAGATAGGTTGTGGATTCCTAGCAAATATGGCAAATCCCATATCAAGCCTCCTGCGATGGCCTAAAATCCTTCTACGTAGCTAATATTAAGTCTGTTATCGGCAACGCCTGCCCTGCACAGCCCAATCTGCTATCAGACACGGACAAAACAAGACTAGAGAGGATCCAGCGCTCTGTTTCTCGGATTATGCTGCCATTCTCTGACAACTATGAACAGAGACTTGACAATCTAGCACTGCCGGCAATAACATTCTCCGGCTCACCTCTTGCAGTGAACAATCCGCTGAAATAGCCGACAACGATCATCACTCCCTGAATCATCGTATAAGAATAAATACAAACAGAAAATCCGCCCTCAGAGCAAAAATAGATAAATACAAGCCATCTAAGTGTAGAACAACCAAAAGACAAAAAAAAAAAATTTTCAACCGATGCAGCTCAGACTCTTTTCATTTTATTTTTCCATTTATGTGCCGTACATTTGGTGCTATCAACTTATTATAGGATGGATGGATAATAATAAAGCAATAAACAAACTTAACACTTCAAACTTCAAGACCGAAATTCTGAGTTCAGACTGAACCTGTGCTAGAGAGTGCTTACTTGTGAGTAATTTTTTATCCTGCACCAATCTATGATAGAGTGCAGGGTAATCGCCAAGCAAATATTGTTGGATTTGATCCCCTTCAGCCAACTGCTGCCAACTTTTGTTTGGGTGTCATTAGTCTGCAGTGTCAATGTTGTGTGGTCTCAATTCATGGCCATTGAGGCAACATGGACACCTTGTCAAGTTGGTTGAAAGGGATAATATTGAACAATAGCACATGATAACGCTGAGAGTGTTGATTGTTAGCATTTGCTACAACTGTTATCTTATATTGTTGGTACAGCTCTATTATCCTAACAGTCAAAGCAATTGGTTCTAAAGCAATATGGGAAGATAACTCTTACAAACAAACCCTTTGTCGTCCGAACAAAATCTGTAGTGTGGTGTGTTCAGTATTACTGTACATGCTAAGATACCAGCGACCCACACTCAGTGGCACAATGTCTTGATATCATTACTCAAAGCCAAGTTTGTAACAATCAAACCAGTATTTGCCAGCTACCTTTGAGCCTCTATTCAGGTAGTTTTTGTTTCACTACAAATTTTTTTTTCTTTGTTGGTGTTAACTTAAAAACATTCTCCTTCCCATATTCATATACATCGAGTGATCTATAAAGTACAAACAGTTCATAGCCTGCTTGAAGTTTGATGTTCTGTTTTAGACTACAAAACAGACAAACCTGAGGGTGGTACAATTTTGGCTGAGGCAAAAATCATCAACAGGTGAGCGATTATGTGACTGTGACTTTCAATGTTTAGTTATTAAGTTCGGTTTTTCTTTGATTTACATATATTAATTATATTGATGAATTTTAGTATCAGATATACGATGTTCTTTGTTTACGAATGTCCACAGAGTTGTTACTGCAGTTGATTGTTTGATTTTCTCTATCAAAAACTATCAAAATGTTGTGGTGTTGGTGATCTTTGTTCGATTAGTGATATATTTCAGCACATGAACAGCAGATTTGTACCAAGGTTTCATCCGATAGGTTTGGGTTAGGTTAATGTACCATAAGCAACTTTCCTCGAATAAAATCCACAGGATAAAGCAGATTCAGAGCTCTTTGTTGGTATAAATTCTCGAGGTTACAAACTATTCTCTCCTCTACATAGGTACGATTTGCAAGGTGATTTTTCACCTGACTGTGCTGCAAAAGCCCAATTGAATTGCAACATAATTGCATAATTACAAATATTGCAAAGGCTGTATCTTGTAACCTACAATGCTCATAAAAGTTTTTTTGCAATGAAAAGAGACAATGTGTACATTGCATGGCGGCTTTTATCAACGTGAACACTAGGTCCCATGAAACAAATTTTTCCTGACAATATGTGTTACGTTCTCCATATTTTATACTTTTAGTCCAATAGACTGTGCCCATCCACGAAGCGTTCGCCAACCTTTTGATAAGCAGAATGATGTAAAAGAACTGGAGAAGCTTCATGAGGAGAAAAGCAAGTATGTTCATCACAATTAATATTTGGCAGTAAATGAAGTTTTTGGTACAAAAAAAAGATTTTTTTCTGCTCTCCTTGTCTTGGCAATCAGTCCCAAGACATGACAAATAATCCAAGGTCAACTGAATAAAATGTTGCCGTCCCTCAACCAACTAAGGAAAACTTATTGGTAATGAAAACTTAGGACTACTGTTCACAGCCAATGATAGGCTTTCTTAGAACTACTGTTCACAGCCAATGATAGGCTTTCTTAGAACTACTGTTCACAGCCTGGCTTTTATGTTACTCACGTATTCTTTCCTTCAATCTGACATCCGGTCATCACGCCGGTCTTGAAAGAAACAAAGTCTGTCAATTTCCCTCCCACCTCCCTACCACTAACCTATGTCGTCCATTGTGGAAATTCTAACAATTTCCTGGTGATGGTGTTCATTTGTTCGTCAATTCTGCACCAGATTAACAACATCTAATACTATGGCACTTACCTTGTCTGCCAAACAACATATACAGTGGCGTTGATCATCACTTTCGGTTACAAATGCGTGAAGCGCCCCATATTTTTTTCCCCTATAATATATTTCATTATAAGAAAGAAAAAAAATAGTTCACGGCAGAAGAATGATGAATGGCTCAATTTACCTGCAACATAAAACATAAACATAATTACAAGTTTGATTTAAAATCAACTATTAAAAATCTAGAATTCAAATGTTTACAGTTTTGAAAAACCTTACAATATAGAATTTACTCATTTTATACATCCTTTTTTTCATATCACCTTTGCACCTCAGGGTAAAAAAAGAAACAAAACACCTCATTAAAGGGCAACCAGGGTTTCAAACAACTTCTAATTGGCCCTCATTGATTAATAGCAGATTGCACCTTCTGTAGAGGGGAAAAGACAAAATCTAATTCGGATGATTATTCAGCCAGAATTCTTCTGAAAAATTTTCTTCCATCAGGTACTCAAGCTCAGCTAAAATAGAATACCACAGAGCAGTATCCTGTTCCTGTTATTATTTAGCCTGTGCTCTATCATCATTATAGCCATGTCTTGGAACCTCCCCTAAACCGAAATTGTTACCAAGCTTAGAGTCAGCAACTAGTTTGAGTTTTGCATCGGGTAATGCACAAAGCTGATGCTGCCTAGAACATTATTTACTACCCATTAATGCATTGCTGCGAAACCTTGGTCGCCCTTTAAATAAACAATAATTCTGGATAAATATAACAATTTAGCTTTTTGTGTACTTTACTACAGGAACAATCGATAATTGACCTGGATTAATTTTGTTACCATAGGTATAAAGTAAATCAAGTGGTATTCTTTTTTAAAGTCCAACCATGTAAAAACCAGATTTTGATAAGTTCATGTTATGAATCAATCTTCTGAACTTCTACAATCAAGGGTTTCTTAATAAAGAATTTTACAAGATTGCAATAATTATTTGAAGAGTACTCAGACAAATCAATTCAAGACTTGTTAAATAACATGTCATCAGGTATAATTATCATTGTTACTCTTTTGTGTAAAATATCAGAAATGATGTTATCTGGTGATACTAAAGATCATCCTAATGTTTGTAAAGGTTTTCTATCCTTGGCAATATGTTTTTGATAATGAAATTGAGAGTATTTCTAAAACGTTTACCCTCATATTGCTGTTTGATTGATTCATCCTCAGCAATGGTGAAAAAACATAACACACAAACAGGAAGAAGCAGTTATTATAGATGAGCAATCAGGATCACATTGTACAGCTGCATTTTCTTATTCTTATTCTTGAAGACCTGAACTTTGTACCACTGCTACGCAAACGACACACAGTTATGTCGAGTGGATGGGAGGCAACAACAAAGTGGAAGGGAATTCATATCAAAGGACATGCAGGTAGGTTGAAACCATAGACTTAATAATAAACCTAGACAGGACAGTATATGAAGCAATAGCATTGAGGCACTGAGGCATTGGAGGGTGTAGAAGCAATTAAAAATCCAGGTATTTTGTCGACAACTCGATCAATTTTGATCGGATTATGAGTTTGAAAATTACAATAGATTTAGCAGCATGTCCTGAGCAGTTTGATACTACTTTTGGGGATAAAAATAGAAATAGCATTAAGTTGATAACAAGATGCTGCTGAATGTAAAACAATTTTCAAACTCAAAATATATATGGTGTCCTGTCTAGGTTTATTATTATGGCTATGGTTGAAACACAATGTATTTTGAGTTTCTCCTGTTTAGAATTGAAAAGGAGTGTTTTGTAAGTTCAGAATGGAATTAGACAGGATAGATTATGCTTGCTTCAACTGATATTTAGTGAAAAAGACTGGTCAAGTAAAGTTAAGCTAAAATAAATGACTAAAATATGAGAATTCAATCTCAGAATTCTCACCTTATTGGCATATTATTTGCATACAAAGATAGTTAAACACCATATTGACATATCAATGATACATGTATGGCAAGCAACAATTTAACACTTTAAATGATTTCCGTGATGTTGGTAAAAATGGAAAGGAATGTTAACAAACATCCAGCAAAAAATAAGACTATGCCAATGAACTGAAAAGCGTTCCAGTAGCCTTCAAGTTAATTTTTTATAGTATATTGGTAAAACATCTGATTTGTTGCAATTTTGCGGTTTTGGTTATCTTATGAAAATCTGTGTCCCTTGTTAATGATAAGTCGTGATATAAGGAAGGGATATATTATCAAACTGAAAAACAATATATTATATTTGTAATAATATTTGAAATATAATTGTTTTTCAGTTTGATAATAAAGCCATCTGCTGTGCATGTCTCCTTTCCCTGCAAATGTTTTATACCAGTATTTTTGGTTTAGAGTTCGAAATAATATTTCGAACTCTTAACCTAAAATACCGGTATAAAACATTTGCAGGGAAAGGAGACATGCACAGCAGATGGCTTCATTCAACAACGTGAACACTAGGCCCCTTGTAACAAATTTTCCTTACCCTTACAATAATGTGTCATGTTCTCCATATTTTATACTTTTAGTCCAATAGACTGTGACCTAAAGGTTCGCCAACCTATTGATGAACAGAATGAGGAAAAAGAACTGGTGAAGGACAAAAGCAAGTATGTTCAATACAATTAATATTTTGTAGACCAACATAAATTCAGAGCTCTAAGCTACACAGTTATACAGAGTGATATACCCTAAACAATGCGACCAAAGACAATATTTAAATAGTAGTTGATTCATTCTTCTGAGTTCAGAAATAACAGATCACACGAACAAGTTGTAAAAAGGGTTCATAAAAGATTATCAATCAGGACCACCTAGTTTGATCGCGGTTTTTATTGTTTCAGGCATCAATTTTCTACCGCTGGTCAACTTCCACAGCAATATGATGACGAGGATGTTCCCAAACCTGATTTAGATGTTGAAAGGGAAGGTGAAGTCAAAGTCGAAGAGAATTTGCATCTGAACACTAGCAGGTATACAATGAATTTTGAATATTTCCTGTTGCCAAAAGCAACAACAATATGATAGAATAATTCTTATTGTATTATTTGGCAAATATTAAAACTATACAGGGAAGCAATAGACAGTTTTCTGAGCTCTTATTTATGCCTCAATTCGGAGTTGTCCTCTCTCCAGTTTGGTACTTTTAACCCACGCCGCATAGGAAAAACCTGCTGAAAGAGGGTTATCTTGAAAACCGCTCATGTTAGGATAAACATGATATTTGATTCAGAGTCTGCACCATCGAAAAACCTGTGGGACAGGGTTTCCAAATCATTGGAGGCTAGAATGCTGATAAATCTTAATATTAGTGACGAAACTCGTGGAAAATTCTGCCAAATTGTCCGCAAAACAGGCAGAAAATGCTATAATTGACTATCCAAATACTAAAATTATTTTCCAAACTATGTCCATACGAGTTTTCAATATTGCAGATTCTGAAACGAAAATAAATTTTATCCTATTATAAGCGGTTTTCAAGATAACCCTCTTTTCAGCACGTTTTTCCTATGCGGCGTGGGTTAAAGTACCAAACTGGAGAGAGGACAACTCCGAATTGAGGCCTTAATCAGAGCTAAGAAAGCTGTCTATTGTGTAACATGAGGTGCATACAAATCTTCTCATGTCTTCAACAGATCTGACTGATTGCATATGCAGTAAATGATGCTAATTTTGTCTGCATAATTGATTACAGTTACATTACTCAAAACAGAGGTAATCCTATTTGATAAATAGAAAACAAAAGGGGGATAAGCAACAACCCTGGGGAGTACCAGTGCTAGTCATGATTGGTTTGGAGGTTATGCCATCAGCTATTGTACTTTGAGTACGCTTGGTTAGAAAACTGTATACCCATTCAGTTACATTAGAGTCAAGATGAGATAGATCTGAGATTAAATCTGGTACATGACGTATTGTGTTGAATGCCGACAGAAGTCAAGGAACAGACATCTGGCATAGCTGGAGTCTTTATGATCAATGAAATTGGTGACAGTTGTAGTGAGGCATAGGGGTGCATCCTCAGTTGATCGATTAGCACCAGAAGCAAACTAAAGTTTATCATATATCTATATGTGATGTTTTAATATTTGATAATCCTTTCCATCAATTGGCATAGGCAACTATTGAGAGCTATGGGTCTATACTATTTGAGTTGATCAGAGTTCTCGACTTTTGGTCGGGGTTTGTTAATGGCTGATTTCCAGAAGGTAGGAGTTGATTTTGACTGGATTGAGAGATTGAATAATCCCGAAATCACAGGTGGATCTTTTTCTCACAACTTTTACAGTTAGTGATAGAATACAAATCAATCAATCGAGCACTTTAGGTATAAGGCCATCTGGACAAGGACCTTTGCGAGAGTTTAGTCCTTTCAGTTGTTTCAACACAATCTCTTGCTTAATTTCCAAAAGAGAGGCAGTTGTAGCATTGTTGTTTCTTTCAGGTCTATCTGAGTGTGGCTTTTCCTATCTTGTGAAAAATGCGTTGAGGTCTTCTTGTGTGAAGAGGTTGGTTTGTAAGGTGTTGTGGTTTTGTAGGTAATCCACTAATATTTTTGATGTCACTTCAAGCTTTGGCAGGTTCTTTCGCTTTAGAGTACATTACCAACTTACTACCCTTAAGGAAATAATACGAAAGTTCATAATGATGCATTGCTACCTCAATGATAATCAACCCTCTCAGGAAGTTGGCTCTACCAACCAAATAGTGACGATGTGTGATATTGCTACCTTTTTATTGAGTTATACGCGATTCTCATGTATTTTGCTAAGCAAGGCTTCTGATGAAGATGAGAGAATATAAGCATCCCAAATAATGATTGAAGGTTCAAATCTTTGAATCTTTGTGGTGAAAAGAAGACAATTTTGTTGCAATGCCATCTTCCCGTGTAATAGCATCAATTGCCTTGTACCCTGGGGTTTTTTTTGTTTTAAAGCAGAGAGTTGATGGACCAACTGATGCTGCTGCCTGAGGATCCAGAATGTGAGCCCAATTCTGGTAAGATATTCTGAGATTATGGTGTATAGTTTTGAAGCGCACATATCATAGAATTTTCTTAATTCAAACTCAGAAGTAATAAAGTCCCATAGGTAGGTTTGTCTGCAAAATTATTGTTGTTCTTATGTTTGATTAATGAGCACAAACCATATTCCATAATGATCAAAGACTGCAAGCCAAACTACTATCAGTCAATGACACTTTAATCAATGACATGACACTCCCGCTGTTCCCTGTCCACAGCAATTCAAGCGTGAAAACGAGTGTTTGTCATTTTAGGATGCTGTGCTCGCTTGCTCTGTTTATATATGATTACAATGTAGAAATGATTTCTTTCTGCAGACATAGCCTTACTTATTTCAGATTTGCCTGAGAATGGTTCATGCAATTCTCTTGATTTTTTTTACATGTGTTACCAGAACATATGGGCCACAGTCTAGGCATTTATTCATGTAGTCAGTCAATGGATTTTGCAGATATATTTGATTTAGTGGCTAACATTCCTTTGTGAGATGAGTAAGACAAGGTACACACAATACTAGATAGCCCTTACATCAAGCAAAGTTTCCTATGACCAACAGTCATTTTAAGCTGACCAAAGGAAGGTGTCAGATTTATGAAATTTGTCAATCACAAGCTGAAAACTAGATAAAAACAGCCCAAAAACAGCCTTCTTTTCTCCCTCCCCCTCCCCCTCCAACATAATTTTTTTGTGAACCATGAAAATAATCATTATTACCAATCACCTCAATCAAGATGTTTACTTAAGAACATTTGCTCCAATTTAAGAGGTAAATGTGGCTAAAGAAACGGCCCAAAAAGTGTCCAGTTCATAGCGCCATATGGACATGTCTCTTCTATACATATGCTAAGCAAAAATTACCCAACCATCAGCATGAATGATGGGGCCTTTATTTTAGATTGAGCTTAGCGTTATAACATGAAAACTCAGGTCCATACTCTAGTACTCAACTACATCAGTGTAACTCCACCCATAATCTCAGCTATCATATAGTTAACCTACCAGGCGTTTAGTCGCTGGCAAAATAGTAAGTGGTAAGATCACCACAGTTGCATTTATATCACCTTCCCTTGGTAGTCAAACTATTGTTAGTCATGTTTCCCCTCAAACGCTATGATAAGGCCAATGTCACTTAGTTGATCCTACAGTGTACTTTATAGTTTTTTACCAAATCTTGCAATAAGATCCTACGATATCCTCTCGAGTAAGATCCATACTAACTCGATACTCAAAAATTTGAATTCATTTTCAAAGAAACTGATCTGTGCATTGACATAGACTGCACTTATTCAGTAATATTGATAGTCCATGTTTAGATGTGCTGAGCAACTGTGGTGCACAAATGGACAAGATCTGATGCCACAAAACAGAAAGCTTCTCCAAGTCACCCACTGCTAACACATTTCAATACTACTCTCTAGGAGGCCTTCAAATTCATTTGGATTTTTTATCACCCTGAAGACTGAAATAACTAGATATCTACTTTAAGACATGCAAATACTAGTTTTTGATGTAAAGAGAACTGTTTATCTGAGTAAGTCTTGTGTGTCAAAACATCTTAAAGTTTGTAAACATTGCTAAAAAAAATCCTCAAAACTCAAAATCACTTGTTAGTAATCATCACATGATTTTGATTTTTACATCATTGAGATGTCTGAAATGTCTAGATCTAAAATATTTTTATTTGAAGTTTCAGTGAAATTTGGAAATACATAATTTTCATGAAAAACAAACAGGCTACCTGTGTAAATTTTGAATTTCCTATTGAAATTCTATTGAAAGCCACTAATCATAAAGCTCATAATTGAAGCGTAACACTCGTTTTCATGCGGCCGCTTGCCTATTCAACTGAAGACCACAGTTTGATAGGAGTGTCATATCTTAGTATTTATAATCTTTGCTTTAATCATCAAAGGATAGAATTTTATGAATGAGGAGCTCTTTCAACATTTTACATTAATTATTGTGAGCGCAGTGGTATAGCATTGCATTGAAATAACTGACTCACGATGGAATAAGGTGAATACTGTAAATTGTGATATTTTGGTTCCCATACATGATAGGCCTCCTGTAGTTATCTGGCCTGAAGTCTTCAGACAGCTAATAACTTTGTGGCGGGATGATTATGATCATCCAATATGGCTGGTCTTTGAGTATTTTTCATCCAACTATAATCTCAGAATCTATCACTACCAACTATAAGGCTTAGGGTCAAATTAGGCACAGATGTTCCAAATTTTTTCAAGTGAGTACTTGTAATGTATACAATGAAAAACAGTTAGGCTGTGACTCATGTCATCTAGAGGTTTTGAAACAGTGTTATTGAAAAATCTTCCAGGACTTTGAATGTTACAACAATTGTATGAGGTTGCAACATTTATAAAAATGTATAAAACCTAAACTGTGGCATTTTAATATTTTGGATGTCAGTTTGTGCAACACGATGAATCTATTATTTCATGTCTTGTAGTTGGGCTCATCAGGCTCAAAGGAAACTCGTTAAATTCTGATAGTTTCTAATTGATTTACATATGTGAGTTATCACACATAACATCTATTGTGCAATTTGGGAAAATTTAATTTATTCAAATTCTCTTTGTTTATCAAGAAATAAGAATCCCAACAGAAAATACATCAATACATGATGTCAAGTATGTCACAAGCAGTGAGGAGGAGGATGAAATGGATGAGGAAGATAGGCTTTATGAAAGAATAGAAAGGTAAAGATTATTGTTACTGTTGTTAAAAACTTAATAGAGTCACTGCGTTTACAACACCTAACCATAAAAGTAAGTGTGATATATCGCCTTTTCAGTTTCTCAGGAACTGCTTGTCCCATCTCAAAAATTCTTCCGCTGACACGTTGCTAGTAGTCTGACTTATTTTTTAATATCTCAAATATTTTTTTTTAAACCGCATGTTTATAACTTGATTAATTGTACATTAACTAAAATACATTGAAAACATATAGGCAGCAATGGGCAAAATGATGCAGTAAATTACGTTATGCAAAAATGTGATGAAAATATGTGCAGTATTACATGCAAAGCACATTGTGTACAACAATGGATCACCTTTTTTGGGTGATTGTTTGGCATCGCGAGAGAAATGTTTATGCTCATAACTTCTCTACTATTGAGTTTATAATCAAACTCCACGATCAAACCCTCGGAAATACTCTCTAGTGTAATGTAAGCTGGTGTGTATGACATGTTGTTTAACCTGTTTTCAGTTTTTTGGCTGGATAGGAGTGCATGTTTTGGACCAATTAAAGCTAGTTTAGACACAAAAATCCAAATATTTCAAGATGTAAAGCCATAATCAATAATTGTTTCGATCAAAATCTAGACAATCTCCTGCTGTTCATCATGCTGACAACAAATTTTTACTGACATATTTCTGATTTTTTTCTCCAAAATTTGGGTTATTATTTGTTACAGCTGTGACAACCAGGATCTGTAATCTGGTAAGATTATTGATGGAAGTGACAGTGCAAGACCAAAATGGTATACTAAATTGGAAATTTTAGTTTCCGCATTATTGGGGTCACTTGTATAATGAGGGGTCAGAAATGGCTCTTTTACTATTGCAAAAATCAAGTTTAAGTCTCGAAGACAGGAGGCCTAAAAATATGAAGTTTCACTAAAATGTCACTCCTCTAGTTAGTGCAATGCCTTCTCTATATGGTGAAAGGAAAAACTAAACAAATACCTCAATAGCAAGGCACAGAGGGCTCAATTCAAAAAGGGCACTTTTTGCCCCAAAATGAACTTTCAGTGGTCACTGCGACTCAGCTTCAAATTTTCAGGAGGTTTCAACTGTGAAAATAACTATTAGACATGATCCCCAATAAAAATTATTAAAAAGTTTTAAAAAGCGATATATCACATTAAACATTATTTTCCAATGTTAGTTTTTGCAACTCACTAGAAACAATGGGATACCATCTACATCATGAGGTTTTTGCTCTGCCAAGCATGTGCGAAAGAATATATTATGAATATGGCATAAACCACAAAAACCGCTAAAGTAACACTTTTGGTTGATGATTTAACTTCAAACTTACTGGTGTACTATTGTAAACTGTCCATGCGCAAAAAGAACCACGGGACACTTAATAATATTGTCAACTGTCCCTGGGACACTTTACAATAGTGACTGGCTCATTTTAAACTGTCCCCCTTATTATACATAAAGATGGGTAATATCAAAGTTTCTATAAAATTATGTTTTTGTGACTTGCTTGCGTCAACTGATATTTAGTGCAAAAAACAAAAAACTAACTCTACAGCACGCGATGGGAAATTGTACTATTTGGTTGACATGTTTAACCTTCTGCATCATACAGGGCTTAAAATTCCTCTGCAAGACTGGTCAAGTAAAGTTAAGCTCAAATAAATGACTAAAATATGAGACTTCAATCCATACTTGCCAAGTAATCTAAATTCAAAATAGGGAGATTCCATTTTACGGCGATACTGCACCACAACGTGGTGCTTCGAGGGTGCGAGCCCCGTCTGCAAAAGCTCTGAGAGCGTTTCCAGCCACTAGGAAGGGCTAAAAAGGTATATTTGACCCCAAATAATTTCATGTTTGTACTAGTACTAAAATATCAAACTGAGGTGAAATACACTCTTTAAACAATTACAATCAATCCATGGGCCACTGGGACTCTTACATACATGCCTTTACATTGTCAATGTCCAGCATCAAACACCCCATTGGCAAAGTAGAGGCATGTAAGTCCCAGGGACCCTTGCCTGTCAAGACAGGCTACAAGTGCCCATGCATCATCAAGATCTGAAAATGTGCTCAGTCACAGACAGTGAGAATCCAGATAAGGTACTATATTCCTGTTTGACTAACATTAAATATGTTTCAAAGTCTTTGGTCCAAGCTTTGTTAAATTGTAGTGGACCTACCTTTGGAATTGTTAGGTCACTATTTCCCTTCACTTAAATTTAACTAGAGTAGACAGTACAAAATTAATACTAAAAAATGTGTGATCTGAAAGGAAATGAAAACTAAATGTATGCACTTGACTAGCTACTTTATATTGTGACCAATGACAGTCAGTGTTGTGAGTTATGAGAGGATGCTATTGGTCATTTATAATAATAGGCTGAATCTTAACCAAACAGGTAAATTTGTTAGGATTTTTTAATTTGATAATTCCTTTCAACTTTGTGTGCAAAGACCTTAACAGTAACTAGTCAACAACAACAACATGCGCTTGGATAACTATCAATAAATTGCGATTGGGCTGTTTTCTCTAAAATCTGGAGGAAATAGTGAGATTTACAAAAAGTGGGAGGTGGGTGTAAAAATCTGGAGGGTCACGCCTAAATCGGGAGACTTGGCAAGTATGCTTCAATCTCAGAATTCACACATCGGATTTGTTGCAATTTTGCGGTTTTGGTTATCCAATGAAAGTCTGTGGAGTGTGTTAATGAAAAGACATCATATAAGGAGGGGGTATATAACTGCAAAATAAATACATTTCAAATATTTCGAACTCTAAACCTAAAGTACTGATAAAAAATATTTGCAGGTTAAAGGAGACATGCACAGCAGATGGCGTGGTTTATCAATGTGAACCCTAGGCCCCATGGAACAAATTTTCCTTACCCTGACAATATGTGTCACGTTCTCTCCATATTTTATACTTTTAGTCCAAAAGACTGTGACCATCCACAATTGGTTCGCCAATCTATCGATGCCGAGGATGACGAGGATGACGAGGATGACGAGGATGACGAGGATGACGAGGATGACGAGGATGACAAGGATGACAAGGATGACAAGGATGAGGAAACAGAACTAGCGAAGCTTCATGAGGACAAAAGCAAGTAGGTTCATCACAATCAATAATTGGTAAAAGAAAATCAATTCAGAGCAAAAGGCTGATACTGTTCAACAAACTTCAAAAGATTAGACATGGGTATTAGGTGGAAGCAAGCCATTGTATCAACCTAAGCTATCAATAAAGTCACCTCTCATATTGCCTCCAATCTTGTCCCTCAATTCAATCTATCAGTCGATTTTGATACAGCAGACACAGCTTCTGAATCGTCTGTCAGAAAGAAGTTCAGCTGATATCATATCATAAAAGTTTGTTCAGATGGTCAAAAGAACAGCTTGCATTTTTTTAGAATTCAATTCAATTTGATGAGAATGTTTTACAGCTATAAACCACAACAACAGCATCAATCAATATTTGACAAGAAATTATGCCATAAAAAGAGATTTAAAATAAAACCGGTTATATTTTTAAAAAGTGTGAAAGAGAGATGAATAACAGGTTTTGATCAGATAATGTCATGAGGGAATCGATTCCTTGACTTGCCGTAATTTTTTTCAGTCAAAGCTCTTATAGACATTTGCATGTTTTGGGTGAAACGGGTATGGCTTGAGTTGTTGATCTCTAGTGACTATTAATTAAATCAATTTTTTTCTCTCAGAAACAATGTTTGTTTAGTAAAATAACAAAGACCACTGCAAATGTTGGCAAACTTTGTCAGCATCACTCTTGTTGAAATTGACTTTATATGTGATGAAACTTTGATTTAGACGGTAACTCATGGCAGCAAATTAGTGAACATCCAAAAGCTATAAATTTTCCTACCCCAATAATTCAGCTAAAGTATTTTAATAGTACTTGGTCCATCCTTTAGAATAACAGGATAACAGAACACTGCACAAACAAGTTGAAAGACGGGTTCATAAAAGATTATCCATCAGGATCACTCCTTGTTGTTTTAGGTATCAACTCATACCTGCCGAGTCTCCTAATTTAGGCGTGACCCTCGAGATCCTTACACCCACCTCCCACTTTTTGTTATATCACTATTTCCTGCAGATTAAAGAGAAAACAGTCCAATGGCAATTTTTTGGTAATTATTCAAGCACTTGTTGTTGACTGTTACTGGTAAGGTTTTTGCACACAAAAGTTAAAGGAATTGTACAATTCAACAATCCTAACAAATTTACGTGTTGTGTTAAAATTCAGTCTTTTATTGTCAATGGCCTATAGCATCCACTCCCAATATTGACCGTCATTAGTCACAATATACAGTAGCTTGTCAAGTGCATACATTTAGTCTTCATTGCCGTTCATATCACACATTTTTTAGTTTTAAATTTTGTTCTGCTTATAGTCTAGTTAAATTTAAGTGTAGTAAAATAGAATATTATTGCTTACTATGAAACACTTCATCATTTTACTGAGACAATGTTTACAGCAGACAACCAATTTTCCACAGCCTGACAACATGTGTTACGCTCTCCATATCTTTTTCTTTTAGACCACTTTGTACCACTGGTACACAAACGACACACAGTGATCTCGAATGGATGGGAAGCAACAACAAAGTGGAAGGGAAATCATATCAAAGGACAAGCAGGTAGGTTGATGCACAATGTATTTTGGGTTTCTCCTGTTTTTTTGTTTCCAGTAATTTTGAAATTTCATAATGGAATTAGACAGGGTGGATTATGCTTGCTTCAACTGATATTTAGGGCAAAAACAAATAATTCTACAGCACAAGATGGAAAATTGTACTTTTTGGTCGACATGTTCAACCTTCGGCTTCATATAGGGCTTAGAAGACCTCTACAAGACTGGATAAGTAAAGTTAAGCTAAATAAAATGACTAAAATATATGAGACTTCAATCTTCGATCAATTTTGCGGTTTTGGTTATCTAATGAAAGTCTGTGGCATGTGTTAATGAAAGGACATGATATAAGGGGGGATTTATTATCAAACTGCAAAATAATTACATTTCAAATATTTCGAACTCTAGACCTAAAATAAAAATATCTGCAGGGAAAGGAGACATGCACAGCAGATGGCGTCGTTAATCAACGTGAACACTAGGCCTAATTGAACAAATTTTCCATATTTTATACTTTTAGTTCAGTAGACTGTGACCAAGAGGTTCGCCAACCTGATGGCGAAGGTGAGCAGAATGAGGAGAAAGAATTGGTGAGGCTTCTTGAGGGCAAAAACACGTAGGTTCATCACAATTAATATTTAGTATACAAAATTGAATTCAGAGCAAAAGACTGATACCGTTCAACAAACTTCAAAAGATGAGACAAGGGTATTAGATGGAAGAAAGCCATTGTATCAACCTGAGCTAAATATAGTCACCTCTCATATTGCCTCCCGAATTGTCTCTTAATTCAACCCTTCAGTCGGTTTTCATCCGATTCATCCAATGGTCTGATCGCGTCTGAGCTTGGGCTCGTTAATTGGCGATATTTAATGTTTACTTGATTGACTGTAGCACAGTTAATTGGAAATATGTCAGTAATGATCAGAAAGTCCATTATTTAGTTGTTATCATTATTAATGGGGGTTTCATGTTCAAACAGCATTGAAGAATAAGTCCTTAGGACTTGTACCCAGAAAACAGAAAAATTGATAAAAATATGGCGTAGAATTAAAAAGATATGTAACTAAATATCAAGAACAATGACAGGTAAAATTACAAAGTACACGCAGGCATTAATTAGCAGTAAAATATTACACAAGTTAATACACAATAGCTAGGTAAAGAAAAGTTAGAACAATGTAGCAGTAGGCTAAAATGAAATGATAAGAACTGACTAATTAATAGAGAAGTTTGAGGACGTGGCTATGAGTGGCATTTTCGAATGTAGCAAGGGATTGACTCAGCTTAACATGATTGGGTAATTCGTTAAACTTCTGAGCACCGAAATTAGCTAAAGCAAATCGAAAATTATCCTTGAATAGTCTAAACACAGAACTTTTAGCAAGCCGAGTTTCACTAGTTAATCTCTCCGGGAGCAAATTGGTATCAATTATTGGGACTAAACTATTAACAATTTTATAAAACTTCAGCAGATACAAATATTCGAAACACAAAGTTAAACAGGGATGTTGTAGGTCTTTCGAGTATTATCTTTAGAACTGTTAGAGTCTATAATTTTCAAACATCTATTCTCAATTTTTGAAAATTCTTTTTTGACATAGTCGTTTGTGGTAAATAAAACAGGAGAGCTGTATTCCAGATTAGAACGTATAAGTCCAATGTACCAAAGCTTAGCTAATTCAGGTGTCAGGAATTTTCTATTACGTTGAAAGTTGGTGACTATTGGATAAAGTTTTTGTTTAATTTTACTGGTATGAGATTTAAAATTTAATTTGTTATCAAGAATCACACCTAAGTACTTAATTTTGTCTGATTGTTTGAAAATGAGATTGTTAAATTTAAGTTCCGGAGGTTTGATGTTACATTTATTGGAACGGTCATGACATCTGTTTTACCGCTGTTTAGAACAAGGCAACTTTCACTGTACCAACTGGATGCTTGATGGATGCTTTTTTCCATAAGTTTTGTGGACATGTCTGGGTTTTCCCCACTGGTGTCTAGTAGGCAGTCATCAGCATATAGATAACAATTTTTTAGCTCCATCAGATCGTTAATAAACATGATAAACAGGAGGGTTCCAAGTACAGACTCCTGTGGCACACCATTTATAACTCGACTGCATTCAGATACACAACCGTTAACTTTCATGGCCTACTCTCGACTTGAAAGATAATTTTTAATTAAATTTGACGCATTAGAGTGGAAATTGAAATTGGTTAACAGTTTACTGGCAAGGATCATATGGTTTACGCAATCAAAAGCTTTACGGATATCAAGTTCAGATACTGTGGCAAATTTTGCAGCAGGGAACGAAGTTTGTTGACTAGTTGAGTTAAAATTTGATCAGTGGATGTTCCATTTCTGAAACCAAATTGGCGCAAGGCTATTAGATCATTACTTTCCAGGTAATCATGAATTTGGTATTTTATTATATTTTCTAGGACTTTACTTAATATTGGCAATAGCGAAATTGGTCTATAATTATTTGGCAAACTAATGCTATCTACATGACTAGAAAAATTGAGGTGATTGTCAATATGAACTCCTAAAAACTTGACTAAAACAGAAGGTGCAATATGAATATCATCATTTAAAGCTACAGGCTCGTCATATGTATGCTGGTGATTTATCAAAATATTTACTATCTCTGTTTTTCGGCATTTAGATTCATGTGGGTTTTTTCAAACCCCATTTGTTTAATGTTTCCGTAATCCTTCATCTTTTGAATAACAATACTAGGCTGTAGCTTATCAAATGCCTTTGAAAAATCTAAACAGGCCAGTTGTACATAATTGTGCTCGGGGAATCTAGGTCAGCTGTTAAATCATCCAGTAGCTGTAAAATAGCATCAGTGGTACCTAGCTTTGGCCTGTAAGCGTACTGTGTGGGCAAAATAACAGTTTGTATGCTTCTTTTGAGTTTGTTAACAATGACCTGCTCACATAGTTTACCTAAGTGAAAAAGTAAAGACACAGGCCTGAAATCTTTGCACAATTTGGGAGTAGGTACCTTAGGTATGGGAGTTATCTGTGCATGTTTCCAGTGATCAGGATACTGGCCAGATGTTAGCATACAGTTTATGATGTCATGTAAGGGTATGCGGATATCCTCTTTCCCTTCTTTCGATAGCCATGTTGGGAAATCTTCGCCACTGGTTTCCTTGCTGGTGTCAAGCTGGTTTATCTGATGTTTCACCTTCCCAATGCTGAGTGGATCTAGGTCTAACTGCTGCTCAGGTCTGGAACTGCTGCTCAGGTCTGGAACTGCTGCTCTCCAACTGTACTGCCTCTCCGCCAACACTTTGTAGTGATCATTTAGTTTGGTATTCAGCTGATGGTTATTGAGTCATTCGCCGTCAATCACTGCATATTCTGGTATGCATTTCCTGTTTTTACTATTGGTAATTAGTTTGATGGTATCCCACCACTCCTTGCTGTGACCTTGTCATTGATGTTTGTGGCATTCAGGACATTGTCCCAGTTAGCAGTTGCTAGATCTGCCAGCAGATCGGCCTTGTGCTGAGGGGTGACAAATCTCCGCTGTAATTTGGTGTATTTGCTCTTCTAACACTGTTGACCCACAATGAGAATACAACAATGATCATTATTGCTTATCGGTGGTAGTTTCAGTGCTTCATTGTATTCAGCAACATCTGACAAAATTAGATCAAGTTTGGCGTTTTCTCTTGTGTGAAATTGGACAAGGTCTCTCAGTCCAAATTGTTCACTGATATCAGCGACGGGCAGTCTGTTGAAATCTCCTGTTATGATGAAGTTAGCTGTTGGGTGCTTAGGGGTGAGTTTAGAAATTTTGTCTTCTAAATAATCTAAGGTTTTATTCTGGTCAGAGTTCGGGGGATGGTACAAGCAGCCTATAATCAGCGGTCTGAGTGTATTCACTTGCACTAGAATCCACGCAGCAGATACAGTGTTGGTGGTATACGTTGACAAAAGTGTGGTGTTTAATTTGGTTGCTGACAGAAAGCATACTCCTCCACCAATGCTGTTCTTTCTATTTGAGAATTGGCTATCAAACCCATCAATTTTAATGATTTGCTGCTTATGAACATCCAGCCAAGTTTCTGTAAGACATGATGTTTGGTTGGTGTATCTCGACGTAAGTTTCAAGCTCTGCTCATTGAATGTATATCAGTGGCTCTGCTCATTTCCAGGTGTTTAACGACCTACAATTGGTGTAGAAAATTGTAGGTAGGAATGTAGGGCGAGCAGTGCTTTTGTGTGGAGGAATTGGCACTAGATTAGAAGGAATTCCATTTTTGTTGTTGACACTAATTGTAATCCTCTGTTTGGTCTTTATGTGCCTTCCTGCTCTTGTGCCTCGCTTAGTACGCTTGTAGGCTAATTGTCTAATTAAAGGCTTAGCAAGGTCAGAAATAACTGATGATCCACGAGGTTAATACCTCTTATATCAATAGATTTAGACTTATATCATAAAACATCCTCTCTGCTGTAAGATATCCATTCTTGTAACATAAATAGTTGCGATCAGCACCTCGAATTTTCTATCTTCAAGTTTAAAGTCTGTACTTCTGCCGTAACTTATCAAAATTGGTTAAAATGACAGAGCTCTAAAAGGGTGCAGCTGCACACAACGAGCGCTACCCAAGTAACAATAAAAATAGTATTAATTTTATTGAACTGATCAGTGCAGGGAAGCAAATGAGATCATGTTTTACAATGGTTAAAAGGCAGAGAGACAAGGAAGCAAACAATGAAGAAAGAAAAAAAACGGATGCTACTTGCCTATACACAGAAATTAAAAAAATTATGCCAGTTGGTCAGGTTTCATAAGTTAAATAATATGAAGTTAAAAATACTTCTACCTAGCAGCAGGGAGAATGGATTCTCCCTGCTAGCAGCGAGGTTCTACTTGCTGGTTGAGCTTTGGTGATCTCTGCCTGTCGTGATAACAGGCAGGTACAAAGGGGGGGGGGGGGGGGGGGTGACATAGGTTGCTACACAGCTATTTGACATTTAGTTTAGTTTAATTATCAGATCCGATATCACCATGTGATAATAAAAGGGATCACGATGGTAAAAACTGTACTAAAAATCTTGCAGCTTACATAAAAATTGTTTTCACGATCTGACATAAAAAAATTGAAGAAGCTGTGGCGCCTCTTCACAGTGTGACATCGCTTTGGTCTTTGCATTGCCATGCATGCATTGAGGTCACCTGCAAAGTTTCTCGTAGGAGTTAGATTGCCAAGCAGAGAACTCAAAAAAGCCGCAAAAACCATAGTACATGTCATGCGGAGTGCATATCTGCAGGACTTTGGCACGAGCATTATGTTATGATTGTTAATCAGCAAATGTAGGCTCAATACTAATCAGGCCTAGTTTGAGGCAAACTTGGCAAATGAGTATAGTAACAAGAGTGCTGTGAACACTGATAATAAGGGGCAGCCAAGTCATTGTGATGAGCTGTACAGTGAGTCAATGGGAAACGTCTGTGCGCTGGTTTTGATTAGAGTGTAATCATCTTTACACATACACTTCAGTTGTTGCCATAGACTTAATATACTAGTATATTAAGTCCATGGTTGTTGCATACAGTTGTTTTATAATTTTTCCTAATTTAACTTGAAAGTTTAGGTCTATAATACCATTTTGAATTGTCTTCTCTTGCAATGAAACTAAATAGCAAGCATAGGGCACTAGCACTGTCCTAGGCTGACAACTAGGATTGCCATCTTTCAGCACACAATGACAATGTTTGAAACGGCCGTTCTAGTATGCCTAGACTTAACAATTTATTTTTTACTACACTAGGAAATAATTTTGGCAAGAATAGTATGCAATAGGCGTCATTGTTCTTATTTTTCAGTGGGCTTACTTACTTGGATTTCCCAAAATTTTTCACAAACATAGCGCGCAGGTCACGCAACTTTTATATACACAAAATATCTCTGTCTTAGTCTCAATGCAGTCATGCTCTGTGTGTATACCTATAGATCAGTTAGAAATGATGTGTGGAATTTCACTTATCCAGATGAGGACCGCTGCCCAAAGCTGGTAAGGGAGTTCAAAAGTAATTGAAAATACAAGAAGATCCAAGGAATCCAAATTCAGGTTCCGTTGATTTTTTTTTACCAGCACACAAACTACTCCTGCAGTTGAACAAAATACATCTGACTATAGAAGAACAGATGTTTGTGAAGAGGAAAAGGATGCTGTGAAAACAGATCTGACTGGTGAGGAGGCAGACAAGAAGGTTAAGAGGTAGGTAGACTAAAGTTGAAATAACAATTCCAAAATTCTCATTGACATTATAGCGATAGATAGTGATATAATATAGCGAACTAAATCCTCTGTTCTGAGTTGTCCTCGAGCCATAAATGGGTACTCTTCATCCCACACAGCATAGCAAAAAGGAACTGAAACTCTTAAATTCATGGTTTTTGAGTTTAGATGATACTATGTTTTGGACTCTTTTCAGCTCTTGACAATGCGTTTTTCATTAAAATACAGATGAAAAGGATACAAAACCGTGAAATCAAATTCTAGGGCACATTCCTTACAGTTTATGAGCAGTTGAGCTATTGTAGTTTAATTTTGATTCCGTTGCACTGCACTACATAAGTTTGATAAGATTATAGACAGATTCCGAGGATTTTTGCAACCTTATAACATGTCCGATAAATTGTCTGTGCAGATCATCTAGCTGTGCTGATGGGATATCAAGTAACAGAACCACTGCAAAGAGCATCAATAGCCAACAGAAGGAAGTGTCAGAAACCAAAACAAAAGCCACAAGACGTGATGTCAACCAGATGATTAAAAGGTGATATGCACCAGTGTGATCCCAAATACATAGGATCCGCCCTAAATCATTTGGTGGCATCTATCTTATTGCCTGTTTTAACTTTGCTTCGGTAGAAGTGATAAGGCAACAACTTTATAACCTTGAAGTTGCATTCATTGATCTTGATGTTAGAATTTCCAGCCATATTTCTCCTCCTAAATCGCTTTTTTTGAAATTCAAGTTATTTTCAATTGCCAAATTAGTTCAAGTTATGCTGGTATTTACCACAGTCAGCTACCCTTCCTTTAAGAATATTAAGAATATTTTTACTTTTGGTGGGATTTGGGTACATGCCTGTAACTGAACATGGGTTATTAAGAGCACAAGTGGTTACTCTTAACTAGTTAATGCCTCACATGCCATCTAAGACACTGCCAATCACCAAAAAAATCTGTTTGATTTTAGAATTCTCAAAGAACAGAAGATAACGCACTCCCAAATTCGTCATCATCCCCGTATCTGGAATCATGTCTCAGTTTATCATCATCATGACGCAAAGACCAACGAAGACTTACAAGCGATAATCAATAAAAAGCAAGGTACCTATGTCATCAAATCCTTCTCATTGCCAGAATCATCATCAGCATTCAATCGTTTACTGGTAGACGACATCGACATCGGAATATACGATTGGTCCTTACCGTTCAGAATAAACAACCCAATACAGAATAGAAGTGCTGTATTAGAGCTGTTACTCAAAAGCAAGAAAAATGACGAATTGTACGGTGTTTCTGTAGCCCACACAATAGTAACATCAGAGCTGTGTGAATTTGATGAGGAGATAATGACATGGGAAACGAAACTACCCATGGTTAGAAACGAGATTCGTGCAAATGAGTCATTCAATACGTGGACATTAGAAGCTTATCAAAAGGTCTACGAAATGGACACGCAGACGCCAAAGTTCACATACAGATGTAATTATATCTCCACTACACCAAATAGGGCTACATTCGGTCAGTTCCATCATGATATAGCACTGTTCAAACTACCACACCAAGATTTGGCTCCACTATTGTCGCCAAACTCAGATCAGAGAGTGATGGCCTCATCTCATATCTCTGCAGCTACATACCGCAAGCCTGCCATATACTGTACCAGAGTTAGAGGGATACTTCGTATCAGAAGCTATGACGAAGCGAAGATAGCCAACTGGTGCAACACAGTTAATTTAAAAAATGTGAGGGTGGTTGTTGGTGATACAATAGGATGCATCTTGGATGTTTCACCAATTGAAGACGATGACGACGACGACGACGACGACGATGACGATGACAACGACGACAATGACAACAACGACGTCAACAATTATACAGAAAGCAGAAAGTTTTGGATAGAGACAGACAGAGAGTGAGTATAATCTATTTCTGCCATCTTTTGTTTGTCAACCAGTGACAGAGAAAATATCTAGAGTGGAAGGGGAAGAGTGGAGAGACAGTAAAAAAAGAATTGAAAGTGCTTTGATAGAGATAATTTAAAATGAACAAGTTGTTGAGAGAATATGTGTTGTTTGTAGTTATTTCTTTCAATAGACTAATCCGGGATCCAAATGTTGGTCTTGTGATAATGCAGTCATCCATTTAAGCACAAACCCCATCACTTACAAGGGACTACAGAAGGACCATTGCAATATTTGTCTAGCAGCTAGTTCCGTAGTAGTTATGCAATATTTTACACTCAAAAACTTCATAGCTCTTCTGGGTAAAAATTGTGTGAGAAATCGTTCACTCTTTATGAGGTATTTATGCCTAGTGCTGTACCAGCCCAATAATCAACCGCTTCTGAATGCTTTTATTTACTGATTGTTTCCAAGTTGGTTAAAAATGGATGTATTTTCACTGTCAGGAGACGTTGTACAACAGTAGATAGCTTTAATTATCAACCGTAACAGCTCTATCTATTAGATCAGAAGTGGTAACTTTGTAGGTTGTTACAGCAAGATCTTGATACCTCGTAGATGAGAAGGCGGGACAAATTCTAACACTATACCAAATTTCATACATGTCAAGTCTCCCTATTTAGGTGGGACCCTAAAGATTTTCACACCCACTTTCCACTTTTTGTAATTCTTACTACTTCCTCCAGATTTGAGAAAAAACAGGCCTATTGCAATTATTTAGTAACTATCCAGGCACTTGTTCATTAGTTACTGGTAAGGTCTCTGCACATAAAGTTGAAAGGAATTGAATATTCAATAATGTTACCAGTTGTTGTATTAAAATTAAGACTATTATTGTCAATGGAGTGGTTGATACTGGGCACTGGCAAAGTAAGGGCACGTAAGTCCCAGGGGGCCACGTGTTGATGGTAAATGCTTAAAGTGTATTTCACCTCAGTTTGAAATTGAAGTCCTATTACAATCATGAAATTGTTTGGGGTCAGATATACATTTTAGCCCTTCCTAGTGGCTAGAAATGCTCTCAGAGCGTCATCAGATGAGGCTCCTCCCCGGACCTTGTTGGAGGCTCGCATCGCCCCCCCCCAAACCCCCAGATGGATGACTCGGTGCTTTGCACCCTGGAAACACCCCGACGCAGTGCAGTAGCGCTGATCATTGAAGTCTCCTACTTTTGAGTTTAAATTACCTTGCAAATATGCTTAATTTTTTCCCTGAAATGCTTTGAATTTTTTAGAGTAAAATAATGCAGAACCAGCTGCCGCACTATATTTCTTAGGTCCTTCTGTAGCCTTCAATGTAGTGCAAGCTAATATCTCCGAAGAGTAAATATGATTCCTATTCACATTATTTGAGCTTCCTTATAGCCAATAACCATGCAAACAACCCTATATAGATATACCAAGTTTGAGTATAGGTTCACATGTGAACCTATACTCAAACTTTGTATATCTATATTTTATTACAATATAATAATTATGTTTTTGCGAGGTTGGCGATAAATCATAGAGAGTCTTCTTCCCTCAAATACGACACATTTGAATCCATTGTCATCTATTGGGTACCCGGCCATAATGCCATGATCAAAATGCCATCGAGACAAAATGCCAGTGACATAATGCCATTGCCATAATGCCATGACCATAATGCCATAAGTGATAAAACCATTGAACACTGTACCAATGCCAAAATACCAGTTGTACAAAACGCCAGTTGTGTCTAAATACCAGTGGATATAAAGCCAGATTGGACATAATACCATTTGGGACAACATACCATATCCCAAATTACCATTGCCATAATGTAAATATATGTAACCAAAGGGATCAAGCCACACTGTATTTTTTGTTAGTAATATTCAATTGTGAACTCGGTCAGGGTAGGAGGTGGTTCAGCTGGTTACACTGGTTCTCTTTCACTGTTCAAGTCTCGAAGTTTCTATGTTTGAATGTTTTTCTCTGGAGTTTGTTGGGCCCAATTGTACTTGATTGATTGATTGATTGATTCTATTCTATCACTAACATAAAATAATATGTTGCGAGATAAGGCTAGCTATTATGTGCTGCAGAAATTGCAGCCAAAATGAGTTCATGAGTATCCAGCTTAGCATGAAATACAATCATTTTCAGCGCCAAGACACGGAAAAATTGACAGATATGATTTAACCTACACAAACATCTCGTTGTTTGTTATTGGTTTTAATAAATTAAAGTTTCTTTGATCAAGCGCTGTATTCATGGTTTGTTATCATTTATGAAATATTTTGAATTGAGTATGACTTCAATAAAAGTTTCAAAATTCTGTATTCAAAAAGCATTTGTAATGGCATGATTTTTAGATTTACAAAATCATTAGAATGTGGTCTAATTCCCTTCATGACACGTAGAGCATTATTTTGTAGAGTTATATCTGGCTATCACATGCGTCGCCCCAGAACTCTAATTCTAATGCTGGACCGAGTGCTTGTATCATCATCAGGGTTATATTTAATTCCTTTTTCAGGCTTCTTGACTGTTCATGGAAAGTTATGTTGTTCCTTTTTCTTCTAAAATAGTTCCTGAATTTGAGCTTTTAATCTTCTGGTTAAAAATTTTGTTTGGGGTTTCAAGAAGGTTTCTCATAGTTTATCACAAGACAGTTGGTGATACACCATTCATTTAACAGAGGTAAATTTCTCTTTGTAATTTCAGGTTCAGTACTACAAATATTAGTATTGTCAGCAAAATGTATACAACTTGATAAGGTAGAGCATTTAAAAGGTCAATATTATAAATTATAGTGCTGGCCCGAGAACCGAACCCTGGGGAGCATCAATCATGACAGGCAGTAAAACTAACTTAATTCATCTACCAAGACAATAATTGCTTTCTATTTAAAAGATAACTTTCTAACAGTCGATATGAAGGGGAAGAATATCTGAAAAATATCTGTTTACTTATAAGAATGCCATGATTTATTGTATCAAAAGCTTTTGAAAGATTTAAAAACAAACCCTGGGTGATTCTTCTATCATTAGAATGGTTGTAAAGTTGTTCCATTATAATATTGTGTCATTTGTACATTGCGTCCATCTCATGCCAAATTTTTAGGTGTTTGGCAGTTGTCACTTTTAGGTTTTATTTATCTTATCATCATATTCTCGCATCGCATGTTTTATGATAAACTTTTAATTATTTTATTTATTTCATCAACTTAAGTTTTCGATTTTAGTATTTTATCACATATACAATACTTGGAAATCATTATTACTGACCATTGATTTCTAAACGTTTTATAAAAAAACTTCATTATTATTATTATTGAAGCTTTAATTACCAATGAATATAAGTTGTGACGCACGGGACTAAAAATTAGAAGTATCTCATTTGAAAAGAACAATTCTGCATAAAATGTGCTTTTGCGGAGTTAACACTACCAATGAGCACAAGCAGGCTCAATCCCATCATAAAAAACATGTTCGAACAGTTTCTGTTCTCCACTCGAAATCAAATGTGAATCCAAACCGAAAAAGTGGAGTGCTTGACCACTAGAGAGACAACTCCTTGGCATGACATTATTATAGTCACTCATTTTACACCAGTTTTGTTAGTTTTCAGTCCCGCGGGTAACAAAATAATTTTACAGTTGCCAATAATTCAGAATTTTGTGGCAAAGGTTCTGTAAAACAAGTTCTTTGCTGTGTATTACAACTTAGATGCTTGTGCTATCTTAATGATTATTGTCATATTTTCCATAGTAAATTAAACGTAATCTTGTGCCCTGTGCATTTCAAGCGGTTCATAACAAATGGGAGGCAAATTTGGTGGTTTATCATAAAAAAAACATCGAATTGGTGTTTTGAACATATAAAATTCTCAACATTCTCACTAAATTGGATCAAAAGAAGTTTCGTTGCATATAAATTTAAGAAAAACAAAAACTTCGCCTAGTAACACAACATTTTGACGAAATGGCTCTGAAATTGCCTTTCATACCTTTGAGTAGGTATACAAATTTTGAGATGTAAAAAAGGTATCCATCTCCTCATTATCATACATTAAATTTACAATATGAAATTCAAGTTGTTAATGTCCTGTTTGTCACAAACCCCTATAAAATGACTTTGCTGAATACTATGGCCATGGCCTAACCGTGAAAGTTCATTTTGGGTGAACAGATTTTTTCTTTTTGTATAGTCTTATCAAGTCATTAGTAGCACGAGTCTCTAGGGCAGCGATGAGTCAGGACTTGGCTTTAAAAAAAATTGGTAGTTATCCAGAGTATTGTCATTTTATTCTAAAGAATAGTTGGGAATTATTTGTTACAAGTCACTATAGCTCTCAGTTTGTGGACCCCGACAAACCCCAGATATCATCGAAATTGAACGAAGAAACTTTATGACTTGCAGCTGAGCCAACTCCTACTCCCAACGAGCAACTCGCAGCTGTAATACAACTAACACACACAAAAAATACAGTGTGGCTTGATCCCTTTGGTGACATATATTGGCATTATGGCAATGGTATTTTGGGATATGGTATGTTGTCCCAAATGGTATTATGTCCAATCTGACTTCATATCCACTGGTATTTTGACACTACTGGCGTTTTGTACAACTGGTATTTTGGTATTGGTATGGTGTTCAGTGGTGTCATCACCTATGGCATTACAGCCATGGGATTGTAGCAATGGCATTATGTCACTGGCATTTTGTCCAATGGCATATTGATCATGGCATTTTGACACGGAATCCACGTATTGCCCTATTTTAGACTGATGCCAGGGCAGAGTGGCTCAATCGTTTATGTAACAGAGGAAGGAACCGAAGAGCTCTATGCATTTGGGATGTTATACTCGACTCTAGAGAGAGCTGTTGGGGATGACTTTCCTCGTTTCTATGAGTGCATGTTCCTCTGGCCATCAATACAGCAGGTGATGGCCGAGAACGATTTGGTTGCAGAAAACTATGACCTTCCACATGCATCTGAGCATGTCTATGTCGAAGATTTTGACTTTGTGAGGGATGACCGTAGAATTAGAAACGGCTAGAGAAGGTCATCATGGTGTAGAACAGGATCTGCCCAAGAGCAGAATAGAGCCAGACTGCTTCAAGAAGCGAGTGGCAGGAACAGGGGAACAAGATGGAGTGAGAGGATCAAATACGACAGAAAACATTGTAAATGAGTAAAAGAGTTTTTTCTTTTTCTGGTTGTGCTGTGCCTTATTTGGCTTGGCCTTGAACAATTGTATAATGTTGACCTATCCTAGAGGAGTTAAGTATTTGCTGGAGGAAAAGTTTGCCTTTTCACACTGGTTAGCAATAGCTGGATTCAAGAAAATGATAGATAATCCAACATCAGCTAGCTAACATTTAGTTCTATGCTGACATCATGTCACTCCTTAGTAGCTAAACTAAACTCTAGCTGATATTTACTCCTCGAGGCTATCTAGTATTCCAAATGATTAAGAAACCATAACATGTACTGAAGTTGAAGTAATAACTAGTTCGGTGCCCACAATGCTGAAATCTGAAAATCAAATCAGTTAATATATACTCCTTACAACCTACAAAATGATGACAAAGTGATATCACAATCTATAATGGGACTCCAGATCCAGAAGTTAACCATCAGTATAACTGCAAGAAATGGTCAAATTATCAATCTTACATTGAATTTTTAATAACACTATCCTCATCTTATCATATTGTTATTATAGGAGTGTCTACTAATTTCTTTACCCACTAGTGTTTACCGTATTTTTAACACAGTCCATATATCATTCACAGCCACCATTGATTTTGTGATTGTTTGACCAGAAAGTATACTTCATGGATACCCTAATTCTTGTATTCTTGTAATGGGAGATTTCAACCAGCTTAAATTTCGACTAAATGGATATTATCAAACTGTCACCAAACCGACCAGAGGAACCAAGACACTCGACAAATGCTATACAAGGATCAAGGGTGCCTACAGTCAATGTCATCAATTAGCCCATCTGGGCAGCTCTGACCATTACATTATGCATCTCGTGCCATCCTATAAACCTTTGTCAAAATTAAAACCTACGTTTACAACTCGCAGAACATTCTCCAACAGTAATGTCGATAATCTTCAAGCATGCTTAGATACCACACTTTGGGACAATCTCACAGATGCCAATGACAACATCAACCAGCGGACTGAAACGATAACTGACTACATTAATTTCTGCACAGACCTATGCATACCACCAAAGGAAGTTAAAAAATATGCCAACAAAAAGCCGTGGATTACAAAGCGCATTCTGGATATGATAGATGAGAAACATGACGCCCACAAAAATGGAAATAAAAAACTCTACCATAAACTCAAAAAGCAAGTCTCAAAAGAAAATAAAAAAGCCAGAGAAGAATATTCCCTAAAAATCCAACAACATTTAGCCAGTGATCCTGCAAACGCTTGGAACGACATTAAAAAAAATTAGCGGACTTCCAACCAGCAACTCCAAGTCACAACCAGATATTAACTTCCAACCCGAAGAACTCAACAACTTCTTTGCCAGATTTGAGAAACAAGACACTCAGCCACCACAACCTGCTTACGAAAACCTAACTGCTCCTCCCTGCATAATAGATGAAAAATCAGTTCTGATACAACTCAAACGCCTCAACTCTAGAAAGGGTGCTGGACCTGATGGTCTGATACCAAGAGCATTAAAACTCTGTGCTGACCAACTAGCGCCTGTAATTACGGATATATTCAACTTCTCTCTAGACTCTCAAACAACTCCTAATATATGGAAATCGGCCATCATCAAACCACTGCCAAAAACTGACAAGCCAAATCAACTTAAACACTTCCGACCAATAGCCCTGACAAGCTGCTTATGTAAAACAATGGAACGTCTGCTGAAAAGCTATATAGTTAAAAACACTCCTCTCGACAATCACCAATTTGCCTACCGAGCTAAAAGATCAACCCAGGATGCAGTATTATGCCTTATTACCACAATAACTAGTTACATAGACCTTCAAGCTGCCAACTATGCAAGATGCCTATTTCTCGACTTCTCATCTGCATTTAACACCATCAGTGTCAGTAATCTCCTCACAGAACTGCAACATCTAGACTCCAGAGTTACAAACTGGGTGTCGAGTTTCCTGACAGGCAGAACACAAAGAACAATAGTAAACAATATTCTCTCAACATCAATCACCACCAACACAGGAACACCCCAGGGTTCTGTCCTCAGTCCTCTATTATTCTCAGTGTATACAAATAGGATTAGGTCAGAACAGAGCAATATAACTATTTTAAAATATGCTGATGACACTTGTATTGTTGGTTGCATCTCTGATAATAATGACTTGTCTAATTATTTTAATGAGATCAATAGAATCTCTGGTCTATGCAAAGAACTCGACTTATTACTTAATCCTTCTAAAACCCAAGAGATGCTTTTCTCCACTAAGAGAGATAAACCTGACAGTCCTACTCTCGAATTAAATGGTGTAAATATAGATTTTTGTGACAATGTTAAATATTTGGGAGTTCTCTTTGATAACAAATTACGTTTCGAAGATCATGTCAATAATGTTGTATCCAAAGCAAATCAGAGAATGTTTGTCATCAGAACCTTTAATTATCAGAGTACAAAGCCTTTAGCCTGCATGTTATTTAAAAGTTTTATTGTATCCATTCTAACCTACTGCCTACCTATTTTGTTCACTAGTATTTATTCACGAGACAAGAAAGCTCTGAGAAAGTTTTTTAAGCAAGGCGACAGACTAGGTCTTGATATTGGGGATCTAGATTCAGTCATATCAAAACGTACAAAGAACCTGGCCCTGCAGATAATACATGATGACGAACATTTTTTAAACAATTTTCTGAGAAACTCCCCTCAGGCAGATATCGCAGCCTTAAATACAGAACTGCCTGGGGTAAAGACTCATTCCTCAGACACTTGATTTTGATATTGCAAGATATTTTTTAATCCACTAGAAGTCAGACTTTACTTTACTCATTTTGTTTATGTTTCTTTTTGGTATTCCCTACTCATGTAACAGTATAAACACTCAATCTCGCAGCATACCTAATGTTTGTGACAAAATAAACCAACCAACCAAACCAACCAACCATGGATGATAATAAATTGTGATAAAAACTTATGGGAGACTAAGAGGATTGTGCCATAAGGCACAACGATGAATTGATGGTTACACACTCCTGAGACCCAAGATCAAGTAATTATGTTTTTTTTTGTCTGCTGGTTTTATTTATTAGACCTATTCTGCCTAATTTTTTGAGAGCATTGAAACCTTGTAGGATCCCTAAGGTCGCTGTGTCTAAGTTCCATATCAGATACCATACTGATTATGATAAAGAACTAAGGAACGTCAAAAAATATGTAGGCCGGTGTTTGAAGCTTTTCACACACTGAGAGATAATATCCTGAAACAACTTTCACATGGCGATCCTCTGAGAAAACTTATGTGTTGTAACACGTTGTAGCCTGCAGCGTCAGTGCTCAGGTTATTCTATTTGTAGCATTTGTGTCCGTATATCATTTCACCCTGATGGAAAACATTTTGGTGCAGGTAACCCAAATATGTATCAATTAATGCAATGTGAATGGCATTTTACTCATCAAGTACTTCGAGTTGCCACATAAATCTGTTACCTTTTACCCTGCAATCATATATAACTGGATAAACTAGAATGCCACATCTGTTACTATTATCAACCGGAACGCAGGAGAACTGTATCAAACATAGACAACATGATTATGGACATGAAATTTTGGTTAGGTGTGAGATAGGAGGGTTATTTCAGCTTTGCCTTTTCAACTTGACTTTGCTGGTAGGCTTAACATGGCTGCTTTCCTGCTTAGTCAGGGTTGTGTCTACATAAGACTGTAATCTCAATTGACTGACCTCATAGAGGAGGATAGTCTATCTTTTCTGGAGCCCAGTGCAAAGTTTTCAAGCTTAACGACCTTCTGTCAGGGAATTTCTGATTACACCAAACCTGATAGTGATTCATGGGTGATAATAAAGTTTGAACTTAGTTCATATGACAGCTCCAACTATGAGACGAAACACTTCAGTCCAGTTGTTTTAAATGAAGAGCGACCCAACCTGCTCCAGACCTAAACGACAGCCGAAATACAAAATTCAGACCTGGTCCTGATTTTTTGGTACCTGTTCATGCCCTACTCACATTCTACATCTCACCAGAATTTCATCCTACAGGTATTGTGACAAAGATAACAGAAGCCAGTATAGTGGGGATATTGTAATTGAGTTTATTTCTCTTATATAACATCAGTTAAAAATAATTGATACAATGTGACACAAATAATACTTGTTTGAAGCAGGTTTGTGATAAGAGATGTTGAACAATCTCCAAGGCATAATAAGAACATAGAATGAGACATTGAGCAAAATTTTGACAGTCTCTGATGAGAATAGAGCTAAGGTTTACACCTCACAAGTGAGACAGAAAAAGTGAAGAAATACACTGGCAGAATCAAACTATATATAAAATATATCATGAGACAATAGCAATTGCATCTTATTTAATCCCAAATTTTTTCGATCTATATTTCAGCATTCATCCATTTCACAACTGAGCACTTTGCAGAAAGTCCTTCTGCACCATAGCATGTGGTTATCACCAAACAGGCTATCTATTTACAGAATAAACTTTCGTCAGCATTGTCATTCCCTGTACTGCGGGTCAGCAATATCATAACATATTTGCATATCATATAGACCCTAGCTCTTGATACTGATAATCACCAATAATAGCAGGTATATTACTTCTACTCAAAGGACATAAGGCCGAGGAACCTGCAGTTCTTGAGGCATCGTTGGGTTCACAGTGCTGACGTTTCTCAGGTTGAAGTTCTTGTTGGTTCGGTTGACCGGCAGTAGCTTGGTGGATCTCTCTCTTGGTGTAGCATATCGAGTCGCAGATCGGTCTAATGGCTTCGGCACATAACCTGTAAGTATAGAAGTAACTATTGTAAGTCGTTGTTAGTTTACAATGTTTATTTGTCGGTAGATACGAATGAACTTTTTGTGCCACTAGTTTGGCTTCTCAATTAAAAATCTATTTATGCATTGTACTCCCTCTCTTCATTAGGGAACAACTCCTATAACTCATAAGAATACATAATATATGGGAAGCGTTGAAATAAAGACAGAATTTTTAATGAGTTGATTGTGTTCTGATCCATAGCATTATTATTATAAGCTTTTTTTTTCATCAAGTATGTCAACAAGTGTTATAGATATATTGCATTCCACTCATAAGGATCAGGATACACACAGGGCATGTCGTTAGTGGTTATAGACTGTGGTGTCAATGGGTTATGTTACGCTATGCATTAAAACCTTAACTGACTCCTTGGTCTTGCCAAAATGAGAGAAGTAGACAGTGGTGTGTACAAACCTAGCTGATAAGTAGATGTGTAATCTGATACACTATTTTCTCTTTCTATCCTTGCCTGCCGATCTGCTACCGCTGAGCTCAGTCCCCAGTTAGTTGGCTCAGCTGTTAAAGAAAACGAAGTTATTGATAGAAAATTTCAAATAAGATAACTCTTGATATTGTTAAGAGTGAGTATCAAATGCAAAACATGATAATGACATGATGGACTGACGGTTTGGATATGAGAAGACCAAGTTTGGTCCATTTGCCTGCATTTTGAGTTGCGCCTAATTCACTGGTCAAGCCGCAGGTAAAGAGATCAAGAATCAACTACCATGGGCATTTATCAAGTCAATCCCAATGGATTGGTAGTTAAAGGGCAACCAAGGTTTCAAACAACAATTCTCATTGATGGCCATTGATTATAGCAGATTGCACCTTCTGCATGGGGAAAAAGACAAAATATAATTCGGATGATTATTCAGCCAGAATTCTTGTGAAACATTTCTTCCATCAGGCACTCAAACTCAGCTAAAAGAGAAAACCACATAGCAGTTTCCTGTTCCTGTTATTATTTAGCCTGTGCTCTATAATTATTACAGCAAAGTCTTGGAACCTCCCCTAAACTGAAGTGTTACCCAGCTTAGAGTCAGCAACTACTTTGAGTTTTGCATCGCGTAATGCACAAAGCTGATGCTGCCCAGCACATTATTTACTACCCACTAATGCGTTGCTGCGAAACCTTGGTTGCCCTTTAATTCTTGATCCCTTTGCCTGCGGTGTGACCAGTGGAAGGGAGCAACTAGACTGCAGGCAAACGGATCAAACTTCATCTCTCCTTGACCTCTCAAATTGACTTTGCTGGTAAGCTTCCCAAAGCCTGTTTCCAATTTGGACACAAAATCGTATATTCATGGTTAGGATAGTGATGTCCTAACTGATGTCCTGATGCACATCAGGGAGAACATCTTCGGATGATGGTTGATGCAATAAAAAATGTATGTATATATAAATGCCTACTGCCTACTGAAGTTCAATCCACTGACCTTGTAGAGGATAGTCTATCTTTTCCGGAGCCCAGTGCATAGTCTTTGAGTTCCACGATCTCCTGTCTGGGAACTTCTGATTACTAGGTCTCTCTCTTTTATTATAGTACTCATCGTATATACTAATCATATTATTACTGTACGCTTTACCGTGGTGTCCGAACACCAAGTCGGTACTCAAACCTACAATCATGTGATAATAAAGTTGAAAATGTGTTAATGTCAGTGCTAACTATGAGAGAAGGCACTGCAGCCAAGTGGTATCACGATGACTTTTGGGTAAAGAATGCTGGAAATAATCATGGCAGCATACTATTGAGGCCTTGGTACATTATAATAGTGGTAGAGTTATATTTAGTTAAAATAATGGTAGGGAATCAATACAGAGTCTTTTTCCAGACAGATTAGACAGGTCATAGCAAATATTGTTATCAGAGTTATCCTTTTAAAAATTGAAGGTAATTACTAAGCTGTATCTGTACACTTTAACCATATTACTTCAAGTTTATTATTTACATTAGAAAGAGATAAACTTCTTGATGTACACCGTCTCGGTAAGAGTCATACAATGTATTTTGTACCTTTGTTTGTGATGAAGGCATTTCTTCTGACATCATTATCTGGCCTGGCATCAGGATAAAATCTGAAGTCTCTCCGGTGTGTGGAGTTGTGCTTTTGTGGACTTCTCTCAAACTATGAAACATGCAAGAGAATCTGATTTATCAATGCTGAACAGGAAGATAAGCGGCTGACCTGTGAGCCGTACCAGTGGTTTATTATCAACCAATGAGAGGTTAATTAGGCATGCCGCCACCACCACTCCTCAACTGAGTTATGAATAGTTTGAATAGCAAAGGTTAACAAAATAATATTGACATTTGATATGATGCAACTAACTATATATAGTAACTAACAAGGTTCATGCAGGAGACAGATGCGGATAATGATCTAGCGGAGAATGTTGCATGCATCCGAGGCCAACATAATGTCAGGACTTCATTAAGACACTATTAGCAGCAGTTCTCAAAACTGTTCAAATTAACAGATACCTAAATCATGTCATTGCTAACCAAAATCAGGATAATCAATATTTTATAATCATACAGTAGCTTTGTCACAACGCTTATTTTTTTGTTTTGTACCTCCAAAACAAAATAAGTAGCCACATGACAATGCTAATCATACAGTTCAATACAATGCATGCTTTGGATTCGATTCAACTTTTTCTATTTTATGTCCTCTCAGGCAGTGAGAAAAATATATTGAATCAGTCTCACATTGTGATTCTCTGAGTCTACTAGGATGGGCTTGGGTTTGATTTAACTACTGTCTACATATACATCTAGGGTGATAAAGGGGTCGCAATGATAAGGTTGATGGATAATTACCGCTCAAAGCATCAATTAAAATCAGTTTCTGCAAAGCCATGCAGATTATCAGACAAGTTCATACTGACAACAGGAATATTCATATCATCTGATTTACAGGAAAACGGTGACCAGCTACACCGCATATTGATCGTGGTAAGAAAAGTGTTGGTTTTAAAGAAATACATGACAAGCCGCTGTTATTGAGCAATCGTTCATTTGTCAACTACATCAATCAGAAGACGGCAATACATACAAGGTTTTTGTTCTATCCCTTATCCCTGGTAACACAGACAGCACAGCAGCACCCAAAAAGCCACTATACAATCTGACCATGTGTTGAATCATATAAAGCAGGGGAGTTGAATCTAGTGATGAATGGTACATAAAGCTGAGGGATAATAGACAAGACCAAAGTTTGATACCCTGTGAAGGTGGAAACAACCCCACTAACTCACCTTCCTTCTCTCCTCATACCAGTTACCTATGAGTACATTTCTGTCATACTTCTGCTCAGTTTTCCAACCAGGTAATCCCCACTTAGCAGGGTCACTCATTGCTCCTATCTCTGGTAAGGCAGCCATGACTGGATTTAATTGCACTATCAGGGTTGAGGCCCACTTAAAACTGTTGCCACTTCTCCAAAATCAATCCCAACTGAGCACCTGTTATGATCACAGGAATTACATTAGTGGTTGCTAAGAAACAATGATTTTGCGCATGCGCAAATACAATACATTTGGGATTTCCAAAATGCACAGAGTTTTCTAATTGGGATTCTATATCAAAACTACCTGATTTTACCAGCTGTGTGATTGTAACAGACACCGATTTCCACAAAATAGGGATGCTACTAATAAAGTTCAAAAACTTTAAAGGAGGGTTGCTGTGGGCATATCATACTAGAAGCTGTATATCCAACCCAAGCAAATTTCCTGTCATAATACAATAGACTTTGACCCATAACAAGGACTACAGAGATCAATATCACATAAAAGGCAACGGCAAAGCTCAAACTGTAAGTCCTAATATGAAATCTGTGACTTATATGTATGATTGCTTGACTAAGTTGGGTTGATCACAAAGGTTTACCATATCATATACCTTATGTGGGCCGAGTCTCTGATTAAAGGCATCAACTTTATGTTCATCATGATTCTGTTCTCAAAACCTTCGTTGATCTTGAAATACATACAAAAATTCAATTTGCGATTCTTTGAACATTTCTGTGCAAACACCATGGCATCTAAAACACCTCACTTCCTTCAAACAACAAATTATATTAGATAGTTGAGCATTCAGTTTAATGACTTATAATTCTATAAAAAAAACCAGCTACACATGACGACAATATGAATCTGCTGTATATATTATACTATTTAAAGGCCATCAGTCAGGGGAGACAAAAATTATAACGGAAATTTGATTGAGGCACACTCTGCTTGCTAATAACAATCCAAATCAACAAAACCATCATTAAAACAATGGGAAGGAATATAAAGTTCACAATAAAAATGACAAAAAAATCTTAAATCTAAGGTTACTTAGGTGATATAATGGCAATTCCTGCGTTAAGAGTTGTCTCCTAACTCTTAGCACCTACATGTAATACACAATGACAACAAACGACTCTATTGTATCACCAAAATTTACATGAGTGGGGGCCAGGGGAGGGGAAGAGGGGGCAAATGTGAGCATCGTTTTTAATGTCCTCTTTACGAAATAATATGTAGAAGAAAGTTATACAAGTGTGACACTGGATACAAAAATAAATTATCAAATTAGATACAGTATTTTGATCTTTGAATGATCTTTGCTAGAGAACATTGAGTGACAGAGCGTTACGTCAGAGCATTACATCAAAACATTAAGTCATGGTCTATAATCAGCCTACACCATATGTTCATATTTGTAGTCAGAATCAGGAAGGTGACGTTTACAGCCTAGTATCTCATGTATCACAGGAACACAGGCTTTTGATTAGGGTCTTCTTGGCCAGGATCTTGTCTAAATTGAACTTTGTTATGTTGTGGTGCCCCTCTGTTTGTATCTCCGACTACGTAAAATGTTTTATTGCCTCCACTAATAGATTGAGGAAGACCGGGTCTCTGAGTTACAAACCTTGTGGGCAGCGTACTGTGCGCCCCTTGATGTTGAGGCTGAGCAGATGGACCAAAGTCTAAATTACTGTTCATGTTATTGTCATACATACCAGAGGAAAAGTCTCTCTGAGTATTTGGGTGCATTCTGATCGGTGGTGGTGCCTGGTTCTGACGACCCCGTCCACCAAATGTATGAAAAGCCTGGGTTGAATATGGAGGGGATGTTGGTGACGTAGTGTTTGACTGTGACATTGCATGGTTAGGCATGCGATGTTGATAAACAGGTATCCTGGAGACCATAGAATGTCCGCTGCTTGTTGGTGATACTAAATGAAGAGGTGCAGCGTAGTTCACAGGTCTTGTATTTACGGCAATATGACCAGGTAACGTAGCCACACCTGAGTTACCAGCATTCGCATTACGAGGTACAGGAAATGGTCGAGGACCCCCGGCATACTGTCGTGTGTAGCCAGGATTGAAGGCTATTCTATCATCAGGTGATCTCGGTGATTTTGGCATCTGCCTATCTAGATGTGTGATAGGTATCTGAACAGAACCATCTGGTAGATGGGAGTAAGCTGCCATAACCTCAGTACTAGCAGATCTAGGAGGTGGGGTGGGTGGCTGACGTGCCTTTGTCTCAACAAAGCTGTTCTGTGGAGACAGACCTTTGTTACCACGGAAACCAGCAGACCTAACATACATGTGTGAATTCTCTGCATCTATATCAGGAGATTTACTAATAGAGCGACTTCTGTCTCGATCGTCCAGAGATTGCTCCAGTCCCTTCTCAAAGAATGAGTTAGTACCGCCGTGAGCACCTGGTGGTAACGGCAGGTTAGTGTCAGCTGGAGAAGGCCTCGAATTATCCTCCTCTTCGGAGAGGTCTAGCTTCAGTTCAACAACATCTATACTACTCAAGTCACTGGCTACACCGTCACTATTACGGGGCGGTTGACTATGCCTCGCACCCCCTTCAGAGCTTGACTTCTGACGTAAATACTCAGCAGACAGAGTAGCTGCCGCTTGTCGAGCTGGGTCAGCAAAGTTAGTCTGCCTACCAGGATGAGGACTACCATTCATAGGCTTCACCTCTTCACCAGCCGACGACAATGACCTTCTAGAGTATGACTCATTGGCTGCGTTATTAGACCCCACAGAGCTCCTGCTGGCCTTCCTGGATCCTCTCATCTGTACATTAGTTCTGGGTTTGACAGCGACATCAGACTGAAGAGCCGACATGCTCTGGTAATCTTCTGGTGGTATGGCCATCACATGGTTATTCATAGGACTGGATGGTTGATTGTCGTACACACTAGCAAAGCTGCTCTGAGATACTAAGTGTTTAGGTACATTACTAAGACGCTTCTGTGCCACTCCGTTTGATGTATTTGATTGTTCTAAAGAGCTGGGGTTATTTACACCCTGGAAACAAAAATATACAACTTCACAGCAATCTTAGAGTAACATATAGCAAAGATCAGTCAATCAGGGGATGTTCTATTTGGGAGTGAGCTTTCGATCATCAATCAAAGGAAACAACAAGGAATGTTGAGGGATTGAGGCCATCGAGCCCCAACAATTTTGATTTAATCCAAAATAAACACTTTGGGTCACATGCGCATATGTTTGTTTAATATTCAGGCAGAACTAGCACAGTAAATAACGGTGACCCTATCCACTGAGAGAATCTATATTCCGGTATTTTAGTCTTTAGTCATACAGCCTTTTTTTGCATTATCGAATTTAATTGAGCTATGAAATATTAGTTTCTAGAATCTGTTTGTTCTCAGTGAGTGGTGAGTAACACACATTAGACAGGGTGTGGGATGAAACACAAGCGACACACGCACACAGACACACAGAGGTTACAATAATCGTGCAAACTTTTAATCAGAAAATTACGGTGTTACTGTGCAGTGTATAAGATTGAAGGGCAGAAAAAGTACTAGAGTTGTCCTCCCATTTTAAACTTGTTTGCAAAGGTACCAAAATAATTAGTTATATTCAGGTTTCAACTGATGTGACGGCAATTTCAATTATCAAAAGGCAGGGAAAATCAAATTTGTTTAGTATTAATTCAAAAAGCTATTGCAAAATTGATTATTTTGGAAAAATAGGGGCTGATTTTAAAGGCAAGAAGAAGGTTTGGGTTAATCATTACAGAGTAGACTAGTCTGAGAAGAGATAGCTAGGGATAGCGAGACTAGTATACACATGTCTGACAGCAGTAGAGTGGTGGGGACTCGGTCTAACCACCACTAATACTAGACAACTGAACCGGTGTTTGGGTGCATTACCTTTGTCACACTATGGCTTGCGATGTATATGCAGGAATGGTCTGAAGCAGAGCAATTGAAAAACAACATTCACATTGACTGTTTGTGTGTGGAGCTTATAGCAACAACAGGTGGAACAAGCAATCCTTCCCCCAACAGGTGGAACAAGCGATCCTTCCCCCAACAGGTGGAACAAGCGATCCTTCCCCAGTACAGCACAGCATAAACATGGTTATATTGACCAGCGCATGCTTATTGAAAAGGATATACCCGCAACTTTTGATGTCATATAGTGATAACCCAAACAGACATTACAAGTACACACAAGTTAGGGGCGGATAACTCATGATATAACAATATCAAAGCGTTGTGCCAAATACCGCAAAGCCACAAAGTGTGTAATGGGTATATGAACAGTTATAAGGTGAATATGGCTGTGCCTAACAAAAAAAACAAAACATTACTGAGAAAACTTCATCTGAAAATTAAACTAGGTCAGACTAGATTTTGGGAGTGTTGGGACTTGTTTTGGTCACCTTTGTTTCAGTTGCAGTTTTCTAGTAATGTAACTTAATGGATTAGGCAAACATGAGACAACAATAATCTGTGAATACACGGCATTACTAACTCTAAATCTAGCATTTCCAAGCTGTGTAAAAGTTAGCCAACCATCAGCAAACTGTTTGGGCACGAAACAAATACCGATATAAGTAAAGTGTAACCTTATTCTGGTTGAAAATTTGAGTTTTAAAGAGTCCCAAGAAGTTGGGACAAAGAATATGAGCTGGTTGTTTAATTTGAAGCTTGAAAAGACTAGACTGAAGCTAGTAATGGGGTGAGAAAAGGCCAATTAGCAAACTAGAAGCATACATAGTTTGATCAGATCATCATAGACATGTAGATAACTCGCCGGCACTGACATAATTGTCAGACCCAGTAGTTTTCATGTCTATGGCACTGGAAGTTGGATCAGGCTCAGCGTGATCAATGCTGAGACCATTGAGTATTGTCTGAAAATAGTCATAATTACAAAAGCCTTATGGTAAAATCAGCCAGTCATAGCTTCTCAGTAAACTCAAAAAAGAGCAAATCAAATGAAAAAACAAATGCGGAGGAGGAATTTCTTGGACAAGAAATGGAGTTTGAGCATTGAGCCAGGCTCTACCTATCACCCAGTAAAGCACAATAACGACATAGCTGGACGAGAGAGCGAGTGCCGGGCAGGGGAGGTAAACTACCCAAATCTACCAGTACACAAGGCTCAGGTGATCTCTCAATAACGTATATTATTATAAAAGAGTCATTGACAGAGGTATCGGATCTCGGAGCTGCCCTCCCCTCCCTTTATGGATGACGGTTTGCCTAATGAACTTTAATTTAATGGCTAAGGTTACCAAACATATCACTCAGAGGTTTTTGGCATTTTAAACCCAAAATCATATTATTTTTAAAATATCTAGTATCAAATATGTATGAAATGCTAAAACGTCAGCAAATTGAGACTTGTATCATCCAAACCCTTATTTTACTATTGCCATATCACATCTACTTACCCCCCCCCCCCACCTCCTCCCACTCATCCTACATTAAAACCATGTTTAAATGTAAGATGTTTATATTTACAAACAGATTGACTGAGCCTGGACCATTGGATGACACAATGTAATTTAATTAAACACATGACACAATGTAATATGGTATAGATGAGCGCTCATGCATTTAGTAGTATTTGTGTAACAATCAACATAACAACCAGGTAAACGTGAGACATACTGGCAGAGCATTTGCTTTCCGGACCACAAATTTTGTCAAAGAAATTCAAAGTAAATTCCAAACACTGCAATAATTGTTTGTGACAGGCAAAATACACCATAAAGCAGCAGCCCACAGCCTATATTTTCTATCAATGTCATCAGGACCATGATTGATCAGAAGGAAAGAACTTCGTCTAATCACAATAATTTTCTTTTTCGAAAATATTTCTTGAAGTAAAGTTCAACATTATAATGGTCAGAAAAGCAAACACACTTTGAGCGACTAGCCTGCCACCAAATATGCACATGGTGATAACATTCAAGGTTTGAAGGTGGAATGACCAAAATTTGAAGCATTCTCAGGATTGTTGAGGAAATAACATTAAATTATGAGACCATGCATGAAGAAGAAAACAGAGAAATTCTCTAAGCCTATTTTTTACTTTGATAACAGTGAACAAGTGAATTTTATTGGAATTGCGGGCCGAAGTGGAACAACATGTGCTGAAAGTCTAGGCGAATCATCAAACATTGGCTCAACAGACCACCATTTTGAGAGTAAAAAGCTTTCTCCATTGATGGGAAAATTTTGACTGAGGACAAATTCCATCAACAGCTTGATACAAAGCTGAAGTTCAGAGATTATCTACCCCTTATAATACTTATAATACTGCTGTACACTTTCATGATGGGAAAATAAGGAGCCTACCAAACTTTAGTTAGGAGTCAAAGCTTCACTTGACGCACATGTATATGTCATTATCACACATTAGGGCATAAGATACTTAACTATGTTAGCTAGTCTGTTATCTTTTATAGAGACAAGACTGACACAGCCAGTCAAATTCAACACTTTTTTCATGCATTCAAAATTCCCGTAATGCAACCATCTAGCAACGGATACAGGTCATAGATATTAAATCCTACCCTTGACCTGATCTCCATAGGGGCACAAGACAATCACATTGTGTGATATTGCTGTATGCCGACGCAGTGACATCAATGAGCGAGGTCTGAGATTTAACAAAAAGGTTGGGTAAGCTCCGCAAATGAAAGTGTTCAGCAGTAGGTTGAACCTGCACAATTTTCTCCAGTATAAAATGGGACTGTCATTTCTCGTACAATCCCTATTGGCTTAACAATTAAATTCATATCAAACCTTCTAAATTATCTACCGTTAGAACTTACCGTTGGTTGGTCATTAATATGAAGCTGAGCTTTCTGTCGCTGTATTAGCTCTTCCTCAGTGGGGTACGTCACACAGCCAAATGGTTTCTGAGGTATCTCATCATTTGTCTGTGGTCGGGGCGGTACATCGACCCGAGATCGCCTCAGCTCCTCCATATTAGCCTGAGGAGATATTGTACTTGGGTACATTTCATATACCGACAGCATTTTGATAAAGTAAGTCGGTCACGTTGATGATATATAGGATTTAGATATCATTAGGGCATTTTCACGGTTAAGTGAAAACGAGGCTATGCATGCCAGCCCGCTAACCAAGGGTATCACAAAAACATCTGATTGTCTTATCAGTATCAAGAACTGAAACACATACAGCTGTGTGCTGCTGCAGTTTGCAACACTCATGGCGTTTTCAGTGCAGCTTTCTATTAAAAACTCCATGAGTATATAGGAGATCTCAGAAATTTCAACTTTTGTGCAGTTATTTTCAGAATATGATCTTCACAATCAGGGAAGGACCTTGATGATACAAGTGATTATATTGATAGGTCCTTGTAATAGAAGGAATTCATTTGAATATATACAGTACATGGCTACACAATAGAAAAAAAAAATTTTACAAACTATTAAGAGTTATCCTCTCTCTGAACCAAAAGCTCAGAGAGTGGGTAACTCCCAGAAAAAAAGCATTAGATATTAACAGCTCTGGTACTATCCACAGTATCAAACTCACTTGTAATTCTAATAGAACAGCGTCATCATCTAGTCCAAAGTCTTTCTCTAGATCATGTTGTAGAAAATGTACAAAATTCTCCATCTGCATACTCAATAACTTCTCTGTGGAACAAAACAGAAAAAATTATTACGGGGGAGATAAGTCCGAATTAGAAAATCATTCTATTTCACAACATCTCACACTATTCCCAATTTGGTAGCTCAATAACATGAATGTAAACGCAGGGCATTAATACCGGCATGAATTTGACAGTTGACTGCAAGTTATCAACCTCAAGACTTGCTTACTAAACATTGAGAAGTGCATAGCCATATCCTAGACCTAGTCATTCATTTGCTTAATTTCATGGTATTTTCATTCGGCTGCGTTCCCAAATCTGTCACTGATCAACTTAAGGTTATGCAGTGAGGGAGTTGGAAACCAGACCACTGGCAGGTTTCCTTCCCTCAGAATGTTATCATGTTTTGAACAACTTGAAATTAGACGTTCCCTTACATAGCCTAAGAAATTTGCATTGTGATCACAATGACAGAGATGTGACTGGAGGGACTTCTTTAGAGTAGCGATGAAAGATATTCCATCATTTCCACTGAAAAGAAGTTAAGGTCATATAACCTGTTCTTTTTGGATAGTATCTACATGGCCCGGGAGACAATCACAAATCTTACTCACTCCTATGAACTTTGAAGATAGTAAATGCCATGGGTATAAGAATTCTCTCTCCGTCTAACATAAATACATCCCATAAACGTAACGTCAATGTGAACGGTGTCTGCAACAAAACAGAAACAACAACATAATCTCAGCGTTTAATATAGCTTATAATTGAAAGCTATAACAATTACACTATTTTGACTTGTCTTTGACAGAGTTTACCAATCAAAGCCATCTTATGTTATCTTATCTTACGAACAGCCTTTGCCACAGACACTGATATAAACTTGATGATTATATAGTCAGCATTAACACATACATAGGCCAGCTATGATAGTGGCAGATATGGATTGCTGTAAAGAGGGTCATGGATTGCACATTTACACTGAGATTTCACGAGTTCAAGCCTGATCATATCTCAAAAAAACAGGCTAACCAGTTTTATAGGCAGTTGGGGTAGGTGGAGAGGATGAAGATGGGGTCATGTATACAACATTGTCAACATAGCAAAGAGTCACAACATTGATGTGATGTATCACTACTGACTTACCCTGTCTAGAAAACACTGCATGAACCATTTGATGGCATAGAGACTTGCTGGTATCATATTGGCATTCTAAAATAGATGATAGGTAATAGTAAATAACAGTGTGAAGCAAAACTACACTACAATTTATGGCCTAGCTATGGGTAAATGGGAGTTGCCCTTCCTCTATTTCCTCAATGGATACAACTCTTTATCTCAATATACTGTCGAGTATGGCTTTGAGACGCTTTATGATCAATATAATGGCTAGTTAGGCGGGAATGTGGAATGCTGACCAGAAGAGTTATTTGAAATACTGGTTTACAGTTTTATCATTCTGTGAGAAAGGGTAAAGAAACTTGACCAAAAGCCATCTCACCATAAATTTGTATATTTTCTTCATATTTTTCTTGAGTACGCCTTCAAAGTGATTTTGAAATCGCATCAGCTTTGGAAAACCGGGAATAAATAAGCCTGTAAAATATAGATAAAATTTCAGTGTGGAACAAAACTATTCCTACTGCAATAATGCCAAGGAAACAGAAAGCCTTACCAATAAGATTTTATAAGATGTTATACCAGCATGTTTACTTCCATTCAACACTACCATGTTTGATTGTATATCATTCATGAAATGTGAGAGATTTCCAGAATCCACGTAAGTTGGTATTACAACATCAGGTTGTTTGTTACAAACAGCTCAAAATTAAAAATTAAATTCAAAAGCATATTACCTAGGATTGGGAAGTTTATAGAAGTTGATTATTGTAATGCTTCACTCAGACTTCCCACTCCTTTCCTGGGCATCATTGTTATCATAATTGATTGTTTGATGTATCGACTGATTAATTAGCTATCACAAACATTAAATGTTGCAAGAAAATGGTCCATATATTTCCTCATAAAAAGAGCTTGATACAAGTGTATGGAATTTCGGTTTTAGAAAAAGAATCTCATTACGCATGATGCATATTTGTCTCAAATCAATATAATATCTTTGCATTACTTACCATGCATGGCGTGTTTTTTATCAGTGAGAAGCTGAGATAGACCCCAGAATGCCTCCTCCTCATCCATATACATGAGAAGTAGAGCTGCTATCTGTGACATTCCCTGACAGTAACCTACCTCTGTATTATACATTGAGTACGCAGCTAATACATGAAATAAATGCTTCTGTCTGTAAATAAAGTCAACCAGATTATCATACAGTAGTGAAGAAAGACAAGGACAAACTAATTTGTGGGCTTGCGGAGAGGTGAGCCAGCATTATGTTGTGTAGTCCTATAAAGCTCCTTTGCGCAACTTTATTTTATCTCATTATCATGCATTTCAATTGACTCAATTTGGAGTTTCCCTTCTTTTGTAAAATAAGGTGCGTTTTGGCCAAATGGTCTGCATGTAGACTTACTTGATACCGAATCTTTCTCTGAACATGATGTGATTTCTGTAAGTTCTGTTGACGTCTAAGTCTATCTGTCTGATATCAGGTGATGTAGTACGGGCTCGCTCTCTCATCTGTTCATATACTCCTCTCTATAAAAAATATCAGACAGTGAGGTATTATATATATGTATATATATATATATATATACATCTCAAAAGAGACAGTGAGGGGATAAATATATATTTATACATATAAGCACCAGTATAATATATATATATATATATATATATATATATATGTCAATTTGAATTTAACTGGATAAAGACTATAATAACAGTCAGGTTGGCACAATAGAACCCAGGAAGAATCCTACTCCTTGGTGGAACGAATGTGGAGATCAGAATGTGTAAAGGCATGTCTAATATTGCATCATATCATCAAAATATAATATGAAGAGCAATTACTAGGATACTAACTGCCAAAAAAACATCATTGTATTAATAGACAGCAAAGGGCAATATAACATAATATAATATAACATAATATATAACTCATAAACAAATAAGTATTGTGTATAATTCTATTCCTAGACTTGTCCACTCCCTGACTTTAGGGGGACAACTCCTCAAATCCTCCGATAATTATCCAAAAAACACATTATAAAATGTATTATCATTACAGTCCTGTCAGTTAGGCTGCATCCTAGAGTCGTAGTTCAGTTAATAACCCTCAAAGAGTGCTGTCACAAAACATCAGAAACAGTATTGGAAATTCAATCCCAGTCAATAAGAAGCTTTATGTGAGCATGCATGGAAGATTGTTGATGGTTGATTGTGTTGAAATCTGCTTCAATGGAAATAAAAAACAAGATTTGTGAGATAGCAGATAGCTGCATCACATACCTGTGCTGCCTTTAAATCATCTACTTGTAATAATCTCTTCCATATTTCACCTCTCCATGAGTCGGGTATTCCTTTCCACACTCGATTTCGTAACTTCTCCATTTTCTGAATAGAGAAATACAAATCAACATTTTAATTATCAGTCATGCTGATAACACAGTATAGTATGATCCCTAAATGATTGAATAAATATTACCCCAGCATCGGGACATAAAAGTTGACATGTTTAACCTCAACGCTGGCGTAGGCTGTATTCAGTCATATACCAATTTTCACTGAAGAAGCTCAATAAAACTACCATCAACGACTATGACACTGTGATACCAAACGAGGAGCAACTGAAGAAACAACGCAATGTCAGTTAGTTCATTCAAATAAGATGAAGCCTTAAGAAATGCAGTTGTGAAGGCTTTAGTCCGCTTGTCTACATTCGTAGTTGCTGCTCCTCTACTGGTCACACTGCAGGTTCTCCGTGCGCCGAGCGTCAGAGGGGGTGACCAATGGAAGGGAGCAACTGGAATGCAGACAAGTGGACCAAACTTTATCTAAGTATACACAAACATGTTGGGGTCAATCTTATATCCGATGTGAGAAAAACTTATTTAGGGTTGAGATGCTATTATGAGCTGTGGCACTGTATCTGCTTGATTCCATGATAAGCTGATCTTACATGTTGAGTGAAGGGAAATGAATGTGACCGATTCATTTATAAATTATAAATAATCTGTAACAAATCGCTGACTGTTACTCAGTCAGAACAACTGACCTCAGGTCACTCTATTAACTCTATGTTTGTTTATCAGTCATGAGGAATTAAAATAAGCACACAAAACATAAGCAGCTCATGATGCCTGGCTGCCTACAGCAGACTCATAATATAGTACAGTGCACTCCACTTAATTCAAACCCCTGGGTCCCACCAACTTGTGTCCTAATTAAGCAGAGTTTGAATTATATGACATTAAATTTGTTGAAATTTGGATGACGGGACCAGTGTCATTCGTCTGAATTAACAAGAGTTCTGAATTATAAAGTGTGAAATAAAAGGATTACACTGTAACTTACAGCTGGGTGAGGATTACACTGTAACTTACAGCTGGGTGAGGATTACACTGTAACTTACAGCTGGGTGAGGATTACACTGTAACTTACAGCTGGGTGAGGATTACACTGTAACTTACAGCTGGGTGAGGATTACACAGTAACTTACAGCTGGGTCAGGATTACACTGTAACTTACAGCTGGGTGAGGATTACACAGTAACTTACAGCTGGGTGAGGATTACACTGTAACTTACAGCTGGGTGAGGATTACACTGTAACTTACAGCTGGGTGAGGATTACACAGTAACTTACAGCTGGGTGAGGATTACACAGTAACTTACAGCTGGGTGATCTCCTATATAGTTCTTATTCCACTCTTTGAACATTTTCTCCCATTTAGCTGTTCTTTCTCTCTCCTTGATCTTCTTCTCTGGGGAGTCGTCTGTAAGCACCGGTTCATCACTGAAAGATAAGATGGAAAAGATATCATTACCACCCTGTAGGTGTTAAAATAACCACATAATAGTTTAAGCGATTGTGAAAGAATCAGTTCTTTGGTATCATTCTAGTTTTCAGGTTTTCAGTCTAATTTAGAATAGTATAGCTCGGTTCATAAACAACCTGTGGCCCTGTTTCAACTGGTTTTCATTCAAATATGAGATAAAAAGGTACTTACGTCGTAAAAGATTTGTATATACAACCATAAAAATATTAAAAATCTAAAAAGGTATCACAAACCTGATTCTTTCACAATCACCTCAAACCTAAATTATACATATTATTGTGATACTATTGAAGAGGTGAATCAATCACAGCGCACGGTAAGTTCACACAATATGGCCACACATTCAACGTAAATAACCAAACAACTTACTGTATGAATCCATATCTGTCAGTAGTCTGGTATACTTTGAGTTCTGGATCCTCCCAATCATCTATCTGAGCTCCGGGATCTCGTCCCTAATGGAAGAGATAAATAGAGCAACATATAAACAACCTACACCACCAGTAGGTCCAGCAGACATTTTATAGCAACCCTAAAACCCAATACAGAATTCACATACCCTAGAGCAGTAAAGTATTCACAGGAAGAAAGTCTGCCAGGCTTGAGATAACAATCTTTGTGGCTACTCAACCTGATTACTTAACATTAACTTCCACCTTAGCTAAACGATATTGGTCTAGCTAAAATTAAGCCACCCCCAAACTAACCAAACTCAATTTATTATTGGGAGACTACTTTGACAATTTTGCTGGTTAAAAAAATCGCAAGGTTGAGTCACTCACCACATTCCAAAGAATGGGCGGCAAAATTGTGGGTGCCTTAAGGGGAGGCCACAATGTCTGAGCCAAGTCTGCTCTCAGTTTGTAGGCTGGTCTGAAAACGCTTTGGGGTCCAACAAGTCCCAGAAGTCAGTGCACTGCAGTAGGATTTGAACCCACAATCTTCAACACTTTCATACTGAAGACGAACGCTCTAACCAACTGAGCCACCTCCTACTCCTTGTTGTAGAAACGAATGATGCTTTGATCTGACCAACTATCAGTTGTGGATATCCACCATATAGGTAATAGGTCTACTTGACCACTTATAATTGAATGTTAGAAAAAGTGGCGGCTTGAACTTTCCTTGTAAGCATCTGAGAGTCTCAAGGGATAAATTACTTGGAAGTTTACCTTTAGAGAATTCATGTAATCAGTTCAGTGGCTCACTATTGAGTGTTGCATTGTCTTCAAACAAACACTATCAGACTAACTAGCTACCACTTATTCTAATGTAATGAGGGAGACTGATAGATAGCAGACTATCTGAATGTATTTAGGGGATAGGCAGTCTTTAGTAAAAGGTACCATCCTTATCTGAAATGGATGACACCATTCACCACTACTGATGTGACAGGTTTGTAGCTTCACTGGGTAGCTCCGTAGATCTTGGCCTAAACAAGTTTAAGCGCTTAAACTGTGTCAGGAGAGCTGGTAGTAGCATTTCATTATTGACCAACTTTGGGAAGTGGTTGATAATGAAATGCCACTAACAGCTATCCCGACATTGTTTATACGCCTGTACAGATCACTCAGAAATTTGAATTCCTTTGAACGTCAGCTATATGAACAGGTCAAACCGCTTCCACTCCTACAGAACCCAACCATGGGACAGAAGTACCCTATCCTAGCCTACTGGTCGTACTTACTATGTCATATCCTAACCTACTGGTCGTACTTACTATGTCATATCCTAACCTACCGGTCGTACTTACTATGTCATATCCTAACCTACCGGTCATACTTACTATGTCATATCCTAACCTACTGGTCGTACTTACTATGTCATATCCTAACCTACTGGTCGTACTTACTATGTCATATCCTAACCTACCGGTCATACTTACTATGTCATATCCTAACCTACTGGTCGTACTTACTATGTCATATCCTAGCCCACTGGTCGTACTTACTATGTCATATCCTAACCTACCGGTCGTACCTACTATGTCATATCCCAACCTACTGGTCGTACTTACTATGTCATATCCTAACCTACTGGTCGTACTTACTATGTCATATCCTAGCCTACCGGTCGTACTTACTATGTCATATCCTAACCTACCGGTCGTACTTACTATGTCATATCCTAGCCTACTGGTCGTACTTACTATGTCATATCCTAACCTACTGGTCGTACTTACTATGTCATATCCTAGCCTACTGGTCGTACTTACTATGTCATATCCTAACCTACTGGTCGTACTTACTATGTCATATCCTAACCTACTGGTCGTACTTACTATGTCATATCCTAGCCTACTGGTCGTACTTACTATGTCATATCCTAACCTACCGGTCGTACTTACTATGTCATATCCTAACCTACTGGTCGTACTAACTATGTCATATCCTAGCCTACTGGTCGTACTTACTATGTCATATCCTAACCTACTGGTCGTACTTACTATGTCATATCCTAACCTACTGGTCGTACTTACTATGTCATATCCTAGCCTACTGGTCGTACTTACTATGTCATATCCTAACCTACCGGTCGTACTTACTATGTCATATCCTAACCTACTGGTCGTACTTACTATGTCATATCCTAACCTACTGGTCGTACTTACTATGTCGTATCGTTTGACAATCTCAGAACGTTCTCTGGCAGCATCTAGTAAGGCTTTATCACTGTCGGGAGCACCTACAGAAAACAACAAATCATTACAGTGTAAATCACATTGTGATAATATACATGTCACTAAACAATACATGGGCCTACAGGTGATAAGAGCGCTAAAGAGAGTCAGGTGGAGACGGTATACCTAGTCTGAGCACCCCAGACTTTTGCCCCCTCCCCGCCCTACGACCCTTTGTTTTCCATTCTGATTGTTATGGTTCCTGATTTATCTGTCGACCACCTAAACTAGAGGGCAGCCATGATTAGGCTGGCCTATAATAGGTCTAATGTTCATTATTGAAGTGAGTAAACGGGTCCATTAGACAATAAATGACCAGCCGAAGGCTAATATTGCAGCAGCTGCCACTTGGCCCTAAATAATGCTGTCGAGATTGACCAAACATCTAGCCTCCTGATATAAAATGCTCAATAAGGTGGGATGATTAGGGGAAAAAAGTTAATCTCTACACAACCTGTTTATTACTGTCATAAAAACTAGACAGGCCTGATAATGAGCTGCTTAATATACTGTCACTTCCTGCTTTCCATTCTAATCACTCACCCAGTGAGATAATCACCCTGGTACGGTTACCATACAAGGCTAGCTGTATAATTAACTCTGTAATCCTCCCACTCCCTTTTTTGTGCACACAATGTCCGATAACTAATATATATTATTAGTTGTGTGGCGTACAAGTTGTAGGAAACTTGAAGCCTGCAGCTTTTATTTTACCCAATTACATATGTAAGTGAATCCACTTCAACAACTAAACAAACTCATGGAAAAACAGCCCCCCCCCCCCGCCGTTTGTGACAGTGTAGACTCTATGTGGCAGGATATTGTCCTTTGTGACAGGTGGCAACCTTTTGTGACAGGTGAAGGCATCATTTGACATAGGTATGCTCTATGTGACAGGCTGCGGCTCTATGTGACAGGCTGCGGCTCTATGTGACAGGTGATGGCCCTTTGTGGCAGAAGAAAGATGGGTACATTGTACTAGGATTATATGATCATAAGACTTACCCATGTTGAGGAATACAGTTCAAGGCCTCTTTTGCAGTTTCTTGGCAACAAGAACTCTACGGCATAAAAGCCGCCGAGTCACAACATTCTGTGGTAAGATCCTGTTAGTTTAGCAGAGTTATCTAATATATACAGTATGGTAGATCTGTGAGATGTAGTGATTCCGAGAACTTGAGCTTAATCCTAGTAAATTGAACTTCCAGCGGCAACTAGCAACTATCTACACCTAGATCTAAAACAGTGAAGATGAGACAGTTATTATTGATGAGACTGACAGGGTATAATTATAGTTTGATGGACAGGGTGTCATCCCCTGTATAATACGCAGACCTATACTAGGAACAGCAGCTGGTAATACTCGGTCTCTCTGTACTGAAGCCTCTCCCCCACTTAATGATGTCAAGTCACACCAACTAGTCAACAAGGGCCAATCAGCTTGTGACTTTCTTTGTTCGACGAGCTTGTACCAAGATTGGCAGCCTTTTCTGAAGTCATGGCTGCAGGTTGCTGTGCTGTGGAAGGATCAAAGATTGCAATCTATTTTATAGAATCAACTATTCTTGCTGTTATCAAGGCAAAGGCGTTTGTGATGCTGTGTTTGGAGTACCAGTACCTAGGAAATACATCGGGTGTCAAAATACTTTATACCAGGAACCGGCATTTGCCAGGTCAACACAGAGACAAAATGCATACCAAAAAATGTTACGTGTTTTGTCTACTTGTGGGCGTTAGATTTTCACAAAGTTTTGGAGAGCCCAGTCTAGAGCAATTGTTAATACACCGCCAGTATGACCCTTATTCTGGTGTATAAGCCTCAGTCATGACTCAGAGTAATTCCCTGGTGTAATGATGACTTCATTATTCTGAGTCAGCACTGAGAACAGACCAGAGGACACTCCCTACTTAGCCTACATGCTGGACCTCCAGACCAGACATATGCTGGGCACACATTGTAAGGTTTTACTACATTTACAGAAAGAAATAGGTAGCGGGATGCCAGTAGTTATCATCCCTGGTACTGCTGACCGCAGTTATATTATACAAATAGGCGCTCAGTTCCTGCTGCCTATATGAATTGATAGATAGCAGGTTTGGGTATAATTAGAGCAGCAGGCAGAATGTGAAGTCACGAAACTATCACCATCATAATTAGCCTGACTGTTATAACTGTTGACTAAAATATACACTTCAAAACAACTGTTGTACCCGAAGTTACTGATGGAATCAACGATTGCACACAACCTCTACATAACCTTCTTTGAGTCAAATTGATTTTAGGAAGTATTCAATCAGAGTGTCAAGCACAGAAAAATAGCCCAGGTATGAAGTATTATACAACATGCTATGATGGTCTCAGATCAGGAAGTGATTTCAGTCATCAATTAAAGCAAATAGATTATAAACCTTGTCATACTCAGTATGACTAACTAAACATACAAGTTACACAGGAGAACATCTCAGTCATACCACAAGTCCACCTACATGTCAAACAATACATCATCTACCAAGGCTAGAACACTGACAGCAGCAGCAGTTGTCAAAATTTTAATAGTTTGACAATTTTGGAATCCAAATCCACAGTGTGGCGTATCAGACCCAAATACTACCACCAGTCTCTGGAACTGGTAACTATGCCCACTATTACAAGACCAATAAGCCTGAAGCCATCTACAAATCAGCAGTCAAACCCAGGAAACAAATTCTGCAGGCAAAAGAAACAAGGCCTACAAATAGATACAATTAGTTGATGCAATACTGGGCTCAGTACCATTAATTCGATACAGCTAAGCTTCTACTCTCGATGAAGACTAGTAATTCAGGTAGGCCTGAGCTCTGAGGTAACATTGTAAGGAAGCAGCCATGTAAAGGGCAAGCAGACTGGAGCTTACTGAAGTATTAGGAAGGATTTATTTCTAGTTAATGAGTTCATCAATATAACAATTAACAGAGCAACTTCACAAACCTCCCTACCGCCCACTAATAACTATATAACCTTCTCAGCCAAGCATATAATAAATCCATGGCAAAGCCTGATTATCAATACGTTAGCTGCAATTGATTGATATTTCGCTACAAAAAATTCATTATTTTTCCAGTGGGTTTCACTAATCAGTTTTATAGATCAGCACGCTATTGACTTTGATGTACTATAATAGTATAGAGGCAGCTGAGGCAGCAAAATAATAATTGTATTGACTTTACTACATCTAGATAAGCAGCACATCCTGTGTATGTTTGTGTGTGTTAATATCATAGATGGATCTCCTTGCTACTTGGTCCATATGTTACTATAAAACAAACAAGGCTGACTTCTAAATATATCAGCCTATCATGAGTGTAAGGATGGTCTCTGTGCGAGAATCAAAAGGGGATGTCCAGGAATGCAAATAACAATTGCCTAGTCCTGGCTCTATTTTGTACCACCCTCAGTGAGTGTCGATGAGTGTATTCGTGGTAGTTGTGGGAATAGTTGTTGATACTCATCTGCCAGGTCATATTAATGCTGTTAGAATTAACAGACAGTCAGAGAAATTGAAATAAAGTTGAATTTGAGAAGTTTTTTTCTAACAGATGATGGATTGGGATTGCCCAATGATAACAATCAGGATTCCATCCTTGTTGGGCCATTCAATATAATTATCTTCTAACTAAACAATGGTGCAAACAGTACAAAGATTTTCTAGCATGGGCTAAGAGGCAGGCAACTTTCAAGGTGTGGTAGAGAGGCAAATAAAAGGAAAAACTACACTGTCACTGTCCTCAACATAAAACGGTAGACTTATCAAAAGGAAATGCTAGAATGCTAGAAGTTTCAGCATACAGTGATTCTGTAAGCCATCGATAGTTGACCGAGTTCAGGATAACAGAATACAGTGAGATAATGTTAGAGTGCTACACCTGTCTGCGCTGAGTGGTTACTGATAACGACAGGGCCTTGTGATAACATATTGAAACACTTTGTCAACTGGTTGTTATCTGGACCACCTTATCAACTTTTAACTAACTCCATAACATGACTAAACTACATCACTTTGATTGATAATACAAAGCAATCACCCATCTGAACGCTCACCCATCAACTCAACCAGCGGCCAAATAATACCAACTAGTTGCAAAACAAAAGAATCATAGGTTTGCCAAACAAGTTACAATGATTACATTGTGTAATATACTGGTGAGAGAGACCAGTAGAATAGTGGATGAAAACAACCACGGACCAGCGAGTGAGTCATCGCATGAGGGGAAAGTGATCTAAATTAATCAGACATCATTGTATCACCAAATCAGAGATTTGAGTTAGATAGCGTTGAATCACAGGATACCAGAAAAGTTAAAGCCGCAATTGAGCCTCACAAAGTAGCAGTTTAATCCCCAGTCGAGCGTATTATGATGTCATATACAGGTTAAAGTTATGAGTTTACAGCCCATCTGACTAGAGGGTTACGAAGTACAGGTTAGCTGTGTGTATGCACTGCTTGACCAAACTACACCGTCACCCAGCATGGCCATCAATCTCAAATAAATCATCATCTTTCTAAGGTTTCTTCCGCGAGTCAGTAAAACAATGATACTGCAAGCTGGAAGACATGATTGTTGCAAAAAATTTAGACATTTGTTTTCCTTTGGAAGCCTGTCATATCTTGTGAGCTACAATAATAGCATATAACACAGAGTTACAGGTTGTCACTGCAGAAAAATTCCTTACGCTGGAAATACTTGATCGAAGTATGTCAATCAAAGAAGCACTGCCAGCAAACTATCATTTCAATTCGGACTACAGGAGCCATATACTTGATAACACATAGGTGAGCCTAGTACATTGCAACTTATGGCCTTCATTCACCAGGCTCCCTCAACCCACAACCAGCAGAGTTACCTGCCTGACAGCTAAGAATAACATTGCATCGGGTCAAACCAATAAGGTTAACCTTCAGTATAACAGATAATACAAACATAGTGAAGCCCTGTAAAAACTACAACATTGCACCTCCTTGTCAGGTTAGCAGCGAATCATAGTGCTGGGTCACTACAGCATTTATACAATCTGACACAAATCAATCCCCTACCAGTGCTGATTATTTTCATATCGTGTTGCATGGTGCACAGCATGCATCCTCAAAGATCTCTTTTTTCATCATCTCTGCTGCAGCATCTTATTGTCATTACAAGTTCTCTAATGATCAGTCATATAATCGTTGGCCAGTTCAATCAATCAGTACACCACAGTCCATCGAAAGGGGTATTCCCCATGATGGAGCAGACAAATGATAGGTATTTTCGATGAATCGCAACAGCAGCATCTTCATGAGAGGCGCAGCCCTAACAGAAAAATAAACTGGCAGCAGCATGATAATGTAAGTGTATGTAATTATGGCAGCTTAATTATACTTACTACATACAGTTATAATATCAAGATGAGTAGATTTCTCAAGACTTCACAACCACCATATCAATGAGTATAAAACAATTTACACAGCAGTACTATGTCTGGGTAGCTTGTAGGCACTGCTGGGTAGCTTGTAGGCACTGCTGGGTAGCTTGTAGGTACTACTCTCACTTTTATAGAAATACCCTAGAGAAGTATTCACAGGAGGAAAAGTTAGCTATTTCACACAAGCCAGGGATAGCTAACATTCACTCAACCCCACTTCATTATATAAACACCCACCATAGCTAGTAGAATCTGGTGGCAGCTCACATTAATTTACCTCCAAACTGGCTAAACTAAATCCCAGCTAATTTACTCCTCTAGGGTAAGGTAACATGATAAGCACTGTTCCTTTAGGTGTGAAAGTTACCTGAGGGCCTCAGGACAGCTCACCTCTTAATGACATGTTAACTTTACTCCCATGTTTACTATATGCCTTGGGCCTACAGTTGTATTGAACATGCAGTACAGATTATGACACAAATACATAATTAAATACCATCTCTGTAAAAGAGGTCTAACTGTTTGGGTTCCTGCTTACTCTACAGAACTTTGACTATGAAAAATCGCATGTTAGATGACATGAATAAGAACAGGAGCGTCTATCGTAGTATAGACTCATAGAGAGAAGACTGAGAAGCCGCTCCTATAAAATCTCTTCCTGCAGTGTGATCTGATAGACTTGAGAGATAGACCCCACTGCACTGGACTGATAAAATGGATGATAGGCCACTCAGTCGTATACAGCATGTGTCTCTATGGTTATCCAGGTCTCAGGTCATAGAGAGTTGAGCTGAAGGTGAATCGTAGATGAAAACTTCTCGGCTTATGATATTCAATTCAACTAAAAGTTGTCTCAAGAGAACATCTCAGCCAGAAAACGATTGTTGACCGACCACTGGTATTTGGTTCCCTCTACTGTGAAATCTAACATGTAATGAGCATCAATCAGATAGACCCTTCTCTTGCTCTTGTCAAAACAATTTATAACAGATTTAATTCGATAACTGACCTCAGCCTTAACAACCTTGCCAAAAACACTTGACAATGAAAGTCTGCCCTTGAACCAACTCCCACAACTTCGAAGCTAATTAGACTACATGACTTATATCCATCATGGGCACGCAAATGAGTGGCCAATGCAACACTTTCACTGATGATGAAAAAGCAGATATATACTATATTACCACAGTTCAGTAGACATGGTCATGATTTAAGTATCATATATATATATATATATATAAGTCCATATCTGTTGCATCCATTTGAGTGATAGACTGCAACCAAGGAGTTTACTCCGTACTGCAACTCCGCCCTAAATATCTATCCAATGTTTTCATACCTATGTATGTTCTACTATATACTCAAATAGGCCTATGGTGTACATTGGAATATTTTCCTAAGTCAGCCAAGTAAATTAACCGACATTGCTGATGCCTACTACTTGCAGCTTAGATTGTCACTAATAAGTAAGAGTCATTGAATCATAATCATGATATTGACTGCGCTGCCTACTAAACTCTAAGTCAGAGGATGCTTATACTCACTAACATAACCAAGATATAACTAGCTAGGCCTCAACCTCTTTCATCCCAACTGAGCCTCATTTTATTCAGCATGTCTTGACAAGACAAGCAAACAGTAACACTAACTAACAGTAACAGTAGCAGTAGACAGTTTGCTTATGTCAACTCAAGTCTCAATCAATGTGTATTCACCCACAAAGCTTGTCAAGACTAGCTGAGAAACAGTGAGACACAGGGTTAGGGAAATTAGATTGCAATTTTATTGGAAGATTAACTGTTGTGTATCAGCTTGCCTGTACTATAAGGGTAACTGTAGGCTAAGACTATATACTAGACACTAGTCTAGCTAGAGCTACAATCTAAACTAGACTGACTCTAGCTAGTAAGTCTGGTTTAAATGCATAATTCATTGTCATATCTTGTTGGTTTACTCTACATACCTTGTCTTGAATGCGCACTGATATTAACTCTTCTTTCATAAGATACCCGAAATAGCTTGTTGGTTTCCAATTCACACAAACATACAAAAAGTAACAATATAGGATCGTACTTCTCACACAAAATAATCACCAACATCAACTTTTTTCTAAACAGGATGTTCTTCCTCTAGATGAGGCTCCACCCATAAAAATATCACGTGACCAAGTATACAATAAGGGGTTGCTTGATCTGCTATTTGGGCAGACAACTTCATAATTTGAATAATACTCACTCACAATACGAATAACCAAAGCAATAATCGACATTTGAGCAAAAATGCATTATATTAAACCAAACCTGAAGTAACTGTTCATCAACTATTTTCTATCTCAACCTACAAACAACATGTTCAACCCTCATGTGCCAATATAAAATTGGCCTGCCTTCTAGGCTACGATCGTGAAGATTGACCAATATCTGTCCAATTTAGGTATACATATATATATATATACTTTATTACTGCAGATCAAAGTCAATGACAAATAAAGACCATGCATAAATAAATGAATAAAACATAGCAGTCAGGTGTATTTATGGAAAATATCATTGTCCATAAACGCTGTCCTATTTATAATAGAAGGAAGGGTGATCCCGCGGGCTTCCAAAATTATTGTGCACGCATGATTCTCATAATCCTTAACCTTGGCAATATATCTAAAACAAAGAAGATCAAGATGTATATTTAGCTCTTCCAGCTTTAGTAATGAAAGTCTCTCTTCATACTCTTCCTCACATGGAATCATAATTCTGGTGCAGCTTTTGAAATCTCTCCACTTTGTCCTTATCATTTTGGGAGATGTGCGGGAACCAGCACGGGGCTGCATTTGATAAAACCTTTAATATTCTAGCTTTGTAAAATAAAATTAGTGAATGAGATCTCTCACCAGCTTTTCTTAGCTTTATAAGACCATGAAGAGAATGTTTGGTTTGTCAATGATATGGTCAACATGGGAGTGAAACTTCAGGTGCTCATCAAATATCACACCAAGGAGCCTCACATTTGGAGTGTAGAGTATTTCAGAGTGATTGATGTTATAGGTGTCAACGGTGGATGTTTTTTGTAATGTGAAGTTTATGGAGAGAGTTTTGTTCACATTCAATAGCAGAAAGTTATCAGTGCAGTACTGAGAGGTGTAATCGAGTGATCTTTGAAGGTGGTTGTTGTTGATGGTCACAGTTGCCCGATGAGCAGTAGAGTGAGTCATGAGACAGTTAGATTTTGATAGTGGATGGTATAAAGTTGTGTCATCGGCGTACTTAAGATGTGGTGTTGGTGGTGACACTAGAAATATATCTGTCCTGCTCCCTATGAAACAAATAGCCTCCTTTGCTACCACGTAGCTATTTGTTACATAGGGAGCAGGACAGATATATTTCTAGTGTCAAGATCATTAAAATCACCACATATGATGAAACGAGCTGATCTATGTATAGCAAGGAATTAGGCTATACTTGAAACCAAATGATCCATTGTATCATCTTTTATAAATTTTGATAGGTTCGAAGGATGATACACAACTTCAATAATCACTGGATTGTGATTAGAGTTAGCAGGGCGATGTAACAACCAGCAAGCAGATACATGTTGATAAGTGTATATTTGAAGGACTTTCGTATAGCTTCTCTTTGGCCTTATGGTCTAAACACACTTGAGAGGTTGCAACCTCAGCGGATCCTCAATGAGTTTTTATATACACATCAATCCTCTGAGGATCAACTGAGGCTTATATGTTAGTAATGTGACGTCATGCCAACCGCTCTACACTCCGAGGTTGCAACCGCTGATCAAACCTCAGTCCGCATATTCTGTCAACTACTGCGCTATAAATCATCATAGTTCTGGCCATATCACTTTCAAACTTACTTTCTAGATGATCATCAGATTTCGATTTGGCTCAATTCTTGTTATGAGATACAACAATAATAAATCCTGCCCTGCCCTCTCCAAACCTAATTTAATCCGGTTATTTATGATGGCTTTTTATAATAATAATAATATATATGATTTATATAACATTTAGTAAAATTGAATAGAACAATTATTTTTAAGCGTTGTACACGATATGTAATATTAAAATAAAAATGCATTTTCTAAAAATAAGCCTTTAGCAGAGAAAAATATAGATTAAAAGCTTATCATAAAACATTGATGCAATGAGAAAACTTGATGATAGGATAAATAAAACCTAAATGCCGCAGCTGCCAGAACATAAAACAGTTCAAAGTCTTTGAAGTAATATTTTTTTGCGATTTTGCATTTGATCATTCAATACACACCTAAAATTTCATATTTCAGTCTGACATTTGATATCCGGAGATGCAACTGGAAAGTTGTTCTTATCGTCTTGCTGATTTATGTACAACTCTCATTGGTAGCTGGTGAGTATGTATTTGAGATAATAAAAAAAAAATTATATGCTGTCATTATTTATCCATTTGAAATGCTTCACCGTTGTTCATAGTTTTGAAATTAAAGAGGCCTCCGGTAGCTATTTCATTCAAAACATCACAGAATAAGTTAGCCTAGTTCAACTTTAATATTTTATCACTTTTAATATACAAGACACTTTTCATAGAACAGTCCTCCTTGACAGTAATATTCTAAACAAGATCTCTTCATTAGATTTACCTTTTATTTTTGTGTGTGCGGTCTCATATCTTCAAATAAAAATTATATATAATATAACTGAGGTCCATTCCCGTATTTCACAACTGTGTTGTATCATTGGGTGTTAATTCAACAATGAAGGCATTCTGTTGCAAGGAGGGCTGGGTCTCATTGTAATAATAACACTATTTATGATCGGAAAGGACAAAAACAATAATAAACAAACTCATGTTTTTCGACAGATTTATAGATTTTGAAATCATCTTTCCCTGTAGGTATTGTTTTGAGGTGACACACAAGTCACAGCGTAAGATGATCTTTTGATAGGTAAGGAAAATGGAAAACACACTGCTGTCTTCTGCGGATCGAATGTTGATAATTCGATCACCTTCATGGATGTCAATATAGTGAATAAAGGAATCATCTTCATGCCAAACTCATATGGCAATCAAAGTCGTCCAGAAGACTGTACCGTAACTATAAGAGGACTTCAAAATTCTGTCATCATCTTTGAGCATCAACGACTAAATGCATCAAGTGGCCCGTGTTTGAAGAATAACGTCATCAGCAACAAGCACCAGGAGGGACCATGCCCTGAACAGAGGTTATATTCCGTTGGTATGATCGAAATAATATTGGAAGTAAGGAATATTTACCAGCCAGGATTTATCATAAAATTCAAAGGTGAGATAGTATGATGTATCTTACGACTGATTTCCACTGCATGCTTCTATCAATGAACTAAAGTTCATTGCTTCTATTAACTTTGCTATATACCTCAAATATTGGGCAACAAGCAATGCAGTTAACTTGCACATCGCTAACTTGTACACCATAAATTCTAAGAGGTTTTTAAATAACTTTTAAATTCGAATTAAATTTAGTTTTATGATTACCGCTGCTAATAACCTTTATTGTTCTATTGGATACTCTAGTTTATCCAGCATTCACCATGAGAAGATCATCTGTACATTCGATAAATGCCATGACACAGAGAGAGGGCTATATAACAGACTACTCCTTCTCACCTGCGGTCCGTGAGATAATTGAAGAAACTAGTGACATATTTGTGTATATTACCAACCTTACTTGGTCTGCAACAGTAACTTTCAACCTTGAATTAGTCAACACATCAGGCTCTTATAATCCTCTCTTCAATATTGATATCATGTTACCTGGCTCAATACAAGGATATTTATCCTCTTCAATACCACAACATCAATCAAAAATCATATGGAGAGATTCACGAGCAACCGTTCCTTCAGGATCAGATTCAGGGAGAAGATTTCTTCTTATTCTAGGGAGCATGTACGTCTGAAATACAAAGGTAGGGTGTAGGTACGTCAGCAGACTATTTGCTATTTAATTCAACCACCATACAATTGTGGCCTAATCTTCAGCTTCACTTACCAAATTTATTTGGTTAGCGTGTGAAAGTGCCAGTATATAGTTATATTATATGAGATCTCGGATTTCAACCAGCTTTCTGGGTTTGGGTTGCAGCATAAATATAGAAGTATAATGTTTCAAATGTTGAGCTTATATCATTACGGTACTGATGGTATTTTTATAAATTCATAATTTGTGGTCAAGCCATAAAATAAATTGAACAAATGACTGTACTTTATAAATTCTTAAAGATATGCTACTGGTATTTATAATTGATGTTTTATTCGACTGCAGTTGGGTCCTGTGCTGATACAACAGTCCCATATCTGACCAGTTTACACCGAACTCAATCCCACTCATCCCAGTATACAGCATTATGTGACGCAGGATATGAGCTGGAAAACAAAGCCAAATCTTTTACTTGCCATACCCAGCAATGGATTCCAGTTCTTAAATGTTCAAAATCAGGAACAGCTGTTTCGACTTCAATGCCACCAATACCAGGTAACATAAAATCTAATCTAATCTGGTTGTATTGCACACTGGTTGTATTCCTCAAATTTCGCTAAAAAGAAAGATTTCATCGCTAACCACAATCCTGATCAGACTTTACTTCTTACAGATAAAATTAGGACAGAAATTTAATACAACAGAGTGAATCTCATTTAAAAATTAATTTTAGAAAACAAGAGCAAAGAAGTACTTTTTGCAACACAAATCAACGAATCAGGAAGACACAACTCCGAGGTACCTGTGAAAAGATTAGAATACTACCATTACATTGTGATATTTGTTGGATCTACCTTACTCATACTTCCTCTCTTAGCTAGCAGTATATACTGTTCAAGATTAAGGTTAGTTACTAAAACATTTTTGGTCAAGTTGCATTCGTATATGGCTAAAATATAAGTTAGAATCTAGAGAGTTATATTGTTGATTGGTTTCTTTTGGTATATGGGCTATGGCATCTCCAGCCTGTCACCACACAAATAACATTACTTTATGATGGGATCAATATATGCGTGAAGTTCACTGGACTTAGTGTCCAATAAAAACGAGCTTCTTCAAATCAAACACTTCAACTTCTCTATTACAATTAAAACCAATTGATGCTAGATCTCTTGGTTTTAGGTTTGACAGTTTTTATAATCAAGAAGTGAAAAGTTCTCGTCAACTTCCCATCCCGCCCGCCATGCAAGGTAGGTAGAATCCAATACAATTATGTTGTAAGCGCGTGGTGAACACTGTACAAACCACACCTACTATTTTCTGAGTACGGTTATGTTTTGGGCCCGTTCATGCTCTATACATAACAATTTTATCCAACACAGATTAAATTTTGGAACTCTCTCCCTCCACATTTCAATTTCCTGTGGTTTATAGGATCACAACTAAATACAATTGACAAAGTTCAAACGAAATCTTGTTCATATCTTTGGTTTACAGAAGCTAAACAGTGATTGTATTTTTTACAATTGAACAATTAAAAATGACACAATATGAAAGGAAACATCCTCTTCACGTCACAACAAAATAGATACCAGCTAAGATTATTGAAGAAAAATAAAGTCTAAGTCTAGTCTAAGCAATAATACGAAAATAAAGTATTCCCCACTCTTCTCAGTGAGTAAATGTTTTTGCAGCCCATGTGATTTAAAAAGAGATCCCTTTTGCTTTTAGAAATTAACATCAATTGATATAAGTCTTTAGAGCAATAATCGCAGTGACATCTATTGCTAACTTTGTTGGTATAAGCTACAGGCAGGATTTCCTTACACAAGACTGTGCAGTCAGTATCGTCACCTTTTGAGTTTTTCATCACATACTGATCTGAAAGTGAGGAAAAGAATTCTGTATATAATATAAAATATCATATAGTTGATCCGCAGTATCCCAGTTAAGATCATGTTAGGAACATCATCTTTCTTTTGTGCCTTTGATTCACCAAGGTTATCTCTATACATTTTATTAAGATGGCTCACTTTTTTACCTAAGTCGTCTCACCAACTAGTTTGATTTCACGCTTGCTGACCTGCGATTTGGGCGCCACATTATCATATATCATAATTTATATTACTCAAAAAATCCCACTCACCGGATATTGTTCCGTCCTCACAAAACAGAGCAGTTGGATAAATATCTTGCAGATGCTTTTGCCCTGTTGAATTGCAAGTGCAAAATGCGAAAATCAGTGTGATTGCACCCATGAATTGACTCATTTTTGATTGTGTGAAATGATTCCAATCAACTAGGTTATAGAAACAAATGATTCAGATTCTAGACTTTGAGTTACTTATATGTCACCGATTCCAATCTTAATCCTCACTGAACCAATCAGAAACAGGTGACAATTCAAACCCAGATGAGTAAATGTTTCAATCCTCAGCATAATGTCATAACCTTAACAACTTAGTCTTAGTTCCTAAATAAGAAAATCTAGGGACCCAGTCAACCGAAAACCGACTGTCTGCGATTCACCACTAGTCTGGTATCTCATAACCGTGAGCGATCGGTGTTGCCTATTGCTTTATTTAATCATCACTTCCTTGGTTAATTCTGTCCTGATAAACTCTGCTGTTGATCAAGATTAATAGGGAGCTGACTAATTTGTCAGGATATTTGTCTGTTTTGTATGAAAATGAATATAATTGAACGGGAAGCCAAGATACATTTCCAGTACGTCATTCACATATTTTTGTTATAGATATAGAAGCACAAACACACGATGTGAACTCGACCTCTGTTTATGATGCTATAGATTCAACAGACCCATATCTAGACTACTGTACTATCAATGAGTGTGATATGATGCGCAACATCGAGCAAAGTATCATAAAAGCCATCTCCGAACAAATTAAACTGCAAGGTTCAAGAACCGCCGACAGCTGTTGAATCAATAAAAAAAACACCTACTTCTCTGTCCCCTAACCTGTTAGACTCTTGTTTTCGTGAAATGGACAAAAGGGGAACAAGATTCAATGGCAGCTCCTTTTATGCAGTGAAACCAAAAATTCTAGAACCTCAAATATCTGTAAGATCTACACATAAAGCAAAGCTACAGAGGTTTCCCCCAGCACCTTGTCGGGGAAATGACGGTGGAGCAACTAATTTTGCATCAACGGCACCAACTGAAACACACTGTCAACCTGGAAAACACAGCTCCAATGTTTCGGCAGCTTTGCCAGTTACGGATCACGAAATCTATCTCCGACCAAAGTCCCTTGATAAAGAAGTGCAAAAAATTTGTATGTATTGACTAATCATTCTTGTGAACAGCCATCAACCAGTTATGAATCAGATTCTGGTGAGGATAATGGACATCAGGTTATTTCAACTAACTCACCATCTTTTATACAGTATGAAAATGCAGAGAGTGTCTATGACGTATACTTTCTATAATTTTTTGCCTAAAAGTCTTTTTTCTTTTGTCACTGATCATTGTACCATGCGAACCTTTAATCTTATCTTATCTTATCTTATCTTACGTGAGAACAAAAAAGGGTGATTGGTATTACGTTGATTTGACTGTCTCACCGTGAAAACAGCGTCATTCATTTCCTACTTTGAAGTGTTAGCAGCTTAGTGGTTTATATGAAATGATTTGGGTGGTGGTTAATCCTGCATTGTCAGGAGGTAATTGTTATGTTAGACCAATGAATGATCATTTAGCATAGGAGCCGGACAATTTTGAAGGAGCACAGATGATCACAATCAAAACATGAAGATCCTCTTCCATGTGGATTAATTATTTCATAATCAAGGTATTAACCAACTTGCGTAGACATCCCTCACTGAAACATCCTCATCTGAATTAATCAAGTTCCCATCGATCCAACATCTTTGCTGCCTTTGAGGGGGAGGAGAGAAGCTGGCAGTTATGAAGACCATTTCTAACAAAACAGAGCTGAAAAATGTTTGTTTGTTTAATTTGGAACTCTCTCTCCAGAGATGTTTACAGATAAAAAGAGGTGCAAGCATCTAAGAATGAAAATATAAACCCCTTTGGATATGTCAAACAGTGAAATGTTAATAATGAACAAAAAATCAAGTATTTTCAATTAAATATACTTCGGGTTTGAGAATATCGACTGTCCTCGCTTTACAGTGCGGGATCTTTAAATATGAAAGTTGAATGCAATTAAAAGTTTAGATTGTTTTATTGTCAGTATGCCATAGATTTTCCTGTTGGCTGATTTCTTGATGGAGGTGACATGGTCGGAGAACGATATTCGAGAGTCGAGCACAACGCCTAGAAGCTTAGCACTGTCGACACAAGCTACCTGATGTTCACTGTTCATTGTGAGTGTTCCAGTCATAGCCAGGGATTTCTTAAGTGCAATATTGGTGTTGTCAGCGTTTAAGCGCTTATTGTTGATAGTTGCCCACTCATGGCATTCATCGATTAATCTCTGTCCGACAGCAGATGGCACTATTTTTTGTGATAGTTGTGGCTGATTTTGTGAGTGGATTGAAAGCTGTTGTGTCATCAGTGTATTTTATCGCAACACCGTCGCATACATGACAAGTAGCCCTATTTGGTAGGGTAACACCAGATATTTGGACTGATTACCTATTAGACCAGATGACCCTATAACCACCCCGCTTAAGCACCTAAGAGCTTAGTGAAATGTTATTTGCATAGTCCGCAAGGTGATGCACCGCCAGATATACTCCTGCAGCACCCCCTCGGAGATCCGCCCGCCTAGACCTGCCCATACCACCAACCACTCGAACCGAACTCCGATCGAAGTGTCCGCTCATTTTCTATCATAATGTTTAAAAGTCACTCTCGATTCCACTTTTTTGTTTTTATATCAAAAGATCAATAATAGATTTTAAATAATTTTTAAAACCTCTAATCAAATATAAAGCAACTATATACATAGAGCCCAGCCCACCAGTCATGCATGCACTGTCGGAGAATGTCAGAGACTTTGAAAAAGCTAGCTAAAGCGTCAGGTCACACAGTGTACCTACATTGGAACGTTAATTTAGATAGATTAGATTAGATTAGATCGTGATAATTGCTTCACTTAACTGAATGTTAAAACTCATATCTTCCATTTCAACTAGTTATGTTATGGTTATGGTATGAAACACATTTGGTGTTGTGTGGATTTCAGAACTTTCTATTTTCCTATGCACATAATTTTCACTGAATCCTGCTCATTTAAGAAGTCACAAATTAGGATTTATTCACTTTTTATGACTTCAAATTTTACTTATATATTGACCAAATTCTTACATTCTATGATACAGTTTATTCCTTTATTCTGGCTGGAGCCAAGAATTTAACTGTATATGTGTCAGCAAAAGCCATCTATTGTGACAATACCTTAACCAAATTTAACAACACACATACAACTGTTTCAATCTACCTAATCTTGTTACATCTTGGCGCTATTTTCAGGGTTCTTCAAGCCATTGAACTACCTCCTGTTCGCACTTAGCCTGCAGGATTAGTTTGCACTGAGGTTGATTAAAATCAGGTGTCTGATCACTCGCCCATCCCGAGGCATGGGCGGCGAAATATTAGTGCCTTAATGGCACGGCCGCAATATCTGCGCCAATTTGCTCTCTGTTTGCAGGCAGTTCGGAGCACACCTGGGGGCCAACCAAGACGTGACAACTCAGTTGAATCTAGGCCGAATGGAAACATGGTGATTGTGTCATTGATATAGGGAGTGTGAGGGAATTGTAGAGACATATCTGCCTTGATAAGCAAGTTTTAAATTTTCTAAGATGTGGGATGTTATCATAAATGTAAATATGAGTTATGTGGGTAAGACCAGTGACTGCTTACATCCTACATAATACATAGATGGAGTGATGCTAACTTGAGAAGCATAGTTCTCACTGACCAAATTGGCAAACCAAAAGTAATCAGTCATTCTTTTTCTGCTTTTCCTCTAGTCTAGATCACAATCTTATACTCTTTGTATAGAATATATTCAGGATCAGGTTTTTTGCCAGCGACAGCCTTCTGATCTTTTCAACCACAATCTACAGTTCAAATTATTTTGATTTTAGATTTCACCCTTTCTAAGCATTAAAAAACAACTCGTTGAATAAAATTCCGGTCATCTTTGGTTTAACTTGCGAAGGTTAAGCGCGCAATACTCACAAAGATTTGTGGCACAGCCCTAAAATCAACAGTGTTTAACTTCTGGGTCAAGATTGAGGGGTTTCGTCTCTTCTGAGCTTACTGATTATCTCAAAGATTAACTTCACCATCTAATAAGATACAGTTGATGAGCGTGAACCAGGACACAGGATCAACAAACTTTGTGCCTATGAAGAAAAAGCCAAGAATTGAAGCGGTGAGGGGAGTTTGTTGATTATTGATTGTTGGGGTTTTCAGTTTATTTATGTTTTGAATCACAATGGGATTCATGAGTCTGTCAGGTCACATAAGTCTAATAGGCTGATGACAGAGATTCAACCTGTAGGTTTTGCTCTATACTGTTGTCCGATGTCAGGCATTCATGTGTCTCTTGATGAATGTTCAGAATACTGTTGAATCAATCTGTATAAATTGGAACAGAGTGTATACTTGTTGATCAGATAAAGCAACATACAATGAAGTTTTCTTCCCCTTTATACCATGTGGGGACAATCAATTTTTTCAGGCTGAAAGAGCATTAAGAAAATTTCGATTGACTTACTATGCCATACAGAACATGATGAGTGTGCAGGGAAAGTTGAAGTAAAGTGTGGCCTGTCTGCGCTAGCCTTATGGTAGTATTGTTACGGTAGTAAAGTAATCAAGATAGATTCACTGAAGAGATGGAATTATCATGACTTTGATGGAAATATCATGATGTTTTTGTTGTTTTTTTAGTCTCAAAGATGTCTCATCCCTCATAGTTATGTAAAAAACCTCGTTTAATATATCAAATTTAACTTATCTTCAGTCTGTCGGCACGATTTGGAAAATATCTCACTGTTGAAATGATATAGACTGCTCATGAAAGTAAAAATGTAAACGAAAAAAAAGATAAAATAAGATTTGTTTTATAATCGATATATTGGTAATGAAGAAATCTGTTTTAGCAATTCGTAGATGTGTGGTGAGTCAATACCCAATCAAGGCTCTCAACCGCTCAGATTTAGCCCGAGTAACTCAGGCAACTCAGGTTTTTAGAATATGAGCTTAAAACCCAAATTTCTCCTCATATTCATCCAAGTTGGTGAATTCCGGAATATACATTTAATTTCTATAAACGATCTAGCTGCTTATAAAATATGTAAACTGAAATATCGCCCTAAAAACCAGCAGAATTAATCTGCGGAGCCTGGAATATGACTCTAGGTTTCTGCCTCCAGACCTTTTTGGGAAGGCTTGCAGAGCCCCAAAATTCTAGATTGATCATGCACGGCGTCTTGCGCCTTCAATGTGCCAATTCGCGACATGATATTGGCAAAACTCAACATTTAGATCCTCCCAGGTTGAGAGCCTCATAGCCAAATTTACCTATCTGTTGCCTCCCATGTGTTATTTTTGGACAATTTGATGCTGATTTTAACTGGAATATAGGGTGACCACCAGAATGGTAGTTTTTAACCTTTTTTCATGTGTAGTTCGGAATTTTCTTCCCCTAGCGATGGTGGAGAAAATTGATTTTCATCGCTTTGGAAAAAACCTACAACTTTATTTTCATTCACTCACCAAACAAAGTTGGTTTTCTGTATCATACTGTGGTTGCATTGATGGGAGTTCTCTTGTGTTTAAGGATTGAAATACTGGAAAATCTACTGCTACCACTGCAAAATTATTCCTAGCCTTTTAAACCATGTTCATATGTCTAGCTGACACCAATTTTCATATGGGAGAAAAGGATACAAATGGAACAGATGTTTTCACTATATGCTAATTACAATTTATTCGGTCCCAAAATATTTTATGAATTGTCAAATGCATATGAAAGGGTTCCCTTGCCACTTTATTTGTCCACAGAAAAACCATAACTTCTTATCATCTTGATTCTACAGTCGACAAAAACCTTTGAACCAACAATATCAATCACCGTTCAGACGCAATCAGTAACTACAAAAACATTCTCGATTCTGAGCACCCAACAACTAACACACGTAGTGAGTTACACCCAATTTCAGCTATCACTTTTTGGTTTACTCAATGAGTTATTTGATGTAACAGGGGACTTTTTTATATATTTTCCTTAATTCCTGAGGTTCTTCTAATGTTAAAAATTCCACTTTATTTTTGGTGCTAGAAGCTTTTATTTAGATTCTGGTGAAAACCATCAAGGAGGAGTGCCAGATTTTGGCTACTTCAGAATCATCACATTATGATAAAAATACCAAAATTATTGGGGTTTCATTGTCGATAACAACATTTTCATTTCCAACGGCTCAAACGGCTTTATGCAAGATCTTGTGGCACTCGACTATCAAACACTTCAATAATTGGTGCACTTCTTGATCTAAAAGCTCTTTAAGATTAGGAACGGTTGCTGAAATGGTCAGCCTATTTAGCTTACGGTTGTCTTCTGTTAGCACATGCCCTTGAGTCTGCAGTTTGCTGTTTCATTACTGCATGAGCAAACTGTCATGCTTTTGATTTGAGTCATATATCTTTTTCTGTTCCAGAGCCTGCATACCTAATGTTTAAGATAAATGCTGAATCAGGTGCCCCCCAAAAACAGCATCAACTTAGAGTTGTTTTTGTTCAACCATATGTTTAAAGAAGATCGCTGATCACCATGATATCTTGTAACTTTGTTGCACGAAGAGTGCTGCATAGTACTGCCACCATTATGAGCAAGAAGTGTTTGTCACATCATTTAGAATTTGCCTGCGACAGACTGTCAAATTATTTGCTGTGTAAAGCTGTGCTTACAAAGAAAAAATTGTCCGAAGAAAAAAAAAATCCTATCAATTGGTTGAAGTATAAGGTTGAGACTGTATAAGATCATGATGTGTATGAATTGAGTATAAGGCCAATTATAGATTAGTTTTAGATTGCTGGAATACTGATCACATTTCACATACAAAATCATAATTCAAGCAATTCAAGGATGTGCATGAAGCTTATTCCTATCTTCATCAACAGTATGAATGAAAGTCACAAACCTGCAATATCAAAACATCCAAATCTTAACACAGGATTCAACTGACAGGTAATTCCTTAATCTAATCAGCCGCAGCTATTTTCATCAAAGAGCACAAAAACACAGCTGGAATTCTGCTTCAAAAGTGTCACCAACAATTAAAGTTCAATCTGCCTAAAGACTTTGGCTATAACACCCAAGATTATCTCTTTTTTTCTAATTCTCTAGACATGGATTATCCCCTCCAGTATTTCAAATACAGAAGGGCCCTTTTATCTAATCACTTAATCCTGGAGCTGACTCCTCCCTGTAAAAGTTTTTACAATACAAGTTTTGAAATTGTTTGTGAAGTGGCAAAAACTTAGGAATGAGAATCTGACTACACCCATACAGGAATTTTCTTAATCCCATTCACAATTCTGTTTTTGCGGAAATCTGAGCATGCCAGATGTGTTCCTAAGAGTATAATCCTCTGAGTTATAACAGTATAATGATGCTAGCTGTAACTCAATCAATCAAGCTTGTTACGTATGTTTAACTGTTTTGTCCCTATACTACCGATGAATGCTACTTCAGGTTTCTGTAGAGTACAAGGGGCATGATAAGATCTTAAACTGATTGCAGGTGGTTCATTCCTGATCTGAATAGTCCTGGCTTGGTTGGCTGACCATCCATCAGCATATCAGAAATGGCATATTGGCACTAGAATGTTCTCTTGACCATAGCAACCTATGATTTTAGCTAGTTAACATCAGGCAGCATTTTAGTGTGGTAAAATACTACACAACCCACCCAGAATATCTACTCAGAAACAATCATTAAACACATCAAAAAATCATTTATTCCCTTCAAAACTTATGGTCTAAAGTGGTTTCAATTTTTGAAAGGTGGATCTCCTCCTTTGATAACAATCTGAATTCTACCTTGCCCAGCCTTCAACCATTGTTGGCGTAAGTTATTGAACTGATGATTGGCAGAGGCATTCACATACATGCATAACTGCCCTAAGACAGTAGTTAATGGACAATTAGATTAAGAAACTGGCACTCAAAAAGCATTTAAACAAGCTCAATTACCTATTAAACACTAATGTGACTGTGCGACCTACCACCGAAAAAGGCGATGCCAATGTTTAATCGCATATAAACAGATTTCCAGTTATGAGCCAATTTACTGCTCAATGGTCTTAGTACCTGGTGGCACCTTAGCATTTACTCTGAGATTGAAACATAATGAATTCACTACGCTCTTAGTTATCTGTTGTAAGATCTATGTTAAACTACATGTGCAACAAAATGGTGGATAAGCCGACAATACTGTTGTTAATATTAATACGACTGATGTTAAAGAAGCTCAATAGGATTGGGTATACCAAAAGGTGAAAAACGGCAATGAAAAGTGGTTAATAAAAATGTTGTAGCAACAATATAAGCATCCTTCACAAAGTTTCATCATAGAAGCCTGTAGAATTAAGCAAATAACTCTTACGCTTAATTCGGAAAACACAAAAATAAATAATCCCGAAACCTAATGAATTTGACATTCCACTCATATTAAAGTATCTGTCCTGGGCTAGTTCATGTTTCCAGCCAGGTCAAATACAATCCGATGCTAGTTTTAAGTGTTTAGGTTTAAGGGCGGTGGATTCAAAGGGATTTATGTTGATAAAACAACCTTTTACAATGTCTAAAATTGTTCAATCAGCACTCATTAAGAGCCTATCTATATCTGGAACTGAAATGATTAAGGTCATAGATCATATTTTCAACATTGACATGAAGTACAAGAAAAAGACTGGGAAATAGTATTTTTTCCGAACTTGAATAACATTAATAATTATGTTTCCTGCTGTAATCTAGACTAACTGAATGTATTATGTAGCGCTGTACAATAGACATTTTCACACAGAATTGAATAATTGAATCAATATCAGTCAATGCACTTGCTGTTTGAAACCAAGATTCAGTCTTCCTTATTTTGATGGAATCTCTGTGCTGTTAACACATACTAACCTATAAAAATCTCCATAAATTTTTGAAATGATTAACAATGGCTTGTTAGTTGAGCGTAGAGCTAGATATAGAATTCAAAATGTCCATAAATTTGTCAATATGTCAGGAAATATTAATGTTGTGAGCATGAGTAAACCTGGTAAGATATACTAGCTATACTTTACATAACTGCAAACCTGAGAAAAATCTTGTTATCTCAGACTCAAACTTATTCAACCCTCTTGAGATTTCTGTGATGTGATGTGATTTTCTCCGTCACGGAAGCAATTAAGTTATTATTTATGTGAAGAAAACTATGACTTTGAGTTGTGAAAGCAGTTTGTGATCTTGAAAACCCGACAATCCCCTTGTAACTTTGAAGTTTCTGCTCCATCAGAACAGGATGATATGTTGCAGGACCCAGGTGGCTTGCAAAATGTAGGCTGCATAGAATTGCAGCCACAGTCGGTATTCTTAAATTGAAACAAATCATCACTGATTTATAGACTTCCGTATAATTCCATAGACTATTTGATTTCAAAGAAGATTACAAATTTGGTGACATTTTTCAATTTGAAAAATTCTCTCCCAGTTGCTGAGATGCTCTAATTGAGAAACAAAACAGTTGCCAATTTTAAGTCAATATGATTGTCATAATGAGAGACAGAAACAAGCCCACACTTGACTTTGTGTCATGTCGTTACGTTGTTGCCAGGTTGTGCTGTAGAGGCGTTTAAAAAAGTTTCTCTTCTCAAAATAGAATCAATCACATTCCAGTCACCCTTCAGATTCAGTTTAGTTGTGATGATGAAATCAAAAACAGATTTACAATAGAATGTCTATGTCTTCCTGTGATTCTGCCAATAAGAATAAAGTAGTATATTGAACTTTGCAATTAGCATAAATTTCACGTAACCACGATAAGATCATCAATGATTTACTTTCGAAATCGAAATTAATGACCCTGGAATATGGCAGCCTACACCCATTCAATCTGCTTCTGTTTTAATTTCCATCATAACAAATCATCACATCACAGGTAGAATGTTGTATTAAAAGTTTAGATACTGTTACTTTGCTGTTACTTTGCTGTTACTTTGCTGTTACTTTGCTGTTACTTTGCTGTTACATTGCTGTTAAGTTTCTTGTTTACTTGTTCTTGCGTTGTTATTACTTTGTTTGTATTTAATGTTACTAGGACTAAGGGCAGGTGCCTAAAAAAGCTATTTGTGTAATCAAAATGAACCTATAACAAAACACCTGTGTCCTGTTATTGGCCCGCTCAACCTCAACCTCGCTCAAGCTTTTCTCCCATTTTTCTCTTTTTCCTTCTGCTCCTCTCAATTAAAGGTGATAAAAATGATATTAGTATATTACCACAGAATGCAGTAATGTTAATTGCTCAATTTCTGCGCTGATTGAATACATAATTTGTTGCTGGGTCCCATATGGTTTGGCTAAAAAAACTAAGAGTGTTTATGAATATATTTCACATTCCTTGCTCACACCAATGCACTTCATCACCTTATCAGCTTATCTCATCACGAAATGTTTTGATCCCAAACTCAGCTCAGAGCAGAAATTAAAATTTTTTCCTGCTCGTTTACTGTGTCATCGTGTCACACAAAAAATTGGATGCGTAAATATTTTGACAGTGATGTATTATTCGTGGTAATTAAAACATCCACAAGATCGAGAGCTTGTATCTATTTATGGGACAGTTGCTTTTTCCTGTTGGCTAAGAATTTGCCGGTTCCCTTGCCTGCACCCTAGCAACCCCACCCAACACTTGTGACTTATTTGGCATAAGGAGGTGATTTGTCTCATGCCTGTCAAATATGCTGGCACAGGATTCACAATCAAAAATGTAAAACAGTTGAAGGGGCGGGACAGAAGGCAGTTCTCTGCTTGATTCAAGGGGAGGAGCCACCAGACTCCATCCACAGTTCGATTATTGATAAGTATTGGAATTGGGTATTGGTTGTTATTCTTTGGTTAACAACGTTCAGCGATAGACACACCATCACACATTCAAGGTTAGTTTAAAGTCAGGCAAAGTCAAGTCTTGTACAAAAATAAAATCATTGGACTCAATGTCATACAACTTTGTCGAATATTAATTTTTGAAATTAAGCTTCATGTATCTTGATATTATTTATCATGATAGAATTATTGCTGACATAATGCAATAATTGCAAAGTCTTAACTAATAATTGAGGGCATAAATTCAAAATTCATTCTGGGAGAGCAAGAAAGAAGGTAAACAACATTTATCGTTATTATTGCAGATGGTGCAGTTTGGAGATAGAAAGCTTTCGACTATGTCAGTAGCTATTACATGCACACTATTCGTCAGTGTAGTCATCTCTGGCGCCATATTCGGTACATACCTGCTTAACAAGCTCGATGTTCTCGAACAAGAGGTGAGAATTCAGCTCATATTGGTATTATTTTATATCGGCATTTCTATTCGAATGTAAATCCGTGATTTATTTTGATTTAGACTCCAGATCAGGTCCTTGGAGCTTTCTAATCTCAGTAAATCTTCTTTATTCAAAAACACTTACTCGTCTATTGTAGCTTATGGTTGGTAATCAATATGATAGCTCTGGCCATCAGGTTTCATTTCAATTTTGTATCCTGCATTCTATTGACAACCCTCAATCCGCATTAAAGGTGACACCTGTCACATAGTTGGTAATATCAGACACACTTTACTCATCAATGTCAATGGTATACGCTCACTTTAGACATAGTCTGGGACAAAAAATATCATCAATCATCACCTGCTGTGTAAAGCTATACTTATTTACATTTACGATTAATTAAACACCATGACAACAATCTACAAAATCTTCAAAAAGCCGGAGATATATGTTAGCATTCTACCACTTTCTAGCATTGTCATGGAGATAATGATCTATGTTAATTTTGATCAAAGCATGCCGAAAACAAAAACATTGGCTTAGTTTCCATGTGGATTGTTTTCTCTTTTGCAGCTCGTCGAACTCCACAAACTACCTGACGTCGATGTTAATGTAAGTTCTGAGTTAGTTGTTTCCTGTGACTTTTAGCCAGACAAATAATGATCTTCTTTTTTCTCCAAATCTGTATGTTTTTTGATTATTAATCATTCATACATTTTGATAATTTTGTGTGCATAAAAAAAATTTCTACAAGAACATGCATTGATAGATAACTTTCTATTGCTTCTTCGTCTGCATTATACTCATGGTTTTCATCAAACCTATTTTTGGTAGGAGGTAGCACACAACCTGAAGAAGAGATCCTATGGTAGCAGCTCATCATCATCATCCTCATCATCGTCAGGTTCAGCAGGTGGTTATGGAAGCAAGTGTCCAGCACTCTGCCCAGCCGGTCCACCAGGACCTCCCGGACCTCCGGGAATGGAAGGAGACCTTATCCCACCACCAGCAGGTAAACCATCGAGTACTATAACTAATCAGATGCTATTAGCTTTAATCAGACTAATAAGGAGAATGTTTAGGGAGTAATGTAAAACACTGAAATATGGCTTGTCTTAAATCAGTATGTTTATATGAATAATTCAGGGAACTTATGTTTGTAAAATGTGAACTTAATATCTGTATTGACTTGTCAAATTATAGGAGCCCCAGGACCAAAGGGACCAATCGGTGATGCTGGAGCACCTGGATACAATGGAGGCCCAGGTCCAGATGGACCCCCAGGACCAGCTGGCCCAGCAGGCTATGGTACACCAGGACCAAAGGGACCTAAGGGACACCCAGGGGCAAGAGGAAGAAGCTACAGAGGATCTAAGGGAGAGACAGGATCAGTTGGAGCACCAGGTGGGGGGAACTACTTATAATAACATTTAGCGGTATTACTGTGATTTCAATGTCCTCAATTATTTACACTACATCATGTAAATACTAATTCAAAAACTGATAGCTTAAACTTTTAAAAACTCACAACAATCTCACAAAGATCACTATATTTTTCAAAAGCATCTTATAATAACAAACGATGTGTTTCTTATAAAGGCAAAGACGGATACGCAGGAGCCCCAGGAATGGCTGGAGAGGACAACTTCTACCCAGGACCATCAGGTTATGCTGGTATTAAGGGAGAGCCTGGTATGACAGGACCAGCTGGAAAGGTTGGATCACAAGGAAGAGTTGGTGACAGAGGAAGAGTAAGTACACAGCAACAAAGTTCTGATGATTTTTAAGCTGTGTGATGTGTGAGACCATCTGAAGACAAATCATGCTTCAATAATGTATTTATTAGTTTGTTTTGGGAATGGTAAATTTATGTATAATAATCACCTTGAAATAACTGCTAACCTTCTGTTCTTTGTTATGCTAGAACTACAGAGGATCAAAGGGACCTGCTGGACATGATGGTGCAACTGGTGCACCAGGTGCACAGGGAAAACCTGGAGAGGATGGCTACGGTCTACCAGGTTAGATACTGACAACATATCAAACAAACCTTACTCATATCACACCATAAACTCGACAACACATTGAAAAATGTAATGTTTAATTTGTATCAAAAATTTGAGTTTCGAAATGTAGAGTTTAAGTTTATTTGTGAGGCAGGCATTGAATGAAAATATCTACATTCTAGGACCCAAGGGAATGAGAGGAAGCCCCGGTTATGCCGGTGCTAAGGGAGCCGTTGGAGCCGGTCTGCCAGGAACAAAGGGAGCTGTTGGTGACGAAGGACCTATCGGTAAACCTGCTGTTGTAAGTGGTCGCCCTGGACCTAAGGGACAACCCGGACACCAGGGGGGAGTAGGAAAACCTGGCTACTCAGTTCCAGGACCAGCAGGTATATACAATCAAATGTGTGTTTTAATCTTAGGGGGGCACTCATAATATACAGCTACAGACAAACATTGGACTCAGCATGGATGCATACTTAGAGGCATTATTCAGATTGTTTATGGTCAACCTTGATTTAATTCACATTCAAATCTATCTAGATTACTTAAAGGACAAATTTTAACGCTATCTTACTCTATCTTATTTAAAGGACTCAAGGGAGCACGAGGACATGCAGGAGTAGATGGAGCCCCAGGTATGGCTGGAGCTCCAGGAGCTCAGGGAAGAAAGGGTGACCGAGGTAAAAGATACAGGGGAGCCAAGGGAGAGAGAGGACACCAAGGAACTAAAGGCCCAGATGGTGGTAACGGATACGGAGCCAAGGGTAAGTGTCGCAAATAATATATATATATATATATATTATTGACTTTATTATCACTAAACTGATGAGTACCCGAAGGCAAGTATGATCATGTTTTACATGCATGCTATTGTATGGAGTAGCAAAGGTTAAAAAGACTTTAAAGACTGAAAAATAATTTCACTTAGTCATCTATAGTACTATGGTATCATGATTAAAACAACAAGCAATACAAAGTAAGATATATGTATTGTCCAGTTCGATCACAAAGCTCTTTTTGCAAATTTTATAGGAGAGCCAGGACAGAGAGGATTAAGCGGATACGCTGGAGCCAAGGGAGAGGCTGGACACAAGGGACCTTCAGGCACTGCACCAGGACCACAAGGAATGAGAGGAGACGATGGATCCCCAGGATATGCTGGCGGACCAGGTGCTCAAGGAGCTAAGGGACATGAAGGCGCCAGAGGAAGGGTAAGCTGTAGTAAAGGTTTCAACATCTTTCTTGTCATTAAAGTGGCCGCAAAACAAACATAATTTCCATTTCACCAACTGTAAATATATATAACATATTGTAATTTGTAATTTAAATTTGTTAATTGTACTTTCCAATTGGCCAGTGCAGACAAAATTTTTTACAAATACTTATCTTCAGTCAAAAACAATTTTTAAAGAGGAATAACAAAATTTTGTTTGTGGTTGACAGAGATACAGAGGAGCCACAGGACCAAAGGGAGAGGATGGTAGAAGTGGTTCTCCAGGTGCAGCCGGAGAGGCTGGACACTCAGGATTCGGCAAACCAGGTAAATATCAACATACAATTGACTGACCACATTCAGTATTTGTCAGAGAACCTTGTTCATAATCATTCCACACCTCGTAAAGGAGGGTTTTGTAGGCCAGTTAAGTAAAAAATGAGTTCACCTCAATCAGCAGTATATGCAGGGCTTTAAAGCCATTGTAGTATTTTAAATCCTGAATACTTACCTCTAAATCACTCTACATAAATCGCCAACGCTGTACATCCAGGATTAGCACAAGACAAGATGACAGAGATTCGTACAAGCTTTATAATATGCATTTCAGCTTTGTTGCAAAGGGAACCAAAGATCTAAGTAATTCTCCATGACATGTGTATCCTTGTTCGTCAACTTTTAGAATGGTATAATCTGATCTTTCTTGTTATCACACTGATGCGTTTGGTCTGTTTCTCATCAGTAAATCTTTTGTTAAAGGTGCACAAGGAAATAAGGGACCAAATGGATATGCTGGCCTCAAGGGAGAGCCAGGTGTCGGATACGCTGGTCGCCAAGGTCTTCCAGGACCAGCTGGTCCAGCTGGACCAGGAATCAAGGGAGCAAGAGGAGTCTCAGGTGGCTCATTCGCTGGTACCAAGGGAGCAACTGGCATGGCAGGTCCACATGGAGGCGCTGGAGCAAAGGGACTACCAGGAGTTTCAGCTCAACTCTGGGGACATCATTAAACCCATCCTTTATCTAAAACCACCATTACAGAACCAATTTTCTTCAACAATATTTATACATTCTACTTAAAAACTTCTAACTGAATCTTTAACTTAATTGATGATTTTTAATACATTTGTCATATTTCCATTGAAGCTAATCTGTCAACAACTAAGTAACACCCTCATCATATTTCTTAACATGCTGATAAACTTTTCACTTGTGTCACTAATGGTTTAAACTCTTTTAAAACAAATAAAAACTAAAAAAAACGCAAAAAATACCTGTTATGTTCAAATAACTAAATATGCAAAGTCAACACAATAATAATAGGATTAATTTAATTTGAAAATTCATTGAATACACTCACAGGAGATTAACAATACAAAAATGTCTTCAGAGCCAATAATAATCATTCAGGTTTGGTAGTTGGCTGTACATCATTTTATTTTAATTGTTTTAACACAAGCTGATATTTTATGTACATCGGCATTTTTTACACCATGTCAGCATCTCACCAAATTACTCAACAAATTCTAAATCTTGAGGATTGGGTATCAGAATGAATCAGATTGTGCCCATAAGAGTTAAAAAGATTTTTTCCGGTGGTTACATTGGCATTATATTACCTGTGACAACAACGCATTGAATATACATCTATGTGCAAGAAAGATACAACATGTTTGAACCAATAATATAAATATGGTCTTGATTTATAGTTTGAGATTGAGACGTGTTGATATCACAAAGATTGCATGAGATAGAGTGACCATGGCTTAGGGCATGTTTAATTATACACAAGTAATAATCAGGTTTATTTGCTTCAATGTCCTTCTTGAAATATGTACTATACTAGTGTATATCATTGACTAAACTAGACATATGAGAGGTTTCATAAAACAAAAGATCTGTAATCCAAAAATATCATATGTATAGCTCAAAAGTTTTGATCAATTGATTAACCATCATGTTTGGAAACGTTTATATACTCGTCTCATTGTGCATCGAAGTCTTCAGGGTTTGAGGCTACACACATTCTGAAAAAAACAGTATGTTCAAAGTGCCTGGAAAGGCGCTGATAAGGTTTGTTTTATTTTTGGCTCAGTAACAATTTTGCACACAACATTTCCCATCAACTGTTTTTCCTGTATCAGTTTGACAAGCTGGGTTTTGAATAATTCTGTGCCATGTGTGTCTAAGATGGAAAAAAAATGTTGATGAAGAAATGACAAAATGTGATAAAGTGTCCAAATGATATAATGTGTCAAAATGTGATAAACTGTCAAAATGTGATAAAGAGATGGTCCATAAGGGGAATCATATGAAACCATTACTATATTTGATTTCATGTGTTGATACAGTGTGTGTCCTCTCATGCCCTTGTTTTCTATTGCAAAGGTTTCAATCGCTTCTTGACAATTTTGACATACAAACTTGATTACATGGAAGTTAATGTCATATTTATGGTTATAAGAGATATTTATAAGAGATATTTCGAATCAAGTAAATCCTGTCAAGTTACAGTCAGGTTTCAGAAAAGGTTTCCAAAAAGGTTTCTATTACGCATATGCTACGCAAAAGATATTTAGAGTTTGTTTAAACTGGAATTTTCATGGTCATTATATTATTTCTATAATGTTTCTTGACTTAGAGATAATGCTTGATTGTGATGATCACATTATACCACTTCAAAAAATGTCTAGTTATGGAATAGCTGGATCTTCCCATAAACTGCTAGCTTTATTTTTGAATGACAGAGAACAGTATGTTTCATTCAACCAGTACAACTTCACATTGTAACCTATTCGGAAAGGTGACCCTCAAGGTTCAATCATTGCTTCGACATTCTAATCCATATTCATAAATTATATATTGAACTTACCTCTTTTCTCTATTGTCGATGCTTACGCCGATGATACTACTTTGGTTGCCAACACTTTTCAACTGGAGAGATCTTGCAGTCTTGACCTCAGTGAGATAAACCAATGGTGTAAGTGAAACAAAATGGTCATAAATACAAAAATGTCGTACTTCTATTCTTTGTAATGCATTGCCAAACACCAAGTTTTCTTTATCAATTTCTGGTTTGGAACTCGAGAGACACACCACCACTAATCACCTTGGATATGTTATATGTGACAAGCTTTCATGGACTGATCATATTGGCTCAATTTCAAAAAAGCTCAAAGCTTATCTTGACCTGTTTCAGGAATGCAGATTTAGCATTGAACAGAATCAATATCAGAATTCATGGTTTACGATTTTTAATAAGCTTTATTTATTGATTTATCAACATAGGGTTACATTGATCGTTGATGAAGAGTGTATTAGTGAAATTTGGAAATTTAATTTGAAAAGTTGGAAAAAAGAAATGTTTAATTTTATATCGAGTATTTTGACTACAAATTTATTATGCGAGTTCAAAATTATGTGTATCTAAATTTTAAGTTAATTTGTTTTCATATATTGAGGCTTAATGTTGCATTTGATGTCCGTCTCCTCCCCATACTTCGGCTCCTTTTCCTGGTTGACCCTTTGGTCCTGCACCTCCTGGGGATCCAGCGTGACCTGCATCACCTATAAGAGTAACAATAATATAATAATAATTTGAACTTTTTTTGCTATTCAGGATCCTTTCGGGGCAAATGAGAATAAATGCTTACAGTATGTGGAATTAGATTCATAACATCTGTTAAGTGCCCCCTTGCACATGGTAAGGGTGGGCAAACTAGAGTAATGTATGAGCAACTCACCTCCATTAGCATATAGGTTACCACCAGAATGTTACATGTATTTTCAAACTGCAACGCTTTACCAAGCGTCAACCAAATGTCACAATTTTACCATGGTCAAGGTACCGAAAAGTTAAACTTACCCTTTGGTCCTGGGAAGCTTGCACCAGCGTGTCCGGCCTCTCCCTTGAATCCTGGTCCTGCTGGACCAGCTGGGCCTGGTGGTCCATCTGGACCTGGGAATCCCATACCTGGCTCTCCCTTAACGCCGGCGTAACCGCGTGGGCCTTTGTTTCCCTTGGCTCCTGCAACAACAATTAGATAATTTTAGTCACATGATAATACAGAGCAGAGGGCACTACAACAGATAGTTTGTACTGGCAGTCTATCATAAATAACCCAAGTATGCAAAAACCAAATAGAAGAATGTTACTTGACATTTACTATCAAAACTTCCCTTTCTCATCATATTCCTCGTTATTCGACTTAATTAGTTTCACCCCTTCTGAGGCTTAATTTAATCCAATCATGACATACCTTGGCGTCCAAATCCATCATGTCCTGGCTCTCCTTGTGCACCTGGTAGTCCATTTGCTCCCTTGTGTCCCATAACTCCCTTCTCTCCTCGGTAGCTCTAAAATAGAAGATGACTCATACAGGTATGGTAGCAGACATAACAATTATAATACAACCGTAAAACTAGTAACCCAGTAAGAATAAGAAAAGAATTAGTGCTCTGGAATAATCTTGAATCAAACTGACAATGTAGGTGCGAAAAGTATGATATACAAAAGTTTGATTGACTGAAAACTAAGATCTGCTTGTCTTGTAAACACTGCTATATGATACTATTTACACTTACTCTGCCTCTTGGACCTTGTTGTCCCTCTTCTCCTTGTGGTCCTGGGCCACCTGGGCCTCCTTGGGAACCGCCATCTCCAACCATACCGTCTGGTCCAGCACCAGTTCCTGGAAGACCTACATCACCCATTTCTCCCTTTGGTCCACTTGGTCCAGCATATCCAGCATTACCAACCTCACCTAAAGACAACAAATCGAGGTGATCATGCAAAGCTTAAAAATTCCCCTTAGTGAAGTTCTTTTGAAGATTATGATAATCTACATCACTTCAAGATTACAACAATCTACTTTTCATCAGTTTATTTGCAACCAGTTTGTTGATTTTTAAATAGTTGATTAGATGATCTGCTCACCCTTAGCTCCATATCCATCTGAACCATCTGGTCCCTTAACACCATTGTGTCCTCTCTCTCCTTTGGTTCCACGGTAGCTTCTGCCACGGTCTCCCTTTCTTCCTTGTTGGCCATCAAGTCCTGCATCCCCTGTTGCTCCATCGAGTCCGGTGTGACCACGTTCTCCCTTTGGTCCTGAAATGCACAACATGATATTATGATTAAATGGGATATATTGCAGCATAATTTATATTCCTTGCTATACAAACTTAAAACTTGAATCTGGTACAATAATACCCTTGGTATAGATGCAATGCTGAGCCTCACATCTATTCGCAAATTGGACCAGCAAAGCGAAACACTGAATAGGGAATATATATATATATGACTAGAAATTCTGCAATCAGAAATGCCACCAAACTTCAGGGAAACAGAGAGCAGACAGATTTTCCAGAGGATATACACACGTTAAGTAATATGTATTACGTTACGTATTACGAATTACATTTCATATTATGTTACGTAAGCGGTTACGTGGTTATGTGCTTACCGACTGGTCCTGGCTTTCCTTTGCCATCTTCTCCAGAGTATCCACGAGCACCAACCTCTCCGGTGAGTCCTGGTGCACCAAAGATGACTTCTCCTCGGGCACCAGTTGGTCCCTCCTCTCCTCTCTCTCCCTTGGCTCCTGCATAGCCAGCTCCAACGGCTCCCTTAGCGCCTGGGAATCCTCTACCTCCTCTAGCTCCAGCAGATCCTGAAAATCCATCAAACGATCAATGAGTGTCTCATTGCTGAGCCTTCAAAGTTTGTAGTTGATATCGCCAAGATTAACCTTGAGTCATTGCACTAGCTTTAAGCAAGTATTTGTATGAGATATTGATCTCAATTTATTCAAGGAAGATTACTGTTTCTTACCTGGAAGACCATAGCCATCCTCTCCATCTTCTCCATAAGCACCTGGGAGACCATTTGCGCCAGCATAACCAGTCTCTCCCTTGATTCCACGGTAACTCTGAAAATGTAAGGTAAATAAAAGGTGACCAAAAATCACTGACTGGTTTACAAAAAGACAGGATACTTTTTTTATTTTCAAGACTTTACAAGTTAGATAAATATAAAAACGTTCAAATTAATGGTGTAATAACAAGGCAACTTACGGGGCCACGTTCTCCCTTTCTGCCTTGAGAACCATCTTTTCCAGCTGGTCCTTGCATGCCAGGCTCTCCCTTAATACCAGCATAACCTGGTGGTCCTGGGTAGAAGTTGTCCTCGCCAGCCATACCAGCAGCTCCTGGGGATCCGTCTTTGCCTTTATGAGATACACATTGTTTGTTATAAGAAGATGATTATGAAAACAGTTATTGTTGGGAAAAATTTAGACAAATTCATAGAATGGGAGGCCCTCCAAATGTCGACGATCCGATGGTTATCAATTGATTATTTTTGAAAAATTTTAAAATATTGGCGGAACCTGATTAGAATTCAAGGTAGCATATTTAGGTGGAGGCCATCTTGACAACAAAAAAATAGTTTGGGAGTTATCTTTAGCAATGAAAGGTAAATTTAAGAGTGTGGTCTATAGCTCTATATGTGAAAAAGCAATATATTATCTACTAAGTCATACAAAAATAAATTCAAAATGCCCATAAATTATTCCATGTTAAACCTCAACTGCCAAAATCTGGATAGCTATTCGTCATAGAATAATTAATCCTACCATTATCACCAGGAAGACCCATATCTCCCTTTGGACCAACATAGCTTCTTCCGTTTGCTCCTTGGTGTCCTTTAGGTCCCTTTGGTCCGGGTCCACCATAGCCTGCTGGACCAGCTGGTCCTGGGGGTCCCTCTGGACCTGGGCCTCCGTTGTATCCAGGTGCTCCAGCATCACCAATTGGTCCCTTCGGTCCTGGTGGTCCTAAATAGCAAGAAAATCGCTTGTATTTAATTTGAACTAAGAACTAAAAGTGGATAAGTGTGATAACTATTCGTACTGTACTGTTCAGAAATCACTGATTTAGCTTAGAAGAATTGAAAAAATTTCAGGAATGTCAAATATCTAAGCAAATTTATTCAAAGAAGAAAGAAATGGGACTTATCTCCCTTACTCAATATGAGGTGTCTTTACAAAGTCAGAATACCCTGGTTCCAAGCACACAAAAAGCCTAAGTTTTAGATCATCTTGTGACGCTTTCAAACAATTGACTGACAACCAACGTAAACCATTCACATCATGACTATGAGAGCCTGTGGTAGTTACCTGGTGGGGGAGGAAGGGCATCACCCTCATGACCTGGTGGTCCTGGGGGACCTGGGGGACCAGTTGGGCAATAAGCGGGGCATTGGGTGTTAGCTCCCCCTGTAACAGGTTGGCTAGTTCTTGGTCGGCTTCCTGTGGGTGCATTGTTATTTCCTTGTCCCTGTTGTGAGTTTGGTTGGAATACATTCCATCCTGGTTGGAATATTGGTTGATCCCAAACACTTCCGTAGGATCTCTTTACATGTTCATGTACCACCTCCTAAACATCGAACATATTGCACAATAAAAGCATGATAAGGACATACAAACGTGAAGGGAAAAGGGAAAGAGGAAAACAAAGCAAAAGCATGTCACATGATCAAAATGACTGGTTCTGATTGGCTGTTCGGTGAGAAAGAGAGCCAATGCCAGGTCACTGAATCTGATTTGGCATTGGCTATCTCCCACCCTCCAACCAATCAGAGACAAGAAATTGGCTAGATAAAAGCTGACATAAAGAAACTTCTTAAACAATAATTTGTTGGCCGATTGATTAACACATATAGTATAAATTAGGCATAATATGTTTTTCTGAAAATCAAAATTGCTGATTTGTCTCCTCATAATTAAGGATTACAGAAAACATTTGTTTTGATGATATAACCTAATATTCATATTTTTCCAAATTTATTCAAGTATTTGCAAATGAATAGCCGAAAAGAGCACACTGCAGTAAAACTTGACACAGAGATATTGAGATTGTCTAATGGAAGGCTTAAAAGTTTGAGAATACTATGGTGCTCTGATTGTATGGTGCCCGTTGGTTTGAGTTATAGGCTTCAATTTGTGCAACGCAATTCAATTTTGATATTAATACAAAGCGTAAAAATAATAATTTACATTTATAAAAAAACTGGCTAGAACCCAGCATTTAGATTGAGTACAGCTAGAAAGAAATAGCACATGGAACAAGGCAAAAAAGGCACATAACCCTGTGAAAGCAACAAAAAAAGTAAAAGCCTAGCCTATGATCAATGCTTAGTGTTGGACGGATTGTTCACAGTTTACCCGCTGTCCCATACACCAAATTCTTCAATCATAGTCTATATCATAAAATGGCGAGTGGCTGAGCAACAAAAAACAAAATGATGGCCGGGTGATAAATTACCTGCTGGGGGAGGAAGGGCATCACCTTCGTCACCAGGCATTCCTGGGGGACCTGGTGGACCGGCGGGACAAGCAGTAGGGCAGTTATTATCATACCCTCCTGCTGAATCCCCGTATCCACTAGATCCTGAACCAGAGCTGGAATCCCCGTATCCTGCACTTCTTTTCACATTGTTATGTTGTGCAACCTTAAATGTTGACAATTTTTTTAGGTCAGGGGTCAATCGATAGACACTGATTCTAATTAGCATTTAATTGTTTTTTCACATCACATTTTACAGCTCAACACTTTCAAAACGATTAGCATATATAAACTCATTAATAATAATGGATCCAAGTTTATACTCATCAACCCCTTGATCTAGGAATCAAACTGTCAGCCACAAGGCAATAAATCATCATCAATAGGGAAGCCTATGACCCAGAGCGGACATTATACTGTAACAAATTGGTTTTGAGATGTTGACACTACTTCAAAAATAATCAGTGTCAGCAAACAATGATTAGTGGCAGCGAACATGATCACTTACCGATGGGTCAACATCAGGCAGCATATGCAGATCAACAAGCTGAAATAGAGAGAAACATTATCAGTCTGGCTAAGTAAAAATGGATCTCTGACTGGACAAACTATGGTCTGACCAAATAGTCATACAATGCCTCAGGTTTTTAGTTGAGTACCAGCGTGCAATAAAAATGGAGCTTGTTTGTGGATTAATACTAATTGGTTATCATATTATATTACACTTTATAAACTTTATTTCAGATATAACTGATCAATGCTTAAGGCAAACAGATCATGTTTTACACGAGAACAGATTGCGAATGGTATATACGATGATACATACAGGATTCAATGTAGCACAATACAAATCAAAGATACGCAATTAACTATTCTCTTACCTCTGCCTCCAAAGTATCGAGTTTATGGAGGAGATATGTTCCGAAGATGGCTCCGCAGATTACCACTGCCAAGAATGCAGAGCATGATATGATAACTGAAGCCTTAGAAAGCTTTCTGTCTCCAAAGTAAACCATCTAAAATATAACAAAATTCAAACATACAGCATTCCATAGGATTTACTTGTATGTCAATGCTGCATCGTTGTTTCAAAATCTTTATGGTTGCGTTGGCAGTCAAATTTGAAAATATTATGCTTGTGTATCACATGGATATACATATCATGTTGTACAGTCTGACAGTAGAAGTCTATGACTTACCCTGATGGCTCTTGTTGTGTGCGGACTCCTGAGATGCTCAGCAGAGTATAAGTCATTCTCTCCCTGAGTCACCTTTATCTACACCTGGAGTAGACACGTCTAAGCCGCCAAACTCCGCCTTACCACATCGATAATCACTTCCCTGTAACCACTCAGCAAACAGGCAGAACCATCAGTGTAACAAGAAACATTAAAAGAGATTTACTGTTAACAGAATTAAGGCTATTAAGCCTTATTTATGGTTTCTGCTTTGGCAAGATCAAAATGATGAATATATATATATATATGAGGGGGATTAACAAAGGCTATAATTTGCTACGTGACAGCGGTGAGACATATTGAGAGGTTCCAGGTACAACATAATTTGTTATTGGCTGAGGGCAGATGATGTATCTGCAAATCTGATTTTCCTAAAGCTATTTGGAGGCGGATTACGGCTTTTATTTCATTAGATGGATTTGTGGTTTACCATTTGTTGTCGTTGCCATAGAAAACTGTAAAAAGCTTAACTTTGACACACCCTAAAGAGCCTGGTACAATCTGGTGCTAGGAACCGTTATTTTTAATAATAAATCAAAAAAGGCAAAAATAAATTATTGAAAATGTCTTAACAAATAATATATAATCAATATTAGAGTACCAACTATTTCGGACACCATTATCAGGGAGAGGAAATTGTTTTTTTATTCTCATGACGTGAGTAAGAGAAAACTGCCCAAGACCGCAAAAATATCCATAAGCAGCGGTTTTTGCCTCTTTGCATTTGCTTTAGATAGCTCAAGTGAAAGTTCATGTAATGCAACAAACCACAATAGGTTTTAACTTCTGAAATGCTCATCAAAGTGGTATAATGAAAACAGACATTTCTAAGCGCTGTCACAATTGCGAGGAAACCAGGCATTTAAAATTGCAAATGTGCTTGCTGACTTTTGCTCATAATATGAGTTAAATTCCAAGGAGCTGACACTGCAATTCCTTCATAATGAAAAAGTCCTTACTAATAGCATTGTCATACTAGAGGCAAGCTGTTCTATCTAGGGTGTCTGTTATAGTTTTACCGAACAATAACCGGGAAAAGTCTTTAGATCTCCCATGTGAGAGGCCGCTAAACCCTAATGACTGATCAATTTCTAAATGACTTTCTGATTCAGATTTCCATTTAGAATTAAGTGTAATGAGTGACTCATTAGTGAGATTAAACACAGCTTATGAGGATTATCATGGATTATCCGGCGTTATGTCACATCTTGAAGGAAATGTTCATTGCAGTCTCAAGTGGTAAAGAAGGTTGACACAATTAGTTGCTGAGTAACCTGAGACCGCCTTGGTCCTATTCATTTATTACAGCTATTGTAAGGATTCCTTGATGGCTTTTGATGGTTTTTAAATCCTGGGCTTCAAAGTCTTAAGCTAATTATTAAACTCTGTTGAGTGTATATCAGTTGCACTCATATTATCAATCTTCCTTATTAACACCCTCAATGCACTGCTATGTTTTCAGTGCTCTTGGTTATAGCTCAGATGTGTACCAGCCAAATAACAGACCCAAAAAAACTAGATAATTCACTCTTGATCAGTCTAACTTATCATTATTGATTTCTACTCACACTCTTGTGTCATGTGCCATGTTCAATGCATCCTGCTCATATTACTCAAAGGGCGAAATACACAAAGGTATCATTGGGTTTAAGCTAGCACCAAATTTCTTCGTGCAATAAGAGCCAGATTTATGACCCAAAAGCCCAAAAATTTGTGGTCTTTGTTTACTAAGCTGACAATGTTGTATTTTATATTTCTACTCTAAACACTGAATATACATAGAGCTTAAAAATCTACAGAGTTTGACTGTTTGGCATGATAAAGAATTTCTAGTCTATTAATATCAATCTTTGACCTTGATGACCAATATCAATTACGAGCACTTCAATTGTCAAAGAGGCCTTATCCCTGACAATATGGTATTGCGAGCCAAGCAGAAGTTTCAGCCATTAAATACCATATGAAAATAGAGTGCTATGGTGTGTCTGGGTGTTAGTACCACTTCATACAGGTTCGAAAGATTGGCTTTGTAGATTAAAAAAAACATCTTGACACCACAATCCAGCTAATCTGATAAAAATCTCAAATTTAGAATAGTTATTGGTTTTTAATGGTGACTAACTTCAACTCTCTTTGAACCTGAGGGCTCCATTCATTGGAGCATGTTATAGACAAGACGATGTCCTTATCGAGTTGTTAGATACTTTTTATTGGTAACATTATGATTTCAAAAGTGTATGTTATCCTCACATCAGCAGGCACAAAGTATCACACCTTTTGACAACAAAGAGTATTGAATGTAGTCCCAGGAAAAGATAACCAACCCAGTACTATTAACAGAAAAGTTAATCTGACACTTCCGTCATTAACTGTCCGATTGTACAGAAAGTATGGCATGAGGAACGCAGGAAGTGAAACACACAGTTTGTAGAGATTCTGGGGCTAGCATATTTGCCTTCATATCCATATCCGTTTTGATGCGATTCCTTACCATGACTAACATTTAGGGCCATCCTATTCCATCAGAACTTTCATCTACACTTCTGAATACTTCTTATACGGTATATCAATAAATTTCATTATCATTTTTATAATGAGACATTCATTATGCAGGGAAGAAAGCAGTTTCAAGAAAAGATCAATCATCATCAATAAACGTTTATACTGTTTTGACAGCGAACCTGGTGTCAGGGAATGATCTGTGTGGCGGAAAATCAGTAGGAGTTAATCTGCTTAAGATTTATGACATATGTGGTCAACTTGTGCGGTAATCTCCAATTATTGAACTGCCTCTTCAAATTACAGTTTTCGACTACAAAGTCAAATTATTCAGCAATAAGCGAGAGCGACACTTCAAATTATAATTTGTTCAAGCGATAGATCTTTTGTATAACTCATGAAAGAACATAAATTATCTCATTTGCAACAATTAACTGTCTAACGCTATGAATAATCTTATCTGAAGTAGGAAGACCAGGTGGCCATGGAAAGGGCAAGGTGAAGAGGAAACAGATCTGATTTCCTGAACATCAACTGCTCACTGTAATGCTGCATACGCAATGTTAACCATTGTAACTACAGATTGCATCAGCCATGACATCAATCGTCTTCTGATACATGGTGGGTGGACAAAGACTAGACCGCAGATAGGGCATATTGAGAATGGCCTACGATGATAGGATAGGATTAGCTTTGATATTAACAAATCCTAAGCCCCTAATGATGAACGTATGCAGGTGCAAGGGAATACAGGTAAAACGAGGGTCCATATGCAACTCCATGAGATAAAGCTATTTGGTTATTCATATAATGTTGGGGAGTACCGTTTACCCGCTTGCCCTGGATGCTGTTTTAGCAATAGAATGAACAGGAACTACAAGATATGCAAAGTTATTGTAAGTAAAAAGTATGTCTAACCATTAACATTGGTGTTCCATATTTATTAGAATAGAACACAGTGTATCATGTTATAGAATGATACTTAGTTATTACCACCCTTTTTTACAGCTATGACTATTAATGCAAACTAACTGGAGCCCAAAGTTACATTTTGTGTCAACGCGTCCCCAAGCAAACTTCTTACCCAAGCCTCTGTCATGTGATGCAATGTTGTGTTTCCGTATCTTGCATAACAGCATTTGATCTTCTTAGCTATTTTCCTAATGAATAAATTAGAAGCATTTCAGTATTGCCACTTTTTTAAGATAGAATGTTTTAATAAACCAATACCAGTATCAAATATGCCGTAATCTATCATGATGATATGTAAATCTCTTCCTGCTTGGCAGATGTGATGGTAACACTTGGTTACAGACACAGATTATGGAGAAGGTATGCTGATTCACATCCTGGATTATTGTCTACTCCTCCCCCTACCGCACCTGTTATGAAGCGGGTCTGAAAGGACAGCAGATCGTGCCAATGGAGGAGTTTGTTGACAATAGACGCTTGCCTGGTAACTTAAGAATTCGACAAACAAGTCAATAGATAATTTCTTTCCAAAAGGTGAAATGTATTTGAAATTACCAAAGAGTCAGGCTGTTGCTAGGTTATTCTCAGGTGTTTCTCTGGACGGTTCTTTGTCAGCAGGAGGAGTCATTGATAACTTCGATACAAGATTAGAAGTACAGCCAGAGTATGAGTTTGTCACAGAATTTTCGAGATAACACAAAAACATATCAATGTTTTTTGTGTGGTAAGAGATTAAGATCTGCGAGGTGGTACTGTGACATAATTATTCTATAAATAACTCTAGCAACATAAACAAGGGAGAATCATATTATGTCATTTTGATCTCGAATTTCAATGTCATAAATCATGTTTAAGAGATAAGCTTCCTTGCAAGAAAATGAAATTTTTCATTTTTGATTATTTATAGGCTATAGACAATTACAATCCCTGTATTAGTTGTACCAAATGACGAGAAAGGAAACCATTAATTAAGAAAACGTATTTTAGCCCTTGTCATGTACTTAATCCCCTTCAAGTTTTAGAGTTTCTCAAGTGCTACCGAGTAAATGGGTTTGTACATCACAAACATTCATATAAACTGACATTGGCTTAGTTAATTATGGACGAAGTGGTAAAACTAGCTAAATCTAGTGTGCCTCATGCTGTCGCTCTCAGCAATCACTGATACAAATATTGTCAATGATTACAGAAAGTGGGTCTTCAACAGGATACAATTTATATCATGTCAGATTTTGCCAGACCACTTTGACCTCCCAATACTAACGTCACTCTTGGCTTGTTTGTTTTCAATAGACCTTCTGAACCAGCTGTTGAAAATCTGGTATTCCAATCAAATGGAAGGTATATATAGAGCTGCACTGTCTAGCATTTTTTAGGACAGAAACTTAAATGCCATGGCTTTGTGTTTTGATTTACCACACAGAGGTTTGTCGTAGTAGTCTGTCAACAGAGGGTATCAGACTATATGCCATGGTGTCTTGTAGGAAACTGGCCAACCAGTAACTATGATTGTGCTTGAGGTATGCGACTCACCAAGAGAATTCATTCATAAACTGTCCACTGCATGACGACACTGTAACCTCAAAATCATCATGTGGAAAAAACTGGAAAAATTGAAGGACACAACAGGATGATGATTATAGTCACAATTTAGCCTCATAGTAACATCTCATTTTATCTAAAAGACACAATCCACTTAAAAAAGTTAGTTATAGCAACATTTATAATCATTACGTGATGATATAATTTCACTTCCACATTTTTTCCAAATTTTGTTTTGCATCCTGCATCCTGATACATAAAGCACTTCAACTGTCAGTTTAAATAAATCATTGACCAATTGAGCTTGGCTAATGGACTAGAAAATGAATATTAGAATAGCGACACATAAATATTCTAAATGCAAATTTCATCTTCTGATCAATGCCAATTAGAGAGATAAGAAGAAGTGCGAAATGTGAGTTTATGTCAAGTGTGATTTATTTTGGGTGTGCCCGATCAGCAACCTTAAATGGGCATAATGGTTTCTGAGGGTATCTGGGATTCGCACTGAGGGGGCTGAACAAAGCAATCAATGCTTCATCCAGGCTGAAACGCCGCTCAAAGCTAGGCAGAGAGAACTGTAGTTAGGAAACTGAGAGACTTTTTGGCATATATTATTCAACTGCCTGCCAACTGACCACAATATCCACTTGAGTGTCCAACTTGTGACCTGAAATTGCCCGTCAAACTGCTAATGATGTCTCATTACAGGTGCTCAAGAGAAAACTGATGAGGTTTGTAATCAAAACTTGATATAATACAATGCAGCCAAAACTGTACAAGTCAAGAACAGTGCTAACATGGTCTAGCACCTATACATACATACCTCAAACAATACCAAAACCTCAAACAACAACAGTGCTGAGATGAAAATGCACTATTGGAATAAAGTCCAGTTCACAATCGCAGACTACCATCCTTTATTACAATTGTTTCTCTTTTACTGAACAAGCTATCAGCTCTTTCGTCCTCAAATATTTCTTTGGGTCAACAATGGCTAGTCTAATTTGTTTTAATCCTTGATTTATGAGATGAAGCCTGTTAGTTGAGTCAGTTTGGAGCTTTGTTTTCTCAACATTGAGGTTACTGGTGCTATTTTACCTCGCTTCATTGTTACTACCGCAAATCCTTTGCATGATAAATGCTACACAAGTTACCCTATTGTGAGAATAGTTTTTTAAACTTTTAACGTCCATTTTCCATTTCATATTAGAGACGATCTCAGCTATAATCTGCATCATGTCTATTTTCAGACTGGCTGATGTCGCAAATCAATCAAGGTGTTTTACTTGGCTAGCTTTTATGATGAGGCATACTTGCCAAGCCGCCCTATTTAGGTGGGACTCTCCAGATTTCCACACCCACTTCTGCCCATTTCCCACTTTTTGTAATTCTCATTATTTCCTCCAGATTTGAGAGAAAACAGCCTTATCGCAATGTTTTAGTAATCAAAAATGTGTTCTTAGCCCTTCCTAGTGGCTAGAAACGCTCTCAGAGCAACAGCGGCCGGGGCTCTATCCCGGTCCCAATTGGGGGTTCACACCCCTAGGTGGATTGCTTGGCAACCTCGAAGCACCACGATGCCGTGCAGTATCGCCGTAAATTGAAATATTTCACTTTTGAATTTAGATTACTTGACAAGGATGTGATGAGGGCTAGGTTACTGTCACAGTACACAACATTAACAAGCCAAAACATGTGCCGGATACATTAAAGGAGGTGGTACACGATAATAATAATTTCTGGAATTATCAATAAAAAAACCTATAAGTCATGTAAATCATGTTAACCATAAAAAAAATAGAATATTTGTGTTGGCATTCATGGTCACATTCGGAGTTTCTTGGAACTCATCTCATTGTTTAACTTTTTAGAATATCGAAACACTCCCAAAACCAGGTGCAGCTGAGAAACTTGTCAAAGAGATTATGATAGAATTATTGATGCGCGATAAATCAACGTGAGAGCAGAATGTTTGTCACTTGTTTGGTCGTACCAATAAAACACCTTGATCTTGGTGACAAGTCCCATCGAAGCTTCCTGGGTGTTCAAACTGATTTATCTGTCAGATCTTACTCTTAATCCAGATGGTTTTCTGTCAATTCAACAACAAAAAATCAAGTGAAGATCAACTCAAGAACAAAGGCACCATCCAAAAGATAACTGCCCATCACAGGCGTGGTACCTTAGACTTGAAAGGTGGCAGCATATCTATTAATTCTTTTAGAAACTTTATGAATGGTATCTAATAAATTATGATAAAATGAGTATCAAAGGTATGGCCACATGACTGGGGTGAGAAGATAATCTGAAGTTGTAAGATGATGATGTTCAATCGTAAAGCGTTTATGATCGTAAGACAGTTATGAAGCAATTCTCAATCAGACTGATTGCCTAAAATGAATTATCATTCTCCGTCTGCTTTAGCTTTGACAGATTTTAGTTTCAAAATAAAAAACAATATAACAAGTAGTATAGTATCGACCAGCTTTTCACATAATGATACCTCAGAAGCTGGAGTAGTCCTAGGTTACACTACTGAAATATTCAAAGTACATTTGTAGTGACATGACAGTCGTTGCGCCACAGTGTTACCATAACTGCAAGTTCGTTAGCTTCCATGATTACATAAGTTGAAACTTAGTGTATAAGTTGGTACTCACTGCATAAGTACGACTCATCAGTGCCAAAAAGGAAATATCATGCAAATTTTTGTCATAAATACGCAAGTTATTGCAAAAAGAGTCCTCATCTGTCGCTAAGTAACCTGCAGACGTCCATGACATTTACTGAGAGTGGTCAGAACATCATCTTAGTCTATTATTATCAATAGCTCAAAGTCAATGAGACACTGTATGTTGATAAGCACTGAAAATTATAAGAATACCAAGTTGATGGAATCAGTACAGATGTACTATAACTAACAGCATAGCAAACAACGCATGCCTAGAGTCCACTTAATCAAACTAGGTTTTTTCTGGATAATCCAACCACATTATTGGGATTAAGTTAATCCAAGCCTGTTGGTGATAGGTGGCTGGACTGCCTCTGTGCATGGTAGCAAGCTCTACCTTTGACAGAGGTGTCACAATCATAGTGAAATGTGTTTTAATCTACATACTCCTTGTACCAGAGAACACAAGATTTCCATGATCCATGTATATCTATATGCGTATCAGAAGAGCCTTATGATAAGGATAAGCTTTTATCATGACATGCCGGATATCACATAACACAGCCACATAAGGCAAACACTGCATGCTGAATGTGTGACCACCTGTGATCATCTGCAAAGAGTCAAATTGAATTCAGAGTTGAAGTTATTCATATGTATCCCTTAGCTAATCATTTTATTTGAGATAATGAGTATGTTGAAGATTTTGCAGATCAAAGTATATGGTTGAACTATTTGGAGTTATATAATGATATCACTGCAGATTAAAATGACTGTTAAGTTTTACTCTACGAGCTTATTTTGTAGCTGAGCCATGTGTTTACCATAAAACTGTACTGCTTCAACATCTGAACTTTTTTCCCACATAGCAGAGGATATTCCTGGAACTGCTTTGAAGATGATTGTAATGATTTGCGGTAAAAATTAAATTTGTATTACACCCAAAAACCTAGTGTTGAGGTCAACTTTCAAGCTTGTTGATATAGTCAATTCTGTCGCAAGACTGATGTTCTTATGGTTTAACACAAACAATTTTAACCGTTTATAATATGACATCAAGTTCAAAATATATAATACAAACATCTTCTTCATCTTCAAACAAGACCAAGTTCCAGAAATTGCTCTTGTTGAAATAATGTTGAAAGAAGTAACGAAATTATACATTCATTCATTCTAGTTGGTATGTCGGCATCAATTTCACAATGGCATTATGACACTCAACGTGAAATTTGTGACTGGGGACCAGATCCAACCTGAATAGGAGTTAACCCTGAAAACGCAGCTTGGCAGCAAAATCAAATATTCTGTGTAATACTAAACAATACATCAGATTATGACATAAATTTCAAAAAAGAGGAGCCGGCAATGGCGGGCAAGGGATAGGTTATCTACCCCATACAAACTACCTATGCTTAAAAAACTCACGCCAATTGTTAGTCTCGATGTTGAATGGTTTTTTGTTTTCAGTATCAGTATGGGTCTACAGACTGTATACTTATATGGCACAGGAACATTTTAGGTAGGATGCCCTTCCTGGCACCACCGCGATCTGTCGGGAATCAAACACGGACCTCTCGAATGAACAACCCTTGCCCCGTCCAATGCACCACAGCCACTCCCTCCACCTATGCTTAAAGGGGCCAGTTGAAAATGCGATCAAATAAGCCCTAATGTATAGGGATAAAAGTGAGGATTCAGGAGAGACAAAATTCCAGGAATACACACTGCTTCAAGTATGTCGAAAATAGTTTTACCCCACTCTCCGTAATATATTCATTCTTTCATGTTGACATATATGTCCCTGTGACATTTTAAGTTGAGTGTCTATCTGCCGCAAGGATTAAGTACAAGATGTTATCTTCACCTTCATACCGGTTATACGCCTAGTTTTCAACCCATTTGTGGACTCGGTGATATTATAAACAGTCTAAGAGCGGAAGTCCAAGTCATTGTTGAGATTAAAATCGATGTCCGCCCAACATCAGAATATTTAATCCTTGATTTCAAATCATGATGAATCAAATTTACATGATCAGAATCTATCAAAGCAGGCTGATATTGGTTTTTCCAAAGGATTTTAAGACAACTCCTTTTTTATTTTCAGACAAAGACCATATGCACGTGCAGCTAGAAATTCTGTGATAGACCAGCTACCATAGTCGGAATCCATTCAGGCCACCGGCATGCGTATCAACCATAATATGCTGATGTGTTTTCATAACAACATCTTATGGTTCACCACTAATCTAACTACCTAAATCAGCCTTGAAAACTTGAATCTTGAAGGCATATCTTGCAGACTACTATAACCAAAGTCATAGTTATATCATTGAACATAGTGGTGGAGGGATACACCAGGGAATAGTGCAAGAATCTGAGAAAATTCAGTGGTAGCAGTTATAGGAAACGTAGCCCGTATACCATCTCTCAGAACCAACTACTATTCAGCATATGAACTGTGCTGCGTATATATCACTCCTATCACATAATACGACCCCTTCCCATGGTTAATAATGTTCAAAGGGCACTCCCTGGGTTTTCAGTGACCCATATCTCGCCATTCAATGGATAGAATTTTATTGTTAACCCTATCCACGTGAGCGTGCGAATGTCATTCATCATCCCAAACAATTTGATGCTTTTGGACCCTGCAAAAAAAAATTAGAAGGGTGAATTTAGAAAAAAGCCATCGTAGTGTCAACCTTCCCAATGTTGATAGTCCAGAGGGGGCAACAATAGTCTCTCTCTGACCGCTTTAATATCATGATCGAGCATGAAGGTAGCTAATTGCAAACCAATTACTAAGAAATGATCATTAATGCATCAATTTGAATTAAGATCATTATTGTCTGGTAGCGCTTAATGAAAAATAAAATCATTCCCTGGGAAATTTGAAATCTGAAGCTGGAATTCACCATCGATCAAATCGGTATGACAGGGCGGACCGGGAAGAGACGGTTTCCTTGTGACAAAGTGCCCTCACTAAGGGATAAGCGGTGAAATTTGATGAAATATGTGTCACTGTAATGGATTCCAATAATCAATCATTTTATTTTATTGATACTCATTAAGATCATCGAGATATAACTGATTGCTGAAGATCAATAAATATCCCAAGCCTGTTTTGTACGAAGGCTCACAGAGAACTACTCGAACCGTTCTTCTCAAATAATGTAATCAACTTTAAGGTGAAACATTGATAGATCAATTATTGAATTGATGGATTTTCGTAGACTGTTGACTGGTTTGCATACTTTGTGAAGAAATTTAGATGTACAAAGATTAGAAACTGGTTTTCTATGTACGGCACATACTTGGCATTCAATTTCTTAACGATTACCAGGAAAACGATTATACGCTCAGACTGTTCAAGGGCTGTCACTCTCCAGGTCTTCTATGGTCTACCACATCTCCTTATCTTGTTACTGTTCTATTTATCAATTATACTGTTTTGACATTGCGTTGTCATTATTTTGTTTACTGTTAAAAGACTCACGCAAAAACACTGGAGTCAGACATGGATTATTTAATGTGCCTGTTCTTCACATGGTAAAAAACAATGTAAATGGATAATAAGATTGTGTCAAGGATCTCACAGCTGGCCGAAATAACCAAGTCCAAATATGTATACCATGTTTATATTATTCTGGCTATTCATGCTCTTCAAGCCCTATTTTCAGATACCGATTTGCTTCTTTCTTTATCTCCACCATCACTCACTCCATGTTCACCAGGCTCAAACAATCGGCTCATATAAGTTAACATCAATCTTGAGAGTTTCTAGATCTTTCTGCCAATCTTTCAAATACATCAGACACTGTTGATGGGTGAAGCTTATCTCAATTAACCGAGATAAGTGCTGTAATTAATTACTGTAATAAGTGCTGTAATTAGTGATATTTTATTAGATTTTTAGTGTTAATCCGGGTAGAATGACAGTGTTATCAGAGAGTGATGTACACTTATGACGATTATAAGACAGCTCTATCTTTATTAATCCTCTGATCTGATCATGACAATTAGCATTGATAGTATAGAGATACAGTTCAAAGGTGAGGTGAGGTTGTTATCCCTTTAGGTTGATTGTTTGATACTTGGTTAGCAAGATGGTTTCAAGAGGAGCAACAACGATATTGTAAACTCAACGGGACATAGAACCGATTACATCACCATTATCCGGACATGGTCTTCATTGCAAGGTGTTTAGCACTTTTGAATACGGCAAATTTCATTGTGCCATATTATTACTTTAGTGCACTCTATTTTGGCAGAAGTTCCCACGCCCATATGTTGTTATGTATGTATGTATGTATATATTTGTATCAATTCTCATGATAAAATCAATGTTTCTCTTGTGCTCTGTGAATAAAAATAAAGTTTTTAAAAATTATAATAAAACATTGACTAGATTTATAATAAATGAATCAAGCTATTCGATTGAGCAGTTTTACACATAATGAGCGAAAACAGTGTTTACGGCAGTTTACACGGTAGGCTGGCACTCTGTATCTACCAGATGGGAGTTGTTCTAGCGTTATGACAGTGTCTTTGCCCGAAGCGAACATTCTCAGGCATTTAGTTTTGAAGAACTTATCGAATATATCGTCTATGGTTGTAACTTCAAGCCTGCCTTTGCTTAGTCTACGTGCTGTGTTGATGTTACCGTTATAGTTCTTAGAATCAGTTAATTGGCAATAAACTGTGCTTTGATTTTAATGAGAAAAAAACATCAACAGGGAGAGTTAACTTGCCCCCGCAATCTTAGAGTTCTCACAAAATTGGGAACACACTAATAGTAATAACTCCATGCAGTAGGCAAATAGACCAATAGTCACGCTGTGAGAAAAAGTAGATTGCACAGTTCCTGTATTGGGTTCATCAGCGGAAATCTCAAATCATAAATCTCAAATGTACTAACTGAAGAAGAACTTTTGTTTGGCTCAGTCACGTCCTCATATAACAACTCCGTGAACTGATGACACGGGACTGAGTGCTTCTTTCTTTGTTGTTTTATTGTTCCTGTTGTATAATCCTTATACAAGGAAATGCACTCATTTAAGCATCATGATAAAATTTGCGATATGAGGAACATGTGATGTCAAGCCGGCGTACATACAGATAGTTGATAAGGGCTAACATGAAGAGTTTGACGTTTCAATTTGGATGGTGATGCTGGCTTGGAGGGCTAAAGCCTCAAAAAGAAAATAATTAGCAGTACCTAATCTTTGTTCATCTAATCTAAGCTATGTAAATCATCGACTCATTATAATAGTTATGGAATAATCAGTCGATTAACAACCCCCAAATTAGCTTAAATGTCATCATTTATACAGCAGTCAGCCATAATCATTGTTCTAGTTGTTGGGTGTTGGTGTTGACAGGAATGGACAAGGGAAATTAAAATAAGAATCGGGTTGATTACAAATACCAGCCCCTGAGGAATGTCAGAAACATGGATTGTGCAAGATCTAAAACAAATTAAAGACATCATGCTTTACCTGGTTTTTCTAAATGATCTAAAGCTTCATTGGAAATTAAATACAGAGAGGTCAGTGAACACCAAGCTATAATTGGATTCAAGGTGGCTGAAAATCATTTAATAGGTGGTAGATGAACTATGCATAACACAGACCTGGAAGTAAATAATTACTATAATAAAGCGTTTATCAAAGCATGGGGGGTGAATCTATTTGCATTTCATTCATTCTCCCGCCCTTGTTACTGCTTTGTTGTGAGGTCATGGAAAAACGTGAATACTGAGCAGGCTATTTTGAGTCTTTGTTATTGAGCCATTACCGTGCATAAAATATCAATCCATCTTTACAAAAATCGGAAAATGGATGTCAAGAAAACTCAGCCAGAAAGACTAACGAGAGCATCACAGATTCAATTATGGTCAAACATTAGGTAGAAATGAGTAGCAGCGCCATTGAGACATTGGATTAACCTGAGCTCTATCCAGTATTGCCATTATTTTACATAACATGTCAATTTCAGCCATGATATGTCAAAACTGATACCTGGCACATGTCAAGAATAAGAGACAGATAACAATTACTACAAAACTAATCGGACGAACTCAGAATGCTATACTTGTTATTGAAAACAGACTACTAGTTTCATGAAGATCTGGTTAACAAAGCATACTATATCATTATACATCCATTTGATGGCTCCTCATGTGGTACATGCAACCAGGGAGAATGGAAAACTGGGATTGAGAAATTTAAATGATCCTATGACTACAATATGGTAACCATGAGGGAAGCAAATGTTCAAATTTCCCGGAAAAGACACAGTATTATGTTATAATCTAGCCTATGCTGCGATAAAGATCCCAGGCAATATACCATTATGGTCACACAAAATAAGGATACCAAATTTTTGGGCGTATGTTAAGTTCACATGCATTTCTTAATTATATTTTTATAATAATTTAATTTATAATTTATGTTATTTTTATCTGGGGTCCAGATCAGAACTTAATGTAATGAGACGCAGTGAGATGACCAGGGCACTATGTGGTTATTCCTGGTTTTAATGGAATATCTGGAGCCTAACTCATCAGAAGCGACAAACACTTTATTTTTTTAGTCTATGTATGTAGGTGATCAAATTTATTTTGAAATGTTTAATGTTTTACTAAGTAATCGGTTCTCAGAGGAAATATAATTATGTTACTCCATAAATAAACAGGAATTCACAGCTTAATTGCTTCATGATGAAATGTAAGTGGTCTTTGGTAATGTTATTACCAAAAACTATGTCAAACTTAGGAAGAAATAGTTGGAAATATAAATAAAAAACTGCAGCTATAAAACACACACCCACCATTAAGGTGGTGTTGGCATGACGAATCAGATTTAAAATTTATGTGAAATTTTGTATTAAAATTTTTTAAATTAATTGGACAACGCTTGTAGACTGATTTGAAGGACTTTTATGGACTACGCTGACTGTATGCTTGTCAGCAAAGGAGTTAGAGACTAGAATTAGAGTCAAATCCTTTTTCAGAGACAAGTCTGTAAATGGAGTACTGCTAAAACAAATAGTAAAAAGCTGGAATAGATGCAAAACATTTAGTTTTCTCTGCTATATTACTTAAGGATGATTCAATTCGTTCTAATTGGCATTACGCCCATATTACTGTCTTATTAGAGGTTAAACCTTATTGTAATATCCTCATTTAACTTTTCATCGTTTCAGTTTTACATGGCTTTTCAATTAGTTAAAAGACCATTTACCCAATTAGGTATGCAAAACTCCCTGAATAAAATCGCCTTAACATTGAGGGTGTTTGCCAGTTTATGGTGCATTAAAATGTCGAAATGTGGTCTATCAATTTAGCTTGTTTCCTCGAACGGCATTTTGATTAATCGATATATTGTTTTTAATATTTTAGATTATTGATCAAATTGATTGGCTTTACGTCAATAATCAAGCGATGAACATAACACTTGAGGGAAAACTAATTGGATTAATGCCTTGCATAAATATTAGCCAGAGAATAAACATAGCTGGCATTGACTAATACCTTTGGTACCATTGTTTTATTGATACAGACCTTACCAATCCCAATCAAGCCTTGACACATATCGAGGTTGCACAAGGAATTAAAACTATCCGATCAATTCGTCAAGATTCTGATAGAATTTCACACATATATTACTCAAATACAGAGTGATTGGGTTATTTATAGGGTGCACATCTAAAACTTCTCAAGATAATTTCCTCATTATCCACAAAGGTCAATCGACATGAACACCAATGGAGAGTTTGCAATGAGGTTCATTAAGAAGTCATCTGCAAAACTTAGATGGAAGAAATGCTAAGCATACTGATTGATAGTAGTTCCAATATTAGCTGTAACAGTTTCAAACATGACAATAATTAAATTGCATCCCGTCAGCACTCTTTGAGTGGTCAACATTACATCTTCTCACCTGCACCGATCTTCAAAATGTTCTCACACTTGTCTTAGATAAACGCATAGATGAGGATCATGAATACTGTTATTGCTTTTTAGTGATCATGGCAGAGGGAGGGAATTTCTTTGCCTCGGTACACTGTTCAAAGTGAATCCAAACTTTTGCAGAATTTTGCAGAAAAGAATAACATCGTGGAGAAAATACTTGCTTATTGTTCAGAGGTCTCTACCACAGACTGCTTTGCAATCTGTGATGTAGGTCATTGATGTTTGAGTTGCTGGGTAAACAACAGTAAAGGCTTAAATATTTAAAACAAGATAATCATCATTTGAAAGGTTAAATCGGACACCTGCCATCAGAGGTATGTCTTTGTAGGACTTGATGCATCAATTATTGGTAAATGAGATTTGATTTGTCCCTTCTAAAGGTATCTAGTAAGGGCATAAAAATATATAAATCATCTCTAAAAAGGTGATCACCTCCTCGGCAACAACCCCAGTGCAAAAACAGCAATGTCGGACCTGCAAAGTTTTTGCTGGCGAGACACAAAGAGGAAAAGAACCTGTTGGCAGGTTGATGCAAGTGTGATGCAACAGTACATGTCTGAAATCAGTTGTTTCCTTCTTTTTTCTCGGGAACAAATGGTCTTGCGCCAAGAAATCTTGAGCTTCATAGGCGGTACTCAATATTGTATCAACGACAACTTGCCTGAATTTTACAAATCTGTCTATACTACAAAGCTGTGGTCAGACTGCAAACTGATTCTCATTATGATTGTCTTCAGAACCACCCCCACGCCAAGTTAGCCTTCTGTGAACAAGTTGTCATAGAGGGAGAGTCGATCCCTTATGAAAGGGAAATTGGATTTGAGGCAGACTCCAAGTATCCCGGGGTCATCGACATCAATAATCCCCATAGTGAGACTTGTTATGGGCATATCGAAACTTAAAAAGTTTGTGCGCTCAAAATCTGACAGATTAGGCAATCGGGTGTGCGTAATTAATTCGCAAATAATATTCTGGCTAAGATCTCAAGAAATTGCAAAAATAGCAGAGAATTCGATGAAATCAGACAAGTTTGTATCTCTTTTCCTGGAAGATGCGTCTAAAATTTATTGCCAATTAAGTCAAAGAATGTACAATATTTGTTTGGCACGAAGACGACACAGCAACTGGCAATCATCTCACAACACACAGGTGCAGAATATAAAATATTATTTTCAGACGTTTCATTTTCTTCTTCAAAGCAGATATAAAAAATAATGTACATTAGTGAAATTATTTGCTACATATACCGGTGCAGATGCTTGTGTTGAAGTGAATGACCGCTGATCGGTACTGATGAAACAGTTACTACCTTGTTTATCTAAAGTTGCAACCAGGGGGCTCTTCTAATCCAAATAAGAGACCCTTCTAAAAGCAAATGATCACTATCATCACTTCACTCATAATTACCGCTCACTGCAGTCTGACAATTAGACTAATTGGTTCCCAAATCGCTCACTCAGAACATACCTGACAAGTCTCCCTTTTTGGTAGGGAGCCTCCCAGTTTTTAGGGGTATTTCCCACCTCCTCCCTATCTCCCTCTTTCCTCCCTTTTTTCAGCTTCCTTCACCCAGAAGACTTTTTAAGCTTCTCGTTGCAAGAAAAAACTATGTTTTCCTACCCCCACAGTACATATACCTATACATAATTGCCTATTAACATACTATCTCACCTCGTTCTGATATAGTGCAACAATATATTTTGAAAAATCAGATAAAATTAAGCATTTCATAATATGATTGCTCTAATTTTGGCTTAAAATAAATGATAACAAGGGCAAAATTACACCCCCACTGCGGGACGCGCAGAGTGGTACTCTGGGTCGAGAGTTCGTCCGCGGAGATCTCCTGGTTTCTGGGTCTACCAACTTGTCATGTATGACTCAGAATGATATAGTTTCATCAATAATTGTGAGCAATTTGGGAACGAGACGTTAGCTCACTTACTTACACTGAATTGAGTGATCAGATAGTGCTTTTGGCTGTTTGTTATTGAAAGACCCCCCAAGGCAACCTGTTACACTGTAGTTCAGCTATTGTGCGCTGTCTGAGCTATGAGAGTAACAAGCATGGTATGTCTCAGATGTTACTGTTTCATTGTCACTGTCAGCAGAGAAACGAGCTTAGTAAACAGAGCGCAGGTGGGCAAAACATGCGTGCCATCAACAATGTAGTACAGTTAGGTGGTTAGATGCCATCTTCTCAACATCGCTGCATTGAAGTACTTAAAAGATCAAAGTGACTTGTTGTTGATATCAAACTGAGAACTTCAAGAGGTGTGGCACTAACCCAGCATGGCTTGTTCTGTACTACCCAATACCCCATTGTGGTAAGCAAGATTTATGGATGGTGCTTGAGATAGCATTATGGGGTCTTAATTTGCTAACTTTTGACAGCACCTTCCTGCAGTCTCAATAAAAATATGGATATTTGTATTACCAAGGAGTAATAGCGTGATATTACAGAAAACAATATGGTTATGCCTCGACCATTACCCTTCTCATCAATGATTAGACTGGGTGCAAAGAACCTATTACTGGCTTGACAAACTCTAGAACATCTGGAAGTCAATTAGAAATACTCTCTTTTATCCCCATCATGATTACTATTATAGAAATGCTCAGAAAGCCGATGCCTGCGACCAGTCTTAACTGTCTTACATTCTGATCAAATTTTGCTTCTGATAATCCAACATATAAGACAATCACCTACACAAACCCATTTGGCAAGCTAATCCTTACTCCTGGAGATACCAAGTACGGTGTCACAACATTGCACATATTAGGATAATTCGTGTCAATTAAATTACAATCAAAGCTTATTTTGGTCCTTTGAAATTTTTGAATCATTCCACGACCACAGTAGGTTTGTGCATGATTGGCACAGAACCAAAACGAAAGCAATCGTTTGCCATAATGTGTTACTATTAATAATCAAAACTGATTTACAGGTTGAGGCAAATAGTTCTTCGAAGATGATCATTATCATGGAAAAAAATGACGCCTGAAACATTATTGCGAATGTCATTGCTCACATCGAGATGTTTGATATCATGGTGCGCACAACGTCAACTTTGTGGTAACATTGTTTATGGTCCATTTCTGTAGATCACAATCGTATTACATGACAGATCAAATATGGCTTAGATCTCCGTTGTCACAAAGATTGTCATGACCATACTGTCCCTCTGAATCAGTGTTAAACCTACTCATTGTATCTGCAATATCATCCTGCATGCAGATGAAAGAACCCTCTGCATATCATAAGTCCATGTGTGACACTGCTGTATATGGCCTCCGCAGTTCTGACTTACACCAGCACAGACTTACACTGTAGAAAGATATGTCACCCTAGTTCAAGAGATTACCAGCAACGACTCACAGCAATACGATGTTTTATTAGGCGGTGCCAATACCTGAAGAGTCATGACCACATTTGTTAAAGTTAGTGGGCTGTCAAAGCAGTTATTTATCAAAAAATGATCACAGCAATGCATAATTCATAGATATAAATAACATTGAATATTAACTGCAGGTAGAAGATATAGTGAAATCAAGTGCAGCAGAGACAGAGACAGACCAGTCAAATGTCTGTGATTGCCAGCTGATTCATACAGACCTGTTAAAATGACTGATGTCATATCAATTTGAGTTATGTGTCAATGAAGGTTAAGCAGAAACAACCATCATTCATAATGGTAAAAAATTGGGCCTGGATTAGACGGAAATGCAAAAAGATTGATGTTGAAACAGTTGGCCTGACACCTGATAGATATTGGGAGGAGACTGTTGAGATTTTTTACCTTTCCTAATTAAATGCTATAATCTTTAATTAAACACAAGACCCCTGAACGCCATGTTGAGGTCTGAATTTGGCTACATTGACATGTAGAGGTTGACCATGATGTAATGAGGTCTCTCTCATAGGTGGTGTCTTCCTACCCAAAAACTGCCGGCACAGGAAATCATACTCTGAAAAGCCGGGACATCTTTGGTTTCTGACTTTATTGGACTCGACCACATGTCATAAGTACTGCAGCACTATTAATAATCCTGGTTCATATTCCGCGAAAAACGAGATATAGATTAGCAATTCGTAGAAATTCGATTACACAATTTGAGTTTGATTTATGACAACAAGATGGATTAGGGCAGGCCCAGAGTACTTTTTTGGGTGGGGCCAGGATGTTAATAGATACTTGTAGGAACTGACGGAAGCAATCTGTCTCAGCGCCATGTCTTGACTCTAGTCTGAATGAAAGAAAACCCTCACAAAATGGAACAGATGTGATCAGTTTAGGGCCAGCCAAGATATTTACCCTTCAGCACTGTCTTGGGTAAGAGGATGTTAATAGATACTTGTAGGAACTGACGTAAGATCTGTCATATCTTGGTTCTAGCCTGAAAGAAAGACAAGACCTTACACAATGGACCAGAAGTGAGCGGTTTCCTCCTCCGCCATTTTTGCGTCAATCATGTTGTCATATAATAAGCTTATAAAAAAGTATTAAAATCTCTATTAATGTTTGGCTTGGCTCTGCAGGATGACTAACCGCTCGAAATGGGTTGATACTTCCTCAATCGAAGGATTAGGATTAGCATATCGGTGAAAAGGAGTAAAAAAAGAAGGACAGAAATGCTCCTATGATTGATTGGACTTCTAGAATTATCATGGGGAGCTTATCAGGACTGATTTGAAATTAATGAATTAGCAATCAAAATGAATGAAAAAACGGATGTGTTAAATTAACAAAAACTTAAGATATTTTGAGATGTCAAGATGTTTCTACCAGACCCAGAGGCCAGTGTTAGCCTCTCATCTCAGTGTCAATGACCTCAAAAACACACTGCTATTGTACCTCTCGGTATCATTGTTCCATTGTTCGTGAGATAATTAGATCTGCCGCAGTGACGCACATCGCTTTTTATAAATGTAGACTTTCCATTTAATTTTTTATTATCATGTTTTTGTGGCTTATTTATATAACAAAAAACGAATTGGTATTTCCTGGTAATGTAAGCAACAAGGCATTGGTCATTCATCACTCTTATCAGTCAGGTCTGCATGGTGAAAAGGAATATTCAATTTATCATCTGACCTAGATTGTGTGCAATAATTTGCAATTCGCACTTTTTACAGCTTTGCGGGTATTCGGAGCTTGCAAAACCCAAGTCTACAGGTCAACTTTCTATCTGAAAAAGGAGTTTACAATTCCTTGGTTTGACACAGTTGATGGTTTGTAATGTCACTCTGAAGTTTTGGAAGCAAAGACAGGGAAATTCTGACGATTTAACGTGAAAGCTGAACAATTCAATTTGCCTGAAATGAGCTAAAAACACAGAGCCAACAACAGGATCTGCGTGTATGGTGTGGTCGAGACACAAGTACCTGACCAAAGTATTGTATCAACAGTCGTAGTCTGTTATCAAAAAGAGTAAATCTTGTCAATTTCAATAAGGAAGCAACCATGTATTAGCTTATCTCCACTCATAAGCAGGTTGATGTTAGGTGCGCTAATAACAACTTAGATCCCTAGATTACTAACAACAAGCATACCGGTAAGACATTAGGGTAAAGCGGTAGCTGGTAATGTTTACAAGGTATGTGAAGCTCTCAAACAAATTGTTTCCGAACAAGGCGACTAATGACCATTTTGGCGAAGGCATACCAAAGACTTCAAAGCCGAATAAATCACTGATAATAACTTTGGGTAGAGATGGATTTAAGGATTACGGACGGTCTCAGCTATTTACAAAATTGATAGACTTCCTGTTTACTTGATTGCTAAGGGATTAATCAATATGATGAAGTGGTCAAATCCAGATTTATCTCACCCTCACTCCCTCCCTCATACAGGTGTAAGTACCCGCCACATTCGGGTCAATGCATAGGTAATTAACAGATTGACTGGTTAGGGTATTAATTTGATCTATGAATCCTTAGAGTTATACAATCAAATCTTATCATCCAAATTTATGTCTCCTCATACCCAGGTAGGAAAATAAATAATTTGCAGATTCCGGAGACAGAAGTCTGAATCACTAACGGGTCTCCTCCGACAATTCACCATGCTAGCTCTATTACAGTCAAATTCTGTTCATTCCCACTAAATTACTTGATTTGCTGAGAGACTTGCATCATACTCCCAACTGCTTGGCCATGTAATCACCAAACGCTGTGATCCGACGCCTAACAAATCAACACCTACAATCACAACACCTCCACATCCCACAGCACCTCTACTTTGCACATCCATTTTGAGGAAAAACAATTTTTCCAGATTGTCACATCAACAATCTATAAGAAGTAGTAACTGTTTATCATTGGAGTTTAAATATCACTGTCAAAATACCCTCCTAAAAGTGGGTTTATCAAGCAAATTGGGTTAGTGTTTGTTTGGCAATCATTCCCCTGGTTCTATACAGCGGCGTGAACCAACCCTGGGGGAGAAAGAGTGGCAGTATTGTTCTATTTTCATGCACAGTGTACTGCTCAAAAGCTCTCATCGGCAAAATATCATCAAAAAGTTTTCTCCTCTCATAAATTGAGTTTTATGGGTCTGTGCATACTGCACCCATGAGACTCCTCATATTGCCCATTCAAAAAGGTACCTTAGAGAGCTGGGAAAGTAATTGTTCAAAGAGTGGGTGTCTATCACTACTCCGAAAGAAGTTGATACAATCTCGTAAGATGAATCAAGATTATCACTTTTGGCACTATTTCAACAGCTTTGAACCGATTTGTGACATTACCAGCATGTTTTACTTAAGTGAATTGCTCTCCCGATATATCACTACAGAAGCCCCATTAGGCTAAACTACAAAGATCGATGTAGTGACACCACCCTAGCAACACCATTTAGATAGTATTAGATTTGAAATTCCAAAAATTATTTATGAGGAAGCCGAATTTGATTCATGTGCTGAATTAAGGGAGCGTGCCAACCGATCACGCTAGGTAGTGTTGTACACAGATGTCAATCAAACCTTAGCTCCACCCTGGGTAACTGTCAATCACATCACAAACTGTCAATCAGAGAATGTCTGTACCAGAGCGCCTCAACAGATTACACACTTCTGGTTACCAACCAAACAGAGTAAGAGATAAATCATGTTACTTCTGTTGTTATGGAGTAGGATTGGGTGTATTGCTGTGTGGTTTGTAGCGAGAACGGAGCAAGGGTATAAATTTTCCCTCAGCCCTCAGTAGAATCAGTGTTCCCTCAGACTTCAACCGAGCACAATACAGTAAGCAGCTAATCTTACAGTATTCTGAACAACTCGAGCAGTCTGATAGAAGAGATTCTATCAGAGTTTCTTTGAGGCACTGTTTGGGATTTAAATCTCCATGCTGTGGAGTATAAATAATTAAATTTGAAGTTAAATTGAATTGAACAAACATTTGAGTTATACAATCACATTTTCTTTATAAAATTGTTGGCTTATATTGAGCATTGTGTAGATTTGTAGAAAGTTCTTATTGTCATATTGTCACATTGTCACATTGTCACATTGTCACATTGTCTTATTTTGCCTCTTTGCAGAAGATGAAGGACGATAGACAAGTATTAGTTGAGTCCCCTGCTAGCAGGTCTAGCGGTGTGTGGAGCATTGCTATCTCAGCATTCGTGTTCATCACCACCATCATCTGTGGTGTTATCTTCTCTGTATACATTCTCAACAGAATCGACTCAGTAGAGCGAGAGGTATGTTTTATCACACTGCAGCTTATACCAATGTTAATGATTATAAGAAAATTGATGCGTTCATGACTTGATTATGTTTGACTATTGTTTTGCAATCACAAACCATTTGCGCATAAATGATAGCTCATCCGTCATGATAACCATGAAGTGTGACCCACTTCGATTAATCATCACATTTGCATCATTGTACACTTGAGAATTGGAAATATTATTATTTTTCGAGAAATTCATGAACACTTTTAATTTTTTTCACAGATCGCAACTGTCAAGATCGCTAAAGGAATCGACTCAACTGCACTTATCAACGTAAGTAAATACAAGAATACTCACATATTATTTACTCACCCATTTGCATGTATAAATACATAATAATGTGTCTTATAAGGAGTAGTGTTCCCTTTCTCAAATACCATCTCCCTGCCAACAAAAAAACTTGGCAGGGATTGCGGTAATTGAGGACTGGTTAAATCATTACACATCATGCAGTCATTGCCTCTTGTCTATGGTCTAAATTAGGAGTTATTGTGGAGCATTAGCCAGAATTAAGCTTGAAATGCAAGACCGTGCTTTGCCATTCCAAAATGCAACTTTATAACGGCATGGAAACAGATTTGTGGTGCTCTATAGAATAACCATGAAAAAAGATGCAGTTGCCAAATCACTGCCAAGCAACTGCTAGCCTGTTAGGCAGCAATTAGGCTATTTGTTGAATTTCACAAGCTGAACAACAAACACTTTACCTGATTGATTGATTGGTTAACTTGTCACTCACATACAAGTATGTTGCAAAATGCTGTTCACATAGAGCATAGAAAATAAAGCTTTCCTTTATGAAATTTTCACCATATGTTTTGTAGTCTGGACTCAGAGTTAAGAGATCTGCTGGTGGATGGGGATGTCAAGTTACCTGCCCAGTAGGACCACCAGGAGGACCAGGACCAAAGGGAGACAAGGGACCAGCTTCCCACGGATGGGGCGGCAAGGGAGCAGCAGGTCAGTGCCCTATCTCTTGTAGGAATTAAGGCAATCTTTCAGAGAAATTGATAATATTTGAGGCAATCTTTCAGAGAATTCAGATAATATCTCAATTCTTGATAAATGCTCAAAAATCAATAGATAAGTTTATATGATCCCCACTTCAACTTGACAGTTAGGTATTTCTTTGCATACTTTCCCTGGTACGGTTTGTCTACATCATTGACGGCTCAGCAAGACCATAAATTATCGGATTAAAGAGAAAAAACACCGTATACCTCGATAATGCTGTAAAAAATCCACGGCCATAAATCAAGCTCAGAACAAATCAATATTAGTTCTCCAAGTGATACCGATGAGCAAACCACCACGCTCATAACTATCACCTAGACAACAAACCCACGATATCGTGTCATTGATCCTAAGTCTAATAAATCATAATTTGGTGGGGAGTCAAGAATTAAAATAGAATTGTAGCCTAGGAACTGAAATTAAACATTGCTATAATTTTGGCATGTTTAAGGATAAAATTTTGACAACCTGTACTGCCAAATTGAAGGTCATAAAGCCTGAACAGGTTGTTTCTTATTAGAAGTGCTTTACTTATCATGCTTAAACTTATAAATGTATAGAGGATATTACCAAAGGTTTTAAACAGATAAACAAACAATAACATGAAATAAGATCAGCCATGAATAACAATCTGTTGTGTTGTATTATAGGCCCACCAGGAATGAAGGGTAACACTGGACCAGCAGGAGGACCAGGAAAGTCAGGCCCAGCCGGACCAGAGGGACCAGCAGGTCCACCAGGATCTGGATTCGTTGGACCAGTCGGACCAAAGGGAGACAGAGGAAGCGATGGACTCCCAGGCTATGGTGGCCCAGGAGCAGTAGGAGAGCCAGGAGCCCCAGGACTTGACGGAAAGGACGGTCGACCAGGACAAAAGGGAGCCGCAGGTGCCCCATCAACAGTCCCAGGACCATCAGGACCACAAGGTATGAAGGGCCACACTGGTCCAGCAGGACCACAAGGATACGCAGGTGTCAAGGGAGAGCCAGGACTTCCAGGAAACGGTGGTGTAGGAGCCAAGGGAGATGCAGGAAAGGATGGCTACAATGGCCTTCCAGGAGCCAAGGGAGAACCAGGTAAATCATTCAGAGGAAACGCTGGAGCCAAGGGAGATCGAGGACTTGCAGGATATGCTGGTGAGAAGGGAAATCCAGGATATGGAGCACAAGGACAAAAGGGAGAAGTAGGACCAAGCGGACTCCAAGGAGGAGTTGGCCGACCAGGCCCAGCAGGAGCCAAGGGAGATAGAGGATCAGTCGGAGCACCAGGAAATTCATTCACCGGACCACCAGGCCCAGCAGGAGCCAAGGGAGATGCTGGATACAATGGCGCTAAGGGAGGCCAAGGAGCACCAGGATATGCAGGACCAAAGGGAGAGCCAGGTGTAGATGGATTTGGATCAGCAGGAGAGAAGGGAGACACCGGATACCCAGGAATGAAGGGAAATCCAGGAGTTGGATTCCCAGGAGCCAAGGGAGAGCCAGGATACAACGGTGGACCAGGACCACAAGGAATGAAGGGAGCTATGGGACTTCAAGGACCAGGCAGTGTTGTACCAGGAGCCAAGGGAGATAGAGGATACAATGGACTCCCAGGAGGACCAGGTCCAGCTGGAGCTAAGGGAGATGCCGGAGCACCAGGAAAGGACGGATTTGTAAGTATAGCAGAAACATCCCTTTTAAGAGTTTATATGAACAATGATTAAAAGTAATAGTAACACAAATAATAAATGTTTACCACATATTTTCTTGTTGAGCCCTTTATAGCTATTGCCACAAAAATTACAATATCATATCATCTTATTCCAGGGAACCCCAGGAGCCAAGGGAGAGCCAGGCAAAGATGGATACAACGGACTCCCAGGAATGAAGGGAGATAGAGGAGTCGGATTCCCAGGCGGTAAGGGAGAACCAGGTATGGCAGGCATGAACGGCCCAGCCGGACCAAAGGGAGAGCCAGGATATGGAGTCGCTGGACAACCAGGCCCACAAGGACCACCAGGACCAGCAGGATACGGAGCTAAGGGAGATGCTGGACCACCAGGCTACGGAATTCCAGGAGCTAAGGGACACGTTGGACCAGCAGGCCCACCAGGATACCCAGGCCCACCAGGAGAAGATGCCAAGGCCAACCCATGGGGAAAATAAGTTATTCACATAACCGATTAGGATAGACTTCAAGATTAACTGTTACATGATATTAGCATTGTTCAAGCCATCTTGTCTTCTAACCTTTTCACAAGCTAACCTTTTTCGAGGTTACTTAAATTTTTTTGGGTTAAATAGTTAACAACACCAGTCGGCTTTTGATCTTTAGTGATTCTGCCATGACAACAAACTACTTATTTTTCTATAAACCGCTCAAGCCCGCTTCAAGGGTCTAAATTATCTTTATACTTTGCCCTCAATTTTGTTTCTTTGTTCTACAATTACACGTTTTCTATCATGCTACTTTATGTTACATGACAATAGAGCTTAGTCAAGTAAATCTCTTCTGTCTTCTGATATATATATATATACTTTATTATATATATATTATATATAGATATAAAGTGATTTGTTGAACAACGCTTCAGCCATAATACCCTAGAATGACTATCAAATAGAACAGGCATCCAAATAAACCTCGGATAAGTCTACATAAAACACTATATGCAACTAAATACTAATTTGAAAATTATTCAATGAAAACTTGATTGTTATACAATAAGTTAGTACCTAATTTCGAAAATTAAGAGCAAATTAATTCACAATCGAAAAATCAACTTCAGTTATTGAGCACATCATAATATTACTGTTAATACAATAGAAGTATCTGCTTCAAATATACAGTGATTTTTAAGAAAAATAATGTATTTCCATCAATAATAATAATCGCATATATTTTTGGAACAGTTGATAAAATTGTTTTTAAAAAGCAGTAATTTCTAAGCTTTCGTCAATAAGGTAAAATAGGTTAAGAGTGAAAAATGATAAACTTTTTCGCTGTTGTAAATGCTAATTTATTGTCACACACACTGAGTCATGGGAGAGTCTCTATAAAAAACTCCTCATCCTCTTAGCTGGAGATAATTTTTGATAATCCTCTCAAGCTCAATCTAATTGTGATTATCCCAATCTCATCCGCCTCTATGACTGTCTCTTGGGGAATTTCACATTGAGATGGTGCTTATGCTTATGGGGGAGAATTGAGTACTTAGCGTACTTAACCCGGCCCAACCGGCCCAACGTAGTTCTTGTAAGGGCTACCAACACCCATCAATATATTGTTTTCAAAATTAAATACCGTAGATTTAGTATTAAAGTACCATGATGTTGATGATCAAGGGGGAGAATACATCCTGATATACGTTTGTGTGAATGACAACATGATATCGATCAGGAATTCTATTATGCAATCTTTGGTTTAACAAATAAGGCTGAGGAAATACCGCAGTGTCATTAAAATTGCCATCACTGCCGGCAAAAAATTATTGAAAATACGGTCTTGTCAAAATATATTGAGGCTTAAAATTTAAGTTGGGCCCTAGATTAGGGAGTGGTTATTATTACTGAAGAGCAAAAGTAAGGTTTGATTTAGTTAGTATCATTGATATGAATATGAATATGAATATATATCAGTGGTTAGTATATGTCAAGAGATTGTTATTCTCAGCAATAAAGCATTAAATAACATATCAGTAAATCCATAATAATCAAACCCACATAAAAGACCTAATTGATACATCAAGGCTGGCTTTCTGCTGGTGACACGTGATTCAGGTGAAACAGGCACCGCGCAGATATAATAAAATATTTAAGCAGTGCTAAATTATTCATGGCGCAATCTGAGTGTTGGAGGAAGCCACAAAACTGGCTTATAAAATGAATATTGAAAACTGAGGCGCATGGATGGGATACCGGTGTAGTATGGTTAGTGTAATCTGAGAAGTTATGTCCACCATACACAAACACGCAACTCCTGTCATATTGTGATAATTGTCCCAGTTATTTTCTTAACATAAATAACACATAGCTACCCTAAAATTAATTGTCACAGTCAAGCATCAGCCGTAAACGTACTATACTGTTATGAAGGAGTCCTGTTATCAAGTCCATGTTATCAGCATATTAAGCATGAAACCTGGTAAATTTAATAAATAGACCATGGCCTAAGGGAAGCTAATCTCGCCGATGCTGGAATACTAGCCTTAATCATCAAAACCACATCGTCAACTCAACTCAACTCAATTCGGAGATTAGAACTCTGTCACCTAATACACCTCATTTCATCTATGGTGTCTCAATTTCACTGATGTAACATTTTGTAATTAGTCTTTGACACAAGACAATAACGCATGTAAACACGAGAGTATCGCTCTATTTGTATGTAAATATTGAGTTATTGATAACAAGGCTTACGTTTAGTTTAACTCAGAAGATATAAATTCACAATCTGCTGCTCAAGGCAATCATTGTCCGGATGAGCTGGTTGTACGAAGGTCTGTGATTTTAGAGACAAGAGAAGGAACATATAACAATTATGAGGCTGGAACTTGTGCTAGCTGGAACTCTTCTGGGTTTTGCTGCAGCATTACCATTTGACGCAACGACTTCCACCGAGGTATGTTTTATCTTCCTTGTATTGCGATGTATGGTAATAAATAAAATACTGTGGTTGCTTTTTTAAATAACAACGATTTCATTCATGTTTTTTTAACAGCACTGGATACCTCTAATGGGTGGTTGGATTCAAAGAATCTCACTTGGAACAATTAAATATTTGACAGCATCTAATCACACTAACTCATTTAGATCACACCACCTCTTGATGATTAAAAAACCACAAATCTACTCTCTTATTTATTTCCTTTTTGCAGAATATTCCAGATGACAGCTCTGAAGGTCTGAACCATGATGAACTATTGGAGCTTATGCTTTTGAAATATCTGTCCAACAAAGAGTGAGTGCAAGAAATATGAAATTAATGTCTTATTTTATTATAAGTGGGGTATAAATCTTAGGGCGTGTCTGCTTAGCTCTGACAAGCCCTTCAAAGGTGCAAAAAATATCACGAGTTAAAAAGTACGATGGTAAACACACATAAAACAAACATAGTAATGAGTTTGAGAAATAATGGTCTTCTGTTGAGATGTACCAGAAAGCCATGCTGTGGCACAGCACTGCTTGAACTCTTCTGTTGTCAATAAACCTGTCCCAAATTAATTTTCATACATAGTCTTTCAACTTTGTAGTTTTGTTAGATTCCCTTCAATAACTCGATTAATTTTTATTAGTTACTTTGCTGACTGATATTTTACAGAAATGGCGGGGAGGTTTTACCCTCAGAGGAGGAGGAAGACGATGATTTAGACAAAGAGGAACTGGAAGATTTGCTCGACCAGTATCAGCAGAAATCTAACAAACGTGTCTACGATGGCTTCATTCCCCCTAGCAGCGCCGAGTTCAAAGAAGATGCCCGCTCCGCTCACCCCGATGATCCCTTTATGCAATTGACGAGCAAGCGTTACCTCAGCAGCTTGGATTCCGGCATGTTACCGAGTAAGAGGTATCTCAGCCGCCTCAACTCCGGACTACCAACTAAAAGATACCTGAGCAGTCTGGACTCCGGTCTCCTCCCCATGAAGAGATATCTAAGCGAGCTGCGCTCAGGCTTTCTCCCCAGTAAGAGATACATAGATGGATTAAATTCGGGGTTTTTACCCAGTAAGAGGTACCTGGATGGGGTCAACTCAGGGTTAATGCCTTCAAAGAGATACTTGGACAGTTTGAGTTCCGGGTTACCAAGTAAAAGATATCTCGATAGCTTAAACTCAGGCATGGCACCGTCCAAACGATATCTAGACAGCCTCGGTTCTGGTTTTGCACCTAGCAAAAGATATCTCGATAGTCTGAGTGCTGGATTTGCTCCTAACAAGCGATATTTGGATAGTTTGAACTCGGGCCTTACACCAAACAAAAGATATCTAGATAACGTTGGTTCCGGCTTCCTCCCTGACAAAAAATGATTCTTTTACTTGACAATCTATAAACGGTAACTTCTTACGACAATCAGTGATACTTGATCTACAGATGCGTCTTTCATAATTTCGGGTGAAAAGAGAATGTTTTCCTCCGTGTCATATATTATTGTGTATGAATGAGATCTCATGTCTGATTTTCTAGTCAATTACTATGGTTGTGTCAGCAGTGGTGTCACGCTATGAAATAATGTGTTGCGATGACATCCTGACCTCTGACTTCTGTCATCGACAATTAATGACTTGTTTCACCTGGTTAGACAACTAAGACAGTGGTGACATCATATTGTAATTGTTATAATTTTCATAAAATCATTTATTATGACATATCATATTTTTTATAATAATATGTTTTAATTTTTACATGACTTCGACCTGTTCGATAAATAAATGGCCACAAAGATATCTGATGTGTTGAAAAATCATTACGTACGTATCAATTTACAACATTAATATTACATCTACAGTACAATTATGATTTTATATACAGCCTTATTTCTGCATAACTTTCAAGCAATGGAGGAAAACTTTTTCAGGAAGCAAAAAATTATTGACTCAATAAAAATGTGTTATGAAACGACATTCCTGTTAGATCTCATTTATATTGCTCCACGCCTTTGGTTACACCAGATTTACTGGCAAAAGAAATTTTCACAAAGCCAAGTATAATAGATTAATCACTACATTTCATTTGATCAATAAAACAATCGACATTGAAGGAGAAATTATACAACTCGCCCTAACTGTACTTAGGCAGGCTAATTATAACTTGGATTTGGCACTGTGACTGATAATTACCTAACTGTGAGAAAACAAGCAGGAAACTATCTCCAAGCTCTGGTCACCATTTTCTTTAACGCGAAATGACGAGATATGAACGACACAGCTATCATACCAATAGTCACAGCGCCGATAAACAGATAGTCAAAATCATCCTTCAACACATCGTACATCTTAGAGGGCGCCACTCTCGTATAGAACACATCTGAAAACAGAGATCAGAAATCAATCATTTTGTGTGATCAGAGCAATTAATTGAAGCATTCCACCTGCAGACATTGCTGTACACAATTCATTTACAGTCTTTCCTTTCTTTGTCCTTTACCACAAAATCCTTTCTACATAGAACCCCATGCAGTTATACAAATGGCGGTCTCAAGTTCGTAAACCACCGAGTCATTGCCACCCCCATAAAAACAAAGGTGAAGTCATACTCCGGCTTTATTGGGCTGAGTTCCAGCTTGTAGGTCATGACCCCGATCACAACGAGGGTGGAAGATGGACCATAGCGAACCCGGAACTATGAGGCCTTCCCTTCAACCCCACCCCTACAGCCACCCCAAACTATGACGCCTTCCCGGCGGTGCTATCAGTGACATCATTTTGTTTTGCGTACTTTGACGACATCAGAGTAAGGATATACCCTTACTCTGTGATGTAATACAAACAATAACAGCTAATTTAGCTTATTGCAGGTGGACCGACAAGCAACGCTGATTTAGTAGATTTTGTATTTTGAATTTCTCAATTCCTGTTCATGTTGTTAGAATACTATCAGATTTCACTCTTATCTACCATGTATACAGTCATTGGTATTTATTTATTAGTATTATGAAGTGATAAGCAGTGATATCATTATGTAATATTGTTGACATATAAACACCCTGTGGAGTGATGTTAGGCTACATGTACGTAAGTAAGTCATACAATTAAGTTTTATAATAAATATCGTTATCTGTATTGTGAATTATTAGAACTTAGTGATAGGTTTGACATTTAAATGCTGAGAATAAGTTTAATGTTGTAGTTGGTTTGGCAACCTGATTTTGCCTATTCATTTTCATGAGAGAATAATAATAATATTAATTTTATTGTATTGTATTCGGTACCACTTAAATCAGATGGTGGTGGTGAACAAGTTGGGTCTATGTATGGAGATATTATTGATAGCATGGGCAGCCAGGATTTGGACCTGCAACTCTCAGATTAAGGAGCTCAAATCCTTACTAGCAAATCATTCTGCCATAATAAGATCTTACTTTGATACATTGAGAGAAGGTTGAGTTATAGCAGATTATGAGATAATAATTATCACAGATCAATATACTTACTCTTACTCTATATCACTGATAGAACTGGCACAAGACCAATGTCACATATCTTATTTGTAAATTTAACTTCAAATCAATATTCCCACAAGCCTTTTTGTGTGCTGACATAATTGAAGTTTAATATTTAATGTTTACACTCAGAATAAGGACAAACACGAAGGTCCCATCAGTGTTATCCGGAAATTCCCAACCGATGATGCAATTTCAGTCAACAAAAAATTGCAAGTGCTTGTCTGGTTACTTATTTCAGTGGCTTACTTAGCATTTTAATTTAAAACTCGGTCGCCCTGGGGCCCATTGTTTGGTGCTGATCACCGAAAGGCGTATGTTGGATTGATTGATTTATCATTTATTACATGCATTAGGAATGTTTTGACTAAACGATTGCACATCAACATACAAACATCATGATGGTGTTTGCCAGTACCAAGTACATATGTGTATGTATATTAGTTGGCATACCATGATATCTAGGATAATGTTTCTAAGAAACTGACAGGGTGTGGGGTACAAGAATCCGGCAGTTATTTTGAGTTAATTTGCGCTGCATGAGGGGAGAGATAACCACAGTCTCTTCCTCATGCATATCTGAATAAATCTCTTTTGTAATCGTCACTTCATTAACATTGTTAAACAGTTTTAATAGTTTAGTTTATAATTAAAAAAGGGCTAATAAGATCATAAATGTCTTCATTTGTTGTGAAGACATTAACGCTGTGACATGTCACGCCGATGAGAGGCGAGCTTTGTTTTGATAGGGCAGTGGAATGATTGCGGTCATTTCCGTGCAATTTCAGTAATATTTTACCTTGCCGAGTTTAGAAAACCCAAAAACAAAGAGATCTGACAGGCTTTGATGGATGCAGAGGGGCGATTAAACAAAAAAGCTCATTAGATTTTATTTCCGTATTTTCAATCAGCAATAGATGATATTGTAATAATATAAATGTATTTATAGAGTGCCCACGCTCATCAATAAGTGATCTGAATTAAATTGTGACAGCTGCTGTTGAATATCAAAGCTATGACTTCTTAAAACTCAATTTCCTCATTAAAATTTCAGTTTTATTTGCATAGAGGACAATCGCCCTGCTGACAGGCCCTCAGAAATGGATGACAGCTGGGTGGCCGACGCCCTGTCTGAGGGTTCATTAGTCGGGTAATGAGAGGAACTAATCGTATACCGGTAATCAAATTGCATTGAACTGGTCAATCGCGGAGCATTGTATATTTAGAACTTCTTTACATTCATGTATTCAATAAAAAAGGAAACTTGTAATAATAGACAGGAGATTACACCCACAAGTGGTCATTATTGTTAATTGATGTTTTGGCACGGATAAAATTCCACATATCATCATAAAATACCAGTTTTTTTCTTTCCTCTTCTCGTATTTAGACTGCCAACAATGGCAACTTATTTTTGGGCTCCGTGTCTCATCTCAGATGGTACAACTGCGCAGAGAGAGCCTCATCGCCTCACTATTTTTTAACTGTCCATTTTATATTACCTAATGATGACAATTACACCAAACCAAACCGTGTACAGACTTTAAATGATATTTGGTTTTAAACAATCCTACAGCGCTCTGACTCTTTTTCCATTTTTGTTCATGTCTACTTTTACGGCCAGTATATACACCAAATCAATCAAATGCACATTAAATCACAGGTAGACAAGTTAATAGGGGCCTATAGGGTAGCGGGACTGTTTGCGGAAATATTGTCAGGGAAGTACTGGCAGACTCACGGCGGTGGTCCTAGTTATTAACAGAACGTTATCTCGTACTCACGCGAGCGATAAAAGCTGCGCTGGAGCCAATATTACTGAGTAAATACCAATGTATCAGAATACCAACACTTTTATCTGTTTAATTAAAACACTTAAAAAATTCATATCAGGTAGATATATCAAAAACCAATGTATTCTACGACTATCTCAATATGAAGCATGGGAAACTATGTAAACTTGTGAAATTTGATGGATGGATTAGGATGTATTTTTAACAACTAATGAACCGACGTAGAATTGTTAGATGTATCCAAGGTACATTGCTGGCTAGCAAGGACACCTGGTCCCCTCCCGCACGGTTGGCTTATGTGGGTAAAAACTTAATGGAATCTTGCAAAGAGCATTTTTGAAGCAAAATTCGGAAGCAACCAAAACAAGCGTCGGCATTTGTTTCTCTATCAATAATCACTAATGATATTTTCTGTCACTCTTGAATCATTTTAATTTATGCACATTTCAAACGTCATTTGAAGAGCGAGTGTAAGACTTTATGATCATAATCACCAATTAAATGTATTACAAGGAAGGGATTAAAATTACATATTTTATCGAAATATCAAACAGAGCCAAACTTCACCTATCTCGCCTTGCCTTTTTTGTGTGACAAATCTGCCTACACAAAATTTATATCGCATTGTATGACAATGCTTTCTGCTTCGCTCAGTCTTAATGCTATAGATCCCCTAGTTAAGTAGGTTTAATGTATCCAATATTGGTCACAAAAATTACCAGTAATTTTCTGCTTGGTTCATTTTATAAAGCTAATCTGTCAAATGAGTCGAGCTAATCATTCTAAATCTCTTTTGATTCTCCAGATTATAACTGATTAGTTGGCTGTTAGCAATTAAAATCCAGATTACAGTTATACATTTACAGCACCACTGACGGTCTCAGAGAAAAATATCAACAAGGCAGACACAATATTTCATGTCATCTCTTGTCGGCGGAGGTGAGATGTTAACTAATAGGGGTTAAATTGTGTGCCCCCCCTTCCTGGACAGCACAGCTCGGTCAAACCACAGACACGCAGAGTCTCCGGTTACTCTTTATGTAAGGAACGAACTTCCCTCCTGAGAACACTTACACAACGCAACAGTAACAATGACCATAATCTCAACCTTGCTTTCAATATTTCCTCGTCTGTTAGAAGAAAATTCCAATCATTTGACCGATTAAATCATCAGAAAGCCATTAAAAAATCTAAGTAAGGATTCCTGCCCTAAGCAACTGTTGTTATGCAGTTGGTCACTGATCAGGTGTGTTAACCATCACATCCTGGTACGCATTATGTCTAATTTTGATCTTAATTTTGTCATGACTTCCCTCCCTGACCAGTTATGAAATGTGATTTGTCACATGTTGCATGCTGTAGAGCCTTCAACCAGCCTAGCACGTTACTTCACCAAGGGAAAGAGTTTGCCAAATATAAGTGGCAAAAGGTGATAAGACATTTTTTTCCATTTTTCCTTGACAGATATTCTTTCCCAGGAATTTGCCACTTCCTTTAAGGCCCTCAAATATCCTCCTCTATTGGAAATGCAATAATTGGTGCAGTGTCTAAAAATGGTACCAAATATTCCGCTTTTTTCAAGTGACAATCCCATAAGCAATGTGTGCACATTATATTATGTATGAAACCTTAGAGTGCAAGGCGATCTCTGTGTGTCAAATTCCTTATCAAAATACCAAACAGGTTATATGGTTTCTGGGTAACCTAGAGAACCTGTCGGTAGGTTAGAGCACCTGTCGGTAGGTTAGAGCACCTGCACACACATGTCAAGTGATCGTACACATCCTTACCTAGACCATAGGCTACGAGAAGGCTAGTACTCTCCAGACCGGAGGGCTCACAGTGTATCTCTCTTATTCTGTACACACTCTGATTATAGTTGAGGGTCCCCTCAAAGCTGAGAGGCAGCTCGGGCATGTACGGCGGCACCCCTTCTTCCTTACTAGCCTGTGTATGCTCCAACAGCCTACGAGGGTCCACAAACATCTTAGGAACCTCGACTATACCACCAACAGTTCTAGCCACTATAACAGTAAATACGACATTTCAATATGAAGTAACTGACAAATCAAGGCAAAGCAAAGTTACACTAAAAACGGGATATAGCTGGAGTTAAGTTGAGCTCGTTTGAGGTGACTTATTGTTAGCTAAGGCGGGAGCTTACATAAACTCATGGTATTGAGTATAAAGTAAAGTTAAGCTAGCAATAAATTCCACCATTTCAAGCCGGCAAAAATGGCAAAACTTTGCTACCGCAAATACTTTACTGGTCTAGGGCAGTTCAAGACGCTGGGAGTAAAATTCAGGAAGTTACCTCACATTATTTTAAAGGTTATAGTGAACTGACAACCTGTCTAATGTAATAACGATCTGCCAAAGTCTTGTCAAAGTTACAAGTTGGTGTTGGGTGTAACTGGGTATAATCTACCACAATTATATCTAACTTCAAACTTTAAGGTGAGGTCCATTGTTCCAGGCGTTATATTTGACAAGGTATCAATCAAAATCTACAAATAACTCTATACCTGGATTGGTAAGTCTATTCTCGGACAAACTACAGTGACTTTCAGTGACCTAAATGGACTTACCCGGACTTACAGTGACCTACACTGACCTACAGCGACCTAACCTGTCCTAGACGGACCCACCCTTACCTAGACTTGCATTGAGGTGATCGGATTGATCTACACCCTCCACAAACTACTTCAATAATAGAAAGTGGGAGACCGATAATCCTCTTACTTAGTTATATGAGATTCTGGCAGTGTGTACTTACCGGTCCCTCCCAACATTCTCCCAGATTAAAACATTAAATCAATATTGTGCATTACATTTAAACTAATCCTCGGAGGATTATCTAAATTCTAAACCAATTTTTTGTCCATTGGATGGGATGGTAACCACATTCAAACCTTGTCATAAAATTGAAATTTTAATTAATAATATGAGGTCTCGTGACCACATTGACTCCTGGACACAGACCAAAAAAGTCAGGTGACTTGATTTATCGAGTTTGTATGATAAATTGTCAGAATATTTGCGTACTGCATTGCTGATGACAATGCTACATCACCATAAAATTATCAAGTTCCGTCCCGCCCGTCACTTGACATAAGGGAAAGTAGTTTTGGTTCTGACGCAGACTCACTGAGTATATTTTTCCCTGAGATTCCCCTCTCGGTGAGCGATGTGGACAAGGCGGAGATCTTAGTGCCGAGGATATAAGCTTGTCTCATCACGACAGGGTTCTTATAGGAGTGGAGCGAGGAAAACGCTGTGGCGTTAGCCTGTGTGGAACCTTCATACAGCTCTAATACAGCGATCTCTGTACGTCTAGCCTTCTGGTTATAGTATGTATACTAAAAATAGAGAGAAAACCACTGTCAAATATCCATGGAGATCTAATACAGGGAATCATGCATGTTACCTGTAAAAAAATAATTAGCATGTATTAATATGGCTCAGACATTTGATAACTAGAAAAAGCTGGACATATCATGAATATTGAACAGGGAATTCGTCATTCTACCTGTAAAAAAATGGTTGTGTTTTGGCAAGATAATTGTTATGATACAAGCTTTGTAACCACTTCTAAGGGGTGAGAAGCTCTTAACGCAGGTAAAAAAGGAATATTAATAGGAGTGGTAATTAATCACTCCCACAGCGACTACACAAATAATTATTCAAAAACAACCTGACTATGTGGTCTGTGCCATTATTTTGATGAGTGTCATTTTTATGCAAAGCTACCATAACCATGCTAACCGTTACAGCGGCGATCATGGTATCTAGGATCTGGACTACGGGCTTCATCATAAATAAATATGCATAGAGATTCAGTCATCGCTGTGAGAGACAATTGGGGTGACATTTCACTTGAATATTAATTTCAACACACTATTTTTAGATGCCTGGGAAACTGAAACCACTTGTGAACAGGGTTGTGTTATTGCCACTTGCCAGGTAGGCACGGGGCATAACTTACACACCCTTCACCTACTCATAGGAATTTTGGCATGTCCATGTCTTTTTGTCTTTTTGGGGAAATTGCATCATGTATTTTCATTTTTATTAAACCCTCTCACTCGGAAATGCAAGGTCAGACTCAGGAGCGTGTGTGTGGTTCTCTGACGCTCGATTTACAATATTTGGCAACCCCTCGAATTCAGGGGGTACTTATACTTCCGAATCTAATTCACTTGATAAGTGACATATTAGCGCACAATCCAGATGTGGACCAAAGAGTCAGCAGTAATGTTGCATAGAATTGTGGCATTGGAAAAGGAACGGTGCCTTCCTTCCTGTTGCTGGCAGTGGTGCTGTTTCTCTCGCCAAGCCAAAGATCCACAAATGAGTTTGGGGGACGGGGGTGGGATTTTTATGCGCTGGGGCATCAGATCATTCGGAGGTTAACGAGGTTAACGTTAAGCCGGACAGTGATGTCATGACCGGGTGATCACCACAGGTCATTCACTCTGACAAGTCACATGAGCCACTGTCCCTTCCGACCGCCAGCAGGTGGGGGGGGGGACAAGAGGGTGGGAAGAACAGTTATCACACTTAGTGCCTTCTTTTATGAATAAATTAAGACACACAAATTCCTTCTTTCCCAAATTTTGAATGCATTTTATGCAAATCTTAATTTTGATATAGACTCGTACTGCTTCAATATTACACAACGCTTAGCACACCCAGAATGATCTACATAAAAATCTCATTATTATTGTAACCTAGTGGCGCTGCTGAGGAAATTACACTTTTTTCTTTTCTTAAGAAAGCTGACAATTAGTTCTACTAATGATTGATTGCAGGCGTTTGTTTCTATTGGAAGATTCAACAATATCATTATCTCGGCCAGTGAGTTTTCTGTTATATACGACTCCTGCTAGATGATTTGTTTTCTAATCATTGCGGCCTAAATTAGAAGCCTCACAAGTTTTAAATGAATCGCTCATTCAAGAAAGAAGAAAATCAATCTCCTCATAACCGAGACATCAGCACATCATCATCGACAACAAAACAATGTCATTATCAAAGTCTGAGAGAAAATTTAATAGCTTTTCTGCTCGGCGCTGAGCGATGAGCTATATTGTAAAATTTCTCGCTTGTTTACCTTGTGATTATATACTGGAGACTTATTTAGTCTGAAATCAATAGTCACATTTTCCTCCTTGCCCCTTACACTATATCCGTGAGTAAGCATTGCTCGTGTTTATATTACAAATTACACATTTCTTCTCCAAGTAAATATTATGTATATTCATCTCTAAAGTTAACCGATACAAACACGATAAATCCCACTCTCAACCAACAGACGCCGACCCGACACCCCCACACCCCGATATCATCACAATAATATCAATAAAAATCCTGGGAACCCTAGATGCGCGGGCAGCCCTTAATTTCAGTCCGAAATTCAATATTGACTAAGCTCGGCGCTAAGTGATTGACCAAGGTGACATCCCACAGTAATTCACAAGGTTACCAAACATTGCGTTCAGATTTCAAATTTTAATGTATCAATGACTAATCTACTCCATAGCATATTATAGCTATCATCGATCAGACAAACATTTTAAATCAAATTATCTAAAAACCAAATATATGACGTTGGAGTGGAGCTACTTTTTCCCAAATTGTGCGCTCTCTGAACCTTTCTTCAATGAGTAGACAATTTTGAAATCAAGTCACTTTCACCCATATCGAACAGTCACTACTGATGGTCTTCATTGCCGACAAAAAGTAATTTTTTAAATACTTGCAACCAACTTTCCTTTTGCTGGTGGCCCTAATTGTCATCTTGATGATACCAATACATATTAACTTTCTCATAGGTGCATTGTTATCCAACACAGTCCAAGTTCAGTTTTCTAATTACCAGTCAACAAATATCAACAGAGAGAGGAGTGATGTATGTATATCCTCAGATAATTATTATTGGCTGACGATTCACGTCATCAAAGTGATTTTGCTAATTAAATTTGCGCTCATACGAGTTCCCTACATACTTGGCGTAAGTATATCATCATTATCTATCAAACTTCTCGATCCCAGGATACTAACACTGAATTTCCTAGGTCTGTAGATTTGTCAACACTTTGTAGCCTGTGGTTAAGTTGGGGCTTGTTTATGAGCTCAAAATCTGATCAGGTATGCTATTGTAGAATTTAATCATCATCCACAGCCCAACCAACTGTGATGTGGTGGACAGTGGAATGGCACTACCAGCAATCTGGGCAGGGTTTGGGCACTGTAACAAGGGTAGGACTTTATTTAGCTATTGGTGAAATACCTAATTTCTGAGATAGAGGACCGCTTGTACATATGCTAAACTTACACTTAGTGGTTATACAAGCACATAGACATTACTTATATTAATACTCACTACGATCCAGTTCTCAGAGTGCACCATGTGTACAGGCTGACTGGAGCGGCGATGCTCACATGAGAAGATAACCCTACCCGTCACTCCATCCAGTAAATATACATTCAGGGCAACTATCAACATAAATACGAAACAAACAGTATAGTGAAGGTGTGGATAAAGTTAAAGTCATAGACTTAAAAATAGTTAGTTTATGGTTAAAGCGCTCAAATATTTCCTGGTTGAGGTAAGCTACATTCCAGTATCAATCACAATCCATAATAGAATACTGCATACATCCACTCAGACAACATTAGGTCACTGAAACCGTAGACAAAACACATAACACTGGACACTGTGCATCAAAACGTGTTGTGTGTTTTGTCTATGGCTAACACCACCTGTCCAACATAACATGCAGATGATCAACAAGATGGTTATAAAGCTCATTACAAGTTTCATCTAGCAAATCAATCATTTGGCTGAGTAAACAAGACCTCTCTTTTGAATAAACAACAGACGAAGATGTTTCAGACCAGTTTGGACTGCCAGAGCTCAGGCGGTTACATATACATGTACGACACTAGGGGGAAATATGCATTTCCACATGGCAAATCTGTCACTTCTGTCTGTTCTAATTAATACGGAAAATGGGAAAATACCCCAATGATTACAAATAAACATAATTTGGCCAAATTTTCTGCCTTGAATATATTGAAAGAGCCTAAAAGTTGATCAGGTGCCTATACTTTGGTCCAGGTTGATGTAATAATTATAACTAAATGTCACTAACAACAACCTGGATCAAAGTCTCAGTGCCAGCTAAGCTTCTGTTACAAACCGTGATCGGTATCTGGTTCACTCTCTGTGATGATTGCTACAAGGTTAGGGTTGACGTATTTATAGAGTACAGCTCTGTCTGCCAGAACTCTGCCCAGTGAGTGTACATGCTCTCTGTACTGTTTAGTCTTCAGTGATACGATAGGGTTGTGTAGGGATAAACTCCAGGTAGGCACTGCCTCCATACTCTACAGGTATAGGGGATAAACAGCATGGTTTACAGGTAAGGTAAGAATAATAATAACAAAATAATGATAACAGCGCCGTGTACAGTTAACAGAGTAAAACACTGATATGAGAAGATATATCATAATATAAGAAAGATGTCCAACATATTGTCTGAATCAATCATATATCAATCGCACAGCTCACTGTATACCTTGCTTCGGTTTGCGCTGTGGTTCACAGTGAGTTGAGGTGCTAAAACTCTGCCCAAGTTGCTGGTTATGCCACTTTAAGCAGATCAAACAATCTTTTGAGCACTAAAAGTAGTTCATTGAAGGTGCAGATGGCGGCATATCTCCTGATACACTTAGATAATGGCCACTATGTCCCTCTCTGCTATAGAGAATCACAACTTCACATAGACACACAGACAGACATACCTGTAGTGTGTTACCAGATAGTCTCAGTCCTACAATCTGTCCACTATCTGCCTGAGCTGAGAATACATACATCTCCTGATTACCCTCTACTACACTGTCCTCTGGGTACACATGTACCTGTGAATAGTAAGTAATATTAATATGTAGTCAAGTAACAGAAAAGGGTGAGGGTGTTACTGCAGAGTTTGGCTGAACGAGCTCATAAGGTATGTTCTCTTATAGAACATACCTTTACTTTTACCTACCTTGTGAGTATTAACAAGTTTTGAACTGACGCATTCGCACTAAAGCTTATTGGGTCTCTATGTTTAAACATGGTATGTTAACATTTTATATAAATTTCTAACCTTATCGTAAATAATTTTTAATTTTTGTTACACCATTCAGGAATTTCTTTGCACTCCCAGACACCGAAATGCCTTCACTGAATTACATACTGCCAATTCTTCTACCCATTGTCACATCTCTATGCTTGAAACCTAAATATGCATATTCATCTTAAATAATACGTAATTCTTGCCATTTCATCATCGATAGCTAATACTTTTGGACACTGCATACCCCGCACACTGCATACCCCGCACACTGCATACCCCGCACACTGAATACCCCACACACTGATACCCCACACACTGAATACCCCACACAGTGATACCCCACACACTGCATACCCCACACACTGCATACCCCACACACTGAATACCCCACACAGTGATACCCCACACAGTGATACCCCACACAGTGATACCCCACACAGTGATACCCCACACAGTGATACCCCACACAGTGATACCCCACACAGTGATACCCCACACAGTGATACCCCACACAGTGATACCCCACACAGTGATACCCCACACAGTGATACCCCACACAGTGATACCCCACACAGTGATACCCCACACAGTGATACCCCACACAGTGATACCCCACACAGTGATACCCCACACAGTGATACACCTTGCTCATTTTACTACCCTAGATCTCCCCCTGCAGTGATACTGATAATAAACTAGAAGTGCAGCAGGAATAAATACCACAAAACTTCAAGGGGATGGATAGCAGACTCTTTATTTTTGAATAGGTTTAACTGGATTGTGTGAGATGAACGGTCAAACAAATTTTTTTGGTAAATGTGTTAAGAGGCACTGGATATGGGTTTATATACACATGCATTTATCATAAACACAAAACTGAAGTTTCATGGACAGACCTGTCTGTGAGTGTCCAGTAGTAGAAGAGGTTTGAGGAAATCTCCATCTGTCATCTGAGGTAACATCATAGCCTGATCTATTCTGTAGTTTAGAGTGAGAGGTCGGGCTGTGATTGGCTCACCCGTCAGAGGATTGAAGGAGAAAATCACAGAACCACAGCCATCACACTACAACGCAAAGATCACAGACTAGGCGATTAGAGTATGTCATATGATTTGCTTCTTAATCCCTCATTAGTCCTTCTTAATATTATTGAATATATAATAAAGATATGTATGTTTACCTCTACACCTCATGTTTACTGTCACATCACATTGGGAATTAAGTCATTGCTCCATTCCGGGTCTGATGGCAATACTACCTCAAAGTTTAATTCAACTACAGTGATGCTGGGTGGCTATACCAAGTTCCTAGTCCTGTATAGGTTAGAGATAATACGGACTCTTCTCGTTGCCCTAAACCCCAGCCCCATACAGAAGAGCAATATTGATTGGTTTGGTTTCTATTTCATCAAACAAGTTAAGATAAAGGAAACTAAAGATATTAGAGTTAAGTGGTGATGAGCCATACATGCATTGATACACCTAATACTACCAACGAGACATTTGAGAGACTTACATTTTTCTGAGCGATGACCGTAGTGTACGGTTGATGAGGGAGGTGAGCTGTACTTCTCTGTATATACATGAGCAGACGATTACCTGAGGAGAACGGCTCTAACTCAGGTACATAACGAGACCAGACTACCTGTCCTGTGTAACTATCCAGTCCATATATCTGTACAGGAAATACAGTATCAAAGTTTTAAACAGTGTCGATTAAAATATAAAATCAGATGTCTTATCACACGCCACATCCCGAAGCATATGCAGCGAAATATAAGTGCCTTAGTGGCGAGGCCGCAATATCTGCACCAGGTTGCTCTCTGTTCGCAGGCAGGTCAGAGCACACCTGGGGGTCAACTAAACCCCAGTAGTTGATGGACTTCAGTGGGATTCGAACCCTAGACCGCCGACACTTGCATGCTGAAGGAACAGAACTCCTACCAACTGAGCCACCTCCTACAGGGAATTATGATTAAATATGGGGATAGGAAATTTACTGCAGAAAGAGTAGTTTTTAATATCGCTCTTCACTGACTAAGCATTTATAAGAGTTTGGAAATCTGTTTGAATCGTGGAAAAAAACCTTGTTAATTATAACCTCCAAAATCTGGCAATGAATACTTTGCTCTAGCAAGACAATCGATACGACCATGCCATAATACCAATTTGTCATAGTGAATTCCCCTTTTGCTTATGATGGCCATGAAAGTTGAAGCTTTTCAAAACATAACACATGAGTTTACAGCAGATTTCACCAACATTTGCTTAGGTTTGTAAAATTGACGTTAGCCTTAATTTCTGTCACCTAACTAAATAACTTAGTTATCAATACACGCACATATATCACAAGGCTTCCTCTATAACCATGGCCACACCACGGTCAGCTGACAACAATCTACTAATTTTGGCATATCTTCATAATTTTCGCAATCTGAAAATTTTGGCTTATTTTCATAAAATGGCATTCTATTTGTCAGTTCCGTTTTATTTGTCAGTTCCGAGCAATTATTGTGGATAGTGACTCTATGACTCCCGTACAATGGAACACTACCTTGCCAACACTTGTCATAGCTATAATCATCTTATGAAGGCTGAAATCATCTCTGGTGAGGTAGTCCTCATCTATGGACATGTGATCAGCTGTCTCCATAACGACACGTAAACCACTAACATGCTTCTGATATGAGTGTATGAGAAAACTGGTGAGCTGCTCACACTGAGATATGAGACGACTCACAAACTGGGAGAAAATATCACCTGTCAAAATATACATAGATACAAGTACTGAATTTGAAGGCCTTGCCATGTACATAGTTAAATAATCCAGAGTAAGGTCTATTTGTTTTTTCTTAACAGGGGGACCGATAGTAAAGGTATCATCACTCAGATGTTGAACCAACGTTAGTATCGAAAGCCCCCAAACACCTGTCGGTTTGGAACTTATAAGACAATTTTATATTGCCTGCTCAGTCTTGTACTGTGATGTATATCAGATTTATCAGCAGATAATATAAAATTGTACGTGGAAGCGGTCGTATAATCCTCTGGTTCAGCACTCACCACATGTGTCTGTATATTGACATTGTGTGCAAAGATAGATAATGAAACTTATTAATTACAAACTGAAGATAGCCAATTATACTATCTTACTCCTTCCTCACTTTTATGACAATAATATAATTGAATTTTATAAAGCAATCATTTTTTTAATGAAAGCTTTATAATGATAATTATCTAGTATACAATATACAATATATTCTATAGATTTTTTTGATAATTACGTCATTGCTGTATCAAATGTATCATTGCCATTATCATTAAAAAATCTGATCGTTTTGAAAAATTCAATCTGATGGTTTTGAGGAGGAAATATGAAGTATAATTGACAATGGCTCTAATTAAAATTATTTGTTTAAGTCTAATAATCATCCAATTATCTGACAAGCTCCAAAAGAAAACTAGCTGTCGGAGTTATCCTTTGTAGAAACCAGGTGTCCTGCTATAATTTATCTTATAGTTCAGAAATTGATCAAAGTACATTCTCTGTAATTCCCGACCACCCACCCTCTACCGGAACATCTAATTATAACTTACTCCACTCTCTACCGGAACATCTAATTATAACTTACTCCACTCTCTACCAGAACATCTAATTATAACTTACTCCACTCTCTACCGGAACATCTAATTATAACTTACTCCACTCTCTACCGTAACATCTAATTATAACTTACTCCACTCTCTACCGTAACATCTAATTATAACTTACTCCTCTTTTTAGCTCCGAACTCTTCCTCCATCTTAGCTTCTACCTCAGACACGGGTAGATCTACCATCTCTAGTGATGTGATAGCAGATAGAGCCTCCTCACGGGTCCACATTACTTTACCTACACCGATATAAACAATACAGTTAATATACAGAGAGGAAAGTGAATTGTATCTGGTACCAAATAATTATATAATATCACTGATGGTCTTCATCAATTTATATAAACAAGATTTGAGCCTAGATAAAGAAAAGTATATGAAGAATAGAACAAAATAGCGGTAGCAGAACCTACAAAAGTAATCCATATTTAGCAGCATTATCATTCCATACTCTTAATTCAATCAGTGGTTGTCTCCACTTATGTAAAGAGCGGACAATTCTACAAAATACTAGCACCACATCACCAGTACCTGCTTGTTGAAGCATAAACATAGTCTGATCAGAGAACACGGAGAGTACTCTATAGGACACGTCACCTCCAACTTTATTGTATAAATATGGCACCATCTGTAAACATAGATATACAGAATATAGCATACAGATACACAGAATGTAACATACAAATACAGATACACAGAATGTAACATACAGTAATGTTAACAGCCAGATCAGCTCATCTGTTGAAAGTATTTTGGATTTCATTATGCAACGGGAACCGTTGGCAGGTCAGCTTCAGACAATATGCTCATTTATTTGAAAGCCCCTTGCCAGTTCACCCTTGATAAATTATACAATTAATAAAATTATTGACATTTTAAACAGCCTGCACTAAAGAGGCGACATTACCATGACAGGCCGTGCAGTGTTAGATGTATCTATAGCCTGTTTGTATTTTGGTAATTCATCACCAGTCTCCATAGAGTAAGCTGTTATCTCAATCACAGTCTGTAAAAGTAAGATCAATTAGTAGTGATTCATTTACTAGAGGCCTGTGTAAAACTTGCTATTCTGCGTGACCACTTGGTACACATGAAAAGTTATTTGACCAACATCGAAAGACTGAAACTAGATGGACGCTGCACAATGTTTGATGTAATACTACCACATGATATTATATGTATTAGTCAACCGCCACAACTCTTTACTGATACAATAGGTAATCGTGGTTCCTTCTTAAAAACAACCCATCACTTCTTCCGAGCAGCAGGATATGCCAAGGTGGCAATCTAATTACAATTAAATCACTGCTAGCCCCATTTTGGTCTTCCATTGAAACATGTAAAATTGTAATGAAAATTAGGTAACTGAAATTGTTGTTCAAGTTGTTTCAGTGCAGCAAAATTGCGATGATTTTTACAGATGAAGACTTTCTTTGTGTAAGCCATATAACTCCCTGTTATTGGGTCACCAGTTTAAGATTGAGACATACACAATCTTCCCACCTTGCTTTTCTGTACTTGCGAGTTTAGTGACATCAGTATTGATTCTGTTGCGCTCGATTTTACTTTAGCCATAACTCCCTATAATATTGAAAACAACATATCACAAACTGATTAGGAGAACTCCATTCACATGTGCATTTTATTGTGTATCCATAACTAAATATCGCAAACCTTCACACACAACTCTGATTAGAGGTGGAAATCAAGTTAATATCAAATTGACTAATCAGTTTTAGATGATCACGAACATAGCAACAACATCATAATGGTCCAGCAGATATCAAAAACACATAGCTATTAATATCAGAGAGGAGGTTAAGTTAAGTTACACGTTGAGACTGCTGGACCCCGATGTCTAACATACCTTAGCTGTGACCAGGAGACTAGCTCCGGTATTACTGAGTTTATATACGGTTGAGCTCTCTTCTGTTTTCATTACCAAGCTGTCAGTGTCTATGAACTGTAGTGTGGGTTGTGAAGCGTACTGAAAATAAAGCAACAAATATATCAAATGATAAATAAGATACAGAAGGCAATGACAAATTATTGTCGGGGAAAATAAAAGTTGTTTTCTCTCTGAACTGTTATATTTTGGTATGACAACTCCAAAATATAACAGTTTTAATACAACCCGATGTGTGTATTGGATTCCTATGCTATATGTTGTCATTTGCAAATTGACACAATCTATCACCCAATCATTGTCCATCGTTACAGTACTGTAACTAGAAGTTCGATGAGTGTGATTAGAATGCTATCCCCACACACATGAGCTCAACCATCTAAGAAAAAACTACAGTAATCAAAACAACAACCCATTCTCCTCGATCAGATCTTCGCAGTTATATCTTGGCGTGTTACATACTTTAGCAGATCCAGGCAGCCTAAACCACCTACCTCTGTCTGCTGTGGGAGTTGTGAGAACACAGATTTATCACCAGTTATGAGTAAGTGCTCCACTGATCTGCTCCCTGAGTTATAACAAGCTAACCAGGCGCCTCCAGCAACACATGTACTATAATAATATATGTATGTATGTGTGTTTTATATCAGGATTAGTTTACACAGACTGTTTAGCTTGTACAAACTAGAGCAGATCTACGGATCTTCTTATGAACTTCAGCGGATCAACTCATTTGGTTTCATTGGATTGAGTTTCATTCCCTTGATTTTATTTTGGTTTTTCTGTGCACATCAGGAAGAACATCTTTGGATGATGGTGGACGCAATAAAAATGTATATTTATCTATGTGTATTAGGAGCTCTCGGTGAGAATAACTTCGTACCAACATAACCGCAGTATTTACGATCAGCCATGCAGCCCAGTAGTCGCAATACATGGTAAACGAAGCAAATTTGAGACATACAAAAAAGGATTCACTGAGGATTGGACAACCAAGATATCAGGATCATTCATAGAATAAGGCTCACGTTTACATGAGTGAGTAAAATTTTTCAAAGCCTGATTAAAGTAAACCTTTAAAATGTGTCAGAAGTGAGCACTAACCTGTATTTGGTAACAACACGACTAGATATTTCTTTGATAATTTCATCTCTGACTATATATGATGTGAGCTTATCCCCACTCGATACTGTGACATATACTGTATCTTCACTTGATGAGACGTATATATTTTCATACCTAAAAAATTATATTCATAGATTGAACTACACTTCAATGAACTGATGCTCAAACAAAGAACAGATATAGGATGGCTAAGATCCTATTAATGAGAAGGAGTATCTAGTCCAACTAAACAAGCAGTCATGTCAATCAAATGAAGTGTAAATGGTGTATAGGGAAAATACTGTTTTGAGTGTGAAGATGCCATCAACATGAGCCACGAGAAGCTATGGTCTAATATGATGATATATATGATGAGGTGTATAAATATGATGGTACATGGCTGGTCTTCTTCGAGGATACAAATCAGACGTACAGAGACTATCCAAGGAGTTGAGAGTCTCAACTCCTTTGACTTTCAGTCAAGTTCAGCAATATATCATTTTAATTATGCGAAAGGAATACCAAAATTCGTCACAAATAGTTGTCCCTGTGCTTGTGTTTTATCAGAGCTACTACAACATAATATCGATTTGAACTGTTATGAGGTTAACACTATGATCTGCATACTTACTCCTGCCATGGTGCGTCCACAGACCAACTCTCAGCACCATTCTTCACTCCATAAGCTGTAACCTTCTGTGAGTTAGCCACTACCAATTCGTTATCCATCAGTTTGAATCCATCCCTAGTAATGTATAAAACGTTAACTTCAGTAAAAATAAGAACTTTGCATAATCTCAACATGTAGCAGGAGTAAAGGTATAAGGTTTGGCTTGACTGCTACCCAGTGCTACTGCCTGGGATGTTACTGCCAGGGGTGATACTGTCAAAGATGTAACTGGTATTATACTAGTATAGTTCTAACAGTGATCAAACATATATCTCAGCTCATTGTCAATCAAATGACACTGGAATTTGTTAAATAACATCAATCATATCATATATAGATATGAATGCCAATGAAACTTGATTTGAAAATAGACCTAGTAAGATTGCAGGTAGTTCACCAGTTAAGATGAGTTGGAGCCTAGAAGAAAATTCTTTTCTTAGATTAATGCAGAATTTTGCACCGTCCTCTTTGTAAAACAAATATTGTAAAGTTTCCCATAGGCCCGCTCTTTCCCATATCCTGAAGTCACTGTAAAGCTACATGTATACTTTAATCTAAGATCATACTTTGATGTAGGCTTGGTGAGTGAGACCTCCCACGAGAGAGCACCTCCCTGGGTGGTCCATCTCCTGATCTTATTACTGCTAACTGTGATCACACCATCAGTTCCAGCCTTCACCATATCATACAGCTCTGAAGAATCCTCCATTACATGGCGCCAAGCTAAATAACAAGCAACACAGTACAAATGGTATGGTGGTTAGAACACCCTCAACAATGTAGGCCTAATTTACTAACTGAAACATGAACCAACTTAATCTGGTACCAAGGGTCATGGGCTCCTTGGGCTTGCAAAACTGTATTTTACCCATATTCAAATGATGCCGATGATCTTGAACATAGGCAACATACAGACTTGCCCAGGCCCAGGCCATTCCTTCTATGCCACACAGCTAGCACCTGCCAGTTTTGATTGGATGAAAGGATGGCATAGATAATCATAAGGCTTAGCTTTAGGATCTATGTACATAACACTCTTACATATTTTTCCTGTTGATAAAGATAATCCGGCGATTACATTTTCTTTTGATGCGGCTATAACTTGTTTACCAGATTTTGGTGCTGTATCATATACTGCTTGTCTTATCTCTCCAATGTTCTCAATACGCCTACAACACAATAAGAGGTACTCCTGAGGTAATGGTTTACGGAACACCAAAATTTCATGAATAAGCCTATATATTTCACATGCCTCCAAATGTTTCTCTTCTTGTCATTGACAAGCACGAAGCATAGGCCTACCAGAAAGTATTTAAATGCTAAAAATTTGCCAGGGTTGCTGCAGGTCTAGGCAGTGAGTGGCATTCTTACTATCAACAATTTTTAATAAAGGAAATACAACTACCAGCACTCAAACTGACCAAATTGTGACACAGAAATATTAGTTAATGATTTTAAGAATTAGTGAGTGATGGTTCTAATGCCACAGCCAAGGAAATCTAAGTCTAACAATGAAGAAGCTTAGTCATTCTATCAATCATTTCCATCAATCACATTGCTATGTTGGTCTTAGAATCAACATACTTTTGTGTGTGTCAATCAATTTGGAGTTGAGATAAAAAATCTCATTCATTGCCCTTCTTTCTGGAGGGAATTCCACAGTGTTCTACTCACCAGTCAAATTTTCCTATTTGATCTTCAAAGAGGCAGTAAACTGTAGTCAACTGGAGGATAAATATAGGAGACAAGAGCCGGTATAAGTCCATACTGAACATAACATTAGTTAAAAAGAAATTGATAATAATGGAAAATGAAAAAAGTCTTCTAGAAGAAATTTATTTAGTGTACAAGTTTTGTAACTTCTATCTCAAAGAACATAGCAATGATCCATTATTTAGATCAAACTCCCCACGTGACCCCAGTTCCAATAAAATAGCTTCAGATCATTGATTGCAAGGAAAGGTAACTCTAACATAAGGTAACTGGGAGGATTTCAGCAATTTATAAGAGAGAGCGAGAGAGAGAGAGAGTTTCACACATCTATCATAAGAAACGTGCAGTGCAGACTAGTTGTCAGACACGGGTTTGCCCTCATGGTCTTTATATTCCCAGAATTATTGTATGTTTGATGCTTCAATAATCATATTTTCCACATAAAATTAACTGTCAAGGAAATCGATAGATGAATCCAAGGTGGAACATCTTTTTCGGGCCAGAAGCTTTTAGTCTCCTACAAGAAGTAACAGCTGTTACTTCTTGGTTTCCTACAATGACTATTTTATGGCATGTATATACGCAACCGGACTACCAAGATTCTCCATGTAAACACTCCAAAAAACTTCTACAAGACAAATTCCTGCATCATTAAAATTGACCGTGTACGTAAATAAACACGAGTGCCCTACGGAATTACAGAATAACCTCTGACTGGACTATAACGATCTTTAATCTTAAAAGATCGAATAGCTCGATTCACAAATTTTCCTGTAAAAGTATCAGAGCTGACAAATTTCTCATTTTTATCAGAGTAAAACGACTGCTCCCCACCCTTGCTGTGATCAACGAAGGAGTTCTTGCTGTGATCAGGGAGATTCTCCCTGCTGTGATTGATCTCAAATGTAAAACTATTCTTCTTATCCATGTCTTCTAATTGAAGCTCACTTACAAATTTGCCTCAAGCTAAATTTTCCCAGAGAAATCATGTAAAAATTCTTCACCAAGTATTTTAGAAATATAACTAATTTTTTTACATTTTATCTTTCCGTTTATTATTAGATTTTGATTTTATATAATTGTTCTGTTTAGTAGAAAACTCATCAACAAATTGGACTCTATGATTTCAAAGAAAAATCATAACATCTGACTGATCTAATGCATAAAGGCTGGAGCACACAAATACAATTACGCAATTACAAGAAATGTTGCCTAAATGAATCTCGTAAATATTTAATCTAAAATTTAATTGCCACGGAAATATCTCATGTATGTGGATATTAATATCAATATTTTTCAAGTACCTAATCGGATCACACAACATTTAATGATGTTATTTGGAGTAATAGACAACATGGCACGTAAAGTTATAGAAAAGTGACAAGAAGGACTACATCACAAGCCTGGTAGGCCTATGGCAGAAGTGGTCACATGACTTGAAAATGCAAAATTTCTGGCAACAGTATTGCGCGATGGGTGCCCAAGCTAAGGTGCGGAAAAGCTTTATAGTAATTTGATACAAATGACAGAAACATCTACTAATATAGCAAATTTTAGGCACTACATCAGTGGTACTGAATGGCATGAGAGACTAAATTTTCATACCTATAATTGGCGCTGTTATTGAGGAGTGAGGATCGTCAGTTTCAACACAAATTTAGAAGAAACCTTCCGGATGCCAGTCGGTTTAGTGCATGGGAACCCAACTACTGTTTAATCTTGTGTGAACCTTCCCTCAGTGATTCAGGTCAATGGACACAAAGGTGGTCAAACTTTGAGGCTGATCTTAAAAGATGGCACTCTGTCTGGCTACTATTGCAGCTGGGTTCTGCTTCTTCCGGCGTACCTGTGGGATGAGAAGCCTGCAGCAATCTCGAATTACTGTGTGATATTCTCTGAATAAGCCTGAAAAGAAACAAAGGCACAGTTGAACATCCGATCTGACTTGATACTGGGATGATAAATAATGATCACTCTATAGCTCAGGGACACCTACAGTATGTGATGTATTTTTTAAGGTGGACGGATATTCGTGGCGTTTTTTGCACTCTAGTATGCTATCTGATATGCTAGAAAGGAAAACTAGGTGTTGCAAATATGTTAAGACACAGCATTAATACAACACCACTTGAATGTATACCTTTCCTAACCAATCCATTGCTTTGCGATTCTTTGCTTGTCTTTTTCTTCGACCCACGCGCCCTAGGCAAAATGAGGTCTAGACGCAGTATCCCACTCATTGTAGGGCCTCTGTTGTGTGAGGCCGCCTTCATAGCCATTGTCTCCCTACATCTCTCAATCATGCTGTCAAAGGATATTTCCCCGTCACTTTTGCTGATTGCATCACCCATATGCTTCAGAAAGTCTTGATCATGCACTGTGGTGGCGACAACTAGTGTATTTGGCCTCTTGAGTGCTGGAATCCCGTAATGCGAATCTTGGGTCGGATCGACCTGGGCCCCTTTCTTAACACTGCGTTGAACTAGTAGAACCTGTGCAAAACTAACGTAAGTTATACATGCAATAATTTAGGAAACCAGTGTTTATCTGGAGGAATTCCATTCGTGGTGCACTACCTATACCTAAAGATAAGAAACGACTGAGAAAGTTTTTCAAAGACGCTAATAATCTGAATATTCCAAACATAAGTGACCTTGATGGCATTATAGATAAAAGAACCAAAAACCTGATACTGAACTACATACTTGATGATGACCATTTCATAAATGATTTTTTACCAAAGCTTCCATCAGGAAGATACAGGACAATAAAATGTGGGTCTTCTTGGGGGAAAGACAGTTGTTTACGCAACATGATTTTATCCCTCAATAATATTATTTAAACCCAATCCACGATGCGATGTCAGTTTTTCTTCATGTACTTTGTTGTTTTTTTTGTCCTAGCTCCATTTGACCAGCAGTGTATCAAACACCGAAATTCGCAACATACTTGTATGTGAGTGACAAATAAACCAATCAATCAATCAATCAATACCAGCCACCATCCATGTACAACAATTAATTGGTATCAATAAGCAATCAGTTAAGACACTCACTGCAGGGATGTGATTTGGTAAGGCGCCAATTTCATTCAGAACCTTGTCGATGTCTGCTTGGTCGCTAGCTGTGTTGATAGTGTCTTTGTTTGTGTCGTGTATTGTTGAAATCCATACCACCAGAAGAGAGCATTTCTCTTTGACTTCCTCGATTGATTTCTTCAGCTTTTTCCATGTCTCTATTGGTTTTCTCACTGTGAACTTGGCAGTTTTCAATCCAGTTTCCATGTTTATTGAGGTTGTGTTGTTAGAGGAAGGCATCAAGAAATTCATCGCATACATCTTCGCTTTCTTCTGGCCCCTTGGAATGAAATAGGAATCTAGTTCACCAAACAAATTCAGTATGACCTCTGAATGCCAACTTCCCTTTAACAGCGCCTCGCTTGTAACCTCTGGAAGACCTCGAATACTCTCACGTATGTCAAGAGACACTCTCTTGTAGGAAGTGATAATGGCACTTAGGAAATTGTCGTCATCAGATTCGATTGCCTTGACAAGCAAATAATCCTGTCCCTGAGAGTACCGCTGCAAATCGCTAGGTTCGAGTTTACTCAAGAAGCAGATCAGTAGCTTGTAGTGTTTCTTCTTGATGCACAGTTGTATCACATCTTTGCCTTTCTCGATGGGGCTCAAAATCAGAGTTTTCTGCTTCCATAGCTCAAGATGACTCAAAATTTCTGGGATTTTGGTAGAGAGGGTTCTTCTTTCTTCCTTGATCTCCAGTTGCTGTATCAGATTCAACAGCTCTTTTTTGACCTTCTCGTATGTGAGATCTTTCTGTTAATAAAACAACGAATCATTCTTGTGTTATGGTAGTGACTCACAACCTAAACCTTATAAGCCCATCACATTGATCTTAATCGTTTTGGTAATTTTGCTCCAGGCTACGGGTGGTTTTTAATTGCCTATCATCATGTATTGCTTAATAAATCCAAATCAAATAATTTACAAATACTAACGGCAATCATACCTTCGACAGTAGTAGCCTGTTCCTCAGGCTACTGTAGCAGACAAGTGCTTGGTCAGGCTCTTCTCTTTTCATTTCATTGGCAATGGGGAGCAGGATCTGATGAATGTCCCCAGCGCCCTCTGTTTCTTTCAATGCTTTCGCAAACATGGGAATCATGACGTTTCTTGCAGCCAAACCTCCAGCATAAGAAGCATTCAAAACGAGCATGTCAGGTCCTCTCAAGTCATAGTACCCGGGAGTCAAGTTGCCTGGACCTTCAGTCCGGCAGGCCTGCACCACTAGGATTTTTGGCTTCCCTCCCATCGCTTCGCTATTCATGAGCTCGAGTATGTCATTGATCGGAAGATGGCCATCACTACACTCAACAAAGCCTTCAAACCCATGCATCATAATGCAGACAATAAGGGCGCTTGTATCAATTGAGTCTGCTTCTTTTTTGATATTCCATCTAATTTCTTCAACAGTCAGGTCGACAAAGCTCTTTGGTTCTATTTGGTGGTGCTGAAATGCCTCAGTCAGTGTGTCTGCCTCTGTTATTGCTGTTGGCCTTCTCACTGTTGTGTAACAAATTATTACAGAGGGCGGTGCTGGCATGTTGTAAAAGCTTACTGTCGTTGGTGGAGGTGCACTATATACTGCCTTGTATAGTTCCACCCACCTGTCAGCTTCTGCAAACGATAAAATATGGTTTGAGCTGATTTCCCAAAGAAATTCAGATATTTGTGGTAGAGAATTTAGGATTGAATTTTAAGAGGGAAGAAAGCATTCAAGAATGATAATCACTATTCAGGGATCAAAATAAACAAAGGGCCTGATAACGTATTGTCTGTCGTACCTTTTTGGATTTTCTGATGATATTCAGCTGTCATTCTGTCTCTGTTACCGTCTGCTGAATGTTGGGGCGGATTTCCAACAATATTGTTTTCTGACCCAACATTTGGAACTTGCCTTGCAAACCCAGAGTCTATATCATCATTCTCCTCCTGATGGTCTATTGGAATTTGTCCATCTACAAAATGATTGCATGTGAAAGTGAGAATTAGGGCAACCAAGATGTAAGAAATTTTTAAGGGCTAAAGCAATAACAAGTTTCAACTTCTCAGTTTGCTTTATGACGCTGCACCTTTGGCTTGTAAGTTTTTTCTCAGCAGACATGGAGCTAAGATATCAGATTTTCTGGCCTTACTGTTTTTCAGCCTACCTGATTCTTTTGTGCAGGGTTTACATTCATCAGTGGTACATTTACTTAGCTGGAGGTGGCTCACAGTGACACCCTCATCAAATGTCTGATAACGAGGATCTTTCTCGATGTGCTTTATAGCAAATGCTGCTAACTCTGAAAAATTAAAGTGATATGTCAAAATATTATAACATTTCTGATCAGGATGACATCGGGGAGTTTGGGAAACTCCCTGATGACAACAGCAAACTGATGAACCATTGCCGTTTTTGGAGTTGCCATTTCATACATGAAATATCAGACTATGTATGTAGACTTATTAATGTAGAGTCAGCTTATGCAACTAACCTGTGGCAACCAGATGGATGGTGAAGTGTAGGGTAGAATTTTCTACGTCCTTTTTTAGTTCTGATCTTCCAGAGAGATTTGCTTCAGGCGCAAATACAAACTGAAAATAATCTCTTGCCAGGCTGCACATGTCATTCATAGCGATCTGCTCCACCTCATGCAAAATATAGTAATCCGCTGGAATGTGGAGAGATAGTCTCAGTTTCCCTAAAAAAACAAATCAAATCAAATAATAAAAACAGAATCTACCCCTAAATATACCTACTATACTGACCATATCGAGCTGCGGGTTTGTCTATTAACAGCTGGCAATCACACAAATGTTATAACGATGTAATATCAGGATGAGGGTGTTGATTGTCTCCCCCCCCCCAACTTATTCTCAACACCTAATAATTAAAGCCACCACACTTTCAAAAGATATTTAACAATTTTCATGCTCTAAAACTTGTAGAATAAACTCACTGTGTCCATCGGTGACATTTCTGTCATAATCTGTTATCATTATTTCCGTTCTGTTAATCTGTTGAACTCTTAACTGATTCTCTGTAAATAAATAATAATAATAAAAAATGTCAGCAAAGCCATAAAAAAGCAATACAAACCTCTTCTAGACCACACTGACATCAATATTACACTTTTAGGATTTGATCTGATCGGTGGAGTCAATTAAGTCGGAGTAGCTTATGTGTGCTCGTCCCAAATTTCAGAAATTACCGCCTTATTCCTTTTAATTGTACTCAACCTATATGAATACTGCTTTATCTATCAAAGGCATGCATGAAATAATATTAATCACATGATCAGTGTGCTTCTACAAATCCATGTGTCAAAAAGTCTTGCTTCCTCAATGTAACCCTTTTCACTGATGCCAGCCACAAGCAATTAAAAGTGGCACTCAAATAACATTCAAAAGATTATATCTGATCTTAATTGCCTGTCATTATGTGGCTCAAATTTCAAAATGGTCACACACAAACCTCTAGGAAGACGATAGATGTCCCTGCTGCGGTCACCATCTTTCAGTTCAACTTTAAGCTCCATGTTTCTTCCTTGCCCCTCATAACTTAGACCATGTCTCAAAAGGGCCCGCTTCCATTCTCTCTTACTTGTTTTCAATTCAACTACAACATTCTCACGCCCTAAAATGTAAAGAATAGAGGCATGCTGTTCCCATTCACCCTGTTTCCAGCAGTTAATCATCATCATTAGAACTTCTAATCTAATGCTCTTCTTTAAATTATCAAAAAAGAAAAACATGCAGTTGGACAAATATTTGTTATTATTTAAAACTTCTTATTTCCATCTCTCAACATGTTAACCATAGATAGCGTTGTATGAGGTGAACTTATAGGAAATATAACAGTAATCTGATAGATTTATGATCACATTATACCTGCAGTAGTCGGTCCATCAAAACGATCAAGACTCCGCATAGCCATCATCAAAGGTTCTAACAAGAAAACAAATCTGAATGGTTAACATAGGTGAAACATCAGGGGGGCCATCGGGCAAGTGGTAAAAGTCTGGGGGCTCAGACTACCATATTCACTATGAAACACGTTATCAAGATGTGGCACCGTCCTCTATATAGTGTACGATGACTGTGCTGATTTAGTATCCCTAGCCTAAAAACTTCAGTGATGTTGCATTGCGTAAGGGAAAAACCGTGACGAGCAGCAAATCTCTTTTAAACTAATCAGTAAACAAGTGGTCGTGGTGCAATATTATCCTTTATCAATTGTACTTGATACCCAATGGAACTGGATAATGGTAATCCCCTCTGTATTCCACAGAGTTGCAAAATATTGATTGGTTTTTGATTTTGTTCTTACCTCGTTGATTTACGGTGCCTGGACTAAAATGCACCATCTGCCGGGAGCCATCAGGAACTGAAAAAATGCAGATAACATTATGAGAAGGGCAGGTATTTAAAATCTGTAGGCTGTGAGCCAAGATGAAACGCTCAGGCTATAGCTAGGTTTGTCCCAGTTGAACCTTGTATCAAAGATTATAAATACTTGTATATTTGTCTATGGTTATTAATTTGGCTAGGGGCCAGATACTGGTTTTGTGACACAGAGCTTTGATAGGACTAACAAGTTTGTATTGTTTGTAGAAGGAATTAGCATAATAGACTTTATTCAGTAGCCAAATCATACGATTCAAAAATTAAGTATATTCTCAGCTCCTTATCTATGTGACTGTTTATACCAGGAAAAATGGTGTAACAATATGGCTCACCTGTCTCTTGCTCTGGTTGTATCAATCCTTCATTCCCACAGCTATCGTACCTACTTGGTTCCGGGTTATCTGATAAAGAATTATGTAGAGACAGCTTCATAAACACTCTACTTGCACATTTTGTGAGTTTATGAACAAGATTGAACGGATGGCAAATTGTTTGTCTGGTTGTGGAAAAGATTGAAATGTTTTGTAGACACGGTCTACGATCAACTACCGGAAATCAGAGCATTGACTCATTTAATATTTGTAATAGTTTAGACTCATGTTTTGGCGAAGCCATTTCTAGATGAAGCTTTCTTACTAAGCTTGTAGTTAACTTCTTATCAGGTGGAATCTAAACACTGCTCTTACTAGATAAGGTGTTTTTCTTTATTGAAGTTTCTTGGTAATCAAAAATTTGGGATACTCACTTTGTCTTCTTCTAGGAGCAGGAGTTGGTACGTTGATTGGTAAATGATTCCCATTCTGCGAGTCGTCTTCATGTTCTTGATCTCTTCCTGAAATATAAATAATTGGAGATAACAAAATCTGTTGAGTCGCCCAACCCACATAATAAACATCTGCTGACCTTGAGACTGACCTTGAGACACTGTACGGAACTTGATATCTCAGAATAGTCCCAACAGAATGACACTCAGTACGATGCTGCTCATATGTTATATCCCTTGTAAATATTTCAAGTGGAAGGTTTTTGGTCATTATTCTTAGATAATCTAGCCCACTGTACTTTGTCCCCATAGTGTTTTACTCAAAACTCATAACTTTCAAACTGTCACATTATATCCATCAATGTCTCACATTGTGTACTGAAAATATTCATGGAAAGATGGCATACTGTACACTGTACACTGTACACTGTACAGGGTACAGGCAGTTGATAATAATATTGAATTTTTATGAATCTACTCTTCTACACAATTCAGTTAACATTGCTTTACTGAATGGCCATAGTGAATTTCCCACAAAAATATATATATTTATATGTTTATGGATTTTCCCTATATTGGCAACCGGCCTATGTTCTTATTATCTTGGCCTCTTTGCAGGAAATTACTACACTCACTCGAAAATTTCTTGAAACATAACGACAATGGCATCCAGTTCCCTAGGGAGAATGCAAACGTCAGGTGTTGTAGTGCCACAATGCAATTTTGTGTCATATTCCTCTGTCACCAGTTTACAAATTGTATGAATTCGCATTTGTGAAACAGTCAACTATGTTTTAAGTTTTAAACCAGATGTTAAGCTTTTTTTTGGGGAGGCAACATTATAGCTGGTGTTATGTAACTTTTGAGCTAGGTAGGTCAATCTTAGGACAAATAGTGATTCCACCAACAGCCAAGAATAAATTTGGATAATGTTATGTAGAAATGTTCTGCGCTTGTTGCGCTACAGTTTCTTGTTAAACTTATAAATCTGCAAACACATAAACACATAAAATAAAACCTTTATTGTACAGACCATCTTCTGAAAGAACGCCGCTTGTTGATTCTTGTCGGTCGTCACTGTAACCAGATGCCATTGTTTCAGTTCCCTCGTCTATAGCAAGTGTCTCATAACTGATTTGTCATATGGTTTTTTGTTGTATACAATAGTAACACATCACACAAAATAAGATTGACGCAAGGCTGAACTTAGTTGCAGCTGTAGTCTCCCGCTGAGTAAAGCAGTTTTGTTTCTATTTCTGTGTTATTAATACTATGAGGGCTGAGGAAAACTTAATCTGTAGACCGAGAGCACGCTACAAAATAGCCTGATGATGTCAATAAGCAACTGAATGTCAGTGCTTTAGCTAATGTTGTTGAAATTTACCTGCACTGGAAAAACCATGAGCAATGCTCCTGGGATTTTCTGTGATTTCCAACAGTCATCTTAAAGAGTGGGTGTTGTATAGATAATTTATCCTAAGTCAACAGACTTTTAGAAAAACATACTTAGGTCAAGCATAGGCCTAAAAGCTACTTGCCACGTATTCATGCGCAAGCATTGCCAGCAAAATTTTAAACCAGCAGCAGAATCATCATCATAGAGTTGGCAGCTTTCACAGGCTTTGTCAAACTCTGTGATACTATCAACTATGCTAACTTTGATATTTTACTGTGTGTTTAGAAAAAAATAACACAGTACTCAGGCTGGCCCTAAAGTGGGTCCAACAGTGCCCTAAAATCGGTTTTACGATGCAGCATTTTCATTGTTAGGGTGCATTCATAAGAATAGGCCCTACCCCATTTGCAGCAGGTTAATTTGGAAGAATAAACCCAAAATTATCATAGTTGTTATGAATATATAATATATGCATGTATACAATCTAAAAACGCATTTACTACATTTATGTTTATCATTAGCAGGTGCTCAGAGGTGCCCATCATGTTATTGGAAGGGATTATATATGGATGAATTTCTACATGTTGTATACGGTAAAGAGGTCATTATCAAATGTAAAGCTGAAAGTGTGTGATATAATATGTGACCAGCAGAGAAGGTAATTAGCTCAGCGAAGTCGGCAGCCTGCTACCTTATCGCTGCTTCTGCCTGCAACCATGCATAGAGTGCACAATAATTCTGGTAAACAGTATATGAATTTCTATACAGTAATCCCTCAAAATATAATCCATAAGTAGATGATAAATTGGGTTTTCCAGTATTTTTTATTACAATATCGACGTAAAAAAAGTCATAAATAAGATCCAATCATGACCCATGAGTCATGTTGAGGAAGTTAACTTATAAGCAGTAGTGTGGTCTAAGTGCTCAGAAGGCTCAGAATGATGGCCTCATATTATCAAACATTTCAGACATATTTGAAAACTGAAGCCAAAAACTGGCACTTGCAGCCATCTAAGCACTTAGACTTGTAGCAGAGTAATAACAAAGACAAGTTAACAAATAGCTAGAAGACATTCTATGTTTTATTGAAGGCGAACTACCTAGCTACTATTAGCGAGCAGTGTAGATTATTTTGTGAGGATGCGGACTGTTAAAGAAATCAGTGATGGGTTCTTCAGTCACAGTAGTATCTGGAGGTAATGTTAGCTGATACTTCTGAAGAAGTGCTACAAATATCATAAACAGCTCCATCTGTGCCAGACTCTTACCAAGACATTCTCTTCTGCCTACAGAAAGTGTTAATAATGGTAAGTAAATATGAGTAAGTTAATAAAAGTAAGTAACGCAAGATATAACCTACACTCTGATTCTTGCCTCCAACTATCATTGTCAGAATAGAATATGATAGGACTTGCCACCATTTCACTTGGTGTAACCTTGAATTATCAGTACTAGCAAATACAAAGTTTTATTATCTGGATTGCTCTGACTTCAAGGTAACTATTTCGGTAAGGGTGATCAAATCAGGCTGTGGAAATTGGATAACTGTTTGGCTTCCACAGCTCTCTGGCTGTGACACTTACCAAGACCAAAATATACAGCGTGACGTTTCTTCAGCTCGATATCTCCAGTTAGAAATCTCTCAGGTTTGAACGAGTAAGGTTCTTCGAATACTTCTGGGTTACAGAGTACTGACACCATATTTAATAATATATCAGCTCCAACAGGTATCAACTACACAAAAGCAAAACCATGCATCATTGACATTGTATTATTAGCTAAGTAAATGTTTGTGAAGAGGAAATACGCTGCCAGTAAATATGCATCCGGGAGGTTAAAAGACAATCACTATGTTTCCATGTGGACTTTGAGGTCGGCCTAGATAAGTTGTTACCTCTTGGCTCGTCCTCGAAATATGCATCCACCTCCATGGATAGAGCTGAGACTTCGAAATAATCTGCCACTGCTGTCCACTCTAGATCGTGAACCTCGGAGCTCAGCACGAACCAGGGAGCTCCCATAGTTCGCACAAACTCGATATCTCAAATTTCACCTAGGCATTAATTATCCACATTACAGACCAAGGTCAGAAGATGAGAATGTCATGAAATATGTGAAAGTGTTTCCTCAAATCTCATGAGGTGAAATTTTGAGACAATATCTCTTTGATTACAGGTATACTAAAGTCAGCGCTCAGAGACTTCTTGTGTGTCCTGCCTATGATTATCTGATCATACCTTTCCATCAACATACAGATCTTTGCCTGCTAAATGTGATAAAGCTGTAGGGGTCAGATTGACTCTTCTCAATGTCTCTCTTATAACAGCATCAGTGTAGGGCATGTTGAGCCTATCCTTAGAGGACACCTCTCTAGAGCCTGTGAAAAAAGCGTAATGATCAACAAGAGTGAAAATATCCATTATTATCAATGGGAGTTGTGTCATATGAGACAAAGGGGATGGCAACTCCAAGACAACAGGTATTACTTCTTAAATCACAAGTAGTAATTTCAGAGGGATAGAGTACATTAAAGGTTTTCAAAAATCATTTCACAAAGCAGGATGGCCAAAGGTAAATAAAATTTGCCTGTCAAAAATCTGGCAAAGCAGATGCATTATGGGTAACTATCAAAGCTCATAACATAGGGCTTTATTTATTGTCTACCCAATACATCTGACCTTAGATTTATTGTTTACTAAACTCTGACGAACCACAGGTCTTATTTATGACAACTATAAATATCTCTTTGATCATTTTGGTTTCATCCGACACTCAAGGCACTGGTGAATATCTTTTTGCAGCTTTTTACTGCATACTTCAGTCACAACAATGACTATTTAATTTGATTCATACCGATCTGCTTGTCAATCTCCGAGGCCACCTTCTTCTGAACATCCTGGTATTTACACACCATTAATAAGAGCCAGGACAGACCATGAGCGGAGGTCATAGTCCCAGCGCCGTACAGGTGATAAGCAAAGGTCACAGCGTTCTCATCTACAGTAAATGGAATAACAAATTATATTTTTAACTCGATAATCTGCTTAGTTAAGTTGTGCATGAAATCCCTTACCAGATCAACACTGAGAGTTGTGTGACTCAGCAAAAACAACACTGAATTTGAAAGACTTCAGCATGCTTTATGTATTGAATGGCTATCAAATAGTTATCATCCTACCAGAATAATGCTGTAGTAATAATAAAAAACATCCGTTATTAAGAAACCCCTATGCTTATAATGACAGTTGCCAGTAAGACTTTTTCAGTGGTCGCCTCTAGTTTCCCGTCTAAATAATCAAATCGAAGTTTTGAACAGTTTGTCTGATTTGAAAACGATTCCGTGTCAAAATGCCATGTTCAAAATGTCATTGGGACATAATGCCATTGCCATAGAATAAATAGGAAGCAGTTTGTCTTGGTAAATAAATTAAGTCGGTTTTACTGCCTGTCATGATCGGTGCTCCCCAGGGTTCGGTTCTCGGGCCAGCACTATTTATAATATTGACCTTTTAAATGCATCACCTGATCTAAATTGATTACTTTTTGCTGACAATACTAATATTTTTAGTACTGAACCTGAAATTACGAAGAGAAATTTACCTCTGATAAACAAATGGTGTATCACCAACTGTCTTGTTGTGACAGCCTGGCATGTCACTGGCTGTCACTGGAAATGCCATAATAATAATGATTTTTTATTCACTTCTAGTGGCAGAAATAATAACATTTTAATAGACATTTATTACAAAACATTGACCAACTATTTGGCTGTGTCCTGGTATGTGTAGTTACGCTTTGCCGTCTTGATGAGTGTGAGCCAATTTATTATCACTTTGCTATTACCTAGTTTTTGCAATTTCATTGATATCATAATGATATCTAGTTTAAGTGCTCAAACAGTGCAAGATGCTGATAGAGGCATTTCATTATCAACCAGGAGAGGAAGTGGTTGATAATGAAATGCCTCTACCAGCATCTTGCACCGTTTGAGCACTTAAACTAAATGATATCCTATTTTCACATCCTTTTGGTAATACTATATAAGAGATAGTTTTTTCTCAGTTTAGTGTGTGTTGTTTGAGAGAGCAATAAAGATGCTGGTAAGCAATTAAAAGTCTCGTCAATTCGCCCTAGTAAACCGCAGTGTGCGGCATAGTGGTTTAGTGCTGTCACATTGTGATAAACCAAGGATTTCTTGAAATCCTTGGATAAACAATGAGAAAACCTTTTTGAAACCTCAAACAAAATTTTTAACCAGAAGATTAAAAGCTCATATTCGGGATATATTTTAGAAGAATAAAGAACAATATAACTTTCCATGAACATTTTAGAAGCCTGAGAAGGGAATTAAATTTAACCCTGATGATGATACGAGCACTCGGTTCAGCCATTGAGCAGAATCTAGAATTAGAGTTCTGGGGCCACGCAAGTGATAGTCAGATTCGACTCTACAAAAAATGCTCTGCTTGTCATCAAGGGAATTAGACCAGGGGTCAAATTTCCAATAATTTTGAAAAACTAAAAATCATGCTATTACAGATGCTTTTTGAATACAGAATTTTGAAACTTTTATTAAAATCATACTCAATTCAAAATAATTCAAATATGATAACAACCATTAATACAACGCTTGATCCAACAAACTTGAATTTCTTAAAAACCAGTAACGAACGAGGAGAGAGGTCCTTGTAAAGCAATGGTATAGCCTTGTTCTACAAGTTCATTTTGAGAGTTGGGGCAGGGCCAGGGTGCGATCTCACAGTCGGGCTGGCGGAGCGTCTCTGGTCAAGTGGTGCATAGCGGTTACGATGAGCACGAAGTGATATCAGAAAAGTTTATATTTGATGCAATTAAAAAGAAAAACTAGGCATTGTAATATGTTGCCAAATGTCTCGGTAACAGCCATGAAAGCTATGAACAAGATATAAAAAAATATCCAAATACAAAGATAATCATTATGGCTGTTTTAGAAATGGCCTTGCCTCAGTTGCTTGTGTAGATTTGTCACTTTTTCAGTATCTTGGCGCTGAAAAAGATTGTATTTTCATGCTAAGCTGCATACTCATGAACTCATGATCAGAACTTTCCTACACTTTGTTCAATCATGCTAGCCTTAAAGGCCAAGCCCAATGAAGTTCTAACTTACTGTATGTTTTTCATGAGGTTCTAAGCTCTCATTTGAGCCATTGGACAAAACTCTACACCTACCACAGGCAGATCTGTTGATGCTCAAAGCTGATGCTTCATGAAAACAGTCATGGTCCCAGCTCATGACGTCACAAGCAGTGTTTTCTTAAATTACTGTGATACCGGATATATGATGCCAAATATTAGGGGAGTGATGGTACAGATCCCCTCAAAAACTTTGGAATGAGTGAATAAGATATCAGACTACAATCACCTTAATTTCTATTGGATATTTTTGCTAGGAACAATCAGATAACAATGGATATTACAAACAGTAAAAACCATTATTGGCAAATGTTAAACACTGTCTATGACGTCAGAAGGTCAAGGACATTTAAATGGTTTCTCAATGTGACTGAATTTATTGACTGTTTGATGGAGATGTCATCTTTGAGCATCAGCAGATCTGGTTGTGGTAGGTATAGAATCTTGTCCAATGGCCCATCTGAAAGCTCATCACCTAAAGTAAAACATGACAACACTTAAAACTTCATTGGGCTTGGCCTTTAATGACGGCGGTAATAGCATCAGACAAGACCAGTCAAAAACCCTTCAAGCCAAGACATAAAGTTGGTCATATTTAGAGTCAATTCATTTGCCATAACCCAAAGAGTTGGCGTCCAAGTATTTAGCTGCAATTTCTGCAACACACACTAGTCTTCAGTACATTGGGGCCCAACAAACCTGGGAGAAAAAAATTCAAACATAGAAACTTCGAGACTTGAACAGTGAATGAGATGGCTCCAACCAGCTGAACCACCTCCTACTCTGACTGAGCAACTCGCAGCTGTAATATGACTTACAGAAAATACAGCATGGTTTGATCTACTTTGGTTACATATTAGGCATTATGGCAATGGTATTTTGGGATATGGTATGTTGTCCCCAATGGTAATATGTCCAATCTGGCTTTATATCCACTGGTATTTTGTCACAACTGGCATTTTGTACAACTGGTATTTTGGCATTGGTATAGTGTGCAGTGGTGTTATCACCTATGGCATTATGGCCATGGAATTTATGGCAATAGAATTATGTTGAGTTTTGGGTTGGGTTTCTAGTCTGGGTTCGGGGTATATAGCATCTTGTAGATAATGTCTATCATAAATCCTACTAAATGCTTTTACGACGTTCATTTCACAACATTACAAAGCTGGTGCAGTTTTCAAAATTAAACAAGACAATGTTACCAACCTGAAAAAGCTGATGTCCCATTCTGCTCATATTCCCCTCGGCTAATTATGAAGTTGTCCAGCACATCTCGAGGGCTATCTGGGTCCACAGTCTCCTTGTGTTCGTCTATCAGGGATCTCAGCACCTTGAATTGTTCCCCTACTACCCTCTGACTCTCCTTAACGAGTGACGCCAGAAATAAGGAGCTGAACGGAACGTTCTTAAAGGTAGAGGTCACACCAATGGTTCCGACATCCGTATTCAGTGAGGATATCATATCAATAAATACCTGATCGTCATACTCTCTCCTGTTACCGAACAGAAGCTGAGAGATGATGTTACATGTGACTAAGGCGAGGCTGATGCCGTGCTCCACAGGCTTGCCTTCGTACGGCTCGATGAACACTTTCATAAACTGAGATATCTCTGATAGTATCTGAGGCTCCATCGCTGCTTTGCCCATCCCTCCGTTACGTAACGTCGTGAGGGTAAAAGCACGCAACGCTTTCCAATGAGGAGGGGGTGCCCAGAAAATACCTGCGAGAAAATAATGGTGTTAAATGTTAAGTTGGTGAAAGGGAAGCATCCATGTCTTGCATGGTCATATTTTGCATGGTCTGATTTGACTTGGAAATATCATTTAATTCCTTGGAATCGAGTTGTACACAGAATTATTCGTACTGACAAGGAAGCTCGATAATACTTTTTTGTTGGTCTTGAAGATGTTATACAAACTAAATATGATGCTTTTTACTGATATAAGCTAAATAGTGACATTCCTTGATGAAAAAAATTTCCTGTTGCAGGTGTGTGTGATCTGTAAGTTTGAGTTTCAGATAACTTTGAGTTCTGCCTTTTTGTTATAACTTTATTGAGTTAGGTTAGGGGACCAACTTGGATGAATTTACACTTGGAATCAAAAATAATACTCAATCAATTCTTAGCAGCAGTTTGGTACCTGGTGTTTTTTCTGCAGTATCAATCATTTGTTGAGTCATAGATAGAACAGATCTATCACTGGTGTAGTCAGCATTCTTCACCAGAAGTAACTGAAAGGCATCGTATCCTGATATAACAACTCGTTTAGTGCCGCCAATCTCCATTGTGAAAACCTGATAATTGAAAAGAATCTCATGGACAGAAGGAGTGCATGACTTACCTCCTCTCTGCAGTCAGAAGGATGGTGAGTTATTTATTTAGGAACTGAAAACCTTTCTGGCCATACTTAGACCTAAATTGAGAGAATTGTAATCGAGAGACAGTTTGAAGCGCTATCTCTGTTACCAGTTGTGACGATAAGAACAACTCTGCTTATCTTACAGGGAAGGGAAATATTGAACCGATAAGGATCCTGTCATACCTGTCGCTATAATCTATTATATCTTGTCTGGTCAAAATCAAAGATAGAATGCCATAATAATAAAAAGTGTGTAATCTGACATTGGTTCAGCACAGTGATCGAGGTTACGCGTATTTGTTTTGCAATGTCATGCAAATGTGATATTATAATCATTTTTAATGCTCTTCGGTATTCCAACTATACTGTGAGTGGTGACATAATAAAAAAGCTCTACGCTTGGACCTGATCATCATGGTACCCAGCCATAATGCCATGGTCAAAATGCCATTGGGACAAAATGTCAGTGACACAATGCCATTACCATAATGCCATGGCCATAATACCATAGGTGATAACACCACTGCACATTATGCCAATGCCAAAATACCAGTTGTACAAAACGCCAGTTGTGTCAAAATACCAGTGGATAAAAGGCCGGATTGGACATAATACCATTTGGGACAACATACCATATCCCAAAATACCAATGCCATAATGCCAAAATATGTTACCAAAGGAGATCAAGCCACGCTGTATATTTTCTTGTTAGTTATATCAAGGAGTTTGAAACTGTAACTGTAACTCCCTGGTTATATTACAGCTGCGAGTTGCTCAGTCAGAGTAGAAGGTGCTTCAGCTGGTTAGAGACATCTCCTTCACTGCTCAAGTCTCGAAGTTTCTACGCTTGAATCTTGATGATCTCTGGGGTTTGTTGGGCCCCATGTGTACCGAAGGCTAGTGTGTGTTTCAGAAATTGCAGCCAAATATTGTGCTGCAAACTCTGGGATATGGCAAAACAATTGACTCTCTAAAGTTGACCAAATTTATGTCTTGGCTAGAAGGGTTTTGACTGGTCTTGACTGATGCTATTACTGGCGTCATTAAGGCTAGCATGATTGAACATAATCTAGGAAAATTCTGTTCATGAGTTCATGAGTATGCAGTTAAGCATAAAAATACAACCTTTTTCAGTGCTAAGACACTGAAAATGTGACATCTGAGGCAAGGCCATTTCTAGAACAGTCAAAATGATTAGCTTTGTATTGGATACTTTTTTACATCTTGTTTATAGCTTTCAACGTGATACCGACACATTGGGCAACATATTACAATGCCTAGTTTTTCTTTTTTATAGCAACAAGAATAAACTTTTCTGATATGTTTTCCACTTAGTGCACCCCCCCCCCCGTACCTGCTATGCACCACTTGACAAGAGGTGCCCCACCAGCCTGACTATGAGATTGCATACTGGCCCTGCTCAAACTCTTAGAAGGTACTTGTTGAACAAGGCTATACATGCCATTGCTTAACAAGGACCTCTATCCTAGCTTTTTATTGGTGTTACGAAATTTAAATTTGTTGGATCAAGTGTTGTATTCATGGTTTAAAATCATGTTTAAAATATTTTGAATTGAGCATGATTTCAATAAAAGTTTCAAAATTCTGTATTCCGAAAGCATTTGTAATGGCATGATTTTTCATAATTATTAGAAATGTGACCCCTGGTCTAATTCCCTTGATGAGACGCAGAGCATTTTTGCAGAGTCGTAGCTAGCTATCACTTGCGTTGCCCCAGAACTCTAATTCTTAGATCAAATCCGGATGTAAAAGATATAAATAATGTCAACCATTTGATTTTGCATGTTCATGGAAAGTTATATTAGAGTTTCAACCTACAAATTTTGTTGTTCCTTTTTCTTCTAAAATAGAGTTCCCTAATATGAGCTTTTACAAACCCCTATAAAATGACTTTGCTGAATACGATGGACATGGCCTAGCCGTGAAAGTTCATTTTGGGTGAACAGACTTCTTTTTTTCTTGTTAGTTGTGACTGTAACTTTTTATACAACTAATAAATGCAGAGTTAACCTGCTCTATGTTCAATCATTGTGGTCTTATCGATGTCATTAGTAACATGAGTCAAAACTTGGCTTTCGAAAAAAAGTTGGTAATAATCCAGAGTTATTGTCATTATAATTCTAGAGTATAGTTGGGAAATATTTGTTACAAGTCACTAGCCCTCAGTTTGTGGACGCCAAAAAACTCCAGAGATCATCAAAATTCAAACGTAGAAGCTTCGAGACTTAAACAGTGAATGAGATGGCTCTAACCAACTGAACCACCTCCTGCTCTGACCAAGCAATTCGCAGCTGTAATATAACTAACAATGAAAATAAGGCGTGGTTTGGTCTCCTTTGGTAACATATATTGGCATTATGGCAATGGTATTTTGGGATATGGTATTTTGTCCCAAATGGTATTATGTACAATCCGGCTTTATGTCCACTGGTATTTTGACACAACTGGCGTTTTGTACAACTGGTATTATGGCATTGGTATAATGTGCAGTGGTGTTATCACCTATGGCATTATGGCCATGGCATAATGGCAATTGGCAATGGCGTTATGTCACTGGCATTTTGTCCCAACGGCATTTTGGCCATGGCATTTTGACACGGAATCGACTGTCATAATGTGCTTCTCGATGTGGCTAATTGGCTCTTTCTACTGCTGACATCCAAAAAGAGCCACTCCCCTGACTCCACGATGCAGACTAATTATTTAATTGCCACATCATGAAAAACATTAGTAATAATGAATTGTTGCTGACAATAAAAGTATATATATATATGCTGAACAAGTGATGACTGGGTGCAAAACTGTTAACACAAATTATACTTACATTTCCGAATTTTCTTCTGTTTGCCTCGCAGAATTCCATGATATCTCCATACCACATAAACTGATGTAGATTTCCAAGTATCGGTAACTTCCAGGGTCCTGGAGGAAAGCGATCACCTTTTGATTCACTAAACAGGTACCAAGACAGCAGAAATGCGCAAATCGCCACCAGAGCTGTTGTGTAATCCAACTCAAAAATCATTTTCTCAGAGTATGCTAGACAATTTGTTGTGTGCAGTTTAACAGAGTTGTTTAAAGCCTAAAACTGCAAATGCAAATATAACTCTCCACAGGATTAAGGTTGTCCATATATATATATATATATAATGGTGATTTTCAATCAGTGTGTGGAATCGTTGGTACATGAAACAAGGAGTTAAAGACTTTAACTCCTTGCATGAAATAACGGACCACACTCATTGGTTCTTTATTTGTCGTTTTGTGCTGATTTGATTTATTGGCATCTTTTGTGTGGAGTTTTGTAATATATGCCTTAGTCCAAGATGGGTAAAATATATAAAAGTTCGGCTTAATATGATTGCTGAAACATCAATCAGGTGAAATGCGGTTGTGGAAATAACACTAATACTTTCATTCTTTCTTTCTTCTGTCTCTGTTTCTAGGTCAAGTTTAATGTTGTAGATGGCTTTATTTACTGCCATAATGAATATATGTGTCTGTTAATATAGAGGATATGACCTCGGACAAATTAGATCCAGTTTGCTTTAATTCAGAACCGCTGCACAAAGCGGGATGAAACAAGATTTATAACCACAGTGAATTACAACTTATAACAAAAACACCATTTGATCACCATGGCCTTGGTGTTTGCAGAAACTCATACTGATTTTAATCCTTGGCACTGGATCACAAATGGACATTCCAATCAGCATTAAACACTAATTTAAGTTCATTTCTGCTACCCACACAACATGAAATAAATTGTTTTTGTTTATAAATTATTTATGCAAAGATCCCTAGTGCAATCGTACTCAAACTTGTTTATATCAAATACAATGCTTCAATCCGCTATACATGCCACATTAATTTCTGTCAGTTCAACAGTTTTTAACAAGCTCTGGAAGTCACTGGAACTTCATAGTCAACTAAAAAGCTACCAATTGATATATCAGAATATCAGAGACTGCAGCTGATAGAATCCACTTGCACCCAAATGACATATATCAGTAATTGCAACTGTTCAGATACTGAGACTGTAGACTGCGCAGCGTGCCAAAAAGCTACATAGGAAAACTTTTTACTCTGTCAGCAGATAAAATAGCTGTGCATTTTGTTGATTTACTAATTATGGCCAGTGTACAAGGAAAAACTGTGGACTAGCTTACTGTTTTCTCACGTAAATATAACTTTGTATAACAGATTTAGCAAGTTGGAGATTGACTTTTGGTCCAACATGACATTATGAGTAGCTTACCAGCATAAGTGATCACTAATGTTTATATCGGGTTTCTGTTTCCGAGATAAAAAAACAGTTGTGTGCTTGTGCTTGTTTGGGATCCGCCCAATTTTCCGAAAGTCATTTTTCCACATCATGTTAGCCGTCATGCCACCGGCCGCCATGATATTTTATCGCCAAGTCTTTTTCTCTTCATAATGATTTCCCACTCTGCCATTTGCCCACCTGGACGTTTTCCCGCCAATCTATTTGTCCACCTAGAAAACTGTCTATAGCTTGGTGGGAAAGTGTCCTGTTACCCCCACTAATGTGAGTAATTTGTAATAATCAGAGTTATCTGGCAAGAGACATGTTAGTTTGGAAGCTTGGCAGACTAGACAGTATATTTTCACATCAAGTGTTCTCTTGCTTTAATATCAAAGTACTACTATCAGTAAGACTGCCGTGCTCATTGGGGAAGCCATCTGAGAAAAACAAGGTAGAAAAATTAGTACCACTATTGATCAGACAGAAGCGTGCTCTGCGAGGAAGCCATTGATGAATAAGATGTAGACTGGAATGTTAACAATGATCATTCTACACGTGAATCTTCATCAGTATAGTTGGATTTATTTCAGCCTTCTGGTGGATTATTGTGAATATTTTATTAGTAATAATGGATGTATATCATGAACGCAAACCTTCTCAAACTCGCCAGATTCTGGTACCTGCCCTAATGACTCTAGGTGAGTGTTTTGTGTCAAAGTTTAAATGGACTAATTTCTATTTAATGATGTTATTTGGAGTAATAGACAACATGGCACGTAAAGTTATAGAAAAGTGACAAGAAGGACTACATCACAAGCCTGGTAGGCCTATGGCAGAAGTGGTCACATGACTTGAAAATGCAAAATTTCTGGCAACAGTATTGCGCGATGGGTGCCCAAGCTAAGGTGCAGAAAAGCTTTATAGTAATTTGATACAAATGACAGAAACATCTACTAATATAGCAAATTTTAGGCACTACATCAGTGGTACTGAATGGCATGAGAGACTAAATTTTCATACCTATAATTGGCGCTGTTATTGAGGAGTGAGGATCGTCAGTTTCAACACAAATTTAGAAGAAACCTTCCGGATGCCAGTCGGTTTAGTGCATGGGAACCCAACTACTGTTTAATCTTGTGTGAACCTTCCCTCAGTGATTCAGGTCAATGGACACAAAGGTGGTCAAACTTTGAGGCTGATCTTAAAAGATGGCACTCTGTCTGGCTACTATTGCAGCTGGGTTCTGCTTCTTCCGGCGTACCTGTGGGATGAGAAGCCTGCAGCAATCTCGAATTACTGTGTGATATTCTCTGAATAAGCCTGAAAAGAAACAAAGGCACAGTTGAACATCCGATCTGACTTGATACTGGGATGATAAATAATGATCACTCTATAGCTCAGGGACACCTACAGTATGTGATGTATTTTTAAGGTGGACGGATATTCGTGGCGTTTTTTGCACTCTAGTATGCTATCTGATATGCTAGAAAGGAAAACTAGGTGTTGCAAATATGTTAAGACACAGCATTAATACAACACCACTTGAATGTATACCTTTCCTAACCAATCCATTGCTTTGCGATTCTTTGCTTGTCTTTTTCTTCGACCCACGCGCCCTAGGCAAAATGAGGTCTAGACGCAGTATCCCACTCATTGTAGGGCCTCTGTTGTGTGAGGCCGCCTTCATAGCCATTGTCTCCCTACATCTCTCAATCATGCTGTCAAAGGATATTTCCCCGTCACTTTTGCTGATTGCATCACCCATATGCTTCAGAAAGTCTTGATCATGCACTGTGGTGGCGACAACTAGTGTATTTGGCCTCTTGAGTGCTGGAACCCCGTAATGCGAATCTTGGGTCGGATCGACCTGGGCCCCTTTCTTAACACTGCGTTGAACTAGTAGAACCTGTGCAAAACTAACGTAAGTTATACATGCAATAATTTAGGAAACCAGTGTTTATCTGGAGGAATTCCATTCGTGGTGCACTACCTATACCTAAAGATAAGAAACGACTGAGAAAGTTTTTCAAAGACGCTAATAATCTGAATATTCCAAACATAAGTGACCTTGATGGCATTATAGATAAAAGAACCAAAAACCTGATACTGAACTACATACTTGATGATGACCATTTCATAAATGATTTTTTACCAAAGCTTCCATCAGGAAGATACAGGACAATAAAATGTGGGTCTTCTTGGGGGAAAGACAGTTGTTTACGCAACATGATTTTATCCCTCAATAATATTATTTAAACCCAATCCACGATGCGATGTCAGTTTTTCTTCATGTACTTTTTTGTTGTTTTTTTTGTCCTAGCTCCATTTGAACAGCAGTGTATCAAACACCGAAATTCGCAACATACTTGTATGTGAGTGACAAATAAACCAATCAATCAATCAATCAATACCAGCCACCATCCATGTACAACAATTAATTGGTATCAATAAGCAATCAGTTAAGACACTCACTGCAGGGATGTGATTTGGTAAGGCGCCAATTTCATTCAGAACCTTGTCGATGTCTGCTTGGTCGCTAGCTGTGTTGATAGTGTCTTTGTTTGTGTCGTGTATTGTTGAAATCCATACCACCAGAAGAGAGCATTTCTCTTTGACTTCCTCGATTGATTTCTTCAGCTTTTTCCATGTCTCTATTGGTTTTCTCACTGTGAACTTGGCAGTTTTCAATCCAGTTTCCATGTTTATTGAGGTTGTGTTGTTAGAGGAAGGCATCAAGAAATTCATCGCATACATCTTCGCTTTCTTCTGGCCCCTTGGAATGAAATAGGAATCTAGTTCACCAAACAAATTCAGTATGACCTCTGAATGCCAACTTCCCTTTAACAGCGCCTCGCTTGTAACCTCTGGAAGACCTCGAATACTCTCACGTATGTCAAGAGACACTCTCTTGTAGGAAGTGATAATGGCACTTAGGAAATTGTCGTCATCAGATTCGATTGCCTTGACAAGCAAATAATCCTGTCCCTGAGAGTACCGCTGCAAATCGCTAGGTTCGAGTTTACTCAAGAAGCAGATCAGTAGCTTGTAGTGTTTCTTCTTGATGCACAGTTGTATCACATCTTTGCCTTTCTCGATGGGGCTCAAAATAAGAGTTTTCTGCTTCCATAGCTCAAGATGACTCAAAATTTCTGGGATTTTGGTAGAGAGGGTTCTTCTTTCTTCCTTGATCTCCAGTTGCTGTATCAGATTCAACAGCTCTTTTTTGACCTTCTCGTATGTGAGATCTTTCTGTTAATAAAACAACGAATCATTCTTGTGTTATGGTAGTGACTCACAACCTAAATCTTATAAGCCCACCACATTGATCTTAATCGTTTTGGTAATTTTGCTCCAGGCTACGGGTGGTTCTTAATTGCCTATCATCATGTATTGCTTAATAAATCCAAATCAAATAATTTACAAATACTAACGGCAATCATACCTTCGACAGTAGTAGCCTGTTCCTCAGGCTACTGTAGCAGACAAGTGCTTGGTCAGGCTCTTCTCTTTTCATTTCATTGGCAATGGGGAGCAGGATCTGATGAATGTCCCCAGCGCCCTCTGTTTCTTTCAATGCTTTCGCAAACATGGGAATCATGACGTTTCTTGCAGCCAAACCTCCAGCATAAGAAGCATTCAAAACGAGCATGTCAGGTCCTCTCAAGTCATAGTACCCGGGAGTCAAGTTGCCTGGACCTTCAGTCCGGCAGGCCTGCACCACTAGGATTTTTGGCTTCCCTCCCATCGCTTCGCTATTCATGAGCTCGAGTATGTCATTGATCGGAAGATGGCCATCACTACACTCAACAAAGCCTTCAAACCCATGCATCATAATGCAGACAATAAGGGCGCTTGTATCAATTGAGTCTGCTTCTTTTTTGATATTCCATCTCATTTCTTCAACAGTCGGGTCGACAAAGCTCTTTGGTTCTATTTTGTGGTGCTGAAATGCCTCAGTCAGTGTGTCTGCCTCTGTTATTGCTGTTGGCCTTCTCACTGTTGTGTAACAAATTATTACAGAGGGCGGTGCTGGCATGTTGTAGAAGCTTACTGTCGTTGGTGGAGGTGCACTATATACTGCCTTGTATAGTTCCACCCACCTGTCAGCTTCTGCAAACGATAAAATATGGTTTGAGCTGATTTCCCAAAGAAATTCAGATATTTGTGGTAGAGAATTTAGGATTGAATTTTAAGAGGGAAGAAAGCATTCAAGAATGATAATCACTATTCAGGGATCAAAATAAACAAAGGGCCTGATAATGTATTGTCTGTCGTACCTTTTTGGATTTTCTGATGATATTCAGCTGTCATTCTGTCTCTGTTACCGTCTGCTGAATGTTGGGACGGATTTCCAACAATATTGTTTTCTGACCCAACGTTTGGAACTTGCCTTGCAAACCCAGAGTCTATATCATCATTCTCCTCCTGATGGTCTATTGGAACTTGTCCATCTACAAAATGATTGCATGTGAAAGTGAGAATTAGGGCAACCAAGATGTAAGAAATTTTTAAGGGCTAAAGCAATAACAAGTTTCAACTTCTCAGTTTGCTTTATGACGCTGCACCTTTGACTTGTAAGTCTTTTCTCAGCAGACATGGAGCTAAGATATCAGATTTTCTGGCCTCACTGTTTTTCAGCCTACCTGATTCTTTTGTGCAGGGTTTACATTCATCAGTGGTACATTTACTTAGCTGGAGGTTGCTCACAGTGACACCCTCATCAAATGTCTGATAACGAGGATCTTTCTCGATGTGCTTTATAGCAAATGCTGCTAACTCTGAAAAATTAAAGTGATATGTCAAAATATTATAACATTTCTGATCAGGATGACATCGGGGAGTTTGGGAAACTCCCTGATAACAACAGCAAACTGATGAACCATTGCCGTTTTTGGAGTTGCCCTTTCATACATGAAATATCAGACTATGTATGTAGACTTATTAATGTAGAGTCAGCTTATGCAACTAACCTGTGGCAACCAGATGGATGGTGAAGTGTAGGGTAGAATTTTCTACGTCCTTTTTTAGTTCTGCTCTTCCAGAGAGATTTGCTTCAGGCGCAAATACAAACTGAAAATAATCTCTTGCCAGGCTGCACATGTCATGCATAGCGACCTGCTCCACCTCATGCAAAATATAGTAATCCGCTGGAATGTGGAGAGATATTCTCAGTTTCCCTAAAAAAACAAATCAAATCAAATAAAAAAATCAGAATCTACCCCTAAATATACCTACTACACTGACCATATCGAGCTGCGGGTTTGTCTATTAACAGCTGGCAATCACACAAGTGTTATAACACTGTAAAATCAGGATGAGGGTGTTGATTGTCTCCCCCCCCCCAACTTATTCTCAACACCTAATAATTAAAGCCACCACACTTTCAAAAGATATTTAACAATTTTCATGCTCTAAAACTTGTAGAATAAACTCACTGTGTCCATCGGTGACATTTCTGTCATAATCTGTTATCATTATTTCAGTTCTGTTAATCTGTTGAACTCTTAACTGATTCTCTGTAAATAAATAATAAATATCAGCAAAGCCATAAAAAAGCCATGAAAACGGCTTCAAGACCACACTGACATCAATATTACACTTTTAGGATTTGATCTGATCGGTGGAGTCCATTGAGTCGGAGTAGCTTATGTGTGCTCGTCCCAAATTTCAGAAATTACCGCCTTATTCCTTTCAATTGTACTCAACCTATATGAATACTGCTTTATCTATCAAAGGCATGCATGAAATAATATTAATCCCATGATCAGTGTGCTTCTACAAATCCATGTGTCAAAAAGTCTTGCTTCCTCAATGTAACCCTTTTCACTGATGCCAGCCACAAGCAATTAAAAGTGGCACTCAAATAACATTCAAAAGATTATATCTGATCTTAATTGCCTGTCATTATGTGGCTCAAATTTCAAAATGGTCACACACAAACCTCTAGGAAGACGATAGATGTCCCTGCTGCGGTCACCATCTTTCAGTTCAACTTTAAGCTCCATGTTTCTTCCTTGCCCCTCATAACTTAGACCATGTCTCAAAAGGGCCCGCTTCCATTCTCTCTTGCTTGTTTTCAATTCAACTACAACATTCTCACGCCCTAAAATGTAAAGAATAGAGGCATGCTGTTCCCATTCACCCTGTTTCCAGCAGTTAATCATCATCATTAGAACTTCTAATCTAATGCTCTTCTTTAAATTATCAAAAAAGAAAAACATGCAGTTGGACAAATATTTGTTATTATTTAAAACTTCTTATTTCCATCTCTCAACATGTTAACCATAGATAGCGTTGTATGAGGTGAACTTATAGGAAATATAACAGTAATCTGATAGATTTATGATCACATTATACCTGCAGTAGTTGGTCCATCAAAACGATCAAGACTCCGCATAGCCATCATCAAAGGTTCTAACAAGAAAACAAATCTGAATGGTTAACATAGGTGAAACATCAGGGGGGCCATCGGGCAAGTGGTAAAAGTCTGGGGGCTCAGACTACCATATTCACTATGAAACACGTTATCAAGATGTGGCACCGTCCTCTATATAGTGTACGATGACTGTGCTGCATTGATGAAGAAGTCAATGGCCTGATAACTTTTCGTCAAAATTAGTCAAAATTGTCTATCCCTAGCCTAAAAACTTCAGTGATGTTGCATTGCGTAAGGGAAAAAACGTGACGAGCAGCAAATCTCTTTTAAACTAATCAGTAAACAAGTGGTCGTGGTGCAATATTATCCTTTATCAATTGTACTTGATACCCAATGGAACTGGATAATGGTAATCCCCTCTGTATTCCACAGAGTTGCAAAATATTGATTGGTTTTTTATTTTGTTCTTACCTCGTTGATTTACGGTGCCTGGACTAAAATGCACCATCTGCCGGGAGCCATCAGGAACTGAAAAAATGCAGATAACATTATGAGAAGGGCAGGTATTTAAAATCTGTAGGCTGTGAGCCAAGATGAAACGCTCAGGCTATAGCTAGGTTTGTCCCAGTTGAACCTTGTATCAAAGATTATAAATACTTGTATATTTGTCTATGGTTATTAATTTGGCTAGGGGCCAGATACTGGTTTTGTGACACAGAGCTTTGATAGGACTAACAAGTTTGTATTGTTTGTAGAAGGAATTAGCATAATAGACTTTATTCAGTAGCCAAATCATACGATTCAAAAATTAAGTATATTCTCAGCTCCTTATCTATGTGACTGTTTATACCAGGAAAAATGGTGTAACAATATGGCTCACCTGTCTCTTGCTCTGGTTGTATCAATCCTTCATTCCCACAGCTATCGTACCTACTTGGTTCCGGGTTATCTGATAAAGAATTATGTAGAGACAGCTTCATAAACACTCTACTTGCACATTTTGTGAGTTTATGAACAAGATTGAACGGATGGCAAACTGTTTGTCTGGTTGTGGAAAAGATTGAAATGTTTTGTAGACACGGTCTACGATCAACTACCGGAAATCAGAGCATTGACTCATTTAATATTTGTAATAGTTTAGACTCATGTTTTGGCGAAGCCATTTCTAGATGAAGCTTATCTTACTAAGCTTGTAGTTAACTTCTTATCAGGTGGAATCTAAACACTGCTCTTACTAGATAAGGTGTTTTTCTTTATTGAAGTTTCTTGGTAATCAAAAATTTGGGATACTCACTTTGTCTTCTTCTAGGAGCAGGAGTTGGTACGTTGATTGGTAAATGATTCCCATTCTGCGAGTCGTCTTCATGTTCTTGATCTCTTCCTGAAATATAAATAATTGGAGATAACAAAATCTGATGTGTCTCCCAACCCACATAATAAACATCTGCTGACCTTGAGACCTTGAGACCCTGTACGGAACTTGATATCTCAGAATAGTCCCAACAGAATTGACACTCAGTACGATGCTGCTCATATGTTATATCCCTTGTAAATATTTCAAGTGGAAGGTTTTTGGTCATTATTCTTAGATAATCTAGCCCACTGTACTTTGTCCCCATAGTGTTTTACTCAAAACTCATAACTTTCAAACTGTCACATTATATCCATCAATGTCTCACATTGTGTACTGAAAATATTCATGGAAAGATGGCATACTGTACAGGGTACAGGCATTTGATAATAAAATTGAATTTTTATGAATCTACTCTTCTACACAATTCAGTTAATATTGCTTTACTGAATGGCCATAGTGAATTTCCCACAAAAATATATATATTTATATGTTTATGCATTTTCCCTATATTGGCAACCGGCCTATATTCTTATTATCTTGGCCTCTTTGCAGGAAATAACTACACTCACTCGAAAATTTCTTGAAACATAACGACAATGGCATCCAGTTCCCTAGGGAGAATGCAAACGTCAGGTGTTGTAGTGCCACAATGCAATTTTGTGTCATATTCCTCTGTCACCAGTTTACAAATTGTATGAATTCGCATTTGTGAAACAGTCAACTATGTTTTAAGTTTTAAACCAGATGTTAAGCTTTTTTTTGGGGAGGCAACATTATAGCTGGTGTTATGTAACTTTTGAGCTAGGTAGGTCAATCTTAGGACAAATAGCCAACAGCCAAGAATAAATTTGGATAATGTTATGTAGAAATGTTCTGCGCTTGTTGCGCTACAGTTTCCAGTTAAACTTATAAACTGCAAACACATAAACACATAAAATAAATCCTTTATTATACAGACCATCTTCTGAAAGAACGCCGTTTGTTGATTCTTGTCGGTCGTCACTGTAACCAGATGCCATTGTTTCAGTTCCCTCGTCTATAGCAAGTGTCTCATAACTGATTTGTCATATGGTTTTTTGTTGTATACAATAGTAACACGTCACACGAAATAAGATTGACGCAAGGCTGAACTTCCTCTGTGATGACTGCTGGGTAACACCTAAAATCCTGTGTAGCTGCAGCTGTAGTCCCCCGCTGAGTAAAGCAGTTTTGTTTTTATTTCTGTGTTATTAATACTATGAGATGAGGATTGTGGAAAACTTAATATGTAGACCGAGAGCACGCTACAAAATAGCCTGATGATGTCAATAAGCAACTGAATGTCAGTGCTTTAGCTAATGTTGTTGAAATTTACCTGCACTGGAAAAACCATGAGCAATGCTCCTGGGATTTTCTGTGATTTCCAACAGTCATCTTAAAGAGTGGGCGTTGTATAGATAATTTATCAGACAAAAGATAAAAATAGCAACCTAAGTGTTTTATGATCCAAAGTCAACAGACTTTTAGAAAAACATACTTAGGTCAAGCATAGGCCTAAAAGCTACTTGCCACGTATTCATGCGCAAGCATTGCCAGCAAAAATTTAAACCAGCAGCAGAATCATCATCATAGAGTTGGCAGCTTTCACAGGCTTTGTCAAACTCTGTGATACTATCAACTATGCTAACTTTGATATTTTACTTTGTGTTTAGAAAAAAATAACACAGTACTCAGGCTGGCCCTAAAGTGGGTCCAACAGTGCCCTAAAATCGGTTTTACGATGCAGCATTGTCATTGTTAGGGTGCATTCATAAGAATAGGCCCTACCCCATTTGCAGCAGGTTAATTTGGAAGAATAAACCCAAAATTTTCATAGTTGTTATAAATATATATAATATATGCATGTATACAATTTACAAGCGCATTTACTACATTTATGTTTATCATTAGCAGGTGCTCAGAGGTGCCCATCATGTTATTGGAAGGGATTATATATGGATGAATTTCTACATGTTGTATAAGGTAAAGAGGTCATTATCAAATGTAAAGCTGAAAGTGTGTGATATAATATGTGACCAGCAGAGAAGGTAATTAGCTCAGCGAAGTCGGCAGCCTGCCACCTTATCGCTGCTTCTGCCTGCAACCATGCATAGAGTGCACAATAATTCTGGTAAACAGTATATGAATTTCTATACAGTAATCCCTCAAAATATAATCCATAAATGTAGATGATAAATCGGGTTTTCCAGTATTTTTTATTACAATATCAACGTAAAAAAAGTCATAATAAGATCCAATCATGACACATGAGTCATGTTGAGGAAGTAAACTTATAAGCAGTAGTGTAGTCTAAGTGCTCAGAAGGCTCAGAATGATGGCCTCATATTATCAAACATTTTAGACATATTTGAAAACTGAAGCCAAAAACTGGCACTTGCAGCCATCTGTGCGCTTAGACTTGTGGCAGAGTAATAACAAAGACAAGTAAACAAATAGCTAGAAGACATTCTATGTTTTATTGAAGGCGAACTACCTAGCTACTACTAGCGAGCAGTGTAGATTATTTTGTGAGGATGCGGACTGTTAAAGAAATCAGTGATGGGTTCTTCAGTCACAGTAGTATCTGGAGGTAATGTTAGCTGATACTTCTGAAGAAGTGCTACAAATATCATAAACAGCTCCATCTGTGCCAGACTCTTACCAAGACATTCTCTTCTGCCTACAGAAAGTGTTAATAATGGTAAGTAAATATGAGTAAGTTAATAAAAGTAAGTAACGCAAGATATAACCTACACTCTGATTCTTGCCTCCAACTATCATTGTCAGAATAGAATATGATAGGACTTGCCACCATTTCACTTGGTGTAACCTTGAATTATCAGTACTAGCAAATACAAAGTTTTATTATCTGGATTGCTCTGACCTCAAGGTAACTATTTCGGTAAGGGTGATCAAATCAGGCCCTAGACACCAGTGAAAACACAGACCACTTTCTTATGTGTACCTAATTGATTTGCAACTATTGCGTACTTTGGTGGCAATATAGGCAAAAAACTGTCTTACTGTTCAACCAATCGTTCCATATGAGATGGAAATAACATAAAATTTTGTTCTATTCTCTCCAAACAGTATGGTTCTGACATTGCTGTGGAGAGCTGTGGAAATTTGATAACTGTTTGGCTTCCACAGCTCTCTGGCTGTGACACTTACCCAGACCAAAATATACAGCGTGACGTTTCTTCAGCTCGATATCTCCAGTTAGAAATCTCTCAGGTTTGAACGAGTAAGGTTCTTCGAATACTTCTGGGTTACAGAGTACTGACACCATATTTAATAATATATCAGCTCCAACAGGTATCAACTACAAAAAAGCAAAACCATGCATCATTGACATTGTATTATTAGCTAAGTAAATGTTTGTGAAGAGGAAACTTGCTGCCAGTAAATATGCATCCTGGAGGTTAAAAGACAATCACTATGTTTCCATGTGGACTTTGAGGTCGGCCTAGATAAGTTGTTACCTCTTGGCTCGTCCTCGAAATATGCATCCACCTCCATGGATAGAGCTGAGACTTCCAAATAATCTGCCACTGCTGTCCACTCTAGATCGTGAACCTCGGAGCTCAGCACGAACCAGGGAACTCCCATAGTTCGCACAAACTCAATATCTCAAATTTCACCTACGCATTAATTATCCACATTACAGACCAAGGTCAGAAGATGAGAATGTCATGAAATATGTGAAAGTGTTTCCTCAAATCTCATGAGGTGAAATTTTGAGACAATATCTCTTTGATTACAGGTATACTAAAGTCAGCGCTCAGAGACTTCTTGTGTGTGCTGCCTATGATTATCTGATCATACCTTTCCATCAACATACAGATCTTTGCCTGCTAAATGTGATAAAGCTGTAGGGGTCAGATTGACTCTTCTCAATGTCTCTCTTATAACAGCATCAGTGTAGGGCATGTTGAGCCTATCCTTAGAGGACACCTCTCTAGAGCCTGTGAAAAAAGCGTAATGATCAACAAGAGTGAAAATATCCATTATTATCAATGGGAGTTGTGTCATATGAGACAAAGGGGATGGCAACTCCAAGACAACAGGTATTACTTCTTAAATCACAAGTAGTAATTTCAGAGGGATAGAGTACATTAAAGGTTTTCAAAAATCATTTCACAAAGCAGGATGGCCAAAGGTAAATAAAATTTGCCTGTCAAAAATCTGGCAAAGCAGATGCATTATGGGTAACTATCAAAGCTCATAACATAGGGCTTTATTTATTGTCTACCACGATACATCTGACCTTAGATTTATTGTTTACTAAACTCTGACGAACCACAGGTCTTATTTATGACAACTATAAATATCTCTTTGATCATTTTGGTTTCATCCGACACTCAAGGCACTGGTGAATATCTTTTTGCAGCTTTTTACTGCATACTTCAGTCACAACAATGACTATTTAATTTGATTCATACCGATCTGCTTGTCAATCTCCGAGGCCACCTTCTTCTGAACATCCTGGTATTTACACACCATTAATAAGAGCCAGGAGAGACCATGAGCGGAGGTCATAGTCCCAGCGCCGTACAGGTGATAAGCAAAGGTCACAGCGTTCTCATCTACAGTAAATGGAATAACAAATTATATTTTTAACTCGATAATCTGCTTAGTTAAGTTGTGCATGAAATCCCTTACCAGATCAACACTGAGAGTTGTGTGACTCAGCAAAACAACACTGAATTTGAAAGACTTCAGCATGCTTTATGTATTGAATGGCTATCAAATAGTTATCATCCTACCAGAATAATGCTGTAGTAATAATAAAAAACATCCGTTATTAAGAAACCCCTATGCTTATAATGACAGTTGCCAGTAAGACTTTTTCAGTGGTCGCCTCTAGTTTCCCGTCTAAATAATCAAATCGAAGTTTTGAACAGTTTGTCTGATTTGAAAACGATTCCGTGTCAAAATGCCATGTTCAAAATGTCATTGGGACATAATGCCATTGCCATAGAATAAATAGGAAGCAGTTTGTCTTGGTAAATAAATTAAGTCGGTTTTACTGCCTGTCATGATCGGTGCTCCCCAGGGTTCGGTTCTCGGGCCAGCACTATTTATAATATTGACCTTTTAAATGCATCACCTGATCTAAATTGATTACTTTTTGCTGACAATACTAATATTTTTAGTACTGAACCTGAAATTACGAAGAGAAATTTACCTCTGATAAACAAATGGTGTATCACCAACTGTCTTGTTGTGACAGCCTGGCATGTCACTGGCTGTCACTGGAAATGCCATAATAATAATGATTTTTTATTCACTTCTAGTGGCAGAAATAATAACATTTTAATAGACATTTATTACAAAACATTGACCAACTATTTGGCTGTGTCCTGGTATGTGTAGTTACGCTTTGCCGTCTTGATGAGTGTGAGCCAATTAATTATCACTTTGCTATTACCTAGTTTTTGCAATTTCATTGATATCATAATGATATCTAGTTTAAGTGCTCAAACAGTGCAAGATGCTGGTAGAGGCATTTTATTATCAACCAGGAGAGGAAGTGGTTGATAATGAAATGCCTCTACCAGCATCTTGCACCGTTTGAGCACTTAAACTAAATGATATCCTATTTTCACATCCTTTTGGTAATACTATATAAGAGATAGTTTTTTCTCAGTTTAGTGTATGTTGTTTGAGAGAGCAATAAAGATGCTGGTAAGCAATTAAAAGTCTCGTCAATTCGCCCTAGTAACCGCTCAGTGTGCGGCATAGTGGTTTAGTGCTGTCACATTGTGATAAACCAAGGATTTCTTGAAATCCTTGGATAAACAATGAGAAAACCTTTTTGAAACCCCAAACAAAATTTTTAACCAGAAGATTAAAAGCTCATATTCGGGAACTATTTTAGAAGAATAAAGAACAATATAACTTTCCATGAACATTTTAGAAGCCTGAGAAGGGAATTAAATTTAACCCTGATGATGATACGAGCACTCGGTTCAGCCATTGAGCAGAATCTAGAATTAGAGTTCTGGGGCCACGCAAGTGATAGTCAGATTCGACTCTACAAAAAATGCTCTGCTTGTCATCAAGGGAATTAGACCAGGGGTCAAATTTCCAATAATTTTGAAAAACTAAAAATCATGCTATTACAGATGCTTTTTGAATACAGAATTTTGAAACTTTTATTAAAATCATACTCAATTCAAAATAATTCAAATATGATAACAACCATTAATACAACGCTTGATCCAACAAACTTGAATTTCTTAAAAACCAGTAACGAACGAGGAGAGAGGTCCTTGTAAAGCAATGGTATAGCCTTGTTCAACAAGTTCATTTTGAGAGTTGGGGCAGGGCCAGGGTACGATCTCACAGTCGGGCTGGCGGAGCGTCTCTGGTCAAGTGGTGCATAGCGGTTACGATGAGCACGAAGTGATATCAGAAAAGTTTATATTTGATGCAATTAAAAAGAAAAACTGGGCATTGTAATATGTTGCCAAATATCTCGGTAACAGCCATGAAAGCTATGAACAAGATATAAAAAAATATCCAAATACAAAGATAATCATTATGGCTGTTTTAGAAATGGCCTTGCCTAAGTTGTTTGTGTAGATTTGTCACTTTTTCAGTGTCTTGGCGCTGAAAAAGATTGTATTTTCATGCTAAGCTGCATACTCATGAACTCATGATCAGAACTTTCCAACACTTTGTTCAATCATGCTAGCCTTAAAGCCTTAAAGCCAAGCCCAATGAAGTTCTAACTTACTGTATGTTTTTCATGAGGTTCTAAGCTCTCATTTGAGCCATTGGACAAAACTCTACACCTACCACAGGCAGATCTGTTGATGCTCAAAGCTGATGCTTCATGAAAACAGTCATGGTCCCAGCTCATGACGTCACAAGCAGTGTTTTCTTAAATTACTGTGATACCGGATATATGATGCCAAATATTAGGGGAGTGATGGTACAGATCCCCTCAAAAACTTTGGAATGAGTGAATAAGATATCAGACTACAATCACCTTAATTTTTATTGGATATTTTTGCTAGGAACAATCAGATAACAATGGATATTACAAACAGTAAAAACCATTATTGGCAAATGTTAAACACTGTCTATGACGTCAGAAGGTCAAGGACATTTAAATGGTTTCTCAATGTGACTGAGTTTATTGACTGTTTGATGGAGATGTCATCTTTGAGCATCAGCAGACCTGGTTGTGGTAGGTATAGAATCTTGTCCAATGGCCCATCTGAAAGCTCATCACCTAAAGTAAAACATGACAACACTTAAAACTTCATTGGGCTTGGCCTTTAATGACGGCGGTAATAGCATCAGACAAGACCAGTCAAAAACCCTTCAAGCCAAGACATAAAGTTGGTCATATTTAGAGAGTCAATTAATTTGCCATAACCCAAAGAGTTGGCGTCCAAGTATTTAGCTGCAATTTCTGCAACACACACTAGTCTTCAGTACATTGGGGCCCAACAAACCTGGGAGAAAAAAATTCAAACATAGAAACTTCGAGACTTGAACAGTGAATGAGATGGCTCCAACCAGCTGAACCACCTCCTACTCTGACTGAGCAACTCGCAGCTGTAATATGACTTACAGAAAAATACAGCATGGTTTGATCTACTTTGGTTACATATTAGGCATTATGGCAATGGTATTTTGGGATATGGTATGTTGTCCCCAATGGTAATATGTCCAATCTGGCTTTATATCCACTGGTATTTTGTCACAACTGGCATTTTGTACAACTGGTATTTTGGCATTGGTATAGTGTGCAGTGGTGTTATCACCTATGGCATTATGGCCATGGCATTATGGCAATAGAATTATGTTGAGTTTTGGGTTGGGTTTCTAGTCTGGGTTCGGGGTATATAGCATCTTGTAGATAATGTCTATCATAAATCCTACTAAATGCTTTTACGACGTTCATTTCACAACATTACAAAGCTGGTGCAGTTTTCAAAATTAAACAAGACAATGTTACCAACCTGAAAAAGCTGATGTCCCATTCTGCTCATATTCCCCTCGGCTAATTATGAAGTTGTCCAGCACATCTCGAGGGCTATCTGGATCCACAGTCTCCTTGTGTTCGTCTATCAGGGATCTCAGCACCTTGAATTGTTCCCCTACTACCCTCTGACTCTCCTTAACGAGTGACGCCAGAAATAAGGAGCTGAACGGAACGTTCTTAAAGGTAGAGGTCACACCAATGGTTCCGACATCCGTATTCAGTGAGGATATCATATCAATAAATACCTGATCGTCATACTCTCTCCTGTTACCGAACAGAAGCTGAGAGATGATGTTACATGTGACTAAGGCGAGGCTGATGCCGTGCTCCACAGGCTTGCCTTCGTACGGCTCGATGAACACTTTCATAAACTGAGATATCTCTGATAGTATCTGAGGCTCCATCGCTGCTTTGCCCATCCCTCCGTTACGTAACGTCGTGAGGGTAAAAGCACGCAACGCTTTCCAATGAGGAGGGGGTGCCCAGAAAATACCTGCGAGAAAATAATGGTGTTAAATGTTAAGTTGGTGCAAGGGAAGCATCCATGTCTTGCATGGTCATATTTTGCATGGTCTGATTTGACTTGGAAATATCATTTAATTCCTTGGAATCGAGTTGTACACAGAATTATTCGTACTGACAAGGAAGCTCGATAATACTTTTTTGTTGGTCTTGAAGATGTTATACAAACTAAATATGATGCTTTTTACTGATATAAGCTAAATAGTGACATTCCTTGATGAAAAAAATTTCCTGTTGCAGGTGTGTGTGATCTGTAAGTTTGAGTTTCAGATAACTTTGAGTTCTGCCTTTTTGTTATAACTTTATTGAGTTAGGTTAGGGGACCAACTTGGATGAATTTACACTTGGAATCAAAAATAATACTCAATCAATTCTTAGCAGCAGTTTGGTACCTGGTGTTTTTTCTGCAGTATCAATCATTTGTTGAGTCATAGATAGAACAGATCTATCACTGGTGTAGTCAGCATTCTTCACCAGAAGTAACTGAAAGGCATCGTATCCTGATATAACAACTCGTTTAGTGCCGCCAATCTCCATTGTGAAAACCTGATAATTGAAAAGAATCTCATGGACAGAAGGAGTGCATGACTTACCTCCTCTCTGCAGTCAGAAGGATGGTGAGTTATTTATTTAGGAACTGAAAACCTTTCTGGCCATACTTAGACCTAAATTGAGAGAATTGTAATCGAGAGACAGTTTGAAGCGCTATCTCTGTTACCAGTTGTGACGATAAGAACAACTCTGCTTATCTTACAGGGAAGGGAAATATTGAACCGATAAGGATCCTGTCATACCTGTCGCTATAATCTATTATATCTTGTCTGGTCAAAATCAAAGATAGAATGCCATAATAATAAAAAGTGTGTAATCTGACATTGGTTCAGCACAGTGATCGAGGTTACCGTATTTGTTTTGCAATGTCATGCAAATGTGATATTATAATCATTTTTAATGCTCTTCGGTATTCAACTATACTGTGAGTGGTGACATAATAAAAAAGCTCTACGCTTGGACCTAATCATCATGGTACCCAGCCATAATGCCATGGTCAAAATGCCATTGGGACAAAATGTCAGTGACACAATGCCATTACCATAATGCCATGGCCATAATACCATAGGTGATAACACCACTGCACATTATGCCAATGCCAAAATACCAGTTGTACAAAACGCCAGTTGTGTCAAAATACCAGTGGATAAAAGGCCGGATTGGACATAATACCATTTGGGACAACATACCATATCCCAAAATACCAATGCCATAATGCCAAAATATGTTACCAAAGGAGATCAAGCCACGCTGTATATTTTCTTGTTAGTTATATCAAGGAGTTTGAAACTGTAACTGTAACTCCCTGGTTATATTACAGCTGCGAGTTGCTCAGTCAGAGTAGAAGGTGCTTCAGCTGGTTAGAGCCATCTCCTTCACTGCTCAAGTCTCGAAGTTTCTACGCTTGAATCTTGATGATCTCTGGGGTTTGTTGGGCCCCATGTGTACCGAAGGCTAGTGTGTGTTTCAGAAATTGCAGCCAAATATTGTGCTGCAAACTCTGTGGGATATGGCAAAATAATTGACTCTCTAAAGTTGACCAAATTTATGTCTTGGCTAGAAGGGTTTTGACTGGTCTTGACTGATGCTATTACTGGCGTCATTAAGGCTAGCATGATTGAACATAATCTAGGAAAATTCTGTTCATGAGTTCATGAGTATGCAGTTTAGCATAAAAATACAATCTTTTTCAGCGCTAAGACACTGAAACTGTGACATCTGAGGCAAGGCAATTTCTAGAACAGTCATAATGATGAGCTTTGTATTGGATACTTTTTTACATATTGTTTATAGCTTTCAACATGATACCGTCACATTGGGCAACATATTACAATGCCTCGTTTTTCTTTTTGATCGCAACAAGAATAAACTTTTCTGATATGTTTTCCACTTAGTGCCCCCCCCCCCCCGTACCTGCTATGCACCACTTGACAAGAGGTGCCCCACCAGCCCGACTCTGAGATTGCATACTGGCCCTGCTCAAACTCTTAGAAGGTACTTGTTGAACAAGGCTATACATGCCATTGCCATGCACAAGGACCTCTATCCTCGCTTTTTATTGGTGCTACGAAATTTAAATTTGTTGGATCAAGTGTTGTATTCATTGTTTAAAATATTTTGAATTGAGCATGATTTCAATAAAAGTTTCAAAATTCTGTATTCAAAAAGCATTTGTAATGGCATGATTTTTCATAATTATTAGAAATGTGACCCCTGGTCTAATTCCCTTGATGAGACGCAGAGCATTTTTGTAGAGTCGTAGCTAGCTATCACTTGCGTTGCCCCAGAACTCTAATTCTTAGATCAAATCCGGATGTAAAAGATTATAAATAATGTCAACCATTAGATTTTGCTCAATGGCTGGACCGAGTGCTTGTATCATCATCATCAGGGTTAAATTAAAATTTTTTTTCAGGCTTTTAAAATGTTCATGGAAAGTTATATTAGAGTTTCAACCTACAAATTTTGTTGTTCCTTTTTCTTCTAAAATAGAGTTCCCGAATATGAGCTTTTACAAACCCCTATAAAATGACTTTGCTGAATACGATGGACATGGCCTAGCCGTGAAAGTTCATTTTGGGTGAACAGACTTCTTTTTTTCTTGTTAGTTGTGACTGTAACTTTTTATGCAACTAATAAATGCAGAGTTAACCTGCTCTATGTTCAATCATTGTGGTCTTATCGATGTCATTAGTAACATGAGTCAAAACTTGGCTTTCGAAAAAAAGTTGGTAATAATCCAGAGTTATTGTCATTATAATTCTAGAGTATAGTTGGGAAATATTTGTTACAAGTCACTAGCCCTCAGTTTGTGGACGCCAAAAAACTCCAGAGATCACCAAAATTCAAACGTAGAAACTTCGAGACTTAAACAGTGAATGAGATGGCTCTAACCAACTGAACCACCTCCTGCTCTGACCAAGCAATTCGCAGCTGTAATATAACTAACAATGAAAATAAGGCGTGGTTTGATCTCCTTTGGTAACATATATTGGCATTATGGCAATGGTATTTTGGGATATGGTATGTTGTCCCAAATGGTATTATGTACAATCCGGCTTTATGTCCACTGGTATTTTGACACAACTGGCGTATTGTACAACTGGTATTATGGCATTGGTATAATGTGCAGTGGTGTTATCACCTATGGCATTATGGCCATGGCATAATGGCAATGGCATTATGTCACTGGCATTTTGTCCCAATGGCATTTTGGCCATGGCATTTTGACACGGAATCGACTGTCATAATGTGCTTCTCGATGTGGCTAATTGGCTCTTTCTACTGCTGACATCCAATGAGAGCCACTCCCCTGACTCCACGATGCAGACTAATTATTTAATTGCCACATCATGAAAAACATTAGTAATAATGAATTGTTGCTGACAATAAAAGTATATATATATATATATATATGCTGAACAAGTGATGACTGGGTGCAAAACTGTTAACACAAATTATACTTACATTTCCGAATTTTCTTCTGTTTGCCTCGCAGAATTTCATGATATCTCCATACCACATAAACTGATGTAGATTTCCAAGTATCGGTAACTTCCAGGGTCCTGGAGGAAAGCGATCACCTTTTGATTCACTAAACAGGTACCAAGACAGCAGAAATGCGCAAATCGCCACCAGAGCTGTTGTGTAATCCAACTCAAAAATCATTTTCTCAGAGTATGCTAGACAATTTGTTGTGTGCAGTTTAACAGAGTTGTTTAAAGCCTAAAACTGCAAATGCATATATAACTCTCCACAGGATTAAGGTTGTCCATATATATATATATAATGGTGATTTTCAATCAGTGTGTGGAATCGTTGGTACATGAAACAAGGAGTTAAAGACTTTAACTCCTTGCATGAAATAACGGACAATACTCATTGGTTCTTTATTTGTCGTTTTGTGCTGATTTGATTTATTGGCATCTTTTGTGTGGAGTTTTGTAATATATGCCTTAGTCCAAGATGGGTAAAATATATAAAAGTTCGGCTTAATATGATTGCTGAAACATCAATCAGGTGAAATGCGGTTGTGGAAATAACACTAATACTTTCATTCTTTCTTTCTTCTGTCTCTGTTTCTAGGTCAAGTTTAATGTTGTAGATGGCTTTATTTACTGCCATAATGAATATATGTGTCTGTTAATATAGAGGATATGACCTCGGACAAGTTAGATCCAGTTTGCTTTAATTCAGAACCGCTGCACAAAGCGGGATGAAACAAGATTTATAACCACAGTGAATTACAACTTATAACAAAAACACCATTTGATCACCATGGCCTTGGTGTTTGCAGAAACTCATACTGATTTTAATCCTTGGCACTGGATCACAAATGGACATTCCAATCAGCATTAAACACTAATTTAAGTTCATTTCTGCTACCCATACAATATGAAATAAATTGTTTTTGTTAATAAATTATTTATGCAAAGATCCCTAGTGCAATCGTACTCAAACTTGTTTATATCAAAAACAATGCTTCAATCCGCTATACATACCACATTAATTTCTGTCAGTTCAACAGTTTTTAACAAGCTCTGGAAGTCACTGGAACTTCATAGTCAACTAAAAAGCTACCAATTGATATATCAGAATATCAGAGACTGCAGCTGATAGAATCCACTTGCACCCAAATGACATATATCAGTAATTGCAACTGTTCAGATACTGAGACTTTAGACTGCGCAGCGTGCCAAAAAGCTACATAGGAAAAATTTTTACTTTGTCAGCAGATAAAATAGCTGTGCATTTGTTGATTTACTAATTATGGCCAGTGTACAAGGAAAAACTGTGGACTAGCTTACTGTTTTCTCACGTAAATATAACTTTGTATAACAGAATTAGCAAGTTGGAGATTGACTTTTGGTCCAACATGACATTATGAGTGGCTTACCAGCATAAGTGATCACTAATGTTTATATCGGGTTTCTGTTTCCGAGATAAAAAAACAGTTGTGTGCTTGTGCTTGTTTGGGATCCGCCCAATTTTCCGAAAGTCATTTTTCCACATCATGTTTGCCGTCATGCCACCGGCCGCCATGATATTTTATCGCCAAGTCTTTTTCTCTTCTTAATGATTTCCCACTCTGCCATTTGCCCACCTGGACGTTTTCCCGCCAATCTATTTGTCCACCTAGAAAACTGTCTATAACTTGGTGGGAAAGTGTCCTGTTACCCCCACTAATGTGAGTAATTTGTAATAATCAGAGTTATCTGGCAAGAGACATGTTAGTTTGGAAGCTTGGCAGACTAGACAGTATATTTTCACATCAAGTGTTCTCTTGCTTTAATATCAAAGTACTACTATCAGTAAGACTGCCGTGCTCATTGGGGAAGCCATCTGAGAAAAACAAGGTAGAAAAATTAGTACCACTATTGATCAGACAGAAGCGTGCTCTGCGAGGAAGCCATTGATGAATAAGATGTAGACTGGAATGTTAACAATGATCATTCTATACGTGAATCTTCATCAGTATAGTTGGATTTATTTCAGCCTTCTGGTGGATTGTTGTGAATATTTTATTAGTAATAATGGATGTATATCATGAACGCAAACCTTCTCAAACTCGCCAGATTCTGGTACCTGCCCTAATGTCTCTAGGTGAGTGTGTTGTGTCAAAGTTTAAATGGACTAATTTCTATTAAAGGCTTGGTTTGGTACACATTGTCATACGTAACAATATTCTCCAATACCAAAAACTGTGATATTTTATTCTACTTCCAGGAGTAACTTATTCTTTTCTTTTCCTCTTGTAGCCGTTGTGTTGCTCTTCGTACTGCGGTTTCTTGCTCTCTTTACTCAGCCGACATTCAACAGTGATCATTTTCTGGTAAGAAAATTAAATCATTTGAGTGGTCTCACAACTGACTGTCTGTTGGATTATTTGGATTGAGCATTAAACTGAATCTGATTGAATATTTGATATAAAATTTAATTGATCTCTATATTTTCTGTATGTTGAGAGTTGAGAAAAACGTTGCAGCTTAGAGCAGTCAGTCCATGGTAAACTGAAGTACGCTTAGTCACAGAGTCCTTGATATCATTACTATGTCTATTGGGCCTTTCTATATAACCAGAGAGTTTGATAAGTATATAACTGAGTACTAAACTTTGAGATGATTATTATTATTATTGCAAGAAACATAATATATAGAAAACAAAGGGAGTTGTGTCCTCATGACTATTGATTAGATAACTACCATCATTTGTGTTTCCATCTGTTGATACGGTTAATCCATCTCCATCAATAATTTAAAACAGTTGTATAATATGGAAATAACAATATGTTATGTAATTATTATTATGTAAATGTAACTCAGTTGTCAGTACCGCGGAAAGCATATGCATTCTAGTTGCTTTCTTGTACTTATGCCAGTTGAAGAGTTGTTATCGGATAACAAAACAATAATTTCCGTATTCTAGACTCAACCAAGTTAGATAGCATGTTTCGGATTGATCTTTGTTAACCCTGGTCAAGGAGTTGTAGACTCCTTGCCCTGGTTGACCTCACTCTTCCTGCATTGTAAAAACTATCAGAGTTGTCTCCTCTTTCATCGCACAGAAACCCTTAATGTTGTTACCATTCAACAGATAGCATACAAACAAAAACAAAATGCATTGTTACAAGTTCACACAATGCAGACAAACTGGAGAGACTCATTTTCAGAGATTGTTAGGTTAGTATTTTATCTATTGTAGTAGTGTAGTTATAGAAATAAGAGTAAAATTCAGACTCAAAATTAACATATATACCTAGTTATTTATCCTTACTATCCTATTATTATGTTACATATAAAACAGATACACTTTCAACCTTATCAATCGCCTGCCTGCCTGCCCTGCTGAAGTACAACTAACTAACTAAAAATTAGAAAGAAAGTAGAGTAGAGGCACAGCACATATATTGTAGTATACAATAGATGCAGTACATGATAGCAAGTTGATACTAATAAAAGGGGATTATCAAGAATTACAAACACCCCCACCGAACAAAGCTTGTTAAGACAGGCTAGGAGGGTGGCATGCAGGCCATGCAAATCTCATGCAATGTAATGAAGGTCATATAACTCAGCCTGCCTAACAAAAACATCTCTTCAATTGAATACATATTTGATGAAAGGTGTCTGCGATGCCAGACTGTGGTTTCAAGGCTTCAAAGTCTCGGTACTAAAACGCTTGGTGGTACTCATTACAAAAGTTTATGTTGTTCTGAATGGGCACTAACTAAAACCCGGGTGGTGTAATATATATATTACACATTTATTCTGGTTGTGTTTATAAGTCCAGGGACTTTCATCTAGAAAACAAAGAGAAAAATACTTTCTTTTAAAAGAAACAATGCTAAGGTATTGAGTAAATTATAATATAGCGGGTGAATTTATAGGAACACACAAAGATATGAAAATACAGAGAATACAGGTAGGCCTAAATCAGATTATTGCAATTAAAAATTTACAATTTAATGGAGAAAATAAAGAAAAGACTTATAGTATTAAAAAGTGTAGCTAAAAGTATAAAGAAATTAGAAAAGTCTATACACGAAAAATGTGGCTTTTGACGTCAAACTTGAAAGATTTGAGATCATGGCACAGCTTAACGGTCGGGGACAAGTCATTGTATAATTTGGCACCAAAGTGCGCTAGTGAGAACCTGTATTTGTCCTTGGCTAGCATCAAATGTAATGTAAGACATGTGCCAGGTGCTGTTTGGTCAGACCTCACAATACCGCTAGAGGAGCAGCCCTCCCTCACATTTTATCCCTCTTTGCATGTCAAAGATCTCTTTTAACTCACCAATATTTTTATCTATGTGATGCTGATAGAATGAGCCTACTCTCTAAGTGCTGTGCAAAACAAAGATTTTTAAGTCTGCAAAGATTCACCCTTCAAAAGTTTTTTTTTCTTTTTGGTTCGATCCAGCTCTCAAGAGCCCACATTTCTAATAGAGGTGCAGCTCTCTCTCTCTTTCATTTGAGTCCGACCCCCTTCACTTCAGTATGGTCAGACTCCATTTTTCTCCTCAGAGGTGCAGCCCTCTCTTCAAGTTAATCACCGAGAAGGAACTGGTTTGAATCTTCAAAATAAATAATTTTGTTTCACTGGTTGGCCCGATCCCCTTCACTTCAGAATGATCAGATCTCAATTTTCTCCTTAGAGGTACAGCCTTGACCCCATTTTGTTCTTTTACCTATAAAAGTGATGTTATGTTTATGGTCCAATCCCGTTTACTTCAGTCTGTTCAGACTTCACTTTTCTAATAGAGGAGCAGCCCTTCCTCTTTCATTAAATCACCGAGGAGGGTCTGGCTTGAACCTATCAAATACATTTGTTTCACTGGTTGTCCCGTTTCACTTTAGTATGATCAGACTCCACTATTCTCCGTGAAAGGGCAACCCTCGTACTTCATTTGTTCACCTAGGAAGAACTAGTTTGAAATTCTCGAAAAGAATAATTTTGTTTCACTGCTTGGTCCGTTTCACTTCAGAACGATCAGACTTCACTTTTCCACTAGAGGAGCAGCCCTCTTCCCGTTTTATCTTGTACCAGTAAAAGTTGTGTATTGTTTTTGGTCCGATCCCGTTCACTTCAGAATGATCAGACTTCACTTTTCCACCAGAGGAGCAGCCCTCTTCCCATTTTATCTTGTACCAGTAAAAGTTGTGTATTGGTTTTGGTCGGATCCCCTTCTCACTTCAGAATGATCAGACTTCACTTTTCCGCTTGTGGAGCAGCCCTCTTCCCGTTTTATCTTTTACCCGTATAAGTCAAGAATTGTTTTGGTCCGATCCCCTTCACTTCAGAATGATCAGACTTCACTTTTCTCCTTAGAGGAGCAGCCCTCTCCCCATTTTATCTTGTACCAGTAAAAGCTTTGTATTTTTTTTGGTCCGATCCCGTTCACTTCAGAATGATCAGATTTCACTTTTCTCCTTAGAGGAGCAGCCCTCTCCCCATTTTATCTTGTACCAGTAAAAGCTTTGTATTGTTTTTGGTCCGATCCCGTTCACTTCAGAATGATCAGACCTGAATTTTCTCCTTAGAGGTGCAGCCCTTTCTCTTTCATTTATTCACCTTGGAGGAACTGGTTTGAATCTTCAAAACAAATAATTTTGTTTCACTGGTTGATCCCCTTCACCTCACAATGATCAGAATTCACTTTTCTCCTTAGAGAAGCAGCCCTCTCCCCATTTTATCTTGTACCAGTAAAAGCTTTGTATTGGTTTTGGTCGGATCCCCTTCTCACTTCAGAATGATCAGACTTCACTTTTCCGCTTGTGGAGCAGCCCTCTTCCCGTTTTATCTTTTACCCGCATAAGCCAAGAATTGTTTTGGTCCGATCCCCTTCACTTCAGAATGATCAGACTTCACTTTTCTCCTTAGAGGAGCAGCCCTCTCCCCATTTTATCTTGTACCAGTAAAAGCTTTGTATTTTTTTTGGTCCGATCCCGTTCACTTCAGAATGATCAGACTTCACTTTTCTCCTTAGAGGAGCAGCCCTCTCCCCATTTTATCTTGTACCAGTAACAGCTTTGTATTGTTTTTGGTCCGATCCCGTTCACTTCAGAATGATCAGACCTGACTTTTCTCCTTAGAGGTGCAGCCCTTTCTCCTTCATTTATTCACCTTGGAGGAACTGGTTTGAATCTTCGAAACAAATAATTTTGTTTCACTGGTCGATCCCCTTCTCACTTCAGAATGATCAGACTTCACTTTTCCACTAGAGGAGCAGCCCTCTTCCTTTTTTATCTTGTACCAGTAACAGTTGTGTATTGTTTTTGGTCCTATCCCCTCCTCACTCCAGAATGATCAGACTTCACTTTTCCGCTAGTGGAGCAGCCCTTTTTCCATTTTATCTTGTACCAGTACCAGTAACAGTTGTGTATTGTTTTTGGTCCGATCCCCTTCACTTCAGAATGACCAGAATTCACTTTTCTCCTTAGAGAAGCAGCCCTCTCCCCATTTTATCTTGTACCAGTAAAAGCTTTGTATTGTTTTTGGTCCGATCCCGTTCACTTCAGAATGATCAGACTTCACTTTTCCACTAGAGGAGCAGCCCTCTTCCTGTAAAAGTCACGGCGTATTGTTTTAGGTCCGATCCCGTTCTGTTTGGGACCTTATAATTTTTCAAATATTTTAGTTATGGTAGTAATGATAATAAAGAGATAAAGAATGATAATATAATAATGATAATAAGTCTCAATTATATAATATAAAAATCCGCTGATATAGTACTGATATTTGGTAAGTGGTTTGATCTTCAGACATCCAATATGTCATGGTGTATAATAGAGTCGAACAATATAGGCTTCATAGATTGACATACAAGGCAGAATTTCTCTTTGATTGTAGCTACCTGACCAAAAACAGAAGAACGTTCACGTAGGCACTGACCAATCAGAACCCTTTCTCAGGAGACTGGTATTGCGGCAGGTTCAAGTCACAGCCCCATCAGCAACTATCACAGATAGAAATAGCACTGAAGACGCAAATAAACAGTTCAGCTTCACGACACATTCGGTAAGTATATAACATGTATTGAGTATTTGGTAAGTTCTCTTCTTACTGTGAAAGCTCTTTGAACACAAACACTGCCTGAGTCCTTTTGATTTGGGTAGTAATTTTGCAGGGCCCATTCAAGGTGCCAGGCATACTTTCAGATGTGTCAACACTAGATAAACGTTTATCTTTCCTTTGTTTCCAAAACATGTGCTTAACCATGGCTAGTAAAACTTGCTATTCTCTCGTTATTTTCATTCAACAGGACTTCTTTGACCAACCAGTACCAGAGAACAGTGCTACTTACATATCTCTACTAGTTGCCGGAGCAGTTGTCGTTGCAGCCTTTATAGCTTTCATCATCATCTATGCCTGCAAACCCCAGTGGCTAAAGTGGCTTCCGTGTATCGACCGGTGAGTATAAGCCCAAATAATCAGGATCAGAGGAACTAGGCCAAACATGACAATGTCTCAGGACCTTGTAGCATGCTTGTAGAAACAATCAGAAAAGGGACTGCCATCATAATTATAATATATATCAGAATTATATATTTATGATATATTCTGTGTATCCTATCACTGACATCAGTCCCAGAATTATGACGCATCAATCTCAATAATTAATGTCTCTTCACTTTTCGTTGCTGCAGGTTAAATGAAAATAAGATTAGTCCTCTACAAGAAGACATGCCTGATGGTGATGAGATCTTGAGGCTGGTTTGGCTTCTACTGTTCATGAAGTGAAAGAAATCATAGTCAAAGAAAAGGAGAGACGACTGTGAGTCAACTATCACTATCCAGTATCTTTGGCAATGATCTGTATAATTTGTTGTTTGACTGAAAAATTGAATGAATTGTTTTATACTGTTGAATGGCAGCCATACATACATGGGCGTGAAAGTTCTATGAAAATCAAATGGCGAATTAATATCAACCCATGCCACTTTTTCTTTTTTGTGTGTGCGATGTTCAGGGTCTATGCGTTTAGCCCCAACACGGCAAACGCTCCCTCAATGAATAAACTGTAATGGCTAAATTTGTTTGTAGCTCACTAGGGCCTATAGAGACAGGAACACTCCGCAAACCTTCCTTGTAAGTCACATTTCTTGTTAGAATATAACTATTAGGTCATACGGGTGTTGGATCATAATCGGTTTGCCCATCAATAGCGTGTTTACCAAGTATTTGGTTTTCACACTGACATTTAGACTACACCATTAGCGTGTGAATTTTAGGCCTTAAGAGTCAATTTCTAACAATTAATCGTGATAGCTATCCCAGTAGGACTCCTACGGCACCAGTCACCTGGCAGTGAAAAGCAAGCACGCGAACCAATTGTGTCAACACACCATCCCAAAAAGAATAGGTTGTTCATTACTCAGAGTCGTGCATCTATCAGTTACAATCCTGGTATACCAGTTTCTAGGTTATCTTACCATGCTGTGAATAGTTGCTCAATGTTTCCAGGTCAGAGGGAGGTCAACCAGTTATCTCAGTCAGCAAACTTATATCTGCGAACATTGAGCGCGAGATGACAAGGTAAGTGAGCAGATAACTCTACAGATCAGAAAGTGACTGGCCAACCAGATCAGATAATCTATTCATGTAGTTGATGTCATAGCAACTAACTGATTGTTTTACAAAATTGCGAATGGCAGCAATAACTGGGACTGATCGCTATCAGTATTATCTATTTTTATCATTTTGATTTTAATTCTAGACGAAAAAATCTAGCTGCTGCAATGGCACCGGCACAAGGTTCAGACTTCTGGTGAGTTAAGTGTGATATGTAATAACACTAGTCTGGCCTCTCAGACTAAAAGATCGATAGCCTACTGCAGTTAAATCAGGTTAATCTTATTTCTCCTAGTGGTAAAAATGCATAAGCATTAATATTGCACAGACAAATGTAATCCAAACCTGCGGATTTAGGGGGTAATTGTACAAACTGTTAATCATAATAATATGGGAAAGAAAAACTCATCATCCTTACTCTTCATAGACTGCTAACTTAGCGACTGACAGATTGTATAGTAGGCTATTTAACGAGACATGATTTCCTTGGTTCGTTAAAGGCGGTAAACAATTTGTGGATATAGTGGGATTTCATCGCTTTTGCTTTTGTCCCGCTTCGCAGCCTCTCTTTGTCCGCCTGGTAGATAACGACTTGGTTATATATAACTTTCTAATATCAGAGTGTCCAGAATTTGAACCTACAACTCTCTGTTTGAGAAGCTCAAATCATAACCAACATCACCCTGTCACCTACACCACCCTGTCACCTACACCACCCTGTCACCTACACCACCCTGTCACCTACACCACCCTGCCACCTACACCACCCTACCACCTACACCACCCTACCACCTACACCACCCTACCACCTACACCACCCTACCACCTACACCAGCCTGCCACCTACACCACCCTGCCACATACACCACCCTGTCACATACACCACCCTGTCACCTACACCACCCTACCACCTACACCACCCTGTCACATACACCACCCTGCTACCTACACCACCCTGTCACCTACACCGCCCTGCTACCTACACCACCCTGCCACCTACACCACCCTACCACCTACACCACCCTACCACCTACACCACCCTACCACCTACACCACCCTGTCACATACACCACCCTGCTACCTACACCACCCTGCCACCTACACCACCCTGCCACCTACACCACCCTGTCACCTACACCACCCTGTCACCTACACCACCCTGTCACCTACACCACCCTACCACCTACACCACCCTACCACCTACACCACCCTGTCACATACACCACCCTGCCACCTACACCACCCTGTCAACTACACCGCCCTGCTACCTACACCACCCTACCACCTACACCACCCTGCTACCTACACCACCCTGTCACATACACCACCCTGTCAATTACACCACCCTGTCACCTACACCACCCTGCCACCTACACCACCCTGTCAACTACACCGCCCTGCTACCTACACCACCCTACCACCTACACCACCCTGCTACCTACACCACCCTGTCACATACACCACCCTGTCAATTACACCACCCTGTCACCTACACCACCCTGTCACCTACACCACCCTGTCACATACACCACCCTGTCAATTACACCACCCTGTCACCTACACCACCCTGCCACCTACACCACCCTGTCAACTACACCGCCCTGCTACCTACACCACCCTACCACCTACACCACCCTGCTACCTACACCACCCTGTCACCTACACCACCCTGTCACCTACACCACCCTACCACCTACACCACCCTACCACCTACACCACCCTGTCACATACACCACCCTGCTACCTACACCACCCTGCCACCTACACCACCCTGCCACCTACACCACCCTGTCACCTACACCACCCTGTCACCTACACCACCCTGTCACCTACACCACCCTACCACCTACACCACCCTGTCACCTACACCACCCTGTCACATACACCACCCTGCTACCTACACCACCCTGCCACCTACACCACCCTGCCACCTACACCACCCTGTCACCTACACCACCCTACCACCTACACCACCCTGTCACATACACCACCCTGCCACCTACACCACCCTGTCAACTACACCGCCCTGCTACCTACACCACCCTACCACCTACACCACCCTGCTACCTACACCACCTTGCCACCTACACCACCCTGTCACATACCTCGCCCTGCCACCTACACCATCATGCCACCTACATCATCCTGCCTCCCACACCGCCCTGCCTCCCACAACGAAACCTATAGGAGTTTAATTTAGCCAGAGTTCAATTTCTAGACCTAACTGGACCTGGTACTTAATTTCACTAGTACTAAATTTCACTAGTAGGCTTACTAGTGAAAATTAAAAAAGAATGTCCAAGCTTGGATTCGAACCTAGTGCATAAACCTCCATCTGACCGCAAGGCAGACACTTAGACCACTACACCACGCTAGCTTGCATGCTTATGCATTCCTGTATGATTGTACGTTATTTATGAAATTATGGTCAGTGAGTATAATTCAAGATACACTAAATTTCGCACCCTAGGCAACAATGAATCCTAAATGCCGATGAAAACTAAACTCCTATAGGGTATTATGATATGGATTATTTGTTGTGTATTTTAATTGTAATTATCTTTGATTTGTATTTGAAGGCGACATCAGGTGAAAAGTCTATTGGACAGCAGGAAAGTCAGGTCTGATCATTCTGAAGTGAAAGGGAGACTTGGTAAGATTTGAATAAGAGAGCGGTTAGTCTAGATAGAAAAGAAAGGTTGAGGACTAGCTGAGCAGCGAGTTACCTGGTCGGTCTTGACATGCTGCATCACTTTGGTTGCCTTTCCACAATCAAAATAAAAATGATGCCAAGACAGCCAACGGTGAACTCATTAGCTTAATGTATCATAGACAGGGATGGACCGAGAACCTAATTGTCGGCAGTGTTTGAATTTCCACGCTCCACTTTATATAACCACCATGTTTTATCACTCTGCTGCCATCCAGTTATGAGATTAGGCACAAACAAAGATTTGGTGTAAAAACAAAATTATAGGGGAAATCCCCAAAGCCGTTACATCAACAATCGGTATCCCTTCTAGGTCACATGACAAATTGGGTTGAATTGAAAAGCATTAGAACCACTGATATATATTCATGGGTTACAGGGACACATCTGATCCTGAACAAACATATGGCAATTTATGTACAGTTGTTAGCAACATTTTCTCACCTTTGATTAGTACAAAAGTAAAGTAATGCTAGAGCTGACCCCTTGTTAATTCTCTCAGGTCACCCTGCCAGCAAAGCTGTCTTCAATTTCTTCGGGAATAATAGAGCAGTCTTCAATTTTAAAACTGTCATCTTCCGAAAAAAAACTTGAAAACAACCAATTTTGCCTCGGAAACTGGGAAATCTTCTCTTCGGGTTTCTGTTGTTATTTCATAAGCCAAACAACGAATACATTGGTTTTAGCAAACAGCATGGTTACATTTGATTACACCAGCAGTTCTTGCTCAATTACTGAGTGAGCGATTAGATAGGTACCTCACACTTTGTTGTTACACATGTTATATTTTGACTGATATTTTATATTTTTATATCAGGTTCAGGATCACCAGCTACTGGATCTGTAAGTCTCAGTTCACTGACTGACCCGCCCAATACACGCACAATAAAGACTAAAAGGAAACATAATTCTCCCCACAAGCAGATCCAGCTTGATCTTCCTCAAACTAAGAACAATGACGTACCTGGTGTTCAAGACACCCCTATCTATCCAGTCCGAGTTACATATGAACGCAGGAAGTACGTAAGAATGTGAATGAGCTGCCTTTGTGGTGTTGGACTTTAACACCAAGTAACGCTTCCTTACTAGGCTTGTTTCTAATACGATGCCAACTTGGCAAGACGAGCATCAATCTTGCACACCTTTAGTGATCATGCACGGAAAACAACATCAATGCAGTGCGCTACAAATAGCCAGCAAGCGAAATATTACAATTTAATAATTGGCTTGTTTTGTACTCTGCCTATTATTTTATCAATTTAGTCTGAATTCGAAGTTGCTCCCCTCTCGCCGTGACCTACCAACAAGTAGTATTGGAGCGAACTAAAATACAGCCAAGCTGGATCAGACCTGATCTTTGTAGGTATTGTAGTGTAATGTGATGGTCAAGCTAGATAGAACATTACATCTATTGGTACTTTTTTACCCGTTTTATTCCTTTTTTCCAGGCGCAAAACAAAAATCACTCCAGATGGTACTTATTATACTGTATCGACTCCTGCTCCCCGCAAACCCAAACCACCGGTACCAGATACTCTCCCTCAACAATTAATAAGCTATACTCTGCCTGGTATGGTTGAAACATGAGAGAGATCATCATGAACTGTATATATGAATCATTGCAGTACGGTACAAAACAAAGCTCATCACAACTCTATATATATACTTATTAAGTTATTATCTCATTATTTTTTCTGATTTACACATCAACCTTCCCCAATATATTATTTCTCACACTCAAAATAGATATATTTTATCCAGATGCGTTGATGCAGATGGTAGAATCCCCGTTTGTTGATTTGTGTCCTCATTCTCAATAAATTACTGGTCACACAGTGTCACTCTCACAACAAAGAAAGCTTGTTTTTACAGGGATGCCATTTTTGCAATTTCCAGCTTGCTTCACTCAGAAAAATGTTGAAGCTTTTTATTGCAAGGGAAACTCTGTTATCTTACCTCCACAGTACATAATATACCTTGTATATGCTTATTATATCACTATTACTGATAATGTGCAGCTATTTAATATTATTGCCTAACCTACCACAGTTGTTAGGCTGTTCCTTCTAGGTCGAATAAACTACATGGACAATATCATTCACAAAGCCAGGTAGAATGGCGCAATCCGGGACTCAGAGTGGTCCTCCAAGTTTGGAGTTCGTCCGCCGGTATCATCTGGTTTCTGGGTCTGTCAACTTGTCAAGTTTGGTTAATCCGCAATAATACCACTCATTGCAGCACGTTACAGAACCACGGTTAGAATTGAATGTCTAGAATGTCAGCAAATATAAATATTATTTTATAATGGGCTTTGAAATATTTACGCACATAATGCGAAGTAGTTAAAATTTGGTCCTAATTTTTGTTCAAATGACGTATCTCGCGAGGTGAGCGATCTCTGGCCAGTGCGAGTGTATGTTTATATAGACGGAAGTTCTTCTGCTTACAACCAATTAAGATCAAAATCTTATTTTACAAATTAAAATTATAGGTACAGAAAATGTAGTCACTCAATATCATAAAATAAGACATCAACACAAAATATTTCCTTGGTTATCAAATCTGTTTGAGGCAGATAAGTTTTAGCAAGGAGTTATACTCCTTGGTTTTAGCAAGGAGTTGTAGGTCTACAACTCCTTGGTTTTAGAGCTGCTATCTATACATCAAAAAGTATGGGACAACTCTTACTATAGCTGCTACACTTTGTACAGGCGAATCAAATTACTTTTGTGCAGATTTGGTTTTAACAGCACAAGTTTTCACTATTATAATTAGAAAAAAGACAAAAATTCAAAAGTTTATTTCTCCAAGAAAATCTGATCTCATTTGGCTTGACTGTGACTTCACTGTATGCAAGAGATAACTACCATTGTGTCATCAGGGAGGGTGTCCCTGGTGTCATTGCTAATTATCAGTCAGGAAAAGAGGTCAGGCAATAAATTCTTTTGACTTTAATTGTCACATAGCTCTGCTTGCACTCTACTCTAGCCTGTCTTGTTAATAAAGCCACTTTATTTTACAAAATAGTTGTGCTGTGCCTTTTACCAGTGGTTCCTACATATTGTAGCAGTTGGTGAAATGTGTAAACCCACAAATAAATGAGTGTAGCAAGAGTGGAGAACTGCTGGCTTCAGGACAGCTATCAAACAGTTCCCCCAAGTCCAACCATCATCACACATCCAACACATATTCAGACAAGCAAACTTTGCCTGCCCTGCCCATTGCACTCCTTTGTTCCCCAAACAAAAGGCCTTTTGTTTTACAAGTCTGATAGTGGTCTTGGGACATGTCCGAAGCAAGGTTCCCAGCCAGACATCGTCCTATCCAACATCTACAGCACAACAGTCCTTTATTTTGTAAAGCTTTGATTGTCATCCGAGCACAACAACAAAGCTAGCCAACCGTATGCACCATCTGTTAATGTATCTCCATCTTCAACCCAGAGAGGTGGTCGATCATGGATAGACCTTGGAATTAACAAAGAAGTATGCATTCTGGTAACAAATTTTCAAGATTATGTTTGTTGATGCAATCATATGATATATATGAGTACATAACTCTTCTCAACACAAACAGGTATATTTAGCATTGAAGAATAACACTGTGTTGTGTTGTGGCTCGTTAGATTTGAGCAGTTTATTATTACTTACAGGTTGAGGGTCTAATCTATTGCTACAATCTTTATAACTATGGATGACAGTGGGCAGGACACAAGCCAAGGTGGAGACAGCCTCTTGTTTCAGGTAGGCTATGACAGTAAGAATACATTTACTCATTCAAAAACTCATTCAACTGTCATTGTTGTGGTGTCGGAATAATATTTTGATGATGTCGTCAAATATAGGTTCTTGGAGCCCGGTGATGTAAGAACCTAACCTGACCTCAAATTATATCTCACCAGTGCAACGTCTTTTCCAAACTCGAAACAAGTCAGTTTAACAAGCTAAACAACATGATCAGTGTGATGTACCGCAACGTTTATATATCTATTCACTGAGAGTTTGTTAAGTTGTTGAAACGTATCTCATACAGGTAGTGATGTATGTATACAGAAGTAAATTTTTGCTACAACTGTCTCTTGATTTAGGTACCACCAGTATATAATTATACAGTTGCCTCCATACAGAATCGTACAACTCTTAGTTTGATATCAAGCAAGCTTATTTCGTCGTTATACTACATATTATACTTAATTATTGCCAATCAATCGTTCTGTTTTTAGGATGCACTAAGCAGCCCTCCAGCGAATAGCCCTTCCAGGATGCCCATCACCAAGTCACGCTCAAAGGAAAGTCTGAGTGATCAGACCCCACATAGTGGTGAGAAGCGTGGTGATGGCGAGCATTACACAGATAGCAGGCCGAGTTATCAGTCCCCACAGGCTGACACCAACACTAGTTTATATTTGGATGCAGAGGAGTCTCCCATTTACTGTTATATGGAGAAGAACTTCAGTTCCGACTTTAGAGGCAAACTCACTGGTCTGTTTACAGCTGATATTTATACCTATCGATAGAGTATTGTAGTTTTTTAATCCACATAACCATGGCACATATGGTGTTTGGCGGGTTCGAGTTGGAGCTTTTTCTTCTATAATTTCATGTTACCAAACTTGAAAATTAGTAATTCATACCATATGAGCTCTCATACATGCACAAAGAAAGAACTGTATGTTGACTGTGCATCATCTCATATTGATATTCTCTTGAAGAGCCAGAGCAGTGACGTATTTGACCAAGTCTTTAACTCCTTGATTTGACACAAAAAATAAACGTATTAGTGCAAATTAAATCTCTCTGCGTTGACTACATCATGTGATATACATGTATCTTTGTATTGTATATTTTATATTGTATTATATTACAGCTTTAAATGGTATTACCGGTGATGCTGGTATTGTAAGCAGCAGTGCTAACTCCTCTAATGTGGAGTTATCTCTCATGCATGATACGAGATTACTAGTGTTACATTATCTATCATCAGATCAAGGCGACAGCTCAAATACGACTACCACTACATCTGAGATCAATCACTCTCAAGGTATGAATACATAGATAGTTTAGTTGTAGCAATCCTCACAGAGTGCTAGTAGATTGTCTTACCTTATTTTAACATTAAACTACTGCTTCAAGTCTCAGAAAAAAATTTTCTTGTTGACACAAAATTTGCGGAGCAAAATTGTCAAAATCAGGGATTGAATTCAATGATGATGCTGATTAGTCAAAATTGTTACTTGGAAAACCTCATTAATTGTTTTCACTCCAGCCCTTAAAAGCGTTCAGGATGGCGATCGCGGTCGTAGGCGGTCCTTAACGACTGCCTACGACCGCGATCGCCATCCCGAACGCTTTAAGGGCTGGCTCTGCCTAGAACTCAATACTCGTTATGATAGAGTTATAATAATCTAATCTAATCATCTAATCATCTACGATTCCACTAAATATTTTCTTCCTTATGTCATTTGCAGCTTGCCTTTCCAAATGTTTTCTAATAATAATATTTCAGAGCCAAAGAGGATAGATCTCAGAATGAGGATACAGAATCAGTGACTACTGAACATTTCCCAGTAACCCTCTTACCTTCTACAAGACTAGTGAGAGGTATGTGGAGTGATACTAGTACGATTAATTGAATCATTCTACTTACCCTGATAAGCTGAATGCAACAAGAGGATCCTCTGTGCCTAGTAAAGAAATATCACATGTTATTATTGAGTTATTTCCAATCTCCTTGTTGCAAGCGTTCAAGACTGTTTGATTTGAGGTTGCAGAGTTTATTTGGGGTTCGTCATTACTACCATACTAATCTGCCCCATCTGTCTCACTATATGGTGCTTTAATAAGCTATACACATTGCTGCGGTGGAAAAGGTAGAAACAAAATTGTGAAATAAAGTACTTTGATGATTGTAAAAAGTTGTTTAATAAGAGTGTACTGTAGGCTCCCTCATCTGTGTCGGTATCTTTGAAGCATCTCAATAATTATAAACAAAAACATAACAAGTGGCTTTAGGTGCTATTTGTTAAATGCCTTTGTCATGCATTTGTAACTAAGTTTATGTTTAAAAAGCAGGATGGCTGCTTATAAGGTAAGTTACTGTGTAGTCTGTGTAGTGTACCTTATTATTGTAGTGCTTGTAGTTATAACAGTTCATACTCCCAACTGACATGATAGGATAGATTAGACTAAACTGGACTAAACTAGATGGTTTAACCAGGGAAAATGGAAGGGTCTGACCCTAAAAAATTTTCATCTCAGTCTACATCTCCGAACGTCTGCTAGGAAATTGCCAGTTGAATCTTCTTACAAGATGTCTAGTAAATCCTTATGCCTAGTTTGAATTATAATAAACTATTTATTTATAATTTGCTTTTATGAAGTTATCATTGCATAATATGCTAATTGATATACTTTTGATCAATCAAAGTCTGTGACCTCTGTGAGATTGACAATACATAGTATTTTCTACAGGTATCTTGTTCTCTATCTATTGTTGTTTTACTCTTTAGTTTGTCTCGCGATGATGTGAAGAGAAGTTTTTATAGCCACAGCAAAATGCTATACACCTTTGAAATGACTGTATTCTGTATTCACCACATCAAACCTGACAAATAACAGTACTGTAGACAACATCTCCTTGATTATGCTTGCTTGGTAAGGTTGGCTAGTTTTATCTTCGTTGCCTCTCTCATCATTTTAATTAATTCTCATGAAGATTATGACCGTTTCCCCATATTACTCACATTTCACTACAGGTGAGCAAAAATTCTTATCCTATAAGCATATCTCGAAGGCGATCTACTTTCTGGTAGTTTTATCAGCCCTGCCAGTATCCCTTTCTCATACCCAGCTCGCTAAATCTTGCAGAGGCCAAGATACTGTTAACTATTACCTCATCTCCCAATAGCTAGTTGACGAAATAATGTAGATCCAGGTTGATAACGTTGTTCTATAGAGCCTGTGCTTATCTAGCAAAACAAACTCTCGCCTAGGCTTGTTTTTCTATAGCATAACAATGAATATATACGGTTACAATGTTGACATGATCGACGCCTACGACTGCTATAGCTTAGCTTTACTCAAATATTGTTTAGGCCTGACTGGGTTTCATTACTATGAATGTCTGTGATGATGTGACATCCTGTCATATGTTGACATATTGCTGCACACGGGAACTTTGGGCAAATTCCCTGCTGCAAGCAAATTAGATTAATAAAATACCAAGATCACAAATTACAGAAGTTATCTGCTTGATGTCAATGGAAAGACAACTCCTATCATATATGTTAGGGCAATAAGGAGTTTGGGACTTCCTGGGTCAATCACAGCTGGTAACTTGGGATTCCCTGCTCAAAGTGTTGAATAAGATGTTTTGTCACAGACTGCCCCTTTCACATACCTCAGATAACTTTGTTCAATTGTCCCTTCAACAGCAAATTGTGGGGCTGTAAAAGTTGTCTGTTGAGATTTTGCATCAAATGAAGCTCTTGCATGAGTAAAGTTATCAGTGTCTTTATGGTTATTATATAGTGCTGCCGAATGTTCTGAATATGGCCCTTTTTATAGGTATCAATTTCTAAAAACCAATCGTTGTTTGCTGACGTGTTTAGCTGTCATGTCAAAGGTTCCTTTCTATGTCCTGTGATGTCCTTGTTTGTTTGAAAATCTATCTTTCCTCATCTGTTGTTGAACTTAATTGTGCTCTTGTGAAGTTGATTTTGTTGCAATGTCATATATGGCACAGGGTTATATTGGCAGTATTGCATATTTGTATTGTATATTTAATGTGACACTGTAGTTTATTCTTGTGATTGCTATCTACCCTGGCTGTCATTTGGTACATTTGTCTCAACATCTTTTTGTACCATTTGGCATCTGTGGAACAAACGGAGCATCACTCGGTTTCCTAACTTTGACAGCTCTTCCACTTCTCCCAGGAAATATGAGGCAAGATTTCCTGAACACATATCATCCATTCTCCCAAATGGATTAAGCATGAAACATATCCTTTATCGGCCATCATTGACAAATCATACCATATTATTAGCAAGTCTTTGTTCACAGTCACTCCAAATGATGGGAACACTTTTTGTAGAAGTTCTGGTCGAAGTGAACCCTTCTGTGATATGTGGATCTGACGTACACTATTGCACACATGCAGCAATCGCAAACTTTATACTCACCAGTCCTATGGTATCCTCAAGTATTGTCAGCAAGCTGAGTGTTCCCTACATTAAAGTTGGTGAGATTACCGAAAAATGAGGCATTTCTGCTAATTTTACTACCAATAAGTTCACCAGAAAGGCTATGTCGATGAGTTCGACACTTTTTCCTCACGCAGAACTGAGCATGACAGCCTTGGGATAGGGATAGAGGTCTAAGCGAGTGTAAACGATAGAAGTAGGACGGAGTGAATATTCATGGTCATAAATGAGGTGATTTTGCTATGATAGATATTCAACTTCATATTTGATGCTTGCTCTGGGCATGGAACAAAGCTAAGATCAGTAAAGAAGCATGTAGGTGCAGTAACGCCTCTTCTGAGAAGTCCCTGCAGTAATTTTCCATTGCAAGTTTGGAAATAGATAATTTGGTCTACTGTTTGCTATAAAGCTTGCCAGGGCATTAAGCTGTGGATTTCTGATGCAATATAAAAATTTGTACACCAGGATTGTGAATTATTTCCTTGTAAATGGTTGGGGATTGTTGAGAGATTTCTTGTAAGGAGCATGGTATATCCTCATTTGAAGGAATTTCTTTACAATTTAGTATTCAACAAGTTCCATGAAACCATCAAAACTGCCTGCAAAATATCTTCCAGGATTGTCGACAGCCTTACTTCACTGAATATCTAGAAAACAGCACACCGACATTTTTAGCAGCAAATGTATACAATTTAATTTTGAGTTTTATCCAGATTTCCTCAATATCCTCCAATTTTCTGTAGCCCCACTAATATCTCACATAGTCTATGTGTAGGTGACTGAGAAGCTATGGGGCCTGGTGCACCGATGGTGTAGACGATGTGATCATTGTAACCCAGACTGGTATCATATCTATCATGGCGTCGGGTTCTCCGCTATGTACATGGAGCGCTGACCAGATACTGTGAGGACGTTCCTGACTGCTGCATCAAGTAAGCCATCCACTCACGCAAGCCCAAATCTCACCTGACATTCAGTTATTAATATGACCACTGCCAATCTGCCTTGGTGATAGATACACTTGACTGTGAAAAAAGTTTGGATAGGCTTAGACTGATGTTCAAGCCAGAGGGGAATGATTGACAATGATCACCATTTATGTTTTGTTGTGTCTACAATTTAGAGTTATGTCCTCCCAAAGGCTCTGGTTCAGAGAGAGGATAACCCTACACCCATGAAATAATGTTGTAATCTCGCTATAGGAGGAGAATGAGGTCAAGCGGTTCTTCAATTATTGTGAAAAGTTCATGATGAAGTCATTTTTAGGGTCAGGTAATATCTGAGACTATTAACATTATTGTTTTGAAATATATATATATATATATATATAGATATATATATAAGCAGTAGATATCTAGGCAATCCTAGATGGAATCGTACCACCTTGCAGATTTCCATCAGTTGAGTCTGTAGGCCCAAAATTTAACTTCCATAGACGAAATATAGATAGGACTAGTACTTTGTCGCACTGCTCTGCCTTGTAGAGAGACACCTATCTCAGAGTGCTCATTACCTTCAATATTATATATCTTATGGGTGCTAAATCTTTCACCTCAGTAGTTATGCTGCAATGATTTTACAAGCCTGTCGTTCTTCCAAGCTGTGTTTCTCTGTCGTTCTTACCTCAGTTTTTATCTTCTCTTTGATAGCTTATCAGATTACACTACTTCTGAGTGAGGTGCTCCATAAGAGTCGCTTAGAGTTGGAGTATAGAGTGTAACATAGGAGGAGTGAGTCTAGGTAAAAGAGAACTCGTAAATGGAGCTGAATCCATGGGACGTGGATCTATCTTGGCCGCTTAAGCTTACAGATTATTAGAATTTGTGTTACAGGTCGATAAATGTAGCCTTTATGATGAAATCACGTAAAGCTTTGTTGATGTAACTGTTGTTGTAGCTGTAACCACATATTTTCATTGATTATTTTTTTAAATTATTACAAATTTGATTGAACATTTTAGTTTAGGACCACGCTCTCCTTCCTCCCTTCCTTCCTCACTGCTTATATCCGCCCCTTGTAAGCTTGTTGTACACTGCTTATATCCGCCCCTTGTAAGCTTGTTGTACACTGTTTTTAGCCTTGTTGTAGGTATAATTGCCAATCTTCAAGTTTATTTTGTAGTTCTCCTCTCCATCTGCAGGTCATCACCAAAAATTTAGAACTATTAAAAATTGGACAGTTCAGTCACTCACCATATTTTTATTGCATTTTATTGAGATTTGACATTTTTTAATTTTGTATTCATTGTGTGGTTAAATTGATGTTTGCTAAAGCTCCAGCTGCTAACTAACTTCTCTTGTCTTTTCAACTACTAAAACTAATACTAACTGATATCAAACTAATACTTACTACTACTCTCAAACTAATACTAATCTGGAGTTTTAGCAACAACCATGATTGTCGAAAGGCCACTTTTTCACATGGAGTAACATTTTGGATATTTTAACTTGTACATTTTGCTGCTCTTCATTGCAGCTCCTTGTTGTTATATATTCATTTGTATTCTTTTGATGATTGATACTCACCGAGCCTTTCTTATTCTGTATTTGACAGGTCTAGAATAACAAACCCTACAAAAAACCTTTTCGAAGGGGTCTTCGGGTTCCTGCTCTGTATCAGGAGATTCAGAGATTCTTCAGGCCCAGGGCAGCCGCTACAACTGGTTGTTTTATATCATGTCAGTTTGCGCTGGCTGACCTGTACTTGAAAGACCGAATCAACGGAAACTTCAACCACTCTGAACAACTATGTGTCTATGGATGTGAAAGCGACGCTGATAATCTTAAGGTAAGCTTTGTTTATTTCTGCATCATCAGTAAAATTTGAATTTGGCGAAACTGTGATAGATCTGTCACAAAAAACTACATTACCCAATAGAGCATATGAAGATCATGGTGGGATAATTATGATATGTGTGCAAGAATTTAGAAAAGGGCTTCAACTCCTCTATTTTTTTATCGTTAAGTTTTTCAGATTGCCACCACTCATTATTCATTCTTGTGTAACAGGAATACTGATGGTAAATGTAGCAAGTTTCCAAGTTGGGTGTCAAACAATAGATGTTATATCAGGATTTTTAACTGTATGCAAGGTGATCACTTGTTAATTAACTGTTGGTAAGCTTTTCGAGGAATTTTTTACCTTAGATAAGATAAGACAGTTTTTCGCAAAGCATTCAGACTGTGAGGCCTGCTTTCAGCTGGTGGATGTAAATGTGTATCTTGTGGACGATGATATCTTATTTCAGGGCTGAATATAACTCGGCCCCATCCCATAAGCCATCATTAACATCGATATGCATCAAATAGTATAAAGCATCCGATCCCTAATTACAGGGCCTTACAGTTGTCTTTTAGGTTATTTGGCATGCGCTGCTTGTAAACTAAAAGTAATTCATACCATCCACAATTCTGTTCTGAATGCAGTAGTTGGTATTTTGTTAGAAAAGTCATCACAACAAAAAATCCTCGCAATAATTTTATTATATGCATCAGAAAATGAGCACCAAGGTTTTGTGAAGAAAATTATGTCATCATAAAAAATGTCTTTGATCGTCTGACTGGTTGTCGCATGTGTTATTTGTGTGTTGTATTGTGGCCTATGCTTTCATGCCTGTTGTTGTGGGGGCCTAGCATATGGTCTTCTTATTGTCATCTGTTGCTTATCTGCCATGTGCATTTGCTGAGGTAGGGCAGTCTGGTTTTAACAAATCATTGCACTGAGTTAGAATCTGCAAAATCTAGTTACTTTTACACGCTAAACAACTATAAGCATAGCAACTATTCATTCAGATTTAGATTCATTATAAACTGAGCTTGCTGGGCTGTGGAGGTCCAGAATTTGTCCCCCAGCAGAGTACCAGCCATACAGTTATTCTAAGCTAGAAGCGCTTGGGTATCATTCAATTAATGAAACAACATCTACCATATTGAACCAGGTTGACTTTCGAGCTGCCGTAGTAATTTCCTGACTAGGTGTGTCGTGTACAGAACTTATTTTATTGGGTTGCTGGGTTCACATCTTAATCTCGCTCTGTTTCACTGCTTTTATAGTCACCCTCAACGCTGAAATTGTTGGGTTGTTTGGTAGAGCAAAGTGTCTTTCAGCTGACGTACACCGAAATCACAGGTGTCGGCGAGATAGTTGGGGCAGAAGCACACCAAAGTTATTTATAGCATTAAGCTTTCAAAGATGAAATATAATTGAAAAATCATGCTCATCTCAATTCAGATTTAATCTTCTGGTTCCTGTTTGAAAATAAATGTCTATTAATTCTGCACTGTTTTTGTATTTGTCACAGTTGGGCATTGTTTAGTCGAAAAGTGGAGAGATAATTGTCAAGATAACTTTGGTGTTGTGCTGACATGTAGTTGACCAAAAATATTACCCATAATGTATTTTTGGTATGACAATGTTTTCCAGTTAGAGCTTTGCATTCTGGGTGTATCGATGCTACGCTAGGAAAAAGGGGAACTGCTGTCAGTACCATAAAGTACTGCATTCATCCAATTCTAGGGTATGTAAGTAAACGTTGGGCGCTCCATAAACAATATCACTGACTTGTAACAGTTATAAATCTTAGTAATATAATGAATTTATAATAATAATGATATTTATTTGCTATTCTGTGCCCCTTTCGGGGACAATGAAAATATGCTTACGTAAATTTAATGATACAACGCAGTTCTATTCAGCGCACCGCTGTACAAGGTAAGTGTGGGCAGGCTAGGGATAGGATTGAAGAGGTCACCTCCATTAACAGCATGGGTGGTGATATGATTATGTGGTAGACATCATTTATCAATCATTAACTGTTACAATTACGCAGTGTACTTGTTTTAAAAAAACTGGCTGCACCGCATCATATAACCCCAATATTCTGCAATATTTGAAAATATTGCAGAATATTCTATATACCCTTGAGGTGTAGATGGTAGCTCCAGTTTAGCTGAGCTATTCTGCTGATTTCTTTGGTCAACTTACAACCGGAACTATATGGAAAGTGTTAAAATATGTACTTCTTGAAAGAACAAATTTCGAATAGTACTCCAAAAGTACCAAAAAGTAGCCAATGCGTTGGCTCTGAATTATTTGAGTGGTCGTCGAAAACAATGGTCTAGAATGGAGCTTCGATGGTTTTCATAAATTTAAATATTTATTCTTTTTTTATGAGATTTGAATCTTTAAATAACTCAAACATGTGATGCCCATTTTAACAGCAAGTGTAACGCTAACACGCAACTGCACGGTTGATTGTTGTGAAATTTGGTAGTGGAGCTTGAACACCTCATTTTTGGCATAAGCCTTCAATAGCAAGCCTTACATTGTAAAACCCTTCCTTAGCATTTCACCGAGATCACTCAGGTGGAGTCTTCATATTAGGGGCGGAGCTTTCAATGAATTAGGTACTTGTTTCTTATCGTTTACCTCATACCAACTTAATTTAACAAGCTCAATGGTGGCCTAAGCAGGCCTCAAAGGCCCTATTTTGCATGAGTTAAGGCAAGTGTCTATAACTTTGTATTGTGCAACTAGTATTATGGGTGTCAAAAATTTGAGCAATTTCGTATCTATCCCAAGTTTGAGGCAACTTAAAAAACTGACCGAATGCTTTGAGGGTGATACTGATGACCAAAAGTGTCTTCTGATTGATGGAAACAATTTCAAGGTATATTTTTTTGATCACAGCAATAAACTATAAAAGGGTAAATATGGAAGAGAGTTGATTCGTTCGCTTCTGATGTTGATCGCTTCTTCAAGGCTCTAGAGGAACTCAAAGTTACCAGCTATGTCGTGTTCAATGGGTATGATAGAGATCAGAGTGAGGGGTGTCTTGGACGTGGTGACCAACATCTGCAGACTATCAAGAAACTTTCAACAGGTTCTGATATCAACGTTAGATTGCCTATCAATCCTGCTTGACATCCAAGTTGAGTTCTTGCAGTGTCACTTTAATGCCGTTGGGAGCTGAATGGGGCTTTCATTGTGCCTGTGCCTCGTATATTGTCTCTGATCTGATTGCTGATTCCTCTCCACGTCTCACAAATACTTGAGTCTTGGCGACCCCTTTTATTACTTCATTACAGCAGCAGTTTACATCGTGATTTTTTACTTTTAGTTATTAACTTATATACTTTATTTGAGCGTGAACCAGAATTAAACATCCTTGGTAGCTTTTCAAAGAAATGTGTTGAAATTTTCAGGATCTTGAAAAAGCACCAGGTATTTTGTTCTAAGCTGGCAGTGAGTGTTGCCTGACATTGCCCTCCTTTGTGACTCAGATTACCAGCATCAGATACAACAGGTATATGAAAGAGATACTGAATTTTTAGCCTGACTGTCCTCGTTCATGATGGAGATTGCATATTGCTGCAATTTAAATTAATTTTGATACACTGCAGGTTTTCATAGACTGTCTGCGGAGTCAGGCGTCAGTAAGGATTTGTATGGCAGATGGCGTAAGTACAGGTGGCCTGTAGTCAGTAATGACAGCGATTTCTTACCGTGTGACTTAGAAGGTGGTGTGATCCAGGCAAGTGAGCTGATGGAAGAGCTGCTTAACAAGAAACTCAAAAAAGTGTAAGTCATACTTCTAGGATTCCTTTGAAAGATGTGATGAAGCTAACTAACATGCACACTATACAAAGCTACCGAGGGCTTGTGTTGGTGAGTAAAGATTGGCCACCATGAAAAGCAAATAACAGTTGAAGCGCTCAGAAAATCCCTATTGCATTCTTACTGGTGAACCAACAGATGGAACATGCCTTAGGATCAATGTCCACCAATAGCACAAATGTGATCAAGGGGAGACAATAAGTGGGAATTTATACAAGTCACTGGACTGAACAGTGGGTATATTTTACTATATATTTTCCAACTCATTGCCATGCAACCCACTGCTCTGCTTCACCGTGTCCGCAAAGTTTGGTTATTATTTTGTAGAATCAGTCACGTCAAGGTACACATATATTATGCTAAACATTTATGTGACAAATATAAAATACATTCGAATTTGCTGCCTCTTCTGGCCTTAACAATCGGATCTGAAAAACATGACCCATGGAAGACCATTCAGAAGTTCATAGAAAAGAAACATCTTGTATTCGGAGGCAGAATCTCTATAAAAAACCACATCAACATTATAAAGAAGGTATGTCAGTACTGTTTTTCCCATTGCATGCATTGCATGCATTGTTGTTATAGAGATTTTCTCTAATTCTCTTGACATATAGGTTACAGTAAAGCAGCAATGCAAATTCGAAACAAATCAATTATGAATCATGAAAATAAAACAAAAAAATGCCATGACTTACTGAGGGGTATCTTCCATAGTTTTTTATATGTATTTAAAACATGAAGCTTAAATTGCACCGCCCCATACTTGGTATCATATTGAAGGTCTCAGGCTAATTCAGAGCACTGTGGCGACGCTTTAAATAGCCTATGGACAAAGTAGAAACTGTTAGTTTACTGGGAAGAAAATTCTTCTCAACTTTTCTCAACCGCTAAGGTTGTCCTCCCTATACCACATAAATGTAGTATAAGATGCTCAAATTTCAGAGCATGGTCTTCTGATGTAGGGAAAATTCTTTGAAAATTATTTTTATTGGCATGTGAATTGTGAACCGCAGTATGTTTTTACTTTAGATCTTGAAAGTGCTACTATAGCTATAAGTTCACTTGGCTCATAACTATCTGAGAGAGCTGAGATTCTTATTTTGAATATTGTAAAAACTTGCATCAGTATATATTCAAATATTACACTGACTAATGAATGCGACAGGTTGTGTTGTTAATGGGGAGGAAAATCAGCAACAGCGGTTTTTATTATAACCAATTGTCAAGATAATGATATTCTTTGGTAGTATGATGATCTGACAGAAGCTATTGATGACATGGTCAAAACTCAGCATCCAGATGAAAACAGAGACATGAATGGAGAAGAGAACAGGGACACAGGAGGCAGAGCTGGAAGAGAAAATGGGGAAGGACAAAGAAGAGCCATCGGGGATAGTGATGGAGGTGGCGGTGTAAATGTAGACGATGATAGAGATTTTGAAGAAAAAGGCGGGATCTCCGTAAAGCGGCGCTGAAGATTCTTGCGGAGTACAACTCCAATGACAGAGGTATGTGTGGCAGCTTCTCTTTTATCAATGAGGTTGAGGTTTAACATTGTATACTTTGCCAGGGATCATAGCAAAGTTTGTCCTTGAGGTGGTGATCATAATATGATCACGATCATACACAAAAGTTCAACATTGAATTAAAAGGACATGCCTTCAATAGTTTGAGTATCTGAAGAGCGGACTAATCATCTAGCTATAATTGAGAAGGTTGGCAGCGAGTGATTTATTCCACTCATCATAAATATTCAGCAATTCACAAAATATTTTCTGTCCCCTCTCCACAAATATTATTCCTGGGGCTCAGTAGACAGTTGAAGAGGGCGATAACTCTCAAGTGTTTCTGTTTGAAACATTGTCCTGATTATCATAAGTTTGATATCAGTTAGGTGCTGCAGGTCAATATTTTAGTCAGTGTCCTGGCTGCCTTTAAATAAAAATATGGTCTTTTCTGCGACAGAGAGACCACCAGAAGTTAACAACCTGAGTGAAGGGGTCTGGAGGAAATATAGAGCTGGTCGGATGCCTGTCAGGATTCTCAAGTTGTTCTTTGAAAAAGGTGAATCACAGTGTGATGTTCTACACCCACAGGTAAATACAAAAGCTAACACATATGACACATATGACATATGTCACATGAGGTCCTTGTGTCAAATTTTGAAGCTTGTATAGTCGCCTAGTCAGATATTTTAATTGATGCTTCAATATTAGAAGACTTAATATATTTTGCATATTCAGCTAGTGAAAATTGGCGCTGAGGGTTTAGTTAACGTTATCTAGCAGTGTAGTGCATATATAGGACACTGATACTAACAGAAATTATATTGCATAGAACATAAAATACCCAAGAAAGCTGGTGGCTCGAACCCACCACTCCTGCGCCATCTCACTATTTCCAAAAAGTGATTGGTTGATGGCGCTAATTACAAGGCTCGCTATTCTCTACACGGAGTCATTCACTTTCATAACACAGCTCATTCCATTTCACCATTGCCACCCTGTGCAACACAGTGGACATGGCATATTGCTGGAACCCCCTGTAGTGATTTATAGTGATGTAAAGAAAATGTGTGTTTGTTGTTATTGTTGATGAGGTTGAGTAAAGTTTTTGACCAGGAAGCTGTAAGGTGTGACTGTTCAAGTATACCTAACATCTAACGATTATTTACACTTTAAGATGGAAGACTTGCGCCAACCCAGCTCTTTATCATGTGGATTAACGAATTGCTCAGCAATATACTGTTTTGTAAAGATGAAAACGGGAAAAGCTGAGTTCAGGGTGAAAGAACGGCACGGGAGAAATAAGATGAGGGTGAACACAGTTCTAGCTGATAATAAAATCGTGGAGATGTTTTATCCAAGGCACATGAACGGAGAACCTTGGTTATTTGATGAAATAAGGGATATTCTATAGATGAATGACAAACAAAAAGAGGGCTGCCTTCAGTGGTCCGTCAGAGGATACCAACTAAAGATGGCCTTGATATTCTACTGGTGTCACCATGCCCAACCGCGCATAACCAGAATGTAAGTGATCTTAAGTTTCTTTCCAAATTGAAGGTTGCTCCTCCTGTATTGAACCATTTGTTGGTGGAATCTCCCCTCAACAACTCTCCTTTCTAGGCCCCTCGCAGGCAGTTCACCAGTAAAATCAGATCGACTGAATTGTAACAAAATTTAATTTAGAGAACTAATTGATGGTCGATGTTCTCTGCAAGCAGACTGATGTCGTCTATAGTTGGTAGTAAGCAAATTTATTATGTAAATGTTGTCAGAGAGTAAACAAGTTCCCTAACGTACCTTGGGGATACAATTCAGATGGAGATCAAATGCCATTTAAAACTTACAAAGATCATTTTACTGGACAACAAGTAAAAGAATTGGAAGACTTATAAGGTTTTTTAAATATTCACTACCTGGAGTGGTACGCTGCCATCCCACAACCTCTTTCCGCTTCGTCATTGCCACCCTAAATAAAGCATATATATTAATTGAGGCTATTGGACCTAACATGACCCATTGTGGGAACCCCCAGTAGTGTTTACGCTATATTTTTTTCATTGTCTCTCTGCTTTTCCATATTCTTTCTGTCACTGCATGAAAAACATTCATAAATATGATTGTCGATTGACAATAAAAGTATACAATATATAAATATGGCTAAAAATTAAATTTAGTTTAGTAAAACAAAAGCTTGGCAGACGGTAATCAATCAATCTCAATGTCATATAAGTCATAAATAAATAAAAATGTACATAAATAAAAAAAGTACTACTATCAGTATTACTGCCGTGCTAATTGGGGAAGCCATCAGAAAAAAAAACAAGGTAGAAAAAAGTACAAAATAGTGATCTGACAGAAGTAGTGAGCTCAATTAGGAAGCCATTGATAAATGAGAAGTAAACTCTGGAATGTTGGCAATGATCATTCTACATGTGAATCTTCATCAGTATAGTTGGATTTATTTCAGCCTTCTGGTGGATTATTGTGAATATTTTATTAGTAATAATGGATGTATATCATGAACGCAAACCTTCTCAAACTCGCCAGATTCTGGCACCTACTCTAGTGACTCTAGGTGAGTGTGCTGTGTCAAAGTTTAAATGGACTAATTTCTATTAAAGGCTTGGTTGTCATACGTAACAATATTCTCCAATACTAAAAACCACTGTGAATAATCCTGTAGACCATTCTCGGTACCAGCATTTCTAGTCCTCGGACTCCAAAGCAGGCAAAATACCATCCACCAAAAAAATTGTTGTTCTTTTCATAGAGAATTCGGTCAGACTATCTTGATCAAGATATGTATAATGAGATATTATATTCTACTTCCAGGAGTAACTTATTCCTTTCTTTTCCTCTTGTAGCCGTTGTGTTGCTCTTCGTACTGAGGTTTCTTGCTCTCTTTACTCAGCCGACATTCTACAGTGATAATTCTCTGGTAAGAAACTTAGACCATGTGATTGGTCTTACACATTTATAACTTATAACTTATTATGTTGAATTATTTGGATTGAGCATTAAACTGAATCTGATTGAATATTCGATATTCAATTTAATTGATCCCTATATTTTCTGTATGTAGAGAGTTGTGAAAAACGCTGCATTTGCTTAGCGCAGTCAGTCCATGGTAAACTGAAGTACGCTTAGTCACAGAGTCCTTAATATCATTACTATATGTCTACTGGGCCTTTCTATATAACCAGAGAGTTTGATAAGTATATAACTGAGTATTAAACTTTGAGATGATTATTACTATTATTACAAGAAACATAATTATTTATAGAAAGCAAAGGGAGTTGTGTCCTCATGACTATTGATTAGATAACTACTATCATTTGTATTTCCATCTGTTGATACGGTTAATCCATCTCGGTTAATCCATCTAGTTACTTTCTTGTACTTATGCCAGTTGAAGAGTCGTTATCGGATAACAAAACAATAATTTCTGTATTCTAGACTCAACCATGTTAGATAGCATGTTTCGGATTGATCTTTGTTAACCCTGGTTGACCTCACTCTTCCTGCATTGTTAAAACTATCAGAGTTGTCTACTCTTTCATCACACAGAAACCCTTTATGTTGTTACCATTCAACAGATAGCATACAAACAAAAACAAAATGCATTGTTTCAAGTTCACACAATGCAGACAAACTTGAGAGACTCATTCTCAGAGATAGTTAGGTTAGTATTTTATCTACTGTAGTAGTGTAGTTATAGAAATAAGAGTAAAACTCAGACTCAAAATTAACATATATACCTAGTTATTTATCCTTACTATCCTATTATTATGTTACATATAAAACGGATACACTTTCAACCTTATCAATCGCCTGCCTGCCTGCCTGCCTGCCCTGCTGAAGTACAACTAAGTAAAAAGTAGAATGAAAGTAGATATAGGCACAGCACATATATTGTAGTGTACAATAGATACAGTACATGATAGCAAGTTGATGCTAATAAAAGTGGATTAACAAGAATTACAAACACCCCCACCGAATAAAGGTTGTTAAGACAGGCTAGGAGGGCGGCATGCACTATGCAGGCCATGCAAATCTCATGCAATGCAATGAAGGTTATATAAATCAGCCTGTCTAACAAAAACATGTCTTCAATTGAATATATATTTGATGAAAGGTGTCTGCGATGCCAGACTGTGGTTTCAAGGTTTCAAAGTCTCAGTACTACAATGCTTGGTGGTACTCATTACAGAAAGAAGTTTATGCTGTTCTGAATGGGCACTAACTAAAACCCGGGTGGTGTAATATATATATTACGCATTTATTCTGGTTGTGTTTATAAGTCCAGGAACTTTCATCCAGAAAACAAAAAGAAAAGTAATTTCTTTTAAAAGAAAAAATGCTAAGGTATTGAGTAAATTATAATATAGTGTGTGAATTTATAGGAACACACAAAGATATGAAAATACAGAGAATACACGTAGGCCTAAATCAGATTATTGCAATTAAAAATTTACTATTTAATGGAGAAAATAAAGAAAAGAAGTGATTTATAGTATTAAAAAGTGTAGATAAAAGTATAAAGAATTAGAAAAGTCTATACACTAAAAATGTGGCTTTTGACGTCAAACTTGTAAGATTTGAGATCATGGCACAGCTTAACGGTCGGGGGCAAGTCGTTGTATAATTTGGCACCAAAGTACGCTAGGGAGAACCTGTATTTGTCCTTGGCTAGCATCAAATGTAATGTAAGACATGTACCAGGTGCTGTTTGGTCAGACCTCACAATACCGCTAGAGGAGCAGCCCTCCCTCACATTTTATCCCTCTTTGCATTTCAAAGATCTCTTTAAACTCACCAATATTTTTATCTATGTGATGCTGATAGAATGAGCCTATTCTCTAAGTGCTGTGCAAAACAAAGATTTTTAAGTCTGTAAAGACTCACCCTTCAAAAGTTTTTTTTTTCTTTTTGGTTCGATCCAGCTCTCAAGAACCCACATTTCTGATAGAGGTATAGCCCTCCCTTCCTTTTTATCTCTTTTGACCAACTAGGACTCACGGATCTATGATCTTGTCTATGTGAGGCTCATTAGCCCACCATATGCTTAGTGCTGTGCAATACAAAGATTTAGAAGTATTGTGTGGCATAACTCTGTAAAAGTTTGTATTGCCGTTGGTACGATTCATTTTACTCAACCCATGTTCAGACTCCACTTTTCTACTTAGAGTACAGTCCTCTCTCTTTCATTTGAGTCCGACCCCCTTTACTTCAGTATGGCCAGACTCCATTTTTCTCCTTGGAGGTGCAGCCCTCTCTTCAAGTTAATCACCGAGAAGGAACTGGTTTGATTCTTCAAAATAAATAATTTTGTTTCAGTGGTTTGCTGGATCCCCTTCACTTCAGAATGATCAGACTTCACTTTTCCGCTAGTGGAGCAGCCCTCTTCCCATTTTATCTTTTACCAGTAACAGTTGTGTATTGTTTTTGGTCGGATCCCCTTCACTTCAGAATGATCAGAATTCACTTTTCTCCTTAGAGAAGCAGCCCTCTCCCAATTTTATCTTGTACCAGTAAAAGCTTTGTATTGTTTTTGGTCCGATCCCGTTCACTTCAGAATGATCAGACCTCACTTTTCTCCTTAGAGAAGCAGCCCTCTCCCCATTTCATCTTGTATCAGTAAAACTTGTGTATTGTTTTTGGTCCGATCCCGTTCACTTCAGAATGATCAGACCTCACTTTTCCAATAGAGGAGAAGCCCTCTTCCCGTTTCATCTTTAACCAGTAAAAGTTGTGTATTGTTTTCGTTCCGATCCCCTTCTCACTTCAGAATGATCAGACCTCACTTTTCTCCTTAGAGGAGAAGCCCTCTTCCCGTTTCATCTTAAACCGGTAAAAGTTGTGTATTGTTTTTGGTCCGATCCCCTTCTCACTTCAGAATGATCAGACCTCACTTTTCCACTAGAGGAGCAGCCCTCTCCCGTTTTATCTTGTACCAGTAAAAGTTGTGTATTGTTTTTGGTCCGATCCCCTTCTCACTTCAGAATGATCAGACCTCACTTTTCCAATAGAGGAGAAGCCCTCTTCCCGTTTCATCTTTAACCAGTAAAAGTTGTGTATTGTTTTTGGTCCGATCCCCTTCTCACTTCAGAATGATCAGACCTCACTTTTCCACTAGAGGAGCAGCCCTCTTCCCGTTTTATCTTGTACCAGTAAAAGTGGTGTATTGTTTTTGGTCCTATCCCCTTCTCACTTCAGAATGATCAGACCTCACTTTTCCAATAGAGGAGAAGCCCTCTTCCCGTTTCATCTTTAACCAGTAAAAGTTGTGTATTGTTTATGGTCCGATCCCCTTCTCACTTCACAATGATCAGACTGCACTTTTCCACTAGAGGAGCAGCCCTCTTCCCGTTTCATCTTGTACCAGTAAAAGTTGTGTATTGTTTTTGGTCCGATCCCCTTCTCACTTCAGAATGATCAGACTTCACTTTTCCGCTAGTGGAGCAGCCCTCTTCCCGTTTTATCTTATACCAGTAACAGTTGTGTATTGTTTTTGGTCCGATCCCCTTCACTTCAGAATGATCAGAATTCACTTTTCTCCTTAGAGAAGCAGCCCTCTCCCCATTTTATCTTGTACCAGTAAAAGCTTTGTATTGTTTTTGGTCCGATCCCGTTCACTTCAGAATGATCAGACCTCACTTTTCCACTAGAGAAGCAGCCCTCTCCCCATTTTATCTTGTACCAGTAAAAGCTTTGTATTGTTTTTGGTCCGATCCCGTTCACTTCAGAATGATCAGACCTGACTTTTCTCCTTAGAGGTGCAGCCCTTTCTCTTTCATTTATTCACCTTGGAGGAACTGGTTTGAATCTTCGAAACAAATAATTTTGTTTCACTGGTCGATCCCCTTCTCACTTCAGAATGATCAGACTTCACTTTTCCACTAGAGGAGCAGCCCTCTTCCTTTTTTATCTTGTACCAGTAACAGTTGCGTATTGTTTTTGGCCCTATCCCCTCCTCACTCCAGAATGATCAGACTTCACTTTTCAGCTAGTGGAGCAGCCCTTTTCCCATTTTATCTTGTACCAGTACCAGTAACAGTTGTGTATTGTTTTTGGTCCGATCCCCTTCACTTCAGAATGACCAGAATTCACTTTTCTCCTTAGAGAAGCAGCCCTCTCCCCATTTGATCTTGTACCAGTAAAAGCTTTGTATTTTTTTTGGTCCGATCCCGTTCACTTCAGAATGATCAGACTTCACTTTTCCACTAGAGGAGCAGCCCTCTTCCTGTAAAAGTCACGGCGTATTGTTTTAGGTCTGATCCCGTTCTGTTTGGGACCTTATAATTTTTCAAATATTTTAGTTATGGTAGTAATGATAATAAAGAGATAAAAAATAATAATATAATAATTATAATAAGTCTCAATTATATAATATAAAAATCAGCTGAAATAGTACTGATATTTGGTAAGTGGTTTGATCTTCAGACATCCAATATGTCATGGTGTATAATAGAGTCGAACAATATAGGCTTCATAGATTGACATACAAGGCAGAATTTCTCTTTGATTGTAGCTACCTGACCAAAAACAGAAGAACATTCACGTAGGCATTGACCAATCAGAACCCTTTCTCAGGAGACTGGTCTTGCGGCAGGTTCAAGTCACAGCCCAATCAGCAACTATCACAGAGAGAAATAGCACTGAAGACGCAAATAAACAGTTCAGCTTCACGACACATTCGGTAAGTATATAACATGTATTGAGTATTCGGTAAGTTTTCTTCTTACTGTGAAAGCTCTTTGAACACAAACACTGCCTGAGTCCTTTTGATTTGGGTCGTAATTCTGCAGGGCCCATTCAAGGTGCCAGGCATACATTCAGATGTGTAAACACTAGATAAACGTTTATCTTTCCTTTGTTTCCGAAACATGTGCTTAACCATGGCTAGTAAAACTTGCTATTCTCTCGTTATTTTCATTCAACAGGACTTCTTTGACCAACCAGTACCACAGAACAGTGCTACTTACATATCTCTACTCGTTGCCGGAGCAGTTGTCGTTGCAGCCTTTATAGCTTTCATCATCATCTATGCCTGCAAACCCCAGTGGCTAAAGTGGCTTCCGTGTATCGACCGGTGAGTATTAGCCCAAATAATCAGGATCAGAGGAACTAGGCCAAACATGACAATGTCTTAGGACCTTGTAGCATGCTTGTAGAAACAATCAGAAAAGGGACTGCCATTGAGATAAAATCATGTATATATTCATAATTATATATTTATGATATATTCTGTGTATCTTATCACTGACATCAGTCCCAGAATTATCCCAATAATTAATGTCTCTTCACTTTTCGTTGCTGCAGGTTAAATGAGAATAAGATTAGTCCTCTACAAGAAGACATGCCTGATGGTGATAGAGATCTTGAGGCTGGTTTGGCTTCTACTGTCCATGAAGTGAAAGAAACCATAGTCAAAGAAAAGGAGAGACGACCGTGAGTCAACTATCCAGTATCTTCGGCAATGATCTGTATAATTTGTTGTTTGACTTAAAAATTGAATGCATTGTTTTATACTGTTGAATGGCAGCCATACATACATGGGCGTGAAAGTTCTATGAAAATCAAATGGCGAATTAATATCAACCCATGCCACTTTTTCTTTTTCGTGTGTGCGATGTTCAGGGTCTATGCATTTAGCCCCAACACGGCAAACGCTCACTCAATGAATAAACTGTAATGCTAAATTTGTTTGTAGCTCACTAGGACCTATAGAGCAAGGAACACTCCGCAAACCTTCCTTGTAAGCACATTTCTTGTTAGAATATAACTATTAGGTCATTATGAGGGTGTTGGATCATAATCGGTTTGCCCATCAATAGCATGTTTACCAAGTATTTAGTTTTCACACTGACATTAATTTTAGACTACACCATTAGCTTGTTAATTTTAGGCCTTTAGAGTCAATTTCGAACGATTAATCATGATAGCTATCCCAGTAGGACTGCTACGGCACCAGTCACCTGGCAGTGAAAAGCAAGCACGCTAACCAATTGTGTCAACACACCATCCCAAAAAGAATAGGTTGTTCATTACTCAGAGTCGTGCATCTACCAGTTACAATCCTGGTGTACCAGTTTCTAGGTTATCTTACCATGCTGTGAATAGTTGCTCAATGTTTTCAGGTCAGAGGGAGGTCAACCAGTTATCTCAGTCAGCAAACTTATATCTGCGAACATTGAGCGCGAGATGATAAGGTAAGTGAGCAGATAACTCTACAGATCAGAAAGTGACTGGCCAACCAAAAAAAAAGATCAGATAATCTATTCATGTAGTTGATGTCATAGCAACTAACTGATTGTTATACAAAATTGCGAATGGCAGCAATAACTGGAACTGATCGCTATCAGTATTATCTATTTTTATCATTTTGATTTTAATTCTAGACGAAAAAATCTAGCTGCTGCAATGGCACCTGCACAAGGTTCAGACTTCTGGTGAGTTAAGTGTGATATGTAATAACACCAGTCTGGCCTCTCAGACTAAAAGATCGATAGCCTACTGCAGTTAAATCAGGTTAATCTTAGTTCTCCTAGTGGTAAAAATGCATAAGCAATAATATTGCACAGACAGATGTTGGCTGTAATCCAAACCTGCGGATTTAGGGGGTAATTGGACAAACTGTTAATCATAATATTGGAAAGAAAAACTCATCATCCTTACTCTTCATAGATTCCTAACTTAGCGACTGACATATTGTATAGTAGGCTATTTAACGAGACATGATTTCCTTGGTTTGTTAAAGGTGGTAAACAATTTGTGGATATAGTGGGATTTCATCGCTTTTGCTTTTGTCCCACTTCGCAGCCTCTCTTTGTCCGCCTGGTAGATAACGACTTGGTTATATATAACTTTCTAATATCAGAGTGTCCAGAATTTGAACCTGCAACTCTCTGTTTGAGAAGCTCAAATCATAAGCACTACACCGCCCTGCCACCTACACCGCCCTGCCACCTACACCAACCTGCCACCTACACCGCCCTGCCACCTACACCGCCCCGCCACCCACACCATCCTGCCACCTACACCACCCTGCCACCTACACCACCCTGCCTCCCACAACGAAACTTTAATTATTATGATATGGATTATTTCTTGTGTATTTTAATTATAATTATCTTTGATTTGTATTTGAAGGCGACATCAGGTGAAAAGTCTATTGGAGAGCAGGAAAGTCAGGTCTGAACATTCTGAAGTGAAAGGGAGACTTGGTAAGAATTGAAGAAGAGAGCAGTTAGTCTAGATAGAAAAGAAAGGTTGAGCACTAGCTGAGCAGCGAGTTACCTGGTCGGTCTTGACATGCTGCATCACTTTGGTTGCCTTTCCACAATCAAAATAAAAATGGTGCCAAGACAGCCAACGGTGAACTCATTAGCTTAATGATTCATAGACAGGGATGGACCGAGAACCTAATTGTCGGCAGTGTTTGAATTTCCACGCTCCACTTTATACGACCACCATGTTTTATCACTCTGCTGCCATCCGGTGATGAGATATAGGCACAAACGAAGACTTGGTGTAAAAACAAAATTATAGGAGAAATCCCCAAAGCCTTTACATCAATAATCGGTATCCCTTCTAGGTCACATGACAAATTGGGTTGAATTGAAAAGCATTAGAACCACTGATATATATTCATGGATTACAGGGACATATCTGATCCTGAACAAACATATGGCAATTTATGTACGGTTGTTTGAAACATTTTCTCACCTTTGATTAGTACAAAAGTAAAGTAATGCTAGAGCCGACCCCTTGTTAACTCTCAGGACACCCTGCAAGCAAAGCTGTCTTCAATTTCTTCGGGAATAATAGAGCAGTTTTCAACTTTAAAACTTTCATCTTCCGAAAAAAAAAACATTTTTGCCTCGGAAACTGGGAAATCTTCTCTTCAGGTTTCTGTTGTTATTTCATAAGCCAAACAACGAATACATTGGTTTTAGCAAACAGCATGGTTACATTTGGTTACACCAGCAGTTGTCGCTCACTTACTGAGTGAGCGATTAGATAGGTACCTCACACTTTGTTGTTACACATGGTATATTTTGACTGATATTTTATATTTTTATATCAGGTTCAGGATCACCAGCTACTGGATCTGTAAGTCTCAGTTCACTGACTGACCCGCCCAATACACGCACAATAAAGACTAAAAAGAAACATAATTCTCCCCACAAGCAGATCCAGCTTGATCTTCCTCAAACTAAGAACAATGACGTACCTGGTGTTCAAGACACCCCTATCTATCCAGTCCGAGTTACATATGAACGCAGGAAGTAAGTAAGAATGTGAATGAGCTGCCTTTGTGATGTTGGACTTTAACACCCAGTAACGCTTCCTTACTAGGCTTGTTTCTAATACGAGGCCAACTCGGCAAGACGAGCATCAATCTTGCACACCTTTAGTGATCACGCATGGAAAACAACATCAATGCAGTGCGCTACAAATAGCCAGCAAGCGATACATTACAATTGGCTTGTTTTGTACCCTGCCTATTATTATATCAATTTAGTCTGAATTCGAAGTTGCTCCCCTCTCGCCGCGACCTACCAACAAGTAGCATTGGAGCGAACTAAAAAGTACAGCCAAGCTGGATCAGACCTGATCTTTGTAGGTATTGTAGTGTAATGTGATGGTCAAGCTAGATAGAATATTACATCTATTGGTACTTTTTTACCCGTTTCATCCCTTATTTTCCAGGCGCAAAACAAAAATCACTCCAGATGGTACTTATTATACTGTATCGACTCCTGCTCCCCGCAAACCCAAACCACCGGTACCAGATACTCTCCCTCAACAATTAATAAGCTATACTCTGCCTGGTATGGTCGAAACATGAGAGAGATCATCATGAACTGTATATATGAATCATTGCAGTACGGTACAAAAGAAAGCTCATCACAACTCTATATATATACTTATTACGTTATTATTTCTTTATTTTTCTGATTTACACATCAACCTTCCCCAATATATTATTTATCACACTCAAAATAGATATATTTTATCCAGATCCGTTAATGCAGATGGTAGAATCCCTGTTTGTTGATTTGTGTCTTCATTCTCAATAAATTACTGGTCACACAGTGTCACTCTCACAACAAAGAAAGCTTGTTTTTAGAGAGATGCAATTTTGCAATTTCCAGCTTGCTTCACTCAGAAAAATTTTGAAGCTTTCTATTGCAAGGGAAACTCTGTTATCTTACCTCCACAATACATATACCTTGTATATGCTTATTACATCACCATTACTGATAATGTGCAGCTATTTAATAACATTGCCTAATATACCACAGTTGTTAGGCTGTTCCTTCTAGGTCGAATAAATTACAACGGACAATATCATTCACAAAGCCAGGTAGAATGGCGCAATCTGGGACTCAGAGTGGTACTCCAAGTTTGGAGTTCGTCCGCAGGTATATAACTTCTGATTACTGGGTCTGCCAACTTGATAAGTTTGGTTAATCTGCAATAATACATTCCACTTATTGCAGCACGTTACAGAACCACGGTTAGAATTGAATGTCTAGAATGTCAGCAAATATAAATATTATTTTATAATAGGCTTTGAATTATTTACGCACATAATGCGAAGAAGTTCAATTTTGTAATCCTAATTTTTGTTCAAATGAAGTATCTCGCGAGGTGAGCGATCTTTGGCCAGTGCGAGTGTATGTTTACATAGACGGAAGTTCTTCTGCTTACAACCAATTAAGATCAAAATCTCTTTATTTTACAAATTAAAATTATAGGTACAGAAAATGTAGTCACTCAATATCATAAAATATGACATCAACACAAAATATTTCCTTGGTTACCAAATCTGTTTGAGGCAGATAAGTTTTAGCAAGGAGTTTTACTCCTTGGTTTTAGCAAGGAGTTGTAGGTCTACAACTCCTTGGTTTAAGAGCTATCTATACATCAAAAAGTATGGGACAACTCTTACTATTGCTGCTACACTTTGTACAGGCGAATCAAATTACTTTTGTGCAGATTTGGTTTTAACAGCACAAGTTTTCACTATTATAATTAGAAAAAAGACAAAAATTCAAAAGTTTATTTCTCCAAGAAAATCTGATCTCATTTGGCTTGACTGTGACTTCACTGTATGCAAGAGATAACTACCCTTGTGTCATCAGGGAGGGTGTCCCTGGTGTCATTGCTAATTATCAGTCAGGAAAAGAGGTCAGGCAATAAATTCTTTTGACTTTAATTGTCACATAGCTCTGCTTGCACTCTACTCTAGCCTGTCTTGTTAATAAAGCCACTTTATTTTACAAAATAGTTGTGCTGTGCCTTTTACCAGTGGTTCCTGCATATTGTAGCAGTTGGTGAAATGTGTAAACCCACAAATAAATGAGCGTAGCAAAAGTGGAGAACTGTTTTGGCTTCAGGACAGCTATCAAACAGTTCCCCCAACTATCATCATCACACATCCAACACGTATTCAGACAAGCAAACTTTGCCTGCCCTGCCCATTGCACTCCTTCGTCCCCAATCAAAAGGCTTTATGTTATACATGTCTCATAGGGGTCTTGGGACATGTCCGAAGCGAGGTTCCCAGCCAGACATCGTCCTATCCAACATCTACAGCACAACAGTCCTTTATTTTGTAAAGCTTTGTTGTCATCCGAGCACAACAACAAAGCTTGCCAACCGTATGCACCATCTGTTAATGAATCTCCATCTTCAACCCAGAGAGGTGGTCGATCATGGATAGACCTTGGAATTAACAAAGAAGTACGCATTCTGGTAACAAAAAGTTGGAGGATTTTCAAGATTATGTTTGTTGATGCAATCATATGATATATATGAGTACATAACTCTTCTCAACACAAACAGGTACATTTAGCATTGAAGAATAACACTGTGTTGTGTTGTGGCTCGTTAGATTTGAGCAGTTTATTATTACTTACAGGTTGATGGTCTAATCTATTGCTACAATCTTTATAACTATGGATGACAGTGGGCAGGACACAAGCCAAGGTGGAGACAGCCTCTTGTTTCAGGTAGGCTATGACAGTAATGATACATTTACTCATTCAAAAATTCATTCAACTGTCATTGTTGCGGTGTCGGAATAATGTCATGATGATGTCGTCAAATATAGGTTCTTGGAGCCCTGTGATTTAAGAACATAACCTGATCTCAAATTATATCTCATCAGTACAACGTCTTTTCCAAACTCAAAACAAGTCAGTTTAACAAGCTAAACGACATGATCAGTGTGATGTACCGCAACGTTTATATATCTATTCACTGAGAGTTTGTTAAGCTGTTGAAACGTATCTCATACAGGTAGTGATGTATGTATACAGAAGTAAATTTTTGCCACAACTGTCTCTTGATTTAGGTACCACCAGTATATAATTATACAGTCACCTCCATACAGAATCGTACAACTCTTAGTTTGATATCAAGCATGCTTATTTCGTCGTTATACTACATATACTTAATTATTGCCAATCAATCGTTCTGTTTTTAGGATGCACTAAGCAGCCCTCCAGCGAATAGCCCTTCCAGGATGCCCATCACCAAGTCACGCTCAAAGGATAGTCTGAGTGATCAGACCCCACATAGTGGTGACAAGCGTGGTGATGGCGAGCATTCAACAGATAGCAGGCCGAGTTATCAGTCCCCACAGGCTGACACCAACACTAGTTTATATTTGGATGCAGAGGAGTCTCCCATTTACTGTTATATGGAGAAGAACTTCAGTTCAGACTTTAGAGGCAAACTCACTGGTCTGTTTACAGCTGATATTTATACCTATCAATATAGTATTGTAGTTTTTTTTTATCCCTATAACCATGGCACATATGGTGTTTGGCGGGTTCGAGTTGGAGCTTTTTCTTCTATAATTTCCTGTTACCAAACTTAAAAATTAGTAATTAATACCATATAAGCTCTCATACATGTACAAAGAAAGAACTGTATGTTGACTGTGCATCATCTCATATTGATATTCTCTTGAAGAGCCAGAGCAGTGACGTATTTGACCAAGTCTTTAACTCCTTGATTTGACACAACAAATAAACGTATTAGTGCAAATTAAATCTCTCTGCGTTGGCTACATCATGTGATATACATGTATCTTTGTATTGTATATTGTATTATATTACAGCTTTAAATGGTATTACCGGTGATACTGGTTTTGTAAGCAGCAGTGCTAACTCCTCTAATGTGGAGTTATCTCTCATGCATGATACGAGATTACTAGTGTTACATTATCTATCATCAGATCAAGGAGACAGCTCAAATACGACTACCACTACATCTGAGATCAATCACTCTCAAGGTATGAATACATAGATAGTTTAGTTGTAGCAATCCTCACAGAGTGCTAGTAGATTGTCTTACCTTATTTTAACATTAAACTACTGCTTCAAGTCTCAGAAAAAATTTTCTTGTTGTTACAAAATTTGCGGAGCAAGATTGTCAAAATCAGGGAGTGAATTCAATGATGATGCTGAATAGTCCACATTGTTACTTAGTAAACCTCACTAATTGTTTTCACTCTCTGATTTTGAAAATATTATTTTGTAATTTTTTGGGCCATGAAGTATGAGTTCTGAGATTGAAGTCACAATTACTTATTTTGCAGATATACAAATTTGAATGAGCACAATTTTACCAGACTCACATAAGTAGGTATATTGTTTTTGCTGTTGATGACTTGCTTTCTATAAATCACTTTGATATACCTTCAGGTAATACAAGTAATGATGCTGGTGTTGCGTTGGGTAACAGTACAAGTTCCACTTCAGTGAGTAACGGACAGCACAGATGTGTAGAGTGTATCTTGTCTCCTGTTACTAATGAGTAAGTCAATATTATCCTTCTAGAATGTCAGATGTGTGATAATGTTGCACGTGCAGCTAGTCAAAGACAAGATTTGAAAGTTTTTGAATATGGTCTCATGGCATGGTCAACTTTAAAGACAAAATATCTCAATTATTCATGTGAGAAAAAATGACAACTGTGACACGGGGTATTAACTTTCACTCTACAGGATAGATAAAAAGGCGTGTGTTGTCTTACTGATTCGTAGATCCTTAATGTGTAACGACCATGATCGTTAATTCAACATAACTATTCTAAGCTATTCTCTCAACTGTTACAGTGGTTCAGTTCCAATGCTTGAAGGCTCTTGTGTATACCACTACCCCTTAGACACAGGATCACTGACTGATAGTGAACAAAATAAGAGACGTCGACTTCTTAGACCGAGATTCCACAGCTCACCAGCGATATCACACATGAGCGGGGAGGACACTATGTCACCTGATTGCTGTGATGGTGTAAGTTTCTTTTGGCTATGCAATATCTGTTGTGACATTCTCCAGTGATCTGTGCTGATACTCCTGGAAAATTGACTCACACATATTGCAAATGATCGCTTTGATTGAGTGAAAAAGATGATGACTTATATTGAGTTTTTTCAGCTCACACCAGGGAGAATGGAGAATTCTGCCCAGTCGGTCGGTCACACAGATTGGTAGAATATATTGATTCAGTCATACTAACCTTGTCATACACCTACAGTAACAAGGCTTCATTCAGGCATGCTACCATTTTTTAATATTAAATTGTCTTTTCCATTGTATTGTATTGTACTATCTGCCCTGGTTTGACAGTGTGTTGTGGAAGCCAATGGCGTTGGGAGTGAGAGAGAACATACCCCCAAACAACCAGGTCAACAGAAGCCCCGTCCTAATCTCAAACTCAATATAAGGGGTGAGAACATATAACGGTAAAATGTTACTTATAAATTTATATTGGTGATATTTGTTCTCTTTTAGTATTGGCACCTCTTTGGATGACCCTCTTGTACCCCTGTGAAACAAACCCCTGGATCTGTGATCCCTTTCAGGCTTGTTCAATCAATCATGTAGAACATTCTTCCCCCTGGTTTTATGTTCTTAGACACTTATATGCTGATCACAGCATAAGGGATAAGGTAATTGAATGTAGTCTCTAGTATGATGACTTGTTCATATTCTTTTTAACCAATCATCTTCAGCTGCAAAGAACTATTCAGACCGGAAGTTCTCTCATGGTAACATGTTTTTACATAATTACTATTTCTGTTCTGTTTGCATGTTTACAATATTTGTGTATTTTATATTCCCAGCACCGATAAGGTAAGTGTTACCGTAGTCAACCTGATTACAGCTTAAGCCAGGGGTAGTGAAATATACCTGTATTAATCCTTAACACAGCCAAATATATGTGCTAATAGACTAGTAGCTTACCTAACCTGTATGAACAAGCTTTTTTTTGGGGGGGGGGGGGGGCAAAGTTACAGGCTACCAAGCTGTTTTTACTAATGGCTGACACTGCTCTGTGTCCGTGCAAAATTTTATAAAATGGTATCTCAATGCTTATGTCGATCTAATTCTCTTGGGTACATGGGTAAATATATCACCGAGGCATTTCAAAAATGATCTAGGAACACCTGAATAATGATAAAGCGTTTGTTTGTTTATCCAATCCAAAATACCAACTGCAATCCAGAAGAGACTTTCAACTGAAAATTGTTGACTCATTGATGAACTATCTGCATGTATTCTTAAAAAGAATTTGTTTATATACCTTCTGAAAAGAATGGCATATTTCAAATTGAGGATCCCTCAGTGTCAGTGTATCTGATATATGAGTTGCTGTATGGTCGTTCGATGTTATTATTGACTCCCCATATCACCCTTTATTCCTCCCAGACTATAACGAGTTCGAGTTCTCATCGACTAGAGAAGAGAGATTTCACAGACAGATAGCCGAAGAGCTCACCAGGTCTATGGAACAAACAGGTCAGTTGTTCCACACTAGGGCTTGGTTTTGTGTCTGGTTTGAATCCAGGCTGAATATTTAGGTTTGGAAGGTTGATTCCTTACACTGATTACACCTCTCTTAAAAGGAAGATAAGGCTCTAAAGCTGCGTTTATACTTCCATTTAATCGACCGAATACTCATCCAATGATTTCGATTGAATCTATAAGCTACCATCGGACGCACGAATCTATCAGAGAATGGTCACATAGTACAGATAGATCAGTGCATTCAATGATCGCTTTTATAATCAATCAAGATCGGTGGTTGAGTATTCGGCCGGTTAATTGGCAGTATAATCACAGCTTTTGAAGAATTTATTTTCTGTCGAGAGCAGGTGTAAACGATCTGGTGCCAAGTGTGAAGCATATTCTTATATTTTACTCCCTATCTTACTTTTTAGGAAGTGCCCTAGTTGAAGGAAGTGGTGGACAAACTCCATTCTCTAAAGTGGCCTCTTTTCTCAAGCTTATCGGTGAGTTACTTGTCCTGAATCCTAGAAGAATTCTAAACATATTACCAACCAAGTATAATCAGCAATATGCACAATCCAAATTAGCGGCACCCTCATAAGAATATTCCCTGGGTGAGTTGAGCATTTGCAGATGGAAAATATCACCTTTTTGCACGGGCTTGAATTAGTGTTCCTCATGGTTAGCTAACATTTAGCTAATATTGGTGTTGCTTACATTAATCTTCCCACAAACTAGCTAAACCAAACTCTAGCCAACTCTTCTAGTGCAGCACAAAGCTGTGCAAAATTCATATGTTATCCTAAAATATAAGACATATTTATACACTCATGATTTGATACATCAGGCATATTTTACTAGCTGCCCGTGATGTGGAGCCGTTAATCAATGAAATAATGAGGAGAGAACTAAGAGCTCATCACCGCCCAGCAGCTGCACAGGAAATAGTAGATTACCCAGAATTCAGTACTGTAGTAGAACATACAGCGAGAGCGATGCCTACACAAGGTGGATGGACAGAGGTGAGTTAGAATAAATAAACTCACAACCTATCCTTTCAATAAGGTGCAGTATGTATGTGACTTTTAACATTTAGTCATAGATTTTGGCCATTTGTTGATGTGTTTGGCTATGCAGACTTACACAAACTTCAAATAATATCATCTTTGCCATTTCAATATTACAATCCTGGCTTCATTACCGACCACTAACAACACCAGCTCCAAAGGTTATCTAGGGCTTAACATGTACACTCTCTCAACAACTAGGTGTTGACCTATACTGTAGGGATATGTATAATTCATATATATATATATATAATATTGTTAACTTTATTAGAAACTGATCAGAGCATGAGGCGAATAAGATCATGTTTTACAATTATAAAATTGGACTATAAATGAAACAACACTATGAAAAAGATAAAAAGTGTTATGCTGTATCTAATAATATTCAATGCATAATATTTACTGGTCATTGCATGTAAAACTCAATACTCTCAATCAGAAATATTCATTAAACAAACTGCTCCCTAACAATACCGTTTGATGTGTGGGGCATACGAGCTGTTGATGGTTTCTGCCCGTTTGTGGATTGGGAATATATTGATGTAATTGGTGTGATGAGTTTTGTTTCACCTTCTCTACAGATCATATTAACTTTTTCCCATCATTCACACAGATCGCACTGTATATGAGGATATGTAGACAGTTTGTCGATCAGATGCTACAGAAAGGTCATGAGAAGGTCACATATATTGCTGACTACACGGCCAGGTTTATATTTGAGAGAGCTGCTCAATTCCTCATCGAGAACGGAGGATGGGTAAGAACTGAAGTAGCCTCATATAATATTTATTATGTATACTTTATTTTATTTAATATAAAATGAATATATGAAATATTAATTATTCTGATATAAGGTTACCAAAGTTCTTCTATTTATAAGACAATATTTATTGCTATCCAAAATGGTTAGGAGTTATCTACTCCCTGATGCTGAGTGGGCAAATCTTAAGTATGACAAAGTTTTATCAAATATGTAACAATCAATTTGCTGATCAGTTATGTTCAGTGGCATTCAACTGATTGAGAGATCAGGGAAAAGGATCAATGATGTCAAAAACAACCCTATCAATGAAGTTATCTGATGTATTTTATTAAACTGGGTATTCACTGATTAAACTTCCGATTCTGTTGATATTTTATGTAATCTTCATATTTTGTAGGGAGCCGTGGCGAATATGTCACCAAGTAATCCGCTGTTTGTATCATCAAGTAGCTCCAATGCTGGTATATCTCCCTCACAGGGTAAGTTATGCAGCCTAATTTTAATCAAATTATGAGAATTTTGAGTAGAAACACTTTAAACTTATGGAACCGATAGCCATAAACTATTCCACTAGAACCCCATAACCCGTCTGATACAAACCTATTCTTAGTAAAAATAAATGAAATCAACTAAATAGTGTGCACATACATCACTACAGTTTTCATGTCCGCATATATTATGTGTTTGATTAAAAGTCTAAATATTCAGGGCACTTGTTCTGTTTTACTGTAGGTCAAAACAAACCAAGTGCAGACAACAAATCAGCAGGGCTTAGCAAACATAAAGCTTCAAGAAATACTAAAACTGCAGAAAGTAACTCTTCATCAGCAGAACTTGTCCTGAAGCCAGCAAACTTCTACTGGTCATCAGCTAGCTCCTCTAACCAGGATAACTCCACACAGAGCAACAGTCCTAACTACCCTCCTAACTCCACACAGAGCAACAGTCCTAACTACCCTCCTAACTCCACACAGAGCAACAGTCCTACCTACCCTCCTCCTCTGCAAGAGATCGTCTACCCTACACACTCACAGCCTCACAGTCCTAACTACCCTCCTCCTCTGCAAGAGATCGTCTCCCCTACACACTCACAGCCTCACAGTCCTAACTACCCTCCTCCTCTGCAAGAGATCGTCTCCCCTACACACTCACAGCCTCACAGTCCTAACTACCCTCCTCCTCTTCAAGAGATCGTCTACCCTACAATCTCACTGACTCACAGTCCTAACTACCCTCCTCAGGTAGCGATTGTCTCCCCTACAGGCTCACTGACTCACAGTCCTATCGTCCCTCCTCCTTCAGTGTCCTCCGGCTACAGTCCTAGAGTAGAGGATAACAATAATTCAGGTGCGAAAGCTGATGGGGTCACTGATGATGTTAGGCAAGAATCAGGAGACTGCGCTGACGGCTCATCGGGACGTAACAGAAGTCGGCGCCGTGGTGGTCCTAGATTACCAGATGGCTCTGTGAGCTACACTATAGATAAGCGTAACTACAAGGTTACAGAGTACGATTATGGGACTATGAAACTGAGAGCAGCCACTAACAGGCTCAGCAGGGGTGCTAACTCACCCCAATCCAGAGAGAAACATACAGATAGGATACATCACATCCCTACAGTACATGAGCGTATATTTGGTGATCAGCAGAGGGTTGATCAGGTACAGCAGAGTGAGAGACAAATAGGGTGAGTGCTGTGTAGCCCAAAATAAGTAAAGGGGCCTTTGTTGATTATCACAACTAGTCACAATCTATGAATCCTGAGCTACAGCAGTCATGAGTTGCAAGCATCATGTAATCTATGGTTACAAGCCAGCAGCTCTGTTGCTCACATCCCGTAATGCATGGCACATATATTCTCAGCTTTTTAGGGGGCTCATCAAACAGCCCCATTTAGATTTTGTGACACTTTGTCATCAAATAATTGTTCAACTGTAGAATACTAAAATCCAAAGTGCGTCCTCAAACTAAATAGTTGTGGGGTTATAATAAATGATGTCATCTACAATTCCACTAAATATGTTTCATAAGTGTCATATGCAGCATTTAGAAAAATTGTCAAACGTTTCTAATAATGATTTCAGATCCAAAGAGGATAATTCTCAGAGTGAGGATACAGATTCAGTGACTACTGAACATTTCCCAGTAACCCTCTTACCTTCTACCAGACTAGTGAAAGGTATGTGGGGTGATACTAGTCTGATTATTCTCAGGTCGTAGGTCTTAGGTCTCATTCTACTAAGACTGTAAAGCTGAATGTCTTGTAAATAAATATTACATGTTAGAATTTAGTTCCTTCCAACTCCTTGTTGCAACTATCAAGTTTGGTTATAGGTCGCAGAGTTTATTTGGTTGGATGCATAAATATGACCATCCTAATCTGTACCATCTGCCTAAGTTGCTGCTGTGGGTTAAGCTGAAACAAAGTTGTGAAATAAAGTGATTCTTAAATAATTTGATGATTTTAAAAAATTGTTACAATTGTACGGTAGGTTCCCTTATCTGTGTCTATATATTTGAATCATCTCAATAATTATCAAAAAATGTAACAAGAAGCTTGAATTGTTTGTTTATGATAATATGCCTCTGTCATGCATTTATAACTATGGTTATGTTTAAAAAGCAGGATGGCTGATTATACAAAGGTAAGCTATAGTGTGGCGTGGTGTAGTGTAGTGTACCTTATTATTGTAGTGCTCGTAGTTAGAACGGCTTATACTCCCAACTGCCACAATAGACTAGACTCATAGGCTTCCAAAATAACTCTCATGGTTTAACTTACACTTAAGGTAATGTCAAAGACCGATCCGAATATCAACATATCATATACCGTTGGAAAGCTTTTTCTTGAATTTAACGCAAAATAATGGCCAAAAACACCTCAAAAGTCCCAAAAAATAGCTGGCATTCTTTTGCGTTAAATTCAAGAAAAACGAAGGTGCAGGGAAAAACGCTTTTGGCATTTCCTGTGTGCACCATGGCTAATGAAAGCGGCTTCGTATGTGAGAACTTTCAAAAATAACTTTGTTTGGCCACAATAATGGTCATCTGGACAGCACATGTGATGTTATGCAAAAGTTGCAAAAAATATTAGCTGTATTCGAGAGTCTACTGTTTTCGCAATATGCAAGCTAATTTGTTGAAAGTTAATAGGTATGACATTTGAAGTGTACTCTTAGGGAAAATCATAATTAATTTTGTTTCGAGCCTATGATCTGTTCTGAATTAATGATTGAAATTTCACATATTTTCACGGCTTCACAAAAAAAATGCATTTATGGCGTGACGTAAAAAGTCAGTTTAGACTAGTCATATATCAAAGAAAATCAAATTTTAAGATGAACGCAATCTCTAAGTATGCATTCCACCTGTTTTGAAATTTCTTGCATTTAATTTGACTCCTCCATCTGCTTTGACAAAAACAGCGATTTCTGCTTCATTTCCTCCCTTTAATGACACAACGTCATCGAATCAAGTTTTTGTTCAGGTATTCATTTTCAGTAGCTCGGCAGCTTTCCAACGGTATATGATATGTTGATATTCGGATCGGTCTTTGACATTACCTTAAACTAAACATCGCAACTTAAATTGTATGAGACTTAGTCCTTTGTCTAGACTGCTTTTAATAATTGATTCCACAAGGCTGAAACATTATCAGGAGAGATAACCCCAAGTTTTCACTATTTTGTAAAAATATGAGATGGTTTAAGCGTTAGCTCGACTTATAGAGAATTCAATTATATATCATCCAATGATTTCCAATCACAGCAAAATGCATGGCAATGATAACCACATCTGCATGTAAAAAAAGCAAAGTCAAAATCTGATCTAACATCTTAATCAGCACATAAACAATCAACTAGAGGTTACTAATTTGTAAATAACGCAGCTAATTAGCTTAGCTATTGCATCTCCTATTATAACCCACTATCTCCTCTGCTCACTAAACAACTCGGTAAGTCAGCAATGCTTCGGAGCTGACATGATTTACTATACATCATTATTATATAAAAGTTAGGATATACAAGCAGCACTGATTTATAATATATACACCCACAAGACGTGTGAATATCACAAGTTGAACGCACCGGCGGTGGAACAACCTTGGATGTCTTAAACTAGTATTTGAAATAAAACAACACGGATATTGCATCTTAAGTAATTAGTAATAACAAAGCACTGTTAGATGAGTGAATACTCAGCTTTATATTTATCTGAGCGTAGAGTTAGTCATCAGAGAGACTGGTGAGGGTGCTGCCGGCTTAATAACACTGACCACACGATGTCATTAACAGGTAACCATGCTTTCTATAACAAATCACTATGACTGGGGATTGTCTGTTCTTCATATTTGTCTTACAAATAGGTTAAGTGGGGCATGACATTAATTCTACCGTTGTACAATTAACTGTAAATTTCACTGCAAATCGACTGTCAGGTCATATTCTAGTATATTTAAATGGTAAAATTGTTTGCATCATTAACTGTGGGTTGGAATATCCTAATGGGTATTTGACTTACATGTGCTTAATTGTTTCAAAACGCTTCCCCCTCTCCTCCTTCCCCCGGTTCAGTCACAATATTTTCACATGAACATGCGATCTGCGTACTCCTCTGTAGGGTTACCGTTGACATATCTGTATATGGGATAACTGATCGATTGATTCCAGCAGTAATGATGTGGTAACGAGATAATATTCAATTGCAGTGATACTACTTTTTGTACTGGTGCCGGTGCCTGGTTCTCAATATAGCAAAGTGTTTATCCCAAGCGGCCTTTTTATAAACTATATCGGTTAATCTGATTTCCACTAGACCTACGATTCCATCGAAAATTTATTAGTAGTTTGTTTCATTTATGTAGAGCTGCGGGCAATCGATCAAGCTCAGGCTCTGCGTTTTGTGTTAACATCATATCCTCAACATGAGTGGTAATTGATACTGTGAACAAGGTTTTTGTTTACTTGATACCAATAAGGTAACCTTCATTCTTATGCTCTGTACCCTCTTCACCATACCATCCCATCATGCAATAATCTGGAATTCCAAAATGCAGTTCATCACTATAAAAGCTATTCTGTCAGTGGTGCATTGTGGGATAATTCCTCTTATATCTCTCTCCTGTATGAAGTCTTGTAATGACTTTGTTATTGTTACAGGTGATGAGCAGCGGTCCCCGATGATTGAGAGTGATACAACAGAGTCATCTCCCCTTGAAGCCTCTGCCAGCCTCTCCTCCTTAAGCTCAGACCAGCATGTCAGCGGCAGCGCCTCCACAACAGAGGCAGCACCAGCCAATCAGCAGCAGAGTAAGTCACTATTCTCTGTTATCTCATCAGCAGCAAACGGTAAACGGAAAAATAAAAGTAAGAAGAAAAGTAAGAAAGACAAGGGAGGCGAGTCAGAGAGCGGTGGAGGGATTGTAAGCAAACTGAAAAGTCCTCTCAAATTGTTCAGCAGCGGCAACAAAGATGGAAAGAACAAACACTCCAATACTGACCTGACAGCGCAAGAAAGTGATGAGCATACTATAGAAGCTGGGAGTAGCCGAGATAGCGTGATGTCATTGTCAATGTCGAGCGAATTCAACCAGTCATTTTCTGATAACCTCCTGGATCAAAGCGATCAGACAGTTAGTATAAAATCATCTGACTTCCCTCCAGCTAATGGAGATGGTTTGTCTAACCAATCAACCAGCGAAGCAGCTTCTGAGAATTTTGAAGAAGAGGAACCGTTTGACATTTTTGCTCCGACTCCTCCTGGGAGGCGCAAGCTCAGCTGGGCTGAACAAGTCGAACAAGAGGAAGCTGCTAATGGTGGCCATCTTGGATTTGATGACAATTTTGCAGACAACGAATTCATACTCTGTGATGGACAAATATTTTCGATGAGCTCTTTCGATACCGATTTTCCATCTAGCGGAGATAATGAGTTGTTTCCAGACGATGACTTTAACAGGCTTTATGATGACATCATGCAATCTGTGAATAACAGTACTGGGGATTTAACTTCGATGCCTCTACCCTCCATACCTGAAGAGACACAGAGCTGTGAATCTCATGACGCTACCATCGTGGAGGATAACCAATTAAGTCATATAGAAAGTGATACTCCACTACAACATCAATTAGCACATTTAACATTGGAGTTCACACACGCCCTGGACGGTGAGTCCTGTGTTCACACAGTGGAAGGCCGCGGTGATGGCGCGGAATCTACATGTATTCAATCTCACACCTTGCCAGAAAATCAATACCAGCAGCTTACGAGAGTAGGCAATGTGATACCGAGACTAGAAGCCCTAGACACAAACACCAAACACAACACTCCTCATAATCTACAAGATAAACGCATGGAAGACACATTCATTAGTCGCTCAGATAAAAGTGGTGAGGTTCATTGTACATCTGATGATACTGAAGGCTCCTTTAACACTGACAGCGCTGAAACAACAGAGAATCAACCTTTAAATAACCTCAATAGACCATCGACCGGCAGCGCTTTTGATATCAGTCACAATATACATTACAATAGGCTAACAGACAGCGGGCGAAGCTTCGATAATAATAACGACATTAGTACTTATAATCAAAGCGGCAGCTCCTCAGCAGCATTAGATAATGATGAGACTTTCTCTTCCTCACATCACAAAAATAACATCACTGGATTCATATTAGAGGATATTAAATCTAAGTCAGCGCTGCTGATTACGTCATCAGAAGCTAATACTTATAACTGTACTGTTACAGCTCCGGCAGCACTAGCTACAGAGACAGCAACGGGGGATATGGATGTGAGGGATAAGGCTAGTGATAATACTATCATGGATACAACACCTGGAGAAGGAGAATCTGAAGGGCGGTCAGAACTGTCGGCCTTGGAAGAAGGACAGAAGGATGATGCAAGTGGTGAGTTTGAGTGACATATTTTGAGATATTCTGGATTTAAAGCCTATCAGTAGCTACAAAATCAAGACTGTTCTGCACTGATCAAATTGTTGACATACAGGAATATTGAAAATATGCTCCATCCAGATTGCTATTTGCAGTGAGTCTTTTTTTTGTTTCGTTGTTATGGTTATGACACTTCAATTGGAACTGCACAGGCATGACAAAACCACTAACCACAAAATTGGTCATTTTTCATTTAAAAATTTATAAATTGAATTGAAATATATTCAATTGATCCTTTGAAATCCTCCGCCCAAATAATATTTATTTCACACCTAATATGAATTTTGCTGTTATACATTTGGTAGTATCTGTCAGTAGTTCTAACTTATGTTCCACTTAGTTAAAACATCAGCTTTTCTGTTATGGAAGATCTGTTACAGAGCCTTTACATCGATCTACTGTTATGTTTATTTTCACAGTTGGGCAGCACAGGACATTGACTTCTAAGTCTGTTTAAAATTGTCCATGGGTTGTTGTCATTCATATAACCATTTTTCATTCATTATGTATTCATTATAATTTGCACTGAAATAATGTTGTTCAAAATAAGGAGTTGTCCATCCATTTTTGTGCTTTTAAAAAAATTGGGACAACTCCCATTCCGTCACATTATGAATTTTATTGCTCATTCTGGTTGATATTGATACATTGACATGTTAATGTTGGTCAATTATTCTCAGCCATAAATGATTTGTTTATTATATTCTGACTTGAAGCTACCTAAGATATGTAATGCTGTAACGCCATAACTTTTTCACTTGTGGAATTGACGACACCTTGGTCAATGTTCTATGGAGAAGATCAAGCTGTGCTCTCTGTATTCCTTAGGCAGCTCACCACGCTATTAATTCACCATTTTATGCTGCCAGCTTAACCTCAAACTAGCCAATCATATCAGACTGTGCTAATATTGGTTTTGTCACTGGATCATGTTTGGGATTAAATTTCTAACAATATTAAATCTAGTAAATTACGTACATACCATCACAGAATAATATTATGTGTTGTTCATGATGTTGAAGGCAGTTAGTGCAATGTGTAAATACCAGCCTGTATGGCACTTAGAATAATGACAATATCAATATCAGATTAATAACTATTTTCCCAATCATTTGAGGACACATAATATGACATGTTGTTGCCGTAGTCCTATGTGTGCGGACCTAGCAGTGCTAGTCTACGTGCTAACTTGCATACACGTGTTACTCGTCTACAGAATCTTAGAGGACTTGCGTAAACTGCTGACTTAATATTTTTAGTTGTACATGAGGCAGCCGATAATCCAGGCACAGATTTAGATGTCGGTGAGACAAACCGGCAACAGAAAGAACCGGAGGTGAGTGGTTAGTGTAAGTTACTGTAAAGTTCAGTCTCCGGTTCTTGAGCACAATATACGTAACAATGCATATCAGATATACATTGTTGCGTATATTGTCTGTGTATATTGTTGCTTATATTGGTTTGCATTTCACAGTGTCAACCTGCGACTGCAAGGAATATTTCGCTGTAGTTGTCTGCTGGCCATGGCTACAGCTACACTTGAATGTTTTATCTGGTCGGCTTTGCCTCGTGAAAACATGATTATGCCCTGTAACTTAAAGCTGTTTATATCAGGGAGGGGTGGGGGTGGGTATATCCCACCCTCCCTGGTTATATCCATTATTAAGACTACAGATCCGTGTCTGAGCTGGCAAATAAATCTGGATAAGCGGTTAGGAGTTAATTGAAATATCCTCACAGAATCACTGGTAACCACCTTATAATCCTCGATAATGACCTCTAAGTCACCTCAGAAATGCCTCACCAAGTATGCGGCTATTTCTGTCCTCTTGTTATCGTTAGATTGTTACTTTGAGGGGTATTGCTGGATTATTGAGGTATTACATCTATTATTTTAATGTCATGGTTCACTCAAATAATAGGTAGGAGGATTGCCGTAAGGGTTTCCCTTGGTTACGGTGATGGTTAATAAACCATTGCTAGGTCTTCATCATCTCCCCACCCACGCTTGACTTCATCAAAAGTGGCACTTCCCACTAACATATGATCTACCCTCTCCCTTATCCAGTGGAGGTTCATAGCCAAGCGATTTTCGCTCTTACTTTAGTTTCATTGTGATTACAAGAGCTGAAACGGAACGTTTTTATTCAGTTCCCTTAGCATGACATTTGCTCCTTGCAAATTGTCAAATTATCGTTTGGAAGCTCATCAAGTTTACAGCAACATTTCAAAGCTCAATGGTAATGTTGGGGATATACAGTATGACATGTCCTTAAAAATAGTTGTGGGTAAATAATGTCAAGTTTCCTGTTTTACCCATAATCAATTACTATAACGTTCCACATGGGTTGCCTGGAGTATGTCACCTGTTAATGTTAGTTGTGTGCGGTGTACGATTGCCATGCTGTAAGTTTAGATCTGCTTATTCAGTCTGCAACAAGATCATTATCACATGGAAACAGCAAGGTACTGTCAACTTTAACTCTTCTGTCACATGTCTGCATTCAGTATTGTGTGTGTGTTTTTTTTGTAATTGATACAACGATACTTTAAAACCTATGCAAAGCGTTGTAACTAAGAGTTTTCTGTTATGGCAGTTAACTATCCCTCTTTCAGAGTAAGGTAGTAAGCTTTTAACTTTTGTAGACCTAGTTATACAACTGCAACTACAGCTAACCCTTACATCATTCCTCCCTCTATTCTACTTTATATGTCCTCACACATGAGGTGAAAAGTTTCGCCCTTTCACAAATACTTGATCATAATATTATGTAACACGCTCACTGCAGATAATAAGCTGTATTGAAGTAATCTCTGTTTACTATTCTGAGGAAAAATTAGTTGCCTTGTTGGTGACACTATGGCTTTGTCCCCTTTTATGTTGGTATTAGCAAAGATACTGAAGTCATTGGAATCGGTACTTATGCTGCTAATGTAACAGTATGGATTGTGAACTCATAAACTTGGTAAGTGTAAAATCAGGGAATTTGTCCCAAATCCCTGTTATTACACTTTCAAGTTTTAGTAAATATTTATAATGTTATTTATGCCTGTTAAGATGTTTTGGGAGTTGTTACTACTCACACTATCAGTAGTTACAGCGTGTAGTATGGTAGTAGCCTTGTCATGTGGCCAATTTGTTGTTTTACTGGCCGCGTGACAAGAATGACAAGGCTAGAGCTGGAATGGTGGGGAGGGAGTTAAATCTCATCCTGACAAATAGAACTCGAATTCCCATGCGTCATTAATTGTAAATTATAATCGTTGACCTTATGCTGGCACCAAGGAGTCCGCCTCACCCAAATCTAACCGCATGGCCCTGATTCTGTACCAGCTCTTAAAGACTTTGTTTTAGGCTGCTCTTTTGTATCACATCTTATTCTCCATATTTTATTCTATCATGTGAGCGATTTTCAGCTTTAGAATCCAAATATTGAGGAAGTTATGGCCTCTCAAACTTCCGAGGTGACGGCAATTTATTGGCAGTAAGAATCAGCCGGCAATCCCTAGGGTACGTCACAGTTGGTTGGTTAGTTGGTCCAAGTGGCGTGGTGATGGTAGCGTCGTTGCCTATAGGTATGGGGACCCAGGTTTGATTCCCACCCAGGTCTGAATTTTGATCATCAATTATTATGTGATTATTAGTGTATTAACTAATAACTCATAATGTCTATGTCACATGTCTATGGTTGTGACATACCCCACGGGAAACATCCGCTTATTCCCAATGCCGATTGAAGGCAATCACCCTGGAAGTTTGAGAGGCCATAACTTCCTCAATATTTGGATTCTAAAGCTGAAAATCGCTCACATGATAGAATAAAATATAGAGAATAAGATGTGATACAAAAGAGCAGCCTCAAACAAAGTCTTTAACTTGGTTGTTGACGGAATGCCACTTGCAGCAATCTGCACTCGCGGCAATGACTTAATCTTTTCTCGCGGTATTCTCAGAGCTTACACTAAAGTACCAGCATATCATCCAACAGCCTGCCAAGTCATCAGCACCTGCGGATGTTTGTTAGACAATATGTGTGCTTGTACATATGTTATACACCTGATGTATGTAATGCTCATCTCAGCCCATCTTGTAGTAATTGAAGCTCATCATGTTTGCCTCCTGCGGTTTACTGATTTATAAGAGCTTGATATTTTGTTTTGACATGATATTTAATTTAAGAGTTTGAGCTCCCTTGGGGCTTGTCAACTAAAGCTTGAGGGTAAGAGGTCTGAATTCATCTTCTAGGTTAATTGATAAACGACATTGAGTAGGTATATAATATGATGGAGCCTTAATGTTGTTAGGTTAAAACTTGAGATAATACTTTTCTTTTACTTCACTACACAGTCTCATTGATAAGCGATTGTAAATGTGCGAGATTTAGCATATGGTGTTTTCAAGGAATCATCAAAGGTTTCGACTTTGAAATAAGTGAAGTTTTTGCTAGCTTAGATTACCAGTGGGAAATAGTTTCCTGGTTTTTTAAAAGCTAGTGGCTATTTTAAGCGCAAAATATCTTTATATAGAGTGATTATTGACAACATAGAGCATTTTTTTCTACAGTAAAATATCAGTTTTACATAAATTACCCTCCTAGCACAATGCTGACTATCTTATTTGGCAGCGAAAGTTTGTTCGCTTGTTGACAGATGCAGTGCATCCTTACAAATCAACTGTCGATCAGGGTTCCTGGTTATCATTTGTGTAAAATATAAACTTCATATATTATTGATTTCTTTCTTTCTCACAGAGCGACATATTAGAGGGACAAATAGAACCACTAGTCTCAGATTCTGACCCTACTGACACTGCTGCTGTCACAGATTCTGCTGCCGGTAATCTTGCTGACTCTGATTCCGACACAGCAGCCGATGAGGAGGAGGGAGATATGAGTATATTCGGTAACAGATCCTCTAAGAAGAAGAAGAGTTCCTCACAGGCTCACGGTCTGGACGGAGCGGGGAGGTATAATAACCCGTATGTGGACTATAGCCCTATACAGCATGTACACAGAAAGTCTCCACCTAAAGATCTCTCTATACTCTCCAATGGAGGTGAGTGGCCGCTCAATGCGTGGATACAATTGAGCCTTACAAAAAAAATCATGGTAAATCATGATCGCTTGGTTCACGAGTGATGATGATGATGTTGATGATGATATGAATTTCATTGAACACCGTTCAAAGCATGCCTTGTGAAGACAATTCACATCATATAAGTATGTGTCAGACAAAATTGATGCAGACCAATTTGTCCCCTCATTGTTGTATTTTTATTTTCTGCAAGTACCTGAACGCTCAGGTGATGCTGCGATATCTTACTAGTTTGGTCTGCTCTGTATGTGATACGTCTGCTAGGCAAACTGTATAGTCTGGTATTGTCGAATATCTAGAGGGGTTAGAAATGTTTACTTGTGACATCCTGGAGGTTGAGTCTATTAATCTTCGGTCTAAGGTCGGTGCTCCAATTCGTAATGCTCGGTTGCTTCCGTAAGTTATAGCCTCTTTTGCGAGACATCAATCCATACCCTTCATTATCATCCCACTGAGGGATGGTCTGATGCTCAAACATATATCTGTACTAAGTTATGTTACATCTCTCCATCCAGAGGGAATGATTGATAGCAGAGCTTATGGATAATACTGTCCATCAATCACAAGTTGTCTATCCTTGTTCTACTATGTGTAGGCAACTTGGGAATCGAATTTGAGTGTGGCAGGAAAGCAGGGAGTTTGGGACATAACCCTTGATGGAAGGGGGGGGGGGGGGGGGTTATCTTGAGTGAAGGCAGGAACTGGAGTATGTGATGGTGTTTAATTATTCTGAGATGCATAGCCTGTAGATTGTGAACAGGCGGACATTACATACTTTGAATTTGATAACAAGACTTGATTCCAGGGCAGAACAATATCTCAACTCTATGATATGATTTTCAACTTATGTCGTGATCAGTGTTTTCAAACAGATGGACCTTGCAATCATGTGGGTTGGAGTTGGAGCAGGGCAGTAGTGTCCCACCCTCCCTGGTTGTAGTCATGGCTATATTCTTAGGAGGCTGATTGATAGAAGAGTTGTTTTCACTTATCATTAATCCAGGGTAGTTTGTTTTCTGGGATGTCATTAACTACGATTAATAATCTGCAAGTTTTTATATCCGAAGTTTTGGTATGTAATGGATCATGTTTATAGAAAATAGTGTCATGCAATCTAAACAATCAAGGGTAAGTTCTTCATAAATAAATTAAAATCATAATACTTCATTATGTACTAGGACCATGTACCAGTGGTGTAGTGTTGGTACTACCCCCTTTCTATAGTCGCTGCATAACAACATAAGCTGGAGCATGATGGCAGTTACATTACTGAGAAGTTTACAAGTAGAGGTTTCTGGAAAATATAATCTGCTTTTTACACCATCAGAATTTTATTCTCGATAATTTGGACATGTTTTACAGAGGGGTTTCTAATTAACATACCCACCCCTGCTGATGTATTACAGGGTACTTGTTTGGTTTTCATCGATTTGTGTGGTCAGATTATGATTGAAGGGTCTCATTCAGTCATAGTGTACCGTAGTATATGTGTGTTGAGAGGGACATTAGCACTGATAGATTGATTATAGGTAGCAGAGATCGCTGCAGACAGGGAGATTGCAGGTTACCGGTATGTCACTTTTAGTGTTTCTGATTCTCTCTTGCAGTAACAGTAGATGCATCAACTCATAGTTTGCAAGATATTTGCTGACATTTGTATAATTTTTTGGTTGCTATCGTGTTGCACGCACAGACAGACACTATCTGGGTCTTATCTCCCAGGCCGCAGATCATTTCAGGGATCTCAACGTTGAAGGAGAAGGAGAGGTGACAATGAATATTTCAAAAGTCTGTCAGAACTTTTTTACTTTTTAGTCCGTTGTTCTCTTTTATCCAAAACGCTGGTACTAAGAATCTGAATTTCCTCTGCTAATTATTTCATTTCACCCGGCAGCATTTGATGAGTTTGATAATTTTTATCCTCTCTTGTGCAGCTGTCATAAGCTGGTATACTGAGATCAGTGACCTCACTCACACTGCTCGGAGCACCTGCTCCATCCCCTCATGTAGCTGCTGTCACAACTGATTATGATTAGTATGGTATAATATCTGTTGGTTCCCATTATTGTGATTGTGTATGTCTTGCTTGCTGTTTTTCTGACAAGGTTTGACTCGGAACTTCGCACATGGATGAAATTGCTGCGTGACGGCAATATTTGTAGTTAATACACAATCTCAATATTTGTAGCGTTGACATTGCTATTTCCATATGGTTATGTTAGCAATTCATGAGAGTGAGGGACAAAAAAAGAAATGACATGCATCATAACATATCAGGCATTGTTTTTACTTGATGTTACATGGACGCTTTATACAAAAACTCTATTTTTGAAAGCTTGACATCCAGATATTGCTTATTCCACTCTATATCTTGTGAGAGACAAAGACTTCATGTTTCTTTTTCACGTTTTACAGAATCATCAGAAAACTTGCCTCAGTTGACGCCATCACCATACGGTAGTCTGAGAGATATACAGCAGGCAGTGTCAGGACCTGATACAGGGTTACCTACGAGCCCTGGTAGTGTATACTCGTCAGGCTTAGGAGCAGATAGTAGGAGTATATCCTCGTTCACCTCCTCTAGTCAGTATAGTCAGTACAGTGATTACTCACAGATATCAGCTACATCTCCACCCCCTCATCAGAGGTAACAGTCTATCTTACTTCCCTCAAGAATCACGCAAAAAATTACTTGCTAGTTCTTAATGTTGGCTAGCATCAATCTTTGCTATGTTTCTTGGGAGTATAATAAAGAAATGAGATTGAGTAAATGTTAGCTAGCCATAAGGTTCATTATTTTGCCCATGCAAGCAAAGACAAACTTTTACGTTATAGGCCCTATCTTCCCCGGCTGAGGTGGGGAACAGAGTCTGGGGGCTCAGACTAACATTATGTATGACTGTGCATGTGAAAAATCTGCTTCAAGATTATCAACTGCTGCAGCTTGAGCCAGAAGGTGCCAAAGGCTACCAGGCTTTCATTGAAAAGTTTCATAAAAAGCTGAATGAAACAGGACAAACTGGTAACAGCTATAATTAGCTTAGACAGAAACTAATGAATGATTATAGAGTGTTATGTAACATCAGACTTGTATGTAAGCTAAGTGTGACTTCTTATACAATAATCGACTTAAACCCAGATGACATTGACCTAAAAATCCTAGACTGGGGCTTAGCAGGGTGCTGATCATTAACCAAAGTCTGAAAATGTAATAATTCCATTTATACTGTAAATCTTTGTATGCTATTGGTAGGTGCAAACCTAGAACAAGTTTAATCCAATTGCCTGCATTTCTGTTGCTCCCTTCCACTGGTCACCAATGGATCGGGGGGGGGGGGGGGGGGGGTAGACCAAGTTTGGTCCATTTGCCTGCATTCTGAGTCGCTCCTGATCGACTGGCCACTGCGGCGTGACCAGTGGAGGGGAGCAACAGGAATGCAGGCAATTGGATCAAACTTGTTCTGGTGTGATCCATAGACTTAATAATTAAGTGCAAACATTTCTTGTGCTATTCTGACTGTAAACCTGCATTTCAACGTTTATGAACAACACAAGTTCATGGTTGATGGTAACAACTCTTTTCCGAGCGCACTGATTTGGTTCAGCGTCCAAAAAAACAAACGAGTATGTTTTAGTTTATCCTGCCAGCGCATCATATTGTATAATTACTTTTCCGTCAGCATCCGAGACTGGCAGATTATTAACCGCTGGCGGCTGTATTCTCATTATCTCAGACAAGCTTGTCAACATCACAATTATTTATGTGTTGTTTGCAGCGCTGATCAGTTTCACTCGTTAACACTGAACGCTCCCTGATTACTCTCTGACATTTACGATCGCATTAATAACTGATTGGAGCACATACCATATGTACTAATGGGCTGTAGGTACACTATAGCTAACACCTTTCTATCATACTTTACACAGATTGGCTCATTATAACCGGCATAAGGCGCTGACTTCACCTAGACGAAGGAAAAAAGATAAATTGAAGGGATTATCAGACAGCTGTCACAGCTTGGACTATATTAAAGTACTGAAGAATACTGACAATAACAACGATACTAGCGTGTCACCAGTAAAAACTGCTCAGTTAGGCTCGCTAGAATCTAGTCCTGTTTATGAGGAGATAGAGCAATTAGACTTAGACTCAGAGGAAGCTGACGTAGAATCTCATACTGACACTCAGTGCTCAGAGCTGCCAAGGAGCGTCAAACGATCGCACAGTTACGAAGCTGCTATTCCACATTCAGACATCGCCGCTCAATCAGATTCCGGAGAGCCTGATTCAAAAGTTCAGGAAGGTGACACAGATTCGTCAGTAGATACTGAGAAAATAATCGAGCCGCAGTGTCGTGTCAAACGCTCTGACAGCTACGAGGCTGCTATCCCTATATTTGACACCTTGGATGAAGACAGAGTAAAGACATTGAGTAGTGTATCTATCCCAGCTCACACACCCACTGATGACACAACTAGTGCTGCTGTAGAAGACATCACGTTAGCGTCTAGTGTGAATCAAGTGGAGACAATTCCCAGTTCACATATCGGTGAAAAGACAACAGAACTAACCTCGGAGGATAGAGTAGATCAGACTATAGTAGACTCTCAGTCCACTCAGCCTGTCATAGAGGAGAATCTCACATCAGACTGTGCTGTAACTACCAATACAGAGTCAAGCCGGGAATACCCAAGTAATAGTAATCCTAACTTTACCGATCCTGAGGATTTTGCTAACCAGTTGCTGTCGTTAGAAGCTGAGCGCTCTGAGCTGTTGGGGACTGTTGAAGTTCAAACTGAACTGACAGACTTACAAGGGGAACCTGATATACAAAACACTGAGTGTGAAGTAGTAGCTGATCATATTGAAAGTGTCAGTGCAGTTCAAAGTGAAAGCCAACCTGATTCCGCATTCACAGAACCAGACTGTGGGTTACCTCTAAATTCTGAGTTAGTAGAAACTGAGCTCGCAGACTTGGTTGAGTCTCAAATTGGAGAAGCCTCAGTTGATAAAGCTGATTGTGTGATTGAGCGCCGTCCTTCTATAACTCCTGAACTGTCACAAACAGCAGTATTGGGCCTCACTGGAGAGCAAAGCTGTGCTGGTACTAATACTGCCGTGGCTGATTTCGAAAGGCGTCCATCTTTAACTGCAGAGACCTCTCATACAGAGGTTCTTGGTATCACTGCCGAGCAGTGTGATAAAACTGCGGTATCTGAGGTAGCAGTCAGCCCTCATCGCAGGGAATCTCTTATTGCTGAGGTTCTTGTCGCAGATAGTCTAGGATTATCAGATAATCGATCAGAGACTGAGGAGTTGTCCACTCAAAGACCCACTTGGGAAAGAAAAGAGACAAATAGTGCAGAACTCATTGAACAGCCTTTAGTGTTAGAAGATCAGATTCTTCCTTCTATAACGCAAAGTCAGCAGGCTTCTCCATCTGACTATCAGCCATTGGCAGATACAAACAGCCTTGACATTAGTCTAGACCCACACCATACTGAAGTGACAGAGGATATAATCTCAGAGAACCAGACTCAGTCTCAGTTTACTAGCGGAATAAACAACAAAGAAACCCTGGCGCCTGAGGAGCTCATAGCCTCACAGATAGTAGAACAAGTCGTACAAGACGCCATCGAGCAGTGCAAAGCGGAACAAGACCAGGTAAGCAATTAATTAATTATTAGCTGCTGATTGGAGCTGCAGCATTGCATCAGACTTAATACTAGGGCCATTAGGTCTTTAGCGAGATGTGGTTCTCATGGATAGGCTGATGGAAGTTTATTTTTATTTTGTGTTGTATTCTTACTGTCAACTCAACAATCTGCAAATCATCCTCACATCAGGATTCTTGTTCAAGTTTTTGCAGTATCAAGCTTACATAAATTGTTGGTTTGTATGACACAATAATTTCCGACCCACACATGTCACAGATACCAATTATTACGGTGCATTCTGATTACTGGGTTTGTTGTTACTCAACATGCCGGGGAAAGCAACTTTGCAGAATTCATGCCAAAGACAATTGCATCCTTTAACTATTAATGATTTAGCATGTTATTGACCATATGCTTGCTTTCTGAGTTTGCAGTTCATGATCTCAGGCTATTTGTGTCTTGTTTGTGGCTAGCCACCCGCTAATGATTTTGTTACCCTCATCCAACTTACATTGCAAAGCTGCTTAATAGGAATAGATCGTAAATCTTACATAACAGAAACAAGCATAGCTCAATAATCATACATTATTCTTGATGCTAATTCAGGAAGAAGCTTTAGACAAGTTACACGAGCACACAGGGGAAGAACCGGCTGACGCGCTATTAGTCAGTGATACTAAAGAGAAGCAGATATCAGCACCGTTCACAGGCTCAGATTATACTGGTACTACTGATACATCTGAGGTTAAACTAGATAGCGCAGATAGTCATAACACTGCAGAAGGGATACAGGATACTTCACAGTCAGATAGTCGTAACGCTGCTGAGGTTGAACCAGACAGTACAGACTCAGTCGATCACAGCGCTGCTCAGATCAAGAAATCTGTGCTACTAGGAAGAGGGAGTATTTCTCTGGACTCGGCTAAGTCATTTGAGTGAGTATTACTGCTGTGCTTCTTTGTGTCCTTATACTTATAAATATAATTTAGCAAAATTCTGCGAACTGTCAAATTATACTTCCCAAAATACCATATTTAAACCATAGGCTTATACCATAGACTTAATTATAATTATTAAGTCTATGGCTTATACTCAGCTATATCAGTTTGTTGAGGTATTTTAACTGGAAAGCCTTACTGCAGCCAAATATACAGAAACCGTCAACTCTCTCCCAAGGCCAACAACTAAGGCCATGACTGGAGCTACTGCACATAAGTTTGTGCTGGGATAGCTGGTAGTAGCATTTCATTATCAACCACTTTCGCTCAAACTGGTAGTTTTGGTCAGTGATACCCTTTTCTTTTATGCATTTAAATTGAGGAAGTGTCAGATCTCTTCTATAGCTGTTATCTGAACTAATATTATGGGCTTTGTAATCGATAATCACTTCCTTCCTATAAATGTCAGGCTAGTTTTCAGTATTGATGTTTGTATCCTTGAGAGGGTATTACTCCTCTTAGTGGCATCTATCTAGCTCTCACTGAATATTCTGAAACTATAACGTTGAGTTTAATAATTCTGCCATGGTGTGACTTTTCAGATGGAGACCTAGAAAACTTTTCCCTTGCATTAAGAAATGTGTTGACAGCTGTGAACGATTAATGAAGTAATAGCTAAAAAGGGAAATCAAAGCTATTCTATAAAATTGTTGACTAGTGTTTGACCATTCTTAATAAAGCAAAATGAGTCAAGCTCTACATCCCGATAACCCTAACATGCTCAGTAACAGTCTTGCTTATTTGAGCGAGGTGTAGTAAAATGTCCATACTACATACTGTGTTATGTAACTTATACTTCTCAGCTATGTTTTTGAATGTTTGCTTCTATTTTGTAGATTGGTAGCGCCTCCTCCTAATACACCCATGGAGACCAGCCCACCACAGAAGCTGGATGTACCAGTGAGTTCTGAGGCTACAGAAAATCACACACCTCCAGCTCAGATAGAGACTGTGGTTACTCCCAGCAGCTCACCTAACCTCTCACAAGTAAGTCACATCTCACAAGTAAGTCATAGAGTTATATATAACCTTACCTCTCACAAGTAAGTAAAAAAGTTACATATAACCAGGAACTCCAGGATCTCCAGCATGAGCCTGTACTTCCAGGCTCTCCAGGATGCATGTGTGTTATGAGGATTGCAATGCTCTGCTGAATTTTAGCTACTTTGCCCTTTACATAGGAATAAGAAGGAAACCAACCTGAGCCGCAACGAAGTGTCTTGATTCTATTTGTGAGTCTTATGGTAAGCGCTACAGTAAATTAGGAGTTACTCCATCTCTGACATTAGTGGGACAACTCTTAATTATGATTGACGTTCATATTTATCATTAGTTCCTCCAGGGAGTTTGGGACCGAACTCCCTGGTTACTGATCTTGATGCAGTTTGTGAGTTTTCACCTCCTCACTGATGATAACTAGTGATTTAAGTGGGTTAAACCTTCATGTATCTGAGGACTATAGCTGTCAATCACCTGTGCTCTGGAGAGTAAGTCCTCATACCACATGATTAGAAAGCTGAGCATAGTTTCTGACCACATGTGACTCTTTGTTAGTTTTGACCTCATGTGACTCTTTGTTATATAGTTAGAGAAGAGTAGAGTGTCTGCAGAGTACAGACTAGAGACAGATACGCATGAGTTAGAGGATAGAGAACATCTCACACCACATACTCCTGTAGCTGATCAGGTCAATACCTCATATCCCAACAGTGAGGAGGAGGAGGAGGAGTCAACTCCCAATATACCAGGTGAGCACAACTTAGACGTTAGTCAGACATTATCCATGCTGTCTTCCCTGCTCACTGTCAGCCTCCAAATGTTTTATAAACATCTGGGGTGCTAAAACTGAGGGAGAATTTATTATTTCGGAGACCTAAGACCGGATAATTTTAGGGCATAGCACATAGTTATTGTGACAGATGAGTTGTTAGTCAGCAAGCAACTTTAAAATTGTCTCAATTTAACTTATTTTGAGAAGGCAGCAGCTTATAAGGGTTGTGTTTAGAGTACCAGATCATTACACCACTAGGTTATAGCTATCTGATACATTGGTACAATCAGGTCAGCGATATAAGATAAAACTTTGATATATTTTAATGCATCTGTTTGCAGTTTTGCATCCTACAAAATATGCTGGGTTTTGGCTTGGTTCTGGTAAAGGTAGGCGATGTGTTGTATATTTTTTATCCCTCCGTCATTTTACCGCTTTTTTGAAGCATTTTCGTAACCCTTAGTAGAAAACTTTTATCAAATTTTATCACAACAACAAAATTTTCCACACAGATCGAGGAGCACTCATAAGTTTGTTTGCTTGCTTTGAGCATTAGCTGGTGATTATTGGCCATGAAAGTGTGTCACAGCGACGAAGGAGTTGTATCCCCTTTTATGACACAAACTTTGCAACATGACATACATGATATACATCTCTTTAAATCTTTATCGACACTCTTGATACATGAGCAGCCCTCAGAAGTTGATATTTTTGCTAACCAGTTCTGTTGACACATGGAACCCCAAACCTCATTTGTACCATCTGTGTAGTAGGTTTATCATTTATAAATCCTTGTCATTGTACAGACAACTTGGCTTTTTTTGTCTAGAGCACACTGTAAGTTTTGTGTCATACCCCATTACCATGTGATTTATATCTTCTGACAGCTTGATTGTGATTTATTATCTATAGATGAAGATGATTTAGTTGTTGTGCCTGCTCCCAGTTATAAGGAGGGATCCTCTACCAGCAATGCAAAACTGGAGACTGAACAGCTTCCTGCAGAGACAAGAGAGCCTACAGTTACGTCTACCGGAGAAACTCAACTATCAGCTCTACAAAAGGTGCAAAGCCCCGCACAGGAGCAGAATAACATGACCGCTCAACAACCGGAAACGGTGACAGCACAAGGATCAGAGAGTGAAACCACACAAGAACCAAAGAATGAGGGCTCACAAGAATCGAATATGGAGACCTCCAACGTGTCTGAGACACAGATCACACAAGCAGATGAGCCTTCTCAGATGTCCACCTTCGCAGAGGAGCCTGTTAATCAGACCACACCAGGAGAAGGAGGAGATGCCCCCGCTAGTTCTATCCATGAAGAGAAACCAACAGGTGCCCCTACTAAGAAAACTAGTGTCGGTCAGACACTGAGGAACAACTGGCATATCATAGCAGGTGTCGGGATCTTAGTGGCTGCTTCTGCTATAGGTATGGCCCTTATGATTAAGAACAGGCATTAGATTAACTATTCCCCTAGTGTATCGTACACATCTATTGCATCTTGAACGAACTATACTATCAATAGATCAAGAATGAACAATATTTAGAAACAAGTAATTTTCAGATTCTCCTTAAATTGTATAGCAAGTTGTGAAATGCAGAGTTGCAAACTCCTAGTATCTTTACAGCATTTGTGTAATTAGTCTGCTAGGAACATACACGAGATAAATACATAAAACTTATTCATATGCCAAAGCCTGATAGATTGATTTAAAAAATCTCATCAATTTTATTACTATCATCACTTATTCCTTTCGTGTATGAATGTAACTCACATCCATAATGATGTATTTTTGTTTGAATTTATGAAATGAAATAAAAAGATATTGATTACTCATTTTATGCACAACTGAAAATGATTAAAAATAAGGTCCAGCAACATCATCATTGGACGCCTGATGTGAATAATTGGGATATGGGGTCGGCATTGATATGGGAATGTTAGCCTCGCGAGGCTTGTCCCCACCCATCCAAGTAATGATTTTTTTCATAAGCGGAGATCATAGCATTGATTTGGGATGGAGCCGTCGACCCAATAACGGACCAAGGTGGGTGAAGGGTCTACCTTTTATGAAGCCACCATATTTTCCATTTTGACACAAGCCTGAGAAAGGTCTTCCATGGGCAAACCCATATATTGGCACCAAGCTAAGACACTCAATTAGAACATTCCATCTGACTTGTCTCTGCTCTGTGTAATGTCCAGCCAACCACCATAACCCAAATAATCCTAGTGTGATGTGAGCAATGATCGGTTCCAGAGAAACATAGGGAGTTATTTCCTCTCTCCCAGCACTATAAATACGGTATGTTAGGAGCACTCAGCAGAATTAGGAAATTTACAATCAATTAAAGTTTTCCTTTTCTAATCTAACCTGTCAATCACAATAGATGATGTGGGGCAAAGTTTGTCTCTGGCTAAAGGACAAACGACTCTTTGTGGTCGATAGCCTCCAATAATTGAGCGCTGTCCAAATGTCAAGTTATGAGAACTGGTGACAGAAATACACCAGTGATTAATATCAGGACAGCAGCGAGATGATGACAGTGATAACGATGATGACAATAATATTGATTACAAGGGTCAGCAGTCTGAACATTAAAACTATTGGTGTAACTTGATGTAGATTTGACTATTGTTGTCAAAGTTCTTACTAGATTGATTATTTCCCATGATGTGACAGAGCTATTTGTTTTTCAATTCTTAGCATTCTAAATTGATGCCAGGAATAAATAGGCTCTCAATTTTCCTCTTTCTCGCTCATCAATAGCTGTTCCTGATTCGTCGCTATCTTCGCCTTATTATCGTTGTCGTTGTGTCATTTGTAATCATAATAGTCACTGTACTGAATCCAAACACGGAATGGCAATCGACCAATTTCGTTACACATCAACTCTGGAATAAAACAGCCTGACATCGAAGTACGTCTATTTTAAGTTACATCATACTATTTTGAACAAACTGTTTTCAGGGTAAACATTCTGACCTAGAAACATTGTTCTTTTTCTACTGGCTATTGTGGCAAGTGTAAAACCATTTTGTCCGAAATTGATACAATGGTTTTCGTTTCCGCTTTTGTTTTATTAATTAAAGATTTGATGAATTCAACACAGCGATTGTTGGGCAAGTGGACCGTATTTTCTTAGCCAGCACTGAACATAGATGTGAGTGTAATTTTAGCGCCAGATCAACTAACAGTAAAATCTCTGCAAGCTAAGAGATTATGGGTTGTATTACAACTGAGTAATACTTACAAATACTTAGCGTGATATTAGCTAGATCAAAGAAGAATATTACACCAGTGAGGAGCTCTTGGTTGACATTGTTATGTAATAATAACCTGAAAGTTAACACTACATATTGGTCAGCCTTATGAGATTAAGGCAGTGATGTGACATTACTGCTCTAGTGAGCTAGGATCTACACTTTCTCAAAGTTCTGCAAAGCCTCGGATGTAAAGTAACCTGGCCCTGCGCTACAATTACGCTGTTCTTGAGGTAAGTTTCTTACCAATTGTCCATCCATGAGCTTGAGTTAAGTTTTCTGATCAGTAATTCAAGAGTCAAAACTTCTAATAGAAACAAATAAGTTAATGAGCCTCATGGGTTGTTTCTTTCTAGGGCAACTTTGATAGATCATGATGGCGGCACTCCATCATCATCCGCAGGCTGTGGTCGGTAATGGAATGCTTCCATCATCAACGCCAGCAATGTATGTATGTGCACTAAAATTAGTACCATCGTCCAGTTTTAACCTCAATCTCACCAGCTCACAGCCATCAACCAGCTTAAAGATTAGAACAATAATGCAGGGATTATTGCATTCATTGCAAAGGGTGGCTATCATGTATGACAATCAATTAGGCGAAGATTAACAGTACTAAAGGGATAGAGAGTAAGATTGCGCATTTGTCCCTCATTCCATTTGGCTCTATGGGTGGCAGTATATTGGAGGCCACGGGGGAGGGGGTATGTTAGACTGTCATTTCTCTGCAAATTATGGAACATAGAATGTGACAGGAGATCGATATTCGTAATCACAAGCACTTGATGGTTCTGGGAAGTTTTAAAGAGGATGAAAATCTTGTAGTCTTATCATTTTAGTTTTCAGGGCTTTAAATAGTTTATGTTGACCTTTTGGCTCAATATTAATTTTAATTTTAACTGCGGCTCCATAATTAAAGTTTTTGGCAATGACAATTTGTAATTTGGTTGATTTGTTGCCAAAATTTACAGTGCAATCAAAACCAAAGTTATTATAAGATTACATTAGATTGATTTAGCATGAATCAACAGCTTTGGTTGGCAATGGGTCCGGCTGTCACACAGATCCTTTACTGGATCAATCATTAAAGCCAGGAAAACTGATTTAAATATGCATACCATTACACTATAGGTTGTATGGATTTAACATAAGTGTCTGCCAAATGCTATGCTATAAATGAAATTTGTAGTATCAGGAATGTCTGAAATGTTGATTTTTGCAGCTGATACTCATAGGATGTCATTACGAACTGTATATTTATCAGTTTTCACTACTGAGCTGAATGGATATATAACCATCGTTTCATACATTATATGTGTAATTGATTTCAGAAGTAGTCCAGTATTGTACATTGTGACCTGAAGGAGAGATCTATACTGTCACATCTTTATTTAGAGTACTGGATATTCTAATGCGCTGTTAACCTCAGGTGAGACAAATACTATATGTTTGTATATCCATTCGGCTTTATCTGTTATTGTGTACTCTGGCTCTATAATAACCATTTAAGTAGGTTGAGCCCCCCAAGCTCCCCTCCCCTCCCCGCACAACCCCCCCCCCCCTGCATGGTTTATCGACAAATTTACATTGCTGAATCCATGTTCTTGGCCCTGGCCTCTGTTCACAGCGGTTATAGGAATCAGCAGCCAAGTGTATGATGACAATAAGTTCTTTGCTATGCTGACATAAGCAGATTGTTACTGCTGCTTGTCGAGTGATATTGTTTTGATCAGTTTTTTGTGTTGCATAGTAGCAGTTTTCCAGGGAATTATTCAATGTGTGCAGACAACACAGGCACTCATAAATATATCAGATAAAAGTTAGGCCATTCATGATGAACTATGTTGAATTGTTTTGTCTGTAATCTACAAATCATCTATAGATCATATTGCATACTGCATCAAAATAATGAGTAAAAGTCCCTTTTTATAAGTGAGTGATTGTATGAGTAAAATTGACTAACAAAAACCAACTAACCAGTACTAGTATGTGACCCATGGGCTTATTCAGGTCAGTATCAGTATATTCTATCTCTACAGTCATACCTGTATCTGGTCCAGGTAAGCAGAAGAGATCATCTTCGGTTGTACCATCCGCCTTCAACCCACAAGTAGGAATATAACAGTACGATAATGGCAGATCCTCAATCTACACTGCCTCTAACGCATTCTAATGGAAACGGGCAAGGAAAAAGTCACAAGTAAGTTTTAAAACTAACAATCTTTTGAAGCTTGTGATTAGATGTTCATGTTTATTATCTTGATGTTTGCTTGATAGGGGTGGGAGGACTGTTTTAATAGGAATTTAGGCATTAAAGTCTTGATATCTTCTCAATAGTGTTACATTGCACCATGATAAGCACAGAAGTCAACCCATTAGAGACCGTTCATGTTGACTGTTCGATTAATGACATGATAGGATTTTATCGGTCAGCATTTGTTACTAGATTTATCTCAACCAGTATCTTTGTGTGTTTTGTTAATCCAAATACGAGTATCCTCTCTCTGTTCCGTTTGTCAGACATATTTGGGGGATATTTTAACTTCACATAAGAGCTGATGGAGTTATTGCCCCTCTCATCAAAAGAGCACAAATCCAAATGTTAATTGATGAGAAAATTCAAGCCAAGGAGTTAGGGACATAATCCCTGTTGACACCATGCATGATTTTTTTCTTGAAACCCTAAAATGGAATTATTTGCCTTCATCTTATGGAATTCTATTAGAGGTTGAAATATCTGATCACCAGTAGATGCCGATACTAATTTATATGCCTGTCTGTCAAACTAAGGGGCTATACACCGTTTTTCATCCTTCAATCTGCATTTTACGTGCTTAAAGAAAATAGCTCAAACATGAAAGTTTCCTGTCAAATCTGTCAGCTCATATCAGGAGTAATTGAACCACAGATATATATTATATATATTATTTATATTATATATAAATACGAGCACAAAATGATATCACAATAATAAAGGGAAAATGATTAGCCTGGCTAAGAAAATGATGATTCTTTAACACAAACAAGTGTAAAATATTGGCCAATCAAATCAGACGTAATATTCTTCTAAGATGCTATATATAATGGGGTTGACAGATGATAATAATAAAGGGAAAATGATTAGCCTGGCTAAGAAAATGATGATTCTTTAACACAAACAAGTGTAAAATATTGGCCAATCAAATCAGACGTAATATTCTTCTAAGATGCTATATATAATGGGGTTGACAGATGATAAGCAGAAGCAGTAGGCTTTATTCCCCTGAGTGATTTTGTGCTCGTGTTGATTTTAAATCTTAGGACACTGTGTAAATACTACAAGTAATATGGCCAGCTCTACGAGCAAAACTAGGTGAGTAAAATATTCAGATTAATTTGATAAACGCTTAATGCCATCGTTTTCGGTTGTGAAAGCTGTCAAAATTGTGTTTAAAATTTAACTAACTAATTTGCTAACTGTAATTATTTAGATCTAAGAGGACCCCTCCTTTAATCAAGCTGCTGTTAGTTAGGTTTATTACTGACTTTTATTTTAGAATTTTCCCTTTTTCACAAGTCATAGCAATTTGAAAGCTGATACTCTGATTGGTCAATGTTTAATTACTTGACAATAAAAAAATCTTGGGCCATTCAGTAAAATTATGATGGTTTTAAACAGTTGCATAAAACACTCAAAAAAATTAATCAATCACAGAGCAAGGCCCATAGTTCAAGGGGAGGGGGCGCGCAAAATGCCAATTAGCGTGGCCTGAAATACGATGTAATGATTGTTAAAATCCACCGCATTTTGGACTTTAATTTGATTACTATATACGTTACAACACTTTGGACCAACCATCTGGTGTAACCATCTGGTGTAACCTCGTGCCCTCTCGGATTTTTGCCTCCCCTATCATTTTTTCTAAACTAGGGCCCTGCAAAAGTGAGGAGGAAAGTGTGGAATAATTCACATGCCTTTGTTTTAATTTTGTCCACTGCTCTGGTATTAATTAAGGTAATGTCAAAGACCGATCCGAATATCAACATATCATATACCGTTGGAAAGCTGCCGAGCTACTGAAAATATATACCTGAACAAAAACTTGATTCAATGACGTTGTGTCATTTTAGGGAGGAAATGAGGCAGAAAACGCTGTTTTTGTCAAAGCATATGGGGGAGTCAAATTACATGCAAGAAATTTCAAACCAGGTGGAATGCATACTTAGAGATTGCATTCATCGTAAAATTTGATTTTCTTTGATATATGACTAGTCTAAACTGACTTTTTACGTCACGCCATACAATGCATTTTTTTTTGTGAAGCCGTGAAAATATGTGAAATTTCAATCATTAATTCAAAACAGATCATAGGCTCGAAACAAAATTAATTATGATTTTCCTTTAGAGTACACTTCAAATGCCATACCTATCAATTTTCAACAAATTAGCTTGCATATTGCGAAAACAGTAGACTCTCGAACACAGCTAATATTTTTTGCAACTTTTGCATAACGTCAAATGTGCTGTCCAAATGACCATTATTGTGGCTAAACAAAGTTTTTTTGAAAGTTCTCACATACGAAGCCGCTTTCATTAGCCATGTTGCACACAGGAAATGCCACAAGATTTTTTCCCTCCATCTTCGTTTTTCTTGAATTTAACGCAAAAGAATGCCAAAAACAGCTACTTTTTGGGACTTTTGAGGTGTTTTTGGCCTTTCTTTGCGTTAAATTCAAGAAAAACGAAGATGCAGTGAAAAAATCTGTTGGCATTTCCTGCGTGCACCATGGGTAATAAAAGCGGCTTCGTATGTGAGAACTTTCAAAAAAACTTTCTTTGGCCACAATAATGGTCATTTGGACAGCACATTTGACGCTATGCAAAAAATGCGAAAAATATCAGGTGTATTCGAGAGTCCACTGTTTTCGCAATATGCAAGCTAATTTGTTTAAAGTCAATATGTATGACATTTGAAGTGTACTCTGAGGGAAGGTCGTGATTAATTTTGTTTCGAGCCTATGATCTGTTCTGAATTAATGATTGAAATTTCACATATTTTCACGGCTTCACCAAAAAAAATGCGTTGTATGGCATGACGTAAAAAGTCAGTTTAGACTAGTCGCATATCAAAGAAAATCAAATTTTACTATGAACTCAATCTCTAAGTATACATTCCACCTGTTTTGAAATTTCTTGCAATAAATTTGACTCCTCCATCTGCTTTGACAAAAACAGCGTTTTCTGCCTCATTTCCTCCCTTTAATGACACAACGTCATCGAATCAAGTTTTTGTTCAGGTATTCATTTTCAGTAGAACGGCAGCTTTCCAACGGTATATGATATGTTGATATTCGGATCGGTCTTTGACATTACCTTAATATGAGATTGTTGTAACAGCGTGATAAGATATTCAAAACAATCCTGAATGAAAATTGTAACTTCGTGCGACAAAACTCAACATAGTAGCTCCTGCAGGGACTATGGAATAATTCGTTTTTTTTGCACTTGATATCAACACAGAGTAAGGATATACAGTTTATACTCGGGTAACTGATCATGCTAATGGGGTAATTGTATCTTTTTAGCCACTATTACATGCATTCATTGACGAATTTTTTGTAGTGGCTTTGAATCAATCTGATTTTTCACACTAGATAATATAGTTTATACTTTGGCAACAGATCATGCTAACTGTATAGTTGTATATTTTTTAATCTGATTTTTTCACACTTGATATTATTGTATATAGTTGGGTCACAGATTATGCGATTAGTTGTACTTTTTTAGCCACTATTACCTGTACTGTATTCATTGACATTATTACACAGATATTTGTATTTTCAGCGATTAGTGCTGACAGGTGTCGGTGTCAGTTTTGTTTATCTGATGACTTTTTCATTTTTGTAATAATCACAGCAAACAGGGTAAACATTTTAGAAAAAAATGCGTTTAGTATAGCTGACACCTTGAAGTCATCATTAGCTAATAGTTCTGCAAGGAAAATACTCTTCTGCTATATTGAGACTTGAAATGCAGTGAGAGTAAAGTTGTATGTTTAAGTCTGTGTTTCTATCGTTAACAGGTTGGATATGGAGGATGTGCAGACAAAGCGCCCACCCTCTAAGATACCTATGATAGCCTTAGTGGTGGTGATTCTGATAGCCATAGCTCTAGCCATCGCTCTCGGGGTGGTGGTCAGTCAGAATAATGCTGCAAATCAAGCTGTAGTCGACAACTCTAACACTGATGGTCAATCTCAGGGAACGGACAGCCCAACTACCTCTGCAAGTAAGTGTGAGAGCAACATACTTACCATTCTAGTCGATCAATACAGAGGCCTACACACTATCGGATACTTGGAAACAGGAAAAATATTGATGTACGCAATTTTGCTAGATTTGCTCATTTTCAAATAGAATGTAAAGATGCTTATTTATTTTCGAATGTCATTTAAATTTTCAAGGTATTTGCACCACTTGCAATGGATACATTTTAGAGTTGTCACATAGATCATAATTTGTGTAATGCATCATGTAGGCTCCTGTAGACTGAGTGTATAGGTAGTTGGTTGCTTGAAGCCTCGTTTCACATGTCACCAACAAACATTGAACTCGTGCGCCGATTTGTGACAAGGCTAACAGTAGCTTTCGGGAAGACCTGAAAACAAGAACATGAATACTAAGACAAAGTTCATCGCTCAGTATAAATGTCATGAACTTTTCATTTTTCACTCATGTGGAGTTTTAATAGTCTTCTTCAGGTTTAATTCATCTTGAGGCTGCGTATTGATTGGTGAATCATGTCAACTTATAAAATCATGTCGGCACTGATTTAAAAGTATAGTTTTATTTGTACAGAAAAATTCTAAAATCGGCTACTTCCTTTTGCATGGGGAAATAAAGTATTAAATTGGACCATCTGGGCTTGTTGTGAGATAACCGGTTGAGAAAATGCAACTCCTATTGTAGACGGAATCACATATCCATTGGACCGCCTGCAATTTACAATATTTTACGCAGCAGCGCATGAGGTTGCAGTCAAATTATCTTTTGTTGTTAGATCAAAGTAGGGTTAATAAGGCTTACAGAGCCTTTGAAAACAGATACTGGTATTCATATTCATAATTAAATTTGATCTGTCCCCATCTCAGTTAGGTCACAAAATAAGGACATTTCGTTGGTAAGATATTTTGTTTTTTACTTGGTATTGGATTAGGCAATCTCTGATATTCCAACATAGCCTGTAAAACCAGGCGAATTCTGTTATCGTGTTGGGGCTTCTCATATCCCTCTCTAACTGATCCTTGGTATCACAGGCTGACCGTTCCCTTTGTAATATAATCAGATCTCTACAGATAACACAGTTAGATTGTCCGATTAGATAGGTCCTGTTTGTACTGGGATGAACTCAACTTATTTGCTCATCAGCTTTGCATGCATATAAAACAATAACACGAGAGTTTTGTCCTGTCCCTGCTTGCCACTGAACTTGATCTATTGTGCTTCTGTTGGTTGACAAGTGATCTTGTTACAACGTAAGCCGGGTTCAGAATACCTGTTGGGAAATAAGATGCTAATCCTGTTAGGTGCTTTTAAATTGAGCAGGGTTCTGAATAGAACAGGTTAATGTCCTATCAAGGAGTTGGTCCTATGCAGAAGGAACTTGTCATTTCTTTTAAATATGTTTCATGTCCTAACAATCAAAAATTTGATCAGACAACTCCTAATAATGTTTTATAAAGGTCACCTCTCAACAGGAGTGACCCTCCCTTTGGCAAGGGGCAACAAATGTGATAAGCTGCGGTGTTGAGGTTTCATCGACAAGTGCTATGATTAATATTAATATCAATTTTCAACAGACAAATCCAGAAATCATGCGAACCCTCAAATGAAAATCAATCTGGGTCAGCAATTTGAGAAGAAATTTGTTTACTTAAAAGTTCAAAAAGTGAGCGTGCTGAACAAATTGAATGCAATGATTAAGTTAGAAATGCCTTCGCTCATTCTTTTTAAAGACCCATCGGTATTTCAAGCATTGGGCGTATAACAATCAACAGAAATGATATACAGGATAGAATATATCAAAGTATATTATTTTCTTTATAGAGCCGTCCGATCCAGAAGGTGAAATCTGTATGACACCTGGATGTGTTCAAGCCTGTGAGTATATATCTTCTATATAGCCTTCTCGTCTTAGGGAAGGGGCGTCCCTGTAATATTAGTGAGGGGGTGACCCTCTAATATAAGTGAGGGGTGTCCCTCTAATATAAGTGAGGGGTGTCCCTCTAATATAAGTGAGGGGTGTCCCTCTAATATTAGTGAGGGGTGTCCCTCTAATATAAGTGAGGGGTGTCCCTCTAATATTAGTGAGGGGTGTCCCTCTAATATTAGTGAGGGATCGTCCCTCTAATATTAGTGAGGGGTGTCCCTCTAATATAAGTGAGGGGGCGTCCCTCTAATATTAGTGAGGGATCGTCCCTCTAATATAAGTGAGGGGCGCCCCTCTAACATTAGTGAGGGGTGACCCTCTAATATCAGTGAGGGGTGTCCCTCTAACATTAGTGAGGGGTGACCCTCTAATATCAGTGAGGGGGTGACCCTCTAACATTAGTGAGGGGTGACCCTCTAACATTAGTGAGGGGTGACCCTCTAACATTAGTGAGGGGTGACCCTCTAACATTAGTGAGGGGTGACCCTCTAACATTAGTGAGGGGTGACCCTCTAACATTAGTGAGGGGTGGCCCTCTAATATCAGTGAGGGGCGCCCCTCTAATATCAGTGACTTCTGAAAATAAAATAGGGAGGGGAGGGATGTTGGCTTGCACTTCCTTCCCTGAAGCAAAAATCAACGCATCAGGCACTGCCCTAGTAAGTATGTGGTTTATGATACTACTGAGTACAGCTCTTTTGCAAGCTAAATCAAAATAACGACAGTTTTTGCCGCTATGACGGAGTATGGGGTCAGGTAAGCTTATGGTGTATAGTAAAAGATGATGAAAAGAGAAAATTAATCTCTATACCCCAATTATTATATTGGGTAGGTCCACCACATTTTTAAGCCCTCTTTGCTGGCTTTAAAAATTAGATAATGAAACATCAGCCAGGGAACAAAGCGCTAACTTTCAGGATGCAGAGCAGCTGCAAAGCGTTATTCATTGTTACGAAAGGCTTAGTAGGCTTAGGAGTGTTAGGAAAAAATAACAGATGTTAGTCCAAAAAAAGGTATAGAGATTATTATTATCTTCATTATTGTGATGTAACAACTTTTACATTTTTCTTATACCATAATTTACAGATAAAAGCTGCAATTAAAATTAGAGACCTATCAAATTTTGAAAATAGTAAGATTAACCTCATGCCATCCTATGCAGGCTTATGCCTGGGGCTTGAAGTTCCACATATTGGCCTGTAATATAAGCCCGTGTTAATATTATCTATCCTTTCCACCCAAAGTAAGCCATTAGAAGGCCACAGAATCCATTACAGAAAATAGGTTCAGGATCAAATTCAGAGGTGGACAAGTATTTCAGTGTGACCAGTGAGCTTCTTCCCTTGTCATTATCAATTAATAATTCTGATAGCCCTAACATGTGGTTGAATAAGAAAGATAACTCCAACTTCTAACATAGGAAATTCAGGCATTCTGAATTAAAAACATGTTATATTATTTAATAATAACAGAATATAATTTATTATATAATAATAACACTATATAATATTTTAAAAAACTTATAACACTATATAATATATTACAACAGATTGTAATGACTGGTTGGCTTTTTTATTAGCGGCAGCACTAATGAACGCTATGGACACATCTGTCGACCCGTGTGACGACTTCTTTATGTACTCATGTGGTGGATGGCTGAAGAAGAATCTCGTCCCTGAGGATAAATCCAGCTACTCAACATTTACTAAGCTGAGAGATGAACTACTCGCCAATCTCAAAGGTAAACACACATTCAGTGATTATGAGTGTTTAGCTGGAATTCTAAAATCAGCAGAAATCTGATCATAATTCAACGAAGTATTTGCTCATCTAACTGTTATTTGGTTCAAAGAAACTCAAGCGGATCTCCCCTCACAGCAACAATCTCCACACAGCTGTCAATATGTGACGGGAGGTTTCCTTTTATATTATCATAAAAGATAAGAAATGTCCAAGCTAATTATCTACATATAAGATAATACATGATATACATGATATATATGTTTGTGATTAGCTCTTCAGTAAGTTGACGCTAACCGGTATCCCAGAATGCACCTTTCTGGAATTTCCCATTGGGCTCAATTCAATGGGACTGACATGATCGGCCTTAGAGCACCAGGTCAAAGATGATTTGTGAGAATTTATTTCACAGGAATATAAGCAGGATCTGTTTCCATATAGTAATAATATTTAAGGATATTTTAACTCTAATTTGTGGCTTGGGTACTCCAAATTATCCCACTTGTGAGGAATGAAAACTGATGCCTCAAATCTGTGTCAGCCTCATGATAACATTAAAAGACCCCAAAACTGTCGATCCCACCTCTTAGTGCCCCCCCCCCCCGCTTTGATCGCATTGAAATTAGTTTACCATCACAATTCACATTAACATATCACACAACAACATGCATGTCAGTGGCTGGTCGTTCCTCACATGCAATAGCAATATTTTTTATTATCAATTCCATCGATCACATCCCTCACAGATCATTATTGTGGCCTTATAGATGGATCAAAGATCAATAATGTAGTTATTGGTGGTGATACGAAATTATTTATGCATTTAAAATGATAATAATGACGATGGACAATGATATCCAGTTTGTTTCAGAGTTTCCAAAAATCTTCTGCATTGACTTTGATGTTAGAAGTAAAACGTAATCTATGACATTCACTGAGGCCTATAGATAATGTAGGACACTGATCACTTGGTTACACCAAACCAAACTATCATAATTAGCCCTTCTATTCCTCGTCAGCAGCTTGCGTCATCATGACACAGTGTTCATATGTTGTGTCTAATAACAGGTTCAACGACCAAGCGAAAAAGGACCACATCAGGCTCTCCATTTCACTCACTTCTCTCTATGTGTGGTCAATTTATAACTTAGCTCTAAATAAGCAGTAGATTATTGAGGAGTAAGTTTTGGCCTTTGAAACTCTAGCCTCCTGTCCTGTCTGTGTATCTGCTCCTTGCATTTGTTATGTTTTACCTAATGAGCAATGGAGCAATGGAATGACCACCTCCCCATGTTTTGTCTTACAGAACAAAACAAAAAAATAAATGGCGCACTTGTGTCAACTTTTTATTTTCAAACAATTTGAATTAAATCTTTACAGCTCTGATGGAGGATAAGAGTGCGACGTCCGAACCAAGAGCTGTCACTGAGGCTAAGAATATGTATCAGGCCTGTATGAATGTCGGTGAGTTACCAGCCTCAGATCATAGATCAGCTAGGGGGTCTTATGGTCATAACACACTAAGCTGTTGTAACCTCTAGAAGTTTGCACAATGTCACCATCGTTAACATATATGCTGACAGCAGCCTCAGCTGATCCTCAGAGGTTTGATCAGCGATTTGCATGACATCACATTACTAATATATAATCCTCAGAGGATTAATGTGTATATAAACAATGATCGAGGATCTGCCGTGGTGGCAGCCTCTGTCAGTGTGTTTAGACCATTACGAATGATCTGAGGAGTTGCTGTTTAGCATTGGGAAAATGACTCGATGGCTAAACACTCTGATATTAATCAAGCCCTTATCTGTTGTTTTGTTTCCTAAATCTTAAATTCATCCATATTATAAAACTGGTGTTTTCAAGGCCATATAATCTTGAATATAAATAACAAACAATCACATAGATAAACACAGGATTAAAAATGATGATTGTCTTGGCAAACAAATGAGTAATTAGCAGATCAGTTGGGTGCAAAAATTAAAATAAGAACATCAACAATAACCGATTATTTCAGGGTTCAGTAGGGCAGGACTGAATCATATAAGTGGAATGTGGGTCAGATATGAGTCCCACCCCTCACAGGGCAGTGATTGAACTGCTACCTCCCTCTGAGAGAGATTTACGGCTTGAGAAATATTTGGCCGGAGCTTAGCAAGCTCTTCAACCACTTTGATATCACTGTGTCAATAAAATTTAGGGCCTTGAGTAGCCTGAGTACCCTAATAAACATCATTGAAAAACATCCTGAGAGCCTTGCGCTACCTGAGGAGGGCCATTACTGTATTATTATCTTACGATGCTCTTATATCATACATCCCGGTGACCTTCGACTCCTGCTGATTAGCATCTTTAACCTGATGTCAATCTCCTCCGTACCAGCAACTGATTTTTTGGGCGTTTTCAAAGTCCCTGTTTTGAAAATCCTGTTGCTAAACCGCCATCTAATCAGGACAAAATCTGGGTCTAAAGTATTTGTAACGCATCCATGCTATCACCAAGCATAGCCACAGCCTAATACCTGTCCGGCTCTCAATAACAAGCTGATCCTATGGGCAATGTGATAGAGATAAAGTTTCCTAGGAGTAGCAGGTGGCTCCGTTGGTTAGAGTGCGGTACTTTAGCATGCAAGTGTTGAAGGTCGTGGGTTAGAATCCCTCTGCAGTCTATCGACTACTGGGATTTGGTTCGGCCCCAGGTTTGCTCCGACCTGCCTGCAAACTGAGAGTGACCTGGCGCTGGCGTAGAAATTGCAGCATTGCCCTTAAGGCAACAAATATTTCACCATGCATGCTTTGGGATGTGGCCTGTGATATGACCATCTGATTTTTTTAATTTTTGAATCAACCAAACTACATCAACACAAAATAAAATAAAAATCAAGCCATTAATATATTGTAGCACACACATATATATTATATGTATATATCGAGCCCCTTGCCCATTCAGTTATCAATTTGTTTCAGATTTGATTGACCAGAGAGGTGTAGAGCCATTACTGGACTTATATGATCACTTAGGCGGCTGGCCGATGGTTAACTCCACATGGGATCCCAACTCATTCGACCTCATGTATACTCTGAGTGAGCTAAGGTTACTAAATAACAGATACCTGGTGGATATCTGGGTGTCAGCTGATGATCGAAACAGCACCGTCAATATCGTGCAGGCAAGTTCTAATATTGAACGGAGTTTTCTCCCCTTGATAAGTACTTATATTTATCACATACATACTTTCTGAGTTTCTTTGTCCCCCTTGATAATTACTCACAGATATCACATACTGTCCGAGACAAGTCTATTTAGCTCTGAAATGTTTTTTGAGGTTTTTAAAAGTGGTTCTCAATGTAAATGGTGTGCAGTGATATAATTAATAAACTACAAGACGTTATTGCCAGTTGAAAGTGCCATGTACTCTCTTTCTTAAAACAATAAATTATCAATAAAAAATAGATGGGTCTCTGATCCATAGGGGTTGATCACAGGGTGCACTTCTTGTCTGGGAAACAGCTAGAATTTGTTTGATTATTATGACTATTCAATCACTTGTCATGTGAGGTAAGAAATTGGGAGTTACCTTCCACTCTTACATGATTCCCAACAGCTTATGAAATATTATTAGACTTTGGATATCAGCAATCGGATTTCTCCATACAGCAACAAGAAAGCCAACAATATAATGGCAAAAGTATAGCCAACAGTTAAATCGCAAGCGTAAGGTTGGATGCCCATGTAGTGTTCTAAATAGTCTGATTTTTACAACGTTTTACTTTATATCTAGCTCCTTCTCTGACCTTGGTCCATATATTTTGCAAGTATGGTTTCCCATCAGCAATTTATGATGTTTAGTTCTTCCAAAGATGATAAAAACAGGTCAAACACAAATTTATACGCGTAATGTTCACTTTTGAGCTGAAACATATTATCATACTTGATCCAGTTAAGTTTAGAGTTTAGAGCTTATTTTATTTACCATACCAGTATCGATCACACAAAACATGCAGATAGAATTGGATGGTCTATTAAACAAAACAGGTTATGCTCTCTACTGAATAAAGATATTTCTGTTGTTAGAAAATCTCATCAAAATTTGAAAAAAAAAGTCTTGTAATGTATCCTCTTGTAATGTAATGATATTTATTTCCAGTTGGACCAGTTTGGACTTGGTATGGGTAACAGAGATTATTTCCTGGAGACTCAGTATGCTGAGAGAATGGCAGCTTACAAAACATTCATCACTGATACGGCTCTGTACCTGAATGGCACAGCCGCTACTGTCGAGCAGGATGTCAACGATCTCATAGAGTTTGAGATTTATTTAGCCAATGTGAGTGTTAGCTTAAGGTCTCAAGTTGTACCTTAGAATAAAAAAGGGGGGCAACAATTCCGCCAATGCTCTTATGCTACGTCTAACCTAGCTTTGTCACGCGGCTACTTTTTTGTTACCCTCAAAAACAAAGAAGAAGCAGCGTGATATATTGTAAAATTTTATTGGAATACTCAATACTGCCATTATAATTAAATTGATTATGATGATGGTATTCTAACTAACTTGGTGCAGCATGACTGACAGTATATTATGTACTGTGTGCTTATGTATTATGTATTATGTACTATGTATTTGTGTATTAGGTGTTATGTATTATGTACTATGTACTATGTACTATGTATTTGTATCATGTACTTATGTAATATGTACTTGTGTATTATGTACTTGTGTATTATGTACTTGTGTATTAGGTGTTATGTATTATGTAAGTTGTAATTTGTACTTACGTATTGTGTATTATGTACTTATGTATTGTGTACTTTAGTTCTTATGTTTTATTTATTTGTAGATCACAGTACCTAAAGAGGAGAGAAGAGATGCTGTAGCTCTCTATCGTAGATATAAAGTATCTGAGCTTTATACAAACATATCTAGTGGGGTAAGTCTGAGAACAACACATTTACACAAACATATCTAGTGGGGTAAGTCTGAGAACAACACATTTATTACGATTGGGATTATTAGCGAAAAATGTTTAGGCTACTATTTCAATAGTTTCAGAACTTCTCTGATCTGACACAAAATTGATGTGTGTAAACATGGCACAATTGAAAGAATGAATGTTAAATGTTATCTCACAATGTCGTTCTGTTTTGTAACCTCCCCTCAACTCAACATTTCGCTCATGAAGCATTGAGAATTTGCAATCTCTCTCTACCATCCTCAGCGCTTTATAACGTTGTCATTTATGTTTTATATTCTACAGTTTGATTGGCTGGTGTACTTGAATAAGATATTTGACTCAGTAGATTATGAGTTTACTAACGACACTGAAGTCGTAGTCTACTCACCAGTCTTCCTCAAAAAGGTCAGTACCTCTAAGTATTCTCTCTTATAATTTTTCCCTCTACAAACAGAACTCTATCATTCCATCAATTTTTATCAGAGACATTGAATATGAAGTCTATGTTCCACCACAATTAATTATTTAAGAACTTCATGAAGAATTTCATGCCACAGGTAACAGACACATGTAACCTAAATATAATTTTACGTCACGTCATCAATCTTAAATGAGTTCTGTTCCCTTTTCTATCGCAATATTTTGAACAGCATTTAAGGATACAGAACACTCATGCCAACAAATTGCGAGCTATATTGAAGTTATGGTCAGCCAACGACTCCTAGCCAATGCGTTGGCTCTTATTGGTGGATGGGGAGAAGTCTACCAACCACTAACCAATCAGAGCCAACATATTGGCTAAACCACACCTACAGCTGTAGAGTATATTTCAATGTCAGTGATGTTGTTTTAGATACATCCATGTACACTTCACCCTTCTGATTTCCTTCAACATATTAATAATGTACATTTTACAGATGGTAGAGAAGTTACAGACAACTCCAAACAGAGTGGTGGCTAATTATCTCCTCTGGAGAATCACAGCATACAGAATATCTAACCTTCCTCAGTCAATGCAAGATATCGAGTCCAAGTTTAAAGAGGTAGAGAAACACACTGGTTTGTGATCTGTAAGGTCCAAGTTTAATTCCCAGCACCGGCAGTCATTCCTGATTTGGTTCTGGTGCGCCATTGATCCTGCCACGTCCTTGTAAAACGGGAGTAAAAACACTGTTGGTCCATTGGGTGTTTGCACACCCCACATACAGTAAAAATATCTGCATCATCGATAAAAATAGTAAACAGAATTCCGGCGGGCAAGGGTATAGGGATGTATGTACCTATGAAGACTGCTATTTAGATCAGGGAGTTTTGGGAATTTGTCCTAACTCCCTGATCTGATACACTATACCTACTGACAAGCCGCAGCTTTTTGCACGCGACTTACCAGTACAAACTTGATCCGGAAATACATTGACGCTCTCCTACAGTTATATATAAACTGTTAAGTTACTGCCTTCGACTAGAGCTGGTTTTTGACCATGTTTGATAAATATGGTCTGCAGTAGCAAAATATTTTGTTTTAAGAATGATTTAATATTGGTTACCACACTAGACACTACTACCCAGGAATAACCGTTAGTATCCTGCCTTGTGTAAGGATTTGTATGGATATATCTCACAAATTTATCAGAGACCCTAGCCAATATGTTGGCTCTGATGGTGCCAATCACAAATCATCAATCAGAGCCAATACATTGGCTACAGAGACCTTGAAAACAATTATCTTAGCAGGCTAACCCAGAAGCACTGATATGTGAATACTTGTCTTTTCCTCTATATCAGGTGTTTTACGGAATCTCTGCGGAGCCTCCAAGATGGCAGAAGTGTATTAGTTATGTGAACTCATTCATCGGTTTTGCTGTCGGACGACTTTTCGTTAATGAATACTTCAACGAGGCATCTAAAGCTTCAGTGAGTCATTAGAGTCATTATCTTGACATATTAGAACTTTTAATTTTAATGTCTGGCCCAATTTAATGTTTTTTATCCAGATAAAAATAGAAAATGTTCCCCAACTCTTAAACTGAGCTGCATCTTGACCTTATGTAAATATATATAACAAAAGAGTCAAGACCTTTATCACCTCCTGATGAACTTCCCCTCTAAACGGCCAACCAAATGAAGCGATGATTGATTTCTCTAAACTTAATCTTATTCCACTCCATTTCAATATCAGTATCATAAGATTACGTACAGTCAGACTCAGTTTCCATTTATTATATGTTCTCTCATTATCTCCCCTCGTTTTATCATCTCACCAGGCACTAGAGATGATCGCCGGAGTGAGGAGCTCATTCGATGGATTACTGGAGACAGTAGAATGGATGGATGACGAAACGAGAGCTGTAGCTAAACAGAAGGTGTGAAGTGATAAACACTTATTAGGGATGGGGAAGTGACTTCCCCTGGCTAGGGCTGCCAAGTGATTGATGCCACATGATTCAAGGAATAGAATCCTTGGGGAGCACGATTTTTCCAGCACACAGGATATGCACATACAGCTCATACATAAGTTGGAACACAAAACTAGTACTATATGAACTGCAAACTTTAACATAGATGATATTCTGTTGAGCCGCATATCTCAGTCTGTCACCGACTCCATGCTCAACTCTTACCTTCTGGTTTTGACCTTGAATGTAGTGTTTGACATATTATTATTATTTATATACATATATATATATGTGTTATTATATAATATTATACAAAGTATTTGGATATTTACAGTCAGCAGCCATATCAGAGAAGATCGGATACCCAGACTGGATTAATAATGACACGAGACTTAACGAGGAGTATAAAGGGGTAAGATATTATACTCTGAACTAAATCACACATCATCTGATCTAACTCATATTATATCAAGGTTGATCCATTTAGCCATAATTTGGAGTTGCTCCCCTTGAGCCTTAGGCCACAGTGGCTTCCTGGTAGAATGGGAGTGACCCAAAGTGCAAGCAAACTAGATTGAAAACTTTTACTTATTCTATTATTTTCAAATTGTGATATTAAAATTTAAGGTGTGCATCAGTCTCCTTGCGAATCTGGTTGACCTGTATTGTATTCAATATAAGGAAGATTAAGTCTTACCGAAGTACAGGGGGTAACATAGATTCTTTAGAGGCACTGGCTTTGCGACAACTAGATTTCAATGGATTCTTTGTTTCCACCATACCTTTATTATACGACAGTATATCCGTGGTTGACTTGCAATATCGAGGATACAATAAACATGACTGTAGAGGGAGGGGGGAAGATGGCTAGGACGCTATATTGATGGTAGTCTATATCACTCTGCTCATGTGCAAATTGTTAGGCAATAGGCATATGTTCGTATCTGCAGCATAGCACCTGAGATAATTCACATAGACTGAGTACCTAAATTGAGAACACTGTAGAAACCCACAAATTGGAGTTATTTGGGCTTCAATGGGACTCAGGTTTGGTATCTAATAACCTTGATCTCTGGGACTCTCCTTTCTTGATGGAAAGTAGCGCCGAAATTGCTGTGCTGCAGAGATAGACTGTGTAACAAGGCTGTCCTACAGACAGAATTGTAGGATGTAGGGTACTTTCGTCACTCATGATGACTACTTAATATCCTGTTATAGCTGGCAATGAATCCTGATCAGTATCTAGAGAATCATCTCAATGTATTGAGGTGGACAGTTAGAAAAATGGTGGCTAAAATTGAAAAGCCGACTGACAAGGAAAGGTACAACCAAATTTATCTACCCTTAGGAACCGTTTGATCACAAGCATCCGTTTTTACCCTGCTTATCTCCCTGCCTTGTTTTCGAGTGTTAGATGAGAGATTTTGGACTTGACTTGTGATATAAACTCAGTTAAGCCATTACCAGTTTACCTCGCACGAGTCCATTTTATGAAAATGAACCAACTACTTTTGATCTACCCTCTCCGATTTATTTGGACCTTTCTATCTGCATTCTTTCCAATATATTTTCTTTGCCCCCCTCATCAGCCTGTAGAATATCATAACCATCTTTTGCTGCAATACTCATATTATATTTAATGTATCAAAATGCCCCCTTTACCCGACTAACAGCAAGCTGCTGATAAATTGGTAGTCATCTGATTTTTATCATTGAGTAAATAACTCTCAATGACTGTCAAATCTAGAGTTTTGGTCTCACAAAATTCTATAATATCTCTACAGCATTTATTCAGTTAGTTGATGTTACCTAAAATTGTAATAGCTTGTAAATTTAAAACCCAAGCTAAAATCTAACGAAAATAACCCCAATACCTGATGACCTGACCACCCTGTAAGATATGATTTGAGTTATGTAAATCTATCAAAGTTTTATGAGAGTAGACAGCTTCTCAAGCTAAATATTTTAGAATAAAGTACTAAAGAAGTAGTAGTTATATCATAACGCAGCTCTACTTCATGGATAAATATGATTTTGCAGATTGAATCTGATCCTGGCACCCAGTTTGAGAATTCATTAAATGTTGACCGTTTGGATGTGTACTATAACTTAAAACAAGTGGGCAGTCTGATTGATCGAGAAAGGTAGGCGGCTGGTTTATAATGATGCTGCTTGATTAGACTATGTATGGGATTGTGGTGCCTGAGAGGTGTAGTTCGGTTATTTGCAGTTTAGTTTTAGTTTCCGTGAATGAATAGTGCTGCTTAGATCAGCTTTAGTTATTGAGTGGTCTAATTTTTTGGCCATTATTGCGTATCGTAGTAGTGCTTAAATTATCGTTGGCTAAAAGTAGATTTGTGTAAATCCTTCAAATGAAATTTGTTATTCTGGTAGATGAGAATATGATTTGTGTAAAAATTTTGTGCCAAGTTCTCAAAGTTCATTCACATCACCATAAACAACATATACTTATTTGTAAACAGATTTGTAAAATAAAAACCAAGCCTAACCGTTGTTTCTGAAATGCTGACAACTCTTAGCAGCGGGCTTATAAAATAGAGAAATTTGCTTCCTGCCAATGCCTCACACTTCTAGGGTGATATCTGTGATGATAGGATAACTAAAAAGCGTCATTGTAGATTGAAGCCGATCCGGACACATACTTTGAGAATGAACTAAATAACCTAGGTGTTAGCATGTGTACCTATGTCCTAAAACGGATTGGCAATCCAGTTGAGACAGTTGTTATTGGGTTGCTGGTATTTGACCCTGTGGTTGCCGTAAAAAACAGGGATGGGGCGGTGCTGCTTGGTTTAGCCTCAGCTTCTTAGTCTATCTTTGGTCTACTCATAAACATATTTATTTTTCATGAGTATCCTAGGTTCTAAGTACTTCGTCTCCCAATGTGCTAATTTTCATTGTTGAGTAAACCCCATAACAAAAATTATTATTAAGACTATGGTACACCCTAGGTCAATTTGCATTCAAATGGAATTCATACATTATCTCCTGCCATAGAATTTTGCTCAGTTTCAAGTTTTTTTTTCACCTCCCCGGTGATATGTTAAGGACATCAAGGGAAAAGATAATCATTAGCTAGGTCCTGGCTTTCTAAGATATATCACTGTCTAGGCTCTACTTCATTTGCAACTCATCATGGACACATACGGACCCAGGGAACATGGACACATATGAGTGCATATGTGTCCAGAGAACATGGACTCATCATGGACACATACGAGTGCCCTTATGATTTTTGGACGTTGCTTAGATTTATCCCCCCCCCGCTTTATTTCATCAGTTTCATATTATCATTTTTCATTGAACCTGGTATTACGGGGCTTCATATTATGTAGCTTAGTATTATGGATATTGCAGGTTTTGACTGAAGATAATAAGCATTTTGAGAATTATAATGTTAATTTGGAGTGGACTGTGAAAAAGGCAAACAAGCGGATTCATGAGCCTGTTGATAGGGAAAGGTATAACGCAGCGGCTAAAATAAAACCACAGCTTAACAGCTAAACCTTACTGTGTGATTAATTAGCGCTCTCCACTCCTCTCCTCAAACACACACCTGCTTTGGTGATTGGGCTGTTTTAAGATTAATGTCAATATAGCCTGAATGGTGATCTGATTTGCTATATAAGGCTCTAGTAATGATTATGGTAATAATATGTCCTAAAATGAAGGGGCATTGATAAGGTCACTAAGCTGTGTTTCCTACCCAATCACACCACAGTCTGACCTTGGGAGCAGTGATGCTCTCAGTCTATGATTTTGCCTCTATTACCAATAGCTTCTTTATGCACCCTTGCTTTATGCTGCTTGCTACTTCCCATCCAGATTATCGGAAAGATTGATGGAGATAAATATTTTGAGAATTACCTTGTCGGAATCCGCCATTCAGCAATACAAAAGTTTGAAGATATAAATAAACCAATTGACAAGAACAAGTAAGTGAGACGGCCTTGACCTTTGCCTCTGTGAACTCTAAGCCTCCGGACAGACCATTTATTATTTATATAGCTTGGTTTATTGGGTTTATTCTTCCTGCTGCTTGTGGTTTTTGTATGAAATGTTTTGTTTCCGTTGCTCTGTGCATCTGAGACCAAGATTCCACCCCTATTGTTTGATTTTCCTCAATATCCGCAATACCTAGTTAATATTGATACCTTTACTTCCCATGAATGATTATCGGTTGTGGGAAGGCTGTCTGTTATGTAGCTCTGTTGATGCAATCATTTGGAGAGATAAATTGAACTCAATGGTCCCTATACCAGTAGTGTCAACTGTCCCCTCCTGCAATGAAACAAATATATCTCACATGTATGTGGTTTGTGTGTGCTAGTACTACAAACCTACTATCTCCCAACATCATAATTTGTTTAGAAAACAGACGTAACTCAACCTTGATCAATCTTTGTCATTCAAAATTACCCATGATGCAATATTTATAATTGTAGGTGGTCAACTGTTCCAGCTATAGTTAACGCATTCTATAGTTCCAGCAAAAATCAAATATGTAAGTTTCAACATATTAAAAAGTGTTTTGATATTTAAAGTTTTAAATGCAAATTTAGCCAGACTATTTACTCTGTAAAACTTTCTTTGCAAGTCCTGCTTGTTTATAAGTATGGTTATGTTCAAATAATCAATCATGGATAATGAAAGACATTGCTTCCCCTTATGAATATTTTCTAGAGCAGTTTGTTATATGTAGATGTGAGAATGCTATGATTTCCATCGCTAGAATTCGCGCAATGTCATGATTTATCTGCTATAACAAGTTATTCCGATCATCATGTATTATTGAAATCACCTAGCCGTTTTGTATATTATAACATGTAAATGAACTTACTTTATGACAGCTTTCCCTGGAGGTGTATTACAGCCACCGTTCTGGTCAGCAGATAGACCTGAGTAAGTATCACTTACACTAGTCATATATTAGACTATTACATGAATATCTCTGATCGATAGAAAGGAAATGTGAATTGGTTCATGTAGCTTGAGTACCACCAGATGGAGCTCGGTGTTACAATCTGAGGATCATTTCTGAAATTGGGACGGGCACACATGAGGTACTCAGACTATATTGACTCTTATTATCAGAGATACACAGACTAAATTGTGTAATATCAATGTCAGCATGAGAATCATACATCATATACTATCTCTTTATCGATGACATTGTGATATGATGAGGTGTTATCCACCATGTTTAGTCTTGGCGTCATTTTGCTCAAGAGAAATCATCACAAATCCCTTTCTCTCTGTATCTCAAACTTATTCGGGGTTCCCAGGCGCTGCATTTCACAGTTTAACTTCTTGGAGTAGTTAATTTTTAATGAAAAATGAAAGTAAAATAATAAGTATTTGATAATTATTGTTGTAGATCTATGAACTATGGTGGTATAGGAATGGTTATAGGTCATGAGATCACTCATGGGTTTGATGATCAAGGTATTTATAAACACTGTGTTCTAAACTTTATTCAGACGATGAATGTTGGCCTCTTCTGACAAGTTTAGATACCTTTTTATGACTCTTGATTGGAACTGTGTTTATTTACGTTAAAGTTTATGTAATGCATATTTATTAGGCTTTTAAATCTTTTCATATTAGGGTGCTCTACACGGATACACATAAGAGAGCACTATAGAGCTCCTAATGTTTGTGGAATTACAGTTGTTTACATTCATATATCAGTTCCATACAGATATAAGGTATATAGTTTTTTTTACTTTTCTCTTACTTATATTCTGATTCTCAGGCCGACAGTTTGATAAGGATGGTAATCTGGTCGAGTGGTGGAATCAGGATGTCACTGAGGCTTTCACAGATAAAGCTCAGTGTATCATTGACCAGTATGGTAACTATGTGATGCCACAAATTAACAGAACGGTATGTAGGGATATTCACATGTGATTTTACCTTGGCGAACGCAAATATATGAAAGTTGGTCTTGTGGGAAATGTGTGAATATGAGTTGTCCCATCTTTGATATTTAGAGGATAACTTCTTTTATATATTTAGGTTATGTGCAAAATTGGGGGTGTTGCATATAGAATGAGCGATGCCTTTAACAGCAAATTATCACTATCACATCCCTCGAAATCATCCCTAAGTCGGTCTTTCAATTAGATAAAATAATTCCCAAATCGCTCACACATTGATGTAAGTGAGTGAGCGATTTGTTAGTGAGTCCTGCATCGGATAGCGATTTTGGTTATTTTTATTTTAAAGACCCCTGGTTGGTGTAACTTGATGAGAGCAATGATACTTTAACATATGTCAAAGAACCAATCAATGGTATATGAGGGTTGACTTATCTAGAACAACTGGCTACATGAGAACATTAGCAATGTGTATCATCCATTGAGAAATCAGTGCAATGGTTTTACTTTGTTTAACTTTTATTAGTTGAATGGAGTGAACACACAGGGAGAAAACATCGCTGATAATGGAGGTATAAAACAAGCCTTCAATGCTTATAAGGCTTATGAAGAGAAACACGGGCCTGGTCAACGACTCCCTGGCTTAGAAACCTTCAACTCTAAAAAACTCTTCTTCATGGCATTTGGCCAGGTGAGTTTTTCACACAAGCTGGAATCGGTTAAAATGATTGGGAGAAAGTAATGACCGATAAAAATGACAAACAAGACACCCAATATTTCCAATCTACAAATCCACAAAATTGTGTCACGTAGAAACAGGAGTGATTCTCAAGCTCCAAAGGACCTGACAGCGTGACACATGGAGAAATGGTTACTGAAAATGATGCTAAATTTGTTGTGAATTCATAAACATATGAAGATAATGATGCCTCGAAAACTAAATTCTCACTTCACTGTTTAGATCAATGGATGCATGAAAAAGTCTGCTGGCACGAAATATCGTTAAAGAATTTTTTTGTTAGTCGGTGTGCAACTTTTTTTCTCAAACATCCTCCATTATTGATTACTACTGACTTCTTCTGGTGAATATGTAATCATTCATCCAGACCTCCACCACTGGGCACTGCTACTGGGATGGATTCAAATTTACTCTTTACTCAGATGGTATGATTTCTCATTACAGATATGGTGCAGTGCTTACAAAGATGCAGGATTAGACAATGCTATAACTACAGGTGTACACAGCCCTGGAATGTACAGGTAAGGTCAAAGGTCACATTAGGTCATATAGAGGTCACGTAAGGGTCATATAATGATCATAGGGGTCATAGAATGTACAGGTATGTACCATGCCTTCCACTGCTCGATACAAACATCTTCACCCAATATTCAAACATATTTATCACATTTTTTATATTTTTTCCTTCCTATCAATCGGTTGATCACCAGGGCACAACCTTTGCTGAAGTGAAGGGTAGAATTCTAAGTTACGACATCACTGATGTTAAACATCAACAAAAATCTCGTATATTATAAAGTATGATTTGATTTGGACTGATCAATGTCCTTCATCATTTAAATGGTGCAATAGCGACATTTAGCAATATCAACAAAAAAGTTTAAAAAAGAGCTAAAATCTACTTGTTTTGTTGTTATTTTTCAGAGTTATCGGAACACTATCTAACTTTGAAGAGTTCTCCAACGTTTTCCAGTGTCCAGCTGGGTCTCGGATGAATCCAACAGATCGATGCTCAGTCTGGTAGTCATTCAACAATATCATTTATGCGGCAAAATAACTTTATACATAGCATATATAATTTGATATATATGTCTATCAATACCATAGATTTATTACATATATTATATAAAATAATATATATTATATATAATATATTATTTATAATGTTTTATATATATACCTTTGATATTTATGTTAATCAATATCATAGATTCTATTTTTTATTTACATGACTACACAATCCCTTATATTATAGCAAATTTTTAAACTCATTGATTACGTTTTAAGAACAATCTTCCTACATTAATACCAGTATTTATTACTTCCATGTACACTGAAAAAAATTTGTATAGTCTGTTTCCAAATGATTGGTAGCTGACGGATGTATATTCTAATGCTGCCGACTGCTTGACGTTCAGCTCAAGTCCGTGTCTACTTTTTCGTCTTTCAATTCCTAAAATACACTGAATACTTTTTCTGTGTTTCGAGCATTGCAATAGAAATATATATCCACAAACTTCAATGCTCCTGATATGCTTAACATATGAATGGGTCAGCATATCTAAGTTCAACATATCTACGGGTCGGCATGTCTTTGGCTTCATAGCATGCTTCTTAATTGAGGGGCACTCCTCTCCTCCCAGCTATGCTATACACGGGGTCGGGTTGTATCTTTGTTATGATTGTAATGCTAGTGAACATAAGCTTTCTCATTCTGGAACAATTTGTCAGACAACTCAAACTGTTTATCAAGTGCTACATACAAAATACACCATAGAAATTTGGTCAATATCTCTACACAGCTAACCTGAGACTAACTTTGTGATGTTTGGTGAATTTGTACATAAGGATGTAATATTCCCTGTAGGGCCACAAATATATAAGTGTAGGAGTAGACAGGTGATGCCACATAAGAGGGGGAGTAGAGTTGTACACCCGAGGGTGCTGGGGGCTGGAACAATCAACCTTGAAAGCACCCCCGGTGAGACTCAAACTCACAAATTCTGCAGCATTGATCGTCTGGCAGTGAATAGCAAGCGGGCTAACCAATTGAGCCATCTCACAATCTTGCAACCTCACCATCCCCAGGAGGTTAAGTTTATTGCTATGTACTATGATAATTCTTTGTCACAGGCTAGCCTAGATATGTAGGAAAGCTTGTAGTACTGTTGCGTTTTTGTTTTAGCCTCAAAGATTAGAACGCAGTGTGGATAGTATAATTTACTGATAAGTATTACTCGATACTATCTATATACTATACACCAAGATGTCTATAATGTTAGAGTGCACTTAGCTGCAAACCATTCTTATCAAAAGGGAATTCCCCTTTTATGTTACAAAGTCCCCGCTTTAAAACTTTCTACACCAGGGAGAATTACCTAGATAACTATACGACTGTTTAATTATATCACATTTTTATGTCATACTACCTACTATGTGCAGGCTGCGGGTTTTAACCTACTATTTTACCTACTATTTTACCTACTACCTAATGTGGCTTTACTTCTCTGGATAAACCAATGAACTAAACCCAACTCTTATCAACTACAGGGGAATTCCCTTTTTGCAATGGGAGTTCCCATATGTGAACTTGTCTCGCATCATGCTGTGAGGATACATACACGTATTTAGTGCCAGTAGTAGTCGCTTGCTCAATATTTCAGCTCAGTTTGTTGATGGCATAGTCAAAGCAGGGAGAATGGTCAAAGTGATCTCAACAACTTCATTCAACCCACAACATGGGTGTTCGGTATTTAGCTGAGTTTATTCGTAATGGGCACAGAAATAGATGCAGGCTTGCAGACTGTGTGAAAGACTGCGATAATCGTCTAGTTATTGATGGGAACAACCTGCACCACCTTCTATTTAGTGATAGTAACTCTCGTCACAAGGCGAAGCACGGAGGCGACCTTGACTTGTACGCGCGCGAGGTAGAGCGATTCTTCGGATGCTTAGAGCGGTTAGGTATAACAAGCTATATTATATTTGATGGGTTTGATCGAGAGAATAACAAGGTTCGGGAGAGTCGTATTGTTAAAGATATTAAAACGATAGAAGATCTTCTCATTAACCGAGGATTGCGGGTGAAGCTTTCTTGTCTTTCAAAGAGGGTGAGTAACTTACCGTTCTAAGAATGTAAGTTCTATACACCATCAATGACATGCTACATGTTTTAGTTCCGCTATACAGAGTGTATCTATGCATTTTCAGTGAGCTGATATGTGATTTAGATAAGATTTGATCGCTTTCAAACAGAGCCACTATATTAAAATATGTGGCTGAAGGCCCATGTCCCTACTACTCCCCTAATCTCCGGATATGGTGCAGGTCTGGTTCTGACAATGAGTAATAAGCCTGTAGTTTCTGAGTCCTGGATCCTGAGTCCTGCATCCTGAGTCTCACCCAGTTACAGCATCATCAATCAATATGATGATTACAATCGGCATGTGACAGTTCCACCTATTAAGGAAATATCGTCTGGAAAACTGAACCCTCTGCAAATCTTAGAAGCTATAGTTTTATTTTTGTGAGCAGCATAAATATGTTATACTAACTTAAGTGATCAGTTCAGTTTTCAGCGCTCATGATTGTAGACACTGATTGAAAGCTTACAGAGACAGAGTCGAGTGAAGGTGTGTGTAGTCGATGGAGATGCTGATCCTGCTGTAATGAGTCTGGCATACCACTACAAGTGCCCTGTAGTCAGTGATGATAATGACTTCTTACTGTGTAACCTTGAGGGTGGTGTCATCAGCGCCAAGGAGCTGGTCGAGTGCTTGGGATATGTGTGAGTAAATTTGGAATGTATATTGGTGTAAAGCCCGCCTTTGATCACCAATCATTCTTTCAGAGATTCTGGTAGGTTGTTATTTGCAAGCCAACGCACTGACATCAGCTGCTTGTTGATGTATCACAGTATTAGGTCAAGATCATCACCATTTAATTAGACCCAAGAAGATGATGATTTCTTCTTGAAAATGTTGCCTACCGACCCTCCCAATCCTAGAACAGATTTTCATAACCAAGATTTCCAACCCGATCTCTCCACCTCGCTTTTTGTTGTTGTCATAGAGCCCTATCGTCAAGCCTAACAGCTCCACATGCTCAGAGCTGTGTACCTAAGCGCTGCACTGCAAAGTACGCCAATAGTTTTTTTGTAAAATATGCTTGCTAGTTTTTGTGTCACACTTATATTGTGAATGTTTTCCTTTTATTCATTCAAAACTACTCCATTATAAATCCCATGGTTTCTGCGAGAGTTTCAATATAATATATTGAAACTCTCGCAGAAACCTTATCTTAAACCAGCTTGCTGTAAATATGTATGTGGAATTGTTAAGTCATAAACACCAAATGATTTTTTCTGATCAATCGATTTCCTTCCTTTGTTTCAGGGATGACAATCCTTTAGTGGGTATCTACTACATTTCAGATCTTGCTGCAAAGTGTAACATAGACAGAGACTTACTTTCTCTTCTCAGTGTAACACTAGGCTGTGATAAGTTCAAGCCTGACAAGATTCAGCAGTTTTTAAGAGAAGAAGGATTTATACCTCCGGCTCCACAGGTTGATCTCAGTATAATCTCTAAGGTATGCCCCTCACAAACATTATTGCTTTGGCTATTTTATAACATCTACATTTGACACCACACTCAATACTTATATCATGATTCTACAGTATTTTCAATATGCCTTATCAATACTTTACTCCTTTACGAAAACAACAAACTGCTGGGGATAATAAGGTACCTTTCTCAACACACCTGTGCAGACGTAAGCTGAGCCATCAGTCTATCATTATTTTGTAGCCTCGAATAGATGGAGATTTTCGACAGATATTTTACTGTAACAGGGCTGACTATAGGGAAGAGGCTGGTGGCCATATTCATATCTTATCAAAGGTATGTGGACAACACAACGTCACACTTTCCTTCTATTACTTATCATTAATGTTAATTTATTCTATCCAGTGCCATTCTCAAAGTTTGAATGTCATGATGCATGCAGAATGCAGATAAATTGGCCTAATTGACTAATTGGCTTATAATTCTGATTCTGACTCCCCATCATCTGGAATATTCCCCTTATTGCTAATGTTATGTATGTCTTACTGTCTTATTGTGTATAAATGAACAAACACTCAGGGTCAATAATATTGATGTTATTCATAAGCGAATTATCCTCTCAATGTAAAATAGGTGACGACTCCAAATATAAGTGATTTGTTTTTGTAGTTTAAAACTCAAGAAGATGCAATCAAAGTGATGAGTAAAGATGAGGGACTGAGGAAACTTATCAGAGAGGTATTATCTGATTACAGACCCGATAAAGAACACTGGATCATAAACTACTTCCAGACAGAAGTAAAAGAGCGAAGAAAAAAAGAGATACTTACAACCAGTAAGCCCCTCAGTCCTCTCTAGAGAAGGAGCAAGTCTGAGTAAAGTGATTGACTCTCTGAAGTTGTCTTCCAGTCAGCAGTCAGCATGTATACAGAGACAAGGAGGCAGGGAGGTGGTGCTGATGATCATCTTATTTTACTGGGCTAATAATTCTCAACCTGCTATATCGAGAGAGTAAGTAATCAAACCCTAATATACAACGAAGGTTGTCTAAGAACTTTGATTAAAGCTATAGTTGCGCCTCCCCATATTTGGAATCATAATATTGAAGTTCCCAGTCTAACTAAGAGCACAATGGCAACCTTTTGAGATAGCCTATGGACACAGTTTTACTAAAAACTTTTCACAACAACTAAGGTTGTCCCCTCTTATTGTTGTTTGCCATGGTGCTCTTAATTAGACTGAGACCTTCAATATGATACAAAATATGGAGTGGCGCAACTATAGCTACGGAAAGCAGGCTCAAAAAAAATCATAGTTTGACTAAGATGCGCCTGTCATGTACTCAGTCGCTTTTAGATTCAAACAAAATCACTTCAATATCTAGATACAGAAATAAGATTATATTGACTGCATCATCACAGCACAAGCATTGTCACCTCATCAAAACTTCTGACTGGTCTGCCATATGCTGTCAAATTTGTAGATATTTTAGTAATTTGGGACTAGAAAAGTATTTGGGAAGTAAAAAAAATATTATTATCAGATTATGTTCATACCAGGGCTGCATCTCAACTATTGCGCCATCTCACTGCCAGGCGATTAGTGCCGCAAGAGTTGCGGGTTCGAATCCCATCTGCATCTCAACTATTGCTGGCACAAGAGGGAATTCTGACCAAAATCGTTACGTATATTTATCACAGACTCGCCACGACATAAAATCTCAGGTAACACAATTCCCTCTATATACCTACAGGTACCTGATATCAGCGCTGCGGTGTATGAGTGGTGTCTCTAAACTATCTGTAGATGAACCAAAGCCCAGACCAGATAAAGATGTCGTTCACTCATTCGCTACAGTAAGTATTGATAGAGATAACTTGATTATGATCAGATCCACTATACCTGTTCTATTAATTACCATATCACTAATTAGGAGAAATGTGTGTGGGTGCGTGTGTGTAAGTAAAGATTAGAGCAGACTGTACTACAGTCCGCTGTAAAATATGTTCGAGATGACGAGCCTTACTTCTCGTAATCATTATCATGAATCTTTACAAACACGACAAAATTTCAGCAACAGAACCTTGACAATCTCTTTTTACTAAAATTGAAGCAACAATATATAATTTAATATATATAATATTATATATAACATTTTGTATATTGCATGTTTCTTTCGGTATTTGTAATTCCAGTCACGTGATGCATTTACTCCAGCTGTTAGAGTTAGACTTCTGGTCAGATCTGTCTTACTTCGTGAAAGGCAGCACCTATCATCAGCTGTGTTTACAGTCAGCACCTGATGTAGATAGTCTGTGGAAAGACCAGTCAAGGTTTGTACTGACTTGTACTTGTACAGATTCTTACACAGTTTTGTGTGCACAAGTGTTGAGAACTGTTTGAGCTCCTATATAAGATTTTCACGACTAGATAGCACACCAGTAAAACACCATATTTTCAGTAAAATGTTGTTTGCTATGAAGAGCTGAAAACTCGTTTATCCTCATAGGCAGGGCACATTGTAATTTTATTTGAAGTAGAGAATAAATTGATGATTGCGCTTAGAGCTAGAGTAAAAGGGAATTTGTGTTCTCTACTAGCATACTGATGGTCTTGTTGTAGCAAAACTCATGTAAATTTTGTCAAAAATTAGAGAAAATTGACCATTATACCTTGCTTAGCGATTCATATGGAGTTCTAATGCAATTCCACATGGACAAAATCTTTTTTAAGTAATAATTTTTCAACGAGAGAACATTCCCCTGCTCTCAGGTCTTCAAGTCGGCTCTGTCCCTAAGGAGTCGTTTCATGTATTCATTCCTGATTTGATACTGGGCAGCCCCTTATGCTAGAAAGACTATTAATGCCCTGGTTCAGTGGGTGTTTGCACTCACCCTGCATACAGTAAAATAAACCCTCTGCCGCCTGCCTCCTCCAATAGCCATGCAAAATCTCAACACCCAGTTGACAACACCCGCCAAATAACAACCAGTGCTAGTTTGAACATTATTCCCTATCTTTTTCAGCTGGCAATCTCTTGTGCTGAGAAATATCAGCAGATACCAACTGAGAAACCGAAGGTATGCACAGTCTTTAAACTTGCAGTCTTAGGAATTATATTAGCCTAAATTCTTTGGACTCAAGAGCCAAGTTGTATATTGTAACAAACGTTTGCACCATGGTTGTTGGGTGTGCAGTAAAGGCATAGAAAAATAACTCTTCATATTGTTCCTATTGGTCATTGAGACGCCCAAATCCAAGTGCTACAAGAGTTTTGTAGACCTAACTTAAAGCGTTATCAGTCCTAATCTATTGGGACAATGTATAACTCAATTTCTGATATCTGATAAATATTTTAACATATTACAGGAAAGATAAAACAGCTGATTTGAATGACTACGAAGACCTTGGGATGGTAAGTCTGATTACTGCTGTTATTTCATGACCTTGACCTGTCACACTTAGCCTGAGTTTAGTTGAGGACTAGGCTCTTGCCAAATCGGGGAGTAAATTATCAGCCAGGTGCTCAAGATCCAATTCAAATAACCCAATCATTACAATGCAAATTAAAGATTCAGGAATATAAGCTGTTTCTTGCATTTTGGACACCTCTTTGCAAGAGAATTTATTTTCTTTTTGCAGTAGGGACAATTTTTCCATACTTTTACTGGACCACACCGTCTCATGGGGTTATGCTTCTTCCTGCTCTAATAAATGTAATATTATGATATGAGGATTGCCTACCCACGATCAGTGAGAAGGCTCGCTAATCAATATGAATGAAAAATGCTTCCAACTCCAATATTCATCAAATTGTTAAGACCCTTTTATTCAGGCTTCTTTGATTCTTGCACCAAACACACCCGGATGAGGAGGTATAGTTGCGAGAATTTCAGTTAACCTCTTTATGCTGAATCTCATACCTCCACCGGAGCATAGAAAATCCCAAAGTCTAACTTACATAAAAAGTTTCAAATAGACACAGAATGGCAAGCAGGTCTGTCCAGTATATGGTTACCTTATTTTTTATTTTTTTATTTATAATATTTATATTTATAATATTTATAAGTGTCCTTTTACTCTTCCAGACTAACACCGAGGATGATGACGCTGAGTATTACGGGGATGATTATGATAGAGTAGCTGAAGACTGGGAGGATCTGCATCTCTGATTGGGCGTAAATCTTTGAATTGAGAAAAGTAGTTGTGACCATGCGGATCTACTCGACCCGTGCCAGCGAATTTACTTTTATTTGGATGGTAATTTTTATAACTTTGATATTTTAGATTTTAACTGTTGGAGCACAAAGTAAAGCTCTATTACTTTGCCGGGTATCCCTGCACAGTATCATATTACAGAGTATCGATATTTTCATCAGTGAACAGATTGATCTATTTATTTGACTATGATTCTGACTCTCAGCACTGTCCGCATGAGTGAAAATAGAATAACTGTTTGATATTAAATAGAACATTGTACCTATAGCTTTTTTTTATTTGGGAACACTTTTATCACTCTAGCTTGTCACTAACCACCACTAACAGCACCTCTAACCTTGATATTTTTGCCATATTTTCATATTTTAATACATTAGGAGATCTTAGGCAGCATGACTTGTTTGCACTAATCTAACAGAGAAAAAACATAGTTTGATGTTACCAGATTTATTGAGGTCGACAATTTAGTGAGAAAAGCAAGGTCAAGCTGATGCTTTCCTGAATAAAATCAAACAGACCAATTACAAGATGGAGTCTATGATATATTTGTCACTTTGTACTCACACGCTGTTTCCAATGCACAGTAAAGGCAGCAAAGAGCCATCAAAAATAAAATAAAACCAAGCAGTGAAAAACTTTATTGACCGCATTTGTTAGTCTTAAATGACCTTCTTACATTTAAGACACCGATACCTACCTGCTTGGGCATTTATTGGGTGTTTGCAGTGAGAGCAAACCTTATAATCTCAACACAGGATTGTTGAGTTGTCCTTCTTCGACCATTATTATCATACCGCTGAGTTGCTCCTGCTCCCTCAACAACTCGAGAAGGTATATTGAATCCGCCGTCTTTGTCATGATAGCTTATTCCCCTATTATACTGTTAAAATAATCAGAGCATGGTTGAGTTTGTCCCGCTAGACGGGATGAGGACAATCTTGTTTTTGTGGAAGTAACACCCTAGCTATACCAGGCTGAGTGAAATTTTACTGTGATCGCGGTTGTTATTCTTTTCATCGGCTGTAAATCCTGGTCACTCTTCCCAATAACCATATTTCCAAATATGAAGTCCAATGAACCAGCAATAATCTTTTCCTTTTTTATTATTGTACAATCAGACGTCAAAAAATTTGAGATTGCATGATACCTACCAAGTCGCAGCACTGAGTTACATTGTTGTTTGGTTATCTAAGATTTAAGTCTACCAGACACAGATTTAAAAACGACAAATGTAAAATGAGTGACTGATAATGCAATAGCTATCGATCCCAAATCAACATCGATGATAGAATATTCCAGATTGAAGTGAACAGTGATTTTATTAGTTTTACTCACCGTTCTACTTCTTTTTTTTGTTCTCTGTTTATTGTCTAAGTAATTAAAATTTAGTAGGTAAGATTAAAAATGAAAAACAATAAAAAACAAAAGGAGTGCCAGATATTCCGAGACTAGAGTTGGGGCAATCCTGTTCCTCCACGCGGCCGACGCAGACCACCGCAGATCCAGGCCCCTCACGGAGCCGGAGTCGATACTTCATCCCAGAGGCGAGCCGCCAGGGCTCCCTTGAAGGCATGCAGAGGAAGATCAAGCATACCCAGAGCATAGCCAGATAGCAGCTCAACACCAGAGTAGAATATCGATCTCCTCCCCTTTTCAGTTTTAATTTGAGGTAGTTTTAAAATTTTGGATTTGTTTCTAGTATTACAATCATGGTAAATTTTCAGAGTTTTCAATAAATTTTCATCATTCATTAGCAGATTATACATGAAAACAATTAATCGATACTTGAAAAGCATATTTATAGGCATAATATAGAATTCTCGAAATTTATATGTAATCGAAGAATTTGGTGGTTTTTTAAAAATAACTCTCAGTGCCTTTTTTTGGCACACTAGGACTTGCAACAAAGCGGCATCGGAAGCGTGACCCCAGAATTCCAGTCCATATAAAATGTGGGGGTAAATGAAAGTATAAAAGACATTGATCATCAATTTTTGGTCTAGGGAGTCCGATAGACACACAGCGCCTTAAAGAGCCTGGATCCACGATAAGCAACCTCGGCCAGCAGTGATTCAGCACCATGCAACAGCACCACCTCAACTCTAGCCTCAAATTTCTGGTTGATATATATACAAACACCCCCGCAACGGGTGGTTTTACGTGAGCTACAAAATAAATTACAACCAGGCAAGTTAAACTGGTCAGTATAATCATCAGGTAAAAGCCATGTTTCGCTGAGAACAATACATGAAAATTCTACGTCTAGCTTTGATAAAAACAACTGAAGCAGATCAAACTTATCAGTCAGACTCCTAATATTCAGATGCAATAGTGAAAATGCTCTATGGAAGACAAAATCATTAATACATTCAGGTTTGACTCGTGACAAATGCTCAACATATTGATCAACATTCGGTGTGTGAGGCGCCATACTGTGTAAATGTTCCTGTGTAGTTGGTTTTTACTCAGGAGTGTAACTTCTACTTTAGCTTCGAGAGGTCAGCACTTGATGTTATTTGCAGGACGTCACTGTTGCTATCCTTCTTCATGTAGATGTTGCCGTGATATGTCCAGATGCTTCGATAATTTAGCGCCTTACGCCTCTCGAGGGCCTGGCGGAATAGCTCATGCTGCTTCTCATCCAATACTTCATTGATATATATATTTTTTTTATCACCACTGAGTCCGAGAGATTTAGTTGTGATTCCTTTCGTCTGGAGTTGTCTTTTTGCTTTATATAACTTGTCTCTCATTATCTGGGAATGGAACTCCACGTAAATGTTTCTGTTCTTGGTACGATACGCTTTTATAAGGTCTGCTTCTGTAATGCTGACTTCCATTTTGGCAGCTAGCGCAGTAACGATAGCAAGGGGTTTTTCATGTGGTGTAACAGGTATGCCAGATAATGTTAGATCGAGGTAAGACTTCTCTTTGTGCATCTTATCGGGTCTGAAAATGTCAATATAACACTCAATATCATAAAAGTTATTAATATATACACTTTACCCATTATAGGTTATGCAACTTTCTTCTTGGGGATAACCCTCCTAGGACAGGTTCCTGTATATAGGAAGTATTAAGCCAGCACACATGAGTCTATATTGGCCATAATGATGGTCATGCTTTTTATATACCACCGAATGAACTGAACAACAACAACAACGAACTCTGAATTAGGGATTATTTTTTTTTTAGTATTAGGTTTCTGCGATAATTAATTGATAATCAATCAAATTATTTCAAACGTGATAAAAAACGCAGCGGTGTGGTCTGTAAGTCCATGCATGAGCGCCAAGACTAGAGTAGCGACCACCCAATTGAAGAAAACTCAGACCAACCCGGTTCGCCCAGATGAGCAGATGATTAAAGAAGCAGTCAGGTTAGCAGCATATATATGACTGCTATTGGAAAACAGTAGATTTGGGCTGGCACTCAAGAGACCTCGCAACGAGTCCCTAATGCCGTTGAGAGGTGTTACTCCCGAAAGATGTCCTTCTATGTGCCTTAATTAAATCATTACACACCAGATTACCCAAAACTGTTAAGACATGTCAGAGGTAGAGAAAATTTGTTTTCAGCTTAAAGATCAAGAAATTTTGCATGAGTTACTTACTCCTGGTAATCCCTAGTCAGAATCTGCGGGTCCACATTTACTAAGACACACCTCTGCCAGCTACAACAACATTGCAATACAAACGATATAAAAATGTTAATTGATTACTATTGTAGAATGATCTCAGAACAGAGCTATGTAAGTGTCCATTATCTCAGCAGCTCCGCATACAGGACTGGTCAAGTTAGATCTAAGTTTCCTGCCTGTTCTGTTGACAAGTTTTTAACAAAACCACTATGTCAAGGTCAAGGTTTAATCAGTAGATTAGGAGCATGTGATGAATAATTCAGGTGAAATGGGTCAATAGATAGACTTTTGTGGGTTGCCCACCAGTTCTTCTCTGATTTAATGAGGAGTACGGTCAACAGATAGACTGTGATTAAAAGGTAGGGAATTTGACAGTCGCCCACAAGTTCTTCTCAAATACCATTTAGGTCGACGCTGCTTTGATTAACGAGTTTTTAGAGAATCATACAATCAAATTTGAGTGATTCACCTGTTCTCTTCAAGAAACCTTTTCCTGATTATATCTACTTCTTTTTTAGGGTCACGGATACACAGCTGATGATACGTGCTTCCTTTCATTATCTGTGCCAGATTGAGATCATATTCCACCTCCAGCAACTCGAGTAAATCGATGATGTCACTGTGAAAGTAAAACTTAAAGCTATATTTGTCTTTTTAAGCCACTTCGATACAATAACCCTCACCATAGAAAAGGTAGGGCAAAACACTTCTATCCAGAGGCTGACATCAGATCATTTGCAGTAGACCCAGAAGGTAGCCTATGTTGAAGTTAATCGATAGGAATGAAAACATTCACACATGCGTCTTTAAATCGGCTGGGGTTTGCCAATCTGGTATGCGATTAACAGTGATATTATATTTGCACTTCAAGCCTCATCGCATCTACTGAAAGTCCTATATCAAGTCTGCAGGTCCTTGTTGGTGATGATGTCTTACCACTTACTAGGTGACAGCTTGGAGCTGAGCGAAAGCGTGTACAGCTCCCATGTGTGGTGATTCACGATTTGGTATTTGTGTTTGCAGTTTATGGACACCGTCCATACATTGAAGAGCCGCAATGAGGTCCCTTCAAAGTAAGAGAAAACAGGACTGTGATTGTAGTTATTGTTTTTGGTATCCAATTAATGAGGGTTGGGTAAAAATTATCTGGGACTTGGAGATATCCAGTAAAGAATGGTTATACTGGTGTACTTTATATATCAGTTACCGTGTATTCGTCTTCTGATTGCCTCATGGAAAGACAAGCTGCCAAGTTCGAAAGAAAGTAAGGCTCACCAAGGGTCCCAGATATGGCCATGTATGCCCCAATAATCACAATACATACGCTAAGTTGATGGGGTGGCAATGATAAAGTAAAATGAGCACATGTCTTGGATTAGTGAATAGGAGGTTGCCTAATTAGTGCCAAAATTAAACTTATTATATTGTTATATACTTTGTTTGGGGATGGTGAGATGACGCAATAGCTGAGCAGACTAGCTTTTCGCTGACAGACAATTGGTGTCACAGGAGTTGTGGGTTTGAGTTCAACTGGGGGATCGTCAAGGTTTCTCAGAATGAAAAAACCTATTATCAATGATTAGAGCTACGGAAATGAACCAGAAACAAGTGAAATGAACAAATTTAAAATTTGAGCAAAGAAACTTAAATTTATGAAATTTTATGGAACATCCGTGGCTGCGTGTACAAGGCTAAGTCAAAACTTGTAGAACAATTTTAGGAGGTTTCAAGCATGTCATGAATGCGCTGAACAATTTTTTTTTTTTTTCTTATTATTTTCACGTAGAATGAAATTAATTTCCATTGGAATTGGTGGATAATGTATATGAGCTTTACTTTTTGTCAAAATTTACATCATAAATTTGCTTACTACCACTGACTATAGACAACTTCAGTCTGCTTGCCGAGAACACAACAAATTTTTCGACCAGTAATTTGACCTCTAACTTTAATTAAGTTACGCTATGCTTCATCTCGAGTCGCCCACATTCAATACAAGAGGAACCAACCTCTATCTTGGTGGAAACTAAAACTCACTTACATTCTGGTTATGCGCGGTTGGGCATGGTGACACCAGTAGAATATCAAGGTCATCTTTAGTTGGTATCCTTCAGACCACTGAAGGCAGCCCTTTTTTTGTTCGTCAGTCAGCTGAAGAATATCCCTTACATCATCCCAAGTCCAAGGTTCTCCGTTCCTGTGGCTAGGATATAACCTCTCCATAATTTCATTGTCAGCTGGAACAATGCTCATCTTCATCTCACTCCCCTGCCGTTCTTTCACATTGAACTTGGTCTTTGCCATAGACGTTTTCAACTTAACAAAACAGTATAATGCAGTGCGAACTGTTAATCCACATGATAAAGAGCTGGGTTGGCGCAAGTCTTCCATCTAAAAGTGTAATTAATCGTTAGATGTTAGGTATACTTGCACAGTCACACCTTACAGCTTCCTGGTCAAAAACTTTACTCAACCTCATCAACAATAACAACAAGCACACATTTTCTTTACATCACTATAAATCACTACAGAGGGTCCCAGCAATATGCCATGTACACTGTGTTGCATAGGGTGGCAATGGTGGAATGCAATGGGCTGTGGGATGAGAAAACATGACCCTGTGTAGTGAATAGCGGGCCTTGTAATTAGCGCCATCAACCCATTACATTTTTGGAAATAGTGAGATTGCGCAGGAGTGGTGGGTTCGAGCCACCAGCTTTCTTGGGTATAAGTTCTATGCAACTATGCAATAGAATTGCTGTAAGTACCATGGTCCTATATAATCACTTCAAGGCTTTCTGCTAGCTAACATATAGTTAAAAATGATCACCAGCTGAGGTGAGATTAAGCGCAAAGAGACAAGTTTCGAGTAAATGTTCGAAATATATTAACTCTTCTAGTATTGAGGTCTAAAATTTGAGGACCTTAACCTGCCCTATAGAATCAAGGCAACAACAAAAAAGTGCCGATATAAATATGTGACAAGGCAACTATGCAAGCTTTAAAGTTTGACACACAGACCTCAAGTGTCATATTATTTCAGCTTTTGTATTTACCTGTGGCTGTAGGACATCACATTGTGTTTCGCCTTCTTCAAAGAACAACTTGAGAATCCTGACAGGCACCCTAACCCTACCAACTCTGTATTTCCTCCAGAACCTTTTACTGAAGTTGATGTATGGTCGCTCTATTGCAGAAAAAATCATATTCATGACTATTAAAGGAAAATAAGACTCCCTATTGACCTTCTCAATTACAGTCAGCTATAATGCTTTACAGATAATCATATTATGGAAGGTGTGTTTTTCCGAGTGAATTTAAATCTTTTGCTAATGATCATTGAGTGCACATATCTAAAATACCTCCAGTACAAACACAGCTATGATCATGGCATCAGAAATGATGTGCAATATACTCAACTGTGAAACTTTAATTAATCAGATTGACAAAGATGAGTATCTTCCTCCTTGCACATACCTTGCAAACTGCCAACAACGTCATTTGGATTGTACTCAGCGCCGTCTCCATCCTCATAACCATTTCCATCTTCAGCGTCGGTTCCAACTTCATCACTGTCTCCAACTTCAGCACTGTCTCCAACTTCAGCACTGTTTCCAACATCTCTCTGTCTTTGTCTCCCATTTGGGTTGTACTCAGCTAGAATCTTATGCAACCTTTCACTGAGTTGTCTTTGGTTGTCTCCGTCTATGTCTCCATCTTCAGCGCCATCGCCATACTGGGTGCGGACCATATCCTCAACTGCTTGAGATTGATCTTTATACTACCAGCAAAGACGAAATATGAAGCACTGTGTCATCATCAATAATAAATTGTTTTGTATTTGCATTTTAAACAAGTATGTCAAATAATATGTATTTATAAACATTTAGAAGAATTCTTTCTTACCAACTGGATGCGATGCCATGCTGTTTAGAAATTTGTGGACAGGGAAAATCAATAACGAACAAACAGTACTCACCGTATTTATGACCCTGATGTGATTTTCTATAGGGATCCCGACTCCGAATATAAAATGTTTCTTTTCTAAGAACTTCTGAATGGTCTTCCACGGGTCATGTTTTTCAGATCCGATTGTTAAGGCCAGAAGAGGCAGCAAATTAGAATGTATTTTATATTTGTCACATAAATCTTTAGCATAATATATGTGTACTTTGACGTCACTGATCCTACAAGTATTAATCAAACATTGCGGACATGATAAAGCAAGCTGTATATTGTATGCATGACCAATGAGTTGTTATAAATTTAATACAAATTCCCCACTGCTACTGATATAATATGATGCCTTCAGAAGCATCAGCCCAGTGACTTGTATAAACTCCCACTTATTGTCTCCCCTTGATCATATTTGTGCGATTGGTGGTCATTGATCCATAGGCATGTTCCATCTGTTGGTTCACCAGTAAGAATGCAATAGGGATTTTCTGAGCGCTTCAACTGTTACTCACCAACATGAAATGCAAATCTAAAAGAAAGCCTAGAATGATTTGAGCAGAAGTATGTCTTACGGTTTTTTGAGTTCCTTGTTAAGCAGCTTTTCCATCAGCTCATTTGCCTGGATCACACCACCTTTTAAGTCACACAGTAAGAAATCGCTGTCATTACTGACTACAGGCCACCTGTGCTCACGGGCCAAACTTATGACCTTGGGATCAGCATCTCCATCTGCCATATATATCCTCACTGACTCCCGACTCCGCAGACAGTCTATGAAAACCTGCAGTGAATCAAAATTAATTTAAATGGCAGCAATATGCAATCTCCATTATGAATGAGGACAGTCAGGCTAAAAATTCAGTATCTCTTTCGTATTCCTGTTGTATCTGATGCTGGTGTTATGAGTCACAAAGAATGGCAATGCCAGGCAGCACTCACTGCCAGCTTAGAACAAGATACCTGGAGTTTTATTACAGGATCCTAAAAATTTCAACACAATTGTTTGGAAAGGTACCAAGGATGTTTAATTCTGGTTCATGCTCAAATAAAGTATATTTAATAACTAAAAGTCCAAATTACCAGGTAACTCGTCTGCTGCTGAAATAAAGTAATCAAAGGGGTCACTAAGACTCAGGTATTTGTGAGATCGGGAGAGGAATCGGATCAGAGACAATATACGAGGAACAGTGCCTAACAAAGTAGCTTCATTCAGCTCCCAGCGGCATAAAGGTGACACTGCAAAACTCACCTTGGATGTCAGGCAGGATTGATAGGGCTTTCTAACATCGATATCAGACCCGGTTGAGAGTTTCTTGATAGTCTGCAGATGTTGGTCACCACGTCTAAGTCGTCCCTCACTCTGATCTCTATCATACCCATCGAACACAACATAGCTGATAACTTTGAGTTCCTCTAGAGCCTCGAAGAAGCGATCAACATCAGAAGCGTACAAATCATACTCTCCACCATATTTCCCTTTGTATATTTTATTGCTGTGATCGAAAAGATAAATCTTGAGATTGTTTCCATCAATAAGAATACTCCTTTGATCATCAGTATAACCCTCAAAGCATTCGGTCAGTTTTTTAAGTTGCCTCAGGCGTTGATTAGATACAAATTCACTCAAATATTTGACACCCATAATACTAGGTGCACAATGCAAAGTTATACACTGCCTAATACAGTTGACTATCTTCATTAATTTAGGCTTGCCTTATCTCATGCAAAATATCAACAGATCCCAACTGAGAAACCAAAGGTATGCACAGTCTTTAAACTTGTAGTCTTAGGAATTATATTAGCCTAAATTCTTCGGACTCAAGAGCCAAGTTGTATATTGTAACAAACGTTTGCACCATGGTTGTTGGGTGTGCAGTAAAGGCATAGAAAAATAACTCTTCATATTGTTCCTATTGGTCATTGAGACGCCCAAATCCAAGTGCTACAAGAGTTTTGTAGACCTAACTTAAAGCGTTATCAGTCCTAATCTGTTGGGACAATGTATAACTCAATTTCTGATATCTGATAAATATTTTAACATATTACAGGAAAGATAAAACAGCTGATTTGAATGACTACGAAGACCTTGGGATGGTAAGTCTGATTACTGCTGTTATCTCATGACCTTGACCTTGTCACACTTAGCCTGAGTTTAGTTGAGGACTAGGCTCTTGCCAAATCGGGTAGTAAATTATCAGTCAGGTGCTCAAGATCCAATTCAATTAACCCAATCATTACAATGCAAATAAAAGATTCAGGAATATAAGCTGTTTCTTGCATTTTGGACACCTCTTTGCAAGAGAATTTATTTTCTTTTTGCAGTAGGGACAATTTTTCCATATTTTTACTGGACCACACCGTCTCATGGGATTATGCTTCTTCCTGCTCTAATAAATTTAATATTATGATATTAGGATTGCCTACCCACGATCAGTGAGAAGGCTCGCGAATCAATATGAATGAAAAATGCTTACAGCTCCAATATTTATCAAATTGTTAAGACCCTTTTATTCAGGCTTCTTTGATTCTTGCACCAAACACACCCGGATGAGGAGGTATAGTTGCGAGAATTTCAGTTAACCTCTTTATGCTGAATCTCATACCTCCACCGGAGCATAGAAAATCCCAAGTCTAACTTACATGAAAAGTTTCAAATAGACACAGAATGGCAAGCAGGTCTGTCCAGTATATGGTTACCTTATTTTTTATTTTTTTATTTATAATATTTATATTTATAATATTTATAAGTGTCCTTTTACTCTTCCAGACTAACACCCAGGATGATGACGCTGAGTATTACGGGGATGATTATGATAGAGTAGCTGAAGACTGGGAGGATCTGCATCTCTGATTGGGCGTAAATCTTTGAATTGAGAAAAGTAGTTGTGACCATGCGGATCTACTCGACCCGTGCCAGCGAATTTACTTTTATTTGGATGGTAATTTTTATAACTTTGATATTTTAGATTTAAACTCTATTACTTTGCCGGGTATCCGTGCACAGTATCATATTACAGAGTATCGATATTTTCATCAGTGAACAGATTGATCTATTTATTTGACTATGATTCTGACTCTCAGCACTGTCCGCATGAGTGAAAATAGAATAACTGTATGATATTAAAGAGAACATTGTACTTGTACTTGTACTTGTACTTGTACTTGTACTTGTACTTGTACTTGTACTTGTACTAGCTTGTCACTAACCACCACTAAGAGCACCTCTAACCTTGATATGTTTGCCATATTTTCATGTTTTAATACATAAGGAGATCTTAGGCAGCATGACTTGTTTGCACTAATCTAACGGAGAAAAAACATAGTTTGATGTTACCAGATTTATTGAGGTCGACAATTTAGTGAGAAAAGCAAGGTCAAGCTGATGCTTTCCTGAATAAAACCAAACAGACCAATTACAAGATGGAGTCTATGATATATTTGTCACTTTGTATTCACACGCTGTCTCCAATGCACATGAGTCTTTACTACAGTGAGGCAGCAAAGCCGGTGGGACGGTGAGCCATCAAAAATAAAATAAAACCAAGCAGTGAAAAACTTTATTGACCGCATTTGTTAGTCGCGAATTTGCCTATTGCAGTGCAGCGTTGCAAAGAAACAAAAGAATAAAATACCTATAATCAATACTATGTGCAGGCTGCGGGGTTTTAACCTACTATTTTACCTACTATTTTACCTACGACCTAATGTGGCTTTACTTCTCTGAATAAACCAATGAACTAAACCCAACTCTTATCAACTACAGGGGAATTCCCTTTTTGCAATGGGAGTTTCCATATGAGAACTTGTCTCGCATCACGTATTTAGTGCCAGTAGTAGTCGCTTGCTCAATATTTCAGCTCGGTTTGTTGATGGCATAGTCAAAGTGATCTCAACAACTTCATTCAACTCACAACATGGGTGTTCGGTATTTAGCTGAGTTTATTCGTAATGGGCACAGAAATGAATGCAGGCTTGCAGACTGTGTGAAAGACTGTGATAATCGTCTAGTTATTGATGGGAACAACCTGCACCACTTTCTATTTTGTGATAGTAACTCTCGTCACAAGGCGAGGCACGGAGGCGACCTTGACTTGTACGCATGCGAGGTAGAACGATTCTTCGGATGCTTAGAGCGGTTAGGTATAACAAGCTATATTATATTTGATGGGTTTGATCGAGAGAATAACAAGGTTCGGGAGAGTCGTATTGTTAAAAGTTTTAAAACGATAGAAGATCTTCTCATTGGCCGAGGATCGCGGGTGAAGCTTTCTTGTCTTTCAAAGAGGGTCAGTAACTTACCGTTCTAAGAATGTAAGTTCTATACACCATCAATGACATGGTACATGTTTTAGTTCCGCTATACAGAGTGTATCTATGCATTTTCAGTGAGCTGATATGTGATTTAGATAAAATTTGATCGCTTTCAAACAGAGCCACTATATTAAAATATGTGGCTGAAGGCCCATGTCCCTACTACTACCCTAATCTCTGGATCTGGTGCAGGTCTGGCTCTGACAATGAGTAATAAGCCTGTAGTTTCTGAGTCCTGGGTCCTGAGTCCTGAGTCCTGAGTCCTGAGTCCTGAGTCCTGAGTCCTGAGTCCTGAGTCAGCATCATCAATCAATATGATGATTACATTCGGCATGTGACAGTTCCACCTATTAAGGAAATATCGTCTGGAAAACTGAACCCTCTGCAGATCTTAGAAGCTATAGTTTTATTTTTGTGAGCAGCATAAATATGTTACACGAACTGAAGTGATCAGTTCAGTTTTCAGCGCTCTCGATTGTAGACACTGATTGAAAGCTTACAGAGACAGAGTCGTGTGAAGGTGTGTGTAGTCGATGGAGATGCTGATCCTGCTGTAATGAGTCTGGCATACCATTACAAGTGCCCTGTAGTCAGTGGTGATAATGACTTCTTACTATGTGACCTTGAGGGTGGTGTCATCAGCGCCAAGGAGCTGGTCGAGTGCTTGGGATATGTGTGAGTAAATTTGGAATGTATTCAGGTGTAAAGCCCGCCTTTGATCACCAATCATTCTTTCAGAGATTCTGGTAGGTTGTTATTTGCAAGCCAACGCACTGCCATCAGCTGCTTGTAGATGTATCACAGTATTAGGTCAAGATCATCACCATTTAATTAGACCCAAGAAGATGATTTCTTCTTGAAAATGTTGCCTACCGACCCTCCCAATCCTAGAACAGATTTTCATAACCAAGATTTCCAACCCGATCTCTCCACCTCACTTTTCGTGGTTGTCATAGAGCCCTATCCTTAAGCCTAACAGCTCCACATGCTCAGAGCTGTGTACCTAAGCACTGCACTGCAAAGTACGCCAATAGTTTTTTTGTAAAATGTGCTTGCTAGTTTTTGTGTCACACTTAATATTGTGAATGTTTTCCTTTTATTCATTCAAAACTACTCCATTATAAATCCCATGGTTTCTGCGAGAGTTTCAATATATTCTTATCTTAAACCAGCTTGCTGTAAATATGTATGTGGAATTGTTAAGTCATAAACACCAAATGATTTTTTCTGAACAATCGATTTCCTTCCTTTGTTTCAGGGATGACAATCCTTTAGTGGGTATGTACTACATTTCAGATCTTGCTGCAAAGTGTAACATAGACAGAGACGTACTTTCTCTTCTCAGTGTAACACTAGGCTGTGATAAATTCCAGCCTGACAAGATTCAGCAGTTTTTAAGAGAAGAAGGATTTATACCTCCGGCTCTACAGGTTGATCTCAGTATAATCTCTAAGGTGTGCCCCACATTATTGCTTTGGCTATTTTATAACATCTACATTTGACACCACACTCAATACTTATTTCATGATTCTACAGTATTTTCAATGTGCCTCATCAATACTTTACTCTATGAAAACAACAAACCGCTGGGAAAAATAAGGTACCTTTCTCAACACACCTGTGCAGATGTAAGCTGAGCCATCAGTCTATCATTATTTTGTAGCCTCGAATAGATGGAGATTTTCGACAGATATTTTACTGTAACAGGGCTGACTATAGGGAAGAGGCTGGTGGCCATATTCATATCTTATCGAAGGTATGTGGACAACACAACGTCACACTTTCCTTCTATTACTTATCATTAATGTTAATTTATTCTATCCAGTGCCATTCTCAAAGTTTGAATGTCATGATGCATGCAGAATGCAGATAAATTGGCCTAATTGACTAATTGGCTTATAATTCTGATTCTGACTCCCCATCATCTGGAATATTCCCCTTATTGCTAATGTTATGTATGTCTTATTGTCTTATCGTGTATAAATGAACAAACACTCAGGTTCAATAATATTGATGTTATTCATAAGCGAATTATCCTCTCAATGTAAAATAGGTGACGACTCCAAATATAAATGATTTGTTTTTGTAGTTTAAAACTCAAGAAGATGCAATCAAAGTGATGAGTAAAGATGAGGGACTGAGGAAACTTATCAGAGAGGTATTATCTGATTACAGACCCAATAAAGAACACTGGATCATAAACTACTTCCAGACAGAAGCGGTATGAGTTACGCAATGTGTTTAAAGAGAAAAAATATAGTAGCGCCGTTCCACAATTCCTATAACTCTAGGTGGCCATCATATGCCAACAATCCAAATATGGGTCAGCTCAAAATGTGTTCCCTCATGATAAAAATAAGCAAATTTGCTGCTAACAGCTTGGCATGTCCTTCCTTCAAATGGCCTAATGACATTGGACTGCTTTGAGTCGAATTAAACAAAGAAAAACTCGGTAAAGTTTACTGCCAATGTATGTAATAACCTTGTTACTTTATAACTACAGATAGAACATGAGAAAGAAGATATCGGGTACAGCGCTTTATCTGAGCAGACTTGGAGGAGTTACAGACAAGGCCTGATGCCGACTCGTATTCTTAAACTGTTCTTTGGGTCTGAGCCCGACGCGTTATACCCTATGGTAAGTACTAAACAACTTACACTATATGGTACATACTTAAAAAATAAACTATATGGCGATCTACCCGTTGACTGCTTATTGTGCCTTCACATCCCGAAGTGCTGACAGCTCAATGAGGTGAGTGCCGGTAGCTGTGTTGTACGACGCATTATTATAAACACTGAGATGGAACAATATATAATAGCATATCAAAGACCTGATTGGTTTAAGCTATATTAAACTAATTCCACACAAAATTGAGATATTATAATTGAGCATCACAATAATTTTAATTATTTGTCTATTATTTGTCATTGTTATTTAGTTATAATATTTTGTTATTCATCTCACATTTAAAACCAAACAATGTCATATATAAATTGTGTTCCAGATGGAGAATCTAGGTTATCACAGCTCTTGGCAATGCTCTGTCGGCATTCGAAACCTGATATATTACTCTGTAAAAGATATGGTCCATCCTTCTAATCCTCTACGATCGGTCAAAGTAAAAGAGCGAAGAAAAAAAAAGATACTTACAACCAGTAAGCCCCTCAGTCCGAACACTGCCGGTCTCTCTAGAGAAGGAGCAAGTCTGAGTAAAGTGATTGACTCTCTGAAGTTGTCTTCCAGTCAGCAGTCAGCATGTACATCTATACAGAGACAAGGAGGCAGGGAGGTGGTGCTGATGATCATCTTATTTTACTGGGCTAATAATTCTCAACCTGCTATATCGAGAGAGTAAGTAATCAAACCCTAATATACAACGAAGGTTGTCTAAGAACTTTGATTAAAGCTATAGTTGCGCCTCCCCATATTTAGAATCATATTGAAGTTCCCAGTCTAACTAAGAGCACAATGGCAACCTTTTGAGATAGCCTATGGACACAGTTTTACTAGAAATGAAAATTTTTCTCAACTTCTCACAACAAGTAAGGTTGTCCCCTCTTATTGATGTTTGCCATGGTGCTCTTAATTAGACTGAGACCTTCAATATGATACAAAATATGGAGTCGCTCAACTATAGCTACGGAAAGCAGGCTCAAAACTCTCATAGTTTGACTGAGATGCGCCTGTCATGTACTCAGTCGCTTTTAGATTCAAACAAAATCACTTCAATATCTAGATACAGAAATAAGATTATATTCACTGCATCGTCACAGCACAAGCATTGTCACCTCATCAAAACTTCTGACTGGTCTGCCATATGCTGTCAAATTTGTAGATATTTTAGTAATTTGGGACTAGAAAAGTATTTGGGAAGTAAAAAAAATTATTATCAGATTATGTTCATACCAGGGCTGCATCTCAACTATTGCGCCATCTCACTGCCAGGCGATTAGTGCCGCAAGAGTTGTGGGTTCGAATCCTATCTGCATCTCAACTATTGCTGGCACAAGAGGGAATTCTGACCAAAAATCGTTACGTATATTTATCACAGACTCGCCACGACATAAAAACTCAGGTAACACAACTCCCTCTATATACATACAGGTACCTGATATCAGCGCTGCGGTGTATGAGTGGTGTCTCTAAACTATCTCTATCTATAGATGAACCAAAGCCCAGACCAGATAAGGATGTCGTTCACTCATTCGCTCAACTTCAGGCCGTTATACAGTAAGTATTGATAGAGATAACTTGATTATGATCAGATCCACTATACCTGTTCTATTAATTACCATCACTAATAAGGAGAAATGTGTGTGGGTGCGTGTGAGGGTGCGTGTGTGGGTGCGTGTGTGGGTGCGTGTGTGGGTGCGTGTGTGGGTGCGTGTGTGGGTGCGTGTGTGGGTGCGTGTGTGGGTGCGTGTGTGGGTGCGTGTGTGGGTGCGTGTGTGGGTGCGTGTGTGGGTGCGTGTGTGGGTGCGTGTGTGGGTGCGTGTGTGGGTGCGTGTGTGGGTGCGTGTGTGGGTGCGTGTGTGGGTGCGTGTGTGTAAGTACAGATTAGAGCAGCACTGTACTACAGTCTGCTGTGAAATATGTTCGAGATTACGAGCCTTCCTTCTCTTAATCATTATCATGAATCTTTACAAACACGACAAAATTTCAGCAACAGAACCTTGTCAGTCTCTTTTTATTAAAATTGAAGCAACAATATACAATCTAATATATATAATATTATATATAACATTTTGTATATTGCATGTTTCTTTCGGTATTTGTATTTCCAGTGACGTGATGCATTTACTCCAGCTGTTAGAGTTAGCCTTCAGGGTAGATCTGTCTTACTTCGTGAAAGGCAGCACCTATCATCAGCTGTGTTTACAGTCAGCACCTGATGTAGATAGTCTGTGGAAAGACCAGTCAAGGTTTGTACTGACTTGTACTTGTACAGATTCTTACACAGTTTTGTGTGCACAAGTGTTGAGAACTGTTTGAGCTCCTATATAAGATTTTCACGACTAGATAGCACACCAGTAAAACACCATATTTTCAGTAAAATGTTGTTTGCTATGAAGAGCTGAAAACTCGTTGATCCTCATAGGCGGAGCATATTGTAATTTTATATGAAGTAGAGAAAAAATTGATGATTGCGCTTAGAGCTAGAGTAAAAGGGAATTTGTGTTCTCTACTAGCATACTGATGGTCTTGTTGTAGCAAAACTCATGTAAATTTTGTCAAAAATTAGAGAAAATTGACCATTATAACTTGTTTAGCGATTCAAGTTGAGTTCTAATGCAATTCTACATGGACAAAATCTTTAAGTAACAATTTTTCAACGAGAGAACATTTCCCTGCTCTCAGGTCTTCAAGTCGGCTCTGCCCCTAAGGAGTCGTTTCATGTATTCATTCCTGATTTGAGACTGGGCAGCCCCTTATGCTAGAAAGTCTATTAGTGCCCTGGTTCAGTGGGTGCTTGCACTCACCCTGCATACAGTAAAATAAACCCTCTGCCGCCTGCTTCCTCCAATAGCCATGCAAAATCTCAACACCCAGTTGACAACACCCGCCAAATAACAACCAGTGCTAGTTCGATCATTATTCCCTCTCTTTTTCAGCTGGCAATCTCTTGTGCTGAGAAATATCAACAGATCCCAACTGAGAAACCGAAGGTAGGCACATTCCATAAACATGCTGTCTTAATTATTATATTAGCTTAATTTCTTCGGGCTCAAGAGCCAAGTCGAATATTGTAACAGACGTTTGCACCATGTTTGTTGGTTGTGCAGCAAAGGCATAGAAAAATAACTCTTCATATTGTTCCTATTGGTTATTGAAACGTCCAAATCCAAGTGCTACAAGAGTTTTGTAGACCTGACCTAAAGCATTATCAGTCCAAGTCTATTGGGTCCATGTATAACTCAACGTTTGATATCTGATGAATATTTTAATATATCACAGGAAAGATAAAGAAGCAGACTTGAATGACTATGGAGACCTCGGGATGGTAAATGCGCTCACTGTTGTGATCTCATGACCTTGACATACTTAGCCAAATTTCATACGAATACTAGCCTCTTGCCAAATCGGGTAGTAAATTATCGATCAGTCAGGTGCTCAAGATTCAATTCAAATAACCCTATCCTTACAATGCAAATAAAAGATTCAGGAATATGACCAGGGAACCACTGCTCTCATAAATGTAATATTATGATATTAGGATTGCCTACCCACGATCAGTGAGATGGCTCGCGGATCAATATGGATGAGAAATTCTTACAGCTCCAATATTTATCAAATTGTTAAGACCCTTTTATTCAGGCTTCTTTGATATTTGTACCAATACACCCGGATGAGGAGGGGGAGGTATAGCTGTAAGGGAAGGAGTTTACCATGTTTTATTAGGTTTCTTATACCTCCCCTGTAGCATAGAAGTAGACACAGTACGACAGAGAGCTCTGACCAGTATGTTGTTACCTTATAAGTGCCTTTCTACCCTTCCAGACTAACACAGAGGATGATGCCACTGAGTATTATGTAGATGATTGTGATAGAGCAGCTGAAAACTGGGAGGAGCTGCATCTTTGATTGGGCGAACTGAGAAAAGGAAGTTGTGACCATGTGGTAAACGCGATGGTGTTTGTGGATTTACTTTCATTTTTTGTAACTTCTTTAACTTTGAGAGTTTTGATTTTAACTGACAAAGCACGCAGTAAAGCTCGTTTTGTTACCGGGTATCCCTGCACAGTATCATTTTACAGAGTATCAATATCCTCACCATGTGACCAGATCTATCAATTTATTTGACTTTGATTCTGACTCTCAGCACTGTCCGCATGAGTGAAAATAGGATAACTGATTAATATTAAAGAGGACATTGTATAGCTTTTTTTATGTGGCATCATTTTCATCACTTTAAAGCTTGTCACTAACTAAATTTAATGACCGTCATGTCTTAACTTGGCTGCTTGCTACAAACTGAAACTTGAAACAAGCTAGAAATTTTTACCATTTATTTTCCTGTTAGTATAGGCATCATGTAATTTATTAACAATCTAAATTCAACAAAATTACAGTTGGATAATTCTTAGCAGCATGACTTTTTGGTGTTTATAAAATATAACTGACAAAGCGCTGGTAGTTTTGCACACAAATCATTTAAGTTGTTGCCAATAGTGAGAAAAAAGAACAGACGGCGTAGAAATTTACGCGCACGCTCGACACATTACGCGCACGCTCGACACATGTCTGACATGATAGTCCTTGGTAGGTTGACAGCATCACCAGTATATTTTTACTCTTGTGGAATGGAAACCAGTAAAATAAAATTGGCCAATAATAAAACAAATAAGAAATGGTGTAACTCAAATTCTACATCTTAAAGGGATTCCAAAGTTTCAAAGACTGTCATGCTCAAATGCCTTCAAACTGCCCTGAATAGGTTTCTGTTTCTGTTTCTGTTTCTTGCATTTTGGACACCTCTTTGCGAGAGAATTTATTTTCTTTTTGCAGTAGGGACAATTTTTCCATACTTTAACAGGACCACACCGTCTCATAGGGTTATGCTTCTTCCTGCAATAATCGCAACTACTTTTTCCACCTGTCCCATTTCCAACAACTGCCAAAGGTATCTCGTAATCAACCTTTTTATCAGAAAATAATTCTGTATTTCTGTTCTACAAAATATACAATAGATTGATTTATGACTCAGACAACAACTTGAACACAAGAGAATGCGCATGACCCCCTTTTTAAAAATATTTCACCCTCACCAGCTACTAGGCTGAATGATATCAGACTGTGACCTTACGTTGTAAAGCCCGGTGACTTCCTCCATATTTGCGAATCTGAGCCCCAATGAGCCAGGAAAAGTGGCCTATTTCCTTTTTATATCTTAATATATAAAAGGTCGAATTTCTTACATATATATATATATATATATATATATATATATAATATGATAGGAGGACAGGGGACACGTTTTCTGGACTTTTCATTCATTGCCTGTATTACGCTCAAGGTAAAAGACTCAACTATCATTACATAGTTATCTCAGGCTGATCCTGTTTGCTTGCATTAGGATTTGTTTCCCCCCCCCCCAACTGGTCAGCCGCAGCCTGTGGCTTATTCAAGAAGAGGAACAGACCCTAATGCAGGCAAACGGGATCAAATCTGTTTGAATGCTTAGTTAGTATACATGGATTAGTATACATCGACAAATATATGTGGATGGTAGGATATTCCAGGCTATTAATGGAATAATGAATACATAAGCCATACTGCATATCCTGTGTACTGAGCTCATATTACTTGCAGCTGCAGTGTAAGGTAGGACTGCAAAAGTAAATAGCCCGTTGTGATCTGGGTAGTAAAACTCACCCGTCTACTTCCTTTCTGCCTTTCTTTCTGCCTTTCTTTCTGCCTTTCTTTCTGCCTTTCTTTGACAGGGACCCTCTTGGTTCTGAAACATCGATATAACATTTAAAATCCTGTGATGCAAAAACAAGAAGTTATAAATAACTATGACTACCTCCTCCACATTAAATGAGGAGTTGGGGATAAATGTAGCAGTCAGTTAAGCAGGATACACCAGACCGCTATTGGAAAAAAGTAGATTCGGACTGGTGAAGCGACCTGGAGGTGTGCTACAACTAATTTACTTGGCACGTGTTAGGGTTACTTACTCCTGGTAATCCCGAGTCAGAATCTGCGGATCCACATTTTCTAGCACAAACCTCTGCCAACTACAACAACATTGTGATCATATAAGTAATCATATAGTGATGATATAAGTTTGAAATAATCTGGGAAATGGCCAAAATTATTAAATTACTAATAATGCAGAGTTTTACGGATAACCATTGTAGAACAGTCTCAAAACACAACAATCTTAGTTTATTTAGTGAAGTTAAATCAAATTCTCCTGCCATCTGAGACACTCCTTCCAAGCTATTGACAAGCCGTCGACAAAACATTTATGTCAGTGATCTATCAGTAGATTAGGAGCATCTCTTATTTTATTAGGAGTATCAAACAGTTGCTCGCTGGGCGCTTGTAGTAGGCTGACAGAGAATTGACCCTCTCACGCACCATTTCGATCAAGATCACTATCAGTACTAAGTTTATAGAGAAACATCCAATCAAATTCAAGCTAGAAATTCACCTGTTCTCTTCAATAAATCCTTTCCTGATTACATCTACTTCTTTAGGGTCACGGATACACAGCTGATGATATGTGCTTCCTTTCAATATCTGTGCCAGATTGAGATCATATTCCACCTCCAGCAACTCGAGTAAATGGATGATATCACTGTGAAAATAAAACTTAAAGTTATAATGATATTTTTTCGCCACTTCTGTACAATATTCCTCACCATAGAAAAGGTAGGGCAAAAGACTTCCACCCACAGGCTGACATCAGATCTCTCCCTAAACTCAGTTTTTCCCGTGTACATCTTTACAAAATAGTATAATGCTGTGCGAACTGTTAATCCACATGATAAAGAGCTGGGTTGGCTCAAGTCTTCCATCTACAAATGTATTTAATTGTTAGATGTTAGGTATACTTGCACAGTTACTCTTTACGGCTTCCGGGTCATAAATTTCACTAAGCCTCATCGACAATATCAACAAGCACACATTTTTCTGCACTTCACCATAAATCACTACAAGTGGTCCAAGTAATGGGCCATGTAAGGCCGATTACCCTTACACATACGCTGTGTTGCATAGGGTGGCAATGGTGGAATGGAATGTGCTGCGGGATGAGAGAACATGACCCTGTGTAGTGAATAGCGGGCCATTATTTTTGGGGGATGGCGATTGGGGCTGCAGGGGCCTCGGGTTCGAGCCACCAGCTTTCTTGGGTGTATATTCTATGCAGTAGAATTACTGTTAGTACCAGGTTCCTATATATTCACTTTACTGCTATCTGCCCTCAGCGCCACTTTTCACTAGCTGAGGTGGGATTAAGCGTAAAGAGATGAGTTTTGAGTAAATAAACGCCATAAATGTATATTGAGGTTTGAAGTTTGAGGACCTTAACTTGCCTTACACAATCAAAGCAACAAATAACACGCCAATAAAAAATACTCGACTAGCCAACTATATAAGCTTTGACACACAGATCTCATGTGTCATACTAGATTATATCATGTCAGTTTTTGTATTTACCTGTGGCTTTAGAACATCGCATTGTATTTTGTCTTTTTCAAAGAACAACTTGAGAATCCTGACAGGCATCCTACCATCTCTGTTTTTGTCCCAGAACTCCAGAATATGCCTCACTGTTAGTCTTCTCAATGAAAGCACTACAATTATCATTCTTTTTTGACAATCATATTATGGAAGGTGTGTTTTTCCAGGTGAATTTAAATCTTTTGCTAATGATCATTGAGTGCACATATCTAAAATACCTCCAGTACCAACACAGCTACGATCATGGCATCAAAAATGATGTGCAATATACTCAACTGTGAAACTTTAATTAATCAGATTGACAAAGAGGAGTATCTTCCTCCTTGCACATACCTTGCAAACTGCCAACAACGTCATTTGGGTTGTACTCAGCTCCGTCTCCATCCTCATAACCATTTCCATCTTCAGCGCCGGTTCCAACTTCAGCACTGTCTCCAACTTCAGCACTGTCTCCAACTTCAGCACTGTCTCCAACATCTCTCTGTCTCTGTCTCTCATTTGGGTTGTACTCAGCTAGAATCTTATGCAACCTTTCACTGAGTTGTCTTTGGTTGTCTCCGTCTATGTCTCCATCTTCAGCGCCATCGCCATACTAGGTGCGGACCATATCCTCAACTGCTTGAGATTGATCTTTATACTACCAGCAAAGACGAAATATGAAGCACTGTGTCATCATCAATAATAAATTGTTTCGTATTTGCATTTTAAACAAGTATGTCAAATAATATATATTTATAAACATTTAGAAGAATTCTTTCTTACCAACTGGATGCGATGCCATGCTGTTTAGAAATTTGTGGACAGAGAAAATCAATAACGAACAAACAGTACTCACCGTCTTTATGACCCTGATGTGATTTTCTATAGGGATCCTGACTTCGAATACAAGATGTTTCTTTTCTAAGAACTTCTGAATGGTCTTCCACGGGTCATGTTTTTCAGATCCGATTGTTAAGGCCAGAAGAGGCAGCAAATGGGAATGTATTTTATATTTGTCACATAAATCTTTAGCATAATATATGTGTACTTTGACGTCACTGATCCTACAAGTATTAATCAAACATTGCGGACATGATAAAGCAAGCTGTATATTGTATGCATGACCAATGAGTTGTTATAAATTTAATACAAATTCCCAACTGATACTGATATAATATGATGCCTTCAGAAGCATCAGCCCAGTGACTTGTATAAACTCCCACTTATTGTCTCCCCTTGATCATATTTGTGCGATTGGTGGTCATTGATCCATAGGCCTGTTCCATCGGTCGGTTCACCAGTAAGAATGCAATGGGGTTTTCTGAGCGCTTCAACTGTTACTCACCAACATGAAATGCAAATCTAAAAGAAAGCCTAGAACGAATTGAGCAGAAGTATGACTTACGCTTTTTTGAGTTCCTTGTTAAGCAGCTTTTCCATCAGCTCTCTTGCCTGGATCACACCACCTTCTAAGTCACACAGTAAGAAATCGCTGTCATTACTGACTACAGGCCACCTGTGCTCACGGGCCAAACTTATGAGCTTAGGATCAGCATCTCCATCTGCCATACATATCCTTACTGACTCCTGACTCCGCAGACAGTCTATGAAAACCTGCAGTGAATCAAATTAATTAAAATTGCAGCAATATGCAATCTCCATTATTAACGAGGACAGTCAGGTTTAATATTCAGTATCTCTTTCGTATAACTGTTGTATCTGACGCTGGTAATCCGAGTCACAAAGAATGGCAATGCCAGGCAGCACTCACTGCCAGCTTAGAACATAATACCTGGTGTTTTATTACAGGATCCTAAAAATTTCAACACAATTGTATGGAAAGGTATCGAGTATGTTTAATTCTGGTAAATGCTTCAGGCCAAATAAAGTATATTTAATGACTAAAAGTCAAAAATCACTAAGTAAACTGCTGCTGTAATAAAGTAATCAAAGGGGTCGCCAAGACTCAAGTATTTGTGAGATGGGGAGAGGAATCAGATCAGAGACAATATACGAGGAACAGTGCCTAACAAAGTAGCTTCATTCAGCTCCCAGCGGCATTAAGGTGACACTGCAAAACTCACCTTGGATGTCAGGCAGGATTGATAGGGCTTTCTAACGTCGATATCAGACCCTGTTGAGAGTTTCTTGATAGTCTGCAGATGTTGGTCACCACGTCGAAGTCGTCCCTCACTCTGATCTCTATCATACCCATCGAACACAACATAGCTGGTAACTTTGAGTTCCTCTAGAGCCTTGAAGAAGCGATCAACATCAGAAGCGTACAAATCATACTCTCCACCATATTTCCCCTTGGATAATTTATTGCTGTGTTCGAAAAGATAAATCTTGAGATTGTTTCCATCAATAAGAATACACCTTTGATCATCAGTATAACCCTCAAAGCATTCGGTCAGTTTTTTAAGTTGCCTCAGGCGTTGATTAGATACAAATTTACTCAAATATTTGACACCCATAATACTAGGTGCACAATGCAAAGTTATAGACTGCCTAATACAGTTGACTATCTTCATTAATTTAGGCTTGCCTTATCTCATGCAAAATATCAACAGATCCCAACTGAGAAACCGAAGGTATGCACAGTCTTTAAAGTTGTAGTCTTAGGAATTATATTAGCCTAAATTCTTCGGACTCAAGAGCCAAGTTGTATATTGTAACAAACGTTTGCACCATGGTTGTTGGGTGTGTAGTAAAGGCATAGAAAAATAACTCTTCATATTGTTCCTATTGGTCATTGAGACGCCCAAATCCAAGTGCTACAAGAAATTTGTAGACCTAACTTAAAGCGTTATCAGTCCTAATCTATTGGGACAATGTATAACTCAATTTCTGATATCTGATAAATATTTTAACATAATTATTACAGGAAAGATAAAACTGCTGATTTGAATGACTACGAAGACCTTGGGATGGTAAGTCTGATTACTGCTGTTATCTCATGACCTTGACCTTGTCACACTTAGCCTGAGTTTAGTTGAGGACTAGGCTCTTGCCAAATCGGGTAGTAAATTATCAGTCAGGTGTCAGATCCAATTCGAGTAACCCAATCATTACAATGCAAATAAAAGATTCAGGAATATAAGCTGTTTCTTGCATTTTGGACACCTCTTTGCAAGAGAATTTATTTTCTTTTTGCAGTAGGGACCATTTTTCCATATTTTTACTGGACCACACCGTCTCACGGGGTTATGCTTCTTCCTGCTCTAATAAATTTAATATTATGATATTAGGATTGCCTACCCACGATCAGTGAGAAGGCTCTTTAAACCTCTTTATGCTGAATCTCATACCTCCACCGGAGCATAGAAAATCCCAAAGTCTAACTTACATAAAAAGTTTCAAATAGACACAGAATGGCAAGCAGGTCTGTCCAGTATATGGTTACCTTATTTTTTATTTTTTTATTTATAATATTTATATTTATAATATTTATAAGTGTCCTTTTACTCTTCCAAACTAACACCCAGGATGATGACGCTGAGTATTACGGGGATGATTATGATAGAGTAGCTGAAGACTGGGAGGATCTGCATCTCTGATTGGGCGTAAATCTTTGAATTGAGAAAAGTAGTTGTGACCATGCGGATCTACTCGACCCGTGCCAGCGAATTTACTTTTATTTGGATGGTAATTTTTATAACTTTGATATTTTAGATTTTAACTGTTGGAGCACAAAGTAAAGCTCTATTACTTTGCCGGGTATCCCTGCACAGTATCATATTACAGAGTATCGATATTTTCATCAGTGAACAGATTGATCTATTTATTTGACTATGATTCTGACTCTCAGCACTGTCCGCATGAGTGAAAATAGAATAACTGTTTGATATTAAAGAGAACATTGTACTTGTACTAGCTTGTCACTAACCACCACTAAGAGCACCTCTAACCTTGATATGTTTGCCATATTTTCATGTTTTAATACATAAGGAGATCTTAGGCAGCATGACTTGTTTGCACTAATCTAACGGAGAAAAAACATAGTTTGATGTTACCAGATTTATTGAGGTCGACAATTTAGTGAGAAAAGCAAGATCAAGCTGATGCTTTCCTGAATAAAACCAAACAGACCAATTACAAGATGGAGTCTATGATATATTTGTCACTTTGTATTCACACGCTGTCTCCAATGCACATGAGTCTTTACTACAGTAAAGGCAGCAAAGCCGGTGGGACGGTGAGCCATCAAAAATAAAATAAAACCAAGCAGTGAAAAACTTTATTGACCGCATTTGTTAGTCGCGAATTTGCCTATTGCAGTGCAGCGTTGCAAAGAAACAAAAGAATAAAATACCTATAATCAATACTATGTGCAGGCTGCGGGGTTTTAACCTACTATTTTACCTACTATTTTACCTACGACCTAATGTGGCTTTACTTCTCTGAATAAACCAATGAACTAAACCCAACTCTTATCAACTACAGGGGAATTCCCTTTTTGCAATGGGAGTTTCCATATGAGAACTTGTCTCGCATCACGTATTTAGTGCCAGTAGTAGTCGCTTGCTCAATATTTCAGCTCGGTTTGTTGATGGCATAGTCAAAGTGATCTCAACAACTTCATTCAACTCACAACATGGGTGTTCGGTATTTAGCTGAGTTTATTCGTAATGGGCACAGAAATGAATGCAGGCTTGCAGACTGTGTGAAAGACTGCGATAATCGTCTAGTTATTGATGGGAACAACCTGCACCACTTTCTATTTTGTGATAGTAACTCTCATCACAAGGCGAGGCACGGAGGCGACCTTGACTTGTACGCACGCGAGGTAGAACGATTCTTCGGATGCTTAGAGCGGTTAGGTATAACAAGCTATATTATATTTGATGGGTTTGATCGAGAGAATAACAAGGTTCGGGAGAGTCGTATTGTTAAAAGTTTTAAAACGATAGAAGATCTTCTCATTGGCCGAGGATCGCGGGTGAAGCTTTCTTGTCTTTCAAAGAGGGTCAGTAACTTACCGTTCTAAGAATGTAAGTTCTATACACCATCAATGACATGGTACATGTTTTAGTTCCGCTATACAGAGTGTATCTATGCATTTTCAGTGAGCTGATATGTGATTTAGATAAAATTTGATCGCTTTCAAACAGAGCCACTATATTAAAATATGTGGCTGAAGGCCCATGTCCCTACTACTACCCTAATCTCTGGATCTGGTGCAGGTCTGGCTCTGACAATGAGTAATAAGCCTGTAGTTTCTGAGTCCTGGGTCCTGAGTCCTGAGTCCTGAGTCCTGAGTCCTGAGTCCTGAGTCCTGAGTCCTGAGTCCTGAGTCAGCATCATCAATCAATATGATGATTACATTCGGCATGTGACAGTTCCACCTATTAAGGAAATATCGTCTGGAAAACTGAACCCTCTGCAGATCTTAGAAGCTATAGTTTTATTTTTGTGAGCAGCATAAATATGTTACACGAACTGAAGTGATCAGTTCAGTTTTCAGCGCTCTCGATTGTAGACACTGATTGAAAGCTTACAGAGACAGAGTCGTGTGAAGGTGTGTGTAGTCGATGGAGATGCTGATCCTGCTGTAATGAGTCTGGCATACCATTACAAGTGCCCTGTAGTCAGTGGTGATAATGACTTCTTACTATGTGACCTTGAGGGTGGTGTCATCAGCGCCAAGGAGCTGGTCGAGTGCTTGGGATATGTGTGAGTAAATTTGGAATGTATTCAGGTGTAAAGCCCGCCTTTGATCACCAATCATTCTTTCAGAGATTCTGGTAGGTTGTTATTTGCAAGCCAACGCACAGCCATCAGCTGCTTGTAGATGTATCACAGTATTAGGTCAAGATCATCACCATTTAATTAGACCCAAGAAGATGATTTCTTCTTGAAAATGTTGCCTACAGACCCTCCCAATCCTGGAACAGATTTTCATAACCAAGATTTCCAACCCGATCTCTCCACCTCACTTTTTGTGGTTGTCATAGAGCCCTATCGTCAAGCCTTACAGCTCCACATGCTCAGAGCTGTGTACCTAAGCACTGCACTGCAAAGTACGCCAATAGTTTTTTTGTAAAATATGCTTGCTAGTTTTTGTGTCACACTTAATATTGTGAATGTTTTCCTTTTATTCATTCAAAACTACTCTATTATAAATCCCATGGTTTCTGCGAGAGTTTCAATATATTCTTATCTTAAACCAGCTTGCTGTAAATATGTATGTGGAATTGTTAAGTCATAAACACCAAATGATTTTTTCTGAACAATCGATTTCCTTCCTTTGTTTCAGGGATGACAATCCTTTAGTGGGTATGTACTACATTTCAGATCTTGCTGCAAAGTGTAACATAGACAGAGACGTACTTTCTCTTCTCAGTGTAACACTAGGCTGTGATAAATTCCAGCCTGACAAGATTCAGCAGTTTTTAAGAGAAGAAGGATTTATACCTCCGGCTCTACAGGTTGATCTCAGTATAATCTCTAAGCAGGGGCGTATATTCTAAAAATTTTCACTCACTGACTTTTTAGAGATGAGCATAATGATCGGGCGCAGCCCGATCCACACGCCGTAGGCGTGGCGGGGAGGGTGTTGGAGGGGCGCTTAAGCGCCCTCCCACCACGGAAGTTTTTGCATATCGGTAGCAAAATAGTGCAAGCAGAGAGGTATTTCAATAGCTCCCTGAGCTGTTGTGTCGGGAAATTCTATCTTGTCAGGATAGCCAGCATGGGCTTGGCTTTAATAAGTCCCGATATCCAACTTGTTCGGATGAACGCGTAAAGCCTAACGGCAACCTGCCAGTCGAAAAGTCTGTTTAAATCAAGGCTACCAGCCAGGCATAAAAATGTGTGGTTTATCAACTATACTATGATTTTATTGTGTACTAACTATCTAACTAAAACTAACAGAGTTACAAAGATTTAATGTATAAATCAGAAAAAATGATCGGTGCGTTTAGTCTCGTCCGCTAGCAAACATGAAGTGTCGATAAGCAGGCTAGAGTAACACTTGTGAAACCAATGATTCATAGGAAGTTTAAATACAGTCAAGGCATTAATTGTTATGGACAAATGATTATTATAAAAGGCAAGACATGTGAATTTGAATGCATGAATAATAGCTTCAGTATATAATACATATAGCAGTCAAAGACTGAAATTCCCCACACGCTCCCACCAGATACAAATTAATAATGTTGATAAATTAGAGCAAAATGAATTAATTATTTATCTCAAAGTTAAAAAAAGGGGAATTCCAAAAGTCAGCTTCAACGTAAAATATCTGTCACCTCGTCAGTAGATGAGTCGAGAGTAGCGATTGGTCGGCGAAATTTCTGTGTTGGTAGGAGCTAGTGAGTCGGATATAGGAGTTAGAGCTCCTAGTTTCACCTGTTGGTAGATGACGGCTGAAGGACTGAGATAAGCGTATTCTGTGTATATTCAGTGATAGATATGCAATGGTATACAGCATACCTGTGCATAAGTCGGATTAATACAATAATATAGTATTTTTATGTCTTTGACATGTGTCCATGCTTTAATAAGTGTTAGCTTACAACATGTCTTATCTGGGTTTCCTTTTTTATTAAAAATCACTACAGGTTAATAACTATCTATGTATGATAATGATGTGTAGCCTAATATATAGTCGGCTAGATGTTGTGGGAGTTTCCTCAACCTCCCAGTTCTTGCAGGACAAGATGGCTGGGTATCTTGTTCGTTGATTTTGTCATCTTCCCCTATTGGGGCAGGTTGACCTGTGTTAGTTGGTTTCGGTGTAACCTCTATCTTAGAGCCAGAATTAGACTCCATTTGATTGCCTAATTGAGGGTTGTCCGCTCCTGTATTATCATTAATAGCCTGAGAACTTATTGCCTCACTACTACTTTTCTGACGTTTGTCAATGGCCCCCTTCATGTTGGGTCTTCTAATTGGCTCTCGAACAGCGGGAGCTTGACCAGATGCATGCTGGGATATTCTGTATGGCTTGAGCCTGGATTCATGCTGCACTGACACCTGTCCATTCTTTTCTATTTGGTAAGTATGATTATTCCATGTTTTGGTTATCAGATAAGGCCCACAGAATTTTGGCTGTAGCTTGGTACTTCTGCCCTTTCTTTTTCTCTTGGACTGAAGTAATACCTGATCCCCTACTTTGTATAATGGTGGTTCTTGGAAATCATTCTGAACAATGTTATGCTGATCTTTACGTAGAGCATCATGTGCAGCCCTCAATCTATCCTCCATATCCATAACATACTTTTGCACCGGTTTTGGCTTATCTGGTGGTACTGGGTAAACCAGGCTATCAGGTAACCTTAGCTGGCGACCCAGTAACATGTAGTTTGGTGTCTCTTTTGTAGCTGTGTGTGGAGTAGCCCTGATGGCTCTCATTATTTGTGGTAGTAGCATATCCCAATCATCCTCATGGGCACATTGATTGAGCAACAGAGCACGTAAGCTATTACCAAGTGTATGATTCCCTCTTTCACACACTCCATTTCCTGATGGGTGGAATGGTGTTGTACGGCGCTTATCTACACGCCATAATTCACACAACTCTTCCATTAGCTCTGATTGAAACTGAGCCCCCTGATCACTGCCTATAGTTTCTGGTAAGCCTAGGTAGCTAAATACTCTGCTATCTAAGGCATCTGCAACTGTGGGTGCAGTAGCATCTGGTAGCGGGATGGCATCTTGCCATCTTGTAAAATGATCAGATAATACCAAAATCCATCTATTTCTTCTATTTGTTTCTGAAAGTGGTCCTACTAGGTCAATGGCTATGTGTTGCCAGGGCCTTCCTGCATAGAGCCTTATTCTATTTCCACTTGACTTTGTTTTGCTTGTTTTTGCAGCTTGACACACTTCACATGACAACACAGCTCGCTTGATGTCAGATGTCATACCTGGCCAGTACCATGACAATCTAAGTCGGGCCGTGGTTTTACGTACACCTGAATGTATCATTGAGTGGGTTTCCCATATGACGGCTTCTCTTGCCGATTGAGGACAAGCTACCACCCATATCTCTTTGTCGTTGAAGGTAAGCCTTACTTCAAGGATACCATCACTTCTCAACCTCATACATGGTATCAAATCGTTCCATCTTTTCAGTTCGGGGCTCCCCATGCGGAGCTCGTCTTCATTTAGTATTACTTGGCTTTTTACACATTGATAGACCTTTTCTAGGTCACTTGGTTTTTGTTGTTGTAAACATGCTAGATCAGTAGTCTGAGCCACACATACTATTGGTCTTTCAGTGATATCACTTGATAATGGTCGATTGATTTCTGTCATCAATCTGTCTTGTGTGGTAGCAGCTATGTCACTATGGGACGGGCCGCCATCTCTTTTCTCTATTCGGTTACATTGTTTACAGTTTTCACATTTGATTCTGCTCAGCCCATCAGCATTTCCATGCTTCGTACCAGGCCTATGTTCTAACTCAAAATCAAACTCAGCCATGCTCTCTAACCATCTCGCGACCTGGTCGGATGGTTCATTTCTTTTGTACAACCAAATCAATGATGCATGATCTGTCCTTAGTCGAAACTTGGTACCTATCAAATAGGGTCGAAAATGCTTAATAGCTTTGATCACAGCAAGAAGCTCTTTTCTTGTCACACAGTAATTGACCTCTTGTGGTGACAGGCTTTTAGAATAATAGGCTATAACTCTCTCATGCCCATCCTGCATTTGTGAGAGTACTGCGCCCGTAGCTGTGTTGCTAGCATCTGTGTCTAAAATGTACTCAAGACCTGGTATTGGATAACCTAGTATTGGTGCTGTGGTGAGCAACAGTTTGAGTAGCTCAAATGCCTCTTGACATTCGGTATCCCATACAAATGGGATTTTTCCACTCATTAGCCTGTTCAATGGTCTACATACTGTAGCATAATCCTCTACATACTTTCTGTAGTAATTTATCAAGCCATGAAATGATTTCAAGGCTGTTTTACATTCTGGCACTGGCCAATTCTGAACTTTTTCTACCTTTTCAGGATCTGTGGATACTCCATCCTTGCTTACAATGTGACCCAGATATTTCACACTATCACTGAGGAGTACACACTTGGATGGTTTGAGTTTCAGATTGGCTTCACGGAATCGCTGAAAGACTTCTTCTAACCGACTCATGTGATTAGAGAATGTGTCACTGAATATTATTACATCATCAAGATATATGAGTAAAGACTTCCAATGCAAGCCCCGGAGCACTTTTTCCATAAGGCGTTCAAAACATGCAGGGGCATTCGTTAGCCCGAAAGGAAGAACCCTCCAATTCCACAGACCGCTTCGCGTTATGAATGCTGACTTTTCTTGAGCATCTTTGTCTAACGGGACCTGCCAATAGGAGGAGCACATATCAAGAGTGCTAAAATATTCACTACCTGCTAATGAATCCAAACTCTCATCGATTCGAGGTATTGGGTAAACATCCTTTTTTGTAACACTATTTAATTTACGGTAGTCTATACAGAAGCGCCACTCTGGGGCGTCATCTGGTTTCAATGTCTTTTTCCTTACTAGGACGACAGGGTGCGACCACGCCCCTTCACCGGGGTAAATCAGTCCTTGCTCAAGTAACTTGTTTACTTGTTTTTCAACTTGTTTTTCCTTTTCTGGTCCTAGCCTCCTAGGGAGGTGTTTTATTGGTTTAGTGTCCTCTAAAACTGGAATGGAATGTTCAACCAACTTTGTTTGACCAATATCTGAATCACCTTGACTGAAAACATCCGAGTATTTTGTCAATAAATTCACTATTGCTCCTTTGTGATCAGCTGATTTCATCTCATGAGTTGTTTTCTTACAAAGCTCTTTCATGTGGTTTGGCACCATGCTGTCATAATGATCACTCAGCTTTGAAGGTATACACTCACTTTGTCCTTCAATATTTTCATTTTGACTCAAAACATCTGCCATGTTTACTGCATTAACTTCTTCTCCCACTGTATTTTGTGGCTTCATGATGTGGCCTGTTTTGGTGTTCATAAGCTGATCATCCTTTGATAGTGATATGAAATCAGCAAAAACAGTTCCGGCTCTCAGGATGATTTCATCCTCTAGGATATTGCAGCAGTGTACTAAAATTCTATTCAGCCCATCTGGCTCGCACAGTGTTGATGCCACCAAAATATTTTCTGGCATTTTGTGATTCATTTTAGTTCCTGTTATACCACATATGCCACTGGTATTATTACACAACTTTGCTTGAATAGCCATCTCCGATCTTGCTGGGATTATTGTATCACATATTACTTGGACATTGCTTACAAGCAAATCCCCTAATCTGTCAACACATGACAGATTTTTATTATTGATATACAGCGAAGCTTTCTTGAAGTTTAGCGTACACCCGCTTGCTTTGAAGAATGACATTCCAAGTATAGCATCATGTGTAATTCTACTCACAATAAATTCCTCAACAAATTTTTCTCCTCGCGCTGAACAATGCAGCTTTATCTTTCCTAGGAGGGGTAGTTTTGACCCATCTGCCATTACTCCGGATTTTTCCAGAGGCTCGATTTCAGATTTGAGTGATTCTGGGAGTCTATCATACACATGCCTTGATAGTACAGATTTAGAACACCCAGAATCAAGTAAATACAGTATACTCTTTCCACCAGCTTTGCCTGGCAGATAATAACATGAATTTGACTCAAAATGACACAATTCATTACAGCTGACATCCTCATTGTCATTTCTTCCATCGTTATTTTCACAGAGTTTTTCCTCAGGTATTATTGATTCTGTTATTCTATCTCTTTCTACTTGGCTGGTGATGCTCCTCTGTCTACAGATTGAGCCAACCTCAACATTTTGAGACACACTAGACTGGTCGGATATTTTCCCAAGTTTACTGCTTGGATCAGCCTTCGAAGCCTGATCACATTCACTTTCCGCAGTGTTCAATGGGGTTTGATTTCCATGGTCAGCACTAGGCTTTTTGTCACCTTTTTGATGGTTGCCCAACTTAGACATATTTACACCAGCCTTTTCTTGTGAAAGGTTAGGTTCATCAGTAGCTGGTGAGTTTACTGAGAACCTGTGGTGTTTCCCTGATTTTTATTAGGACATTCCCTAGCCATATGATTTTCTGAGCCACATGTATAGCATGCTCGTTTTCTCTGCCTAGTATTTTGTACACTGGCGTTTGATCCGGCCAACTTTTCTATAGCCTTTGTATTTCTATCCATTATCTCCATTATTTTGGTCAGGATTTCTGTTTGTTTAGCTGTTTCACTACTGGTACTCTCAGTGATTTTAGCTTTGGGTCTATTTTGATAATCTCTACGCGTTGAGTGCATACCTACAGCATTACAGTCATAGTCATCTTCATTTTCAGAGTCAGAATTTTCTGAATAGCTTGTGACATTTATTTGCGGCCTTTGTCTGAGGTTAGAGCCAGCCTGAACATAATCATCTGAAGCCCGACATATTTCGGCTACAGTGTTGAGTTCTATTGTCATTAGGTGTCTCAATAACTGACGATTTTCTATGCACCTACGTACATTTTCTATGGCGATATCTTCTTGATGAGCAGCGCCCATGTTTGGATATGCAATTCTTACTAATTTTAGAACTTCTACTCCTAGTGAGTGAAACTTTTGACCCTGTTCTTTTCTTACAGTGGACAATTTGTCACGTGCTTGTCTCTGTGTCAGACCAAACCTGGCTCTCAGGTTAACAAAAATCGCTTCAATGTTATCTCCTCTAGCACATTCTTGAGCTTGTTTCTCAAGACATAATCTGATATTTAGATGGGCTGCCTGGGGATTCCAGTTATTGGCTTGGGCCACATCAGTGAATTTTTGAATGAATAATTCAATATCTTCACTTCCATCATACTTTGGCGGTTTAAAGTGGTCTCTCCCACCATTCATCTGCCTGAACGCATTTTGTACGGCATTTGCTAGACGGTCTGCTTCATCAGCCGGCTGTTGCCTGGCAGCATTACCTCTGTTTGCCATAATTTTTTTTTGTATGTAGTATTGATAATTTGCAACGTTGATATACCTCTTCGTCGTCTACTATTCTAGTAGCGCTGCGAGAGCTTGTATATTTTTAATAATTTGAAATGTTGATATACCTCTTTGCGGTCTACTATTTTAGTAGCGCTGTTAGAGCTTGTATATTTTTAAAAATTTGAACTGTTGATATACCTCTTTGCGGTCTACTATTTTAGTAGCGCTGTTAGAGCTTGTATATTTTTAATAATTTGAAATGTTGATATACCTCTTTGCGGTCTACTATTTTAGTAGCGCTGTCAGAGTTTGTATATTATTAATAGACTAAGACAAAATAAATGTGCCCAAAAATTTCTTGAAATAATTATTTTCTCTGGTCTGGTCACTACAGAAGTTCTCTGGTCTACAGTTTAGTAGAGCTGTGAGCGCAATGACATTCTTAGACCAAGAAAAGACTTTTCACTAAATTTCCAAATTACCTGCTTTACGCATCCATCCCACTTCTGACACCAGTGTCGGGAAATTCTATCTTGTCAGGATAGCCAGCATGGGCTTGGCTTTAATAAGTCCCGATATCCAACTTGTTCGGATGAACGCGTAAAGCCTAACGGCAACCTGCCAGTCGAAAAGTCTGTTTAAATCAAGGCTACCAGCCAGGCATAAAAATGTGTGGTTTATCAACTATACTATGATTTTATTGTGTACTAACTATCTAACTAAAACTAACAGAGTTACAAAGATTTAATGTATAAATCAGAAAAAATGATCGGTGCGTTTAGTCTCGTCCGCTAGCAAACATGAAGTGTCGATAAGCAGGCTAGAGTAACACTTGTGAAACCAATGATTCATAGGAAGTTTAAATACAGTCAAGGCATTAATTGTTATGGACAAATGATTATTATAAAAGGCAAGACATATGAATTTGAATGCATGAATAATAGCTTCAGTATATAATACATATAGCAGTCAAAGACTGAAATTCCCCACAGTTGGGTACTTTCAGAAAACAACTCAATAGCAGTAGAAGATTACGGTAGAAATGCTCCAGTTATAAAGCACCTATTTGAAAAAAAACTGACCTTGATGGGATTCGAACCCACGACAATCTGAATTTCAGTGATTATAAAGCAGACCAGAGATCCACTATACTTTCACCTAAAATTGAGAATAATTGAGAAAATTGAGAATCCTGCCAGAGTGGACAACTCTACTATCTTAAAATTGAGAAAATATATCCCTTCAATACATTGTCTCGCATTTTCTCAATTTTTATTTGTTCCCAATTCTCAGAATTTCCAATAAAACATTAGTTGTAAATTATTAAAAAAAAATTTTAAGTTGAATTGTTATTGAGAACTACATAAATCCCTCACTATCCTCCAAATTACACTCCTGCTCAACTATTATGAAGCAAACCGAGTGGTTTTGACAGGAAAGTAGAGACTCAAAGTGTACACAGCAAGCACTGGACAAATTCCTTATACTCTTTTTATGATGAAGCAAAATAAGCTTAGCTGTATGTTTTACTTATATGAGTGGGTTGAAGACTGGACAGGTACAGCCTGTATAAAAACATCTGGCCTGATGAGAAGAAGACTGGTTAGTTTTGAACCAAAGAAAGATGATGATGTGAGTATTTTTTTACTACTAGTCAATAATAATGTCATAAATAAGTCAAGTTGAGTTCACTTACTCTTAGCAAGGAGTTAAAGGGATGGATAGCTGCTTAGGTGGGAGCCTGTCTTGACAAGCTTTGTCAATCTTTGACAAGCTTGCAAGACAGGTTACTTAGGTGGGTAGTACTAGGAGCTTAGTTTTTATCTCCAATAATTGATTGATTGATTCCTTGCTGGTGGACTCACTGAGTTACCTCAGTTAGCCCTGTCTTTGGAACTGAGGGACAGTAAAGGATTAGGGCGAAGTGATGGCAACATGTTGACTAGCGTAGTTAGTGCTCATTCTCATTGAAAGAGCTCCTGATCCAGCGATCAGTTGAGTATTTACGTAATCGTTGTCTTGCTCAGATTTACATTGTATGATCTTGTAGGTACACAATCTATATTTCTGGATGTACTTTTTGGGACAAGGCTGCCAGCAGTTAAAATGAAGACCCGAATGCTATTCAGAGGAAGACATGGTTCAATGCAGAAATGACTGATCTAGAGAAGATAGCACCCTCCGCTAAGCGTAAGTAGCCTAAGCCTAATCAGATGTATAATATGCATTACCAGTGTTTTTGTCAGTTGAATTGGTAACAGGAAGCCCTATGTCTTGTGACGTGTCTAGCGAGCCTACATGGCCACAGATTGGCTTGAGATTATAACACCCTAACCTTAGTTGTTACAAGCCTCATCTAATACAGGTAATTGGTATATCATCTTGCCGATCGTGAGACAATGACATAATCAATATTATATACAAATTATCGCTTATTGGCGACAAGGTGGATGCACGCAATTATTATTCTCTTCTATGCTCCATCTTTCTGATTAAGTCTTTTCCGCTGACACTCATGACATAGTAATATTTGACCATTTCAACCTCATGTGTAAACGCGGCTTAATATTTTGGGCAGAGAGGTCATGGATTTATTTAGCGTTGTACAAACGAAAGGACAATATACTGAATAATTAACTGGTGTATGCTTTCTGTTTATATCTAGTTTCCTTGATGATGCAAAGAACAATAGGATCACTTAGGCGGTGAAGAATTTGACGTCTACTCTGTTACATGACCTGTTAACATCCATCAACTCTTTGCAAATGGTATGTTGTTTTCTTAAAGCAAAGTAGGCCCAAAGTTTATTAGTGTTTGATTTGAGGAACTACATCATACCTTAGAAGAGTAGGAGAAGTGCGCCTTTCCACACAAAGGCTACTTGATTGAGCTCAAATTAGCTAGAATTGAGTACTAGCTAACATTAACTCATCTAGTTAAATTTAATTTAAGAAAATATTTACTCCTCTACGGTACTAGTCAATGCTAGATGTTTAGACACTTTGAATAGTTTTCATTCTAACGTGGCACTGAGGCGACTGTCACATCAGCTGATTCAATTCATTTGTGGAATCACAACGTAAAATCGCAGGGCTCATGCAAAAACAACCAAACCTGACAAGATCACATCTGATCAGACAAAAGATAATTTTGCCGATGCAATACATTGGAAAAAACATCTTTTGTTCGATCAGATGCTTTCACATTGCCCTCATTGCATAATATAAACATTCTCCTCTTGCAGGTGTAGTGAGAGTCTTGCTGTACAGATCCAGGCTGCCACGCTGTCATATCTTATACGTTGACTGCACGCTGCCAACTCATCACCTGCTGCAAAGAACACTTCAACAAATCTTGTCCGCATTCGTATGGCCATACGAGCTGAGCTGCAGTCTCAACCATCTTAATATTAGCCTCAAGTTCTGCATTCAGCGTGTAATGAGGTATTGTAAGGTCAACATGACGTTGACATACATATTATTTAAATTCCTACTAAGGATTTTCCTATGACTGTCTTCTGACCTGTACACAGTGCTGTGCTTGATATATTCTCGTGTTTTTTTTACTTGACTTGACTTTTAGTAGCAACTGTTCAGGCTGAAAAAAAGGATTAATTTTTTTGTTGAGGACATTGAGGTCAACATCGAGGTGCTATAGTTTTAATTTTGAGAAATCATCTGCTTAAATTTGTATCTTATTAAATACAATATAACCTATCTTACAAGCTTTGTACCTATACCTTTCGCAAAATAAAACTCTTTGCTTGAATTGGCAAATAATACCGTTTCTGTTATATCGCTGATCAAGTCGCAGCATAGATAACTAAATGGACATCGCTAGCTAACACACAGGATTACTCTATATGAAATGATGAACGAACAGTGTTGCGGGCCGTAGCTAACCTTTATTGGCGACTATCAAGTCATTAACAACCTGGTCAAATAGTTCACTGCTAAGAATTTCTTTGTCAGCCATCAAAAGTCAATTGTTTAGATGACTCATAAGGCAATTAATCCTCATCTGCAAATTGAAAAACCGTTTCTATTGCTCATTGTATACCTCTCTCTATGCGCAAGGTTATGTTTTATGTCTATAAAAAAAACTATAAAATATCCCAGAAGTTGTCATGACACGTAAAATGAGAAGACAACTTCTTCTTATTTATTTCCTTTGCCCCTCCCTTTTTTCTCTTTTCTCCTCCCTCTTTTCCCCACTCTCACCGAGAAGTTTAACCCCGAGCCCGCAGACCAGAGATCCACTATACTTTCACCTAAAATTGAGAATAATTGAGAAAATTGAGAATCCTGCCAGAGTGGACAACTCTACTATCTTAAAATTGAGAAAATATATCCCTTCAATACATTGTCTCGCATTTTCTCAATTTTTATTTGTTCCCAATTCTCAGAATTTCCAATAAAACATTAGTTGTAAATTATTAAAAAAAAATTTTAAGTTGAATTGTTATTGAGAACTACATAAATCCCTCACTATCCTCCAAATTACACTCCTGCTCAACTATTATGAAGCAAACCGAGTGGTTTTGACAGGAAAGTAGAGACTCAAAGTGTACACAGCAAGCACTGGACAAATTCCTTATACTCTTTTTATGATGAAGCAAAATAAGCTTAGCTGTATGTTTTACTTATATGAGTGGGTTGAAGACTGGACAGGTACAGCCTGTATAAAAACATCTGGCCTGATGAGAAGAAGACTGGTTAGTTTTGAACCAAAGAAAGATGATGATGTGAGTATTTTTTTACTACTAGTCAATAATAATGTCATAAATAAGTCAAGTTGAGTTCACTTACTCTTAGCAAGGAGTTAAAGGGATGGATAGCTGCTTAGGTGGGAGCCTGTCTTGACAAGCTTTGTCAATCTTTGACAAGCTTGCAAGACAGGTTACTTAGGTGGGTAGTACTAGGAGCTTAGTTTTTATCTCCAATAATTGATTGATTGATTCCTTGCTGGTGGACTCACTGAGTTACCTCAGTTAGCCCTGTCTTTGGAACTGAGGGACAGTAAAGGATTAGGGCGAAGTGATGGCAACATGTTGACTAGCGTAGTTAGTGCTCATTCTCATTGAAAGAGCTCCTGATCCAGCGATCAGTTGAGTATTTACGTAATCGTTGTCTTGCTCAGATTTACATTGTATGATCTTGTAGGTACACAATCTATATTTCTGGATGTACTTTTTGGGACAAGGCTGCCAGCAGTTAAAATGAAGACCCGAATGCTATTCAGAGGAAGACATGGTTCAATGCAGAAATGACTGATCTAGAGAAGATAGCACCCTCCGCTAAGCGTAAGTAGCCTAAGCCTAATCAGATGTATAATATGCATTACCAGTGTTTTTGTCAGTTGAATTGGTAACAGGAAGCCCTATGTCTTGTGACGTGTCTAGCGAGCCTACATGGCCACAGATTGGCTTGAGATTATAACACCCTAACCTTAGTTGTTACAAGCCTCATCTAATACAGGTAATTGGTATATCATCTTGCCGATCGTGAGACAATGACATAATCAATATTATATACAAATTATCGCTTATTGGCGACAAGGTGGATGCACGCAATTATTATTCTCTTCTATGCTCCATCTTTCTGATTAAGTCTTTTCCGCTGACACTCATGACATAGTAATATTTGACCATTTCAACCTCATGTGTAAACGCGGCTTAATATTTTGGGCAGAGAGGTCATGGATTTATTTAGCGTTGTACAAACGAAAGGACAATATACTGAATAATTAACTGGTGTATGCTTTCTGTTTATATCTAGTTTCCTTGATGATGCAAAGAACAATAGGATCACTTAGGCGGTGAAGAATTTGACGTCTACTCTGTTACATGACCTGTTAACATCCATCAACTCTTTGCAAATGGTATGTTGTTTTCTTAAAGCAAAGTAGGCCCAAAGTTTATTAGTGTTTGATTTGAGGAACTACATCATACCTTAGAAGAGTAGGAGAAGTGCGCCTTTCCACACAAAGGCTACTTGATTGAGCTCAAATTAGCTAGAATTGAGTACTAGCTAACATTAACTCATCTAGTTAAATTTAATTTAAGAAAATATTTACTCCTCTACGGTACTAGTCAATGCTAGATGTTTAGACACTTTGAATAGTTTTCATTCTAACGTGGCACTGAGGCGACTGTCACATCAGCTGATTCAATTCATTTGTGGAATCACAACGTAAAATCGCAGGGCTCATGCAAAAACAACCAAACCTGACAAGATCACATCTGATCAGACAAAAGATAATTTTGCCGATGCAATACATTGGAAAAAACATCTTTTGTTCGATCAGATGCTTTCACATTGCCCTCATTGCATAATATAAACATTCTCCTCTTGCAGGTGTAGTGAGAGTCTTGCTGTACAGATCCAGGCTGCCACGCTGTCATATCTTATACGTTGACTGCACGCTGCCAACTCATCACCTGCTGCAAAGAACACTTCAACAAATCTTGTCCGCATTCGTATGGCCATACGAGCTGAGCTGCAGTCTCAACCATCTTAATATTAGCCTCAAGTTCTGCATTCAGCGTGTAATGAGGTATTGTAAGGTCAACATGACGTTGACATACATATTATTTAAATTCCTACTAAGGATTTTCCTATGACTGTCTTCTGACCTGTACACAGTGCTGTGCTTGATATATTCTCGTGTTTTTTTTACTTGACTTGACTTTTAGTAGCAACTGTTCAGGCTGAAAAAAAGGATTAATTTTTTTGTTGAGGACATTGAGGTCAACATCGAGGTGCTATAGTTTTAATTTTGAGAAATCATCTGCTTAAATTTGTATCTTATTAAATACAATATAACCTATCTTACAAGCTTTGTACCTATACCTTTCGCAAAATAAAACTCTTTGCTTGAATTGGCAAATAATACCGTTTCTGTTATATCGCTGATCAAGTCGCAGCATAGATAACTAAATGGACATCGCTAGCTAACACACAGGATTACTCTATATGAAATGATGAACGAACAGTGTTGCGGGCCGTAGCTAACCTTTATTGGCGACTATCAAGTCATTAACAACCTGGTCAAATAGTTCACTGCTAAGAATTTCTTTGTCAGCCATCAAAAGTCAATTGTTTAGATGACTCATAAGGCAATTAATCCTCATCTGCAAATTGAAAAACCGTTTCTATTGCTCATTGTATACCTCTCTCTATGCGCAAGGTTATGTTTTATGTCTATAAAAAAAACTATAAAATATCCCAGAAGTTGTCATGACACGTAAAATGAGAAGACAACTTCTTCTTATTTATTTCCTTTGCCCCTCCCTTTTTTCTCTTTTCTCCTCCCTCTTTTCCCCACTCTCACCGAGAAGTTTAACCCCGAGCCCGCCGCCGCTCTACACACTGAGCTATTCAGCCACTCACGAATACAAGCGGGCCGTGAGTGCTAATATACGCCACTGTCTCTAAGGTGTGCCCCACATTATTGCTTTGGCTATTTTATAACATCTACATTTGACACCACACTCAATACTTATTTCATGATTCTACAGTATTTTCAATGTGCCTCATCAATACTTTACTCTATGAAAACAACAAACCGCTGGGAAAAATAAGGTACCTTTCTCAACACACCTGTGCAGATGTAAGCTGAGCCATCAGTCTATCATTATTTTGTAGCCTCGAATAGATGGAGATTTTCGACAGATATTTTACTGTAACAGGGCTGACTATAGGGGAGAGGCTGGTGGCCATATTCATATCTTATCAAAGGTATGTGGACAACACAACGTCACACTTTCCTTCTAATACTTATCATTAATGTTAATTTATTCTATCCAGTGCCATTCTTAAAGTTTGAATGTCATGATGCATGCAGAATGCAGATAAATTGGCCTAATTGACTAATTGGCTTATAATTCTGATTCTGACTCCCATCATCTGGAATATTCCCCTTATTGCTAATGTTATGTATGTCTTATTGTCTTATCGTGTATAAATGAACAAACACTCAGGTTCAATAATATTGATGTTATTCATAAGCGAATTATCCTCTCAATGTAAAATAGGTGACGACTCCAAATATAAATGATTTGTTTTTGTAGTTTAAAACTCAAGAAGATGCAATCAAAGTGATGAGTAAAGATGAGGGACTGAGGAAACTTATCAGAGAGGTATTATCTGATTACAGACCCAATAAAGAACACTGGATCATAAACTACTTCCAGACAGAAGCGGTATGAGTTACGCAATGTGTTTATAGAGAAATAATATAGTAGCGCCGTTCCACAATTCCTATAACTCTAGGTGGCCATCTTATGCCAACAATCCAAATATGGGTCAGCTCAAAATGTGTTCCCTCATGATAAAAATAAGCATATTTGCTGCTAACAGTTTGGTATGTCCTTCCTTCAAATGGCCTAATGACATTGGACTGCTTTGAGTCGAATTAAACAAAGAAAAACTCGGTAAAGTTTACTGCCAATGTATGTAATACCCTTGTTACCGTATAACTACAGATAGAACATGAGAAAGAAGATATCTGGTACAGCGCTTTATCTGAGCAGACTTGGAGGAGTTACAGACAAGGCCTGATGCCGACTCGTATTCTTAAACTGTTCTTTGGGTCTGAGCCCGACGCGTTATACCCTATGGTAAGTACTAAACAACTTACACTTTATGGTACATACTAAAAAAATAAACTATATGGCGATCTACCCGTTGACTGCTAATTGTGCCTTCACATCCCGAAGTGCTGACAGCTCAATGAGGTGAGTGCCGGTAGCACGACGCATTATTATAAACACTGAGATGGAACAATATATAATAGCATATCAAAGACCTGATTGGTTTAAGCTATATTAAACTAATTCCACACATAATTGAGATATTATAATTGAGCATCACAATAATTTTAGTTATTTGTCTATTATTTGTCATTGTTAGTTAGTTATAGTATTTTGGAATTCATCTCACATTTAAAACCAAACAATGTCATATATAAATTGTGTTCCAGATGGAGAATCTAGGTGATCACAGCTCTTGGCAATGTTCTGTCGGCATTCGAAACCTGATATATTACTCTGTAAAAGATATGGTCCATCCTTCTAATCCTCTACGATCGGTCAAAGTAAAAGAGCGAAGAAAAAAAGAGATACTTACAACCAGTAAGCCCCTCAGTCCGAACACTGCCGGTCTCTCTAGAGAAGGAGCAAGTCTGAGTAAAGTGATTGACTCTCTGAAGTTGTCTTCCAGTCAGCAGTCAGCATGTATACAGAGACAAGGAGGCAGGGAGGTGGTGCTGATGATCATCTTATTTTACTGGGCTAATAATTCTCAACCTGCTATATCGAGAGAGTAAGTAATCAAACCCTAATATACAACGAAGGTTGTCTAAGAACTTTGATTAAAGCTATAGTTGCGCCTCCCCATATTTGGAATCATATTGAAGTCCCCAGTCTAACTAAGAGCACAATGGCAACCTTTTGAGATAGCCTATGGACACAGTTTTACTAAAAACTTTTCACAACAACTAAGGTTGTCCCCTCTTATTGATGTTTGCCATGGTGCCATGGTGCCATGGTGCTCTTAATTAGACTGAGACCTTCAATATGATACGAAATATGGAGTGGCGCAACTATAGCTACGGAAAGCAGGCTAAAAAAAAATCATAGTTTGACTAAGATGCGCCTGTCATGTACTCAGTCGCTTTTAGATTCAAACAAAATCACTTCAATATCTAGATACAGAAATAAGATTATATTTACTGCATCATCACAGCACAAGCATTGTCACACCTCATCAAAACTTCTGACTGGTCTGCCATATGCTGTCAAATTTGTAGATATTTTAGTAATTTGGGACTAGAGAAGTATTTGGGAAGTAAAAAAAATATTATTATCAGATTATGTTCATACCAGGGCTGCATCTCAACTATTGCGCCATCTCACTGCCAGGCGATTAGTGCCGCAAGAGTTGTGGGTTCGAATCCCATCTGCATCTCAACTATTGTTGGCACAAGAGGGAATTCTGACCAACAATCGTTACGTATATTTATCACAGACTCGCCTTGACATAAGAACTCAGGTAACACAACTCCCTCTATATACCTACAGGTACCTGATATCAGCGCTGCGGTGTATGAGTGGTGTCTCTAAACTATCTGTAGATGAACCAAAGCCCAGACCAGATAAAGATGTCGTTCACTCATTCGCTCAACTTCAGGCCGTTATACAGTAAGTATTGATAGAGATAACTTGATTATGATCAGATCCACTATACTTGTTCTATTAATTACCATCACTAATTAGGAGAAATGTGTGTGGGTGCGTGTGTGTAAGTAAAGATTAGAGCAGACTGTACTACAGTCTGCTGTAAAATATGTTCGAGATGACGAGCCTTACTTCTCGTAATCATTATCATGAATCTTTACAAACACGACAAAATTTCAGCAACAGAACCTTGACAATCTCTTTTTACTAAAATTGAAGCAACAATATATAATTTAATATATATAATATTATATATAACATTTTGTATATTGCATGTTTCTTTCGGTATTTGTAATTCCAGTGACGTGATGCATTTACTCCAGCTGTTAGAGTTAGACTTCTGGTTAGATCTGTCTTACTTCATGAAAGGCAGCACCTATCATCAGCTGTGTTTACAGTCAGCACCTGATGTAGATAGTCTGTGGGAAGACCAGTCAAGGTTTGTACTGACTTGTACTTGTACAGATTCTTACACAAGTGTTGAGAACTGTTTGAGCTCCTATATAAGATTTTCACGACTAGATAGCACACCAGTAAAACACCATATTTTCAGTAAAATGTTGTTTGCTATGAAGAGCTGAAAACTCGTTGATCCTCATAGGCGGAGCATATTGTAATTTTATTTGAAGTAGAGAAAAAATTGATGATTGCGCTTAGAGCTAGAGTAAAAGGGAATTTGTGTTCTCTACTAGCATACTAATGGTTTTGTTGTAGCAAAACTCATGTAAATTTTGTCAAAAATTAGAGAAAATTGACCATTATAACTTGTTCAGCGATTCAAGTTGAGTTCTAATGCAATTCTACATGGACAAAATTTTTAAGTAACAATTTTTCAACGAGAGAACATTCCCCTGCTCTCAGGTCTTCAAGTCGGCTCTGCCCCTAAGGAGTCGTTTCATGTATTCATTCCTGATTTGATACTGGGCAGCCCCTTATGCTAGAAAGACTATTAGTGCCCTGGTTCAGTGGGTGTTTGCACTCACCCTGCATACAGTAAAATAAACCCTCTGCCGCCTGCCTCCCCCAAGAGCCATGCAAAATCTCAACACCCAGTTGACAACACCCGCCAAATAACAACCAGTGCTAGTTCGAACATTATTCCCTATCTTTTTCAGCTGGCAATCTCTTGTGCTGAGAAATATCAGCAGATACCAACTGAGAAACCGAAGGTATGCACAGTCTTTAAACTTGCAGTCTTAGGAATTATATTAGCCTAAATTCTTCGGACTCAAGAGCCAAGTTGTATATTGTAACAAACGTTTGCATCATGGTTGTTGGGTGTGCAGTAAAGGCATAGAAAAATAACTCTTCATATTGTTCCTATTGGTCATTGAGACGCCCAAATCCAAGTGCTACAAGAGTTTTGTAGACCTAACTTAAAGCGTTATCAGTCCTAATCATAGATTTAAAAACAGTTTTTAAATCTATGTTCCTAATCTATTGGGACAATGTATAACTCAATTTCTGATATCTGATAAATATTTTAACATATTACAGGAAAGATAAAACAGCTGATTTGAATGACTACGAAGACCTTGGGGTGGTAAGTCTGATTACTGCTGTTATCTCATGACCTTGACCTTGTAACACTTAGCCTGAGTTTAGTTGAGGACTAGGCTCTTGCCAAATCGGGGAGTAAATTATCAGGCAGGTGCTCAAGATCCAATTCGAGTAACCCAATCATTACAATGCAAATAAAAGATTCAGGAATATAAGCTGTTTCTTGCATTTTGAACACCTCTTTGCAAGAGAATTTATTTTCTTTTTGCAGTAGGGACAATTTTTCCATACTTTTACTGGACCACACCGTCTCATGGGGTTATGCTTCTTCCTGCTCTAATAAATGTAATATTATGATATTAGGATTGCCTACCCACGATCAGTGAGAAGGCTCGCGAATCAATATGAATGAAAAATGCTTACAGCTCCAATATTTATCAAATTGTTAAGACCCTTTTATTCAGGCTTCTTTGATATTTGTACCAAACACACCCGGATGAGGAGGTATAGTTGCGAGAATTTCAGTTAACCTCTTTATGCTGAATCTCATACCTCCACCGGAGCATAGAAAACCCCAAAGTCTAACTTACATAAAAAGTTTCAAATAGACACAGAATGGCAAGCAGGTCTGTCCAGTATAATATGGTTACCTTATTTTTTATTTATTTATAATATTTATATTTATAATATTTATAAGTGTCCTTTTACTCTTCCAGACTAACACCGAGGATGATGACGCTGAGTATTACGGGGATGATTATGATAGAGTAGCTGAAGACTGGAAGGATCTGCATCTCTGATTGGGCGTAAATCTTTTAATTGAGGAAAGTAGTTGTGACCATGCGGATCTACTCGGCCGTGCCAGCGAATTTACTTTTATTTGGATTGTAATTTTTGTAACTTTGATATTTTAGATTTTAACTGTCGGAGCACAAAGTAAAGCTCGGTGTCCTAAATGTAAGAAAGTCATTTAAGACTAACAAATGCGGTCAATAAAGTTTTTCATTGCTTGGTTTTATTTTATTTATGAAAATATCGATACTCTGTAATATGATACTGTGCAGGGATACCCGGCAGAGTATCGATATTTTCATCAGTGAACAGATTGATCTATTTATTTGACTATGATTCTGACTCTCAGCACTGTCCGCATGAGTGAAAATAGAATAACTGTTTGATATTAAAAAAAACATTGTACCTATAGCTTTTTTTTATTTGGGAACACTTTTATCACTCTAGCTTGTCACTAACCACCGCTAATAGCACCTCTAACCTTGATATTTTTGCCATATTTTCATATTTTAATACATTAGGAGATCTTAGGCAGCATGACTTGTTTGCACTAATCTAACGGAGAAAAAACATAGTTTGATGTTACCAGATTTATTGAGGTCGACAATTTAGCGAGAAAAGCAAGGTCAAGCTGATGCTTTCCTGAATAAAATCAAACAGACCAATTACAAGATGGAGTCTATGATATATTTGTCACTATGTACTCACACGCTGTTTCCAATGCACAGTAAAGGCAGCAAAGCCGGTGGGACGGTGAGCCATCAAAAATAAAATAAAACCAAGCAATGAAAAACTTTATTGACCGCATTTGTTAGTCTTAAATGACTTTCTTACATTTAGGACACCGATAACTACCTGCTTGGGCATTTATTGGGTGTTTGCAGTGAGAGCAAACCTTATAATCTCAACACAGGATTGTTGAGTTGTGCTTCTTCGAGCATTTATCATACCGCTGAGTTGCTCCTGCTCCCTCAACAACTCGAGAAGGTATATTGAATCCGCCGTATTTATCATGATAGCTTATTCCCCTATTATACTGTTAAAATAATCAGAGCATGGTTGAGTTTGTCCCGCTAGACGGGATGAGGACAATCTTGTTTTTGTGGAAGTAACACCCTAGCTATACCAGGCTGAGTGAAATTTTACTGTGATCCCAAATGTTATTCTTTTCATCGGCTGTAAATCCTGGTTACTCTTCCCAATAACCATATTTCCAAATATGAAGTCCAATGAACCAGCAAAAATCTTTTCCTTTTTTATTATTGTACAATAAGACGTCAATAAATTTGAGATTGCATGATACCTACCAAGTCGCAGCACTGAGTTACATTGTTGTTTGGTTATCTAAGATTTAAGTCTACCAGACACAGATTTAAAAAAACGACAAATGTAAAATGAGTGACTGATAATGCAATAGCTATCGATCCCAAATCAACATCGATGATAGAATATTCCAGATTGAAGCGAACAGTGATTTTATTAGTTTTACTCACCGGTCTACTTCTTTTTTTTTGGTTCTCTGTTTATTGTCTAAGTAATTAAAATTTAGTAGGTAAGACTAAAAATGAAAAACAATAAAAAAACAAAAGGAGTGCCAGATATTCCGAGACTAGAGTTGGGGCAATCCTGTTCCAGAAGTCCATCCTCCACGCGGCCGACGCAGGCCACCACAGATCCAGGCCTCTCAAGGAGCAGGAGTCGCTACTTCATCCCAGAGGCGAGCCGCCAGGGCTCCCTTGAAGGCCTGCAGAGGAAGATCAAGCATACCCAGAGCATAGCCAGATAGCAGCTCAACACCAGAGTAGAATATCGATCTCCTCCCCTTTTCAGTTTTAATTTGATGTAGTTTTAAAAATTTGGAATTGTTTCTAGTATTAAAAGCATGGTCAATTTTCAGAGTTTTCAATAAATTTTCATCATTCTTTAGCAGATTATACATAAAAACAAATAATCGATACTTGAAAAGCATATTTGTAGGCATAATATAGGATACTTGAAATTTATATGTAATCGAAGAATTTGGTGGTTTTTTAAAAATAACTCTCAGTGCCTTTTTTTAAAAGCCATGTTTCGCTGAGAACAATACATGAAAATTCTACGTCTAGCTTTGATAAAAACAACTGAAGCAGATCAAACTTATCAGTCAGACTCCTAATATTCAGATGCAATAGTGAAAATGCTCTATGAAAGACAAAATCATTAATACATCCAGGTTTTACTCGTGACAAATGCTCAACATATTGATCAACATTCGGTGTATGAGGCGCCATACTGTGTAAGTGTTCCTGTGTAGTTGGTTTTTACTCAGGAGTGTAACTTCTACTCTAGGTTCGAGAGGTCAGCACTTGATGTTATTTGCAGGACGCCACTGTTGCTATCCTTCTTCATGCAGATGTTGCCGTGATATGTCCAGATGCTTAGATAATTTAGCTCCTTACGCCTCTTGAGGGCCTTGAGGAATAGCTCATGCTGCTTCTCATCCAATACTTCATTGATATATATATTTTTATCAATACGGTGTCCGAGAGATTTAGTTGTGATTCCTTTTGTCTGGAGGTGTTTTCTTTCTTCATATAACTTGTCTCTCATTATCTGGGAATGGAACTTCACGTAAATGTTTTTGTTCTTGGTACGATACGCTTTTATAAGGTCTGCTTCTGTAATGCTGACTTCCATTTTGGCAGCTAGCGTAGTAACGATAGCAAGGGGTTTTTCATGTCGTGTAACAGGTATGCCAGATAATGTTAGATCGAGGTAAGGTCTGAAAATGTCAATATAACACTCAATATCATAAAAGTTATTAATATATACACTTTACTCATTATAGGTTGTGCAACTTTCTTTTTGGGGATAACCCTCCTAGGACAGGTTCCTGTCTATAGTAAGTATTATATAAGCCAGCACACATGAGTCTATATTGGCCATAATGATGGTCATGCTTTTTATATACCACCGAATGAACTGAACAACAACAACAACAACAACAACAACAACAACGAACTCTGAATTAGGGATTATTTTTTTTTTAGTACTAGGTTTCTGCGATAATTAATTGATAATCAATCAAATTATTTCAAACGTGATAAAAAACGCAGCGGTGTGGTCTGTAAGTCCATGCATGAGCGCCAAGACTAGAGTAGCAACCATCCAATTGAAGAAAACTCAGACCAACCCGGTTCGCCCAGATGAGCAGATGATTAAAGAAGCAGTCAGGTTAGCAGCATATATGTGACTGCTATTGGAAAACAGTAGATTTGGGCTGGCACTCAAGAGACCTCGCAACGAGTCCCTAATGCTGTTGAGAGGTGTTACTCCCGAAAGATGTCCTTCTATGTGCCTTAATTGAATCATTACACCAGATTACCCAAAACTGTTAAGACATGTCAGAGGTCGAGAAAATTTGTTTTCAGCTTAAAGATCAAGAAATTTTGCATGAGTTACTTACTCCTGGTAATCCCTAGTCAGAATCTGCGGGTCCACATTTACTAAGACACACCTCTGCCAGCTACAACAACATTGCAATACAAACGATATAAAAATGTTAATTGATTACTATTGTAGACTGATCTCAGAACATAGCTATGTAAGTGTCCATTAGCTCAGCAGCTCCGCATACAGGACTGGTCAAGTTAGATCTAAGTTTCCTGCCTGTTCTGTTGACAAGTTTTTAACAAAACCACTATGTCAAGGTCAAGGTTTAGTCAGTAGATTAGGAGCATGTGATGAATAATTCAGGTGAAATGGGTCAATAGATAGACTTTTGTGGGTTGCCCACCAGTTCTTCTCTGATTTAATGAGGAGTACGGTCAACAGATAGACTGTGATTAAAAGGTAGGGAATTTGACGGTTGCCCACAAGTTCTTCTCAAATACCATTTAGGTCGACGCTGCTTTGATTAACGAGTTTTTAGAGAATCATACAATCAAATTTGAGTGACTCACCTGTTCTCTTCAAGAAACCTTTTCCTGATTACATCTACTTCTTTTTCAGGGTCACGGATACACAGCTGATGATATGCGCTTCCTTTCATTATCTGTGCCAGATTGAGATCATATTCCACCTCCAGCATCTCGAGTAAATCGATGATGTCACTGTTAAAGTAAAACTTAAAGCTAAATTTGTCTTTTTAAGCCACTTCGATACAATATCCCTCACCATAGAAAAGGTAGGGCAAAACACTTCCACCCAGAAGCTGACATCAGATCATTTGCAGTAGACCCAGAAGGTAGCCTATGTTGAAGTTAATCGATAGGAATGAAAACATTCACACATGCGTTTTTTAAATCGGCTGGGGTTTGCCAATCTGGTATGCGATTAACAGTGATATTATATTTGCACTTCAAGCCTCATCGCATCTACTGAAAGTCCTATATCAAGTCTGCAGGTCCTTGTTGGTGATGATGTCTTACCACTTACTAGGTGACAGCTTGGAGCTGAGCGAAAGCGTGTACAGCTCCCATATGTGGTGATTCACGAGTTGGTATTTGTGTTTGCAGTTTATGGACACCGTCCATACATTGAAGAGCCGCAATGAGGTCCCTTCAAAGTAAGAGAAAACAGGACTGTGATTGTAGTTATTGTTTTGGTATCCAATTAATGAGGGTTGGGTAAAATTTCACTGGGACTTGGAGATATCCAGTAAAGAATGGTTATACTGGTGTACTTTATATATCAATTACCGTGTACTCGTCTTCTGATTGACTCATGGAAAGACAAGCTGCCAAGTTCGAAAGAAAGCTAAGACACACCCAGGGTCCCAGAAATGCCCATGTATGTTCCAATAACCTCAATACGTACGCTAAGTTGATGGGGGTTGCGATGATGAAGTAAAATGAGCACATGTCTTGGATTAGTGAATAGGAGGTTGCCTAATTAGTGCCAAAATTAAACTTTTTATATTGTTATACTTTGTTTGGGGATGGTGAGATGACGCAATAGCTGAGCAGACTAGCTTTTCGCTGACAGACAATTGGTGTCACAGGAGTTGTGGGTTTGAGTTCATCTGGGGCATCGCAGAATGAAAAAACAATTATCAATGATTAGAGCTACGAATATGAACCAGAAACAAGTGAAACGAACAAATTTAAAATTTGAGCAAAAACTTAAATTTATGAAATTTTATGGAACATCCGTGGCTGCGTGAACAAGGCTAGGTCAAAACTTGTAGAACAATTTTAGGAGGTTTCAAGCATGTCATAAATGCGCTGAACATTTTTGTTTTTTTTTTCTAATTATTTTCACGTAGAATGAAATTAATTTCCATTGGTAAATAATGTATATGAGCTTTACTTTTTGTCAAAATTTACATCATAAATTTGCTTACTACCACCGACTATAGACAACTTCAGTCTGCTTGTTGAGAACACAACAAATTTTTCGACCAGTAATTTGACCTCTAACTTTAATTAAGTTACACTATGCTTCATCTCGAGTCGCCCACATTCAATACAAGAGGAACCAACCTCTATCTGGGTGGAAACTAAAACTCACTTACATTCTGGTTATGCGCGGTTGGGCATGGTGACACCAGTAGAATATCAAGGCTATCTTTAGTTGGTATCCTTCATAAGACCACCGACGACAACCCTTTTTTTGTTCGTCAGTCAGCTGAAGAATATCCCTTACTTCATCCCGAGTCCAAGGTTCTCCGTTCTCGTGGTTAGGATATAGCTTCTCCATAATTTCATTGTCAGCTGGAACAATGCTCATCTTCATCTCACTCCCCTGCCATTCTTTCACATTGAACTTGGTTTTTGCCATAGACGTTTTCAACTTAACAAAACAGTATAATGCAGTGCGAACTGCTAATCCACATGATAAAGAGCTGGGTTGGCTCAGGTCTTCCATCTAAAAGTGTAATTAATCGTTAGATGTTAGGTATACTTGCACAGTCACACCTTACAGCTTCCTGGTCAAAAACTTTACTCAACCTCATCAACAATAACAACAAGCACACATTTTCTTTACATCACTATAAATCACTACAGAGGGTCCCAGCAATATGCCATGTACACTGTGTTGCACAGGGTGGCAATGGCGGAATGGAATGAGCTGTGTTATGAGAGTGAATGACTCCGTGTAGTGAATAGCGGGCCTTGTAATTAGTGCCATCAACCCATTACATTTTTGGAAATAGTGAGATGGCGCAGGAGTGGTGGGTTCGAGCCACCAGCTTTCTTGGGTATAAGTTCTATGCAACTATGCAATAGAATTGCTGTAAGTACCAGTGTCTTATATATTCACTTCACTGCTATCTAATATAAATTACACCCTCAATACCAACTTTCACTAGCTGAGCTGGGATTCAGCGTAAAGAGCATTAATGTCCTATATATTCACTTCACGGCTTTCTGCTAGCTAACATATAGTTCAAAACGATCACCGGCTGACGTGAGATTAAGCGCAAAGAGACAAGCTTCGAGTAAATGTTCGAAATATATTAACTCTTCTAGTATAATTGAGGTCTAAAGTTTGAGGGCCTTAACCTGCCCTATAGAATCAAGGCAACAACAAAAAAGTGCCGATTTAAATATGTGACAAGGCAACTATGCAAGCTTTAAAGTTTGACACACAGACCTCAAGTGTCATATTATTTCAGCTTTTGTATTTACCTGTGGCTGTAGGACATCACATTGTGTTTCGCCTTCTTCAAAGAACAACTTGAGAATCCTGACAGGCACCCTACTAACTCTGTATTTCCTCCAGAACCTTTTACTGAAGTTGATGTATGGTCGCTCTATTGCAGAAAAAATCATATTCATGACTATTAAAGGAAAATAAGACTCCCTATTGACCTTCTCAATTACAGTTAGCTATAATGCTTTACAGATAATCATATTATGGAAGGTGTGTTTTTCTGGGTGAATTTAAATCTTTTGCTAATGATCATTGAGTGCACATATCTAAAATACCTCTAGTACAAACACAGCTGTGATCATGGCATCACAAGAAATGATGTGCAATATACTCAACTGTGAAACTTTGATTAATCAGATTGACAAAGATGGGTATCTTCCTCCTTGCGCATACCTTGCAAACTGCCAACAACGTCATTTGGGTTGTACTCAGCGCCGTCTCCATCCTCATAACCATTTCCATCTTCAGCGCCGGTTCCAACTTCAGCACTGTCTCCAACATCTCTCTGTCTCTGTCTCTCATTTGGGTTGTACTCAGCTAGAATCTTATGCAACCTTTCACTGAGTTGTCTTTGGTTGTCTCCGTCTATGTCTCCATCTTCAGCGCCATCGCCATACTGGGTGCGGACCATATCCTCAACTGTTTGAGATTGATCTTTATACTACCAGCAAAGACGAAATATGAAGCACTGTGTCATCATCAATAATAAATTGTTTCGTATTTGCATTTTAAACAAGTATGTCAAATAATATATATTTATAAACATTTAGAAGAATTCTTTCTTACCAACTGGATGCGATGCCATGCTGTTTAGAAATTTGTGGACAGGGAAAATCAATAACGAACAAACAGTACTCACCGTATTTATGACCCTGATGTGATTTTCTATATGGATCCCGACTCCGAATATAAAATGTTTCTTTTCTAAGAACTTCTGAATGGTCTTCCACGGGTCATGTTTTTCAGATCCGATTGTTAAGGCCAGAAGAGGCAGCAAATTGGAATGTATTTTATATTTGTCACATAAATCTTTAGCATAATATATGTGTACTTTGACGTCACTGATCCTACAAGTATTAATCAAACATTGCGGACATGATAAAGCAAGCTGTATATTGTATGCATGACCAATGAGTTGTTATAAATTTAATACAAATTCCCCACTGATACTGATATAATATGATGCCTTCAGAAGCATCAGCCCAGTGACTTGTATAAACTCCCACTTATTGTCTCCCCTTGATCATATTTGTGCGATTGGTGGTCATTGATCCATGGGCATGTTCCATCTGTTGGTTCACCAGTAAGAATGCAATAGGGATTTTCTGAGCGCTTCAACTGTTACTCACCAACATGAAATGCAAATCTAAAAGAAAGCCTAGAATGATTTGAGCAGAATTATGTCTTACGGTTTTTTGAGTTCCTTGTTAAGCAGCTTTTCCATCAGCTCATTTGCCTGGATCACACCACCTTTTAAGTCACACAGTAAGAAATCGCTGTCATTACTGACTACAGGCCACCTGTGCTCACGGGCCAAACTTATGACCTTGGGATCAGCATCTCCATCTGCCATATATATCCTCACTGACTCCCGACTCCGCAGACAGTCTATGAAAACCTGCAGTGAATCAAAATTAATTTAAATGGCAGCAATATGCAATCTCCATTATGAATGAGGACAGTCAGGCTAAAAATTCAGTATCTCTTTCGTATTCCTGTTGTATCTGATGCTGGTGTTATGAGTCACAAAGAATGGCAATGCCAGGCAGCACTCACTGCCAGCTTAGAACAAGATACCTGGAGTTTTATTACAGGATCCTAAAAATTTCAACACAATTGTTTGGAAAGGTACCAAGGATGTTTAATTCTGGTTCATGCTCAAATAAAGTATATTTAATAACTAAAAGTCCAAATTACCAGGTAACTCGTCTGCTGCTGAAATAAAGTAATCAAAGGGGTCACTAAGACTCAGGTATTTGTGAGATCGGGAGAGGAATCGGATCAGAGACAATATACGAGGAACAGTGCCTAACAAAGTAGCTTCATTCAGCTCCCAGCGACATTAAGGTGACACTGCAAAACTCACCTTGGATGTCAGGCAGGATTGATAGGGCTTTCTAACATCGATATCAGACCCGGTCGAGAGTTTCTTGATAGTCTGCAGATGTTGGTCACCACGTCTAAGTCGTCCCTCACTCTGATCTCTATCATACCCATCGAACACAACATAGCTGATAACTTTGAGTTCCTCTAGAGCCTCGAAGAAGCGATCAACATCAGAAGCGTACAAATCATACTCTCCACCATATTTCCCTTTGTATATTTTATTGCTGTGCTCGAAAAGATAAATCTTGAGATTGTTTCCATCAATAAGAATACTCCTTTGATCATCAGTATAACCCTCAAAGCATTCGGTCAGTTTTTTAAGTTGCCTCAGGCGTTGATTAGATACAAATTCACTCAAATATTTGACACCCATAATACTAGGTGCACAATGCAAAGTTATACACTGCCTAATACAGTTGACTATCTTCATTAATTTAGGCTTGCCTTATCTCATGCAAAATATCAACAGATCCCAACTGAGAAACCAAAGGTATGCACAGTCTTTAAACTTGTAGTCTTAGGAATTATATTAGCCTAAATTCTTCGGACTCAAGAGCCAAGTTGTATATTGTAACAAACGTTTGCATCATGGTTGTTGGGTGTGCAGTAAAGGCATAGAAAAATAACTCTTCATATTGTTCCTATTGGTCATTGAGACGCCCAAATCCAAGTGCTACAAGAGTTTTGTAGACCTAACTTAAAGCGTTATCAGTCCTAATCTATTGGGACAATTTATAACTCAATTTCTGATATCTGATAAATATTTTAACATATTACAGGAAAGATAAAACAGCTGATTTGAATGACTACGAAGACCTTGGGGTGGTAAGTCTGATTACTGCTGTTATCTCATGACCTTGACCTTGTCACACTTAGCCTGAGTTTAGTTGAGGACTAGGCTCTTGCCAAATCGGGTAGTAAATTATCAGTCAGGTGCTCAAGATCCAATTAAATTAACCCAATCATTACAATGCAAATAAAAGATTCAGGAATATAAGCTGTTTCTTGCATTTTGGACACCTCTTTGCAAGAGAATTTATTTTCTTTTTGCAGTAGGGACAATTTTTCCATATTTTTACTGGACCACACCGTCTCATGGGGTTATGCTTCTTCCTGCTCTAATAAATGTAATATTATGATATTAGGATTGCCTCCCCACGATCAGTGAGAAGGCTCGCGAATCAATATGAATGAAAAATGCTTACAGCTCCAATATTTGTCAAATTGTTAAGACCCTTTTACTCAGGCTTCTTTGATATTTGCACCAAACACACCCGGATGAGGAGGTATAGTTGCGAGAATTTCAGTTAACCTCTTTATGCTGAATCTCATACCTCCACCGGAGCATAGAAAATCCCAAAGTCTAACTTACATAAAAAGTTTCAAATAGACACAGAATGGCAAGCAGGTCTGTCCAGTATATGGTTACCTTATTTTTTATTTATTTATTTATAATATTTATATTTATAATATTTATAAGTGTCCTTTTACTCTTCCAGACTAAAACCGAGGATGATGACGCTGAGTATTACGGGGATGATTATGATAGAGAAGCTGAAGACTGGGAGGATCTGCATCTCCGATTGGGCGTAAATCTTTGAATTGAGAAAAGTAGTTGTGACCATGCGGATCTACTCGACCCGTGCCAGCGAATTTACTTTTATTTGGATGGTAATTTTTATAACTTTGATATTTTAGATTTTAACTGTTGGAGCACAAAGTAAAGCTCTATTACTTTGCCGGGTATCCCTGCACAGTATCATATTACAGAGTATCGATATTTTCATCAGTGAACAGATTGATCTATTTATTTGACTATGATTCTGACTCTCAGCACTGTCCGCATGAGTGAAAATAGAATAACTGTTTGATATTAAATAGAGCATTGTACCTATAGCTTTATTATATTGTTGCCATATTTTCATATTTTAATACATTAGGAGATCTTAGGCAGCATGACTTGTTTGCACTAATCTAACGGAGAAAAAACATAGTTTGATGTTACCAGATTTATTGAGGTCGACAATTCAGTGAGAAAAGCAAGGTCAAGCTGATGCTTTCCTGAATAAAATCAAACAGACCAATTACAAGATGGAGTCTATGATATATTTGTCACATTGTATTCACACACTGTCTCCAATGCACATGAGTCTTTACTACAGTAAAGGCAGCAAAGCCGGTGGGACGGTGAGCCATCAAAAATAAAATAAAACCAAGCAGTGAAAAACTTTATTGACCGCATTTGTTAGTCTTAAATGACTCTCCTACATTTAGGACACCGATAACTACCTGCTTGGGCATTTATTGTGTGTTTGCAGTGAGAGCAAACCTTAAAATCTCCACACAGGATTGTTGAGTTGTGCTTCTGCAAGCATTTATCACACCATTGAGTTGCTCCTGCTCCTTCTCCAACAACTCGAGAAGGTATCTTGAATCCGCCCCTTTGCCATGAAAGCTTATTACCCTATTATACTGTTAAAATAATCAGAGCATGGTTGAGTTTGTCCTGCTAGACGAGATGAGGACAATTCTTGTTTTTGTGGAAGTAACACCCTAGCTATACCAGGCTGAATGAAATTTTCACTGTGATCCCGGTTGTTATTCTTTTCATCGGCTGTAAATCCTGGTCACTCTTCCCAATAACCATATTTCCAAATATGAGGTCCAATGAACCAGCAAAAATCTTTTCCATTTTTATTATTGTACAATCAGACTTCAATAAATTTGAGATTGCATTATACCTACCAAGTCGCAGCACTGAGTTACATTGTTGTTTGGCTCTCTAAGTTTTAAGTCTACCAGACACAGATTTAAAAACAGCAAATGTAAAATGAGTGACTGATAATGCAATAGCTATCGATCCCAAATCAACATCGATGATAGAATATTCCAGATTGAAGTGAACAGTGATTTTATTAGTTTTACTCACCGGTCTACGTCTTTTTTTTTGGTTCTCTGTTTATTGTCTAAGTAATTAAAATTTAGTAGGTAAGACTAAAAATGAAAAACAATAAAAAAACAAAAGGAGTGCCAGATATTCCGAGACTAGAGTTGAGGCAATCCTGTTCCAGAAGTCCATCCTCCACGCGGCCGACGCAGACCACCGCAGGCCGACGCAGACCACCGCAGATGCAGGCCCCTCACGGAGCCGGAGTCGATACTTCATCCCAGAGGCGAGCCGCCAGGGCTCCCTTGAAGGCCTGCAGAGGAAGATCAAGCATACCCAGAGCATAGCCAGATAGCAGCTCAACACCAGAGTAGAATATCGATCTCCTCCCCTTTTCAGTTTTAATTTGAGGTAGTTTTAAAATTTTGGATTTGTTTCTAGTATTACAATCATGGTAAATTTTCAGAGTTTTCAATAAATTTTCATCATTCATTAGCAGATTATACATGAAAACAATTAATCGATACTTGAAAAGCATATTTATAGGCATAATATAGAATTCTCGAAATTTATATGTAATCGAAGAATTTGGTGGTTTTTTAAAAATAACTCTCAGTGCCTTTTTTTGGCACACTAGGACTTGCAACAAAGCGGCATCGGAAGCGTGACCCCAGAATTCCAGTCCATATAAAATGTGGGGGTAAATGAAAGTATAAAAGACATTGATCATCAATTTTTGGTCTAGGGAGTCCGATAGACACACAGCACCTTAAAGAGCCTGGATCCACGATAAGCAACCTCGGCCAGCAGTGATTCAGCACCATGCAACAGCACCACCTCAACTCTAGCCTCAAATTTCTGGTTGATATATATACAAACACCCCCGCCACGGGTGGTTTTACGTGAGCTACAAAATAAATTACAACCAGGCAAGTTAAACTGGTCAGTATAATCATCAGGTAAAAGCCATGTTTCGCTGAGAACAATACATGAAAATTCTACGTCTAGCTTTGATAAAAACAACTGAAGCAGATCAAACTTATCAGTCAGACTCCTAATATTCAGATGCAATAGTGAAAATGCTCTATGAAAGACAAAATCATTAATACATTCAGGTTTGACTCGTGACAAATGCTCAACATATTGATCAACATTCGGTGTGTGAGGCGCCATACTGTGTAAATGTTCCTGTGTAGTTGGTTTTTACTCAGGAGTGTAACTTCTACTTTAGCTTCGAGAGGTCGGCACTTGATCTTATTTGCAGGACGTCACTGTTGCTATCCTTCTTCATGCAGATGTTGCCGTGATATGTCCAGATGCTTAGATAATTTAGCTCCTTACGCCTCTCGAGGGCCTGGCGGAATAGCTCATGCTGCTTCTCATCCAATACTTCATTGATATATATTTTTTTTTTATCACCACTGAGTCCGAGAGATTCAGTTGTGATTCCTTTCGTCTGGAGTTGTCTTTTTGCTTGATATAACTTGTCTCTCATTATCTGGGAATGGAACTCCACGTAAATGTTTCTGTTCTTGGTACGATACGCTTTTATAAGGTCTGCTTCTGTAATGCTGACTTCCATTTTGGCAGCTAGCGCAGTAACGATAGCAAGGGGTTTTTCATGTGGTGTAACAGGTATGCCAGATAATGTTAGATCGAGGTAAGACTTCTCTTTGTGCATCTTATCGGGTCTGAAAATGTCAATATAACACTCAATATCATAAAAGTTATTAATATATACACTTTACCCATTATAGGTTGTGCAACTTTCTTCTTGGGGATAACCCTCCTAGGACAGGTTCCTGTATATAGGAAGTATTAAGCCAGCACACATGAGTCTATATTGGCCATAATGATGGTCATGCTTTTTATATACCACCGAATGAACTGAACAACAACAACAACGAACTCTGAATTAGGGATTATTTTTTTTTTAGTATTAGGTTTCTGCGATAATTAATTGATAATCAATCAAATTATTTCAAACGTGATAAAAAACGCAGCGGTGTGGTCTGTAAGTCCATGCATGAGCGCCAAGACTAGAGTAGCAACCACCCAATTGAAGAAAACTCAGACCAACCCGGTTCGCCCAGATGAGCAGATGATTAAAGAAGCAGTCAGGTTAGCAGCATATATGTGACTGCTATTGGAAAACAGTAGATTTGGGCTGGCACTCAAGAGACCTCGCAACGAGTCCCTAATGCTGTTGAGAGGTGTTACTCCCGAAAGATGTCCTTCTATGTGCCTTAATTGAATCATTACACCAGATTACCCAAAACTGTTAAGACATGTCAGAGGTCGAGAAAATTTGTTTTCAGCTTAAAGATCAAGTAATTTTGCATGAGTTACTTACTCCTGGTAATCCCTAGTCAGAATCTGCTGGTCCACATTTACTAAGACACACCTCTGCCAGCTACAACAACATTGCAATACAAACGATATGAAAATGTTAATTGATTACTATTGTAGACTGATCTCAGAACATAGCTATGTAAGTGTCCATTAGCTCAGCAGCTCCGCATACAGGACTGGTCAAGTTAGATCTAAGTTTCCTGCCTGTTCTGTTGACAAGTTTTTAACAAAACCACTATGTCAAGGTCAAGGTTTAGTCAGTAGATTAGGAGCATGTGATGAATAATTCAGGTGAAATGGGTCAATAGATAGACTTTTGTGGGTTGCCCACCAGTTCTTCTCTGATTTAATGAGGAGTACGGTCAACAGATAGACTGTGATTAAAAGGTAGGGAATTTGACGGTTGCCCACAAGTTCTTCTCAAATACCATTTAGGTCGACGCTGCTTTGATTAACGAGTTTTTAGAGAATCATACAATCAAATTTGAGTGATTCACCTGTTCTCTTCAAGAAACCTTTTCCTGATTACATCTACTTCTTTTTCAGGGTCACGGATACACAGCTGATGATATGTGCTTCCTTTCATTATCTGTGCCAGATTAAGATCATATTCCACCTCCAGCAACTCGAGTAAATCAATGATGTCACTGTGAAAGTAAAACTTAAAGCTAAATTTGTCTTTTTAAGCCACTTCGATACAATATCCCTCACCATAGAAAAGGTAGGGCAAAACACTTCCACCCAGAGGCTGACATCAGATCATTTGCAGTAGACCCAGAAGGTAGCCTATGTTGAAGTTAATCGATAGGAATGAAAACATTCACACATGCGTTTTTTAAATCGGCTGGGGTTTGCCAATCTGGTATGCGATTAACAGTGATATTATATTTGCACTTCAAGCCTCATCGCATCTACTGAAAGTCCTATATCAAGTCTGCAGGTCCTTGTTGGTGATGATGTCTTACCACTTACTAGGTCACAGCTTGGAGCTGAGCGAAAGCGTGTACAGCTCCCATATGTGGTGATTCACGAGTTGGTATTTGTGTTTGCAGTTTATGGACACCGTCCATACATTGAAGAGCCGCAATGAGGTCCCTTCAAAGTAAGAGAAAACAGGACTGTGATTGTAGTTATTGTTTTGGTATCCAATTAATGAGGGTTGGGTAAAATTTCACTGGGACTTGGAGATATCCAGTAAAGAATGGTTATACTGGTGTACTTTATATATCAATTACCGTGTACTCGTCTTCTGATTGACTCATGAAAAGACAAGCTGCCAAGTTCGAAAGAAAGCTAAGACACACCAAGGGTCCCAGAAATGCCCATGTATGCTCCAATAATCACAATACGTACGCTAAGTTGATGGGGTGGCAATGATAAAGTAAAATGAGCACATGTCTTGGATTAGTGAATAGGAGGTTGCCTAATTAGTGCCAAAATTAAACTTTTTATATTATTATATACTTTGTTTGGGGATGGTGAGATGACGCAATAGCTGAGCAGACTAGCTCTTCGCTGACAGACCATTGGTGTCACAGGAGTTGTGGGTTTTAGTTCATCTGGAGGATCGCAGAATGAAAAAACCGATTATCAATGATTAGAGCTACGGAAATGAACCAGAAACAAGTGAAATGAACAAATTTCAAATTTGAGCAAAGAAACTTAAATTTATGAAATTTTATGGAACATCCGTGGCTGCGTGTACAAGGCTAAGTCAAAACTTGTAGAACAATTTTAGGAGGTTTCAAGCATGTCATAAATGCGCTGAACATTTTTGTTTTTTTTTCTAATTATTTTCATGTAGAATGAAATTAATTTCCATTGGAATTGGTAAATAATGTATATGAGCTTTACTTTTTGTCAAAATTTACATCATAAATTTGCTTACTACCACCGACTATAGACAACTTCAGTCTGCTTGCCGAGAACACAACAAATTTTTCGACCAGTAATTTGACCTCTAACTTTAATTAAGTTACGCTATGCTTCATCTCGAGTCGCCCACATTCAATACAAGAGGAACCAACCTCTATCTGGGTGGAAACTAAAACTCACTTACATTCTGGTTATGCGCGGTTGGGCATGGTGACACCAGTAGAATATCAAGGTCATCTTTAGTTGGTATCCTTCAGACCACTGAAGGCAGCCCTTTTTTTGTTCGTCAGTCAGCTGAAGAATATCCCATACATCATCCCAAGTCCAAGGTTCTCCGTTCATGTGGCTGGGATATAACCTCTCCATAATTTCATTGTCAGCTGGAACAATGCTCATCTTCATCTCACTCCCCTGCCGTTCTTTCACATTGAACTTGGTTTTTGCCATAGACGTTTTCAACTTAACAAAACAGTATAATGCAGTGCGAACTGTTAATCCACATGATAAAGAGCTGGGTTGGCGCAAGTCTTCCATCTAAAAGTGTAATTAATCGTTAGATGTTAGGTATACTTGCACAGTCACACCTTACAGCTTCCTGGTCAAAAACTTTACTCAACCTCATCAACAATAACAACAAGCACACATTTTCTTTACATCACTATAAATCACTACAGAGGGTCCCAGCAATATGCCATGTCCGCTGTGTTGCATAGGGTGGCAATGGTGGAATGCAATGGGCTGTGGGATGAGAAAACATGACCCTGTGTAGTGAATAGCGGGCCTTGTAATTAGCGCCATCAACCCATTACATTTTTGGAAATAGTGAGATTGCGCAGGAGTGGTGGGTTCGAGCCACCAGCCTTCTTGGGTATAAGTTCTATGCAACTATGCAATAGAATTGCTGTAAGTACCATGATCCTATATAATCACTTCAAGGCTTTCTGCTAGCTAACATATAGTTAAAAATGATCACCAGCTGAGGTGAGATTAAGCGCAAAGAGACAAGTTTCGAGTAAATGTTCGAAATATATTAACTCTTCTAGTATTGAGGTCTAAAGTTTGAGGACCTTAACCTGCCCTATAGAATCAAGGCAACAACAAAAAAGTGCCGATATAAATATGTGACAAGGCAACTATGCAAGCTTTAAAGTTTGACACACAGACCTCAAGTGTCATATTATTTCAGCTTTTGTATTTACCTGTGGCTGTAGGACATCACATTGTGTTTCGCCTTCTTCAAAGAACAACTTGAGAATCCTGACAGGCACCCTAACCCTACCAACTCTGTATTTCCTCCAGAACCTTTTACTGAAGTTGATGTATGGTCGCTCTATTGCAGAAAAAATCATATTCATGACTATTAAAGGAAAATAAGACTCCCTATCGACCTTCTCAATTACAGTCAGCTATAATTCTTTACAGATAATCATATTATGGAAGGTGTGTTTTTCCGAGTGAATTTAAATCTTTTGCTAATGATCATTGAGTGCACATATCTAAAATACCTCCAGTACAAACACAGCTATGATCATGGCATCAGAAATGATGTGCAATATACTCAACTGTGAAACTTTAATTAATCAGATTGACAAAGATGAGTATCTTCCTCCTTGCACATACCTTGCAAACTGCCAACAACGTCATTTGGGTTGTACTCAGCGCCGTCTCCATCCTCATAACCATTTCCATCTTCAGCGCTGGTTCCAACTTCATCACTGTCTCCAACTTCAGCACTGTCTCCAACTTCAGCACTGTTTCCAACATCTCTCTGTCTCTGTCTCCCATTTGGGTTGTACTCAGCTAGAATCTTATGCAACCTTTCACTGAGTTGTCTTTGGTTGTCTCCGTCTATGTCTCCATCTTCAGCGCCATCGCCATACTGGGTGCGGACCATATCCTCAACTGCTTGAGATTGATCTTTATACTACCAGCAAAGACGAAATATGAAGCACTGTGTCATCATCAATAATAAATTGTTTCGTATTTGCATTTTAAACAAGTATGTCAAATAATATATATTTATAAACATTTAGAAGAATTCTTTCTTACCAACTGGATGCGATGCCATGCTGTTTAGAAATTTGTGGACAGGGAAAATCAATAACGAACAAACAGTACTCACCGTATTTATGACCCTGATGTGATTTTCTATAGGGATCCCGACTATAAAATGTTTCTTTTCTAAGAACTTCTGAATGGTCTTCCACGGGTCATGTTTTTCAGATCCGATTGTTAAGGCCAGAAGAGGCAGCAAATTAGAATGTATTTTATATTTGTCACATAAATCTTTAGCATAATATATGTGTACTTTGACGTCACTGATCCTACAAGTATTAATCAAACATTGCGGACATGATAAAGCAAGCTGTATATTGTATGCATGACCAATGAGTTGTTATAAATTTAATACAAATTCCCCACTGATACTGATATAATATGATGCCTTCAGAAGCATCAGCCCAGTGACTTGTATAAACTCCCACTTATTGTCTCCCCTTGATCATATTTGTGCGATTGGTGGTCATTGATCCATAGGCATGTTCCATCTGTTGGTTCACCAGTAAGAATGCAATAGGGATTTTCTGAGCGCTTCAACTGTAACTCACCAACATGAAATGCAAATCTAAAAGAAAGCCTAGAATGATTTGAGCAGAATTATGTCTTACGGTTTTTTGAGTTCCTTGTTAAGCAGCTTTTCCATCAGCTCATTTGCCTGGATCACACCACCTTTTAAGTCACACAGTAAGAAATCGCTGTCATTACTGACTACAGGCCACCTGTGCTCACGGGCCAAACTTATGACCTTGGGATCAGCATCTCCATCTGCCATATATATCCTCACTGACTCCCGACTCCGCAGACAGTCTATGAAAACCTGCAGTGAATCAAAATTAATTTAAATGGCAGCAATATGCAATCTCCATTATGAATGAGGACAGTCAGGCTAAAAATTCAGCATCTCTTTCGTATTCCTGTTGTATCTGATGCTGGTGTTATGAGTCACAAAGAATGGCAATGCCAGGCAGCACTCACTGCCAGCTTAGAACAAGATACCTGGAGTTTTATTACAGGATCCTAAAAATTTCAACACAATTGTTTGGAAAGGTACCAAGGATGTTTAATTCTGGTTCATGCTCAAATAAAGTATATTTAATAACTAAAAGTCCAAATTACCAGGTAACTCGTCTGCTGCTGAAATAAAGTAATCAAAGGGGTCACTAAGACTCAGGTATTTGTGAGATCGGGAGAGGAATCGGATCAGAGACAATATACGAGGAACAGTGCCTAACAAAGTAGCTTCATTCAGCTCCCAGCGGCATTAAGGTGACACTGCAAAACTCACCTTGGATGTCAGGCAGGATTGATAGGGCTTTCTAACATCGATATCAGACCCGGTTGAGAGTTTCTTGATAGTCTGCAGATGTTGGTCACCACGTCTAAGTCGTCCCTCACTCTGATCTCTATCATACCCATCGAACACAACATAGCTGATAACTTTGAGTTCCTCTAGAGCCTCGAAGAAGCGATCAACATCAGAAGCGTACAAATCATACTCTCCACCATATTTCCCTTTGTATATTTTATTGCTGTGATCGAAAAGATAAATCTTGAGATTGTTTCCATCAATAAGAATACTCCTTTGATCATCAGTATAACCCTCAAAGCATTCGGTCAGTTTTTTAAGTTGCCTCAGGCGTTGATAAGATACAAATTCACTCAAATATTTGACACCCATAATACTAGGTGCACAATGCAAAGTTATACACTGCCTAATACAGTTGACTATCTTCATTAATTTAGGCTTGCCTTATCTCATGCAAAATATCAACAGATCCCAACTGAGAAACCAAAGGTATGCACAGTCTTTAAACTTGTAGTCTTAGGAATTATATTAGCCTAAATTCTTCGGACTCAAGAGCCAAGTTGTATATTGTAACAAACGTTTGCATCATGGTTGTTGGGTGTGCAGTAAAGGCATAGAAAAATAACTCTTCATATTGTTCCTATTGGTCATTGAGACGCCCAAATCCAAGTGCTACAAGAGTTTTGTAGACCTAACTTAAAGCGTTATCAGTCCTAATCTATTGGGACAATTTATAACTCAATTTCTGATATCTGATAAATATTTTAACATATTACAGGAAAGATAAAACAGCTGATTTGAATGACTACGAAGACCTTGGGGTGGTAAGTCTGATTACTGCTGTTATCTCATGACCTTGACCTTGTCACACTTAGCCTGAGTTTAGTTGAGGACTAGGCTCTTGCCAAATCGGGTAGTAAATTATCAGTCAGGTGCTCAAGATCCAATTAAATTAACCCAATCATTACAATGCAAATAAAAGATTCAGGAATATAAGCTGTTTCTTGCATTTTGGACACCTCTTTGCAAGAGAATTTATTTTCTTTTTGCAGTAGGGACAATTTTTCCATATTTTTACTGGACCACACCGTCTCATGGGGTTATGCTTCTTCCTGCTCTAATAAATGTAATATTATGATATCAGGATTGCCTACCCACGATCAGTGAGAAGGCTCGCGAATCAATATGAATGAAAAATGCTTACAGCTCCAATATTTATCAAATTGTTAAGACCCTTTTATTCAGGCTTCTTTGATATTTGTACCAAACACACCCGGATGAGGAGGTATAGTTGCGAGAATTTCAGTTAACCTCTTTATGCTGAATCTCATACCTCCACCGGAGCATAGAAAACCCCAAAGTCTAACTTACATAAAAAGTTTCAAATAGACACAGAATGGCAAGCAGGTCTGTCCAGTATAATATGGTTACCTTATTTTTTATTTTTTTATTTATAATATTTATATTTATAATATTTATAAGTGTCCTTTTACTCTTCCAGACTAACACCGAGGATGATGACGCTGAGTATTACGGGGATGATTATGATAGAGTAGCTGAAGACTGGAAGGATCTGCATCTCTGATTGGGCGTAAATCTTTTAATTGAGGAAAGTAGTTGTGACCATGCGGATCTACTCGGCCGTGCCAGCGAATTTACTTTTATTTGGATTGTAATTTTTGTAACTTTGATATTTTAGATTTTAACTGTCGGAGCACAAAGTAAAGCTCGGTGTCCTAAATGTAAGAAAGTCATTTAAGACTAACAAATGCGGTCAATAAAGTTTTTCATTGCTTGGTTTTATTTTATTTATGAAAATATCGATACTCTGTAATATGATACTGTGCAGGGATACCCGGCAGAGTATCGATATTTTCATCAGTGAACAGATTGATCTATTTATTTGACTATGATTCTGACTCTCAGCACTGTCCGCATGAGTGAAAATAGAATAACTGTTTGATATTAAAAAAAACATTGTACCTATAGCTTTTTTTTATTTGGGAACACTTTTATCACTCTAGCTTGTCACTAACCACCGCTAACAGCACCTCTAACCTTGATATTTTTGCCATATTTTCATATTTTAATACATTAGGAGATCTTAGGCAGCATGACTTGTTTGCACTAATCTAACGGAGAAAAAACATAGTTTGATGTTACCAGATTTATTGAGGTCGACAATTTAGCGAGAAAAGCAAGGTCAAGCTGATGCTTTCCTGAATAAAATCAAACAGACCAATTACAAGATGGAGTCTATGATATATTTGTCACTATGTACTCACACGCTGTTTCCAATGCACAGTAAAGGCAGCAAAGCCGGTGGGACGGTGAGCCATCAAAAATAAAATAAAACCAAGCAATGAAAAACTTTATTGACCGCATTTGTTAGTCTTAAATGACTTTCTTACATTTAGGACACCGATACCTACCTGCTTGGGCATTTATTGGGTGTTTGCAGTGAGAGCAAACCTTATAATCTCAACACAGGATTGTTGAGTTGTGCTTCTTCGAGCATTTATCATACCGCTGAGTTGCTCCTGCTCCCTCAACAACTCGAGAAGGTATATTGAATCCGCCGTATTTATCATGATAGCTTATTCCCCTATTATACTGTTAAAATAATCAGAGCATGGTTGAGTTTGTCCCGCTAGACGGGATGAGGACAATCTTGTTTTTGTGGAAGTAACACCCTAGCTATACCAGGCTGAGTGAAATTTTACTGTGATCCCAAATGTTATTCTTTTCATCGGCTGTAAATCCTGGTTACTCTTCCCAATAACCATATTTCCAAATATGAAGTCCAATGAACCAGCAAAAATCTTTTCCTTTTTTATTATTGTACAATAAGACGTCAATAAATTTGAGATTGCATGATACCTACCAAGTCGCAGCACTGAGTTACATTGTTGTTTGGTTATCTAAGATTTAAGTCTACCAGACACAGATTTAAAAACGACAAATGTAAAATGAGTGACTGATAATGCAATAGCTATCGATCCCAAATCAACATCGATGATAGAATATTCCAGATTGAAGCGAACAGTGATTTTATTAGTTTTACTCACCGGTCTACTTCTTTTTTTTTGGTTCTCTGTTTATTGTCTAAGTAATTAAAATTTAGTAGGTAAGACTAAAAATGAAAAACAATAAAAAAACAAAAGGAGTGCCAGATATTCCGAGACTAGAGTTGGGGCAATCCTGTTCCAGAAGTCCATCCTCCACGCGGCCGACGCAGGCCACCACAGATCCAGGCCTCTCAAGGAGCAGGAGTCGCTACTTCATCCCAGAGGCGAGCCGCCAGGGCTCCCTTGAAGGCCTGCAGAGGAAGATCAAGCATACCCAGAGCATAGCCAGATAGCAGCTCAACACCAGAGTAGAATATCGATCTCCTCCCCTTTTCAGTTTTAATTTGATGTAGTTTTAAAAGTTTGGAATTGTTTCTAGTATTAAAAGCATGGTCAATTTTCAGAGTTTTCAATAAATTTTCATCATTCTTTAGCAGATTATACATAAAAACAAATAATCGATACTTGAAAAGCATATTTGTAGGCATAATATAGGATACTTGAAATTTATATGTAATCGAAGAATTTGGTGGTTTTTTAAAAATAACTCTCAGTGCCTTTTTTTAAAAGCCATGTTTCGCTGAGAACAATACATGAAAATTCTACGGCTAGCTTTGATAAAAACAACTGAAGCAGATCAAACTTATCAGTCAGACTCCTAATATTCAGATGCAATAGTGAAAATGCTCTATGAAAGACAAAATCATTAATACATCCAGGTTTTACTCGTGACAAATGCTCAACATATTGATCAACATTCGGTGTATGAGGCGCCATACTGTGTAAGTGTTCCTGTGTAGTTGGTTTTTACTCAGGAGTGTAACTTCTACTCTAGGTTCGAGAGGTCAGCACTTGATGTTATTTGCAGGACGACACTGTTGCTATCCTTCTTCATGCAGATGTTGCCGTGATATGTCCAGATGCTTAGATAATTTAGCTCCTTACGCCTCTTGAGGGCCTTGAGGAATAGCTCATGCTGCTTCTTATCCAATACTTCATTGATATATATTTTTACATCATCACTGAATCCGAGAGATTTAGTTGTGATTCCTTTTGTCTGGAGGTGTTTTCTTTCTTCATATAACTTGTCTCTCATTATCTGGGAATGGAACTTCACGTAAATGTTTCTGTTCTTGGTACGATACGCTTTTATAAGGTCTGCTTCTGTAATGCTGACTTCCATTTTGGCAGCTAGCGTAGTAACGATAGCAAGGGGTTTTTCATGTCGTGTAACAGGTATGCCAGATAATGTTAGATCGAGGTAAGGTCTGAAAATGTCAATATAACACTCAATATCATAAAAGTTATTAATATATACACTTTACTCATTATAGGTTGTGCAACTTTCTTTTTGGGGATAACCCTCCTAGGACAGGTTCCTGTCTATAGTAAGTATTATATAAGCCAGCACACATGAGTCTATATTGGCCATAATGATGGTCATGCTTTTTATATACCACCGAATGAACTGAACAACAACAACAACAACAACAACAACAACGAACTCTGAATTAGGGATTATTTTTTTTTTAGTACTAGGTTTCTGCGATAATTAATTGATAATCAATCAAATTATTTCAAACGTGATAAAAAACGCAGCGGTGTGGTCTGTAAGTCCATGCATGAGCGCCAAGACTAGAGTAGCAACCACCCAATTGAAGAAAACTCAGACCAACCCGGTTCGCCCAGATGAGCAGATGATTAAAGAAGCAGTCAGGTTAGCAGCATATATGTGACTGCTATTGGAAAACAGTAGATTTGGGCTGGCACTCAAGAGACCTCGCAACGAGTCCCTAATGCTGTTGAGAGGTGTTACTCCCGAAAGATGTCCTTCTATGTGCCTTAATTGAATCATTACACCAGATTACCCAAAACTGTTAAGACATGTCAGAGGTCGAGAAAATTTGTTTTCAGCTTAAAGATCAAGAAATTTTGCATGAGTTACTTACTCCTGGTAATCCCTAGTCAGAATCTGCGGGTCCACATTTACTAAGACACACCTCTGCCAGCTACAACAACATTGCAATACAAACGATATAAAAATGTTAATTGATTACTATTGTAGACTGATCTCAGAACATAGCTATGTAAGTGTCCATTAGCTCAGCAGCTCCGCATACAGGACTGGTCAAGTTAGATCTAAGTTTCCTGCCTGTTCTGTTGACAAGTTTTTAACAAAACCACTATGTCAAGGTCAAGGTTTAGTCAGTAGATTAGGAGCATGTGATGAATAATTCAGGTGAAATGGGTCAATAGATAGACTTTTGTGGGTTGCCCACCAGTTCTTCTCTGATTTAATGAGGAGTACGGTCAACAGATAGACTGTGATTAAAAGGTAGGGAATTTGACGGTTGCCCACAAGTTCTTCTCAAATACCATTTAGGTCGACGCTGCTTTGATTAACGAGTTTTTAGAGAATCATACAATCAAATTTGAGTGATTCACCTGTTCTCTTCAAGAAACCTTTTCCTGATTACATCTACTTCTTTTTCAGGGTCACGGATACACAGCTGATGATATGCGCTTCCTTTCATTATCTGTGCCAGATTGAGATCATATTCCACCTCCAGCATCTCGAGTAAATCGATGATGTCACTGTTAAAGTAAAACTTAAAGCTAAATTTGTCTTTTTAAGCCACTTCGATACAATATCCCTCACCATAGAAAAGGTAGGGCAAAACACTTCCACCCAGAAGCTGACATCAGATCATTTGCAGTAGACCCAGAAGGTAGCCTATGTTGAAGTTAATCGATAGGAATGAAAACATTCACACATGCGTTTTTTAAATCGGCTGGGGTTTGCCAATCTGGTATGCGATTAACAGTGATATTATATTTGCACTTCAAGTCTCATCGCATCTACTGAAAGTCCTATATCAAGTCTGCAGGTCCTTGTTGGTGATGATGTCTTACCACTTACTAGGTCACAGCTTGGAGCTGAGCGAAAGCGTGTACAGCTCCCATATGTGGTGATTCACGAGTTGGTATTTGTGTTTGCAGTTTATGGACACCGTCCATACATTGAAGAGCCGCAATGAGGTCCCTTCAAAGTAAGAGAAAACAGGACTGTGATTGTAGTTATTGTTTTGGTATCCAATTAATGAGGGTTGGGTAAAATTTCACTGGGACTTGGAGATATCCAGTAAAGAATGGTTATACTGGTGTACTTTATATATCAATTACCGTGTACTCGTCTTCTGATTGACTCATGGAAAGACAAGCTGCCAAGTTCGAAAGAAAGCTAAGACACACCCAGGGTCCCAGAAATGCCCATGTATGTTCCAATAACCTCAATACGTACGCTAAGTTGATGGGGGTTGCGATGATGAAGTAAAATGAGCACATGTCTTGGATTAGTGAATAGGAGGTTGCCTAATTAGTGCCAAAATTAAACTTTTTATATTGTTATACTTTGTTTGGGGATGGTGAGATGACGCAATAGCTGAGCAGACTAGCTTTTCGCTGACAGACAATTGGTGTCACAGGAGTTGTGGGTTTGAGTTCATCTGGGGCATCGCAGAATGAAAAAACAATTATCAATGATTAGAGCTACGAATATGAACCAGAAACAAGTGAAACGAACAAATTTAAAATTTGAGCAAAAACTTAAATTTATGAAATTTTATGGAACATCCGTGGCTGCGTGAACAAGGCTAGGTCAAAACTTGTAGAACAATTTTAGGAGGTTTCAAGCATGTCATAAATGCGCTGAACATTTTTGTTTTTTTTTTCTAATTATTTTCACGTAGAATGAAATTAATTTCCATTGGAATTGGTAAATAATGTATATGAGCTTTACTTTTTGTCAAAATTTACATCATAAATTTGCTTACTACCACCGACTATAGACAACTTCAGTCTGCTTGTTGAGAACACAACAAATTTTTCGACCAGTAATTTGACCTCTAACTTTAATTAAGTTACACTATGCTTCATCTCGAGTCGCCCACATTCAATACAAGAGGAACCAACCTCTATCTGGGTGGAAACTAAAACTCACTTACATTCTGGTTATGCGCGGTTGGGCATGGTGACACCAGTAGAATATCAAGGCCATCTTTAGTTGGTATCCTTCAAAAGACCACCGACGACAACCCTTTTTTTGTTCGTCAGTCAGCTGAAGAATATCCCTTACTTCATCCCAAGTCCAAGGTTCTCCGTTCTCGTGGTTAGGATATAGCTTCTCCATAATTTCATTGTCAGCTGGAACAATGCTCATCTTCATCTCACTCCCCTGCCATTCTTTCACATTGAACTTGGTTTTTGCCATAGACGTTTTCAACTTAACAAAACAGTATAATGCAGTGCGAACTGTTAATCCACATGATAAAGAGCTGGGTTGGCTCAGGTCTTCCATCTAAAAGTGTAATTAATCGTTAGATGTTAGGTATACTTGCACAGTCACACCTTACAGCTTCCTGGTCAAAAACTTTACTCAACCTCATCAACAATAACAACAAGCACACATTTTCTTTACATCACTATAAATCACTACAGAGGGTCCCAGCAATATGCCATGTACACTGTGTTGCACAGGGTGGCAATGGCGGAATGGAATGAGCTGTGTTATGAGAGTGAATGACTCCGTGTAGTGAATAGCGGGCCTTGTAATTAGTGCCATCAACCCATTACATTTTTGGAAATAGTGAGATGGCGCAGGAGTGGTGGGTTCGAGCCACCAGCTTTCTTGGGTATAAGTTCTATGCAACTATGCAATAGAATTGCTGTAAGTACCAGTGTCCTATATATTCACTTCACTGCTATCTAATATAAATTACACCCTCAATACCAACTTTCACTAGCTGAGCTGGGATTCAGCGTAAAGAGCATTAATGTCCTATATATTCACTTCACGGCTTTCTGCTAGCTAACATATAGTTCAAAACGATCACCGGCTGACGTGAGATTAAGCGCAAAGAGACAAGCTTCGAGTAAATGTTCGAAATATATTAACTCTTCTAGTATAATTGAGGTCTAAAGTTTGAGGGCCTTAACCTGCCCTATAGAATCAAGGCAACAACAAAAAAGTGCCGATTTAAATATGTGACAAGGCAACTATGCAAGCTTTAAAGTTTGACACACAGACCTCAAGTGTCATATTATTTCAGCTTTTGTATTTACCTGTGGCTGTAGGACATCACATTGTGTTTCGCCTTCTTCAAAGAACAACTTGAGAATCCTGACAGGCACCCTACCAACTCTGTATTTCCTCCAGAACCATTTACTGAAGTTGATGTATGGTCGCTCTATTGCAGAAAAAATCATATTCATGACTATTAAAGGAAAATAAGACTCCCTATTGACCTTCTCAATTACAGTTAGCTATAATGCTTTACAGATAATCATATTATGGAAGGTGTGTTTTTCTGGGTGAATTTAAATCTTTTGCTAATGATCATTGAGTGCACATATCTAAAATACCTCTAGTACAAACACAGCTGTGATCATGGCATCACAAGAAATGATGTGCAATATACTCAACTGTGAAACTTTGATTAATCAGATTGACAAAGAGGGGTATCTTCCTCCTTGCACATACCTTGCAAACTGCCAACAACGTCATTTGGGTTGTACTCAGCGCCGTCTCCATCCTCATAACCATTTCCATCTTCAGCGCCGGTTCCAACTTCAGCACTGTCTCCAACATCTCTCTGTCTCTCATTTGGGTTGTACTCAGCTAGAATCTTATGCAACCTTTCACTGAGTTGTCTTTGGTTGTCTCCGTCTATGTCTCCATCTTCAGCGCCATCGCCATACTGGGTGCGGACCATATCCTCAACTGCTTGAGATTGATCTTTATACTACCAGCAAAGACGAAATATGAAGCACTGTGTCATCATCAATAATAAATTGTTTCGTATTTGCATTTTAAACAAGTATGTCAAATAATATATATTTATAAACATTTAGAAGAATTCTTTCTTACCAACTGGATGCGATGCCATGCTGTTTAGAAATTTGTGGACAGGGAAAATCAATAACGAACAAACAGTACTCACTTACCGTCTTTATGACGCTGATGTGGTTCTCTATAGGGATCCGGTCTTCGGATACAAGATGTTTCTTTTCTATACGGATCCAGCCTTCGAATTCAAGATCTTTCTCTTTTAAGAACTTCTGAATGGTCTCCCGCGGGTCATGTTTTTCAGATCCGATTGTTAGGGCCAGAAGAGGCAGCAAATTCAACTGTATGTCATATTTGACTTTTAAATCTTTAGCATAATATATGCGTACTTCGACGTCACTGATCCTACAAGTATTAATCAAACATTGTGGACATGATAAAGCAAGCTGTATATTGTATGCATGACCAATGAGTTGTTATAAATTTAATACAAATTCCCCACTGATACTGATATAATATGATGCCTTCAGAAGCATCAGCCCAGTGACTTGTATAAACTCCCACTTATTGTCTCCCCTTGATCATATTTGTGCGATTGGTGGTCATTGATCCATAGGCCTGTTCCATCGGTTGGTTCACCAGTAAGAATGCAATGGGGATTTTCTGAGCGCTTCAACTGTTACTCACCAACATGAAATGCAAATCTAAAAGAAAGCCTAGAACGAATTGAGCAGAAGTATGACTTACGCTTTTTTGAGTTCCTTGTTAAGCAGCTTTTCCATCAGCTCACTTGCCTGGATCACACCACCTTCTAAGTGACACAGTAAGAAATCGCTGTCATTACCGACTACAGGCCACCTGTACTTGCGGGCCAAACTTATGACCTTGGGATCAGCATCTCCATCTGCCATACAAATCCTCACTGACGCCTGACTCCGCAGACAGTCTCTGAAAACCTGCAGTGAATCAAAATTAATTTAAATTGCAGCAATATGCAATATCCATTATGAATGAGGACAGTCAGGCTAAAAATTTAGTATATCTTTCGTATTCCTGTTGTATTATCTGATGCTGGTGTTATGAGTCACAAAGAATGGCAATGCCAGGCAGCACTCACTGCCAGCTTAGAACAAGATACCTGGAGTTTTATTACAGGATCCTAAAAATTTCAACACAATTGTTTGGAAAGGTACCAAGGATGTTTAATTCTGGTTCATGCTCAAATAAAGTATATTTAATAACTAAAAGTCCATATTACCAGGTAACTCGTCTGCTGCTGAAATAAAGTAATCAAAGGGGTCACTAAGACTCAGGTATAACAAAGTAGCTTCATTCAGCTCCCAGCGGCATTAAGGTGACATTGCAACAACTCACCTTGGATGTCAGGCAGGATAGATAGGGCTTTGTATCATCGATATCAGACCTTGTTGAGAGATCCTTGATAGTCTGCAGATGTTGGTAACCACGTCCAAGTCGTCCCTCACTCTGATCTCTATCATACCCATCGAACACAACATAGCTGGTAACTTTGAGTTCCTCTAGAGCCTTGAAGAAGCGATCAACATCAGAAGCGAACAAATCATACTCTCCACCGTATTTCCCTTTGTATAATTTATTGCTGTGATTGAAAAGATAAATCTTGAGATTGTTTCCATCAATAAGAATACACCTTTGATCATCAGTATAACCCTCAAAGCATTCGGTCAGTTTTTTAAGTTGCCTCAGGCTTCGATCAGATACAAATTGACTCAAATATTTGACACCCATAATACTAGGTGCACAATGCAAAGTTATAGACTGCCTAATACAGTTGACTATCTTCATTAATTTGGGCTTGCCTTATCTCATGCAAAATAGGGGGCTTTGAGATAAGGCAGCTTGGGCCACCATAGAAGTAGTTAAATTATGTTGCCTAAAGCCTAATGATAAGAAATAAATACCACATTCATGGAAAGCTCCGCCCCTAGTATGAAGACTCCATCTAAGTGGTTTCTGTGAAATGCAAAAGGAAGGCTTTTTATTGAATGCTTATGCCAAAAATGAGGTTTTCAAACTCTGTTACCAAATTTGACAACAATCAGCCGTGCAGTTATTAAAATCTCATTAAACATATTTTAACTCTATCCATCGTACTGCTTGCAAGTTGACCAAAGAAATCAACTGAATAGCCGAACTAAACTGGAGCTAGCATTTACACATCTAGGTGTATAGAATATTCTGCAATATTTTCAAATTACTTTTTAAACTATTGATGCAGCGCAGCCAAACGCCCCAGTAAAATCAGCTGTTAGGGGGACTGAAGGAATCGTAAAGCGGAGCGCGATTGGGGTGTAAACCAAGCAACTCAATAAAACGAATTTCTGTACACAACGCATCGATTCAGGGAATCCTACGGCAGCTCGAAAGTCAACCTGGTAGTTGTTGTTTCATTAATTGAATAATACTCAAGCGCTTCTAGCTTAGAATAACTGTATGGCTGGTGCTCTGCAAGGGTATGAATTCTGGACCTCCACAGCCCAGCAAGCTCAGTTTATAATGAATCTAAATCTGAATGAAAAGTTACTATGCTTATTGTTTAGAGTGTATAAGTAACCAGATTTTGTTGATTCTAACTCAGTGCACTGATTTGTTAAAACCAGACTATTGGTCATGCCCTACCACTCATAGAGCAGATAAGCAACAGATAACCATTAGAAAAACCACATGCTAGTCCCCCACAAAAACAGGCATGAAAGCATAGACCACAATGCAACACACAAATAACACATGGGACAACCAGTCAGGCGATCAATGACTGTTTATATGACATAATCCAATTCACAAAGCCTTGGTGCTCATTTTCTGATGCCTATAATATAATTTATGGAAGGATTTTTTGTTGTGATGACTTTTCTAACAAAATACCAACTACTGCATTCAGAACAGATTGTGGATGGTACGAACTACTTTTAGTTTACAAGCAGCGAAGGCCAATATTAGCCCTAAAGACAACTGTAAGGCCCTGTAGTTAGGGATCGGATGCTTTATTTATACTATTTGACACATATCGATGGCTTATGGGATGGGGCCGAGTTATATTCAGCCCTGAAATAAGATATATCATTGTCCACAATATTCATATTCACAGCTACCAGCTGAAAGCTGCAGGCCTCGCAGTCTGAATGCTTTGCGAAAAACTGTCTTATCTTATCTAAGGTAAGAATTCCTCGAAAAGCTTACCAACAGTTAATTAACAAGCGATCACCTTGCATACAGTTAAAAATCCTGATATAACATCTATTGTTTGACACCCAACTTGGAAACTTCCTACATTTACCATCAGTATTCCTGTTACACAAGAATAAATAATGAGTGGTGGCAATCTGAAAGACTAAATGATAAAAAAATAGAAGAGTTGAAGTCCTTTTCTAAATTCTTGCACACATATCATAATTAACCCACCATGATCATCATATTATGCTCTATTGGGGTAATGTAGTTTGTTGTGACAGATCTATCACAGTTTCTTCAAATTCAAAGTTTGCTAATGATGCAAAAGGGGGGAAAAACCAATTTTCAATCCTACTAGACACTACATAAGCGTGTCTTAATTAGCACACCATGTCCAACTCAGCAGTAGCGCGGTATCAAATTATTTCTAATAGCAAACTCTCCGCATCAAGGATAACATAAGGTGAAAGCAAGGAAATAGAGACTAACTCCTTGGTCTCTAACTCCTTGGTGAAAGTAACTCTCAAATCATGTAAAGTAAAATTGCTCAGCGAGAATTAAAGGCAGTTACTCAGCAGCATCGGGAGGTGTACCCTTACACTTTAGTACATTTATCAAGATACTAAAATTCACATTGATCCATCCTTATGGACCCCTAACCAAAAGGAGATACAATGATCATACCAACATGCTAATATGGAGAACAAAAACTTTCATGATAGCCAGCTACCACACACGAGGATAAGCCTTTTGCAAACATCTAGAGAAGTTCCCAGTTTATTCCTCAAGTTTATAAAAAATCACCCATAGTTATTTTCAGCGAAACTAGATAGAGGGACCACACTCGGCGGGATTAACAGCAACTTAAAGATATAACCGATATTGTCATGCCATGATTCTACAAACCAAAACCCAAAAGAGCCTGACTATGACCGTCAGCATTGCTAGAAATCAGCTAGTGAAATATTAAATGATTATGATTTTTACATTAATAATTATATGATAAGGATTGTTTGATAAGATAGTTTATGCTCCAATAATATTGTACTAAAATTATTTGGCTTTGAATGAAACTCACAAATTATCTATGGAATTTTTAATACTGCTTTATAACTCGCTGGCTTGAGCTACTGTTCAACCAGGGAGTTTACTCCCAGGATGATCTAAAGCGAAGATGCTTGAAATAAGCTGCGCAAAATGGAATGGACACATAAAAATAAAGCCCTGTATTAACTGCATTAGGATACTAAATACAACATGAAAATGAATTTTAAGTTTTCTGCTGAGTGAAAAAAAAAGACATGCTTCCTGCAAAAAGAAAAGGTCGCCGAAGATTTAGACTGACAGTAGGGAAGGATTGGATAATATAGCCAGAAAATTGACTAACTACCCTGCCCACAGCCACCAGCTTCTTGTGGTGACCACTATTAGAATTTGACATGACAACCAACATCAGAACCAACAACAGATAATCCTACCATAATGATAAAATTGACTATACCGCCCAGCCAATAAATTTTTTTAAATATTATGAGATTTTTATACTGAATCAATTTTTATTCGTTTTTATTCATTCATTTAATTTACGTTGAAACATCATAATATTCAAGCATGAATCATTAAAATTAAATCATCGTTTTTATTACGTGGTTTTTTCATCTTGATCCCTTATTTCCCATTTTTATGACTTGACATTGAAAAGAACATCCTTATCAGCTCAGACAATTCGCAACTAGAATGGATTTTATAGAAATGGCAATCCAACAAACGAATAAACAAAGCTTACCTTAAGATTACCAGCGTCGCTTTCACATCCATAGACACATAGTTGTTCAGAGTGGTTGAAGTTTGCGTTGATTCGGTCTTTCAAGTACAGGTCAGCCAGCGCAAACTGACATGATATCAAACAACCAGTTGTAGCGGCTGCCCTGGGCTGCAGAATCTCCGAATCTCCTGATACAGAGCAAGAACCCGAAGCCCCCTTCGAAAAGGTTTTTTGTAGGGTTTGTTATTTTAGACCTGTCAAATACAGAATAAGAAAGGTTCGGTGAGTATCAATCATCAAAGGAATACAAGTGAATAAATGACAACAAGGAGCTGCAATGAAGAGCAGCAAAATGCATACAAGTTAGCATCTCAAATTTTCAAAATGGTACTGCTTGTGAAAAAGTGGTCTTTTGACCACCAGTGTAAGTTGCTAAAACTCCAGATTGTTAGTATGCTAGAGTTAGATAAGTTAGTATTAGTTTGACAGTAGTAGTTAGTATTAGTTTTAGTAGTTGTAAAGACAAGAGAAGTTAGTTAGCAGCTGGAGCTTTAGCAAACATCAATTTAACCACACAATGAATACAAAATTAAAAAATGTCAAATCTCAATAAAATGCAATAAAAAAATATGGTAATTGACAACAGTTCAATTAATAGTAATAAATTTTTAATAGTAATAAATTTTTAATAGTATAACTTTAATAGTATATATATATTTTTAATAGTAATAAATTTGTGGTTGGTGATGTTCTGCAGATGCAGAGGAGATCTACAAAATAAACTTGAAGATTGGCAATTATATCTACAACAAGACTAAAAACAGTGTACAACAAGCTTACAAGGGGCGGATATAAGCAGTGTACAACAAGCTTACAAGGGGCGGATATAAACAGTGTACAACAAGCTTACAAGGGGCGGATATAAACAGTGTACAACAAGCTTACAAGGGGCGGATATAAACAGTGTACAACAAGCTTACAAGGGGCGGATATAAACAGTGTACAACAAGCTTACAAGGGGCGGATATAAGCAGTGTACAACAAGCTTACAAGGGGCGGATATAAGCAGTGTACAACAAGCTTACAAGGGGCGGATATAAACAGTGTACAACAAGCTTACAAGGGGCGGATATAAGCAGTGTACAACAAGCTTACAAGGGGCGGATATAAACAGTGTACAACAAGCTTACAAGGGGCGGATATAAGCAGTGAAAAGGGAGGGAGAGAGTGGTCCTAAACTAAAATGTTCAATTAAATACGCAAAAATAATTTTCAAAAAAGGCAATGGACAAATGTGGATACAGCTGCGGCAGTACTCGTCTTCCCCAGTCATACTAACCTAATAAACTAATCCCTAAATAAATAAAACCCTAAATAATTAAATGATACACTAAATATCTAGATAAAACCCTAAAGTCAATACCGGTGAGTCCGACAGTCAGTCAGTTGATACGCCTAACGTACAACTGGAAAACAAAAAGCATGACACAGCTGTCCCCACATAAATCCATCTCAAAAATTTAAAAAGTATGTAATCAAGAAATCAAAGTAGTTGTATAAACCAGACATGAGTAAGGATAGGTGAGCAATGAGAGGATCATGTACAGCAAAATAAGCGTGACTTGAAACATGGCATAGGCAACCCTGTAGCTCAAGCCGACAATTATTCAAGCGATCAATCAATAGCAAGCAAGTCCAACAACCCAACACTACCCTACCCTACACTAAAGCTCAAGCAATCATTTAACAGCAAACAAGGTGAGCAAGGTGCAACAGCATTAGTTAACTTTCAAGAGCGCTCTAAAGGTCAAGGTCAGGAACAAGAAAACACTTGATGTTACATCCACAATCACCTGAGTAATTACCGAGACCAGCCGATGTGTGGTAGTAGTAGGTGATGGCGAGCCCTGCGATCCACAGCATACTGCAGTGCTGCTACCCAGAGTGTGTCCCGATCCGTCCAAGCCATCAGCTCCTGACTGTGCTGAGAGAGGTTGTCAGGATACCGCTGCTGCTGAGAGCTCGAAGGATCTGCGTTTCCACTGGCGATAGCTAAACATGCTCGGGGTGTCCCTCAGGCGCTTCTTAGAAAGCGCTGTACCATTCCTAGCTATACATCTACATGACGACATTGCACCGACCATTCTGAAACACACACAGGCATGCAAACAAGCATCAAGAGTCAGGATTTAAAACTTAGCTTTATCATTGGAGGCTGGACGTAGCTCAACCATCTCTAGTATGTCTCCAGTGCGTCTCCAGTGCGTCCTCTGTGCGTCCACTGTGCGTCCACTGTGCGTCCACTGTGCGTCCTCTGTGCGTCCTCTGTGCGTCCTCTGTGCGTCCTCTGTGCGTCCTCTGTGCGTCCTCTGTGCGTCCTCTGTGCGTCCTCTGTGCGTCCTCTGTGCGTCCTCTGTGCGTCCTCTGTGCGTCCTCTGTGCGTCCTCTGTGCGTCCTCAGTGATCATCTAACACCAACTGTTTGACTGCTCAAACTCTCACAATCACCTGAAAACAAATGGACAGTGTTAATGGACATCCAAGCATAACAGGCTAGTGTGACAAGTAGCAGCAAACTACCGAGAAAAGTGCATAAACAACTGAGATCGGTTTTCTCTGATGGGCATTAACAGCATTAACATACATTAAAGCTGTTCGATCTCCAAATTTGTAATCAACTATCAATGCAATACCCAAAGTTTTTCTCTCTACACAATTTGTAGTTAATGGTTTCTTGTAATCAAGCTATGCAAGGATCATCTGTTACCATTTAAAGCTGATACCAGAAGAAAATTTTCTACCACTACCGCAAGACCTGATCAGGCTGCTAGTTTTTGTATTGTAATGCAAATTTGATGTAAACAATATTTAAACTGAAACTGGAATCTTTAGAGTCGCCTAAACATATTTAATCATGACAGCACATGATCGAATGCATATATTTTGATATTGCAGAGCCATTCAAACCTCAACCTAAAAACAGGGTCATCACAACAAAAATAAACCATAGAACTTACCATGTTAATCTGTGTCAGTCTCCCTCAGGCTCAATCTGTCCAAGCAGCATCTGGAGCAGAAGAGCAGAGCCTGCAGCTCTCACATCCGCTTATATACTGTCCTAGTTCTATGTGCCCTTATTATTGAAAGCGGAGGGAATTATGTTCATTGTCAATGGTTGGTGATATTATAATGGGTAAGTCTTCGCTTGCAATCTGTCTATGTCCGGATGATAGCAGCAAGCACCAAGCTTAGAATGTAGGTGATTTGTATGGAATTAACGCTTACATGAACAACTCAAATACCACTAAATGATGCTATGATTGGGCGCTTGTACACCATTTTTCCTGACTTATACGGAAAGCCACAGGATTTATAATTGAATTATTGTCAAACACCCTGGTGAAATTTAGCTAAAGGGTTCAAATGTATAGATGTCTGCTTGCAAAATAAGTGACACATATTCTGCAAGCTAACCACTTTTGCTTTAGGTAGGGATTTTGGACGCTAATGCACTGACTGCATATATTTTAGATCTCTTTTGACATAATAAATGCTCGACTGGGTTGAAATATATCTTCAAATACACTTCAAAATAATATATGATATTTATAAATAACCCAAAATGAGCACTTGTACAGATTGAGGAGCATAGCTTATAAAATACAGAGTAATAATATTCAACAGAAGGTTGTAGGCAGTGGTCACGTTGACAGATAATGAATAGGCCAGGGGGTTGGGGGAGTTGAGGCATTGAGTTCATTGCATTAAAACTACATAAATTGTGGAATATTTTCCTTGTATGTTCTGAACCCTGCTCTGTTACAGAATAGTATAACAAAGGTTGCAGAGTAATTAGTTTGTAGTTAAAGTGACTATCCACACATGACAGACTTGCCATATATCACAGACACATCACAGACTGGCCATGTAACACAGCCTTTCAGTTTCACAGACTTGCCAAATAGCACAGCCTCTCAGTTCACCCCATGGACAAACTTTTCATCACTTTAATACCTTCACATTGCTTCTTTCATAGTAGTCTTACATGTATCCAAATTCTACCGAAATAAGAATCAGGGAGTTCAAGCCGTTTAACCTGAACTCAAACTTATGTTATCCAGGGCCAATTCATGTCTACAAATAAATGATATGGCAATGTCAGTACTGGTCTCAGTCATAGAATTATCCCTATGGTCTCAGTAGTCATTGACACATAATATGATAAACAACCGTAAATAATGTGTGACAATATATGAACACTAGATATGTTGGACAAAGAACAGCTTTTCATTGTGTCACCTTTGCACTCTTACAATGGACTTCGATAGGCATTCCATCAGTGTAGTGCCTCACTTATGAACCAACAGATTAAGGTATACAGCTATGCTGTCAAATATCTGGCATGAGGGACATCAGCACTGTCTGTACTCACTCATTAGTTTGGGGGTAAATTTGGCTTATGCATTGATATTAGATGTTATTTGGCTGGAGCAATATCTAACACCAAGACATAGTTAAACTCAAAACTATTTAATTTGAAAGGAAAAAAATAACATGATGTTTTCGAGTTGTCCTTTTAATGTCAGAGAGGAGATAATCCATTCCTGAATTAGAGTATTTCCTCTTGAGGCGTGATGTTAATTAGAATCAACATGGATCATTGCGTTCTAGGGTAAATGACAAATAGTACCTTAATACTCTGCTTATATGCACACCATATTTGGTTGCAGGGAACAGAGGTGCTTTGACTTTATCAGTATTCATGACTACCAGGACTCTAACATCTCCCGATCGTGTCGCCTGTCATCAAGAGAGTTCTGTCCATGTCACATATACAATCTCAGAACATCAAGGGATGTAATCTGCAAGTATTGAAATGGGTGTATACCTTTTAGTTTGTTTCTAAGGTTTGTTGCATCTGCCAACAGTACTCATTCCTAGAACTATTGTTCTGTAGATGCATAAAGATGTTGTAAGTTAGCTGTAATGTTGGGGTTTTGGATTTTTGACTCTTGTGCTATATACAAATATTGTAACACAACCTGCCAGTGGTCATATCATGTGATTCTCAGGGTACCCCCCAGAATTGCATACATTGCAATTATTAACCTGTCATTCCCTATTGTCACGATTTATCTCAATTCCATATTATTGATTAACCACATTAACCACTGGACATCAAGAGACTGAACCAAACATGATAAATCATCAGGTGACCAAACCTAATTATAAGCCCGCCACTAAAGCATAAAAAAGTAACATCAACAAAGCTTTACGTGATTTCATCATAAAAGCTACATTAACCCACCTGGAACACAAATTCTAATAATCTTTAAGCTTAAGCGGCCATGATAGATACACGTCCTATGGATTCAGCTCCATTTACGTAGACTAACTCCTCCTCTGTTACACTCTATACTCCAACTCTAAGCGACTCTAATGGAGCACCTCACTCGGAAGTAGTGTAATCTGATAAGTTATCAAAGAGAAGATAAAAACTGAGGTAAGAACGGCAGAGAAACACAGCTTGGATGAACGACAGACTTGTAAAATCATTGCAGCATAACTACTGAAGTGAAAAATTTAGCACCCATAAGATATATAATATTGAAGGTAATGAGCACTCTGAGATAGGTGTCTCTCTACAAGGCAGAGCAGTGCGACAAAGTACTGCTCCTATCTATTTTTCGTCTATGGAAGTTAAATTTTGGGCCTACATACTCAACTGATGGAAATCTGCAAGGTGGTACGATTCCATCCAGGATTGCTCAGATATCAACTGCTTATATATATATATTTCAAAACAATAATGTTAATAGTCTCAGATATTACCTGACCCTAAAAATGACTTCATCATGAACTTTTCACAATAATTGAAGAGCCGCTTGACCTCATTCTCCTCCTATTGCGTGATTACACCATTATTTCATGGGTGTAGGGTTATCCTCTCTCTGAACCAGAGCCTTTGGGAGGACATAACTCTAAATTGTAGACACCGCAAACCATAAATGGTGATCATTGTCAATCATTCCCCTCTGGCTTAAACATCAGTCTAAGCCTATTCAAACTTACTTCACAGTCAAGTATATCTATCACCAAGGCAGATTGGCAGTGGTCATATTAATAACTGAATGTCAGGTCAGATTTGGGCTTACGTGAGTGGATGGCTTACTTGATGCAGAAGCCAGGAACGTCCTTACAGTATCTGGTCAGCGCTCCATGTACATAGCGGAGAACCCGACGCCATGATAGATATGATACCAGTCTCGGTTACAATGATCACATCGTCTACACCATCGGTGCACCAGGCCCCATAGCTTCTCAGTCACCTACACATAGACAATGTGAGATATTATTGAGGCTACAGAAAATTGGGGGATATTGAGGAAATCTGGATAAAACTCAAAATCAAATTGCATACATACATTTGCTGCTAAAAATGTCGGTGTGCTGTTTTCTAGATATTCAGTGAAGTAAGGCTGTTGAAAATCCTTGACGATATTTTGCAGGCAGTTTTTATGGTTTCATGGATCTTGCTGAATACTAAATTGTGAAGAAATTTCTACAAATGAGGATAGACCATGCTCCTAATAAGAAATCTCTCAACAAACCCAACCATTTACAAGGAAATCATTCACAAACCTGGTGTACAAATATTTATATTTCATCAGAAATCCACAGCTTAATGTCCTGGCAAGCTTTATAGCAAACAGTAGACCAAATTATCTATTTCCAAACTTGCAATGGAAGATTACTGCAGAGACTTCTCAGAAGAGGCGTCACTGCACCTACATGCTTCTTTACAGATCTTAGCTTTGTTCCATGCCCAGAGCAAGCATCAATTATGAAGTTAAATATCTATCATAGCAAAATCACCTCATTTATGACCAAGAACATTCACTCCGTCATACTTCTATTGTTTATACACAATTTGACCTTTATCCCTATCCCTAAGGCTGTCATGCTAAGTTCTGCTTGAGGAAAATGTGTCAAAATCATCGACCTAGCTTTACATTTGGTGAACTTAGTGGTAATAAAATTAGCAAAAATGCCTCATTTTTCGGTAAGCTCACCAACTTTAAGGCAGGGAACACTCGGCCCCAGCTTGCTGACAATACTTGAAGCTTCATGATCTAACACCATAGGAGTGGTGAGTATAAAATTTCCGATTTCTCTATGTGTGTAATAGTGTACGTCAGATCCACATAACACAGTAGGGTTCACTTCTACCAGAACTTCTACAAAAAGTGTTCCCATCATTGGAGGAGACTGTGAACAAATACTTACTTATCATGTGGTATGATGTGTCAATGATGGTCGATAAAGGATATGTTTCATGCTCATCCATTTTGTGTGAATTGATGATACGTCTTTAGGAAATCTATGGCAAGATTACCTAGGAGAAGGGGAAGTGCTGTCAGTACTAAAGATAGAAAACCTAGTGATGCTTCGATGATTCCACAGATGCCAAATGGTACAAAAAGATGTTGAGACAAATGTACCAAATGACAGCCAGGGTATATAGCAATCACCAGAATAAACTGCAGTGTCACAGAAGATATACATCAAGGATACACTACTGCCAGTATAACCCTGTGTTATGTATGACATTGCAACAAAAGCAACTTCACAATTCAATCCAAAACCAAAAGAGGAAAGATAGAATGTGAAACAGATGAAGATACCACAGGATGTGACTGCAGAACAGACGGATATATATAATAATATAGACAATATAGAAGGGAACCTTTGGAATGACAGCTAAACACGTCAGCAAACAAAGATTGGTAATTAGAAATTGACAGCTATAAAAAGGGCAAGATTCAGAACATTCGGCAGCACTATATAATTACCATAGAGACACTGATAACTATACTCATGCAAGAGCTTCATTTGATGCAAAATCTCAACAGACAACTTTTACAGCCCCACAATTTCCTGTTGAAGGGACAATTGAACAACGTTATCTTAGGTATGTGAAAGGAGCAGTCTGTGATAAAACATCTTATTCAACACTTTGAGCAGGGGGTCCCAAATTACCAGCTTTGATTGATCCAGGAAGTCCCAAACTCCTTTATTGGCCAAACATATATGATAGGGGTTGTCTTTTCATTGACATCAAACAGATAACTTCTGTAATTTGTGATCTTAGCATTTCTCAATCTAATTTACTTGCAGCAGGGAATTAGCCCAAACTTCCCGTGTGCAGCAATATGCCAACATATGACAGGATATCGCATCATCACATATATTCATAGTGAGGAAACCCAGTCAGGCCTAAACAATATTTGAGTAAAGTTAAGCTATAGCAGTCGTAGGCGTCGATCATGTGAACATTGTAACTGTATATATTAATTATTATGCTATAGAAAAACAGGCCTAGGAGAGAGTTTGTTTTGCTAGATAAGCACTGGCTCTGTAGAACAACGTTATCAACCTGGATCTACATTAATTCGTCAACTAGCTATTGGGAGATAAAGGTAACAGTTAGCAGACATTGTACCATGGCTTCTGCAAGATTTATCGAGCTGGGTATGAGAAAGGGATACTGGCAGGGCTGATAAAACTACCAGAAAGGATATCGCCTCTGAGAGATGCTAACATGTTTATAGGATGAGAGTTGTTGCTCACCTGTAGTGAAATGTGAGTAATATGGGGAAACGGTCATAATCTTCATGAGAATTAGTTAAAATGATGACAGAGGCAACGAAGATAAAACTAGCCAACCTTACCAAGCAAGCATAATCCAGGAGATGTTGCCTACAGGTACCAATATTTGTCAGGTTTGATGTGGTGAATACAGAATACAGTCCTTTCTAGGGTGTACAGTATTTTTCTGTCATAATAAGAACTTCTTCACATCATCACGAGACAAACTAAAGAGTAAAACAACAATAGATAGATAACAAGATACCTGTAGAAAATACTATGGGTTGACAATCTCCCTGCATACATACTACAGCATAAATTGATTTTTTGTGTTGATTCAGGTTGTTTAGTTACAAGTCATCATCATCACATGCCTTCTGTAGTTTAGTTCAATGACTGGACTTGCACCATCTATATAGTCTATGGCCTCTGAAAAAGAAACTGATCATCATCATTGATTATCTTGTAGTAATGTAATGTGTAATGGTTATTTATCATCTCATATCCCAGCATTGACAACCAATCATCCCATCAAACAAAGCTTGTTAAGACCATAATCTAGCTAGCACAGAGTCAGTCAGCAAGTTAGAGCAATTAACTCTATTTAAGACCATCTCATCAAAGGGCATCATCTCTTCTCCCTCATTTCAATTTTTTTCACACCTGACAAAGAAATGAAATAAATGGAGCAAGGATGATTTGTTATGATTGTCATGATTGGACCATAATTTATCTATATGTTAACCATTCAATGATTAGATATAATCTTTACCACTATCCAATCAAATTGGGAAGGGGGGGCGTGCCTAAGACTTAGTTTCACTTTCAGCCACACTGCCCAATTTTAGACCAGTACAAGTACCAATTCTTACAGAAACCATCTTCCCTTTGCCTCAGACCAATCAATACTGGACCAAAGCAACTGCAATAAGATGGAATCTTCTACTGGCAATCTCTCAAGAGTCAAACATATCATTTTAGTGCTGTCTGGAAAAGGAGGTGTTGGCAAAAGTACTGTTACTGTTCAGCTTGCAAATGCCCTGAAACAGGCAGGAAAGAGAGTTGGGATCTTAGATATTGATCTCTGTGGACCTAGCATTCCTGTATTGCTCAATCTAGATGGTCAGGAGATTCACCAGTGCCCTGATGGATGGGTACCTGTGTACACTGGCCCTGACCAAACTCTAGGAGTGATGTCAATAGCTTTCCTTCTCAACAAGAACACTGATCCAATTGTGTGGAGAGGACCAAAGAAAAATGCCATGATTAAGCAGTTTTTGACAGATGTGTATTGGCAGGATTTAGATTATTTAATTATTGATACCCCACCTGGCACAAGTGATGAACACATCGCAGTTGTAGAACATGTCCAGGAGTGGAACCCTGACGGTGCTATCCTCGTCACCACCCCGCAAGGTGTGGCCATCGGAGATGTAAGGCGCGAGATCTCTTTCTGTCGGAAAACTGGTGTAAAAATACTGGGTATCATAGAGAACATGTCCGGATTTGTTTGCCCGACCTGCTCAGAGTGCACGAATATATTTTCGAGTGGTGGAGGCGAAGCTCTTGCCAAACATGCTAACATTGACTTTCTTGGCCGAGTGCCGATCGATCCCAAAGTTCACCCAGTCAAAGGACAGAGTATGTTAGAATCGCTGGCAAACAGCTCTACTACTGAGGTTTTCCAACAAGTACTGATCAAAGCCAATCTAACATAAGGTAGGCCGCAGTTACATATATTGTAATGTATATAAGCCTAATAAGAATGGCCCGGCACACAATATTGCATCACTATAACCTGATGCTGAAGGCTAGCCCATGCTCCCATTTTACTTGCTAACCCTTGGAATTTGTATTAGTTGAAGCTAGAATTAATTTGTAGCTGTGTGGTTTTGAAAGTTTCTGCGTTCAAGGCCAACCCTCACCAGAGTTCACAGGCTGATGTACTGTATGTTGTATAATTCACACTGTTCTACATATATGCTAGGCTCCGATAAGCCCTCATAAATTAAACTATCTATCTGTTGACCTCCCATGTATTTAAATAATGTGGGTGCTTGTGTAGCTGCTTCCTGAATACAGGCTATAGACTTATATGTCTTCTATTTTAAATATAGCCGCAGCCCCATTCTGCTAATATTCCTGACTTGAGGGAAAATATTGGGTCGTCCATCTGCGAGAAATGTAGGTCTACCATAAAACAACTTAACAGGATAGCACCAAGACTAATTTTCATATATGTTTCGCTGATATTACTCACAGGATGTTGTTTGTAACTACTACCTTTACTCAATATAACAACTGCAAAAAAAAACCATAACTATTATACATAGACATACTTTTAATAGTTTCAAGTTCGGAGGCTCTGTGGTTACATATATTAGTTACGTTTTTTGTTTAGGGCGTTAGTGTCCCTGATATGTTGAAAAGTTTCACCTGTTGCAGATTTACTCATAATTTTGTTCTCAACTTTTATTTTAGGGCCTTCAGATGACTAATGCTCTACTGCACGGTGAAGACCATCAATGGAAAGCTACTAACAGCTCAGTTTCTCTTCAACTCTACACTTCAGCTTCTTCAGACTTAGCCCTCATTCTCTCTCACTCACTCACTGACATTCTGGGCTCATGACGCATAGCTGGTAGTATAAATACTTCAGCTGCTTGTGAGAAAGAAAATGAGTCATCTCTGAGTTTAGCGATCCAAAGTTTTGATCGGCCGTATGGTACAACATGCCTATTAATGACCATTTTTTGCATTGGAGGCCATTAAATTATTGGCCTCTTATGCTTCCTTGGAGTTATGACCCCTTTTTACAAGGGAGGATAACTGATGTAAAGCCGGTATGGCTTTTTTCCCCAACTCTTATCTGGTTATAAAAGTTCATTACCGTTATGAATGACCTATTAATCTTTTCCAGGTGGCCATGGCTATGCCCAATGTATATTTCCTTAATGCACCTGTGTGAAAATAAGAAAATGGTGCCTTTGTTGACATTGATTTCAGTTGAGCATCAGAAGTATTTAGGTATAGCATTCATCACATATAAATATTTTTGAAAGATACTGATAAAAACAACTAGTTTGAACCTGAAACACACACATTATATGATACCATCACAGTATCAGATAGGCTCAAGCTGTCTGATATTTGGTTTTGTCTGTTTTTCTAATGATATATGTTAGTTTATCTCAGCGACCACTTGACCAGCTTTATTAGTCTCAACACCTGCTTCTTGCTATCCAAGCTGATGTTCTCCCCTCGTGGAAAACATTGAATCATGACAATTACAACACTTACTGACACTTGACCCCCAAATAATATGGAAACCCAAAACTGCTTCCATACAGCTTCTGAATAATCTTTTACTGCATCGAGGGGTCATAGATGGATTTGAACTACATAATTTTATTGAACCTGACAGAATAAAAACTCAGTAATTGAACCTCGTGTAATGACAGATAGGCTATAGTTAAAAAAATTCCATTCTTTAATGATATACTAGTGTCATTTTTTAGCTATGATGTTGTCAGTTAGTTTGTCTAGCAGTCCAAGTGTTCAGAATAGTTAGTCTCGTTTCCCTCTGCTTGTTGACTAGGCTGAGGATTTTCTGCTGGATTGCTCATGTTGACAATTGAGATATCCTGTTTATCAGCCATCTCTTCAGTTGTCATCATAGAAGGGATCATAATGAGGGAGACTAAGGTGTGTATCGCACCAAGCCTGTCCATCATTAGCTGTGAAATACCCTCATTTTGCAATGAGGTCCACAGTTCCTTTTTGATCAGTGCAGCCAAAATTAACATAAGACCTCCAACTAGTATAGTAACCCCGAGAAAGTAAAGCCCGGAGCTGCTTCCGTACAACTTCTGAATATAACCTCCAGCTACAGGGAATATAAAGGAGCCTATCCCAGCCACAGCCTCACCCAGTCCATAGGAATACTCGATAGCATCCACATGGTACAGATGTATACTCAGACCACCTTTAATAGCTAGAACACCACCATGTGTAAACCCCAGAACCCCGCAGCCTACGTAATAAACTTCAGTGAACGAAAACGCGGCTATCAAACAGCAACCTAAACCAGTAACCATGTTGAAAATGATTTGGAAGATATAACAATTCAGTTTTGCTTTGAGTAATACAAGGATCATACCTAGACCACTTACTAGTGCACCAAACCCATATACGCTGTACGAGATGACAGCAGTCTGCAGGCTATTTGAGTTATTGGAAATGTGAGTGAATAGTAAAATCATAATACTAAGCTGTGCACCGTATGAGAGAAATGAATTGAGCAGAAAAAAGGGAGTGATATATCGTCTAAATGCAGCGACATAAGATTTGAACAGCGATTTAGGAGACTTTGGTTTCTCTCGCGGTATCTGCTCAATAAAGAGAATTGGTGCTAAAATATTCAAAGCGAAAAGTGGTGAGATGTAGAGTATGGTGTATTTGTATCCAAACTTAGTCAGCATTGATGAGATGACAGGGGGGAACATGACTCCAGCTACTGCAGAGCCAACAGATATAGAAGCAAAGGCAGCAACTCTGCGCTTGTCAAAATAGTGTCGTACTATTCCTAGTGTGCTAGTAACGCTCATGCTCATCCCCAAACCTGAAAAATTAACACAGAAAGGAAAATAAAAGATGGCTTTGCCGCAAAAATAGTCTTGAGTGCCATGCTTCATTCTCAAGTGACAATCTCAGAATGCGATTGGCCATGGCAGGGACATAGATAGACTGTGATTTTCAACGATCACATTAAATGTGAAGCATTATTGAGCTTGTAGTTAAGATTTTCACACAGGGGACTTGATGATATTTTTGAGAATGAAAATGACAAGTAAGGCAGCACTATTGGTCTTCTAAGCACTCTGAGACTCATCTGAAAGCCAAATTTCAAGACATTATTATTTAAACAGAGAAAATGTAACTGGTAACCTGAAGTTATGTGCTCACTACAAGTGTTGTGCTCTTCCAACTTGAATACTCACATGTCACTACACTATAGGATAGCACAAGATGCCAGATCTTTGTTGCAAAAGCAGAGGGGATAATTCCTATAAGAGTAAGTGATGTACCAAGGATGGCAGTGCACCTCACTCCAATCACTTTCATCAGTATTGTATTAAACGGTACTGCAAGGAAACATACAGGTTCTAAAACTAACATTGCCATGAAAGAAATATGTCGGGTGGCTAACCAGTGGCCCCGCAAAGCAGAAACAGTTTTGTGATTGCAACTAGTCAGTGCTCTTATTCATGATGAAAAAAGCTGTACCCCGAATGAGAATGTAGCTATCAATCACGGCACTCGGAAGAGAAATGAGGTGTATTCAAAGTGTGACAATGTGAGGAGATATTTGACCTTGACATTCACTTAAAACAAACATACCTGAGAACAAGAACACCCCAAGAAGTGTCGATCCTATCAAGTTTGTTTGAGCTTGCTCTACTCCGAAATGTTTAGGGTACTCGCCAGCTAGCACTCCCAGTGTTGTGAGACCAAAGCTTATCCCTGAGAATCGGCTGACAGCTATGGTGACCATAATTACCCAAGAATATGGTCCATCTTTCCTCCAAAACTCAGCAGCCACCATGATGTTGGTCGGAAACCTTGTTATATCTGTAAAATGGCGTTTTTGGTTTCATAAATGTAACCAGATTGGCATTTGATTATTTATTTATTTTTAGAGGTTTTCTTAGAAGTGTACAGACAACAAAAATAATTCTATTATAGGTAACTTGTTGACCTCTATTACTGGTCCTGATGAGATATTGCTAGGTAACCATTCCCTTTCAATCAAAGATCAGGTGCCTAGCATTTCCAATTAATTGATGATTTGTAATTAATGCATTTTTGCCACGTCATGTTAACTGTCAATTGAGTTTGTGGAATAGAGAAAAATAGAAGCATAAAAACAGCTCGCTCTTTCCCTTATTTCCATCTCACCATCATACGATTCAACTCACAAGCACTCTTCCACATTAGTTATAAGATCTTAGAACACAACTTGACATAAAATACAATACTTGAAGAGCACATCGGCACTAAAGTAACGCCCCACAGCTATCCAGATACACACTAGTGTCCCTAGAGCAACCTCGGTGCCACCGAGAAAGTATTCCAAGTTTTCGAGATAAATGAAGCCAAATATTCTCTATCAGACTTTTGATGTGACCTATCAGCCTTATAACTATATAATCAAAGGGTTATATTGAATAATATATCAATCAACTATCTCCAGAAATTCTTCTAGCTACGCAAAAGATGAGAGAGGGGGGGGGATAGGGTACCTCTTTTGTGTTCATTTCCATGGGCTTGTTGGCTATATTAGGTACACTATTATTATTTGATGATGCTAAGTCATTTTCCTTAGACAGGTATCACTTATATTCATTTTTTCCACTTACAAATAGAAGCTACAGGTCAGGGACCACTGGGAAAATTTCATTAGCCTGATACCTGTTTCCACCTGATGTCGAGACAAAGGTTGATTGACATATGATTTGCATCTAAAGAATTTATAACTTCTCATAGCATATGATGAGAGGTGATTTCAGTTATGGACAATGCAATGAGAGTCATCATCAATCTTTACCAAAATGAAAATAAACCAATCATATGTACCTAGTCAGTAAGTAACCCACTCTGCAGTGAAATCTGATGGGTAGAGTTACTCTATTAATAACCTGTCTTTGACCTAACTCACAGGAAACTCCAACCAATTGCATCCTGGGATATTTGCCATCACGACCATACTTGTCTATCGGGCTTGTGATAAGTATCCCAGGACGCAATTTATTGCTGTTTAAAAATGTATCCCCTATCAATGGTATTTCTTAGCACACAATGAGAGGTCATTTCAGTTTTGGCCTTCGAAATGAGAGCCAGTGTCAATCTTTGCCAAAATCAAGGGAAGGCTGAAGCATACATAAGTATCTAGCCCGCAGTGAGAAACTTTATTCCTCTAATAGATCAAGCTGCTTTCATTACTTATTGTCTTTGACCAAAACTTAGTTGAAATTCCTTAAAGTTGCATGCTGGAATACTCATCATTACGCACTGTCAAAAACTTGCAACTTCTCAAAATTTCTCAAAATTGCTATTAATAAGTGAAGTGTTACGAGTTTAAAACAAGGGTATTTCTAGGGTAAAACAACATGCTGAATCCAAAACTGAGAGTGTACCAAGTTGTAGAAATCCTGTCAGCGGCAGCATAACCACAATTTTTCTCACAATCTCCTCAAGAACAAGACAAATAGCAGCGTAGTAGTAAGACTGCTCAAAAAGTGATGGCATGAGACAAATTTAATGTTAGAAAAAAGTGTTTACCCAGTTAAAGAGGTCAGCGGCAGCACTACTGCATATCGAAAATATTCACACTATCGATTGTGATTAGTGGGAAGACTTTGATGCAGTTGGTAGTAGTCAAGACGATAGTCCTGGGATCAACATAGTATATGCTTAATCATTGCATGAGGTGGTTGGTCTGAGACAGCGCTACCGCATATCCCCATATCATGTCATTAGCATGCAAATAAAGATGCGAAGCTGACATATCTAAGTTGAAAAAATGTGATTTTATCAATCAGTTTGCGTTGCAAAGCCACATTCAAATCTCTTGTCAGTGACAGAACTTATTTATGTTCCCACAAAAAATGACACCGAAGCTCTCAGATAGTCAGTATTTGTGATCCATCTTTAGAAGTGATTTATTTCTTATTTCTTTCTTTATTTATTACTCTGACGGTTGAGTTTCGTTCCGAAAAGTGAGGCACTCATTTAACTCTTTGCTCATGTGTTATGTAGAAAGATTTCCAGCTGTAAAATGACATACGAGGCAATTGAAACATCAAAAATGTTGTTTGAAATTACCCCAAGACAGTGGTCTTCAGACCATACAATGTCATACTAGTCTCACAAGAAGTTTGACATAATTCAACTGATATTTTCAATTCGTGCTGGTCTAATACGAGCAGACCTCTGCAAGTTTCCTTGGTGCATCAATTGTCATGTCAACAAAATCCCACAATGCAATATCAAACTGGAATTCCCTGAAGATCAGAATGTTTTGCATGAGTTAGTTCATTAGTAGGAGTTATGCCCCACACATATAATGCAAAAACAAAATGACCATTACAACTGGCTACACCGGGTAAATTTTGCAGAACATACACCAATGAAGTAAAAAATGTGATCAGTATCCTGCCGTCAAATATTGTCCGTGCCATAACAACTTATGCATAGCCATAGCTGTGGCAACTCGAGAAAAATCGGGTCAACTCAACTCGACGACACTACCAACTCAACTCAAATCAAATCAGCCCATTTATTTCAGATAGCAACTCAAATCAAACTCAATTCAACAGGAACGCAACTCAAATCACGAATCATACGATTCCGAGTTACAACTCTTGATCAACTCATTGTGCCGAATGAAGGTATTTTTTGACTAACAACTACTAATTATCATAGTACTGTATTAAGTCTGATAACAGCGCTGTCTGTCGACTAATTCAGAAATGCAAAATTTCATTGCTTTAAGTTATCATAGCTAGCAATCGTAGTAGCGTTGATCTCATTGTGTTGATTATTGACTTTGCATCTCTTATTAAATAACAAACTGCGATAAAACAAACTGGTTATGAAAGTTTATTAAAATTTTACTATCATCAACACCTGAAGGTAAAATAAAAGTTAACTTAGATTCAATTACAAGTCAAATAGCCATTTAACCTTCCAACACAAGTCTACATCTTGTTGCACTTCAGCACCATAAGGCTCGTGAGAGTGTCAGCAGCCATAGACCCGCGCCTTGCTGACAATATATGACCTCCTGTAGAGAAAACTCTCTCTACAGGGGCTGATGAAGCAGGTACGGAAAGAAACTGAAGAGCTACTCTACGAAGTCGTAACATACGATTCTCTGTCTGCCAGTGTCGGACTGCATTAACTTTCTTCCCCCCTGAATGTATAGCTAAGAACTGTGTGACCTCATCGGCTGAGGTGACACCTTGAGCTTGATTACATCTCTGCTTCTCAAATCCGACGAAGAGAGAAGGCCTTCCGTCTTCTTCTGGTATGCTTGTTACCTGTGACTGTGACTCCTGAGATTGAGTTAGACTCCCAAACATGGAAACATCCCATATGGAGTCCTGAAGAAGTTCTAGAAAATCATGAAAAAATCGTGTAACATACACTCGCATCCATATTCACAATAGCAACTCAGGGTATACGGGATGACAATGATAAACGACAGGATAGGTTCATAAGCCTTGGAGTTTTCATAATAGATACCAAAAACCCACATGTGTGACAATCATTTTAGACTTTCTTTAGGATTTGTCAACAGCTTTTATTGATAGTGATGAGAACAGGGGGTTGTGAGTAAGAAGAGAACGCCCACCAATGAAGAATACATAAAAAAGAGCAAGGCTTATTTTAGCTAGAACAAAATAATAAAACGAAAGCCGTCTGTCTGTTGCTGGCTTGTCACAAATCCCGGACACATGTTACGAACTTGTCATATATAGGTCAAGCTTGGTGGGTTTTTCCTTCCAGCGTGTTTGTGATAGCCTCGTGAATTATCAAGAATTAAAAAGAAACAGTGTTAATAGATGAAAGGGCAAATATTTGTGAGCATTGTACCTTGAACCCTTGGCAGCAGTTGTGTCACTTGTCCCACTGACAGGCTATAGCGGAGGAAATTCATTCCGTAATTTGGGTCCAGGATTGTCGAGAGCAGGTATATCTTATGACCAAATGGTGCCTGTAAAACAAAATTTTATTCGGGCTGGATAGAGTTGCATTCACTTATACCTGCCATTCAAATACTAGCAAAAGATTAATCAGACAACATATTATCCTTGAAAAACTAGATGCCAAGCAAAACTTAAATTCTGCATGTGTTGGAAAAATTCTGAGCTGGTGAGGTCCCCATAAAGTATGTGGCAGCTTTCATTCCTAAGCAATAAATGCATCTGTATTTGCTACAATTAGTAGTGTCTGGTTAGGACGGTATGTGTCTTGTGTCACGGATACATTTATATCTATAGTATGAGTTGTACGTTTGCGGTGTCATATGTTTAGCAACATACCTTCACAGGTAAAGTTACATCAGGTTTTAGGAGTTTGAACAGTCCCTCAAATCTACTTTTCAGACTGGTTGTTAGGGTTTTCTGGAAGGTCTTCAACTGAACTGTGGTAGTCTCTTTCAGGTGTCTCAGCAGGAGGACTACAGAAGGCATCACTTGAGATACCGTGACGTTCTACAAAGTCAGGAGAATATTATTAATTCGCTATCATCAAGCACTTCTATGTGAAATATTTTTAAGAGCATGATGATGTAGGATTTTTTGTGTTGTGGCATATACTATCCATTATCCTAGCAGACACAAGAGGTGAAGTCTCGGTAGCTTGGATTGTTTAGTAAATCAGTGCGGTGGAATCATATCATATAATTTTTATACCTTTGAAATGCAAGTATACCTGAGTTTGACATGATCTACACATCTAATGCCAACAAAGACAGTACAGCATTTTAGACTCACCTTTTCTCCTTGAGTCTTTTGTGTAATCTCATAAAAGGGATTGAGGATCTTCAGAAAGTCTTTCAGCTGTTCAAGCTCCCGAGGTGTAAGCTTAGCTACCGTATGCTTACTGGCATCTAGCGCTTTGTTAAGCTTCTTCTGATCTAGTTTCTCTATCCTTAGCAGCTGGATGAACGTGGAATTCCATCTTGTGTCTCCGGCTTGAGGAATACCTGCGGTCTCCCCAAACTCCACTTCAAACGCATTCTGCCAATCACAATTATAAATTGCATGTCAACTTTTTGATAGCTGTTTAATGAACTAATAAGAGATAAGAGATAATAATCTTCCATGTAGCTGAAAAATAGCGGTGAAAATTCACACATTGCTTGATGAGCATCATATTGAGAAGGGATGAAATGAATAATGTCTACTTCAATGGTTCAACAAGTCTTCAAAATCTTATTTCCCACCTTATTTCAAAATCACATGATATTTCATTGTAAGCTTACCTTAAACGCAGTGGATGTGTGGAGTAGTGTACTCAGACGGGTACATTTCGTCAATACAGAGTTGCCTTTTACCGTTTTTAAACCATCATTCACAACAAGCTGAAGGCTGTGGCTAAAACAGCGGAGATGTACATGTAACTCGATGTCACCGTCGACCGTCGCTGGAAGATCAACGCTGCTCCACAAGTCTTTGTCAGCCACAAACGGAGCATCCTCCTCAGATTCTGAATCTGATTCGTCCTCTGTGTTTGGTTTGAGATAGAAATGCGTTTGGAAGGCCTTCTTCATATTGGAGGCATTATCACTTATTATGTAGGTAACCTTCTCTGTTATCTCAAAGTCATCGAGAATCTGGGTAAGCTCCTTCCTAATGTTATCACCAGTATGTGCGTCTGAAATATAAAGAAAACACTAAGAGCCCATTACAATGGAGCTCATGTAACTAGAATCTCAAGGGACCAGAGAAAAAGGTTACGAGTTATGAGTAAAAGTCTGATTTATGCCCAGCAGATTAACACTAGATGCGACGGGACCCTTTCATTTTGTCTTAGTAGGTCCGAAGGCACAAAATCCGGTAATACCGATACTATACTACCAAAATCACATGGGGTAAATTCATAAGTTAAATCCAGCTAATATTTTCAAGAAACATGTAATATTTGAACGGCTGATCTTTACCAATTACTAGGAAGTCATATGCATCTCTGACTAACCTTTGATACGCAAACAGCAGAGTAAGTTAGTCTTCAGGTCACTAGACAACTCAGTAATATAGTGCACAGTGACACCAAGGAAGGACCGTAGTTTCCTATCACTCCATATATCAACTGTAATACTACATGATGCTGCTGAACTGAGGTCATTCCGCAACTTAGCGTGTATCTCCATAAACTCCCTGTTCACATCAGTTGCAACACTACGCCTGTATGAAACAAGCAATTGTATTTGACAGCCGCATTTTATTGCTAAACTTTATTCATACTCATCTCTAGACTTTGTTATAATTCTTACATGCAGTAACAGCAGGGAGCTCGTAGATGATGAAAATATGACCAATGAATCAGATGCCAGTTGACCAAGAACATAGTGAAACCCTTGGTTCCACAAACAATGTCGATAATTGTCAGTTGTCTTCTCTATATGATTGAGAAGACAACTTTTGTATTTCACTTTCACAGATCTACTGATGAAAATTATGCAGTGACACTGTTAGCCTGGGTTTTACCGCAACATAAATAAGTACATGTACGGTACAATGCATATGCCTAGTGAATGGCAATTCTCACCTGTCGATGTGATTAAACTTAGGCTGAGATACCTCCAGGGCCTTCCTAAAGTACGGGTGCTCTGGCAGAGAGATCGGAAGATTGCACATGACAATAGCCTCAACCCAAGCTGCTCTCATTTCCTTTTGATCCGGATCAGTCCGATTCCACTTCTTGATATCTTCAGGCCTTGGACTAAAGAAGCTGGTTAATGGCTGTTGATTCTCGGGTGTCTCGTTGCACTTGGATGATCTGTACTTCTCATATCTATAATAACAGCAGTTTGAAAAATATGTACTGCCACTATGAGTCAGTCGATGCCTATGACATGATAGGGGATGCTATAGTAAAATGTTACTGGGCAGGGTTTTAACGATATAGATCCGCACTTTTCTGAGCAAATGTGAATTGAGGTATCTTGGATTAGGTGTTAGACTATAAATACACAGTCTGGTAGCTTCATTCAACCATATTGTCAGGATGAGAGGAAAAGCTGCAAACTATACTACAGGTTGCAAGATTATATGCAGTTAAATGTGACAAATTGAGTAAAATATTATGAATTAAAGATGTTTTCACTACTCACTAATGATTAATTTATACTGCCACAACCAATTGAGTTTTGATTTAAGTAAATAAACATACATGCCACCACCATCAACCTTCAAATATGTGAAAGCAATGAATGGTGGTGAATTACTAGTTTTACTATTAAGTAAGCAGAAGATCACAGGTTAGTGGTACACACAACAGCCACCTACATGCATTCTTACCCGTTTCCAGTTGAGTCATCTGGCTATTTTACAATGCAAAGGGAAATAATATATAAAATCCTTACAGTTATGCGTTGGCTTCCAAATAGAAGGGTGGTAACAAGTTGCTGTACAAGCAAGCGCTATTTATATGGTTTCAGATGCTGTAAGAGTCGCAGTATTTCTTAAAAAGTCAGTTTCGTGGTACTAAGTGTTAGACACTTTGCAGTCTTGGAAATAGTGTAAGTTTAGAGCGACACAATGATCAATCATATGACAACAGATTTGAGCAATACACAAAGATAACTTACAACTCTTCATGGTTTGGTGTTTCGCGTAAATGCCGAATCCAATTACTCGTGTTTGATAACCCTGACGTTACCACCATCTGACATTTTAAACATTGGGCTGTCCGATTTGAAGGCTGGAGTTTAAAGTCAGAAAAGGCAACCCTCACAACCTAAAACAATTTCAGTAGAAAACAATCTAGCACACCTAAATCAAAACATTACTCAGGTGTAACTTACATAGCCACAAATCACTTTACTCTTGCAATTATTGAATCCACATGAGGCCGCATAAAATCTATTGTCACACTGAGGCAGCAGGCTATCAAACTGAATTGCGCCAAATTAAGACCTCTTCACATTTGGAATGTTATGTCAAAAGTTACATAAAAGTTATTATTCGTTAAAATCTGCAAGACAAGCAAAATGCTGAATGCAGAGTCTTGACAATTATCAAGCGTCTCGGACAAGAACTACACTAGATTCACACCTATGAACCTTGAGAGACCATGGATCTTTTAATGTATGCTAATCTGATTTATCTCATGTCAAGTATTTTGTATGTCATGCGAGTTGGAAGAGTAGCATATAGCTGGAACATGTGAGCTTTGACATCGATCAAGCTGCATGTAAACAAACAATGGAGTCACATACTCACCGCTGGTTTCCCATGCGATTTGATCTTTGTCGTTTCTTGTTTTTGTCTTTTCCGTGATGGGTTTGGAGTTTCTTGGCGCGCTGACTCGACAATCTGCACATCTGATTCTGTGTCGTCACTCTCACTCTCAGACTCAACAGAACCGGTTGGGGTGTAATCTGTCTCTGATACCTGCTGCTGTTGCTCGAACAGACTTTGAGTGGCATCGGAATCATCGACCATCAGCTGACTATCCATCACATTCCTTCGAAATTCAGCATCCGAATCTGAAATCTCCATACTGAGGAATGTTAAAAACAGATAAAATTAACGCATTATTGTGATTTTTTGTCTGTGGTTAATTAGTCAACGGATGTTGCTATATCAGTGTAATGCTAATCAGACTACTCAGTCACAGTGATTCTTCTGACAAGAATACTATATCATTATTATTAGTGTGTGTATAAGTAATAAGTACCTCACTCTCTGTATCTATCTAGGCATCGATGCATGCTTAGCACCATCAATCAATTTGAAAATGGATAAATGAATGCCATTTGGGGAATACTTCTCACTCCCCCTAGATCACATTTTTGTTTGAGTGAGAAATCTACACATATATATATGTATGGCAAGGGGGGGGGGGTACTGTCAACAATAATAGGAGCTGGTTGGCCCCACAGCCAGTTTCAGACCATTTGCTGCAGGGGAAAAAATGATGATCTGAAACTGGCTGTAGTTGGCCCTACGAATTTTGACATGTATCCAACAGTAATGACTATAGAGATCAACTCAACTGGTGCAAAACCCTACCAATAAATTTTTTCAAGAATACCCCCTGACATATGGTGTAGGTAGTAATTTAGTTTAAGTTAAAGTGAGTTATTAGCTAGCACAGCAGCTTGGCAGGAGAGGAGGAGCTGCTGTGGTAAGCAGACAAACAAACTGAGTGTATTTCATCTGATGTGACAGCATACTTATTATGCTATGAACAAAACCTGTTGTTTGTATTTTTATTTGGGCATTGGTCAGTAAGTAATTGGCAATTTGAGTTGGTTGGATTTGCTAAATTAAAACATACATACCCAGTCTCTGTATTGCTGCTCGCCATTATTGTCCTTTCATCATGTGGTCACTCACTTAGTACAGTACCTATTTATGATGTCGTGAACTAAGAAATATATTGGGGGAGAGCTTGTTAGCCACATAGCAGGGTAGGTCGAGGCGCAGATTGCTAGTAGAGGCGTGGCTTGCTGCTCTTGTTTTATTGGCTACTTATTGTATACAAACATTGTGAAAGCACATGGTTTTATCAGAATTGTGTATATTATGATGTCTTATACTTACAAACACTCTTTATATGCTTATGATATATGTCTATGTAATAGCACATATAAATTCTGATATTGCCACTGACATGTGCTCAGTTCTGTAGAAACATCCTATATTTTGCAACATGTGTACTACTAAAACATTTCCAACATTCCAGCTAGTGTTTGACTTTATTTCAGAAGAGCAGGAAAGTTGCTTATGATGTATGTCTATGTAATGGCACATATAAATTCTGACAACTTTTCTGCTGTTCTTTGTAGGTATTGTGGCAAAGCTTAGAATAATGTGTCAACGCCTCTTAGAAACCTCAGGAGGGTACGGATTTTTCTCATTCTGGCTTACAAAACCCTGTGACGCCTAAAGCTGGAATATGCATGTTGTGCTTGGTCTCCTCTCACTAGATGAATCATCCTTAGAAGGTCTATTAATTGGAAAGCCTTGACTACTCTTCAACATGAACACAACAATGATATGTTTGTTAACCACCGGCATCATTGACTTTGAGGAGGTCAGACTATGATTTTACAATATAATAAATATAAATATTCATGTATACATTCAAATATCTTTAGGTTGATAAAGAAATTTATTTGTAATTGATAAGCTGATACAACAATAAAGAGTAAAAGACATGATGTTTCACCCTCGTAACAATTATGAAGCTAAATATTAAAAGAATTCAGTAAATTACATGAGTTAAAATCATAACTTTGATAACTCTAAACATGCCAGCACGGAAACCACATATTTACAACCCACACTTATTTACTGCATGAGTAGTCAAATGTGTTAAAATATTTAACTCACAAGAATTAAGTGGTCAATTAATAATTAAATTGGTGCAAAGAGAGAAAAGTATTGATACTAAATCAAGAATGCCCCTCCCCGGCATCTTCTATACCTGAAGTTGGTCACTTCGTTTGTGAGGGGCTCAAAGGCTGTCCAGGGAATGTGGACGCACCCCCTGTGGAACCATTCCTTGCACTCCTCACACTCAATCATATCATCCGTACCCTGTCCAAAACGATTAAACGTTAGTCGGCAGGTGCAGTAGACCTAGAATATAAATAAAATTTTGCATGAGTATAATATATGTACTGAACATCTATGTACTGTTCATACATTTTCTTTCATAATAGGTTAAAGTACAAATTTTTATCGAAGAATGTCTAGCTCAAGTTATCTTTACCAAAATATTCACAAATGTGAGCTACTTTTTTATATTTATTGGACTAGTAACTTTTATTATATTATTGTTGAAGGTTTATAGATCTAAAATATGGAATCTTTGAGAAAACCGAAAGTGAGTGCTTGTGGTGTTAATGATCCTACATACCCGATACCATGTTACTTTGGTTGTTCTTCTAAAGCGAGGCATGGCAACATCAACTTTAGGAAATACACTAAAACGACCCTGAGCCAGACAGTCGTGTAGGTGCTGTCTCATTGAAAGTTGGTCGTAGCTCGATTCCTGCGGGTCTCCACCAAACAAAACTTCGACCAAGTTAGCAACAGCATGCAGGCCACAGTCATGGCTGTTACCTTGTTTTTGTACCATCAGCAGCTTTACATAGATCCTGCTCGCAGGTGTTTTCTCTAGGCCTACAGGAAGAAGAAATAATGTATTAAAAACTTATATAACATATATCTTCTGACCTTGTAGCTTTCAGATCTGTAGCTAGTTTCACTCGCTGATGTTTATTAGACTTATCCTGGGTGAGCTGCAATTGTCAAATGCAGATAAAAAAGCCATGTTCGCGAAAATTTACAGTAAGACGAGATATTGGTAATAAAAAGTTGACCGAAACAAAGATAATGTAACTGGGTTTCTCACAACATACACACATGTGTACATACATTTTAATGCAATTTCCCGTACAATTTTCACTCCATTGGAGGTGTACAATATTGAGGTTGTCACTTCTGTGGAACATTACAACAGCAATACAGTGAGTAAGTCTAGTTTGTTTGCAAAGATCAAGTGAGGTTTTCAACATTACAACAGCATAGAAACAGTAAAAAGCTAAACGAATCATTAGGGATACTCACAACAAAGCCTTGAAAAATGACGCAGCGGGATATTTTGATTGCAGCAGGACATCCAAGCTTTTTAGTAATCTGAGTACTCATCCGAGTTTTCTTGACCACTGGATGATCTTGATCCATGTCAATCTGAAATAACATAATATTGAAATGCCAAGTTGACTTCAATTTATCTTACGCAGTCATATTGTAGAAAGATTGGTTTTTATTTCTAGTTTTACCAGTTTTCAACCGTAAATTATTGCATTGTATTACTATTGACTAATCCTATGATACAGGTGTCGGCTGGTATTTGATGATAGTTATGTCGTCTGTATATGTTTTAATCTAAATTAGTGTAAACAGAGAATTGTAATGGGCTAAGGGGAGTACCAGTGTTTGTTAATAATGGATATGACAGATTATCTCCTACAATTGTTCTCCGGCTCATTTACTATTGATGCTTGTAAACTAACCAGTCACAATTATGTCTAGGTGATGCAGCATAGGTATCAAGGATCCAAAATCAAATTGCAAGTTTTTTAATAATTTTATTTCACGGTGAGTAAATATGTAGGTGCTGATCACTCAGTAAATAAGTGGGCCGACCAACTTGCAAACATCAATGGGGAATTACACAGCCATGATGTGCGAGAGGTTTAATGCAAATCTATGGTTGAATTAAATCGTCAGGAACCTCTGATAGTATTATCGTATCAATTCATATTCCAATCTCTTGCAAAACTGAAAAATATTCCCGAGAAGTTTTTTTCTGAGTAGCACACTTCTGGGTAGACAAGTCTCTTGGTTAGGCATGGTAAATATTTGAACGTGATAGTAAGCTTACCGATCGCCTTTGTTTTTCCTTTCTCTTATGAGCAGTATGATGATCTTTTCCATATAAACAATGCATGATCGCAGAAGACACATTCACTAAGGCTCTCCCACAATTATCAAAGCGTAGTCGGTGTTTGCTAAAGTCAAAAGGATCTAAAATAGACACACAGAACATATTTTCAAATACGGTAAATGTGAACTCTCAGTTGAATATATCTGCAGTATTTGTTCCCATCATTCAACTGCAGTGGTTTCTTCCTTGTTTGTGACAGCACCATCGAGCTTTGTGATTTATTATTAAATGCAAGTAAGGTAGCACTTGTCGCTGCTTAAATGAAAAGAAATGAGGCTGCAAAATGTTAAGAATATTAGACATCCCCAAACACCAGTTTTGAATAAGGCTAGGATGTATAATAAGCTACCCACCAAAATTCAGCTCACTAAGTGGTGTTTTCAGTTGCTTCGCTGTGTGGTCATTTGTGAAGGTAGTCCCTTGTCTTTCCTGCTCTTCTGAAATAAAGTCCAACACTAGCTTGAATGTTGGAAATGTTTTAGTAGTACACATGTTGTAAAATATAGGATGTTTCTACAGAACTGAGCACATGTCAATGGCAATATCAGAATTTATATGTGCTATTACATAGACATATATCATAAGCATATAAAGAGTGTTTGTAAGTATAAGACATCATAATATACACAATTCTGATAAAACCATGTGCTTTCACAATGTTTGTATACAATAAGTAGCCAATAAAACAAGAGCAGCAAGCCACGCCTCTACTAGCAATCTGCGCCTCGACCTACCCTGCTATGTGGCTAACAAGCTCTCCCATATATTGGGGCCACACAATCTGTTCGTACTAATATGGCGGGTTCACTAAAATGCGGAAATCCGTGAACACGCAAATTCACGTGCGTGTTGCGGGAATTAGTGCGTATTTCCGCATTTTAGTCAATCCTGTGTGGGATTGACTAAAATGCGGAAATCACCATGTGACCTACTTGTGACCTTGAAAAGCATTTCATATTTAGCTTTTTTTACCACTGAATGTGGCCTATAAGAATAAAATTGATATGTGTTCTATGAAAACATCTCATAGGCCATGTGTATGGGCAATCTGGGTTAGAAATTATGTGTTATAGTACAGCTGTAGCACTATTTATGTAAAGCGGAATTCCCAGTGAAATATGTACATGAGTATTCAGGAGAAGATAACTCTAATATGATGATTTGTCCAACAAAATTCCCATGATAGTTACTATTTCTCAAATGCAGATTTTGATAGAGGCAAGTTTTATTGAGCAGAAATGTTTTTATGGGCATATTATACATTGAGAGTGAAGCTATAGGACACTAGTATACATTGAGAGTGAAGCTAGATAATATATGCAGTTAGCAACCCGGGTGTTTACACATCGATAGTTAACCTGATATCTTACAAGTGGTGACGTTAGGTGATTATCATTGTAGTAGCAAAAAAGTCATCGGAGAACATAGGAAGACATCTGTGAAAATATGAAGATCAGTCTATTGGTGATCAAGTCCTTTGTAGCAGAACCGTATACAGTAGAGATACACCAAAGATCATTTTCCGGGAAAGACAGAGTGGTCCTTGTCACAAGAATTCATAAGAGTGTTTTTGGTTTTTCATTCTGCTCTATTAAAGTGCAAATGAACTAATTATAACTTATAATATCCAAGCACTTAGTCAAGATTGCGTGATGAGACTGAGTAATTATACTTTTTATTTTCATAAGCCACACAATAATCATATTGATCAGCCTGTATAAAAACACAAGTGAGTCCAACAATGTAGTTGGTAGATATTTATAAAACAATTCATTGTTTCAGGTATTGATAGTGTAGAAGCGTAATATCAGCCAATGTTTTACTAAAATCAGAGGTAGTCTATAAGCAAACATAGATCTGTAACATTGTATTTAGCAAGATTAAACCTTGATTCACTGTGGTGTTTATGAAATAAAACTGACCTACATTAGATGAGCTGAATTTTAGCAGGAGGAAAAGTTTGACATTATTAACAATCTGAAATTTATCGATAGACTACATTTACTTCGAAAAAATTTCAATTCAATTCAATATCAATTCTACAAAGGTACCAGCTTTAATGGCTGTGTCTTTCGGCTCAAAGACACAATTTATGTTGATTGGAGAGTCTGTTTTGACCTTCTGCACAAGATGGACTAGAATCTATCGATCATAAGGCAGCTTCAGTCCATAGCAAGAGTTATTCTCAGCAATCACAGAACTCGGTAGATGCATCCCTAGAAGAAAAGATAAAAATGTCAGCTGAGCAGTCTGGGGGCAACTTAAGGACGTCTTATCACCGGTTGTCCCCTCATTGAACTTACATGTCAAAGAGAGAACAACTCTATGATTTGTCTCAATTTGAAGTGAAAAAAACAGGGAGCAGGGAGGGTATCCCACCCGTCCTCCCTGCCGAAAAAGAGACTCCCTGATGAGACAGATACAAACAGACCGCAGCTTCTTCCCTAATGATATTGAAAATGCTTTGGCCACCCCCTAGCTAAAAGCTGATGGTTGATCATTGTGTGGGTCTCTAAAGGTCTAATGTTTCAGAATTTATTTCATATCTTTTACCTACAACTAGGGCATATGCCTCCAATCGGAAAAATTATCCGTCACAGTATCATATGACATAAGGTTATGCTTTAGATACACACAGACCATCCTTGGTATTGAATCTAACTGCTAACTGCACAGTAGGTAAGTCTTTTGGACAAGAGCGATCAACTTCTAGCATGTCATGTCAAGATTGGCAGCCTTTTCTCAGGATCAGCTTCCAATATTAGAACTGTTTGTTTGACATGCTAGCTTCCTAGTCACTTTTGATTCCGCACCACATGTATCACTTCCCACCCAGTTGTGAGATGCCTAGCGATTTTGGAGGTATTTAAACATGTTTTTTTATGCACATTATACTCATCGAAGTTATTTGAAAGTGGGATTCTGAAGTATTGAACAATGATGTGGTTTGATTCAACATATGTCTCAATATATATATATCACTGACCTTATTGTACACAGTTCTTCACCATTGTAAATAAACATCCTGCATAACATCAGTATACTAATACTGCAAACCTGAGCAAGGAGTCTGGAAATCATCTGAAAAACAAAGAAATATAAAATTTGTGGGGACGGTGAGATCGGTCAGCGCGCTTGCTATTCACTGCCAGGTGATTGGTGCCGCAGGATTTGTGAGTTCAAATCCCGTTGGGGGAGCTTTCAAGGTTGATTGTTCCAGCCCCCAGCACCCTCGGGTGTATACCTCTTCTATAATATGGGGAACCATTGTTACTGCCTGTTGAACACATCGATGGTTTGTTTACTCCAACCCTAGAATGTAAGGAAGGGTAATTTTGTGGCAGCAGGGAGGGTACATGTGATATGGAATTTCTACAGATAGTCTGTTACGTTACTCAAAACAAATTTTCAGGCCATGCAATCAGTACTATTGAAGCTGGATTTTTAGTCAAATTGAAGAGCATTTCTAGCACCTTACTTCTTAGGGGTGTATATCCTCTCTACCCAAGAGCACAAAAAAACCGTGTTTGAAGAGGATAGGTTCTTTTGAACTACCCAAGAGGAGTTTTAATAAAATGGCTTTGTGGAAATTGGGGTGTGCTAACATTAAGTCACCTCCTAACTAGCTTATTTATTTACTTCTCTTGGGTTATTTATGAAGGATGTACACAAACCACTTTTCAAAACTTAAGGCGTTGCGCGAAGTGAGATTATGAGATCGTACTGTTTTTTTTAGCTTGTCTTCAAAAGCTAATATTTATATGGGTTATAAGGCAGTTTGAGTTTGAAGTACTGAACGATGGTTGGATTTCACACATGCGGCCACGGGATAAGTTAAGTTTCACATTATACTTCTTTCTGACGGGTATTTCTTACCTGAATGTTATTCATCACCATAACACATAAACATGCATCATAACATCAGCACACTTATAACCTCAACCTGAACTGGAAACAACCTGAAATTTAAAATATATAATATGTAGGAACCATTGTTACCGTTAGTGGTTTGTTTACGCCAACCCAACAATGTGAGGGACTTGTGTGGGTGGGGAGGGTATAAATCAGATGGAGTTACTGTAAGTAGTCTGTAAAATTACTCCACATACAACTGTGTGTGGGGCTTATCAAACTTGCTAATTACCAGTATCAATCCTTTTCATAATAGCACACTATGTGATGTGCTCCGTATTTCAGGCCATGCAATCGGACACAACAGATTTTCAGAAGTCATGGACCGGTGGGTAGGGCACTCACTTATTTGAGGTATTTTGGACAATTGTTGTTATAAACTACCTGCTGTCAACCCTCTGTATCAGACTAATTATGTTGTCAGAAAAGTCTTGATCATGGGGAAAGAGCTATGATCAACACCTACTCCCACCATGTGATCATTCAGGGATTATGAGGCAACTGAGATAGGTCTAAAACATATCACTCGCAGCATGTAATGCAAAAAGTTATCAAAATTACCTCAACATAAAGTCTTTTTCCCATGTTTCCCACTCTTTGGATAGTCATGATCACGCGTGCAGCATTGTCCTTGCATGGTATGATGAGAGTAATCGACCTGTATTCACTCACAGATTGAATTAACTTTTATTGACACTCAGTTCTACAAGTACCAATAACAAACAAAATCAGTGCCAAGCTACTTCAAAAAATGCCTGCGATGGATTTTTGAGGTAAGATACAAACAATTGAACATCGTTGGACAAACTGATCAATGATGAGGATACAGATATATTAGTTGTTCCGCAATTGATGAATGAAATTGAATTTAAGGGAGCTCAATGGGAAAAAAAAGAAAAACTGCTGATTTTTCACATAATATGTCATAATATGACACTAATTACCTTACCACCAAGCAACTCAAGCTTTCTTCACATTATTCGGCAATTTTTTAAGTTTTATGACTAGGTCAACTTACAATGGCTTTTGCTTGTTAGACCAATGAACTCCCTCATTGGTTAGACAGGCACACTGTATAGTGTTGAGTACTGCAGACGAATCTGTGGTATTGCCTGTGAGTAACCAGTGAACATCTGACATCTTCGCTACCGCACATCTAAAATGGCAAGTGGTCTTCACCATCATTTCAAAAGTTCCACTGAATTACTGATGCCAAATTCAATTGTACATGGACAATCAGTGCAACGAAATATGCTACTTCTCAGCAATATGTTTAGAGATAAATTTATATTTTCAAGGCAAAGACCAGCGAGGATGCCGCTTTTTTTTTGTAGTGCAAGTATTTCACTTAATGGTTACCCATTTAAAAAAAAATACTATTGGGATTAATGCACTATAAGCTGTCTAATAAATAATTCTGTGAGCCAAAACCAAAGACCTAGGATCTCCATGACAAATTCATCAGCTTTAATGATGAAAGAGGCGGTAAGTACATTAACACTAAGCTGTTCAGTGTAGGCATATGGCCCAAGTGTCATTTTTATTCCAAACGGTGCACTGTCTAGCGTGCTGGTCTATGAAACTTAGTAATAGCATCTGAATGATGTGGAGCACAATTAAGTCAGGTCTTAATTGGTGGGCTTACAACCTCACGACCTATCTATAGGCGAAAGGGCTCGCACCACCCTCACCCTGCCTGCACTCTCACTGCTCACACATAGCTAGCGTTACTTTCCATTAAAAGTTACCTACTCAATAAGTGTGAGCAGACAACTCAGCAAACAAATCATCTAAAGCATATTTCTACACAGGGTCTGAAATATGATGAAGTAATCTTATGGGAAAAATAAAAAGCCCACAGACATCTTTGTCATCTAGACTTAATTTCCCTATAAGACTAGAGGTAGCCTACTCACACTGATCTTTGTCTCAGTCCTCAATGAATAGAAAAAAGTATGAAGACCACAAATCGCTCTTCTCACAGAAAAACCATCGCCAGTAAGAGAAAAAAACCTTTTTTCCTGCAACAAGCAAATATCATGCACAAACAGGCCCAGGTAATATCCATACTGTACATTGTTTTCAATGCAATGTGGGTTATGATCTTCAGAAGTAATACATTCAAAAGCATTACTATGGGTAAATTGACAAATTTCTAGTAATCTGAATACAACCACATGTACATTTCTAAGAACCACCAAGCCTCACTACTTTCAGCTTTCTAAAGTGGAGATCATAAGAAGGAGGGGTGTATAGTATATGATTAAGCTAGCTTGAAAAATCTTTTTTTTTTCATTTAGCCATATGGCATAATCAAACCAAAGCTCAATTTCGGTGTGATGTATTTGTATGCATATCATAACAAGAACTTTTTTATCACACCTTCTAATGTAGGCTACAGCAACTGTGCTTGATCAAACCAGCAAGTAAGCTAGGGAAAAGACATCGGTATTTTGTAGCTGGCAACAGTAGTGTAGTGTTATTATGCCCATACATAGCTATAGCAATTACAGGAGCAAACAAATTTTGAGAATTCCATCGACTATTGATATTTCTGTGGTCGAGTACAAAATCAATTACAACACGGACAATGCTTCAGGATATGTCCCCATTGATTCCCCAACAACCAATGTAAGAGGAATTAACTGAGCGTTAGGCGATCTACTGACCAAGGAAGCCTTTGAAGCACAGCACATGTTGTTTCAAATGAGTACAAATAAATGGCATTTTTATATCGAATTAATATTAATTAAAGTCACTTATTGTTGTGCTGTTGTACGGTGAGTGAGTATAATGCAACCACACGCAGGTCCCATGTCTCGAGGGCCGTAACATCCACACACAACCCATCACAACCCAGGGTTATGTGTTGTGCGCCATGTGACGCAGGGGGTTGGATCAAGTTGAAGTTAAAAGTTTAGTTTGAACGCACCAAACCAAGACCTTGACAAGATTATGGACTTGAGTTCCTACCTAGGCTTATATATATAATGTAAAATAAGGCTTGCAAGTAAGTCCCAGGCCAGGGGCACCATGGGACTATCGGCATCTGGAGAACTTACAAGCATGTAATTGTATACTTCGCCAATCCGATGTCCATCGGCAAAGTTAGTCTGTCTTGAAAAGCTTTGTTTGAGGGTGGTCGCCGAAAAAAGCTTGTCAAGATAGGCTATGGCAAAGTATACATGCTTATAACCTCCACACAGTCACTGATCTAAGCATACAATACAGCACTGACTTGAGTAAGTGTAACGTGTTGGTATATAACAGCAGAGTATTGGTTTAGTTCAGTGAGTGGGAAGGCTACTAGACTTGTAACTAGTAAGCTGAGTAAGTAGTAGTAATAGTACTACCTACAGTAAAGTCATAGGCATCTTGAGTTACAAGCATGTATACTTTGCCAATGTCCATGATCATGGACATTGGTCACCCATCCTAGTCCTTTCCAAGCAAGGTATAGGCCATAGGCATCTGGAGTTACAAGCATGTCCAGTATCAACCATACTGGACATGCATGTAACTCCAGATGCCTATAGGGCCTATGGTAAAGGCATGGGCCCCTGGGACCCATGAGTAAAGTAGAAAAAGAAGTGATTAGTTAGTGAAGTAATGATGATCATGATTATTATTATTTATACATACATACAAACGTTGGAAATATTTAGCTAAATTAGTGAGTGCTACTACTATACAAGGATGGAAACTGTTACCTGAAACTTGCTGAGACTGGAAAGGAAAACACTAAAGCAGTATAGTCTTCATTAGCAGAGTAGAGTATGCAGCTTTACAGAGCTTCTTCATGAAAAACACCACCAGGCATCAACCAAAATCCTGACCATGTTTTGGATTAGGCAGAAAATGAGATGACGACCCCTGATTGGCTTGGTGGGATTCAATTAACCAATTAGAATGTGTTTTCCAAATTTCCGCATTTTAGTCATTTCATCGTAAAACTGAGAAACACGCGTGATAACGCGTACTTTCAAGAGAAATTCCGCATTTCCGCATTTTAGTGAACCCCCTAATATGGTAATAAATTTAGGCTATGGTTTAGGATCCTGGCCTCATATAATATAATGAGTTGTTTATAGAGTCGAATCATAAACACAAACCACAACTCAATTCAACTCGAATCACAGGCAACCACAAATCAATTCAAACTCAACTCAGCTGGTGCCAAACTGAGGTCAATTCAACTCTAACTCAACTCAGATTCGAATCAAGATTCGAATCTGAGCTGAGTTGCCACAGCTATGTGCATAGCTGCTTCTGGCCTACTAGCATTAACATTGGCAAATAACTAAGTGGCCCTGTGACAATGCTAGGGTATACACCATGTGACTCTTTTTTATTTTCTGATTGAACTTGGTGGAAGAACGTTAAAAAAACAAACAAATACAGTGCGGGATGAAGTTCAAATGTGAGTAAATATTGGTGTAACTGGCTCAGAGATAAAATGGTTATCATTACGCACAGAGAAATTCAAAGCAGTGTATTATTTTTTTACTATTTCAACATCACATCAGTGTGTTTACAACATATCAATAAAATTCTAAAACCTGATCTGCTTGCTCTTGCCGAATAAGCTGACAATCCCCCCCCCCCACACACCATCAACAAAACAAGAACCCCCTTGCACAGGCTTGAAATGGCTAACAGTTACACATCCTCTTTACTCTATATTTACTTCACCATTCCTTTGTGCCTAATTTCACTAATGCCTCAGCCATTGGCGTAGATTGTTCAGGCCCATCGCCTCAAACACCTGCTGATATTTGCCAGCTCATCAGCGCTGCACCAATAACCACTACCACACCTCAATTACAAAGTTATGGATGGATAATTCTGGATTAACAGACAATAGTATTACTATGGGTATGTAATCTCTGAAGACTAAATAATACCATATACTACCAAAGTAGAGAGACGTAACATCCTTGAATTGTGGAGTAGCAATGACGTACCGTGGATTTGCAGTACACTGTCCAGGTATTGACCAATTTTCAAACTCAAAATCCTATCAAAATCAGCGGAACCTGGATTGTGGAAATCTAGGTCAAAGGTTTTCCCCTGGAGGCAAATGATGCAGATGTCCGAAAGAATATCCAGGCCATTTATGAACTAGCTACAACCGAGAGACTCGTCAAAGGCGGTAAAAAAAGCTTCAAAGTTAAGTTTCAGAACTGAGTTACTGCCAGAATGCCATGCAAATGGGATAAACCTACCAACAGTTCACATTTTGTCTCATGCTGACGCTATCAAAAGATTGGGTTAAGCAAACAAATTTCTGATTCTTTTTGTGCATCTGTAATGACAAACCTTATTTTGAATGATAATTTTAAACTCCGCACAACTGACAGTACTATGATGGACAACATCATTGCTTCCACTTTCATGACATACCACAACATAATCGTTCGTTGTTGAATATTAAACGTTTTAAAACAGTCTAAATTATTTTACTCCACTTTTGATTTACCAAGTAGTGCTTTGTTTTTTTAAATACATTGTGTTTCCAGCACCAGTCATTTGTCTCCCAGGGGATCACAACACCAACATGAGAGTTTTAACGCAATCGTATCTGCCAGAATTAGAGGAATGCAGTACAACTTGTACAATACAGTGATGTATATTGTTATCCCGATAGTTGGTGGAGAGGAAACATTATTTTGGATTGAGGGAAATGTACGCTTGTTTGGTTTCTAATTTACATTAAAAATATTGACTTCAAATGCAGCATATATAGACTTTACTGATCATGTAAAGTGTAAAGCGGATACATTGACCTCTACCAAGAGCATCAGGCATCAGCCCAGCTATTCAAAACTGAGTGGATACTTTCCTGACGCTGAAGTTATCTACTACTTTTGCTGTTTATAATTAGTTTGACTGAGGTTTTTTGTTTGGCCTACACTACACTTCTCTAGCTTTTTGTAACAGACTCTCAAGACTATATACAGATATTTTCTTCTGCTATTTGAAACTATTGCTATTACTTAAAGGGCAACCAAGGTTTCGCAGCAATGCATTAATGGGTAGTAAATAATGTGCTAGGCAGCATCAGCTTTGTGCATTACGCGATGCAAAACTCAAAGTAGTTGCTGACTCTAAGCTGGGTAACACTTCAGTTTAGGGGAGGTTCCAAGACATTGTTGTAATGATTATAGAGCACAGGCTAAACAATAACAGGAACAGGAAACTGCTCTGTGGTATTCTATTTTAGCTGAGTTTGAGTATCTGATGGATGAAATGTTTCACAAGAATTCTGGCCGAATAATCATCCGAATTAGATTTCGTATTTTTCCCTAAGCAGAAGGTGCAATCTGCTGTTAATCAATTAGAAGTTGTTTGAAACCCTGGTTGCCCTTTAATTTCTCATTTAGCGCGAGTGCTGGGTGGTTTATTATAGTTGCACGAAGATGTTTATATTGTATCATCGTTTATCTCACGGATCTAAAACATCTACATTAGCAATAAAACTATTTATTATTTGGAGATAAATTAACTCCTGTTTAATATACTCCAATGAGAGTAAGCTTCGAATGGGAATTTCGATATATTTAAACAAGGAGGCAAGATAATTTGTGATTAAATAGGGCTACGCAAAGTTTTCCTCCAAACAACTGTTGGCTCATGTGAATGTCCTGCAATGGCAACAGTCCAAGCACTGTAAAATAAGGACATTTTCTTTAGCATTTTCTGAAGTATTTATTTATAAATAAGAATCATAAAATATTACAGAACACACCTAAGCAGAATTTAAGGCGGTTGCATAAGAATATAAATGACATAAGTAAGCATTTTCCCACCGAAAAACCGATAGGTTTGGAGGTGGTATTAAGGTAATGCCCATGAAGCAACTCTCATAGGGGACTTCTGACAACTTATGTGGCAGCTGAGCCCTATTTTTGCACACAATAAACACCTACAGTTTTGCCTATCCATCCTCAATTATTGTCAAGATAACTAGATTCATACCTGATCTTCTCTTTGGGACTAGTATGAAAAACAGCAGGTGATGCTATGACATAGAAAACTTGCAACAGCCAGCACAGGTTTTTTGGCTTTTTCTAGCCATTTTTATTCAATCCCATAGACATAGTTTTGTCTATGTCTGTGAGGTTGCATAAAAATGTTTTGTCTGTGTGCAATCCTCAATCAATCATCTGTGCAACTTAATAAAGCCTAAGTGCCTGGGCAAAATGTGTAAAATCTGCTTCAATAGAAATGTTGATGGTTAAAATTTGCTCAAATAGAAATTTCTATGGCTCAAAGGCTAATATCTAAACGAACAGTCATACCTGAGCAAATCATTTAAGCCTTAGTGCCTGGTCAAAGCTTTTAAAATCTGCTTTAATAGTAGTATCAATGGTTCAAAGCCACCTGCTTTGATAGAAATTTCCAAGGTTCAAAGGCTAATCACTGAAGCACCATGTTATATCAAAGCCCAGTTTACTTAGCCAGGCTGAATAGCTCAGTGTGTAGTGTCTGCCTTGTACTCACTGTTTATTAAGAATGTTGTGGGTTCTAGTCGCAACAAGGTCAGATTTTTTTCCAAATTGGTGCTTTATAACTGGAGCATTTTTACCGTAATCTTCTACTGCTATTGAGTTGTTTTCTGCACGTACCCAACAGCTCAGTGGGCTATCGAAATACCTCTCTGCTTGCACTATTTTGCTACCGATATGCAAAATTTCTGTGGTGAGAGGGCGCTAAAGCGCCCCTCCCACACCCTCCCCGCCACTCCTACGGCATGTGGATCGGGCTGCGCCCGATCATTATGCTCATCTCTAAAAAGTCAGTGAGTGAAATTTTTTAGAATATACGGCCCTGGATATACCCATTGTTAAACTCTGTGCTCCTAGGAGTTATCTTATAAAATAATTGTCATGTAATCTGCTTTACACTTCTCCCATGTGAGTTTAAATAACAGCAGCTATTGCTATGATTTCTTAATTATTTTCATTCATTCATGCAAACTTGTCACAGATTATACTATTATTCAGTTCTCTTATAGTAGCTGCCCATGTACGGCCTGTCATAAGTTCAGATAGCGGCAATTGCAATCTCCTTATTATGTTCATTTTTTATCTAGACCAAATCGCCTGTATAATTTGTTGTGTCGTTGTATTTGTGACGTGTAACACCAATCATAGATATTCCTATTCGTTAAAAGCTTGCCACAGTTCTTTTTTTACCAGGCAGCATATATGACATGAGATGAATTATGTCTCAGTAACAATTACCTAATGGGCTGCAAAAAAAGCTGTGGGTTCAATTCTCAGACATAGTTGTGTTTGTGAGATATTGTCGGATTTTAGAATTTTACACCGATAATTCCTATTGGGTGGAAGTAAAATTCCTACATACCTCTAGATCAGCTGTCGGCAACCTGGTCTATTTTCCATTTTGTAATCTTGATATTCAAGTTTGTAGGCACAATATATTTCAAAAAAGTGGCCATTCAGCATTAAGCATGTAGCTTCCAAAGCCGTTTCTAGACATAATCATCTTAACTGTATTGGTGTTAACTCCTTTTTCAAGTGCTTTATTTTCAAAATAACCCAGAACGGTGACCTTTGGGAATTTGAATAAAATTTTTTGTTAATATCATAGTAATTAGTTTTTTTAGCAAATCTGTCACCTTGAACAAGAAATGCAGATGAGTATCAACAAGTTTACATGTTACAAATGCTCCTGCTTTATCGCTGAAATGTTCCAGATTGCATCTAATTTTACAGGCATTCGCAAAAAACTTCCCCGTTGCGGAGGGGTGCCAGCACCCCTCCCACACCCGCCCTGCCCTTTTCCATACACATGCAAAACTTCACAAGATTTTTTAAATTAGTATTTTTGTTGAGCTGAAGTTCCTTGCAACATACCACAGCTTTTACAAATAAATCTGTTTTAGTTTGTACATAGTTGTTACTCCGGTTCCGATGTTTTACCTGAAAGATATGTTGCGCCTTATTGTGTTGAGCCTGTGTAAAATGTGGAATTTTTTTAGAAAAAGGTTGCCCACCCATGCTCTGGCTCAATATTGATCTATTTGCTTAAATTCGGAGTTGTTTTTCCTCCAATGGACAGGGGAGCAACTCCAAATACAGACAAATGAATTGTATATATGTTCACTCTGACCAGTGAACCATGAGTGAACTAAGCTATGATCTGCCCAACTGAGCCGAATAGTTTTGCTCCTTTTCGGTGGTCTCTGATCTTATCAGTTCTAGTAGTAACATATAACTATGTAATTTGTATATTTCACAAGCTTGTTAAGTCTAACTTGGCTCATAACATCAAACAGCAAATAAAATGTGGTGGCTTTTAATTGCCATCACAAAATGTTAAAAATATCTAATATAAAGAAGATAAAATAATAGGTAAGGGCATGGGGTGCAGACCCATGAAATGTACTCATTGTAGACAAAGTGCATTGGTTAAAAGCTATGTTTAACAATTATTGAAACACACTTGATCATGTTGAAGTCATACGAAATCGATGACACATAAAAGCATTCAATTGAAAATAATAGACAACGAATACTTTGTTTTTTATTATTATGTAATATTTTGCTATGCAGCTTCGATAATGCAGCCACCCAAAAATGCTGATGGTGATGGTATTTGCAGCAATCCAGCAGTATTTTGGTGAAGCAACACAAGGACTTTTTTATATTCAGGAGAAAACAGCGAGTAGCCATATTCTGTTCTCTATTCAATGGTAATTTAAGTGCAGTATAAGAACACTTGCTTTAGATGTCAGTTCGTTCAATATGCAGTATCAAGTATCAGTATTATACAGCATCCAGTAGTAACCACATGACTGCGCTGCAGTGTTAGTCGTAAGAAATTTACCATCAAAGCGATGTTATTTATTCAGGTAGAATATGGAAATAATCGCAGCAGGTACATTGTACAGGTTCATGTTAGCACTAAAAGGTTAAAATTCATTGTGACACAAAGTATAGGTTTTAATTTAGCAGATTGACCTCTTCTTGGTGAATAATGTCTCACTGCAGTAATGCAATGAAAGTTGATCAAAACAAGTTAGGTATGGCATAATTTGAAGAATCAAGATCACAACTATTATATTAGCCTCTCCACATTGCATTTCAAGATCAATCGTTGCACAGGTCTTAGAACATGAAACTCAATCTCTAATTCGAAACGATAATGTGAGAAAAGCAGACGATGAGGTGTATACTCATACAGGATCGCGCGAGTTCCTATATGGCTATCGAAACAGAGCGGTTTGACAATTGCAATGAATGGAATGGCATAAGTCATAGGGCTTGAATAATGAAGTGCTGTTGAAGAGTCAGAAAGAGTGTCAGAACTAAGTTTTCTGTCCAATCTTTGTTTACACATTTCAAAAACAGAAGATGATATTATGAAGAAGCAGAGAAGATGTGAAAATTAATGTGTGTTGAGATTGGGTGCAGGGACATAACTAAAACCAATGCAGGGACTAGTGATCGTGTGTTCTTCTAAACATGTCCATTCAGTATGAAGCCTACGAGGCATCTAGACTCATGTCAAAAGATTGTGTGAGTGAGTGTGTGATCGTGTTAAGATGGTACTGATAACTCGTGTATGTCACTCCGATAATCCTAGCTGATCCCAGCAGAGTTTGCATCACTAGGTCCTATCGCTGCAACTTGTAATCTTTAATCTGAAAAAATGACAACATGATTTTATATTAAACCATCATTAAATGAAAAGTTGGGGGAAAACATTCAGAAGATCAGTTTACACCAGTCGTTCCAAAAAGCAGTGCACATGATGAAAAGCCTTGAAATACGGAAATTGGCTTTCCACTGCTGTGTAACAAGGATTTGGAAATAAAAACTATTTTTATAACAATTTTATTGTCATTGACTATGGGACAAGTAGCATAACTGTTTAGCGTATATAATTCACAACCAGTGGTCTAAGCAGACCATCTTTCTTTGTGGGTAGGCCTACTCTACTCTCCAAGTCGGAAAGTGCTTCTAAATGGTTTTGCATATCTTAATCAAATTCAACATAAGAAATTATGCAGAAATGTAGATCTGTAATAAGGATTGATTTTTGATAGTATGATTGATATCTGGTCAAAAAGAGCAAATTTCACACTGTTCTTTGCACAGAATCCAATGGGAACTGTTTTCTAAACGCTCTCCCTATACGTTTCTTTGTGGGTACTCAGTTCCAACCAGTTCTTACTCACTTTTAACACTTTCACAACCACAGATCAATATTTATGGCTAGTAGTGTTGTAAGTAAGAAATTTCCCTCTAAATGGAGGATATACTTCACTGAGCGGCAAAACGAATTGGTTGTACAGGTTCAACATATTAAGTGAAAAAAAATCATATCTTTTTTTCAACCCAATTCAACACATTGTGTCTGCTTTTTCCAACGATGGCGAATTCCCATTTAGAAAATCCCATACCAAGAAGTAAGAGCATTGCAACCTTAAAACATTACGAACTGATACTCCCCCTGAGTTACAAGGGAAAAGTTGCAGAAATATTGATAAATCAACAAGTATTGTAAGTAAGTTGCAACTGCACAGCTCAGGCTATGTTTTATCGCTCGTATGTGGCCTGACCTTTATCATTCTTGGTCTAAGCCTGTAATGCATCACATAAACTTATTATGATTCTGAACTGCTTATGTACACTTAATCTGGTTAATTTATAGCTGTGCATAAATATCAACAATCACTATGGTCCCATGCTTCGATTTTGTGGTTCACTCCAATTTCGAATGGTAAGAATCCAGTGGATTCTAACCATTCCCATGATGGGAAAAACATGAAAAGAATCTGCCGCGGCTGGGACTAGAACCCCGGGCTGCCGCGTGGAATCCCTTTGAGAGCATTGTGTGCAAGCGCACTAACCATTCGGACAATTAGGAAATAGTTCGAATAAACACGGTATGAATATTCGCGTCTAAAAAGTCATTCGCCACAATCGGAATTTGATTTTAATGCCATTTCCATGGGGCGGTTACTCCCGAAATCCTTACAAAATCGAACCTTGGGAACATAGTGATTGTCTATCTTTTATACAGTCTGATGTGAAATATAGGTGATTTTGAAGTTGTACAAATGACCGAGAAAATTAAATTTAATCATGCGCTTATATTTGCTGCTGACCTGAAACCGGCTTGGCTCAGAATGTTGTGTGTTTCTCAGGATCGGAATTTTCTGAAAACACATCAATATGATGAAGGAAATTTGAAAAATTAACGTTTAAATGTAGTCTCATCCACACCATTCACACCAGTGAGATTATCGATGAGTAGTAAGAGTATAATGGAGGTGTTGGGCACAAAAAAGATTTCGGACTACAAATATGTTATGGAATATCTCTAGCTCTAGGTCAATATTACTTGTTACAAGCAGTGGACTTTATGCCACACTTTGAGCTAAACTGTGTTGAGCTAATGTTCTAAGATACTACTTGGCTCCACCTGGCGGAAAGAAACCTCCTCCCACCAACAAACCCAAGCAGCTCCAGCAGCAGGGTTTTCCCAAACCATCAGGCCCAAAATATTAGCAGCAAGTGATACAAGTCACACACCAGCTATACATCATCAAAGATCAAGCTATTAGGCCCAAAAACCCAACTCAATAAAAAAATGGGAGTAATAGCATGAGTTTAAAAAAATTAGTTCAAAACTTTGCTTTCCGTCCTCCCAAAGCCACCCAGTCAATCTCATGAGTTTTAAACATTGAATTCCATATCTGGAATAGCATCATTAGCTTTCTTTTGCAAAACAAAGGGCTTGCAAAAATAGCCAGTCCCTAGTAGCAATCTAGAAATGCCCTAATCATCGACACTGTAGGGGTATAATTACTGTTTGCAATTTTGTAAACAAGGCAATTTCTCACGCTAATTATTCATGCTACTAGGGACAGCCAATCAGATAACAGTCAGATGGGTCCCTGTGTTTAGTGTCCTAACCGTATAACGCTATGATACTATTTCCATTCTAAGAGAAGAATCTAATTCAGTGGTTTTAAACTATAGCACCACCATCCCTAATCACATCAACTTCCAACAATCAGCCTTTCTGAAAGACAAACCCTATTAAAGACATTGAGCTTATCCCCAATTGTAAATTGGTGTAAATCCCTTTATCAGCCAGACATCCCTTAACCGTTCACCCATATTTTTATAACCCTTGTTACAGTTCTCCCTACAGCAATCAGAATCGTTATCATTTCTAAACCATGACGGGAAACATCAGCAAGATACGATTTGTCCAGATCAACATGCAAAGTATTCCAAAGCTAGCACACACTTACTATGTGCTCCGCTCTCACAGCTGCATACATGCATAGCCCTCATCCAAGAACCTTGGGTTCTGAAGAGTGTGGTGCAAAAGCCTCCAACCATTCCAAACTCCAACTGCTTCTACTTCAATAATGATGGAAGACCAAGAGCTGCTATTGTGGTCTCCTTTAACGTTCAAATAGATCCGCTTCCCTATTTTCCGAACAGCGACATTGTAGCCATCTTCATTCGACTTCACTCAACGAAGCCCATCACTTGTAGAATTTGAAACCAACTAATGTAACCTCATTTATCTTCCAAATGAAGATCTAAAGATTATGCACACAGCTCAAGAATCAACATATTGCAAGACAAGTAATCTCTAATTTATTTAATAATGTGACAGAAATGCACATATCATTATCTGGGTAAGCAGATCTACCAACTAAGGGGTCAGGTTTTTTCTAGATTTTTTTAAATATCCAGCAACCTGGAGATCGCTTACCTGATCAACAAACCAATTTTGTGACAACCCGTGCACAAACACTCATAGACATCAACGTTATACCTTGTCTACTCTAAAAGCTTGATATGTAGCATGTGACACCTCGTGACAGCTTCAGTGACCATATATAGATAAAACACAATCTACTCACTGAGAAGTGCACTCATGAATACCAACCCTTCCAAAATAGATAGAAACTCAATCGGCAGTTATATAATGTCGCGCTAACACTTTCTATTCTTTGTTGAACGAAGCCTTGCAGTCAATTGATAACACTGCCAATGCACCTACCACCATAATCAAAACAGGCATCAGCACCACAGCTAAAGCTGCGTTTACATGTGAGACAAATCGGCTAATAATAACAACTCCGACACGGGTCACCGATTTGATTGACCGTGTAAACAGTTAATCTGTGTTTAAATCGGTGTTTAAATCTGTATTGTTCAAAATCGTTCACTTGTGACAATGTCACAAGTGAACGACAGATCTTAACGATTATGAATGGCTCAGCCAATAAATGAGTATAAGTAATGATGATCATTATATTTCTCTCACCCTTTCCTTGTCCTTAGCAGCAACTTGTACAGCTGTTATAACAGTTATTGCTGCTGCTGCTATTATAACATCTTCATCAGATGATGAATCATACTATACTACTACTAATAATCTTACTATACATGACTCTCTGTCAGTCTCAGTCTGCAGGGGCACAACAGTAGCCTTTCAGTTAGTTAGTTAGTTAAATCTTTTAGTAGCCTTTCAACTAGGGAGACTAGTGAAGGAGTCTCCGTCTCCAGCTATGAATTACTAACTAGTTACTAGCTAATACTACTACTGAATAAACCAACTAGTTGTCTTACTAGCCAATCAGAGACAAGTTGAGTTGCAAGTTTGTGTTGAAATCGGTTAGGCATGAACAGTGTGTAAATAGCGTATCGTTGACATGTTGACAGACAACGATTATAGAGCAGATTCATACTCTGTGTCGGAGTTGTTATTATTAGCCGATTTGTCGCACATGTAAACGCAGCTTAACACCCAACATCCACAAACTTTTATTTAAATATAATATATATATGTGGTGCCTAGGCTACCCTGATGACTTGTAGTCGTTAAAAAAAGCACCAACATACCAAATATTATGAAGTGGGTAAATATCCAACAGAAATCAACGCTCAGATACATTGGCGTGCACTTTGACCAATATTTGACCTTGCCTTCGAAAATTGATAAAGCGTTGGTTTTGGTAGACACACAATAGGGATGGTATGGGGCCTCGAACCCGCCAAACTGTTGTGGGTCTTGCAAACACTCATCCGCCGTTTATTCCTACCGGGCATTATTGTATAGTAGGAGGCCCAACCAAAACCAACAAACCAAAACAACTAAATCAGAACAAATGTTTGCAAAAGGAGCCTTTTAAACTACCTCCCACTTTAGCATTGAAGAACAGCCTAATCATTCCTCCACTGAAGTTTCAAGCCCAGCAGTTTGCAACAACAGCCGGTACAGGCTAATCAGATCCAAATCCAACCAAATCTGGGCCACCATAAATTCCACAAACTAATGATGGATTCAACTAATACATCTACTCACCCATCTCAATTGAGAAATAAGCAACTGATCTTCTCATGTGATGATTTTTATCAACAGAGAAAGAGCAATGGCTTGAGGACAATTTTTTCACCGATCACACACGCTCCTGAGATAACTGAATATCACTTTTTTGGATCTATTAAGCTGTATTTTCCCGGCAGTAAAAACCGAAGGTTCCAGTGTCACTTAGTCATAAAGTTATTTTTTCTGGATAGAATATCCTAAGACTTCATTCTATCCCCAGAATAAATATTATACACGGTGCAAATTTGAATCTGAATAAACTGATCCCCTATCCATATTGCCATCCAGCTAGCCACCCAGCTACCAGAAATATCAAGTTTTTGCTGACGTGTCGCACAGTTTCAACTTTCTTGCTGAAAAGTCAGCATAACACAGTTTCCTTTCATTGAGTGGGCCCTTATCAGTATGCCCAACATATGTTTATGTCTCTAAACTCATTATGCTGACTTACCTTACCTGTAGTTCAGTAAGGTGACATTATTACTCAGCAAGCCTCTATCAGTTCTCCTACTATTCCATACCTTCCATGTGACATAATTAGGCATTCTCTACCTCATCTCATTACTTGGAATAGTCTTTTTTAGCATTGTTGGCACTGAGGTCAGATCAAAGACTGATTGATGAGCTAAGCAATTAGCAGTGTGTCTGTATTTAGGGGTGAATGAAGTTCTGTTGCGGTTGTGACAGGGTTTTAGATCACATCCACCTGCAACAATACTTCAAAGGGAAGGAGGTACAAAGCGCCACCTGAAATATGCTCCCTTTCTCCCAATAGTCTTCTGTTTCTAAATATTGGCAATAGCATACAAGTTTCGAGATGATATAGGTAGCGTAATATTCATCTGTCATGTGTGATGTGATGCTATTGTGGTTCAGTTATTTGGTGGACCAGGTGCAGGTACCTGGACGGTGACTTAGTCAACATTTTGTCGTATAATCATCATACGGTTTTGTAGTGGTTGTGCAAATCTCAAGCACTGTTTGGCAAACAACTGTTGTGCCAGCTCCCCAGCAACAGCAGCAGTGTAAACAATGGGAATTCATCTCAGACGGGAAATGTTTCAATATTTGAGCCGGTCATTCCCTGCTCAGTAGAATAGTGGAGAAAGCAGTCACATGACCCAATGTGTTATGGCAGTTAAAAGTCATCCATACAGTTGTATAAGTCCGAACAAGCTGATTCAGGGTCAGTCATTTTATAAGATATCTGCTTTCCATTTGAGGCTCGGATTACAATCTGTGAGATGAATCCTCGAATTTCATCCCGCTAAAAAGAATCGCAGAAAGCTTAATCGAGGTCTTAGTATATAGACAAACGGTCATGGTCAAAACAGCTCCGAATCACCTCAAACAAAATAAATTTGATATGACTGATTGAGAGATGACACCAAAATTTCTAGACAAAAAAAAGAGTTATCAATTCATTATAAACTGTGTGGCAAAGATTGCAAATAGGACAAATCAATCCATGCACTTGCAGTGAGGCCTGAACCAAATCCTTGCTTGACACATTACTTTTCAATTCTTGTTGGATGTAAACATTAAAAAAATGACAATTATAGGCTATAACTTACATATAGGAGGTTATTGTTGAATCTCCAATGTCGAGGTTTGATATTCAGCATCTCCAGTCTGATAATCCATAGCCATAAGCTACACAGCAATGTTATTGTACTGAAGTAATGTTACTGAAGATTACCATCAGCTTGGCGGAAAGTTTGAATAAACTTTGACTAATGTCTACTGTGAATGTTTGAATCCTTAGGTGACAGTTGATTCAATGGAAACTCTGACAAGTTAAAGTCAAAGCGTATAGTATAACTTTAAACTTGTCAAATGTCTTGACTTGTTGCTTAATATATATTACATTACGGGAGCTTTTTAAAGCAATTTTTATAAAATAAGAGTTAATTTTTTAAACGAGATGAGTTGAAGTTGGGAAGTGATTTGAATTTGTAGTACTGTTGTCAACGGGGTCGACATTATCCATTAGCTATTGAAATATTGCGGATCTCTTTGTAGTTAAATTGTAGATTGGCGGTAGATTAAAGATTATAATGATGCCCAAACAGAGCTGATTCGTTTAAATATACAGTTCTGTTAAGGTATCACTGTTTAATTCCCAAGTTTCTTGAAGTAAATTGGTCTCCAGTGATGTAAGTGAGTTATTTTAGTATTGTATAGTCGTGTTCCATTTGTTATTAATCTGTAAAATAAATTGCATGAAACGGAATAAGTTTTGGGGATTTGATATTGACCACAAATAGCACCCATCAACCCAACATTTTGTAAGTAACAAATGAAATTACACTTTGCGCAAAAAATAAATCTCCTGATGAAACGACCAATGTGTAAGATTTCCACACAAGAGTATATGCATGCACTAGAATCTATCATGCGTTACAAAATAAGACTGATTATTGTAGGAATGGTGTACACAGCGTAGTATTACACTTGAAATTTATGCAGTCCTTAGATTTCCCTATCATTCTATCCAAATCAATTTATAGAAAATGGAAGATTAAAAATTAAAGCATCGCAACTTTAGATGACTGATAAGGAAGCATCATTACAAATCATGTTGCTTACACAGCACCAGCAAAGTATGCAGGTTTAAAAGGCCACGTCAACGTAAAGCAATCACTCGTCTGCATCAAATTCAAATAGGGTTAGAACTGCTGCTAACCCATAGATTAATATTAAGTCTATGGGTTACTACCATTCAAATTCGTCCAGCTTTTTAGGGACGAAAGAGAAGTAGTGCATCTTTTAGTGGGAATAGAATATGCTGCGAAACACTTGTCATTCCAAAAATCAGATATAAAAGAGGTGAAATGACATCTGATTTCATTCAAAAATGCCTAGCTAACTGATTTCAAATTATCCTCTGCAAATTATTGGTTGATTTTGACATTTAAAATTTATGGATTCAGAGATTGTCTAGACTCTAGATATGGTTGTCATGGTTAAAATTCACTGTAGCATAATTCTGAAGTGTGACGACATAGAATAACGATACATATATTATACACTGCTAGCAGTTGTGATCTTGTGGACTATGTAAGTTGGTTGCATGTGTTAAGCATATTGTAGCAAATTATCATCACTTCTCCACACATTTCCGAGCTTGTTAGCGCCATAGCAGTCTTTTAACTATCAACTATTTTATGAGCAATGTGCTTGAGGAAAAGAGAGTATCAGCTTGATTGCAGAATGTTAAGATATGTTTTTAAAATTAGAGTTAGTTGTTCAGAAGCTAGCTATCAACCAATGGCTATGACAACAAGAAGATTGATTGCAGAATCTAAGTTTTTAAATGCTACATACAGCAGAACAGTGTTCCTTTTTAAAACCACTGACAAGGTTTTGTAGCAAGAATAAACTCAGTTTATGCTATCCAAAGATTTGTTTATGATACATAGAATGTGTTTCAACATTTTGCATACTTTTATTGTTGTAGAAGAAGGTAACAGTAGACATCTATATGCGGTAAGTCTTAAATGTGCCGGTCAAAGGAGCTCCGCAGTTGCTGAATGGGCATCTCGGCTTGTAGCTGTAGTCGTTTCTCAGTTTGATGTTCTCGTCATTGTTGCATTTCTCACAATATATCATGTGACCACAGGGAAGTCCAATATAATTCGCCTTTAAAATGTCACAAATAAAACATGTTTAAGGTTTGTATTGGGGTCAATGAATTTTCATGAAACCTATATGGCTGAATAGGTAATTTGAAACTAATTTGTGGAAAAAATATTTAATTGCAATATCATGGGCAGTTTATATTTTGTTGCTAATTACAATATTTATTACAATTACTAGGAAACAGACCAAGAGAAAGAATTATTCACGAATGAAAATATGCAGAACTAGCACCTGGCACAACAAATGATATCAGGAGTATCTAAGCCAATGCTTCTCACATGAAACAATTGGATAAAGTGGAAGTCAAGCATGCGCTCATAACATTCACAGCAATCACCTCAGGCAATCATTCACCAAGCAGAGATTCGCAGTCAGCAACCATACAGTGTCTAAGGATTGTCGCAAGTCAGTCTTGTCAGTCTCATAAACCAATTTGGCAAAAAATCAACCTTTCAAATTACCTAAAAAAATCACTACTTACTTTTCTATGTGTTGTTTCGGTGTATTAGAGAGAATATGATCTAAATCATTCTCTCTGTTACCTTGGAAACTTTGATTAAATTCCTCTAGCCCAGTGATGGAGTAAAGGTTAAGTTTGGACATGAGACGACCTGATTGAGATTGGTTACATTGATAAGCAAGATTCAACTTTCAACTCTAGGGATGGTGACATTTAAAATCACTTGTGCACAACCTGGCAACACGTGCGATATAAAGGGGGATTCTGCTAGAATCAGGCATTTGTGCATTACGTCAAGCATGATTTTGTTTCAATGAATGGGATACTTTGATTTGATGTTGAAGATGCTTACCTCATATTGCATGCTGGGATACATGGCCTGCATCACAACAATGAACTCACCTCAGTAATCATTCCAGTCTTCATACGGCAGTATTTGCATGATCCCTCAGGTGCGGTGTTGAATTCTGACCGCTTGTCGTGCATCACACCTGGTGCTGGTGCGCTGAGGCTGTCCATTCCAATTTCTACAATCATTTTGATGATACAGCTATAATATATATACCGTGCAAATTCAAAAGATTAACAGAGTTTCTACCGCATATCCGCTGCTGTCTGCACAAAGCTCCTGTATGGATAAAAAATTACCTCATACATATCCAAACTAAATGCATACACTCATTAAATGATACGATACCCTATGAGTAACCTTGATACAAAGTGTATATGAGCGCTAGGCCACTCGGCGTTCAAGCATTTTCTTGAGAATACAGCAATAGGAGAAAATAATTGGTATGTTTAAATAGGCACTATATATAGCAAAATTATTGATCTGTTCCTTACGTAAGGATCTGAGGTCCTCCTCTGGCATTCTCGAGTGCGAACTACCAGCGTCTGTGTTTATACTTTGTAATATCTGCTCTTCTACCTGTATTAATAAAATATTGAAACTTGTAACACTTTGAATTGATGCATTTGAAAGAATCAATTTATTATATGAAAATAATTAGTAAATGTAACACTATTCTATCATGAAAGTTTTCTGATTCAGTACCATCTAAGAATCTCTGTTGTCAGTGTTCTGAGTGAGTGGGAACTGTGGGAACTGAGTTCTCACAAAGAAATATAGAGGGGGAACCTTTAGAACACAGTTCCCACTGGATTCCGTGCAAAAACAGTGTCAAGTTGTCTCTTTTGACCAGATATCAATCTTACTATTACAGATCCATATTTATGCATAACTTGATCTAGAAATTGCAAAAAATTCTCAAAAGAATTTTCAACCCAGAAAATAGAGTTCCCACAAAGAAAAAAGTCCACTTAGACCACTGCATAGACTTTATAATAAACCTAGACAGGACACTATGCGGAGCAATGGCATTGAGGCACAGAGGCATTTAATTGTGGACGGCCTAACAACATTGGAAGGTGTAGTAGCATTGGTGTTATCACTGACTTGAAGCTCATATACCAGGTTTTTTGTTGATAATTAGATCAACTTTGATGGATTTTGAGTTTGAAAAGTATAATAGATTTACCAGCTTGTTGTAAGCAGTTTGATACAAATTTAAGGCAAACAATTTTTTTGAAGACAAATTAACATCAAGCTGATAACAAGATGCTGCTGATTGTAAAGCAATTTTCAAACTCAAAATCTGATCAAAATTAATCGAACCTGAATTATGGACAGTAAATCAATGATAACACCAATGCTACTACACCTTCCAATGACGTTACGTCGCCCCACAATTAAGTACCTCACTTTAGCTGTATATAGTGTCCTGTCTGGTTAGTCATGAAGTCTATGGTTGTCATTCATCTTAGGATATACCTTGTGTTCTTTTTACTTATCTATTTTTCGCTATCAAATTTTGTTGCTGTGATGGCATATGGTTTCGTTTTGCTAGAAGTAGTAGTAAAATGAGCTCCTTCATGGTTTCTTAAATACTGTCTTTCATGTTGAATTTGCTTTAAGTTTCCTTTGGACGTATCATAGTTTTGCAGATCATTTTCACTTTCTTTCCAGTGTTTGTCTTATCTAGTCTTTCAAATTCCACAGATTGCTCTATATTTCTTCAGCCAGGGCCGTTTATGTTGTCATGCCAAACGTTTTATCTGTTTTTTTCCACTGTTGTACTTATTTATGCATAGGTTGGTTTCCACTGTGAGTACGATTTATCGTCACAGGGAGAGGGATTTTCTCACATTGTGTTTGCGATATGCCTGCATTTCCATCCTATGCTCTTGCCATGCTCTCTCCTTTTCCTTAGTTTGTAAATCATTTCAAACTTTACTTTATAGTCTCAAGTTTTTGATTCTTTGTAATGTCATTGCTCATTTGATTAACCATTAATATTACTGGTTGAGCCGCTTTGATTTTCCCATCTTTCAAAAAGAACCCATTCATTCTCTCACATCTTTCTGCCAGTTTGAAAGCTATTTCTGTTGAATGTAAGTTTTTGCTGGGTGAGACGTGTTTGTAGAAATAAGTATACTCGGTCATTTTGGCACAGTGGTAGGATGCCTGCCTCTTGAACGCCAGTCCCGGTTTCGATCGATTCCAGGGGGATCAGATAAGGACCATGAAAATAATGCGAGCCCCGTGTTATGCCTAGCCAGATTGGTTGGAGCACGCATATGAAAGACACCCACTCTGCCTCTTCGTAAGAGTAGCCGTACGCGGCAGGCATGGGTATAAAGAACCAAACCTCAGATCCGATGATCTGGAGCTGCAAGCTGATGCCGCTTGCGGTACTTCGCAGTACACATTGTAGATGTTAATGTAAATTATGCTAATCCAACGTTCAGAAATTCTTTGTTGAGTTCATACCCCAGCTCTTCGTTATCATCTTCGAGTTCAGGGTGTTTTTTCTAATTTTTCGCATACTACGAAACGTCGTTCCTTTAGATATAGTGGAATTAGCCTTACTCGGGTGTTCTACACTTCAGTCCTCATCCTTCATGAGGGCTGAAGCTGGCTAAATTTAGTACATCGAGGTTGTCATTCCTTGCGTTTCCTAGTTTGTCATCATTTCTGTTACCACACTTATTTTCAGCACCTTGAAGCAAGGCTTATGGTCTCAGGTTGTCATCATAGTGCTACGATTCTTCATCACAGAAATATTTTTTGTCATCCTGCCCTCGTTAGACAACTCACTTGTGTCTTGTTCGCTTGACCTCTTCATCACCTCACATCCTCACCAGCTCCTCCTTCCCTCTCTCTTTTAAACTGTTAAACTTATTGCCTTGGAAGTTTTGTGACCAAAATAGATAGCAGAGCAGATTCATACATTACTTTAAAAGATTGTCTTTGCTAGTAATTCTCGCCCATAATAATTGGTGTATTCACAAAACCTGCAAGGACTATAGAAATAAACGTAACGTTGGAATATTCATCACAATGCAAAAATTTTAGGAACATTCCAATTTGACTAAATTACCTCTGGATCGAGCGGTCCTTTCTCCTCAATCTCATATATGACTTCTATCAGGTCTTTGATATTTTCAAGCTTAGGCCCACGGCTCTTCATGGCTAGTATTATCACTGCATCATCATGTCCAAACTTTTTGCACTCATCAAACATTGCTGGAATAATCAGAATATATTGTGTTGTTGCTGTCAAAGGAACGCAATCTATGAGGTTTAATGCTTGCACCCTTAGATTGCATGACAGGATAAATTCTACATTGTTCGAGGCCTTCCCTGGTACGACCTCCTCATGGCCGGCCCCAGCAGCACCTCTGTGCGAGCAACCTAAGACAACAGGACTCCATCAAACCTACCTTCAACCATTGTCTCTTTGTCCTGCTTGGCTTTTGCTTCTTTCTTCTGAGCCTTGGTGGTTCTGGTTGTCTAATAGTTGGTAAAAAAAAAGGAAAACACTGTTATTAAAGTACAATTATTTCAATTATTTAATATAGCCTATACAATAAAAAAATTAAAAAATTGATACGATATTCTTATTTTGAAGGCTGGTTGCAATAGGTTCTATTATTTCATGACCCTTGCTTCATAAATACATTCACTGACTGTGCTATTGAGACCTGGAGTTTGTATCAGCCTGTTCTAATAGCGCGGATGTCTTTATGGTAATTCAGAGCATCAATCATAGCTTGCAGTTATTGCTTTCTATACACATGGAGCAATAATTACTAATCATGAATTTTAAAATCTGTGTAAACTTGATTATTTACTTTATCTGTTGGCATTCACATCGTGTATGCCGGTATAAAGATGGTGTGTCATGAGTGGGATAGGCAGTGGGCAGCAAATCATTTCCTAGTAGGTGTAAAATTTAGATAACACTTTTCATTGTTTCGCATTCCTCAACCTACTGTAATATTTATGTCAATGTATTGGTATCATGTTGCCAAAAACAGAGAGTGAAGTAGGATGGCGATGAAATATTACAAATGTCAAGAGCAACCCTCAAACATCACTCACGGGCCTCACACTAACCAATAAACCAATAACCATAAAATTCTCAGGCTTCACAGTAACTGGTTTTTCCAGTACAGTACAGATGACTAGTTTATGGTGTAAGTGTTTATGGGATAATACTCTGATAAATGTTATCTTTACCGATAAGTGTCATTCAAATGACAAACAATGCCAATGAAGATAGATAACACTCATGGGAGTGATGACCATCTGGTGTACTGTGAGACACAGTCATGAGTATAACCTTTGGATAGTTGTTTGAAAATTATTTTGAATTTGTCTCTTTGTCTGCAAAAAAGATGAATTTTCTTGCCTAAACAGCATATTTTCTTACACCAACTAGCTGTTAGTTTGATTTGGTGAATGATCATAAGGTTTGAAAGATGGCCCAGCTACAGGGGAATACTCCAAACGAGTCTTCCAACGTTTAAGAACATTGTAAGATTTACGAATTTCTATATCATATTACAAGTCATTAGATCATTGGAGTGAAAACAGGCATGTTAAAACTGTACAAGGGTCAGAATTAAACGTGTTTATGTAGAATGATTTAATTCCTTCACTGACATGATCCTCTATCTAATTCAGTGAAAATACCCAATGAAAACAGCCGCAGGTCGGTCAAACATCAGCCCATTTAGCTACTATAACGTATTTCAAAACTACGCCAATGCAATGCCTAATAGTAATAAAAATTTATGTGGTTCTCTTGAGGATTTTAGGCATTTTGGAGTTACGCTGTTTTCAAACCAGGAAAAGCAACTCCTAATCATAAAGATTAATTAATAATGCTCTTCTTAGAATATTGAGTTCAAATGCAATGTATAAATAGAAGGATATTTCTCGCTAATGGGATGGGCAGCTTGGCATTAATTCTCTTCCTTGTATATTCAATTATATGCTACAAGGAAGTGATAAATCATGCCACGTCTTGCAAAATTCACAAAATATAGCAGTCGATTAAATTCACAAATATCCACAACATCCTAACGAATGGACGACAACATACGGGCTCCTCATGGGCAAGGGCGCAGTATCTGAGATAGATTTTGCTGAATAGCACCCCCCCCCCCCCCTTACCAACTGGGCCACCTCTTTCGCCTGTAATGAGCGAAATAAATAAAGCTACAAATAACTACCCAATTTTTCATATCGCACATCAAACTATACACCAAAGCTCAGTTGCTGGTTTTTCCAGGACGGTCCCGATGACTGGATGAATTGCTAAGTGATGCATTGATAAGATAAAAATGTCAACCGCAATCAAACCCACAACCGTCAAATGCCAAAAATAATATGACAAAATGCCAACACAATCTGATTGTTATACATTGATATTACATTCCCCAGTGCCTTCCACATAGTAAGAGCAATGAGCGAGTCAGTTTTTATGTTATTAGCCAGATCAAATAATCAGGAGACCCAGGAGCTCATGTCATGGACATTTCCAATTCCGCACTGACACATCATGCATAACTTTCTATACGCTTTCTCTAATTCTATACTTTCTGTTCCACATGCACTTCTATTATTTAAAGCATGAAAAGCGGATAATGAAACTTATTCCTCTCAGCTGAATCAAAGCAATAGTATTGATTTACTTTTTGTTTTCTCTCTATTGATTTTTGAGATGAAATCATGTAATCTGACTCTGAGGAATTATATTATTAGAACTTTTCTCTGGGGTTATTTCCCCTTACCGGGGAGGGGGCATCAGACTAGGATTATGCACGAGTATACTCAAGTAGTAACAGGGAGCGACTCTCCTGTTACATCATCTATACTTCTTATACAAACTTTTTACCGAAATTCAAGGGTTGCAGTCAAATTCAGAGAAACCTAAACCGGGAAAGACAGATTATCAAGCTGTGTGAGATACGTCACAGCAAAGTTCCACTCTTATAAAATCACAAGTACGCCCATTATGGTTTGTTGTCCCTGCATATTCCCTATCCCCTTATTTATAGCTGATCTGGGGTATAGTACTAGGTGAGGATTTGAAAGGGGTTACCTTTTTATTGGCTGGTGTTCTGGAGTGAACCTCACTCACATACTCTTCACCCTTCTTCTGTAGTACATACTCACACTCTGGGAACCACCTGAGCAAATAAAGTTTGATTGATAATCAGGTCTATACAAGTTTGGACATCTGGGTTCACTCGATGACCTTCTTATCAAAGCAATTCCTTTTTATCGATAATACAAAGGGATATGATGATAACGATTGAAATGTGACTGAATATTGATTGTGTCGTGGTAACAATCAAGGAGTAACAATCAACCAATTGTCTGTTGGTTAAAACGGTTGATTAAATTCAGGTAGTCTTATCACTCGACACATCCCGAAGCATGGACGGCAATATATTGGTTGCGTTAAGGACAAGGCTGCAATTGCTGAGCCAGATTCCTCTCTGATCGTTACCAAACAGTATTGGATTCCTCAGAGCAAATATTTGTATCAAACTTCACATTGTTCTTATTTGACGTCCCCATTTGACAAAATTGTTATAATTTTTATGACTAGTTATAGCAGGCCCTTCACAGTTAGGATTTGATACCGCATCAGTAAACAGTCAACTTGCACACTCAGGTAGTCAAGTACATACTCTAGTGTATGATATTTGAAAAGTGTGGAAGCTTCCATCAGTAGGTGGTCTTAATAATTGTGTACTTCTAAAAGTTTTCTGTAGTTTGTTTTAACGATATTTGAGCGCATAATATGTGCTCAAATATCGTTAAAACAAACTACAGAAAACTTTTAGAAGTACACAATTTAGAGATCTCAATGATTATTTGATCTAATAAGTTTTGTGTTTGTAGAACTGAATTTAAATAGGCCTGCAGTCAATTAGGTACTAACAAGGAACCTTTTGTGTTGATTGATTGTTATTTCAAAGCTGTGTGTAACTCATGGGAATTCATGATGTTTTGTCAATTATAGCTCAACTCATATTGTGTGAATCAGAAAAAAACTATTTCCAAAGAAGTAAAACTTCACACTTCTATAATGCAATTTCATAGAAGTGAATAAGCAAAAGATGGAGGAAACTGTTTAACATTTACAGCATAAAGCGTGCGACATTGGTGAATATGATGCGAAAGACTGAAGGTGGTGGTCTAAGGGGCGCCGTGGTGTGACTGAAGCACCATGTGGACAACGCACAAGTGACTCAAAGACAAAGTTTGAGAATTTAAATATAACTCATAAGTCTCAAACTCACCTAGCATGCTCCTCCCAGGCTATATCTGTAGTCGCCCATTCTCTGATACCACCAGCACAATAAAAACATCGCACCTGGTCATCGAAGCCGGTGTAGTAAAAACCTACAAATCACCAGTATATATATTAGAACTTAACTCAAATAATTATCTGGACATTTGTAGAATGGATGAACGATTTGTGAAATGCAGTGCAGCGGGGTGAACTATGCTGGTGTGCATTGATTGTGTGGTGGGTAGCATCTTGGTTGTCTTCGGCGTAAGGACAATACAACTCAACTGCATGGATGGTTGGTTGATGGGTAGTTATGCAGCAACTGAGTATAAGGAACTGGGAATATTGATCATAAAGGTGCTGATATTAAAACAAATGAAACTGGTTGATATTGAAAGAGGCCAGGAATGGGCAGTAACCTGTTGCATGGTGTAGGGTACATATCTGGTGGTGTACGTGTTCGGGGAGTGGGGGCTAGTTCCAAGAGTCCATCACTGATATGTTATTTTTGTACCGAGAGTTTGGTATATTTTGATAATGGTCTGTTAGCAACTAGCAAGCGTGTTCAGAATTGGATGATCAGCCACCAAAATTTTCATGGAGTAATGTCCTTGTTGATTATTATCATAGAATGGCCTGCAAAATGCGAGGTGCTAACAACATGACAGCGGGTTCAGCTCTTGTGGCGCGAGAAAGCTTTGTTTACCTGCTTCACACAAGTCATTAGCGAACACAGGAGATGCAGCAGGCCAGCGATTATATGTCTTTAGTCTGGAGGCATCAGGAGCATATTCTATCATAGCTGCTCTGTTAGTAGATATACCGAGTGCACTACCATCTGTCTCAACACTACCATCTCTGCTTGTCCTCATTTCTGTTAACAAATATTATGTGCTACATCAGGTATTGTGTAACTTTGAGGCTTCATACCCAATCATCTGATAACTCTGGTGTGGCCTTTAGAAAGTTAGATGACTTTGAGTGATAGCAGGTTCTAAATGCTTCAATGCCATTGCATCCCAAATAGAATGGGATCACATTCAAGGATAAAGCCTTGATCTTGAAAAAACATAATATAAGGAAATCAGGAAGCCAGTGAGGCCATGATACTGCCATTCTCCTTTCAATCACAAAGAAAAAAACTTATTGATCATTGAGTGAGAGTATGATACGTACTGATACACCGTTGCCATGCACTGGATAAGATATGCCACAAGGAAAAAAGTGTGTCAACAATCGCTGGAAGGGTTGACACCCTCATCACACTGTGAATGTTTAAGTCAAGCCCTGTGTTTAGTTCACCTGGTTGTTTATACAGATTGATATTCTTCATGTCATCTCTGGTCAGTTTATGACTGATATATTCTCTGTTTCCACAGTTTAAGCCCTTCACAAATCTGCAGAAAGCGAAAGACCTGGCGTGCTCGAGCATCGGTACATCATCTTGCTCCCATCGGTGGAGGGATCCTCGACAGAACACACACTGAACTCTGTCATAGTCATCTAGAATGGTAAAAAAAGATCGGTGGTGTCCAGTAAATCATGTTCATGACTGGTGATTGAAATTTTTAATTTCAACAATTAAAGTACCCTAAATCATTGATACTATGTAATGTAAAATTTAAAGAATCAATCAGAGAAATGGTGTAACTAGTTGGGTACCCAAAACCATCCAGAGTGTATCTTTGAATCGGCTCTTCTGTAAGTTTGGGGTTTAGAACAGGACATCCAAGAATCCAGCCTGCGTCAGAAAGATTTGCAATCAGTAAAATTAGCAATACCTACCAACAGAATAGAATCCAGCCTGAGCCAACTTCACACCACTAAGCTGGTTATCATAGGGCCAGTTTACTAGAAAGGATTTCCTTCTCTGTCGCTCATCTACCATCAAAGACTCTCTCTCCTCTAGTGTCAACTCATTAAGAACGTAGGTGAGGAACTCCCGGGGGCTCATCTCATCTGAGATATAAAGACATCATGCTAGAGACACCAACAAGCTTGAAGATAGGGACTTCACACCCATACAAGAGTCAACATGAATAAAATGGGAGCCTGAAGTAGAAACTCAAATCTGTTGTGGTTTGTCAGAATATACAATAAGACATAATTCTCACCTAGCTTCTTCTGCAGTGAAAGCGGAAGTAGTGGGTTGTGATTATCAGGATACCGTGGTACAGTATAGACAGGAACGACTACTCTCTCTGGGGCGAAGTCATGTGGTACGCTGGTTATACCTCTCACCACCTGAAGGTACTCATCATCATCAAAGTCAGGGTCTTCTCCATCAAACATCTTCTTTGCTGGTACAGACTGCAGACACTGCTGCAGTTCTCCATTGTACACTACGGGGTGCACTGCCTTGATTAATGAACATTCCTCAGTGTCTGACACTGTGACATAGTCACAGAACTCTGAGCTGGGGTGTTGGCTGTCTGTGGTTATCCTTCTTTCTTGAAGATCTGCTTCAGGGATGAGGATGTAGTCTGGTGTCTTCAACACAATAAAGTCATCGGCTGGGTGGCTTATCTGAAGATCTTCAGTTGGTAGTTCACTTTCATCATCTGTTGGACGGCATATGACTGAAGAATGCTTCACTCTTCCTAATTCACAACCATTCAGGAGTGAATCAATAGAATCTCCGCTCTCCTGCGCTGAAAGGGTATGCTGTTGGTTTTTGGTGGTAGCATCTGTGCTGCTGCCTCTGCTTAATAGCTGCTGTCTCTTGTTTTCGTTCTCTTTTGCTGCGGGCGCTGCTGTTCCTGCTGCTGCTTCTTCTACTTCCTTGTTGCTGTTGTATCCTGTTTGCTGCTGTTTAGATTTATCTTCTTCACAGACAGACAGTCGTGTTGTGCTGACGATGTTGTGTTGCTGCTGATTTATGTCTGCCTGCTGTCGGTGATGATCAGTGATGTGATTTCTTTGGTTACAATGATGTACATTGTGTTGTTGTTGGTCCTGTAGTTGTTGCTTGTTGCAGTGTGAGTGTTGGTGATCACAACCTGAATCAAGTTTACTCTCTGAAAATAAACAGTAAGTGGTCATGTTCCCAAAGAAGTCAGAAGCTATTGCTGTCACCCATGATCAGCTGCGCATGATTTCTCTTTCTCTTTCTGTTCGCATCAACCAAGAGAAAAATGTAGTCTGAGGAAAAGTCACAACTATCAGTCAAGGAAAAAAATGTCCTCATAACTCAGAGAAAACTTTTTTTAGATTATTTCCATTCAAATTTGATAGAATTTCAATTTTCAAGTCTGAGGAAATCCTTGCAAATCTGATATATTTATTGGTGGAAAGAGTTTAACTATGAACAAGCAATTTTAACAAGTGGAAATGCTAACTGATCAATGCTTGATAGACTGCTTTACCTTGGCTTGGTTGGGTAAAACCATGTAAGAAAGTCTCCTTGGCTGCTTCAGCTAAAGTCCGGGTGCCAAAAACCCGACTCTTGGTAAGCCGCGTCAGCCATCGGAGTTTTCTCTAGCAACAGAAACAAGGTTTGAAATTTGAAGGAAAACAAGGTGTCATAGCAACAAGATTTCGAATCCGACAAGTTATGCAATATTGAATGCAATATTAATGCAGATGTGTCTATTATACTCCATATGTGAGTGTTTGTATGGTTCACCCAGGGGAAATAACATCAGCGAAGTTTTGTTCAGCTAGATTGGGGGTGACGTAATTTGAATCAGCGCATATTTTCACTAGCCAGGTCGGAGTAAATATATTACAGAGATTGAATAAATGTTAGCTAGACATAGACGCCACTATGTTGGGCTTTGGCGTGAGGCTAAAGCTGCGTTTACATTAGGCCGTCTTTTGGCCCAGTCTTGAGTCTGACCTACAAATTACTAAGACGGAGGCTGAAACTGTGTAGTGTGAATAACAAAAACGGTTGACTGACCTTGTCTGAAATGCTTTTAAGACGGTGTCTGGCAATTCGAGCACAATACTGCCCTTTGTTCTATCACTCACATTTATTTTCTCTGATACTGACATTGGCTAAGCCGGTGCTATGTAAACACATGCCAGTCTCAGACTCTGGCTCAGACTTGGAGTTGAAGACTGCTCAGTCTTGAGTTGGTGGCCAGCTGACGGAGACGGCCTAATGTAAACGCAGCTTTAGATTTCCTTTTGATAATAACTTTCTCATCTAAGGTATGTAGCTATTCATCAGCAAACAGGTACCAAAATATAAAAAAAGTCATCAATGATTCAAGCCTGGGAACCACCATAGCTTTTTAATCAATCTGTAACTCACCCTTCTTGATGACGCATGCTGTCCCTTTGCTGCTCTGACAGGTCGGAAATCATTCTTCATTGACTCTGAAATACTCTAAAAAACATCCAGTTTCCTTTACTGTGAGTGCTATGAAGAGTTTACAATGGCATCACCAAGACATAGCGATAATCTTGAATTGATGGCAGGATCTAGTTTATACAACAATGTTATATGCCAAACTTTCAGACACGGTGATGATGATTCTTATCCATGTATAGAGCTTCCGTTATCATTTTTTGAAGAGGATGATTTTAACTGACATTTGCTCTATTTAATTTTCTCCAAATAGTTTTAAATAGGCTCAATCTAAAGATGCTATAAATCCATCTAAAGACCACAGACCAGATTACAGTCGCTCTTCTTGGGAGTTGTCCTTAGGATTAGATTGATAAGAGACCATTTTTGTGATTATTTACCGCAATATGATAGAGCTCCAAAAATTATAAAAGAGGAGTGCAAGTTGTTGATACCAATTGACAACATAAGGTACAGAACTGAATATGACTAAGCAGCATTCGTTTTACAGAATAAAAAAAGAGAGTTTCATCTGAGCCATTGAATTTAGACATGGCTAGGAGTGCAGCATGTGTTCTAGTGCACTGAGTGGAAGGGCTGGCAAAGCTAGATAAACTATCTTACATACACCCTGTATGGTTAACCCTGATGCAATCTTGATGGAATGGTCAATATTATGCTATAGTAAGTTTATCCACGCTTTTTATAGCTTACCTCATTACTTGTAGGATTCTGATTTTGGAGATCTATAATCACAAACATATCATGTTTACCACAATCACATGAAAATGGATGAATAGATAGATGGATTCACCAATTGACTCAGAAAAAAAACACTTGCAAGTTCTTGGCTAAGTGACAGCCCAAATTATAGGACCAAGCGCATTACACAAGTTATCTTAAATGTTGTATTCAAATATATAACTACTCAATCATTGTCGCAGGATGGTGCGAATAGGTATATTGCAGGCTTAAGATAATTGAATGTAACAAATGTGAGAGAAAATAAAGAAAGAAATAGTGCAATTCAAATCAATTCAAAGTTTTACAAAATTCATGAGTCAACCCTTCACTAATATTTCACCTATAGCAAACATTGTAGACAATGTGTACATGTATGCCCCTAACATTTAAAATATGTGTGATTGTTCAGGGTAGACACTGACAGGTACTAACAAATATATAAATCTGAGTACCTATATGCGTGAGTGTAACACGGCCTAATGTAAGGCATACCTTGCTTTATCTTAATAATGAATGCTTTGACAGTCTGGAGAGAGGAAGGCCCAATCAGTGACTGAGTCAGGGATGTATGGTGGCGGTGAAGTGACACATGGTTCCCGTGGTTATCCACCATCAGCTGCTGGTGAGAGGGACTCTGTATAAAAAGGTGGAAAAAAAACATGGCAGAACCCAACTTCAGGAGGGCAGAAATAATTTACCGTGTACTTGCATCCATTTTGAATTGACATTGATCAGTTTTGCCTGATTAGACAATTTTTCTTCTGATTCATAAGAAGGGAATCAGTAGCCCACTTGTATCTATAACACACCTGGTTAGTTAGACATGATCTCGGTTTTCCTTTTCTTCTACTCAACTTGGATTCCCACACTCTCATGCGTGTTTTTCTAGGTGAAAGTTTCTTCTTTCCCAGAAGGCTCTGAAAGAAATAGAAGAAGTTTTACTATCTTATTAAGTGTGTGGTTAACTAATTTCACTCGCTCGAAACTGCGGTGCAAGCCGTGTTCATACATTATTACTTAAAATATCAAGTGACCTTAAATTGCATAATCGAAGTAATTACTGCTGAAGCTGCTTAGTTGGCCCGTGATTAGTATTGCTGACCATGTTAACGATACAGTAAAGTCTGTGACGAAGCTGCCAGTAAAAGTTGGAAATTTTTATTCATACCGGTTTTATCTTGATATCCCTTCTAGAACTCTGGTATCTGAGCTCCTCATCGTCTTCGCTGTCATTGCCATTTTGATATTCTGCAGGGTAGTAATCAAAGGAGTGAATGGTAGCTGACCCACCTATCGTTGGTTAAGGAAAATAGGATAATGTTCATAATAATAAAGTTAAATGATAAAACACTCAATAAAATTGTTGTACTCAAATGGTTACTGTGAGTTTTACACTATTGTGAGGTAAAATATTAAAATTCAAAGACACAATTATCAAACTCAGCCTTTGGCTTAGATAATTATCATGAGCTTCAGCTTCATGTCTGTCGTCAAACTCTTTGGTGTTGACGCCTCTAATATCACTAATATATGTTAAGGTTTATCGTAATTATCACTATTAGGGGGAAGAGTCTGTATTAGAACAATCATCAATAAATTTGGATTTTTGGATGTGTTACCCCTTAGTGTAGATTTGAAATCTTTTGACATGATTTAGAAATTTTGTCATACAAGCTGTTTGTCTCTCAGGATGTTTATGTTCGAGACAATAACGTAACAGTTTGCTGTATGAGTGAACAACAAATTGCCATTACAATGCCAATTTTGTAGCTAAAGGTCCATTGCTATGTATGTATTTCAAAATTAATATGTGAATTTTTAAAAAAGAGTGGCGAGTGTGATCATGTCTACCACTACCCGGTAAGATTATCTCAAACTTTACAGCCCGCAATTTCTGAGCTGAGCTGAGTGTAAGATAATGTATACCATGTATCAATATATTAGTGTCACCCATAGATTTAATAATAAACTTAGACAGGACACTAGATGGAGCATTAGCATTGAGGCGCTGAGGCATTCAATTGTGGGCAACGTAACAAAGGTGTTCTAGCATTGGTGTTATCATTGAATTGCAGCTCATACACCAGGTTATTTGTTTATAACTCGATCAAATTTGTTTGGATTTGAGTTTGAAAATTACAATAGATTTAGCAGCTTGTCCTGAACAGTTTGATTTAAATTTTAGACAAAAAATTTCATTGAAAAAGAAATAACGTTCAAGCTGATAACAAGATGCTGCTGATTGTAAAGCAATTTTCAAACTTGAAATCCGATAAAAAATTGATCGAGTTATGAACAAAAAACCTGGATTATGGACAGTAAATCGATGATTACACCAATACACTATATACAGCTGAAGTGAGGCACTTAATTGTGGGCAACATAACGTCATTAGAAGCATGGGCCCCTGGGACTTACATGCCTTACTTTGCCAATGTCCAGTATGGGGTGGTTGATACTGGACATTGGCAAAGTAAGGCATGTAAGTGAAGGTAAAGGTAAAATAGGTTAATATGCAATACAACAAAAATTCTTTTTATATCTCAACATTAGTTTTGAGGTTTCACCAGTCCCCCAAGTGATAGCTGTCCAACCATACCACTTGGTCAGGTCAGGGAAGCATAATTATCACATCCTCTGAAGGACGTTGGATAATGCTATCAGGATATCAGTGATTGAAAATGAATTTAGTCAGGCGATGGAAAAAACTCACCACTCCTAAGTGCATTCTTTTTGTATCTCAACATTAGTTCCAAGGTTTCACCAGTTGCCAACTCAAAAGCAAATATAAAACGCCACTGGGCTGTAAGGAGCTGCAGCTGCTGATCCGCTGTCAGTGAGTCGAGTATAGCCTTCACAGACTCTGTATGACCTCTAAATGCTGCTATGTGTAGAGGTGTGTTACTCTCCGCCATGAGAAGCTTCAGTCTGTCTGAAGATTGGAGAGATGAGAGTATAGTTCTCATCATCTCAGCCTGCCCTCTTTCTACAGCTTTGTGTAGGGGAGTTGGTTCAGCAGAGCCCCGTGTGAAGAAACTTTGCCTGCTGTAGGATTCTCTCCTGTAGAATTTCTTCAGGATTTGCAGCTTCTTTTCCTCTGATACTTTACTGAGTAGATTTCTCAGCCTCTCCATATCTGGATACTCTGACCAGTTCACATACTCACTCATCATATCCTCTAGTTGCTCTGCTGGTGATGCTAAAAATATGGTCAGTATAATGGTAAGTTAAAATCAACATTACATTGATTTATACAGGGTGGGTATGAGGGGAGTAATACTCTTCCTTCCCTACCTTCCTTACTTGGTGATTCGTGGTGTATTTCTTGATTCTCACACCAAATGATCTGATTTTCTGATCAATTATAGTCCCAGACCAGTAAATGAAATTTTTTTGAAAGTCTGACTTGCATTAGCATTGAAGCACTGAATTGTGGGCGATGTAATGACATTGGAAGGTGTAGTAGCATTGGTGTTATCATTGAATTGCAGCTCATACACCGGGACATTTGTTTATAACTCGATCAAATTTGTTTGGATTTTGAGTTTGAAAATTACAAAAGATTTAGCAGCTTGTCCTGAACAGTTTGATTTAAATTATAGACAAAAAATTTTGTTGAAAGAGAAATAACGTTCAAGCTGATAACAAGATGCTGCTGATTGTAAAGCAATTTTCAAACTTGAAATCCGATAAAAAATTGATCGAGTTATGAACAAAAAACCTGGATTGTGGACAGTAAATCAATGATAACACCAACACCCTATATTCAGCTGAAGTGAGGTACTTTATTGTGGGCAACGTAACGTCATTGGAAGCATGGGCCCCTGGGACTTACATGCCTTACTTTGCCAATGTCCAGTATGGGGTGGTTGATACTGGACATTGGCAAAGTAAGGCATGTAAGTCCCAGGGGCCCATGCTTCCAATGACGTTACGTTGCCCACAATTAAGTGCCTCACTTCAGCTGTATATAGTGTCCTGTCTAGCTTTATTATTAAGTCTATGGAGTCACCATATATTCCGTATCCTTCATTGGCTAAAATTTATGTATTCAGCTCAGTATATACAGAATTGTGGATCGACAGTTACACAGCCTTCACACACTTACTTGTAGCCAAAATAGGTCAGGATCAATCTGGAATACTTATATTCTTATAAAGACACAATATACAGCAGTCACTCAGCACAGTTTGTGTGTGACACATTCATCGGTATTATCGGTGTTTTATCCAATGGGAACACTGTATAGCTGTCAAACTACATGATAGAATTATATTCTTAGCTAACAAGATACAGAATATTAACATTCTCTACTTGAGCTGACAGAAAGATCTGTGTGACTATTACTGCTGACAGTAATATAGTAGAGGTCATACAAATAAATACTCACTTCTCGGGATCATCTTCACACACATCTCTACATCATAAAAGAACAAGTTTATGTTAAACACGCATAGAAAGCTAAGTAAACATGACACACATTTGACTAATAACCTAAACTGCAAAATAAATCCCAAATTGAGTGAAGGGAAGAATAACTCTATCAATACAGAGTATAACTTAAATAATATATATTTGGCTTTTATTTGACAGAGGATGCCATTGACTGGTTAAGATAAACATTATGATAAAGGTGTACTTCAAGCTAACAGAATATCACCAGCCTCTAACTGATGAGCTGATATGAAACTCTGGGTCTATGATGGCTGATAGTCTCATCATGGTATGTGTAGGACACTTACTAATTATATGTTCTTTTTGTTAACCATAGGCTACTATTATACTCACTTATATATATAGGATCACACTCGTGCGAGAGGTTTAATATGTTGGTTCTCCTACATGATTCTACATCATGTGAGGAAAAGTCTATAAAGAAGAAGCACAAGAAGGGATGCGATGATAAGGATTGTTTGATAAATCATTTAGAATATCACTACCGCTGGTCGCTACAGCATGTATTTCATCAAACTGACTAAACAATGTGATGATGCTTATATCTAACTATAAACCTATCTTCATCGCCTCGATGTGACTGTGTATGACATTTACTAATTATATGTTCTTTTTGTTAACCATAGGCTACTATTATACTCACTTATATATATAGGATCACACTCGTGCGAGAGGTTTAATATGTTGGTTCTCCTACATGATTCTACATCATGTGAGGAAAAGTCTATAAAGAAGAAGCACAAGAAGGGATGCGATGATAAGGATTGTTTGATAAATCATTTAGAATATCACTACCGCTGGTCGCTACAGCATGTATTTCATCAAACTGACTAAACAATGTGATGATGCTTATATCTAACTATAAACCTATCTTCATCGCCTCGATGTGACTGTGTATGACATTTACTAAGTGTATGTTCTTTTTGTTAACCATAGGCTACTATTATACTCACTTATATATATAGGATCACACTCGTGCGAGAGGTTTAATATGTTGATTCTCCTACATGATTCTACATCATGTGAGGAAAAGTCTATAAAGAAGAAGCATAAGAAGGGATGCGATGATAAGGATTGTTTGATAAATCATTTAGTGTATTTCATCAAATTGACTAAACAATGTGATGATGCTTATATCTAACTATAAACCTATCTTCATCGCCTCGATGTGACTGTGTATGACATTTACTAATTGTATGTTCTTTTTGTTAACCATGGGCTACTATTATACTCACCCAAAAATGAAGTTCTCCGGAGAACTGGTGGAACAAAATCATCTTTAGTGTCTCCCATCACCACTAGAGTTAGTGAGTGACCTCCTGCAGAAGAAGTACATAAAAAAAAAGATTTACAAAATCTCATCTTCTCTGTACATATCGTTTCTATACTGAGATACACTTTGTGATAATTATTGTCACCTCTTACATGGCAAACCTCAATTATTGTATCACAATTAATACAATGATTATAACTAAATATATGTTGCTAAATGTTCTAACAAGACAAAAAACCTCCTGCAATATGGAGGTCTGTTAAATAGTATTTATGATCAGATCAATTATGGATTACAACAATGAGATATAATTTCGGTAATTCCAAATATTTATCTTCTCATTTACTTATATTTAGATAAAATGCTCAAACTATGCCGGTATGTTTATTTTACCATCAACCAAGTGGAAAGTGGTTGAGAACAAAACGCTAATACCACCAGGGCACAGTTTGAGCACTAAAGCTAACTTTCTTTTGAGATAACCACAAAATGTTCCAATTTTTTGTTTAATCACCCGCCTATGCAATAGGGACGGGTTGATATATAATAACTTTGTCTGCTGAAGTTAAGTACTGGGTGTATATAAGTTATTTACAGATCAGCCTTATTCATCAGTCTGCAGTAATCCTTGATTGACGTTACAAATATTGAGCCTGTTCTGAATGTGCACTACAAACCATTGCTGCCATGGGTACTGTGAGGCAAAGTGCATAGAGTTATTATATACTCTAGAGTGGACAATGTGTACAAAAATAGCATCAGTTTTTGTCCTACTTAATTATTGCGAAATCCATGACACAACGCAATCTGGTTGTGCATGGCTAGTGGCTGTATCATATAACTTATCATTGAGAATATACGTAGTGGGCATGGAAATTTAGATTTTAAGAGCGCTTATAGCCATTTTTATGGAAAAAATTTTATGTGACACTATGTGGATCACTTACAGGTATTTCCACTCGTAGCCATTGGAAAATATTTCTATGCTTTTTCATTAAGATAAGCCAAAATTTCAACCGCAAACACAGCATTGTGTTGAAATAGAAATTAACGTCCTAGCTTAATTTTTTATCACTGCCACTTGTCAGCTGTTTTAGCTGTGTTTTATTTTTGATTAAATGACGTACAAGAAGACTGTGTAGAAGTGATCGGAGGTGTAAAAATATTGTATATGATGTTGATGTTGACATTTACAAATAAACAACCATCAGAGAAAATTGCATCACACCCCCCCCCTCCCCTCGAAGCAAATGATCTCTTATTTTGAGTATGGTGAGAAATCTGAAATATCTGTAGACTTAAAAATGTCACATCGGTGAGAGAGCGAAATTATATTGGCTTTCTCAGCACTCGTATAACCATGTTAGTATCAGTCAGTGGGTAGAATTTTCTGAAAGTTGGTAGAACGCAGGGGTGAGTGCAATTAGAAAGATTTGGACCAATGAGATATATAAATTTGGTTAAAAGATTTTAATACACATTGTATACTATTATATGTGGTTTAAAGATGAAATAAATTATTAAAGTCTCAATTTACGCACTCTGTACTCTTCTCAACTGAAGATTTGAGTTGCAAAGACGCAATATTACGGTGTTTTCTCCATAATGTGTTGCAACTGATAACTGACAGCCATTTTCATACAATTTTCTAGACTGAGTGAAGGAATTTAAGAAAATCTAGAGTCAATCTGGACAAGTATGAATCTTGAGTTGTCCATTCGACGTTTGCTTGACATTCTGCGACTCAGCAAAAGAGTTAATGCAGTTATTGATTTAGCCTGCTGTGTTGGCTTGAATAGTTTCAGCAATACAAACACGAGTGACCCGAGATCTTTAAGCTCAAATTTTTTTCACCACGGGTTACTTGCACGCCTTGTATAATTGGAAGTCATAATACTGGACGGATAAATTGTGTGTGTGTAACATTTTAGTTAGAGAGACAGGACACAGTTAAACTGACAGGGAAGTGGTAGGGGCAAAATGGGTGTGATGTGTTTGCAGTTGAGATTTTAGTGTTTTAAGGGGATACCAAAAATCATTTTGTCCCCTGACTGCTAAAGAAATCACTCGCAAGTCATCTAACAGTGTGATAAGTTTTACAAAGATATTGCTAAAAATGCTTTTAAAACGATAAAGGTAAGCAGCAAACTTTTTCACCTCCAATCGCTTTTCCACAGGCTAATGGTACCCCATGTTATCACAAATCTTCGTCAGTAGCTGGAACTGAACAGACAAAATAAACCGACTGAGTGTGCAAGATATTAGTTAGATAGACAGGACTCAGTTAAATGCCTGGCAAGTGTCAGAAACTAGCCCTTGCATTGCGATTTAAGCTCATGCGTTCTCGGTTGATATTTGGCTTATTTTAATGGGAGAATAAGAAAATTCTTGTACTGACGGAAGAGAAAATGACTGCAGGTGATGTAAATGGTGTTACATGTGAAATTCTCTGAAAAAATGGCTGTAGTGCTCCATAAACTAAATTTGTATGCCCAAATTTAATATTTTCAATGATAAAGTCAATGATTTATGCACTACCCACGCACAACCTGATTGTTTTGCTTCACGGAGTTGAAAGTGAAAATACCTGCGAGTGATCCACATGGTATCACATGAAAAATTTTCCGAAAAAATGGCTCTAAGCGCTCTAAAAATCTAAATTGTCATGCCGATACGTATATTCTCAATGATAAGTTATATGATACAGGCACTAGCCATGCACAACCAGATTGCGTTGTGTCATGGATTTCGCAATAATTAAGTAGGACGTTTTAGCACTGCATTGTCCACTCTAGAGTATATAATAACTCTATGGACATGTGACAGGTACTGTATGGGACATGTCTTACAGCACTCAAGGCCTGTAAAGCACTGTTGTTTGTGTTGGACAGGCCGCATGAGTGCTGAAGGACAAGTCCCATACTTCACCTGCAAACGCTTCACAACACCCATGAGTTGGATTGGACTTACTACCTAAAATATGTGTTAGTACACAACATGGGCTGCACCAACGAATCCTCTACTAAGATTCTTTCATATAACTGGCTACTGCGCCCATACAGAAATGGACTTTTTCTGTAATGTATGTCCTGATGGGCTATGTGGCAAATACCTTAGTAGTTTAATCTTATGAAATCATTACACTAGGCACAGAGTAGTACTAATCCTTGGCTAGGTAGTAGATACTATTTACCAACACAATTCCTCAAACCATCTTAGGCCAAACGCTATTTTTATAATAGATAATAGTGGTAGTACTACCAGTGGTCATGGAATTACAAGATTCAGTCATGGGTTCTTAATAAGCATCACGCACCTTGTTTAAAGTTATTCTGCTTACTGGTACAAAAGTACACCATTAAAAATCTTTGATGGTTTGGCAACCTATTGTATCAAGAATAATGAACTGTGACCCCAAAAACTGAACAGACAAACTCAACTATTTTATTTAGTATTCCATTTGCTTTCAAATCATCTTTGTTAAATCCTTTCTGTACGGTCAAGAACAATGGTACTCACTTCTTTGGTATTAGAAGTCCCTAGTTTGAGTATGTTTTTGTACAAGTAGTAACAGAATCTGAGCTCTTGTAGTCAAAACATTTGATCTTACCTACAGTTTGGGCTTGATTTAGTGAGGTGACTCAAAATTGGAATTTGGAAATCCCCTGAAAACGAAGTAAGTTATTGACAGGACGGGCACATTTGCAACCTGCCATAGATTTGTAGAGGAAAACAACCAAGGTTTTCTTCTAGAGTATCAAGGATGAATGGAACCAATCACAGTCCAAGGTTTTTACTGACCAATGAAAAGGGAGAATTCTGAGCCCCCTGATTGGTCTACCATGTAAATGAATGAGAGTTGCCTACCTTTCTTGTTAGGATGGGATAACTCAGGCTTCCTGCCTCAGTGTTAATTTTAAACAAGGGAGATATGTCCCAAATCCCTGTTTAATCCAAGGAGTAAAACTTGTTGGTTAAACAAGGGAGAATTATTCCTGGTTAGGAAGGCAGAAGGATCTTTATCAGCATTGATGAGTCGGATCTGTGTTCCTACATGTAGTCATATCCAGTGGAGTGCCAGTAGTAATATAATTTTCGTCAACTTTAGAAATATAACAGATGTTTGTGGGATGGTGTACAGCAGTCAGTAATAAGTAATTGTCAACTTGGTGGCACAATTTACTACTAGCTTCAATTCAAGTGGCAACCGATAATGCTAACTGGGCTGGATGACGTTTCAATGGCCAGCCGGTGGGTTATAAGAAGGAAGAAAATAAATAGAAAGACATGACAAGTAACTATATACATGTACATAATACAACATAGCTGCATCCGCCCCCTCCCACAAACCACCCACGACCAACAGCAAATACAGGGCAAGATGACAACTTCCAAGAGTAGCCAGCAGGCCATCATGATCAGGTGAGCTTTAATTCAAGAAATTTGGTGCCATAACATCTAATAGCATTATTTACAGGAAGTAAAATTGTATCAAGATGGAAGGAGTGTTTCCTGACATCAGTGCTGATGTGACACTAAGTGGCTCCGTGTCTGGTGTTGTGCTCAGAGTGATGTGGTAGGAACCTGTTCATATCAACTGCGGCGTCATATGTAATGATTGTAATGTAATGCATTGGGTCTTCTTGTTTCCAAGTCAGGCCAATCATGTGCATCGTAAGGTCAGATAATGTGGCCAAATTGCTGTTTGTTAAAAACCAGCGAAATGCTTTTCGGTTAATAATCACTACCATCCAAATCGTACTACTGATTATCATTGCAATATGAGGGTATGAGGGTATTAAATAAATCTCACCTAAGTCTAACTGAATGTACTGTACTGTCTGACAAATAATAGTCTCACATAATCATACTTTATCATTTGGGAGAATAAGTCCCATAAACTCTGCGATCCTGTTGTTACAGTTACCTAGCCTGGCTTAGACCAGAACCCTACAGGATCTAAAGACAAAGCCGATTAATGGAAGGCAGTTTGAAGCAGTGGAATGATTTTTCAATAGATTGAGTATATTATATTATTCGGTTTACAGTGCCAACCAGACTAAGATATCTAACTCAGTCAAGGACACAACTAAACATACAATACATACAATGCGATGACCGGTAAGCCTAATAAAAGAAAAAGTTTTATATATATAAGATGTATGAAATTCTCACAACGTTTCTAGAGGATCTTGGACCTTAATAATAAGTATCTGCTCTTGGAAACATAGACACGCTTGATTTTAACACAGGGTGAATCCAAATAGCATCCTGAATGTAATCTTCCGATGTTCTGTATCTTCTATGTGTTGCGCTGTGTTGTCCTAGCCTAGGGTCTATCAGCTCCTGTCGGTTATAATATAACAAACATAATGTATTATTGTAACATTAATCGTTATTACTTATGGCAAATATTAAATGCTCCTTACATTAATATATTACAATGAGAATTTTGATGCCAAAAACATCTTCAACAAGTTTATCTAGAAATAGTCTAATTATTACACAGCCCTACTAAACCTGCTTTCTGCCGAATAATGGTAAACACATTTTATATCTAACCTAGAATACAGAAATTAAGCAGTTCAAGAGTTCCAGTCATGGCTGCAATATTAAAGCACCATACTTTAGAAACCATAAGAAGACTAGTCAGTATCGAATCCAATACTGTGGTTTTAGTAGTCTCTGGAACAATATAAACTCATGTGGCCTATTGCTCAGATTCAGCACTGCTGGTCATGTCATGTTGTCCTGGGTTTGATTCAAGGTGGGGAGTTTTTTGGCCTACTAGTCGTACAATGTACTATGTACAATGTACTATGTACAATGTACTGTTATTGGTTGTAAAACTAATGTGACTTGGCCTGAGTGAGCTGGTAATAACAAAGCTGAAACTCGACCGAGAGGGCAATAATACCCGTTGGTGAGGCCCGGGTTCAGTACCAGATCCACCCCTAGTGGTAACAGGCACGGTAGATACATGTATTGTTTTTCACTACACTGCTTTTCACTATTGGTTTTTCACTACAGCTGCCGAGCTACTGATTTTGAACATCTCAACAAAAAATGTAATCCGATGTCGCATCATTATTTCAAAGAAATGAGGCAACACGGATTAAATAAAAAAACTTTTTGTTGGTTCTTTTGGTGAGTTTGTACTAGTATGTCTGATCATGATCATCACATCATTTGGTGCATGTTATAGTGACAATTTTGCTGAGCTGTTCACTTTAAGTGGCTTGTCAGCTTTTCAGCAGTGTACCATAAGTAAATATTTACCGACTCCGTTACAAAACCTCAACACTATGAAGTATTGAATACAAATATGTCTGGTTGAGAGTACCCTGACCTATGACTTGGTCATTCTTACCTATCAGTGTTGACAAGACAGTGTCCAACTTCGATACTATGTCTACAAGCATTAAAACATGACATGAACAAAAAAACTAAGATTGATGTATTCCACTGGATTGGTTTAAGATGGGTTAACTTCGACCAGGATATTATGGATTTAACGTGCCCACTATATCGTTCAAAAAATTTGTATCTCAGACAGGCAGAGCCAGATAACCTTACAAGATAATTTGGATTGCTTTCACCGAATTGAATTGCACTGATTGTGGATTGGTAGAAATCAGACACTGGAGAGGTGTTCAACCAAGGGTGCTGGGGCTGGGACAATCAACTCAACTCAACTCCTGCGGAATCAATCACCTGGCAGTGAGAAGCAAGCACGCTTCCCGATTCCATCATCACACCATCCCCGAAAAGAATTAATGGCTTGATGGCGTTAACTAGCACGCCCGCTATTTAATTAGATAGAGTTGTATTCTCCCATCTCACAGCACAGTCTGTTCCACCATCACCACCCTATGCAACCAGCGTACATTTCAGGGCTATTGGAATAACATGGCCTATTGCTGGGGCACCTTGCTGAGGCTAAATCAGCTTTATCAAAGAGACTTATTCCGTCAATACTATATTAATCAAGTCAGGTTAATTTAGCCTACCGTAGCTATACAAAGGAACTTACTGTTTGTACGTTGATCAATAGTGTCCATCTTAGCTCCCATACCTAACATAAAAAGAACAATCATGCTAGTGTTAACCAACTGAGCCAGCTTGAAATGATGATAAATCAAAAGACTGAGCTAAATACACCTTCCCCATTGCCCCTCTTTACAATATATGGGATGATGATGTCACACGACCTTTGTGTGATACAGATAATAATATGCTTACTTCCAGTCTGTGATAGAACTTCTGTAATCTGACTTTGAAATTCTGTTTGGAGAGACATAACCAGAGTATGTAAAGCAGTAATCTGACTGAGTGCCACACGCATCATATTTTTCAGATTCTCCAGCGCATTCTCGTCTGAATCAAAAGAAAGATGCGTGTCAAATATCCTGCCAGATGAGCCAAACAAAGCATACACGCCATAGGCTGCATCACTCATTTGTCATTTGTCATTTGCCAACCAAAAAAGAGAGAAAATAAAATATTCAAGAGGCAATGTAAATAATCGTGTGATATATATGAAAAAATTACATATATATATATATATATATATATATATTATGGATTGAGAAATGGCTCCAGTCTCTTCAAAATCTGATTGATCTTGGTGATGAAAAGGAGAAACTCCAAAAAAACGAGTAGTATTCGAATACACACCCGGAAAATACGGTGCTGCCGGATACACTGTGTATGTAGTATCTCCACTACTAGGTCTAGGAAGATGTTGTATTCCTGTAATGTCATTTATGATCTCATTCAGTTCCAGAGTTTTTGCTGCCACAGGATGCACTGCTTCGATCAAAGAACGTTTCTCAGCATCTGACGCTGTGACATAGTTGCACCACTCTGAGCTGGGTTGTTGGCTGTCTGTGGTTATCCTTCTTTCCTCACGATTTGCCTCAGGGCGGAGGCTGTAGTCTGGTGTCTTCAAAACAATGATGTCATCGGCTGGGTGGCCTATCTGAAGATCTTCAGTGGGTTGTTCACTTTCATCATTTGTTGGACTGAATATGACTGTAGATTGGTTCACTTTATCCTGTGTAAATGAATCTGATTTGTGCGAGGTATTGATATCCTGGCAATCAAGGGTTGAAGTCATAGACGTGACCGAATCGCTGTGAAGCTGCTGTTGATTTAGGAATAAAGGTTCTGCTGTTTGGTTGATGCTTCTGTTATAATGCTGCTGTTGATTCTCCTGGTAGTTGTCTGATTCCGTTTCCGGGTCGCTGTAGTTTAGATTCTGTTGCCAGTTTACTTCTCCCTGCTGTCTGTACCGCTGCTCTTCCTCATCTTGCCGATGTCCATTGTGTTGTTGTCTGTTGCTGTGTGAGTTTTGGTGATCACCTACTACAAAGAGAAAAATGTTGATCATTATTTGAGGGAAGTCAGAACGGTAATCTAATATTACTACTTCGTCCATGCCAGGAAAAAAGTATCACACCGATAAAAATAATCAAGGGAAAAACCAAGGAAGGAAGAAGCATCACTTAAAAGATCTAGCTTTGATAAATGAGTATGATGGGCAAAACACTTCATGCTAAGAAAATATAGCTGTCCTGATATGTATTGTATTGTAACTATTTTCTTATCAGTATTGTGCTTGAGGAAATACATACTGACCATGTTGCCTGTTGGTGAGATCAGACATTTGTCTCTGTTTCTGTGAATCACTGGCCTCCAAGGTCTCAACTTTCCAAAGCAAGGTGTTCATCCCCCATTTTAAGTCGTTCACCTCCAAATGCAGTCTTGTTGCCTCTGAAAGAGAGCAAGGCAAATGGCATGTAATGCATAAATGATAATGCATCTAAAACCAAAATCTCAAATTAGTCATGTGGACACTGAGCATTGTACCCTAGCTACACAAACGACCATTTTAAGCTAGCAGCAGCAAGTCAAGTCACTAAATTGATATTCTCCCTGTTGGATATCAAAGTTTTATTACCTGGACATGGGCAGACACCAGATGAAGAGTGACCTGATCCAGCACTGCCCAGCACCTGATTCAGTGCACTGTACACCCTCGTTTCCGACTGATGGCAAATTCTCACAAGCTGCAAGCTATTTTCTCGGGATTGTTGATTCTGCTGGAGTACATTCATACCATCATGTGTGAATGATGAGCTAGTGGAGTGCTTTTCTGTACCTGTGAAATAAAATGTGAATCAATTGAGAGAAGTGCTTCTATCAATTTGGTATCCAGTGAGGAAACAGATATCAAATACGGTACAATTGTCCAACAGATTGTAAAGATAGACCTGGTGCTGCTATCCCTTGAGAGAACAAAATTCTCTTTGGGATGTCAAATTAAACAATATTCGGACTGTTGACTAGAGACAGTTAAAATTGACCAAATTGTACAAACCGTTTGTTATTCCTTGTGATGACCCTGATAGGTCATGTCTCTCAGATTCATGAGTAGGCAAATACGGTGTTGTAGAGGATACCCTCCTCCTGTCAAAGGAGCAGAATATAATATCAACAAGGAATACAATAAGATAAATCAGCGGAGTTGTCTCCTTATTTCAGACTAAAAGGCTATAGTCTTTGTGACATTTTATTGTATCGGAACAGACGTCACCGATGGGCGATGACTCAACTCATAATGACAAACAGCCATATCAAACATGTCATATGAGTTTTCGCTGATTATCTGATTTTGGCAGGCTCGAAGATGCAGGTCAATGTGATATATTTGTTTCTCATGAGCCAGAAACAAGCACCAAAGAATACGCTATGAATCATTGGTATAATCATAAACCTATAATATAAATATAATATATATAATAATATTATATGTTTTTTGGTATAATATATATATATCAGTGCTATGAATACTGAACTTTACAAGCAGACTAAATTTGAAAGTGAGTTAACCCTTACTGTTTAGGAGATGAGGTTGACGGCTCAGCAGGTTCAGAATCCAGTGTAGCCTGCTCATAACTTCTCTTTGATGCACCTGAAGCGGCTGATCCTGGAGAATTCCCCTCGGTACTGCTGTCATCACTGTCATTACTCACTGTTACCAACTCTTCATTATTTGTCTCATCTGTTATACAATGATCATAATGAGGTCAGTTTAGGGTATCAGCAAACTATCCAAGGAAAATTTGCCGGAAATGTCAATTTCTTTTAGTAAAATGAGATGTATCCGTGCCAGAGTATTTATGTTGAATGTTGGATCTTTGTATCCTAGAGAAGAAAGGTATTTGCAGGTGGAAAATTTTGCCATTTAGCACAGGTTTGAAATAGCCTAAACTGAGATAAGCTAACTTTTACTCAACGTCTTTACTTTATTTATTTAGACCCCAAACCCAACTAGCCAAAATTAAGTCCTAGCTAATTTAAGTCATCAAAAATAGCCAAACTAAACTGTAGCTAGCATTTACAGCTCAAGGATAGGCTGGATGTAACTTATTGTTTAGTAAACACACCGAAGATTTTGGCTATCCCTGTTGGGTCAGAAAGTGCCTTAAATCGTCATACTGAGGATGTGACGCATCCTAAAAACTAGAATGTGTTCAATAGGAGTGACTTCCTGAATTATAGGTGTTCAGCAAGTGGTCAAAACTATAACAGGCACATATCAGCCATTTGTAGTGACACTGTCTTGATCATGTCAGTGATCTAAGCCGATAGGCCTAGAGAATATTGGATGTGATTTAATCATTCGCGTTAATTGTGCTGTGTTTGAGGTTTTACTAAGCGGTATGTAGTGAGGATTTAAGCCTTCAAACCTTGAACTTTGAAGTGCACTTATAGTTTTAGTGACCTGCAGCAGACAATCTATTCAAATATACAATATGCATTATCTCTTATTGAAACTCGGACGTGACAAAACAGTGTTATTAGAGGGGCAACTCCTCAATTCAACTCAATTATTAATTTCAAGCAACAAATAACTAGCAGTGAGCTGTTTGGGATTATTTACAATAAAATGTCTCTGAAGGTGTCAACAAATATTTTCATAGCTTCTGACAGTGTCCGAATTATGATTATGAACTGCTGTCTAAAACTGTCAGGACATCATATGAGGTAGAAAGTTTGTATTTGCTAAGATGTTTTTTGGAGGATTGTTGATTCAATGAAAATGCAGGAAAATTATGTACTACATGACTTCAGAACGTACATCCTTTGTGCTTTCAGAGATTCAACCTCAACTCAATTTAAGGTTAACAAATTTCAAAGCTGAGATAATTTAGAGTTCTGACTTGTGCCATAAAAGTGTGATTGACCTACTTTCACCAGTCCCTGGTGGAGAGGTGTCAGATAGGTCCTGTACTGATTGATCGGTGACAGATAACTCTTCATTGATAACATCATTGGTATCATCCTCTGCCTGGTTCTCACTCGCGCTCCCTGTAGCTTCTACAATACAGATTTTTGGAAACAGACAATATCAGATCAGCTTGGAAGCTGATATGTAGAGCGATCGCAAATCTGCTTGGTGGCTGGTTATATGAGACCCAGAGTGATTAACTCTGGTTCAAGTATAAATCAGAAAACATACTGTGAGAAACTAGAATACATTTTATAACACTTCTTTGTTGTGTGCTTTATTCCCTGTTATGTCAAATAAATAATCAATCATGACAATCTTCACACTCACCATCTTGATCACTCATAGTAACTGGGCAAGCAGTCAAAACAGGGTTGGAGATGAGAAAATCAGCTGGCATTGTAGTCAAATCCTTGATAACACTTTTGTAATCTTCATAGTGCATCTCTGATGAGGCATAGGCGTTTTCTTCATGAGGTTCTTCGAGCCTATCTCCACAGTCATCATAAGTCTCCTGATCACAAGAATCATCTACTTGATGACATTCGGTAAACTCACTGACATCATCGTGTTCACTGCAAGCTGTGAAATGAAATAGTCGAAACAGACTCTCAAAATCTTTTCACTTTCAATACCAAAATTGCAATGTTAGTAAGTGAATTTAGTCTCAGCAAGGAGTAATAGCGTTACTCCTTGGTCTCAGGAAGCACAGTATAGTGGTTGCCATATAGATAAGAGACATGATATATGATATGATAACTTTTATTGGTAAACTTTGTCCAAGGAAACTTGCAATAAAATTTAGGAGCTCTTTTGATATTCATACAATCGCCATTAAAAATTTGAATGCTAATATGAATAAAACTGTTCAAAAATCTCCCAGTCTTCGGCATGCAATACAGTGATCTGTCTGTCTCAAAGCAGTGATGTAAGATATGCCTATCACAACTAATAAAATTCTGAGCAGATTTTTCAATCCTGGTATAAACTTGGTACACCATGTCTAGAAATTAAGAATTTCTATCAAGTTTCAAAACTGTACAGTAGATATAGGTATCATTATCTGGTTGTCATACTGTGATGATCTTACCACTTGTCTCAGTCTGATCTACAGCTCCCACAGACTCCTCTCCAACCTCCCAGCTGACTGTAGTGACGTCATGATCATCTGCCGCCCTACTGTTACCCTCAGATAGCATTTTTTCGCCACCAACTGAATGTCCACCTATAAATTTACATCAGAGACTATAGATAATCCGTATCCATATCATAGTCTCCGGTTACATGACACATTAAATATTGCATTTATGTAGCTATTAATAACTGTTTTTATTGAAGCGAAATCAAGCAAAGGACATGTGGCTGGGTTTGATGCGGACAATAGGCAGCTTTGATTGCTCGATGTGTTATACCTGATATCGAACTAATGACATTTTTAACAGCTTGTGACCTTTGTCGGTTTATCTGTGAGGTGTGTAATGGTTGGAAATTGTTTTCAACGGTAGCTACGAGGTCGGTGAGCATGACAATTGTTGTACAAGCTGAGCTTCAAATTTCATGGTAGATGATGTAGCTCTTATTCATTTTCTGTTTGTGAAAGGTTCTATGAAGACTAGGATATGATCACAAAGTAATGCCATATTTCTTTTAAAATATAATAAGAACAAAAATTCTTACTTTCTCTGTCAGTTAGTCTGTCTGCTTGATTATCTGATGATGACTGAGAGCCATCTGGTCCACCTCTGTCATTCACAGTATCTACTTGCCCTCGATGTTTCAGGTCAGAATCGAGAGGATTGCAGCCTTTCATGTCTCTCCTCTCTAATAACGATACACCAGACGGTCTGACACATCTCTTCCCACCCTTCTCTATAAAACCAGCACATACAGACCTTTACAAAATACATATATCAGGTTAGCCTAGTGGTTACTGGGTTGGATCATCGATCTGACGACCGGGGTTCGATTCCCGTGCATGTCCACTGGTGTTACCTGAGAAGCCGAGTTCGGTAGGGTGTTCCAATGAGTACCAGCGCTTCATGCGATGTAGGTACTCATTAGTCAGGGTTGGCTATGGAGTGCTTGGACCCAGTGACCGGGCGGTAATGATGTTGTGTTCACCGCTTAGAAGTACCCACTGTGGCTTACATTAAGCGGTATATAAATGAACTCATTATTATTATTATCATTATAATGACATCACAACAACGATATTCTGATCCATAAGATGTTGATGCAAGCTCAGAGAAAAGGCTGAGTAGCAAAACAATCTTAACACTTACAACTTTCATATCTAGTCGTGACCAAAAATGTTGCATTTTTTTGCATTGTAAAGATTTCAATCACAATTGTTGCAATCAACCACAATTGTTGAAATTTTAACATCAATTGTCGCAATTTGATTGCCAAAAGTTGTCTCAACGTCAACAACTAATGGGGTAACTTTGTCGGGAAAAATGGGAGCGCCCCGATGGGGAATGGGTATGAGTGAAACTGCAATATGTTGGGTGACAAATTGTGGCTGGTTTGCAGTAAATTGGTTGATTTTACAGAGTAAAATATTTAAAATCCATCGTAGAAATTCATCCATGTATTTTCTCAAACAAGAAGCTCTAATGAAAACTGAGGTAAATACTAAAGCATGATTTGGGTTATCCAGGCACAAAATCTTGCATCGGTTATTACTGATCATCACTCTCCTTTAGATATCACTGATTATACTTTATTTATTATCATATTATACAGGAAGGGTTCTTGTTATAATTAGCTTACCATTGCTATGAAAGCCTAATTTGAATCTGCCATCAGCAGGTTTGACTACATAAAACTCATCAGGCCCACACAAATGTCTCCTGTCCTGCTCTAAGTCTTCCTCTCCTGGACGGTACACTGTTATGGGCCCGTCTTCCTGTCTCCTATCAGCAGCCTTCCCACCTAGATGTGCAGAGAACCTCCCAGAGTCAGGGTTGTCATCACCACCATAGCACATAATGAACCAAACTTCAAATTTAATACCAAAAACATGCTGTGATGGCAACGGAAAAAATTCAGCAAATTTTATATCCGATGACTGTGATCCTTGTTTCTTCACATTTACCATCATAATACGGTACAATCACATAATACTGTACATGAACTAACCTCTTCTATCATTATAACCTTGTTCAAAACCTGCACTCGTGTCAGGAATACACTCTCTATCTTCAGAACTACCAAGCTCATCCAATATCCTAGAGTGACCAAAGTTTTCATCAGTGTTTCTGTTTGGAGCTGCTCTTTCTGCTCTCTGAAGATTCGCATCATCCATCACCTTTGGTGGATCACCTGGAAAAAAATATTATTTAACAATTATAAGTTTAATTGAAAATAGCACTGGAGACTTTTTCTCTATATTGTTAGGTATGGGTTTATATCATGTGGATACTTTATTCCAAAAGAGAGGATGAATAAATGAATAGAAAATTTCAAATAAATTTTCCTACAAGCAATACTGGCGTATCCTGGCTTATCACCCTCTTACCCTTACTATCAAAGCACAAGTCACATCTCGTCCTTTCATAGGGAGGTCTCCCCCCACAAGACTCATCAGTACCATTGCTATGAAAGCCTAATTTGAATCTGCCATCAGCAGGTTTGACTACATAAAACTCATCAGGCCCACACAAATGTCTCCTGTCCTGCTCTAAGTCTTCCTCTCCTGGACGATACACTGTTATGGGCCCGTCGTCCTGTCTCCTATCAGCAGCCTTCCCATCTAGATGTGCAGAGAACCTCCCAGATTCAGGGTTGTCATCACCAGCTGGGAACATAACAGAACAAATTTCCATTTTACATCAAAAACAAGCTGTAATAAAAAAACCACAGCCAGGAGATTTAATCACTATGAAGAAAAATTTGCTAGTTTAAATCCAGTGACTGTTACCATTAATTATTCCATATCAATATTTTACACAAACTGACCTATTTTCTTTGTTGTACCGCCTGCAGGACTGACTGAGTGATTGATGGCAGCTGTAGAATGTAATCTGTGTGTCTCACTATCACCGGGGTCAAAACTAGCTCTCAAGTCAGGAATACACCCTCTCTCTTCAGAACTACCAAGCTCGTCCAACATCCCTGAGTGACCACAGCTACCTTCAGTGTTTTGATCAGGTGCTGAAATATAATACGGCTGTGAGAACTCCTACCTCCCTAACCAATTTTAAGATTTGGATCAGTTATCATCGTCTGATCCTTTGAGTACCATTGATTCTTTGTTATCATTAGCTTACTCTTGCTATCTAAGCCTAAGCTGAAGTTTCCATCAACAGGTTTCCCCCCACAAGTGTTATTAGTCCCACACAAAGGCCTCATGTCTTCTTCTCCTGGACGGTACACTGTGATGCACCCGTCAACATGTGCTACACCAGAAGCCTTCTCATCTAGAGGTGTAGAAAATCTCCCAGAGTTATGAGTGTCATCACCAACTAGTCAGATAATACACTTCAATTATATATCAAAAACATACTGTGATGGCGATGTAAAAAATTCAGCAAATGTTATATCCACTGACTGTGATCCTTGTTTCTTCACATTTACCATCATAATACGGTACAATCACAGAATATTGAACATGAACTAACCTCTTCTATCATTATAACCTGGTTCAAAACCTGCACTCGTGTCAGGAATACACTCTCTATCTTCAGAACTACCAAGCTCGTCCAATATCCTAGAGTGACCAAAGTTTTCATCAGTGTTTCTGTTTGGAGCTGCTCTTTCTGCTCTCTGAAGGTTTGCATCATCCATCACTTTTGGTGGATCACCTGGGAAAAATATCATTTAACAATTATAAGTTTAATTGAAAAACGCACTGGAGAATTTTTCTCTATATTGTTAGGTATGGGTTTATATCATGTGGATACTTTATTCCAAAAGAGAGGATGAATAAATGAATAGAAAATTTCAATTAAATTTTCCTACAAGCAATACTGACGTATCCTGGCTTATCACCCTCTTACCCTTACTATCAAAGCAAAAGTCACATCTCGTCCTTTCATAGGGAGGTTTCCCCCCATATGACTCATTTATCCTACACAAAAGAGACACATCCTCCTGTCTCGTCTCCTGTCAGCAGCCTTCTCATCTAGATGTGGAGAGAATCTCCCAGAGTCAGGATTGTCATCAACAATTAGTCAGATTACAAAACAAACTTCCATTTTATAGTAAAAACAAGCTGCAATAAAAAAAACACAGCCAGGACTTTGAATGACTTATGAAGAAGCATTCGCTTGTTCAGATCCAGTGACTGTTACCATTAATTATTCCATATTAATATTTTACACAAACTGACCTATTTTCTTTGTTGTACCGCCTGCAGGACTGACTGAGTGATAGATGGCAGCTGTAAAATGTAATCTGTGTGTCTCACTATCACCTGGGTCAAAACTAGCTCTCAAGTCAGGAATACACCCTCCCTCTTCAGAACTACCAAGCTCGTCCAACATTCCAGCATGGCCACAACTTCCGTCAGTGTTTCGATCATGTGCTGTAAAATAATACGGCTGTGAGAACTCCTTCCTACCTCCCTGATCAGTTTTAGATTTGGATCAGTTATCATACTGCAATCATTTAAATACCATTAATTCAGAATAGAGTCCTCAAAATATGTTGTAGTACTTTATCCACGTATTCTCTCAAGCAGAAAGCTGAGTTACCAAGTCTTGCATTGGTTCTACTGATCTTCACTTCCCCTAGATATGACTGATTATGCTTAACTTAATCTCAACTCATTCAGGAAATGTTCTTGTAATCATTAGCTTACCCTTGCTATCAACGAGTAAATTAAAGCTGTTATCGGAAGATTTCCCCCCATAAGACTCATCAGTCCCACACAAATGTCTCCTATCCTGCTCTAAGTCTTCCTCTCCTGGACGGCACACTGTGATGGACCCGTCCTCTTGTCTCCTATCAGCCACCTTCCCATCTAGAGGGGCAGAGGACCTCCAAGTTACAGGGTTTTTATCACAAGCTGGGAACATGACAGACCTAACTTTCATTATAAGTTAAAACAAGCTGTGATGGCAATGAATACAATACAACAAAGGTTATATCCAGTTATCCATTTTCTGTGACCATTACATATTCTATATCAATATTTTACACAAACAAACCTTTTGACTTTATCATACCACCTGCAGGATTGACTGAGTGGTGGAAGGCAGCTGGAGACTGTAATCTGTGTGGATTATTATCACCTGGGTCAAAACCCGATCTCAAGCCAGGAATACACCCTCTAAAGTTTGCATCAGCCACCACTTTGCTGGGATCACCTGGAAAAAAATCATCAAATAACTTTGCAGCGGGACTGAATAGTATGTTAGGCTGCGAGTCTCCGATGATAAAAATGCATCATGTAATGTGAAGCCTTGAAAGTTCTGAGATCCTACACAGAGAGCCTTCTGATGGTATATAAAACAATATTATTACCTGATGCTGCTTCCAGGTTGGCGCAATTTAGATTCTGTAGCTTGGGTGTATCTTCTTCTGTATAGTTGCACTTCTGTTGTTGGTTTGCTCCTCCCTGCTGCTCATTAGTACCAAGCTGTTTCTGATCATAATGATGTATATTGTGTTGCTGTGCCTTAACTTGTTGTTCGTAGCTGTGCGAGTTTGGATTATCACAACCTGATTCATAACTACTCTCTGAAAAGAGACAATATGTTGATCATATTTTGAGAGTAGTCAGTTGGAAAATCTGATGTACGATGGTGTAGAACACTCAGAGAAATCTTCACAGATGTATAAGCTATTACCAGTAAAGTTTTGCCGATCAGGTATGTGCTTCGAAAGACCGGCCAATATTCCTTGAATTAACATTTAGCTTGTCCTTCTCACCTTTGAAATATCTGTGTTGATAAATAGTATGAAATAGGAGCTTTATAAAAAACCATTGTTGGCCTGCTTGGTTACACCTGGAATTCAGTTTGGCTACTTTAGCTAAGGTTCGTGTACCAAAATCCCGATTCTTACTCAGCTTATTCAACGCCCTTATTTTACTCTACAAACAGAAAAGGCTAACACTAAATAAAGGTGAAGGTTACATGGTACCTATTAAATGACCAGCAGCTAGATTTTAGATGTCGCAATATTGCAAAAATTGACTTAGCTAAGCAAGATTTGAGCCAGCTTCCTTTCAAAATCTCTTACCAATAAAATCGAATCACTAGATACCTCTTACAACATTTCTGAAATGTAAAATGATAAGTTGAAACACTGATACATATCATCTATACCTCCTCAGTCCAGTGAACTTTGCCTGTCCCTCATGGCACAGAAGAGATGAAAAGGTACCTTATTACTCTATAACTGATCCTGCCTCATCAGATATGTAAAACCCAAGTAAAATAAAACTGAACAAATCTGATCACGCTGTTCAACAACAATTGCTTTAAAGTCTGAAACCTTTTCCTACCTTATATAACTTATAGAGCCAATCAAAGGTTCTTCTGAAACAGATCTAATGTTTTAGTTCTGCAGGAGTTCTAAAACTTAGTCTTTAGAAATCAAGGTATGAACTGGTAGTTCGTAATATGGTTAAGAAAAGGGTATATTACAGTGAATAGATTCGGGTTGCAAAGCAGTTATTCAAGCGCACCCAGGCAAGATGAATTTCACAAATCCAAAGAAATTCATACATACCGATCTTGACATTCCCAACATGTCACGGACTGCAATCAATCAAAAAAAGTAAATTACACAATAACATAATCATCAAACTAGCCACAGCAAACACATTTGCAAGTAAGACAACTTTTTTTGATGCAAGTATGAGGTGTGATCTGAGTTTGATGGAAACTGATATTGACTCTGGAAGACATTATATCACATTACATCACATTTACACTAGTCTGAGCCCCCCAGACTTTGCCCCCCCACGTTCGACGGCCTCCCTCACTCACCATATTCTCAAAGAGCTCTGCTGGTGACAATAATAATACAGGCAGAATAATGGTGAGTTTAATATCAATATAACATTGATAAGAAGATAGGTCTGATTTATACAGGATGGGTTTGATAAGGGATCAAATATAATGAGTTTTGTTTCCTTATCTCATGATTCTTGCACCATTTATTGTTATTGTCTCATTTTTTTATCAATTAGACTCAGATTGATGAAGATAACCATAACATTGGAGACATAATTTTTCAAGTCTCAGCGTTTAAAAATAAATTTTGTCACACCAAGGAGTCTCTTACCCCTTGGTCACACAATGGAAAAAACTCACCACTCCTAAGTGCATTCTTTTCGTATCTCAACAGTAGCATAGAATTTCGACCAGTTGCCAGCTCAATAGCAGTCCCATCCCAACACTCTTCTGTTCGGAGCTGCAATTGTGGATTTGCTGTCAGTGAGTCGAGTATAGCCTTCACTGACTCTGTATGACCTCTACGTGCTGCTTTGTGTACAGGCGTGTATCTCTCTGCCATGAGAAGTTTCAGTCTGTCTGAAGGCTGGAGAGATGAGAGGATAGTTGTTATCATCTCAGCGTACTCTTTACTTATGGCTGTGTGTAGAGGAGTTGGTTCATCAGGGGGCGATGAGTAATAATAACCATATAGTGCAGTGTAACTGGACCTGAACCGGTAGTAGGATTTCTTCAGGATCTCCAGCTTATTCCACTCTGGTACTCTACAGAGCAGATCTCTCAGCTTCTCTATATCTGGATACGAAAACCGTGTCACACACTCTCTCATCATATCATCTAGTTGCTCTGCTGGTGGCGCTAGTAACATGGTCAGAATAATGGTAAGTTAAGAATCAACATCAAATTGATAGGAAGATAAATCTGATTTGTAGAGGATTTGTTAGTACATTTATTGATTCTTGGGGGGAGTAATACTCTAAGTTCCTTCCTTACTTCGTGTTTCTTAGTGTATGTCATGATTATCACACCATATGATCTGAATTTCCGATCAATTATAGTCCCAGACCAGTGAATGAATTTTCTTTTGAAGTCTGACAATATTTGATTTGGTCGTACCAGTGATTCTCAAAGTTGATTAACACTACGCAACTTTGGATTTTTGATGTGTTACCCTTAAGAGTAGAATTGAAATGTTTAGCGTTAGAAATTTCGTCATACAAGCTGTTTGTCTCTCAGACGGTTTATGTTTGAGACATTATCGTAACAGTTTGCTGTGTGGATGAACAACAAATTGCCATTACAACGCCAATTTTGCAGCTAAAGGTCCATTGCTATGTATGTATTTCAAAATTAATATGTGAATTTTCAAAAAGAGTGGCGAGTGTGATCATGTCTACCACTACTTTACAGCCCGCAATTTCTGAGCTGAGCTGAGTGTACGATAATGTATACCATGTATCAATATATTAGTGTCACCCATAGATTTAATAATAAACTTAGACAGGACGCTAGATGGAGCATTGCATTGAGGGACTGAGGCATTTAATTGTGGGCAACGTAACGACATTGGAAGGTGTTGTAGCATTGCTGTTATCATTGACTTGCAGCTCATACACCAGGTTATTTGTTGATAACTAGATCAAATTCGTTTGGATTTTGAGTTTGAAAATTACAATAGATTTAGCAGCTTGTCCAGAACAGTTTAAATTTTAGACAAAAATTTTGTTGAAAAAGAGATAACATTCAAGCTGATAACAAGATGCTGCTGATTGTAAAGCAAATTTCAAACTTGAAATCTTTCTGCTCTCTGAAGGTTCGCATCAGCCACCACTTTTGGTGGATCACCTGGAAAAAATATCATTTAACAATTATAAGTTTGATTGAAAAACGCACTAGAGAATTTTCCTCTATATTGTTAGGTATGGGTTTATATCATGTGGATACTTTATTCCAAAAGAGAGGATGAATAAATGAATAGAAAATTTCAAATAAATTTCCCTACAAGCAATACTGGCGTATCCTGGCTTATCACCCTCTTACCCTTACTATCGAAGCACAAGTCACATCTCGTCCTTTCATAGGGAGGTTTCCCCCAATAAGACTCATCAGTCCCACACAAATGTCTCCTGTCCTGCTCTAAGTCTTCCCCTCCTGGACGGCACACTGTGATGGACCCGTCCTCCTGTCTCCTATCAGCCACCTTCCCATCTAGAGGTGCAGAGGACCTCCAAGTTACAGGGTTTTTATCACAAGCCGGGAACATGACAGACCTAACTTTCATTATAAGTTAAAACAAGCTGTGATGGCAATGAATACAATACAACAAAGGTTATATCCAGTCATCCATTTTCTGTGACCAACACATATTCTATATCAATATTTTACACAAACAAACCTTTTGACTTTATCATACCGCCTGCAGGATTGACTGAGTGGTGGAAGGCAGCTGGAGACTGTAATCTGTGTGGATTATTATCACCTGGGTCAAAACCCGATCTCAAGCCAGGAATACACCCTCTAAAGTTTGCATCAGCCACCACTTTGCTGGGATCACCTGGAAAACAATCATCAAATAACTTTGCAGCGGGACTGAATAGTATGTGAGGCTGCGAGTCTCCGATGATAAAAATGCATCATGTAATGTGAAGCCTTGAAAGTTCTGAGATCTTACACAGAGAGCCTTCTGATGGTATATGAAACAATATTATTACCTGATGCTGCTTCCAGGTTGGCGCAGTTTAGATTCTGTAGCTTGGATGTATCTTCTTCTGTATATTTGCACTTCTGTTGATGGTTTGCTTCTCCCTGCTGCTCATTAGGACTAAGCTGTTTCTGATCACAATGATGTATATTGTGTTGTTGTGCCTTAACTTGTTGTTCGTAGCTGTGTGAGTTTGGATTATCACAACCTGATTCATTAACACTCTCTGAAAAGTGACAATATGTTGATCATATTTTGAGAGTAGTCAGAAGAAAATTTGATGTATGATGGTGTAGAACACTCAGAGAAATCTTCACAGATGTATAAGCTATTACCAGTAAAGTTTTGCCGATCCGGTATGTGCTTCGAAAGACCGGCCAATATTCCTTGAATTAACATTTAGCTTGTCCTTCCCACCTTTGAAATATCTGTGTTGATAAATAGTATGAAATACGCGCTTTATAAAAAACCATTGTGAATATGATGTGAATGAGAATTCATCAAGTTAGCATTGTCTGCTTTACCTTGGCTTGCTTGGTTACACCTGGAATTCAGTTTGGCTACTTTAGCTAAGGTTCGTGTACCAAAATCCCGATTCTTACTCAGCTTATTCAACGCCCTTCTTTTACTCTACAAACGGAAAAGGCTAACACTAAATAAAGGTGAAGGTTACATGGTACCTATAAAATGACCAGCAGCTAGATTTTAGATGTCGCAATATTGCAAAAATTGACTTAGCAAAGCAAGATTTGAGCCAGCTTCCTTTCAAAATCTCTTAACAATAAAATCGAATCCCTAGATACCTCTTACAATATTTCTGAAATGTAAAATGATAAGTTGAAACACTGATACATATCACTTATACCTGCTCAGTCCAGTGAATTTTGCCTGTCCCTCATGGCACAGATGAGTTGAAAAGGTACCTTATTACTCTATAACTGATCCTGCCTCATCAGATATGTGAAACCCAAGTAAAATTTAACTGAACAAATCTGACCACGCTGTTCAACTGTTTGAAGTCTGAAACCTTTTCCTGCCTTTTATGACTTATAGAGCCAATCAAAAGTTCTTCTGAAACAGATCTAATGTTTTAGTTCTGCAGGAGTTCTAAAACTTAGTCTTTAAAAATCAAGGTATGAACTGGTAGTTCGTAATATGGTTAAGAAAAGGGTATATTACAGTGAATAGATTCGGGTTGCAAAGCAGTTATTCAAGCGCACCCAGGCAAGATGAATTTCACAAATCCAAAGAGATGCATACATACCGATCTTGACATTCCCCACATGTCACAGACTGCAATCAATCAAAAAAAGTCAATTACACAATAACATAATCATCAAACTAGCCACAGCAAACAATTTGCAAGTAAGACAACTTTTTTTTGACGCAAGTATGAGGTGGTCCTGAACAGTTTGATTTAAATTTTAGACAAAAGATTTCATTGAAAAAGAAATAACCTTCGAGCTGATAACAAGATGCTGCTGATTGTAAACCAATTTTCAAACTTGAAATCCGATAAAAAATTGATCAAGTTATGAACAAAAAACTTGGATTATGAACAGTAAATCAATGATAACACCAACACCCTATATACAGCTGAAGTGAGGCACTTAATTGTGGGCAACGTAACGTCATTAGAAGCATGGGCCCCTGGGACTTACATGCCTTACTTTGCCAATGTCCAGTATGGGGTGGTTGATACTGGACATTGGCAAAGTAAGGCATGTAAGTGAAGGTAAAGGTAAAATAGGTTAATATGCAATACAACAAAAATTCTTTTTATATCTCAACATTAGTTTTGAGGTTTCACCAGTCCCCCAAGTGATAGCTGTCCAACCATACCACTTGGTCAGGTCAGGGAAGCATGATTATCACATCCTCTGAAGGACGTTGGATAATGCTATCAGGATATCAGTGATTGAAAATGAATTTAGTCAGGCGATGGAAAAAACTCACCACTCCTAAGTGCATTCTTTTTGTATCTCAACATTAGTTCCAAGGTTTCACCAGTTGCCAACTCAAAAGCAAATATAAAACGCCACTGGGCTGTAAGGAGCTGCAGCTGCTGATCCGCTGTCAGTGAGTCGAGTATAGCCTTCACAGACTCTGTATGACCTCTAAATGCTGCTATGTGTAGAGGTGTGTTACTCTCCGCCATGAGAAGCTTCAGTCTGTCTGAAGATTGGAGAGATGAGAGTATAGTTCTTATCATCTCAGCGTGCCCTCTTTCTACAGCTTTGTGTAGAGGAGTTGGTTCAGCAGAGCCCCGTGTGAAGAAACTTTGCCTGCTGTAGGATTCTCTCCAGAAGAATTTCTTCAGGATCTGCAGCTTCTTTTCCTCTGATACTTTACTGAGTATATTTCTCAGCCTCTCCATATTTGGATACTCTGACCGGTTCACATACTCACTCATCATATCCTCTAGTTGCTCTGCTAGTGATGCTAAAAATATGGTCAGTATAATGGTAAGTTAAAATCAACATTACATTGATTTATACAGGGTGGGTATGAGGGGAGTAATACTCTAAGTACCTTCCTTACTTGGTGATTCTTGGTGTATTTCTTGATTCTCACACCAAATGATCTGATTTTCTGATCAATTATAGTCCCAGACCAGTAAATGAAATTTTTTTGAAAGTCTGACTTGAATTGGTCGCATCAGTGATTCTCAACACAGAGATTAACACTCAATTTTGGATTTTGTCATGCGTTACCCTTTAGTGTAGATTTGAAACTTTTGTCATACAAGCTGTTTGTCTCTCAGAAGGTTTATGTTCGAGACATTACCGTAAAAGTTTGTTGTACAGATGAACAACAAATTGCCATTACAACTCCAATTTCGTAAAAGGACCATTGCTATGTATGTATTTCAAAATTAATATGTGAATCTTTAAAAAAGAGTGGCGAGAGTGATCATGTCTACCACTACCCGGTAAGATTATCTCAAACTTTACAGCCCGCAATTTCTGACCTGAGCGTAAGATAATGTATACCATGTATCAATATATCAGTGTCACCCATAGATTTAATAATAAACTTAGACAGGACACTAGATGGAGCATTAGCATTGAGGCACTGAGGCATTTAATTGTGGGCGACGCAATGACATTGGAAGGTGTAGTAGCATCGGTGTAATCATTGAATTGCAGCTCATTCACCAGGACATTTGTTTATAACTCGATCAAATTTGTTTGGATTTTGAGTTTGAAAATTACAATAGATTTAGCAGCTTGTCCTGAACATTTTGATTTAAATTTTAGACAAAAATTTTGTTGAAAAAGAAATAACGTTCAAGCTGACGACAAGATGCTGCTGATTGTAAAGCAATTTTCAAACTTGAAATTTGATAAAAAATTGATCGAGTTATGAACAAAAAACCTGGATTATGGACAGTAAATCAATGATAACACCAACACCCTATATACAGCTGAAGTGAGGTACTTAATTGTGGGCAACGTAACGTCATTGGAAGCATGGGCCCCTGGGACTTACATGCCTTACTTTGCCAATGTCCAGTATGGGATGGTTGATACTGGACATTGGCAAAGTAAGGCATGTAAGTCCCAGGGGCCCATGCTTCCAATGATGTTACGTTGCCCACAATTAAGGGCCTCACTTCAGCTGTATATTGTGTCCTGTCTAGCTTTATTATTAAGTCTGTGGTGTCACCATATATTCTGTATCATTCATTGGCTAAAATTGATGTATTCAGCTCTGTATATACAAAATTGTGGATCGACAGTTTCACAGCCTTCACACACTTACTTGTAGCCAAAATAGGTCAGGATCAATCTGGAATACTTATATTCTTATAAAGACACAATATACAACAGTCACTCAGCACAGTTTGTGTGTGACTCATTCATCGGTATTATGGGTGTTTTATCCAATGGGAACACTGTATAGCTGTCAAACTACATGATAGAATTATATTCCTAGCTAACAAGATACAGAATATTAACATTCTCTACTTGAGCTGACAGGAAGATCTGTGTGACTATTACTGCTGATAGACCTATCATAGAGGTTATACAAATATTACTCACATTCTTTTCTCCATCTCATCACAATATCTACATCATAAAAGAATAAGTTTCTGTGAAGCAGGCATAGAAAGCTAAGTAAATATGACACACATTTGACTAATAACCTATACTGCAAAATGAATCCCAAATTGAGTGAAGTGAAGGGAAGAATAACTCTATCAATACAGAGTATATATATTTGGCTTTTATTTGACAGCGGATGACATTGACCGGTTAAGATAAACATTATGATAAATGTGCACTTCAAGCTAACAGAATATCACCAGCCTCTAACTGATGAGCTAATATGAAACTCTGGGTCTATTATGGCTGATAGTCTCATCATGGTATGTGTATGACATTGTATGTAATTGTATGTTCTCTGAATTAACCATAGGCTACTATTATACTCACGGATGAATCTTAGAACAAAATCATCTCTAGTGTCTCCCATCACCACTAGAATTAGTGAGTAACCTCCTGCATCAGAAATACATATAACAAGATTTACAAGCGCTAATCTTCTATACTAAGATATATTTTGTGATAATTAGTGTCACATCTTAGATGACAGATCTCAATCATTGTAACTCAATGATATAAAATGAATTTAGCAAACCATTATTACTAGATAACTTTTAACAAGACAAAACCTCCTGCAAGTTATATGGAGGTCTGTTAAATAGTAATTGTGATCAGATCAATTACGGATTACAACAATGCGATATAATTTCGGCAAATCCCACTATTTATCTTTTCATTTACATATATTTACTCAAACTATGCATGCATTTTCATTTCACCATATCAACCAAGTGGGAAGTGACTTTGAAAGTGGGTGAGATGAAACGCTACTACCAGCAGTCCCTGCATAGTTTGAGCACTCAAGCTAACATTTCTTTTGAGATCACCACAAAATGCCCAATTTTTTGTTTAATTCCCTGCCTATGCAATAGAACGGGCTGATTTAAAATGACTTTGTCTGCTGAAGTTATGTACTGGGTATATATAATTTATTTTCAGATCAGCCTTATTACTTACCAGTCTAGGCCTACAGTAATCCTTGATTTACGTTACAAATATTGATCCTGTTCTGAATGTGCACTACAAACCATTGCTGCCGATGGGTACTGTTAGAAATATGGCAGGTACTGTATGGGACATGTCTTGCAGCACTCAAGGCCTGTAGAGCACTGTTGTTTGTGCTGTACAGGCCGCATGAGTGCTGAAGGACAAGTCCGATGCAGCACCTGCCAAACGTTTCACAACACCAGAGTGTTGGATTGGACTTACTACCTACAATATGTTTTAGTACAAAACATGTTGCTGCACCAACGAATCCTCTACTATGATTCTTTCATAAAACTGGCTACTGTGCCCATACACAGAACTGGAATTTTTCTGTAATGTAGGCTATGTCCTGAGTAGCCTAACCAGGGGCCTGTGATGCGCTGGTGTGGCGAATATCTAAGTAGATCTTATGAAGTCACTACACTAGGAACAGGAGTAACACTAATCCTTGGCTAGGTAGTAGATACTATCTACCAACACCATTCTTCAACCCATCTTAAGCCAAACGCTATTTTTATAATAATAGATAGTGGTACCATCGGCCAGAGAATACAAGACTCAGTCAACTCATGGGTTCTTAATACGCATCACATTCACAACTTGTTTAAAGTTATTCTGCTTACTGTTTACAAAAGGACACCATTAAGAATCTTTGATGGTTTGACAACCTATTTTATCAAGAAAATAATGAAATGTGATCCCAAAACTGTACAGACAAACTCAACTATGATTTATTTAGTTAGTGTTCTATCTATTTGCTTTCAATTCATCTTTGTTAAATTCTGTTTGAATATCATTCTTGTATGGTCAAGAACAATGGTACTCACGCCTTTGGTATTAGAAGTCCCTAACTTGGGTATGTTTTTGAACAAGTAGTAACAGAATCTGAGCTCTTGTCAAATTTTTTAATTTTACCCACAGTTTGGGATTGATTAAGTGGGGTGACTCAAAATGGGTATTTGGAAATCCCCTGAAAACGAAGTAAGTTATTGAGAGGACGGGCTCATTCGTAACCTGCCATAGATTTGTAGGGTAAAAAAATCAAGGTCTTCTTCTAGAGTTCAAGGATGGACGGAACCAATCACAGTCCAAGGTTTTTTACTGACCAATGAAAAGGGAGTGTTCTAAACCACCTGATTGGTCTACTATGTGAATGAATGAGAGTTGCTTACCTTTCTTGTTAGGATGGGATAACTCAGGCTTCCTGCCTCAGTGTTAATTTTAAACCAGGGATTTATGTCCCAAATCCCTGTTTATTCCAAGGAGTAAAACTAGTTGGTTAAACAAGGGAGACTTCTTCCTGGTTAAACCCATCAAAAGGGTTTTTCCAATCTTTTAGGAAGGCAGAAAGACCTTTATCTTTATCAGCATTGATGAGTCGGATCTGTGATCCTGTTATATCTGGATATTGACATTTTAATTAAGGTTTCATTACCAGAGGAATGTCGGACCCTCATGATTGATTTAAAAGTAGATTGTGTTAATAAAAGACAATGAGCAATTAATTTCCCTGGTATGTTAATAATGTTTCCTTTTAATGCTGTGCATCACTAATAAGTATCATATATAATGTAATGTTCCCGTAACTATCGTCAGTTGTGATATTGGGATCGAGAATAAAAGTAGCAATTCTATCAGCTCACTCTTTCCTTATTAACATCTCACACTATCCAACTCATAAGAATTCTCCCAATATAACTCACCATCGAGACATAACACTAAATCATTACACGCAGCATAAATACAGGACATTATCAGACACAAAGATGTAACTATAACACCAAACAAAAGACATCTTCTCAGTTACATCAATCCTACATGTAGTCATATCCAGTGGAGGGTCAGTAGTAATATGAATTTTGTCAACTTTAGAAATATAACAGAGGTTTCTGGGATGGTGTACAGTAGTCAGTAATAAGTAATTGCCAACTTGGTGGAACAATTTACTACTAGCTTCAAATCGCGGGGCAACCGTTAATGCTAACTGGGCTGGATGACGTTTCAATGGTCAGCCGGTGGGTTATTAGTTGGAAGAAAACAAATAAAAATTCATGACAAGTAACTATATACATATACATAATATACCATAGCCGCACCCGCCACCACCCACAAACCACCCACGGCAAATACAGGGCGAGATGACAACTTCCAAGAGTACCCAGCAGGCCATCGATATCTGGTGAGCTTTGATTCAAGAAATTTGGTGTTATAACATCTAATAGCATTATTTACAGGAAGTAAAAATGTATCAAGATGGAAGGAGTGTTTCCTGACATCAGTGCTGATGTGACACCGAGTGGCTTCATGTTCGGCGTTGTGCTCTGAGTGGTATGGTGTTTCTATCAACTGCGGCGTCAACCTGTAATGGTTCTATGAAAAAGACATCTATCGATATTGGCCTTCTTGTTTCCAAATCAGGCCAATCATAAGGTCAGATATGTGATCGAATTTCTGTTTGTTAAAACACCAGCGAAATTCTTTTCGGTTAATAATCACTACTATCCAAATTGTACCACTGATTATAAACACCAAGATATCATTGCGATGTTTTATATGAGGGTTTTAAATAAATCTCACCAAAGTCTAACTGAATGTACTGTACTGTCTGACAAACAACAGTCTCACAGAATCACACTTTGTAATTTGGGAGAATAATTCCCATAAAACATTTAGGAACTTAAGACAAAGCAGATCAGTCAGTATTGGGATTCATTTGTAAGTCCTTGCCCAGAAACAATCGTCAGTAAACGGATGGTACATCCACACAGTCTGAATTATCAAACATTGCAGTATGATACAGAAGTCAATACTCATAGTGATCATACAGACCTTGATCACACTGATCACGTGATATACTATTGCATGTATATCCCTGATCGATAGAGAGTGAATTAAACTCACTAAGTAAGAGTGCAATCACAAGGAATTTGGTGTGACGACCCGTGTTTGATTTTATTAATTAGCGGTGAGTACATGCAGGCTTTGTTTCTTGCAAAAAAAAGAGAGGAGCCTAAATTTTCATAAACCTCTGTTTACAAAAAGTCACCTCCCCGGCAGGAAGGCTCTACAAGAGCCCCTCCTACGCCCACTCTGCCTAGTCCTAGCACCTCAAAACTCAATAATACAGCACTGGGCTGGTTGATCATCCTCTAACCAAACCAGTTGAGATGAATTGATCAGCTTTCAACATGTCATTGCTGTCAATCTACAAGACAAATTTTTACTTGTAATGTTGTGCCACTTTATTCAAAAAAAATAAAGCAGAGCAAAATTAATAGAAGGCAGTTTGAAACAGTGAAATGATTTTTGTAGAGATTGAGTATGTTATATTATTCGGTTTACAGTGATAAGTGCAAACCAGACTAAGATATCTAACTCGTAGTGCCATGATTGCATTGAAAAATACAGTCAATGACGCAATTAAACATAATACGATGCGATGACCGGTAAGCCTAATAAAAATAAAAAGTTTTATGTAAGATGTATGAAAATTCTCACACCGATTCTTGAGGATCTTGGACCTTGATCATACGTATCTGCTCTTGGAAACTTAGACATGCTTGTTTTTTCCACAGGGTGAATCTGAGTAGCATCCTGAATGTAATTTTCTGATGTTCTGTATTCTTGATGTATTAGTGTCGTCCTAGCCTAGGGTCTATCAGCTTCTATGGGTGATAATGTAATAAAAATAATGTATTATTGTAACATTTAATTGTTACTACTTCAAGCAAAGAATTCCATTCATGGCTGCAATATCAAAGCATCCGACTTCAGAAGACTAGTCAATACCAAATCCATAATTATTGTTGATATGATGATAACACCAAAAGGGATAGAAAACACACCGAACCCAGAGTTCATTACCTATACTCTACTAAAAGAATAGAAAAAAAGCGTTGCAGTAGTCTTAGCATCAATATAAACTCGTGTGGCCTAGTGCTTAGATTCAACACTGCTGATCATGTTGACACGGCTTTAATTGAAGGTGGGGGAGTTTTTTGACTGACTAGTCGTACAATGCACTAGTTATTAGTAGTACAACTAATGTTACATGGCTAGGCCTGAGTGAGCTGGAATTAACAAAGCTAAAACTCGACAGAGAGGGCAATAAAACCCGTCGGTGCGGCCCGGCGCGGGGTCAGTTCCAGATCCAGCCCTAGTAGTAACAGGCTCGGTAGATAAATGTATTGTTTTTCACTACACCGTTTAAAGCTGCCGAGCTACTGAATTTGAACATCTCAACAAAAATTAATTTGATGATCATCATTATTTTCAAGGAAATGAGTCAGAAAGGAATGAAATAAAAAAAGATCTTATTGGTTCTTTGGGTGAGTTAATACTATTATGTTATTTATCGTGTTCATCACATGGCCTGGTGCATATTATAGTGAAAATTCTTTTGAGCTGTTCTCATTAAGTGGCTTGTCAGCTCTTCAGCAGTGTACCATAAGTAATACTTGCCGACTCCGTTACGAAACCTCAACACTATGAAGTATTGAATACAAATATGCCTGGATGAGAGTCCCCAGACCTATGACTTGGCCATTCCTACCTATGAGTGTTGACAGGAGAGTGTCCAACTTTGATTCTATGTCTACAAGAATTAAAACATGACAGGAACAAAAAAAATAAGATTGATGTATTCCACTGGATTGGTTCAAGATGGGTTATCTGTGACCAGAATATTATGTATTTGAGGTGCCGGCTATATTGTTCAAAAAATGTGTATCTCAGACAGGCAGAGCCAGATAACCTTACAAGATAATTGGAGTTGCTTTCACCGAATTGAATTGCATTCATTGAGGATTGGTAGAAATCAGACACTGGGGAGGTGTTCAACCAAGGGTGCTGGGGGCTGGGCCAATCAACTTAAAAAGTGCCCCCAGTGGGACTCGTTCCCCAAGTGGGACTGGAACCCACAACACCTGCGGCATCAACCACCTGGCAGTGAAAAGCAAGCACGCTTACCAATTGCATAATTTGAGGACCTAGTCTACTCGGCTTCCCTTCTTTTCCGATGAACAATCATCTCAAACATTCTGAACATGTGATTAATTGTATTAATTCTTAATATTGTATGTGCAGTGAATCAATGCTGAGGGGTTTGAGTGTTTTCCAGCTGGAGAAGATAGACTGTGTCGCGAGCTGTAAGGGAAACTGATATGGTGCCTTAATGGTATGACATAATGACATACGAGATACAATTTGAAATATTGTGTTGAAATGAAAGTGAAAGCGCTCCATGTGCATATGGATGTGCTTTCACTTTACCTTTAAATCTACACTTGACCTATATTTTGCATCTGTGTAATCGTGCACGCACCGAGCAGCCTACTTACCAAAATTTTGGAATAATTCTTGTTATCTCCCTCAGTTGATGCTTCCAGCCTCGGCCTGATGCACCCTTTTAAATTTTGTGTTCTTAAGGTATGGCCACACGAGGCTGTTTTCTCACGATTCGTATAAATTATTCACGAATAATTTCGTACGAATAGGGATTTCCACGATTTCGAATCCGAGTCGTTTAAATTTTCACGAAATGTTATCTGATTGGCTGTCAGATTTGATTGATTTCCTGTCTCGTTTTGATTGATAAGTCAAGGCCATATCTATGTAAACAACTTTGGTTAAACAGATGGAATGGTTGATCAATATGTGGAGCTTCTCATTGATTTGGACATGGAGCAAGAGGGAGAAGGGATACAATGACTAATGGGGTATCAAATTGAATAAATATGAGGAGATAGTTGAGCCTAAGCATATCCAGAAGCTGAATCACTGGACTGGTTGGTATAATAAACAAGAAGAAACAGCTTCTCCTTGGTTCAATTTTTTATTTATCACTGTAGGCCTATGGTTAGATTGGCTGAAGAGGATTACAGTAGGATTACACCCATAAATCATTAGTACGAATTTGGGAAATGACAATCATGTGTGGCAGGCTAATATTCGTACAAAATTTAATTTGCAAGAATTAGTGGAAATTTGCACGATCATGTGGCCTCTGCTTTACCCCCATCCCTATTTATTTTACTGAAGATTAAAGACTTGGTCAGTAAGAGAAGATTTCCCATTTTTGAGGTAAAATTGAAAAGAAGATCACCTTAAGTTACAATTATACTTTCAATCAATGCTGGTTCAGTTCTTCAGATTTAGGTTGGGTTTTATGTCCAGTCAATCGGTTGTTTTTATGAATTAAATCTGAATAATATGACAGTTTTAAAATTGAAAGATTGCTCCTACTTTTCCCCGTCCGAAGAAATTGGTGACAGCTTTGTGTGCAGGCATGGTGGGTTGGACATACCCTCCCCACCATCCCATAGTGCAGGGAGCCCCATGATCAAAGAGTAAAAGAGGAGTTGTGATCCATATATATATATAAATTTGAATTGTTAAAATTTTTAAACTGCTAACCTGTGTTGCATTGCACATGCTAATTCATTTTTGATAATTATGGATTATGAATAATTATTACAATATTATACACACATATTTTGTGACAGCAATACCAACAGCTAGTAATGTCAATGTTGCTAGTAATGTCGATACAATTTATTTGGCACAAATATATCGATATCAACCATTATTGAGAGTGCTGTAACACATGTACCATATAGCACCTGCCACACGCCGATTGCAACACCCAAGTGTTTGACTTGACTTAGTACCTAACATAATATGTCTGAGTAAGCAATATTGGCTGCACCAACGAACCCTCTACTATGATTGTTCCATAAACTGGATACTGCCCATACGGAACTGGAATTTTTCTGTAATGTGTGAGACCGACAGGTTTATATAAGCAAAGACTTTCTCTCCCAAACTCCCTGATATGAGGAAAATCTAGCAATAATCGCCTATAGACAGTTTTTTGAGGTCTTATTTATGCCTCAATTCGGAGTTGTCCTCTCCCCAGTTTGGTAACCCAGGCCGCACAGGAAAAACATGCTGAAAGAGGGTTATATTGAAAACCGCTAATGTTAGGATAAAAATGATTTTGATTCAGAGTCTGCACCATTAATTGTGAGACAGGGTTTCCAAATCATTGGAGGCTTGAATGTTGATAACTCTTAATTTTGGTGACGAAACTCATGAAAGATTCTGCCAAATTGTCCGCAAAACAGGCGGAAAATGGTATAATTGACTATCCAAATACTAAAATTATTTCCCAAATTATGTCCATATGAGTTTTCAATGTTGCAGATTCTAAATCAAAAAAAAATTTTTTCCTATTATAAGCGGTTTTCAAGATAACCATCTTTTCAGCACGTTTTTCCTATGCGGCGTGTGTTAAAAGTATCAAACTGAAGAGAGGACAACTCCGAATTGAGGCCTAAATCAGAGCTCAGAAAACTGTCTTTTGATGAGGTCACCTCTTAACAGGAAAGGACAATCATCACATGAAAATGGTCCAACAATCAAAGAGCTGCATAAATGTCTGCATTGGAATAACTGTGATATCGGTATCATGAACCAGAGGTTTTATTCAATTAAGAGATATTAAAATATACACCACCTTCGGATTGCTCCTTATAAGGTTATTGTGGTGCATGTTCAGCAGAAAACAATCCTGCCAAGCCCCTGAAACCAATTTCATAACGTCAAATTACGTTTACAAATGCATCTACTGGCTTTTCTATCAGCACCTCATTGACTAGGACAGCCTATATTTTTAAAGCTATTCACACGAGCAACAAGAAAAATATCTTGCTATTTTTAAGAATTGCTTTATGATTTTCTGTAGAATTGCATTACAAGTAACTTGTTTAAATTAATAAAATAAACTAGATGTATGACTAATTATTTTAAAATCATTGCGATCATAAAAAGTGAACATAAAACCTTGCATTCATCTGATCAATAGATGTCAAATTTCATTTGAGTAATGTCACCGAAGGTGAAGATAACTGAATCAGATTATTTCATAAAAACAATTTAGCGATGTTCACACTCATTGGCTGATTTTATCTGTGTGTACGGCTAAAAGTATTATGTAACAACAGTCAGGCGTATACACAAGTATTATGGTTTTCATATAAGGGAAATGGTGCAATAAATTGCCAAAAATGTATTCAAGGATATAATATTAGGTGTGGATTTCCTTCATTTCACATGTCAGTGCATCCTGTGTTAAATGTTATGTTCTACTTAACGCTGTCGGTTTATTCTGTCTGCTACTATATGTCAGTCTGCTATGATGGTTTTTTTTATAGTTATACGCTGAGTGAGATAATAACATCTGCCAAAAAAAATATGAAAATGACTCATCCGATCACAACTTTGTAGTAGTCATCAAAAAGGAACCAGGAACTTGTAGTTATTACATGGACAACTTGAGAACCTTGTTTTGGTGCTAATTGCCAAATAACCGGAGTGTATGTCCCAACTTTCTTTAGATTTATTCATCCATGCAGTGAAAGAGTAACTAATATAACTCATGAATAATTCGCAGTCTCATGTCATTACTGTGGATAATTTCTAGTCTATCGTACACTGCAGTCTTATCTGTACAGTTGCTTATCATGTCAGTTTTGTGAAGCTGCACCTTGAGGATAATATTCTACATAAAGGAGTGAGCTACGGACAACTCCAAATCTTGGAACTCTAAAGGTAGGCTCCAGTCTCTCAGATTTATAAACTAGACCAAATATGACCATTTATAGAGATAGATGGTGTTACAATTACAATGTAGGATCAAATCATGAGGGCAGACATTTGAGATGTGATGTAATTTTGGATATAAAGCTCGCAGGGTATGACAGGAGGTAATGTTAAGGGCAGTGGAATGTTTTGCTGACCATCGATCAGCCTGTAAGGTGGAGGAAGTAGATTTTTGTCCGTAGGGAAAGCCCAGGCGGCTGCGCTACAGTGACCGAGTGTATTGGCTTGGAATTCTGGGTAGTCCAATTATACACAAGCTAATTATCACCACACCACACATACCCTACATAAGTCTTACAACTATTAAGTGAATGCCGTGAACGCATAGTTAACCTCGGATATACATCTCAAATCTAAGATGAGAAGGGACACTAGCTAGTCAAATCGAATGCTAGACATGTCAGAACTAAAATTCTGTGCCAAAATCTAGGAGGTTGAGGTTATGAGGAAAAGAACTTTGTGGAAATGAGTCAACAATTTTCGCAGAATTGACCTTTGCATGCAAAAGGCCAAGAACAATGGTTTAGTTGAACACTAATTCTACAGTGACATTTTGTCATTTTCTATCATATAGTATTTTGCTTTTACAGCTTAAAAAAGCTCAGGCTTCTGATCAAGAAGACGATCATAACAAATAATGGATACTCTAAACAACATGACGGATATGACAGACACATATCAACTTAGGTTTTGTCACAATCGAACAGACATAGACATCTGTATCGACACAGACACTGAATGGCTAATCATAGCTTTAAATTTGCTAAATGCCGTAGTGAACGTTATTCACATGGTGTTGATTAGACGACTACTGCCGCAGCTAAGAGGCGGAGTCTTCTATCAGGTTCTAATGTATACGAGCGTAGCGGATATTCTTAACGCTCTTGCCTTCATCCTACAAATAAACTGTAAGGTGCGTAAAGCTACCGCACATAGCCAGGCCGGATCACTGATTTTGTCAGTACTGACTCAATCTACTCTATACTACAAGTACAGCATCCTACTCTTCTCAGCTATAGATCGCTGGCTCTCAATGCACAAACCGTTCACATACAAATCACATATATTCGTCTCAAGATTCACGCTATGGATCTGCCTGACATTCCTGGCCGTGACCGGGATAGCTCTCATTAAAGACCTAGGTTTTATGGAGGATATATGCATGGATAGCGTATTTGGCATAAACAATTGCTCTGACGGCATAGCAGTATTCCTGTGTGCAGGAGGAGCATCTCTTCACTTCGGTCTGGTAATCCTATTCATGGCTCTTATAGCCTGGGAACTTAAGGCTATGAAAGAGCGAGTTCTTCGCATGAAGCAGCGGGCTTCACTAGTTACGCTCCGCTGCAAACACATGCGGCGCGCTGCCAACTATGTCATAATCACTGCAGCGCTGTACATTCTATGCTTCCTCCCTTATTTACTATATATAGTGCTAGATGTCGCAGGACAGAACGATATCATTGACAAGTATAAAATTAGAGAGATCGGTGGAAGTTTGAATAGCTGCTATGGTCTACTGAATGTGATAGCGCTTGGGATAACTCATCGAATCTACCGGAGAAAGATCACGAAACTATTGAAATGCTGTGAATAACAGCTTTTTTAAATTTTTCATTTTTTTAACAGATCTAAGCTTTTTGTGATAGACATAGAAGTTGAGTTCTCACCAATGAGACTTTTTGTATTCATCAAAACCTTGACCCTCTTAGAAATAACAAGAGGCCTGAGTTATTCGTGAATAACATATCCTGTTCCTGTTATCTCTCAGGCCCACTTTTCAAAACAACACAAAACAGGAGACCTCAGATATAAGGCTATGAGATAGTGAATTATTTACTTTTGTGAGTTCTTTTTTTATATTATGTTCATATTATATTTGGCATCACACAATCGGTCTGTACATAACGTTGTAATGTATTTTTATCATACACATTCACAGCTTTTTTGCTTAGCCAGCCAACATGTATAGCAAAATAAAACATATTAATTGTAACCAGTGATGTTACAAATACGCAGAAGTCCAGAGCAGCACTATAATACACTGGCTTGTCCTGTTTTAAGTTATAAGCTATTAACAACTAATAATGTCATAGCATACACTCTGCCTATCTCTCACCTCTCACCTAGTCCGCCGTGTTCCGGGATGGGTGGCGGTCCTGCAGGGCACCAAGTTCTATCAGAGAATGCCATCTCATTTCTTTCATCAACATCTTCATCTTACACTCTGCCTATACACCTTACAAATATGATCTGCACAGGGAAATACAATCATTCCAAGTATTACCAAATATTGTGATTTTCAAGGTGCCTGCAAGTACTTGATAATATGACTCATAGCATATTTTACCAAAAAGGAAAAACAGTTTAAAACTACCACACCATGACTACCAATTATAGAGAATAATCCTAATTTAGTGATTTTGAACTTTTAAGATACCTTTGTTGTTATTAACTCGTAGAGATCTGGATACATATATTTGTGGAGAATAAGCAGAGCATGACAACAACATTCCCGCAATTTAATTTTGACCGATAATTCCAGGTGAGATCAGAGCAATTTCTTTTATGTGTTGATTGACCTGTTTTCAAACCCTGAATTGTGCGAACTAAACACCTGAATCAATAGGTTTAAATGACTTGCTGATAAGTTATTTTAAAGCATTCAGGTATTTATGCTACTATAACTTATCTGATAGATCTGAAAATATAAAAATTATGCATAGTGGGATATTAATCGATACCCTACTATGATTTGATAAGTTTAGGATGGATCTAAGGATCCGGAGACTGGGCAATAAGTATCTGATCGGCCAAAAACCCAGTCAGGTTATAACAGTATCTGAGAGGCTGAGATATGCTTTATCATGGATACACGAATGCCTCAAGTAGGCTTGTTTCCTGATTCTACTAAAGGCACTGGGACATTACACTTTAATCATTTCAAAATAAAATGGCATTCCTTTATTCTCATGTTTGGAAGATGGAAACTTATTTCCTGTTGCTCAAGCTCTGTACCAAGAAGGTAATTTGAGGTCGATACCAATTGTATTTCCTTCTATAAGGAATAGATTACTTATCATGATTTGGTGGAATTCCATGAATGGAAAGCCTAAATCTGAAACGAGAAAATGGCTAGTCACAGGAATCCCCTAGCACCCACACTTTTATCAATTAGCTTAGTCCTGGTAATTATTCAAGTTCCTTGTACAACTAGCACTTATAATATTATTTCCTTTATGCCTCAGCAAGCATATCAGTGCAACCTGGATATAGCCTGCCGTACCGACAATAAAGGGAGGACATTTGCAACTGCAGTCAACATACAAATCACCTCTCCTTCAGCGTATATAGTGTTGCTTTCGGCCAGGAAGATCTATAATTAATGTGTCCAAACGGCAACTCGCTGTGGTGATCACTTTGTTTAGTAATCATGTAGGGGAGCAGGAAAAAATGTTAACTAAAAGGAACCATTTTTATTCTGCAAAGTCATTTATGACAATAATGATCATCACTACAATTCAAGTGAAAGTGAATCAGGCATCGCACTTTCATCTTTCAAGCTTTTTCTACCCTAGAGCGTTTTCAGAGGGAAAAATTCCCAATTTTGTGTGTGCTTTAAATAATAGTGCTAACATTGTATTTGCCTACATTGCAACATTTCAACGCTGGGGAGGGGGAAGGAGTCATGATGGAAAATAACATGTACACAACTATTTCTGAGAAGGTGATAAATGTTTCGATCGTTGACTGAATTATAGTTTGTTTCGCAAATTCTGGCTAGTGTGTTTTATCTGGATCTCTTCTCGGAACGATATCAACACATTTCTTATCAGTATCATTCCATACACATGCAATTTTGAGGTAGAAAATTACGTTGCAGCAAGGTGGAAATCCTGCCTGATTACGAGCTTTAACATCAACTCATAACTTATAATGGATTTCTATGTAGGGGAAGTCCGGTAACTGTAAATTGCTGAACAGCTGAACAGAATTTCTCAGACTACTATTTGCTTGATTCTCTTAATGATTAGCTATTTTTGCACAAGCGTGGACAATCCCTTATATTCTGCTTATTAATTTATTTATTTTGAGTATGCATTGGCTTGGTTTCTTTCAATTTTATTCACAGTAAATCTTACTACATTACACTAGTGACTGGATGGAAAGTAGCTTGACTTGGCTTTGTTGTGAGGAAGGGGGCTTAGGGTTCCTCCCCAACAAAGCTTGTCAAGACTAACTAGATGGAAGGTTGTGCTGGATAATGTTTCCTGAACACCATCAGATTATGTCAGAATTGGCACATTGATCGCTACATTTGCTTGCCCTAGATCAGTTATATTAGGTGCCAACAGGAACTTAGTGACTCACTAAATCATTTAGCTAGGAGGAATGTGTTTGAGAAGTGATAGTCAGCCAGAGAAAAGAATACAAATAGTAATTCTAGTCTGAGAAATTCTGTTCAGCCTGTTCAGCCTGTTCAGCAATTTACAGTTACCCGGGGAAGTCCCAGCGTGTCATTAACGTTTCCGTGCCATTGCAATTAATACATTGAACAAATAAATCTTAGTCTATGCTTTTTCCACTTTTATTTTTTTCTATTTATGCCTGCATTTTATGAGCTCATTTTACAGTTTTATCAGCATTCCAGCAATTTTATTTATCAGTAGTGATATAATAAAGGTACATTCATACATATATCGCTTTTTAAAACTTTTTAATATTGTATTGGGGATCATGTCTAATAGTTATTTTCACAGTTGAAACCTCCCAAATATTTGACGTTGAGTCGCAGTGACCACTGAAAGTTCATTTTGGGGCAAAAAGTGCCCTTTTTAAATTGAGCCCTCTGTGCCTTGCTATTGAGGTATTTGATTAGTTTTTGCTTTCACCATATAGAGGAGGCATGGCACTAACTGGAGGAGTGACATTTTAGTGAAACTTCATATTTTTAGGCCTCCTGTCTTCGAGACTTAAACTTGATTTTTGCAATAGTTAAAAGGCCATTTCTGACCCCTCATTACATGTGACCCCAATAATGCAGAAACTAAAATTTCCAATTTATTATACCATTTTGGTCTTGCACTGTCACTTCCATCAATAATCTTACCAGATTACAGATCCTGGTTGTCACAACTGTAACAAATAATAACCCAAATTTTCACTAATTTTGGACAAAATTTTCCAGCCATAAATCAGAAATTCGGAAATATGTCAGTCAAATTTGTTGTCAGCATGATGAACAGCAGGAGATTGTCTAGATTTTGATCGAAGCGATTATTGATTATGGCTTTACATCTTGAGGTATTTGGATTTTTGTGGCTAAACTAGCTTTATTTGGTCCAAAACATGCCCTCCTTTCCAGCCAAAAATCTGAAAATAGGTTAAAGAACATGTTATACACACCAGCTTACATTACACTAGAGGGTATTTCCGAGGTTTTGATCGTGACGTTTGATGATAAATTCAATAGTAGAGAAGTTATGAGCATAAACATTTGTCTCTCGATGTTAAACAATCACCCAAAAAAGGTGATCCATTGTTGTACACAATGTGCTTTGCATGTAATACTGCACAGAATTTCATCACGCTTTTGCATAACATAATTTACTGCCTCATTTTGCCCACTGCTGCCTATATATTTTCAATGTATTTTAGTCAATGTACAATTAATCAAGTTATAAACATGCGGTTTAAAAAGATTTGGAATATCGAAAAAAAGTCAGACTACTAGCAACGTGTCAGTGAAAGAATTTTTGAGATGGGACAAGCAGTTCCTGAGAAACCGAAAAGGCGATATATCACGTTAAGCCGTGTTATCACCATGATTTTCAGCATTTTATTTGAGCATCTTGAAGATTTATTATATTATCTCAAGCTTGAGCTATATTATCTCTAAGCTTGAGTTCCAAACTATTCATAATTTTTCACCGCTGATAAGAATCACAATTGATTTCTTGACAAAATAGAACGAACGTTCGTAAGGTTTAGTCTCGAGAAAAACAATCACTTTGTTCAGTCTTAGATAGGTCTTTTCTCTTGAATTATCAACATCGCGGGTAGTATCTGCAATTCGCTATGAAAGGCAGCGGTGGTCACAATGCAGTTGAGCGAGAAAGAGCTAGCTCGCTGCATATGTACACTGAGAGGGCTACACCAGAACGAATTGGTAACCTATCATTATCTGTCTTCAGAACCTACTCCCATACCAGCAGCTTAGACATCCATAGCTTAGAGCAGCTATCATCTCTAAGTAACAATATTCTGTCCGCCGGCAGCAGTAGACCAGGAAATCTCAACACAGAAATGGCAAACGCAATCAGTCGTCTATCTCTCAGTAGAGTGAGCTACTCTTCATCTTCAGTTGAGTTTGCACGGAATTCTGTGTTATCCGCAACTTCTTATGCCACATCATTGGAGTACCTCAGCTACGTCAGAGCCATGCAGGTGTCTGATGAGAGTTCAAATCTCATCACTGGTATGCCTGTTTCAGTTGACGACCTCGGAAGTGCTTCCCTTTTGTCCTGTGATGTGGTAGAAGCTATCCAAGAAACAGAGCGGTTTGCCTCAGCTGTCATCAGCAATGCTGGAATCATATCTGGAAGTCTTCAACCACTTTTGGTAGCAGGGAGGCTGATCTCAGCGGGATCGCTTCCAAGCTTTGATATTCATTTCCCAAACCTTTATGGAAGCATGCATTGTCTGCAACCAACTTCCCAGAATTCAACAGTGAACGAATCCTCCACAAACAATGGACCATTATCGTTAAGTTCTGAAGATAGTACAGCACTGGACCAGCTTCAGTATGCCGCGATATCCATACAGCAAGATCTCAAACAGATTTAAACTCATCTGTGGATCTAATCTTACGTCTCTCAGTCAGCAGACATATTCTAGCAGCAGCCGTGTCACCGAGCCTAACTGACCAAGATGAAGGACCAAGAACATTTGATGAGGAGAGAGTTCATACAAGGTTAACTCACATTTCATCTTCTGCAGACAACATTCCCCAGCTGCCATTCCTCCGATGTAAGTAAACAACCAATATCAAATGTATGTTAAGTCCGTGGTGCAATATTATTGCATTTGGTTGTTCTTCATTTTCCTCTGGGAACCCCTTTCTAAGGGAGGTAACTTTCACCCCATCTCCAGGTCAACTACCAATAGATCACACCAAAGTGTTCGAAGTACAAATGGTTGTTGGATACAGCAAGGGCAGGGCAGGAACTGATAAATGGAATTTCGGCCTTCTTGGTATTTGAAGGGAGAAACACCACACACAAACAAAATGCACCCAAATCAAACCTTACACATACTGAGCAATACATACCCCCATCAGTAACTTAGGGAGGGGCCGGTGGAGATTCTTACATGATGAAGCAATCTATATTATCATTTGTCAAACTTATTCTCAATTATGCAATCCCCCAAACAGAAAATGATCTATTTTTCTCATTTTTTCCCTGCATTTTCCGTAATCTATTTGACACATTATGTGAAAATTCTGACCAGGGTGATATTGTCTGCCAAATAAAAAATGTATAATAGTAACTGATCCAAATTCCTTTAGCAAAATTAATTCTTTAGATGATAAAACTATTGCCTTATCAACTGATGTGGGTTTTAGAAACGGTGTCCCTTGAAAATTAAAGTTTTTGTTAAGAAAGATTATCATTTCTGAAATGGAGTGATAGTTCAATTGAATGATTACGGTTTTATTCCTTTGTCAGATGTTCCAGATGTGTACTGTGATTGCTCCTGCCACAGCATCAAAAAGAATCGTCAACCAAATCCCGTCAACACCATGGGAGGTAAGAACAAATGTTAGTTGAATGCAATCCGTCAATTTGGTGAATTTGAAAAGTCTTTACTTTTTACTGTCATGCCGGCCATTTCATATTTATAACTTTACCATTTAATTTTCTTTTAGATCAGCTGTGCTTCTGTGATTGCAGCACGAGTCCTTCATCCAGCAGGCGGAAGTCTCTCGGCCATTACAGCGCCACACAAGCAGGTAAATATGCAAGGAGTTTCAGTTAAAATCTAACATATGTCTATATGGTACCTTTACATCTCTTTGAAGCTGGACTGAATTTCGTTTTTTGCTCGATCCAATTCAAGAACTTTCAGATTATATGCAAGATCGAATTTCATTGATATTATAGCTGACAATCATTTCTCGGAGTCCTAAAATCGGTCCAGTGCATTTAAGCGCTTAGAATGCTGAGGAAAGAGATATCGAATACCAAACCTAAATGATACAAAATCATAAGTGGTATGAAACTTCCTTCGACAAATGTCTCAATTCATTTGTTTCAGATCTTTTTGGTATGACTGATGAGACATTAGTAGTAGCTGGCTGGGAGTCTGACATAGATGAGAGTGACTCCTCCACAGAGGGTCAGTATAACATGGTAGATTAATTGATTGGTTGGTTGGTTGGCATCCAGCATCTGACTTCTGTGGTTGGATTTCGGAAATTATCGCTCTCTCCTATCAACTTAAACACTAAAAAAGTTGAGAAGTGATCAAATAATGGTGATAGAGAAAAATTTCATTGTGAGTTTAACGGTTTACCTCTCTTAGGAAGCTGAGCCGTCGATTCCCTGACAATCATAAGAAGATATGTGAGTTTGTGGATTGTATTGTTTATTTTTCAGTGATATCCGTGGATGATGCTCTACCCGGGGACAGTTTTATGCTTTTGGGAGATGGATATACGAGGCATGTCTTCGATCAAGAACAAATGGTTGCTTTTGGCTTCAAAAGTATATCTAGTGACACACTAGACTGTGTAGGCCATCACCTGTCTGCGGTACCTCATGAGGTACCGCAGACAGGTGATGAGGGTCTAACTCAATCAGTGCAGCACTTCAAAACCTATCAACTAGAGCCAGAAATCACGGCTCTGGAGGGGTCCCCTGAGCCTGACCAAGATGCTCACATAGATGTTCAGGGTATTATATACACGGAAAGCAACAATGAAGGAATGGGCAATAACAACAACAATAACGATAACTATATCAGCCATAACTCTAAAGATGAGCCACCACAACATTCCGGGATATCGATTGCTCAATCCGGACCACAAGCCGCGGGGAAATGGCATACAGTTGCTGTGAAAGCTCCTGTTTCAATTACTGAGAAAGTAGTTATTATTGTTCTGCTTGGTATGATTATGGCATTATCTATTGTTGCTGGAACTCTCAGTTACGTTGATGGTTTAGTGCCTTCGTTGTCATGTGTATTGGTGTTGTTATTCATGGCACTCTTATTTATTTTATTCCGCAACCGCCAGCCAATAAGATTGTGCATTGCAAAATTGCTTCGACGGCTGGCAACTAAAGTTGAATACCAACAGATGGACGAAGCTTGAATACGAATATGAATATTTGTTTTATTCTTGCCGACCTCTTTGATATCCTTATTTTATGATTTTGGCTCAGTGGTCTCTTGGACTTATAATCTTCAATGATTATGACTTCTATAAGTATCATATCAAGATGGATGGTCACTACCCAGTGACCATATTGTTAATTAAGATGAGCTCTCTGGACATTTACTTAGCCTACCTATCCCATTTATATATTTTATATATTTTCATATTTTTTATTGTAATTATTCACTGAGCATATTATGTATATATGATTATATTTCATTCAAATTGACTCGAAAAAATAAACCCCTTCCAATACTAAATAGAAAAGTGTTTTCCATGAATGTAAGCAGAAGATGATCATTCACGGTGTATTGTTGCTACAGATATTTGTTCTACTACCTACAGCCTGTGCACACTGGTCTTTGTCAGGGTACATCTGAAATAGGGTAGAACCATACCATCCGAGATTCCCACCCCTGTCACAGTATATCGTTGTGCAGCTATGTTTGCTCACGCCACCTACAGCCTGTGCACACTGGTCTTTGCCAGGTCATACCTGAAGCTGGACCATAGTTACTCAACAAATATGCGAGTGAACTGGAAATCAACTTGGTTTGAATGAAAAATTTCTGAAAAAATAAAACTGAAGTTCACAAAAAGGAGCATCTTGTCCAATTGTGAGTAATAGTTTTGACTTTTAGTTCTGTGGTAAATTGGATCGGTAGCTGGTCACTTTTTGGAAAACATCAGATTTTTCAGAGTTCACACACATCCTGTCAACTATAAGCAGTATCTCAAGATAAGAGAAATAATCAATCTATCTATGGTTTCATCGAGCTCGAAACATATACATGCATTAGTAATTGTATGAGGCAATGTCAATAACAAAATCTCTTGCTGTCGTAGGCAATTAGTAACGTATGGGACAAAATTTATGATCTTGTGTTCCTGTAGCTAGACCCGATAACACTCAGGTGAAGTGAGGCATAAAGCTATTGTTCCAATCGACAAAATCCATTCAAATCTAAAACTAATCCGAGCAAAAAATAATAAGTGCCTGTTTAACTTTTTTGACCGTCGATAGAGAAATTGATGACCCATCAGGTAATGCAACCCAAACCATAGGTGAACAAAATCCCCTCCTCAAATTTACTTTTAAATTTATCAGTGCTGTGAATAGAATTTTTAAAAATAAGCAAATTCCGGACAATAAATAAGATGACAAGATATTTTAGCCTTTTATATACTAAGTTACCCAAAGCGCCTTACAATCCCTGGTATACCCTCTGTTACTACTTTTAGTGAGGATCAGTACAGACAACAGTTTTTCAAAGTTTTTAACAACTTTAATCATATTTTATTGTTTTTGATACCTGAGAGGTAGTTTATAAAGCGCAGACATTCTGAGAGATGCCCTGACTGCCAGAACTGATAAACAACAGAATTATTTTATAAATACGCCGTTTAAAAACTTTTGTGAACCATCTGTATTGTTTGAGGAAAGGTTTACCCAACATTCTTACAGTGGCAATACCACAAAAAAAAAACCTCAGAAAAGAGCCAGCATGTGGCTTGGTTCCATTCTCAGCATAATGCACAGCAGTAGACGTGACCAAATAAAAATTTGTTTTTTTAATTTGATACAATTTAGTTTTACATCTTGGGTGTTTTGATTTGCTGCTAAGCTATCATTTAGTCCAAAAATGAACTCTGTGCTCACCCTCAAATCCTGAAAGAAAGCTAAACATGATGGTGAATATTTCCGCATTTGTTTTTCAATGCCCTTGAGTATGACAACATTAATTATTTTTCCCATTGCTACCTTTTGTGATTAAAAAACGATTTGAATAAGTATCAACCAAATTAATTGTAATCAACACTGAAACGAGTGAATTCTCTGTTGGCAACAGGCCGTTTAAAGTATTCTAGACAGTAAGGGTTTCATAGTTTTAGAGTAAAATAGTCCTCTGTTGTGGGAGAAGCAGTAGAAGAAGATGATTTCATTGAGTCAACATTGTAGTCATATGGGAATCCTGAAAAAATTACAAAATGGTATTAAAATAATGATCGTCCAAGGTGAAAATCTGTCTTAAATTTATAAATTCCCGTGCTGGTGTAATGATTCATCCATTTAAGAATGTCCAAAGTTGGAGGAAAAATCCTGCTTTTTTGCGTAAAATATTTGACTACCTACAATTTACTTCAAGGAAAGTCCCATGTTATTAGCTAGCAACATTTGGGTCAAAAGAAACTCCTTTAGGATATATTTTAATATTCTTAAATAATAAACACAACCTACTTGGTTAAGGTAAGCCTGAGCCTCAAATCTTAGCTAGAGCAATCCGTTTGACTGATCAACATTCTACAGCCATTTTGCACAATATTATTTTATATTATAATGCTTACCATGTATATTAGTCACGATCATCACCATCAGCAGTATCATTGCAAATAGCTTCATTGTACAGCTGCTGCTCTCTTCCCTAGACAAACCAAGTCAAAATAAACTATGGTTTTAGTAACATGTCACATTATTTTTTTACTTTAAAGCATAATGATACCATTAAACCGGCCACACCAAGTGTATCACAGTTAACATGTGGCAAAGATTAACTCGCTGTTTGGTAATGTTTACTAGCATTTGATGAATGAAACGGGTTGTTGATTTGAGATGATAGATCACATGATTGTTTAGTGATACTCTCAACAGAATTTTCAAATGCGACCGAAGCTTTTGTGCCTCAATTCTTTTTCAAAAATCATTTCATTCTCTCTTAATCCCAATAAGTACGAGCAGTAACTTACCTCAGGTTTCTGTAAGATCTTCTCCTTCGCTGTTCAGTGACTGAGTGTAGGTGAATCTAGATGGGTTAAGTAAGTCCTGCTTCATATACTCAATGCTGAGTCTCAGTTCGGACCCTTTTGTTTGTTTTTCTCTAGCTCAAAAAGCTGCATGTACCCGCAGTCTGATATCGATAGAATTTGTTAACAGCCGGTTTCTTCGTCTGGGGATCATCCAATCATTAGACACTGTTTTGATCGTGTACTGTACTGCAATTCAGCTAGAACTTGAGCTGTTTGGTATGTTGACAAAAAGGAAAGACAGAGAGCCCACATCATTCAGATAATTTAAAAGACTCAAATTAATTTTAAACACTCTGCTGCCCCAAGTTGACTAAATTAATGAATCCCTGAGTTAGGATATAAGTCATCCATATACCATTGTAGAATAGAGATAAAAGCAGAAGAAAATGATTGTTCAGCTAAAATGCGTCCTTGACTCAACTCTTTCTGTATAACAAAAAATGGTGCTGGTGTTGCTAAGATTTAGGAACATTTTCATATTGCGTAGAAAACATACTCTTCGCAATCAGTATTATTAATTTTATTTCATGCCAGATTTTTACGTAATGTGTGTGACCTTGAACTCTAAAAAGCGGTTGGCCAGCCACAAGACTCTGGACTATTTGTCAGTTTTCTTTATATCCTCAGACACAATTGCCATCATTATCATCATGATTATCATTGTAGAGGCCATAAGGCTGCATCACCTGAGTCATTAGATAACAGTTACAATTAGTGTGCAAGTATTATATTACTAAGATGTTTCAGGCTTGTATCAGTCCAACGGCCATAGCCAAAGCTTTACTTCCAGAGCATAAATTTGAATACCCAAAAAAACTTGGAATGTTGTTGCATTGAGTAAGAGAAATGAATTTTGTCTGGTTGATTTGTCATTTTTCCTTCCTTTCCTTCCTTTCCTGAGTTTGAGAGCAGAATAATCAATGTTAAAAGTGTAAGATTTTGTGCGACACAGTGTGGCTTCAAACAAAAGAACCTCATTGTTGCAATGCGACCAGAATTCTGGTTGACATGGTTAAGTCTTCTCTAATTTTCTGCCAAGTCAGACAAAGAAGTCTACATTTCTTTATTACATGAATTGCAGACTGCTGGTACATGCAGCTATGGGAAGCTATGAATGAAACAAAGAGCATATCTAGATAATGTCTCAGAGATTAGTATATAAAGCAGGTCTCAACTCATTCAGATTCACCCACAGTCACTAAACAGTGTAAGAGGAGATTAACTTCAAGTCTTTACCAGGTGAGTGTCTGCATGTTCTGTCAAGAATTAAGAGAGCGTGACAGTTATTGCATTTGGATCCACAGTATCAAAAGATTTTTTATTAAATAGGAACAATATTACACATATTTAGCTGTTTATTAAGATTTTTTAAAATGTTACTATTTTTCTTCTTGTATTCATTATTGTTTAGCTTGCTCTGGCAAATTCGGAAGAACCTCATTTTAAATGAAGATTGTTTGTCAATAAATGGTTAAAAAAACGCGATTCAAATCCTTTATTTTTACAGGGATTATAATATTTGTACGATGAAGGTCCTTGTGCTCCTATTACTGATGGTTGTCATGGGGGCTCATATACATGGTAAAATTTTTTACTATCAAAACTAGAAGGATATAGGTTCATATCAAAAACACCCATTTAAGCATTGTGAAAGAATGACTCAGAATTATATTACATATCAATGGATGATATTTGAGCAAGTTTTATTTCTAAAAGATTGAAATAATATATTGTCACTGAAATTGCAATTTGACTTATTTTGTTAATTGTTACTATTGGCGGTGATTTGGCACCACATTTCTTTAGTATGATAATCAAGCAGCTTGAGTTCAATGTCGCTTTAGCAGTTTCCAAACATGAAACATATAATTATTAATTATACTTTTCTTCTTCAAATAGACAGAAGGTAAACCATCACCCTTTTTCCCTCTTATTTTTCCTGTCACTACATACGAAAATTTCCAAAAAACAATTGTAGACTACTGACAATAGAATGTAATATATGTATATATAATTATGAATTCATATATATATATGTATAATTCTATATATATGTATAATTATATATAAATATATAATTATATATAAATATATAATTATATATAAATATATAATTATACTCGAGTGTATGGATGAAAATTTTAAATGCTGTTCACAGGTGATGAAGAGGACGAGGTATGGACCTCTACCTCTACCACAACAGAGTCCTCCCAAACTACAGAGAAAGCTCCCAATCCTCCTAAATTTGTCACAATTCACAAGGAGCACAAAGCCTTTAAGTGTCAAAAATAAGTAAAAATACAAAGAACATCTAACCTCTGCCCCGGGTGAGTGTTGTTTTACATCAATTTTTATGAGCTGTAATATGTGCGATCAAAATGTAATTTACCACAAAGGGGGTTAGCGGTAATTAGCAAGAATGATCATCATACCGAGCAGGTCACACCTCAGGCAATGTAGCGACGATGTCACAATGAAATGTTCTTTTTTTTAATTAACTTAGGGTCAGCTGATCACGATCCAGTCAATCTACAGGTAAAATCATTGAAAGAAGAAAACCTTTGGCTTATATACACTCCCTATCCCTGCATCACATATATTGCTTGAGATTGAGGGATCGTTTAGTTTACTTTGGGACTGATGCTGATAATGAAAAGCTACAACTGCTTAAACTAGGCATCGTTTTAGATTTTACAATATGAATAATAAAATGATTTAGCTGACTCTAAGGTCATCATCCAGTCACCCCCTTTGAATATGAATCTCAAGGTGACGTTATTGTTTTATATGCTTAGCTCCAAATATAAACATGGATTTTCAACAAGTCCAAGTACATTTTGAAGCCTCTTTACTTATTATTCTAGTTGAATGCATGACAATGTAACCCTGTTAAAGTAAAGTCAATATTCTACATATTTGTCAGGGTACATGTACAGATAAGTATAAGAAAGAGAGGACTTTGCATACCATGTGTTTGGGTCCTCCAAGTATTAAACCAGCTGACGAGGGTATCAGTCCTTTTAATAAGAAATTGATCGTCACACTTCATAACCAATATCGAGCTAACACAGAGAAATACACTAGAATGCCTGCTAAAAATATGCTTAAAATGGTGAGTATTTCACAGGGAAAAAAATAGGGGGTGGGGGCTTTATCCTTGCTTTCCCTACAACTGTGCACATATTTTCAATTAAAAATGTTAGATCTATCTTAGAAAATGCCAACTCAAATTCTCATCTAATAAATAGCATGTGCCATGCAACCTGCTAATACACATGAGAATTCTAAGGTTTTTAACTGTGCATCGAAAATAATTTTGTAATTGTTGTAATTCCTAAAATGATAGTTTCAAACATTGGGACAGAAAACATGGTGATCTATAGCATGTCTCATGATAAGTTTACACAAATTATATTTCTCAAGGACATGTTGCTGTCATAGACCTAATAATTATACCTAGAGAGAACATTGAGGGCATTGAGACAAAAGGTACACAATTTTGGATGTAGTTATGACATTAACGTGATATATCGCCTTTTCAGTTTCTCAGGAACTACTTGTCCCATCTCAAAAATTCCTTCACTGACACGTTGCCAGTAGTCTGACTTATGTTTAATATCGCAATTTTTTTCAAACAGCATGTTCCTAACTAGATTAATTGCACATTAACTAAAATACATTGAAAACATAAAGGCAGCCATGGGCAAAATGATGCAGTAAATTACGTTATGCAAAAGCGTGATGAAAATCTAAGCAGTATTACATGCAAATCACATTGTGTACAACAATTGATCACCTTTTTTAGGTGATTGTTTAGCATGGAAAGAGAAATGTTTATGCTAATAACTTCCCTACTACTGAATTTATCATCAAACGCCACGATCAAAACCTCAGAAATACTCTCTAGTTTAATGGAAGTTAGTGTGTATCATATGTTGTTTAACCTATTTTCAGCTTTTTGGCTGGAAAAAAGTGCATGTTTTGGACCAAATAAAGCTGGTTTAGCCACAAAAATCCAAATATCTCAAGATGCAAAGCCATAATCAACAATCGCTTCGATCAAAACCTAGACAATCCCCTGTTGTTCATCATGCTGACAACAAATTTGACTGGCGTCTTTCTGAATTTCTGATTTTTGGCTGGAAAATTTTGACCTAAATAAGTTAAAATTCGGGTTATTATCTGATACAGTTGTGACAACAAGGATCTGTAAACTGTCAAGATTATTGATTGAAGTGACAGTGCAAGACCAAAATGGTATAATGAATTGGAAATTCTAGTTTTTGCATTATTGGGGTCGCATGTAATGAGGGGTCAGAAATGGCCCTAACACCATTGCAAAAATCAATTTCAAGTCTCAAGAAAGAAGGCCTAAAATCATAAAGTTTCACCAAAATGTCACTCTTCCAGTTAGTGCCATGCTTCCTCTATATGGTGAAAGCATAAACTAATCAAATACCTCAAAAAAAAGGCACAGAGGGCACAATTTAAAAAGGGCACTTTTTGCCCCAAAATGAACTTCCAAAGGTCACTGCAACTCAACGTCAAACATTTGTGAGGTTTAAACTGTGAAAATAACTATTAGACATGATCACCAATACAATATTAAAAAGTTTTAAAATGTGATATATCACGTTAAATAGTGTAGTACCAATCATTTTAAAGTTCATTTGCAGTCCAGAGAGAGATTGTTTTATTGCTTGTCATCAATGATGAAGCAAAATTATAGTGACTGTAAGAAGGCGTTATCATTTAGGAGGCTGATACTAAAAGGTATGAAACTGTTTAAAAAACGAGTTGTGCGGCACTTAGCTGATAAAAATGTTTTCCTACTGGTACATAATGTTTGTTAAAAATATGGTCTTCTTCATTAATAAAATTACTGCAGTACTAAGAGTTCGGTCTGAGATCAGATTAGGAATGTCACAACTGTATGAGGTAGAAAAAGGAGATAATAATCGAGATCTCTCCTTTGCCGTGCAAGAGTTAAACCAAACTTCTGAATTATATAATGAAATCGGTAATATAAGAGATTGCACAAAATACTCACATTGAGTATTGGACGGATAAAAAGATTTGAACTTAGACAATGCATAAAATCTGTTTTTCAACCTGCGAAAAATGTGGTCAGTATTATCAGTCCATTTTAAATCATCAATAAAAATAGTACCCAGATACTTAAAACATTGAACTTTCTCTACTGGGTTGCCATCAAAAAAAACATTAGAAGTGACTTCCTGGGATCTACTCTACTGAAGTCAAAGATCATCTCCTTGGTCTTAGCGGTATTCAGTATAAGACAGTTAGCTTTGCACCATACAGAAAAATCATTTACGGCTTTAAAATAAAATTCATCACTACTGCTATGATCCAAAAGACCCAAAATAACCATGTCATCAGCATACTTGTAGATCTTTATGTTAGGGTGATCAGATTGAACCGTGTCAGTATAGATGGAAAATAACAATGGAGATAAAACACACCCTTGTGGGCAGCCAGTACTACTAGGTAAAATATCAGATTTATGACTGGAGATTCTAACACGCTGTCGTCATTCACTGAGAAAAGAATTAATCAATTTTACATAAGGAAAAGGTACACACATATCAATTAATTTATCTGCCAGTGAGCCAGTGAGTTTGAATATTGCAATAAAGTCAGCAGATTTACGCGATAAATTCGATGCTATTTTCTATACAAGATATATAGGTTGAAAGTAATTATCGTATCAATCGAAAAGGCTGCTAACTTGATATTCAGCAGCCCTTCTTAATCAATTCGATGTTGTTTGTCTCAGAAAATATTTAGGTTAACATTATTATCGGAAGAATCTTGAAAAGTTACTAACAAGACTATCTCACAAACATACCTTCTTACTTATATAGTACTGGAATGATGAAATTGCTACTGTTGCACAGAAATGGGCTTCTAACTGTGCCTTTCATCATGATGAGAATCTTAGTATACCAGGTAGGTGTTTTAGTGATCGAGTATATCTGCTCATATTTCACATAATGTGATCTGAGCAGCGTTGCCTTATTCAGAGCTGTAGGAGAGGCAAGTAAGATGTATGTATTTCATACCATAGGTTGTATTGCTTACTTCGCAAAAAAATAATTGAAGCAGTGCGAAATGGGAATCTTTATGCTTGCCATTAATTTCAAGAATGTATTTAGTATCTGATAGTATGTAAGTAGCCAATATGTTGGCTCTGATCTTATTGACATATATTGATGGGTATAACTTCAGGAAAACACCTTCTGACCTGGCATTGGCCCTCTCCCTCTCACCAGCCAATCTGAGCCGCTGTCTAGTATGTGAGCAGAAAGGTCATTATTGTATATGGTTCCATCAGGTTCCATCAGGTTCCCACCCTCCCTGGTTCCATACATAAATACTCAGTAGATATTCATCTATTCTTTAGGCCGGTTAGGATCAGTGGGACAGAATATTGGTATAGGATATCAGAGCTGGCAGAGCGTTGTTGATGGATGGCATTCAGAAGCAAAGTTATTCAAATATGGTAAGATAATCATCCTAGCTAACGGTCTAATGAGAGATTAAAACTATTTATTGATATTTGTATTACATCAAAAATTTGTATACCAATCTCTCCAGTTATTCATGTGCTAACATAGTCCATAGATGAAGGGTAGTCTTGCATGAATAAATAGATCTTCAACCTGTGTAACAGTTGGCACACCCTTATATTGCTTTATCTTCCTGCAGAGAAAACATTGCCAAAAAACTTGAAAATTAAATGAATTTTAAACTCATTAATTTTAACCAAACCTACAAGCCTCCAAACAATAGGGGGCAGATTTATTGAGCAAACTATATTGCTGTTAGTAAAAAAGAATTGATAATGAATTTCTACATTAAGGAGATGGGCCAAGAAATAAACAAAACTTCATGAAAGTGCATCAATACACACAAGTAGTGTCGGAACAAACCTGGTCGGGTGTGGATTCGCTAGATGTATTGGTCGAACTTTCTCAGTCTGCAACTACGGTCCATCGTAAGTGGTCAAAATTTAAAGGTTTACACTAAAACTCTTTCTTATGACAACGAAAAGGCAGGTGTGCTTTTACTACCTGTCAAAGTCACAAGAAAGGAAAATCAAAATCACATATGTTGATTTTAAATCAACCAGGTGAAATCACTTAGTACAGCTGTAGTTACAAGCGATTGTAACAGTGAGAAAATTATGGATAAAGTTTGAAATTGCGCTCTCTGCACATTGTCCATGTAAACATGAGGTATGTACTGAACAAGGGCAGTAAATCACCACTTTCATCTTATTTACAGAACCATAAAGACTGAATTTCTAAACAAAAGTAACCAGAACGGAGTCATTTACAAATATACAATGTCTTCTAACAATGAAGATAATTATTTGTTTTCGACTCATGTAGAAAAAAAAAACATTAATACATCATTGGCGACAGGTGTCAGTCAATAAGAAGGATTACTTATTTTCATCACTGACTGTTTCCAATTATTGATACCTTTCTTAGGGGCAACACTAATCTGGCTAAATCGTACCAAAATGGAAGGAAAGCATCTGGCTGTCGTAGACACGCTAGTAATGGCCTCTGTGGTAAGTGTTTAAGACTCACAATCAATTTATGATATGAAAAAGCTTGCTTTATAAGGCAATTGGATATATTTGGAACAACACTCCCTACAATTTTGTCACAAACTTGATCATTTTGTTATAACAGTTGATACAGTGTCCTCTCTAACCTTAGTTACATGAGAGATTTACTAAATCCTTTGGGTCAAATATCCTTCATGACTCGAGAAGGAATATTATAGATGTACCAGCTGAACTTTTTACTCAACTTCCTAACACAGGAGGACATTGACATCAATAATGTAACATTAAATTTGTTATTTTGTTATATTGTGGTACAAAGATCTGCCGAGGTAACGGGAAGCTGAACCTTGGTACCTGCAAATGTGAATGCTCAAATCACCCATGGTTCAACCAAGTCTGCAAGGGTAAACATGTATCTGTTTTACATTATCACTTTTCATCAAGTTTAGTCTTGCATCCTGCACGAAGAAAATGTTTGTATGATTAATTGTTTAGTTGATGAGTTTACTCCTTGATACTACGAAAGACGTCTTTGCAAATTAGTCAAAATATGTTTCAAGTTTTAACAATCTTTACTCATAGCCTGCCCGACCTAACACCTCAAAATATGACATACATTGACAAGTGATTGTTACGGTGATAGTATAAATTTTAAAACATAACAAACAATGACCTTTCGGTGACCTTGTCGTGCTTTATTCACACCAGGATTTGTAAGGTTTTATGTCTGCATTGATATAAATTTTGTTTTCTAGTGAATTGCTCGAAAGCTATGGATCTCTGGACCTGCCCGCATTATGGAGTGGCTAGTTGTACATATAGTGGTGTGGCAGATGAGTGTCCAATGTCGAGTTGGATCTGCTAAGAGCAATTGCTGCCCTCTGTATGATGCTGTATTAAACATTCATAAAATTGTTCATTTTATTGTGGGAAATATTTTTTCCGAAGTATGATATCATCAAATATATTTTTGCAATATTACATGTATATGAAATGATATAATATTTAGCAAATAAAATGAATTAAAAAAACTGTAGGCTCTTGTGGTTGTGCATTATTACTTAAAGGAGTGGTCTGACGGTTAAGGGTATGGACTTGTGATCTTATGATCCAGGTTCGATTCCCGGCGCCGGCTGTCATTTCTGATTTGGCACTGGCAAGCCATTCATCCTAGCCAGGTCTGTTCGGATCAGGACCATAAATACAGGAGGTCTACTGTGTGCTTGCATGCAGTATAAAGATCCCCCTCTGCCTCTTCGAAAAAAGAGTAGCCGGCAACGGCGGGCAAGGGTATAGGGTACTACCCCACACAAGCCACCCGAGCTTAAGGGGGCCCGTTAAATAGGGCGGTCAAATAAGACCTAGTGCATAGGAAAAAAAAAAAAAAGGCTTCCAAGCTAAGTCTTTTATAACTGATATCTCCAAATTTGGTCCGAGGTTATCTTATCAAATCACATTTCTAACTTGCACATCAGTTTTAGGAAACCAGGTTTGAAATTAACAAGCACTGATTTGCCAAACAAGTTACACATTGAAAATACAGTGGTCGGCAGTTCATGTTGTCAAAATTGGACTAGCTGTGACCAACACAAAATACTATTAATAACGATGATATTAATGATACTAAAATGCAGTGAGTCCATGAATTATTTTGGCTGGATGCAGTCTGCGTCTCAAGTCGCAAAAGATAGGATTAAGTCAGATAGTTGAATATTTATTTTTTGACTTTTTTAAGGCATGTGTGGCAATTAACTTATTAGCTTTAATCACATAAAGCAAGTCTAAGCCCTTGCCATTAACCACAGAAATAACAATGGCTAGGCAGCAAATTTGTTGAAAATTTTGAGTCTTGACATGATAAACATGTGCTCATTTTTATAATTCTTTGCTACTTAGCATTGAACTTTCATTAGCAATATTTAAAATCATGATACCCAATGAATATGGGTGCAGCTGTAGACAGACTGCGTTGAGATGATTCAGGAGCAAAATATCTTTTATGATTCCCTTGCATTACAATTTGTTCCCTTCTTCTGGTATGAGGCCAACAAAATTGATCAACTATTTGCATCCAATCATGAGACATTATTCCAGTCGAGTTATCTGTGATTCAGCTGGAACTTGAGCTGATCGGTATGTAGATAAAATGGAAAGATAAAGAGCCCCAATTATTGTTCTACAAATTACCACACATAGATTAATTTGATCAATCTGCTGCCACAATTGATTGATTGGTTTATTTATCACTCACATATAAGTATGTGGCAAAAATTCGCTGTTTAATACACTGCTGTTCATAAAAAAAATTACATAAGAAAAGCTGACATCTTATCGTGGATTGGGTTTAAAAAATATTATTGAGGGTCAAAATCATGGTGCTTAAACACTGTCTTTCCCCCAAGAAGACCTGTATTTTATTGTCCTATATCTTCTGGATGGTAGCTGGGCCAAAAAGTCATTTATAAAATTTTCATCAATGCCAGACTGAGTTGATACTTCCTCTTAAGAGTTCATCTGATGGCCACAGCCAGAGCTATACTTCTGCAAAAAATCTGCAAAACTTGTTGCATTGACAAATTGAAAAAGAACCATCAATTATTTCATCTTTTATTCTTGTTTCCTGACATTGTGAGAAGAAACATCATTGCCTGTATTATAATTTTAAGACTTTTCACAGCACCTTCTGGTTTAAGACAAAGTAATCTCATGCTATAATCCCTCCTAAATCCATAAACCAGTCCCTTTAACCGCTTGTGGGCCTAATGGTTCAAGTCCAACGCATTATTATGAAGTTCTATTGGATTGTGTCAGAAATTTGCTGACAGAACTCAGAAATCATCTGTCTGGCATTATGTCCTCTCCAATCCTAATTTAAAACGTTTATGTCTTACCTGCACAGATCATGCTGTTACATAAAACTGCGGAGAACAGATCGATGAGTCAATAGGAGATAATATGATTGTATCTTCACCAGGATGCAGTGGTTTAGTTGGAAGATCGTATACATATACAGATGATGGCTTACTGATGATTGTCATTCTAAAAAATCATATTGCATTGTATCGTGAGTTCAAGAAATATGGCAACTTTGAGCGCAATACAATTGGATTTCTGTCTGCATCAAACTTGGTTATTCACTGAAAATTAAACTAGTCGTTTGGTTGAATTTCTCTATCTTTCCTAGAACTAGGGCATATCACAACAACAGGAGTGGAAACCAGCCTAGTGATTCTAACCTACAAACTTAATAGTATATGACCTCTGATATCCCTGCACTATTAAGTCAAGGGAAGAAATTGGAGATCAATTTTAGTGATTAGTCACATCCCCAGAACAACATGCCCAGGATTTAAATGTTAGACCAGCTTTTTTGTCAATCGTTAATAATCAGCGTTAGTTTTGGCGTGGTAATACATTTCCTGTGACAAAAAGGTTGCATTTAGATTTTCAATTTTTACAGTTGTTGTGAGAACCAGATCAAATCTCTCTTTCCTATAACCAGGGATTCATTAATTTTGAGTGGAAATCAACTGAGCGATTCTAATCTATATTGGCAGCATTCTTATTGTATGACCTCAGATGTACCTGACCTGTGCTATGAAGTCAGGATATGATATTGGGGATCAGTGTCAGCGACTGTTTTGAGCTACATGCTCAGAACATCATGCCTATGCCCATGTTAGAACCCAACTTTTCCATCAATTCTTTCAACCAGATTTTCCATCATTTGTTTAGATGTAGCGCTTATTTTAAAGAGCTATTGGATTTATATGAAAAGATGGAATTTTTAAAAACAGTTTTTGATTCACGAGTTGAAGAAAAAGTCTCTGAATAAGCTAGGATATTAAATAAACGACAAACACCCAATTTTCACTTTCGCTGAGAGAATAAGATAACACTCACCCATCATGATGCAGGCCATCTTTGTCTGTGTCATTATCAGGTTGTTGAGGTGGTGTTTGTATGTGTGTGACATGATACTACAGGCTATATTGCCCTGTTGGTACAGAGCTTATTTCAACCCAATCCTCACTGTTATAAACCGGATCAACCTACAACAAAACCCTGTAAAATGTAAAAATATTTTAGTTATTTTAACCACTCTCATAATTAACATTTATAGCCTATGGATAATATGATAAAAAGATGGAATTTTTCAGTTAAAGTCCAAAGACGGGCATAGAAGGCCCAGACAACGTAAAGCGATCACCCAGCCATATCAAATCCAAATAGGGTTAGCAGCATTCAAATTCCTCCTGCTTTTCCGGAATTAAGAGGAGAAGCAGTGAATTATTTTTAATGGGAAACAGACGTGCTGATGCGGAATTGTGTGATACATATGCCCAATAAATTTTCATTCCAATAATGGCATCGGAAAGTGGTGAAAATAAGAATGATGTCATACGAAATCGCCCAGTTCCGATTATTTCAAATCATCCGTTTCAAATTATACGAGCGCTTATTGGTCAATTTCGACATTATTATTTATGGTTTTAGAGGTTGCCTAGATACCGTTGTCAAGATTGAAATTGAACGTTATAATTTAATCCTATAATCCCAAGTGTGATGAGCCAACACAACAAAAGCTATATCATACCTTCTATTCAAATTATTTATGGGTGTCTGCAATCACAATTTCTTATATAACACACTTGACCACTTGAGAACGCAACGTGGACTGGCTGCATGGAGGCGGAGACCAAGGCCAATCTCCGCCTCTAATTAGACTGATCAGCCAATGGTCTTGCCTGTCACTACACATGATTAATCCCCGTGCACCCCCTTCGCTGCACTCCACTTTAAGTTTTTAATTCATTCATTGGAGGAGAGATTTCCCAATAAGTTATATCATTAAATTGATGACAAACCAAACAACAATAATTTCCACAGTCATTGAGATAATTAGACATGACTCACCTTTGTCTGTGCCTGTGTCATTGCCATGTTTGTGATGCAGCTTTTGTATGTATGTGACATACTGGTACTCTTTGTTAGGACTAAGAGGTGCTTATTCTGGCTATATTGCCCTGTTTTCTGCCTGAAGGTTTTCATTGCTAGACTCTAGAACAGCTGTGGGCAACCTGCGGCCTTTTTGCCAGTGCGGCCTAATGGGTAATATTTTGCGGCCTAATTGTGGCCTCATGCCTAGAAAAGTTATTACGCATCAATTTTGATTCCTCTTTCGTTATGTGGAGAACCAAGTATGTATAGCGCCTGTACAATATATTTCAAAAATAGTGGCAATTCTGTACTATGCAAATAGCAAAGCTTCCCCAGCCACTCTACACAAAATCATCATAACTGCAGCACTGGTGTCAATGACTATCTTAAGTTGTTTTTCTTTCAAAAATAGCACAAAACAGTGACCTTTGGATGTTAAAATTACAAAGTTCTCTACCATAATAGTTGTTAGTATTTTTTGCAAGTCATTTTGGACGAAAGGCAGATTTGTATCAAAAAGTCTCTTTGTTACAAGTGCTCCTGCATTATGCTTGAAATGTTCAATATTGCCTTTCATTTCACAACCATTTGCAAAAGAATTCTCCCTTGCAGGAGGGCGGGCGCTGTAAGATGAAAATTATGACAGGGCGCGAAAAATCTCAAAAAATTTTTCGCTCCGCTGAGTTCTTGCAATATAATGCAGTCTTTGCACAAATCTGTTTTAGTATTTACAAAATAGGAAGCGCCAAAATAGTCACTCCAGATTCAATTTTATCCCTGAAAGATATGCTGCGGCCTTTTGAGTTGAGCCTGCGTAAAATGTGGCCTTTTTCAAGAAAAGGTTGCCCACCCATGCTCTAGAAGGTGAATTCTTTATGCATCAGCAAAACACTGTTGGATTTGATACTCGAATATCTTGGTAATTGTGCTGCCTACACCTATCTTCCTGTCTGTGTGTCCTGCTGATCCCTTCCTGCTATGGTACATCCTTTTCTAGTATCACTGAGTATCATGATGCTACTGTCACAATATTTCGCGGGGGAGAGCAGCAGATATTTATGGTTGATTTACACAAGTTCAAGGCTTTCTAAAAATTATAAAGGGTAAAATCAAGCTATATATTATTGTACCATATACGTAGTCTGGCCAATCGCCATTCTTTTGTTCATCTGAGTGACAAGGCTACCAATCATAAGACATCTAGGGTTGCAAACAAATATTATGTATTCACATAGTAGTTTGTATGATGTGTCAGGCACAATAGAGCAACCCATTATTTAATTATAACCAGGTTTAAGGTGGAACTGTTTAGACATTTTACCTTGCTCAGAGTTCGCAGTCGAAACCAGCCATCAGTGTTGGCTTGGTTTAGCTCACGGTGTATAACTTCAGTAACCAGTTATTAAAGACATATGAAGCTAGATGTATTAACTATTCTGCTGTCAGTAAAAGTAAAATGCATCTATAATCTACAAAATGAGTTAGTGATGGATAAGACCAACACTGGAGACTTCTCAAACGGCTGCAGGCAGGCTAGACCCTTTAATTCATTATTATGATAAATAATTGCATTCGCTTCTTTGGGTCAAAAATTTTGAAAACAGATATTGAAATCAACTGCCTGGCAATATGCCGGCTCCAATCCTATTTTGAAACCTTGATGTCTTACCCATAGACTTAACACATATATATATATATATATATAATATTAAGTCTATGGTCTTACCTCACACAAGGAGTGTTAACTCCTTACCTCACAGATCAGAGTGTTGGATAACAGACAAGCACTCCAGAGATGATAATATGATAGTATCTTCATCAATGTATAGCGGCTTAGTGGGAACATCCTAGAGTGTAGCGCCTCTTGTCACTTTGTTTCATGTTAACAGAGTCTTTTTACCAAATTTCCATATACTTGCTATTGTTTCTCATTCTAAAAAAAGCGAATTGTATCAAAGTCATTAAATATGGCATCTTTGAGTGTAGTAAGCTCTGATTTCTGTTTGCATAAACCTTGGTATAAACTGAAAATTGATCTTGAATTAGTCGTTTGGTTGCACTTTTCTCCCGTTCCTAGAACCAGCAATTAAAACAACAACCATGCAGTTGTTAATTTGTAGTGAAAATCAATCTAGCCATTCTAACCTACATTGGTATCATTTTTATAACAAACTTTCATTGTATGACCTGTGGTTGCTTTGAGTTATATCCTCAGAACAACATGCCTAATCTAAATGTTAGATCAGCTTCTCTATCGATTGTTTAGAACCAGGGTTTTTTCGACAAGGTAATGGATTTGAATGGTGACAAAAAGATTAGATTTTTGAAAAAAATTCCAATCATTTGGTGGAGAAAAGATTGGATGAACAACAAACTGGCTCAAAAGCAACACTTTTTCAGGGATTGAGATAATCAAACAACACTCACCTTATCATAATCATAATACCAGCCATCTCTGTCTGTGTCATTATCAGGTTGTTGAGGCGATGACAGTGATTGTGTGACATAACGGTACTCTTTGTTAGCACTGAGAGGTGTTTATTCTGGCCATATTGCCTTTTTTTCTGTTTTATGGACTTGAAAATTTTGAAGGTTCTTGTCGGTACAGAGCTTATCACAACTCAAACTTCGCTGTTGTGGACTTGATAAACCTACAACAAAACCACGAGTAAAAATTATAATCACCATTATAATATATTAACTTCCATAGGGCTTCTGTCGCAAGAAGAAATAAGGTGGAAGATTTGTAAGCTCCAAGTGTTCCATGTTTAAAAGAAAAGAAAAGTCCGAAACCGTTAATGTTTTCGAGAACCTGACTTTATCAACTCTCTGAATTCTTGTTGCCTCAGCAAAATAATAGGCGGTGTTGGATTTGATACTCAAATTTCTTGGTCATTGGGCTGCCCACTCCTTTCTTCTGTGGTGTGTCCTGTTTGTCGAGTATCACTGATATCATCACAATCTTACACGGAGGAGAGCAGCAGATCTCTGGTTACTTCAAAACAGCAATTTAAAAGCTAATCTAAAAATATATGGGGTAAAAACAAGCTCGGTATTTATTGCATGAAGAATATTTTTGGTCAAAGCCGAAATCAAAGCTCTGCTAAAAATGAAGGCGGTCACAAACGTGGATTTCAAATTCAGTTTATTTCAATCCAGTAATTGGCCGTTATCTGCAACCTCCATTTGAGCCCAACAAACATGAACAAATGTACGCTGTTGACGAAACTTGCCCTCACAAAAAGAAAAGGAAGCAGATCAGTCCAACTTCAATATAACAGGTGAAACTCTATGTCTCGAGTTGTATATAATCCCAACAGTATAGCAACAAGTCCATTTTCTAAGTGAAGGTAAAATTTGGCAAATGGCGTTTGGAGCTGTCCGCTCTATTACGAAAACTGGTTACCGCACTGGCTAAGGAAAGCTAAACGAGAGCTATTACGAATAGTCAATAAACAAAAGCATAATATGATTATCTTTGCATTATCCTTCAGCTAGTGCAAAGAAACTTTGCCTCATCTGTCTATCTAATGAGCTAATTGCATTTTTAAACAATAACTTCCATTAAATTGCATGCTTTTTTTGGACACATCATCATCTATGGATATTAAAGATTCAAGATGATCAAGCCTTTTTTAAATCGTTTGCAGTTCTGACATCAAATAAGAGTCTGTCAAAGTACAGGTAACAATAACGACTGAAAGATAAGATCACTTGTATTTGAAGTGTGCCAGTACGAGTCACAGAATACTGCCACCAACATTAACAATAAATTCATTTAATTAAACTATATATCTGGGCATTAATGATGAAAATGTGGGTAGAAGTTTTAATGACAGGGTGGTAAAACTAAAAGGTTGAATCAATTTCCTCTATTGTCACGGGGAAAAGGTTCAGTCCAAAATTTTCAGCAACAAAAACAACACAAAAGTGTTGAACCAAGAAGTACTGGTAAAACACACGCCCAAGTAAGAACAGAAAAACATGAGTGAATATAAGATAGAGGTCAGTTAGGCTCGTATAAAGGCTCCTATGCTAACTAGCACTAATTTTATTTTATTTTGTAAATTATCAGCTGCTTATGGCCTGTTGGAGAAGTGCAAAAGCATAGCAGCATCTTTATCAACATCACAAGATCGAATGACAAGAGGTTTCAGACCAGCACATATTATGAATAAAAATATGGGCCACTAACTGAAGTCTAGGATTGATTTGCACAGTATAGATCAAGTTTAATGCAATTTTCCTGCATTTGAAGTTGCTTTTGGCTAAAGCTACCCCTCTGTGAAGTAGCAGCTTACGAGTAGCAAGTGGGAGGGGGGGGGGGAGGGGAGAGAGACCTTACAAGGCAGGTACTTTGGATTTAACTTGATAAATGATAAAGCTAGTAATATAAGCCCAGGAGAGTGAGTAGAAGAAGGTATACATGAAAACTTGAGCAATCTTATTTCTATCATATATAATAACAAATAAAAATTGCCTCATATATAACAAGAGTCTAAGGTAACCTGATTTTAATCCTCTTTCTGTAAATTGCAGCTGTTCCAATAAGAAAAACTGAAATACATAAAGGTATTTCCTAAGCTGAATTATTGATACACATTTACAGGCAGAGATAGAGGAATTCAGTTTGCCTGTCCGATGATGTCACACTTTATTACAGGTTTGTCACTTTCAGACTATACAGATATACAGCTATAAGTAGTGTGATCAGTAGCTAGCTTTAGTGATGAGCTGATTAAGAGATATGGGGAGCCAACTTCCCGTATCATACACATATATAACTCCTCTATCTATAGATATATGTACGCTGCCGCATTGATATACCTGAAATAATTATAGGAGAAAAGTTAGATAAATATCAAATATTGGGAAAAACAAATTTGAAATGTTGAGTAGATATACTCAAGCAATGTTCAACAAATAACTTTTTTAGTTTAGAGGTAAATTTATTACTACTGCAGCTACACCTCCAGATGATGTTGCAGCATATTGGAGTGGAGCGGAGTGGAGTGCCATTTTCAGACAATTCATCAAATAAGTTCAAGACCTACCAGTATCTATCAGATAGGATATTGATGGCAGATCATTTGAGACAAATCAAATGACTGATTCTAAAGTATATTTAAACGGGCTGCTTTTACAAGCGATACAATAAACTTGAATAAAAAGAGAGTTACTTTACAGAGATAACAATAATGAATGCTGACCTGTCTGGCCTCATGAGTTTTACCAACAAGTGGAAAAAACTCCAAATTCTCTTCAGCTGCTTTCATAGCCACCAGATCCTTAAAGCTGTGAGGGACGGATCCAGAACCACTGAGGGGCGGTGCCTTTGGCTCATCACGTGTCTTCTTTCTAGCCTCAGGTACTGGAGGTGGAGGAGGTGGGGGCGTGGACATCGATGAGTAGTCGGGGATATTGCTTCTGTAAATAAAGGAAAATCATAAGAAGACTTTTTATTACTAAACATGTAGACCTAGTTGGAAACTCATACTTAGAAATCTGATACAGCCTCGTTGATCTCAGGATGAAAAGTGACAGGACAGGCAGTCAATGATAGCATGATGGTGCTTTCTTGTTATGAGGTTTTCCATTAATAGGGAGAATCATAGTTTGGCTGCACAAGACGGCAGAAGATTTCCCATTGTTAAAACCAGAAACATTTTTGTGATCATTATTCTTGAATCTATGAGTTGGGATTTTTTTTATCACTCTTGGAAATTCCGGCTGGATCCAAGGCAACTCTTTGCAAAAAGTCCATGTAGACAACATGATACTGAGTATTGAGAATGAAAATTGGGCTCAAGCTAGAGGTCTAACCGTACACCGCACCACTAAACAGCGATTACAACACAATACAGTGTAGCCAAGATTCTTGACATGTTAAACTGATGGCCGTGCATGTTAGATCTATTGCAAAACCCGCAAATACCAGCAGTTTGTGAGTCAGTAGAGGCAATTACGAGGCTTGTCTACCCAGCATCAGAGCCCAGATACTGCTACCGTCAATTTGGAAATCAAAAGTCAAAGCAAGCCAAGCAATGCTATACATACCCATATATGGAGCTTAGTATGGATGGTATCTTGCCAGGTATAGGTGGCTGTGGAATGGGTGGGGCATGTAGAGGTGCCCCCGGATTGCTCACTGCTGAGTTCATTATATTCAAAGCTGAGGCTAATCTCTCTGTAAGAGAAAAGTAAACATTGTATGATTAAATATGGTTTGTAGATTTGAAATGAAGTGAGAATCAACCATGTTGATGAGTCCACAGAGTAACACAAATATATAAACAGTTAACCAAACAACAATCAGCATCATGGTAGAACCTTGTAAGGCTGGCTGATCTGGTACACCATACAATGGTTTTAAGGACATGACGGACACAAAGATGGTAAGATTAGTAAACACTGTCTTAACATCCATCGACCCCTATTCATAATAAGGCTCAGTTTGATTATTTCAGCATCCCAAAACATTTCCGGGTTTTCCTATGATGGACTGTCATGATTATAAAAGACAATTAGTTTTGATCGCATAGAAATAAATCCCAATTAGATTTTCTGTAAATAATACAAGACACTCCTTACATATTAATTAAATTTCTATTTCTCATTTCATGAGGATGTTTTAACGGCATAGAAAATAAAACAACCATGCTGTTATTAGGAACAGAGAGACTGAACAATGCGCATAAACTTTAAATCATACTTTGAATTTTCCATCCCCACAAATGTGATCTAACCCACCTTTGACTGTAGGATGACTAATAAGTCGGTCTGGTAGTACACTTTTCCAGCCTTTGTACCATACACCCACCTCCTCATAATTAGGGGACGTATTGAGCCATGTCGCAAGGGTCTGTAACCATCGAGGGAAGAAACATCGATCTAACATTGAGACTAAAATCTGGTCTGAGAGAAGAGGCTGCCACGCCATTACTGATTTCCAGTTATCTGAGAGTATAAATACAAATGTGATAAGATATGATAATTATAACAAAAGCAGTATCATTTAGTTTATTGTGCAATTTTAACACAATAAAAGCAGGTTAAAGTTTTTTCACAAAGCACAGTGAATCTGTATGCCAGTGGATAGTCAGAATCAAATTATGTTTTGCTGTCGTTATTATTGACAAAATATCTCGGCCTGCATGTTAAAATCTAAATTTGCCTAAAAATACGGGAGTTATCCGCTTAACATCAATGAGGACACAACTTCCATTTCAATAAAATAAATCCGCTCTGTGACATTGGGAGCACGTGTGCAGCTTTTTATCTCAAGATAATTAAAAGTTATACAATTCATTCAACTCAATCAGATTTACAGAGATGGCTTGTGGACAAACGCCATTGTAATTATATATGTTGTAATAATAATCTCATCAGTATGATCGGTGCTATGAACACAAGCGAGAATATAATGCCATCCTCGACAGCATAGCAGTGTGTCACAGTAAAAATAATACAGAGAGTTACTCACCCATATTCTGATTAGCTGGATTTATGACGAGCTCAGACAGACACAGAGCTAGTTTAGGTACGATATTCTTACTCATAAACGCCTCCATGTGTCCGGGAGAGAAGACTCGTACCCAGGGCTTAATCATGAGCATAGCTGATATATCTGAGGGGTGCCACTCTCGTAACGCTGAGGCCAGCTTGTGTCTGATCGGCGCCCATAGAGGCTCCAATCTATTACCTTTAAAAAGCACAGCAGGGTAAATATAGAACATAATGATCCAATCACAATAACAATCTAGCAATGCTATTGCCCATCTCTCTGTCCCGAATACCTAAGTGAAAGTATGTCTGCGGTTCTGTCCTATGTAATTATCTAGCACTTGTACAATATTCATAGCAAAAGCATTTCATGTATCTAGTATATTGTACGACTGAACATGGTCAGTCAAAAATGAATAAAAACTCCTGTGAAAGAATAAGTGTTAGACTTACCCATAAGAGGAAGCCAGGGGTGTAGCCAGGCATGTATAGGCATAGTATCAGTGAGGGGGTTCCATCTATCCACCTCCATCTGTAGTTTGGGGTTGACAAGCTGATCGAGAATATTCTGGAACATCCAGGGAGGGAGCAGAGTCATCCAGGACTCTAACACTTCTATCAGAGCGTCCGGGTTACGTACATTCCACTGACTGTAGGGGATACAAATTAAGAGCCATTATTACAAACCATACTCAGATCACTAGTAGCTCACTGAAACATATCTGGCTCCTTTCTTACACTTAGACACTGACATTCAGGCAAATCAAGACAAATATGTAATATAAATTTGCAAAGAAAAAAACAACCGCCTAGCATGTTCTTAAAGCCCGGTGTAAAAAATTGCAAGGAGAGATGAATACGTCATATACATTGGAAAAGATTGTAGTTACTTTTCTGTTCTGGAGCAGATAATTCACCTATTATGTACTTAAAAGATTGCAAGGAGAGATTTACTGTCCCAAGAATAAAATGCTTGGTGCTGTGTTGTTATTAGTTTGTAGGCAAGTCAGCTCTCAGCCACAGAATCACTTTGTGGTCATATTATTGTAAACAAATTGCCCTCTCCTTCAACTCCTGGCTGATACACATACCTGATTGCAGATCTAAGCAGAGGCATCCACACATCCCAGATAAGTTTAGAGTAAGCGTTATTAGCTGCTGTGCTATCTCCTCTTCTTCTGTCTATATCTAATAGTATCTTCCATTTCTCCATCACATCACAACCTGTATAAGTATCGATATAGGGAGTTAGGTCTGTGACATCACATCACAACCTGTATAAGTATCGATATAAGGAGTTAGGTCTGTGACATCACATCACAACCTGTAATAAGTATCGATATAGGGAGTTAGGTCTGTGACATCACATCACAACCTGTATAAGTATCGATATAAGGAGTTAGGTCTGTGACATCACATAACAACCTGTATAAGTATCGATATAGGGAGTTAGGTCTGTGACATCACATCACAACCTGTAATAAGTATCGATATAAGGAGTTACGTCTGTGACATCACATAACAACCTGTATAAGTATCGATATAGGGAGTTAGGTTTGTGACATCACATCACAACCTGTATAAGTATCGATATAAGGAGTTAGGTCTGTGACATCACATAACAACCTGTATAAGTATCGATATAGGGAGTTAGGTCTGTGACATCACATCACAACCTGTATAAGTATCGATATAGGGAGTTAGGTCTGTGACATCACATCACAACCTGTATAAGTATTGATATAGGGAGTTAGGTCTGTGACATCACATCACAACCTGTATAAGTATTGATATAGGGAGTTAGGTCTGTGACATCACATAACAACCTGTAATAAGTATTGATATAAGGAGTTAGGTCTGTGACATCACATCACAACCTGTAATAAGTATCGATATAGGGAGTTAGGTCTGTGACATCACATCACAACCTGTATAAGTATTGATATAAGGAGTTAGGTCTGTGACATCACATCACAACCTGTAATAAGTATCGATATAAGGAGTTAGGTCTGTGACATCACATCACAACCTGTATAAGTATCGATATAAGGAGTAAGGTCTGTGACATCACATAACAACCTGTAATAAGTATCGATATAGGGAGTTAGGTCTGTGACATCACATCACAACCTGTAATAAGTATTGATATAGGGAGTTAGGTCTGTGACATCACATCACAACCTGTAATAAGTATTGATATAGGGAGTTAGGTCTGTGACATCACATCACAACCTGTAATAAGTATTGATATAGGGAGTTAGGTCTGTGACATCACATCACAACCTGTAATAAGTATCGATATAGGGAGTTAGGTCTGTGACATCACATAACAACCTGTAATAAGTATTGATATAGGGAGTTAGGTCTGTGACATCACATCACAACCTGTATAAGTATTGATATAGGGAGTTAGGTCTGTGACATCACATCACAACCTGTAATAAGTATCGATATAGGGAGTTAGGTCTGTGACATCACATCACAACCTGTAATAAGTATCAATATAGGGAGTTAGGTCTGTGACATCACATCACAACCTGGATAAGTATCGATATAGGGAGTTAGGTCTGTGACATCACATAACAACCTGTAATAAGTATTGATATAGGGAGTTAGGTCTGTGACATCACATCACAACCTGTATAAGTATCGATATAGGGAGTTAGGTCTGTGACATCACATCACAACCTGTATAAGTAACGATATAAGGAGTTAGGTCTGTGACATCACATAACAACCTGTAATAAGTATCGATATAGGGAGTTAGGTCTGTGACATCACATCACAACCTGTAATAAGTATCAATATAGGGAGTTAGGTCTGTGACATCACATCACAACCTGTATAAGTAACGATGTAGGGAGTTAGGTCTGTGAACTGTTGCCTAAGACTGAAAAGGTCAAACTGGGTAGTTCTGGTTGCCAAATTATGACAAAGTAAAACAATGAGATCGTGGCGAATCTGACTAGTGGTAATACTAGTCACTGAAAGCTGATATTTCCTTTTACCCTCTGTTTGCAATGACCAAGATGGTTCTCTCAAAGCCTTTTTTGCCTGCTTGAAGCTGCTATTACTGAGCCCTCAGACTCATAAGCGAAACCTCAAAACCTAATATTAACAATAATAACTCACCAAATCTTGGTTGAGATAGAGGCTGCCATCCAATGAAGTATTTCCTCACCAGAGGAAACACGACAGCGATAGAGAGAGTAACCAGATCATAACATTTATACTCATCATAGTAATCTCCCTGTGTGTGAGATAATGTGAGATTATGTGAGATAATCAAAAACGGGGTTATATCTTCATATAGTTGTACTAGATGGAGCATGACTGAATTGCCAACATTCCATATTTCTTCCCTCCCCTCTAGCCATTGGCTCACCAATGTAATGAAAGTGATAAGAAATGCAGGCAAACTGGACCAAACTAGATCTACAATTAAACAAGGGGATTGAATGTCAAGCGTACATGAGAGTAATTTAGACATCTGAATAAACTAATCTTACTGAAGAAATCTTCACATGGAAGGAGCAGTTACCTGATAATAGGAGACACATACCTGAAGTCTAGTGAACAGATCAGCACACTCATCGAGGGTGAGAGGGTCGATAGCTCCAGGATGTGATCTCTCCTCAAACGTCTCAATCAACTTAAGTACTTCACTTAGTCTGTTTATCTGCTCCTCCTCCTGATAGCATAGTGTCTCTAATCGCTCCGACTCGTGCTGCATATTTACTGTCATATCTCTCTCATACCTACAACGGCATTCTGCATTTAATTATAATCTTGGAGTACAACAATAAAAGCTTGACACCCAGTAGCAGATGTCAAATGATCAGCAATAACAACTATCACCATTTTATATAGACAAAAGAAAGGCGTCACCGAAATAGTGCTTTGTATGGTCAGCTTCAATCTTTTCAAAATATCTCCTCCCTATGCAATTTAATCTGGTTTGCTTTTTCAATTAGACCTGGAGATTCTAGCTTGGCTTATCGAGAACATGTCATATGTCAATGTCTAGGGTCAAAATGTGGCTCAGTGACACTTTGAAGGTTTTAGCATCCGGTTATGAGTTGAGTCCAAGTTGTCATTGATTTAATGTTTGATCTGGAATTAGTATTATAAATCACAAATCATTCTCTACACTGTTAACAAGAGATCTTCAAGTGACAAAATAAACCACAGACCTGAGTTGTCTGTCCTTAGTTATAATATCTTCCTCAGTCATATCAATCAGCATGTTTATATTGTGTAGCAGTTCCGGCATCTCAAATGCTCTCTTCTCAGAGGAAGTAGAATTGTATGCATCATCATCTTCATCTGAACCAGCTTTCTTAGTGGAGATAGCATGATAGCCTGAAACAGATAGAGAATACCGGTGTTTGAAAATGATCGTATAACGTGAAGCAGGAACGCTTACCAGCTTGGTGATTACAAATAAAACAAACCATGCATCCTCAGAAATAAGACCAGTTACCCACAGAGTTTTATATATTCCACTTCAGCATGAGCAAGCATTGATTGTATTTTTATCAATAGTGTTCGGATGATACATTACCTAGTCGAGTAAAGTATTCACAGGACGAGAAACTTTCAATTTTACTCTAGCTTACATTAACTAACCATATTTACTTCATCTAGACTTACCACTTCAGCAAGCCAAAATTAAACCAAGCTAACATAAGATAAACCTCAAACTGGCTTAATTAAACTAGGTTACAACGTATATAGCTTTGTACATTGGAGTTGTCCAGTCCCTGAACCTATGACCCATAAAGAAGACAACTTCAATAAAATTACAAGGTTCTCGCATATAAAACACACCTGATAATACCCGCTGCTCTTTCCCTGTCATATCAATGACCTTGACATGGGAGTGTTTAGATTTTCCGCTGCTGCTGCTGGACTCCTTATTTTTCTTCTTAGCTCCGCCTTTAGCGATAAGCTCATCAGCTGTCTTATATACATATGTTGTCTTCTTTTTACCTGGTAAATTAATAATGAGTAACAATCAGAGAGACAGACAGGAAATAAGGGACTGTTATCGTTACACACAACCGATGTCACAATATTAATCCACAATTATAGAGATCACAATTAAAAATGAGCTGATAGTGTATCCTAAGTTGAACTTGATGAAACTATCCGAAGGTTTTCCCAGCAATGTATATTAGGACCTGACGCTTCCTACAACAAACATGTGAGATCCTATATATCTTTCACACCAGCCTGTCCTGACCAGCCTTTTTTATTGGTTGGGAAAGATTTCTATAGTATCTCTGTTAACAAATTTGCATGAATTGAAGTACATGAAGGGAAATTCAACTGATAGAACAATAGGGACTTGATAGATTTACTAAACGGTGTTCCCTAACTTCCCATTCATAACGTGTTACTGACTCTGAAAGCTTAGACCGGACGACTGATGCTACCTCAAACCGGCGCATGACTAATGATTTCAATTTTTGGCTTGAAGGGTTACTATGCAGGCACTTGTAGATTTGTGACAATCTAAACACACAATATATCCCTCATTGTCTGCAGACCTCCAGACTAACCTGTATCAGTTCTCCTCCATCTACTCAGCTCTTCTTTAAACTTTGTATCTTCATCGGCCTCCTCATCCTTCACTGGGTAATCTATCAACGATCTCTCCGACCTCTCACTACCATAAAAACCTGAATAAAACATAGTAAGATATCAATGAATAAACAATGTTGTCACATACATAAAAAATACACACAAAAACCCTCCATACGAAATCTCATTTCACAAAATTAGAATTGTAAACAAATATTTTGTGTTCCGACAACATAATTTGTAACAAAATGGTTCGTTCCATTCATGACATTTTGGGTTTCCAGTAGCTCATCCCTTTGAACACAACAAGGACCGTAGGTAATGACAACTACAAAACTCCTATCACACCTGTGGTAGGATATCCGATATTTACAAAAGGACGTATATATGTATGTATGTATGTATGTATGTATGTATGTATGTATGTATGTATGTATGTATGTATGTATGTATGTATGTATGTATGTATGTATGTATGTATGTATGTATGTATGTATGTATGTATGTATGTATGTATGTATGTAATATAAGACAAATTACCCACCTATAGCTCCCTTTCCTTTCCTCAGAGTTGCCTCTACAGGAGTAGCTATACCTCTACCATCCTTACCCAGACCCTCTCCGTGTTTATATCCCATACCCATCAGAAGCTTAGATCCTATACCACTTGTATACTTCTCCCACTCTCCTATACTGTAAGGTAAAATACCTGCAGCATGTAATACAAGGTCTCACCGGTGGGTGTGCTCGGATTGATTGGTAAATATAAAATTATTTGAGATAGTGGCAAACAGTCCTACTTCTGAATATTACAATCCATTTTTCTCTGAGTGCTCTTAATATTATAGATATTTTATTATTGTCTTATGAAGCATAAACCCAAACCAAACTTTTTAGTTTGAGTTTTTAGCAATGGTAGTCATGACCAACCACAACAATGTGCATACAATAACTACCTAATTTTAATCACCGAAGTTGGATGACCAGGAAATTGAATTTTTATATTAAGAACCATTTCATTGCTTACCCTTTCTTCCCTGGTTGCTCTACACGTTTGTATCCTTTCCTTTGTCTTGGCTTGCTCGACTTTGGTCGGCCAAACTGTTCTTGCAGGAGCGGATCTTCACTATCCCCCTGTTCCTCCCCTTGCTCACCACTGGCAGCTCCTGCCTTTACATCAGCTGCTTCCTGCGCAGCTGTTTTCTTCAATCCACCACTGATGAATGATATACCTGATGAGAAGTTACCCTTACCCTTAGACCTTCAAATAAATCAGAGACATGTTGGAGGATATCAAGAAAGAACAGTGTCAAACCAAATCATTCATGGCAGGAGTGAGAAAATAATCAAATGTATAATGAGCAAAATAAATGCTGAAGACAGACTCAGTTTTTATCATAGGCTTAATGATAAACCTAGGCAGGACACCATATACAGCCGAAGTGAGGCACTTAATTGTGGGGCGACGTAACACCATTGGAAGGTGTGGAAGCATTGGTGTTATCATTGATTTACTGCCCATAATCCAAGGTTTTTGTGTTCATAACTCGATCAATTTTGATCGGAATTTTGAGTTTGAAAATTGCTTTACAATCAGCAGCATCTTTTTATCAATTTCTATTCAACTATTTCTTCTTCAAAAATTTGTTTTGCTCAGAATTTGTATCAAACTGATAACGACAAGCTTCTAAATCTATTGTAATTTTCAAACTCAAAATCCGATTAAAATTGATCAAGTTACCAACAAAAAACCTGGTATATGAGCTGCAAGTCAATGATATTACCAATGCTTCTACACCTTCCAATGTCGTTACATCGCCCACAATTAGGTACCTCAGTGCCTCAATGCTAATGCTCTATGTAGTGTCCTGTCTGGGTTAATTATTAGGTTATTATGATTTTTTTACACATGATTACAAAAGACGAGATAATTAACTTATACAGGATACTTACCCTCCACCAAAGCCAGGTCTGGAGTCCCAGTCATCGTCCGAGTCATCACCATCTCCAGCGAATGAGCCATAGATAGCCTGGTTCTTAGTCTGTCGGCGCTGTGGCCGGTTTATATTAAATTCATTCTCATAATCATAGTCTGTCACTTCAAACTTCTCAACCTCCGGTGAGGACATTGTGACAGTTCAGAAACGTGCAGCCTAAATAAAGTAAAGACATTCATGATATTAAGGTTAATAGGTAGATGGTCTACCAATTACGAGTCGCTGTACTGAAAGTCATTGAAACCTACTACCATAATCCCTCACCTATAGATCGCGCGACTTATAAGTGAAGGCGGCTATAAGAGAGTAGTATATAGACGCGACTATCATTTGAAGCATTATTATATTTACTTTGGACCAAAACCTCTTACAATCACCAAAGATGAATAGCTCAGTGGTGTTGGAGTTGTGAGTTCGAAACCCACTGAGGGCAGTTTTTTTCCCAAAACTACTTAGTTCATTTGTAGTGAGTGTAGTGTAGTGAGTGTCTTAGAGCGGTGGGGTGTCTTATAGCTGTGGGGTGTCTTATAGCTGGAGCATTTTTATTTTTTCTGAGGGGGGTGATTCACTTATAAGTCCGGTGACTTATAGGTGAGGGATTACGGTAGTATGATCTGGGTACTGAATAAGCAGGTTGATTAAAAGCTTTTAAAAAATACGACAAGGAATTAAAAGTACTGACAAACTAGCCCTTTTCAAGCAGGCAAATTCTGTTATATTTCTACAGTTGATGATATTTCTACTGACACCAATGAACTAAACCTTAGGTTTAGTTCATTGCTGACACTGTACTGGATATGACTACACAGGATCACAGATCCGATTGTGATCAATGCTGATACAGAATCATACGAGCATGGACACACAGTGAGTGACAGTCAAATCCCATCACCATCAGCGGTCCTTCTTTCTTTATGAAGACTGCCAAGGATTGGAATGCCCTCCCCCTTCCACTCCCTGGAGTGGATAGCATCCCGCTTCCTATTGGTGACACACTGTTGATGACCTGGAATAAATATGGATTTACGAGAAACACATTGCTAGATTCATCAACCCTGGTGAAGCAATTACCTCACCTGAGGTAAGAACTGAGGTAAGTCAGTCTGCCAAATCATTACAGAAAAAATTTAGTGAGTGTGCCTGTGCTACAACATGGACCAAAAACAATGTTTGACTGAATTTAGTTGTTGATTTAGCAAAATACCCGGATAAGCAGTCAATTATTGCCGGATAACTAGGTTTTGGAGAAGACCTGAGGTGAAATTGCTATGCAGAAGCAAAAAATGAACTACAAATGAAAGAAGCTTTTGATTTTTCCCATTTACTGGGGGCTGACATTTTGTTGGTAGCCTAAATTGGTAGCACCGCAAAAATCGGAAAAAGACTCAAGATTACTACTGTTATAGTAATAAGGAAATTGAGCTATTTGATTGGTTGATGGGTTTGACCTTGAAGCACATGACATGGAGGTGAAGGTTTAATTTCAGATATGTTTTTATTTTGATGTAGAGGAGAAAGTCTGTGTTTATCTGAACAGGGAGAATTCTCCCTGATCAGAAGTACTAGCATACCGTATCATTTTTCATCAGTTTTAAAAAAGGTAAAATTATATGTCATTTTGTTGTGGAATGTGCAGTTGTACATGTTCATTCACTGTATCAGGCTACTCCTTGACAAAACCCAGCACCAGGCTGGAACACCAGACTGACTTAGAGTGTAGACTACAGAAGGTGGTGGTTGGTTGTGCAACCCCCTTTCCCATGCATGTAATTGTAAAGGAGGACTAACAGTAATACTCGCCTGTCTTGACAAACTTGTCAAGACTGGCTACAGTGAGTAAGACATACCAGATAAATAAAAAAAAAACTGTCATTTAAGAACGAAGCCAGCTATTATTATTATTATCATTTGTGTATGGCAGTAGCCATTTTTAATTATGAAAAATTCATAATAGATGGTTTGTTGGTGCAGCCCATGTTGTATGCTAAAGCTGCGTTTACACGTCCGACAAATCGGCTAATAATAACAACTCCGACACAGATTATGAATCTGCTCTATAATCGTTGTCTGTCAACATGTCAACGATACGCTATTTACACACTGTTCATGCCTAACCGATTTCAACACAAACTTCCAACTCAACTTGTCTCTGATTGGCTAGTGAGACAACTAGTTGGTTTATTCAGTAGTAGTATTAGCTAGTAACTAGTAGTAACTAGTTAGTAATTCATAGCTGGAGAGTGGAGTCTCCTTCACTAGTCTCCCTAGTTGAAAGGCTACTGTTGTGCCCCTGCAGACTGAGACTGACAGAGAGTCATGTATAGTAATGATTCATCATCTGATGAAGATGTTATAATAGCAGCAGCAGCAATAACCGTTATAACTATATTGCTGTACAAGTTGCTGCTAAGGACAAGGAAAGGGTGAGAGAAATATAATGATCATCATTACTTATACTCATTTATTGGCTGAACCATTCATAATCGTTAAGATCTGTCGTTCACTTGTGACATTGTCACAAGTGAACGATTTTGAACAATACAGATTTAAACACCGATTTAAACACAGATTAATTGTTTACACGGTCAGTCAAATCGGTGACCTGTGTCGGAGTTGTTATTATTAGCCGATTTGTCTCACATGTAAACGCAGCTCAAGACATATTTTAGGTACTTAGTCTAATTCAATACTTGGGTGTTCGGTGACATGCGGCATGTGCTGTATTAGAAAAATTGCATACAATACTGGGGCCTAGAGCACTGTATGACATATCCCATAGCCTTCATCACCTGTCCCATGTGTTATTGCCCATACGACAATGAGCTTTTCAATAATGTCATCAAACAATTTCAAAGCCCAATTCTTAGAAATATTCATTGCACATAGGTACTATCACAAAGCGGAAGGGATGGGTGTAATCAAAAGACCTCCGAACAGCTGATATATATCAGGTCATCTGCAAATTTTATACAAAAGGGGTCACCTCGTCTCGAGGTGTTTTGAGGCAGTCAGAAGGGGTTGTGAGCCTGTCAGGAGAGGTTGTGAGCCTGTCAGAAGGGGTTGCGAGTTGGAGGCTTTGGTTGGGTCCTGTTATATAAACCCAAATCCTCTCACACGAAAAAATTCTAGATTTGGAGGGTTAAAATTTATACCTAAATGCGCAAGCTGAATTAGGGGAGGACATATATTATATCCTAAATCTAAAATATCTCTATGAGAACGGGGGCAAAATAGCTTGACTAGTTGAAAATGAATTAGAACTAGGAAAACTGTTATTAAGGTCCACATGAAACCGCTTAACATAACTGCCTGCGAAGGCTGCCAGCTTTGGGAGCTATTCGGTATAATTTGTCTCAATCGCTGTTTTAGCGTATAGCTTTCTGAGAGGCAGTTATGAGCAGTACAAGTAACCATGAGAGATTGGACGGACTCGTAGTCAATTTCTTTAAGAAGCTCGAGGATTTATCTACTCTAAGGAGACAGCTTGATCAGGTAAGACTTAATAATAATTAAAGGTCAGATTTGCATGGGAAAAAATTCAATGCTCTACTTGGCATGAATTATTGATGTGAAAAATATGCTTCCCAAGAGGGAAGGTAACTCCCATTCCCTGCATTATGATGTCACAGTCGCCCGGAAAGGCTTTTTATTTGTATTGCACTTCCGGGAGACTGTGACATCATAATGCAGAGTTACCTTCCCTAATGAAAGCCGCTTTACCACCATCAATAATTCATGCCCAGTTGAGAAATGAACTTTTTACCAGACAAATCTGTCACAACTTTATCATAAGTAACTGCCTGACTATAACATGCATTGGTCTTTGGGTGGTCTTGAAAGCTACCAAATCAGCCAATTAAGGAAAGCAGAGATTTCAGTCCACCTTTTTTTCTATGGGAGTAGGCTTACATTATTTTGAGGTACTTATTTATCACAATCCGTAACTTTTGTCAAGTTTGCAACCTCTGTAAGGTCCTGGTAAAGAAGTGGCTTTTCGCAAATGAAACCTCTGTTCACATTTAAGTAGGCCTTTTTGCCTGAATGTGGCAAATTTTGAGACAGTCGTCACAAGGCATATCACTTACCTACTTCATACTGATTTTGGGAGCCCCTTGAGAGAGTGTAGTATCTGATTGGTTAGGGTTGAGTGACATTATTCCCTTCTATACTTGTGCGACCCGGTCAAAAAAAGAATCTGCTTTACCTTCAAATATGCTGTGTACAGTGGTTCCCTTGTTTGAAAGTTCTACATGAGATCTGCTCAATCTGCTATTTATTGCTAAGGTGACACATTTCTCCACCTGAATAAATCTTCTCTTATTACAAGATAGAAATCAAGGAAGTATAGCCAGATCTCTGTGCGAGTATTTTTTCTTTCAAAAAACTTCCAATTGCTTTGATATTTGGGTGATCTTCTAAGTCGTTTTCAGTAAAATATAATGACAGCTCATGGATTTCAGTAAATTTTGTAATCTAAATTTGTCAAGTATCAACTCTCAGTCAAGTATCAACGTATTTTCAGGAGTTGAAGGATGGATTTCTGCTGATGGCTAAAGCTCGCAGTAACATGGGACAGAAATCTGTCACCTCATCACAGTACGATGAGAGGGAGATTATTCCCAATCTTAAAGTAGAACACGATCATAAATGTCTGAGCTTCGGACTCATCAAAAACAAAATACCCAAAACTGACAGTGAATCCTCAACTTCAAATGGTTCTCGGAAAAGGAATATTGAGAATATGGGTGGTCAAGGTGACGCCCCATCAATTGGCACCAAGTCGAATGAGGAGCCTGAGCTAGTAGATCCTAAGGACCCGATACGCATGTTTGGGTTATTGGTGCCTCAGAGTCTGAGGATGAGTAAGGCGTGCTTTCAGCGCTGTGTTACAGTGTCCGCAAAGATCTGTGAAACTCAGGCTGAGCTCATGGACATGAAATCTGAATATCAAGATCTTCTGCAGAGTTGATGGTTATGAACATTAATTTTATCATGTTCTTATTTATTTCATTCTTATTGCAGATAACACTGAACATGTTATGATGAATTATGGTCAATAATGATCATGAGGATAATTAATGTCAACCGTTTTTTGAATTTTAAAGATATTATAACTATTATATTCAGTTCATATGGTAACGATAGATCAGGGTACCAATTTTTCTGCCCAACATAGAATTTCTAGTCAGTGTAAAGTATAAACAATACAAGTTATCTTCTCATCTTAAAAAACTGGCACCAATGTTTATTATAACATTCCCAATCAATTTATATCCAATTTGCCTGAATTCCTATGGTTCCCATTCTACCGGCCAGCTGATCGAATGGGTGCAAATATGTAAAATATGGTGAGACTCTGTATGATAGCCTAATATTCATAATTTGCAAGCCTGTATCTTACAAGTGTCTGCTATTGATGCTGTGCGATAAAGTTGGTAAATATGTGAGTTGATGATTGGAGTGTTTTGTAAAACATGCTGCTCTATTATTACAGATACCTGTAAACATACATATTATATGTATTGTGTGTATATTAAATATGATGCTGGGGCGTACTGTCTTGCCTATCAGTTGCTCATCCAGGTGGGAACAAAATTAGGGTCAATAAAACTGCTCCATTTTCTGATTCAGGAAGAGATTTTCTTCTACTTAAAGTGCTACAATTCGACATGATAACCGATAATCTGGAGTTATTAAGTGATATACACCTGGGATTATCTCCTCCGACTGATGTAGATGACATCATAACCTGTGACAGATATATCTACTATCATTATGGATGTGATGGGCTGAACGATAGTGTGAGTCAGTGTTTATTTTGTACCAATCCTCAACTTATCACATTTCTTTCAGGGCTGTTTTGATGGTCATTGAACTAAAAAGCTGACAAGATTTTTATTGTCAAACGTGTTTTGTATCATTCTAGAGTTTTTGCTCTAATTTAGAATATAGCTGTAGGTTCATAAACAGCATTTAGTCCAGTTTTTAATTCAAAGTTTACACCAGAAGGTGCTAATAGGGTACTTCTTTTCTTTTCCCTATATTGAAAATCATACCTTGGAGACTTAGGCTTATATTCATTGTAGCTCATGAGCGCACAAATCAGACTTTATATCTTCTTTGGGCTAGATACTGACCTCGTCAAGATTTTCATCTATCGGTCAACACTCCATCATACTGATGAACGTTTTATTCTTCAGATGTACAATAACTCAATCTGTGGTATGTTACGAGTCTTAAATCCGATTTCAGGGTTGGGGATGTGGGTACCGCACCCTACAGACTATGTGTTCTTGGATCCGAGGCTCAAAGGGAGATAATCTCAATGTCCCCCCAGTACCATCTATACCACAAATACAGGAGACTCTGGTCTCTATGGGAGATAAGAGTGATGGGTTCTGTGGATCCAGGGAGTGGATCGGTAGTGTGGAGGTCGGGCTGGTCATCGATAAACTGTACGATGTAAGTGACTCATCTTCTCATCTTCAACGACAGCATTAAGATGAATCAAATTATTTTTAAAGCCCTTTGGTGCCCTGGTACCGCATGTTTTATGATCAAGTTTTGATTTAGTTTGCCTGGATTTGAGTTGCTCCCGTCCTACTGGTAGGTATGCCACCAACGGCGTGAGTGGGGCAACTCCCGATGCAGGGAAATTTGTCCAAACTTGTTTATGCTGTGGAAAGTGTCTGATGAGAGTTACAGTCATGTATAATCTGATAGTACCGAACATCTAATCAGCTCATGATTAGTCATGAATATACCATGAACTCTTGCAGCTAGTTGAACTGAACAGAGGGTGGGATTTTGACTACAACCCAACGGCGATCTGAGATCACCTCCTGTTAACAATCTAGCCAAAAAATTGACCAAGATAGACGGTGTTTGGTAATAAACATTTTAACCCCGATCCCACACAGGAGTTATTACTTATTGATTTAGTAATTTAAATTTTTTGAATTCCCTGGTTATTTTATTCTATTTTCTTATTTTTTTACCAGGTACCATGTAAGATTCTACACATACAGAGTGGGTCAGAGTTAGTGCATCATATCCCGGAGTTGGAGAGACATTTTACAGTGAGGAAATCTCCTATCATGATGGGTCAGTATAGCAAATAGACTCTCCTTTTTATTCGTCTCCTCAGCAATTGAGATGAGAGATTAATATCGGTGAAGTCGATTAGACTTGATCTTTCTGTTCTACAGCTTGGAGAGGCAAGAGGAAGATATAACCATGTGAAGTCAGACTGAATAAGTCTGATCTGTGTTTGATCACTGATAAATCATTAGATCTTGCTCAATATTTCATTAATGTATCACAATTGTAGTTTTTTTTGGGGATCATGTCAGGTTAATTTTGCGCGAATTCATTAATACTAGATATTCATTTCATTCAGGTGGTGAAAGTGATAATTCATCTAAAGGCATCATAGGAATAGCAAAGTCATCTAAAACATCGCAATGCTTCCTTCTGATACTGGTATGTGCTCCAGCTTCACTTGTTTGCCTTAGACCTATCAATATTAGAGAGAACACCTGAGCTAGGTAACGTGATATATCCCCTTCCTGGATTTAGCCAAAGTTGCTATCCGAATTTTGAAAGTTTATTCAGAAAAGCGCTATGGTGTAAACTGTATCGCCATTACTCCCTGGTTTCAATTACAAGACTCTCAAGTCAGAAAATACATGCGCTCAATTTGCTGCCATTACAACATGTATGGAAAAATGTTGCAAATCTTAGAGATATATATGCGCTAGAGAAAATCAGGATTAAATCTTAATTGAATCTCACCCAGACCTCATGTCACTGAGACATCATCAGTATCCTCAAGATGTCCCCTCATTTTATTTGCAATTTTTGTTTTACTGTTCCTCTTATTCATCGGCTGCATACTTAGGAACAGACGACTTCTGAATGATCAATTATTACAAATATAGACATGATAATGAGGCGATGTTTCCATTTGAATGATAAAATCTTTTGTTTCATGTCATGTCGTTGCGCAAAATCCTCTTTTGGCTTTTCGATCTAGCAAAATTTTTCCCATATTGTTCGCTCCAGATATATATCAGTATCAATTATTTGTAGATGCTCACGTAGTAAACTATGTATGTTGTAGGATCCTCATTATCTCTTCACAGCAGATGAGGCTCAGCCGATTTCTGCGTCTAGTTTACAGAATCAGGGATGGATCAGCTGGAGGGATATCTCTACATTACATCAGAATACCTTCTATAATCTCTGCTTACCTCAAACATGATGTGAGACTCTGGTCTCGGTAGGACTGTTTGAAACTCGGGTAGTAGTGTTGCATTTTGGGACAAAATTGAGACTCAAGTTGGAACGCGGCATAGAAAGCTTTCATTAGCCTTGTGACACGGCTACTTCTTTTGTTTTGGGGTTAACCAAAAAAAGGGTAGCCACATTGCAAGGCTTTCATTGGTTGGATTGGATAATTTCCTGCATCTATTGGTATGGTATTGGTTTTATTACATTTCTCTATCAGACCAAGGTTTGATAATATTGTAATGTGATGCTCTGTTTTTACTCATAAATAAAATAAATGTTGCCATTGTTAAAAAATCTCCTATAAAACTGAAAACAGCTTAAATTAAACGTAAATTAATTTATGTATATCTATTCCTGGAGTGCACATTGACATTGCTGTCTTATAACTTCATGTATTCATAAAAAATTTTATAGTCATCAGGTGAAACTATCCTGGCCTATCAAGTTGTGATGACACAAGTCTATATTAAAACAAATGAATTTGTCACTTAGTTCATGTAACACTTAACTCATTGATTTCTCAGCAGCTTTCGATACTATTTCTCATGAACATCTTCTTTCTTTGCTCTCTTCTAAATTCATGGTCGGCGGTTCCGTTCTCAGATTGATAAAATCCTATCTCAAAGATCGCTCATTCAGTGTGAGAATCAACAGTGAGTTATCTGATCCTGTACCTTGCAATGTAGGTGTGTCTCAGGGCAGCGTACTTGGCCCTATTTTGTTTAATCGTGTTATGGCCTCACTACCTAGGATTGCAGAGGGGAGAGGGTGGTAGAGTTCATTACTTGAACTGCTGGCATGTCTAGTGTGAGTTTACAAGGAATTGCTGGTTCTGTAGGGTAATTTTGCTCCAGAGGAAAACTGAGCTCATCGATTGGCGATATTGTATCACAAAACTGGGATGAGGGGGTTTGATTGGCCTCATGCATTTATTATAATATATTTTTGTATACATACATAAAATATTTTTTGTCAGTCCCTTTCTGTCAGCATTTGCGACGTAGTTCAGTATCACAATGGCTGCGCCTGCAACCACTGCAAACAAATCAGAGATTTTTAAAGGTGACAGTGCTATCAAAAGACATGAACCAAAACGTGCAAAGCTTCGCAAGGTAGGAACAAAATGGTCATGCTCCAAGAGTTAACCTAACTTTCTAACTGCAGTTGAAAGGCTGACTGAATTCAAGCAATCAAGTGTTCCAAGTAATCTTAGTATGTTTTAGCACCATAACAACTCTTTAGTAATAGCAGTTGGATCTTTGATAGCACAGTAGAATAACACAGAAATCCTTATAATCCTGGAAACATCAATCTCAAAAAGGTTTCTCGCTTTCTTTTCATTTCAAATTTTGCTTTGCTTTGGAGAAGAAGCAGATCTCAACAACAATCAGTGAAGTTGCATTGCCAAGTTTCATCGCAAACTGCTATTCGTTCAGTGATTGGAAAATAGTTCTAAATCCTTTGACACAAAATTTGAGGTTCAAGATATGATCAGATTGAGAACTTGTTTCATTCCATCCCCAATCACATCATGGATAATGCCAATGACCCAACTCGGGCGATTCAAAGTCTCAAAATGATGTACCTCATGTTCATAGATAGACTGACCATCGGGAAATAAATAGCATAAGTGTGTGTCATATCAGTGTCAACTATTTTAGTTAGCCTGAAATATTGTGTTAGTGTAGGCAAAAACCATTATCTTCCCAAATAAATTGAAGTCTTTGAACCTATATAGAAACAGACAACAGTGTCACTTGGAGATATGGAGTCAAGTTTGTTGTTATACCCATCCAATGACGTTTTGTGCACAGTCAAAAAGTAGAACCCGGGCAAATTGACAGAGGCACACAGAGGGTTTCAGAATTTTTGTTCATGCTACATCAAACATTCCGCACTCTATATTATATTATAATTCTGTCTATATTGGTATCGACAACGGCATAAAATATAATCTAACCTCTATAGACATATTTTAGTTTACCTATTAAATCAGAAAGTGCAGAATATGTAGTCAGTTTTAGATAATAATATGATATGTGTTTTCTGTAAGACCAGAATGTTATGATATCAGTTCCTGCTGGTATTATAAAAAAGAGAGAAGAAGCACAGGTAGATCCTATAAGAGCCATCAGTAGTGCTAGATACTCATCCACGACCGCAGCTACAGAAACTGTGAATGAAGAATATACATATGAAAATAGGATAATTGAATTAAACAAGTGTCGTTGCAATCAATGAAGGACCCTCTGGACTGTCTACTTGATACAATTTACAGGTCATTTATCTGCCATTTGTAAATTTGTTTCTGCTAGGCATTCCATGATTCATATACGCTTCCCGTATTACTCAGTTATTACATCACTTATGAGTGTTATGACAAGTAAAAATGGGTCTGTCTTTAGAAGATGGTGACCATTAAACTTGAACATTGGGCAACAGGAATTGTCTTGTGACACCAGTTCTTACAGCGTTGAAGTATATTCAAGTCTAAATTACGAAACACAGTGAAAATATCGAATGTATCACTTACATGTAAGCGTGACAAACAAAAACCGAATGAGGTTATCTACAGTTGTCGCTCCTAGTTTAGAGACAAGATGTGCATTGTGTAAACTGTCTCCCATTCACTCCATGGGAACAAAGAAAAGTAGTGCATAAGATCCGAACGAGTTACACATGATAAACAGCTGTACTGCTGTGCCAAATCTGTAAGGAAGCAATATGAGTAACAAAATCAAACTGTATCTTGTGGTCAGTTGAGCAAGTCAGTAAAAACTAATACTGTACACGAAGAAAGACAGATGTATAGATCCACAGCTATTTGTCAAGAAATAACATTGATATATAGCTTTGTGTCAGTAATTGGATCTAGCCAAATACCCTACTGACCTATGTTTTCAAGTGGTTTAATATTTCGCGTTTAGCGATGGCAGAAACCGCGAATAGTTTAAAATAGCTAAATATTTGCTTTTTTATGTCAAGAGGCTGAATAGCTCAGTGTGTAGAGCGTCTGCCTTGTAATCACAAAGAATGAGGACTGTTTTTTTAAAATAGAATACTACTACTACTGTAGAGGAGTTATCATCTCAATTTCGCGGGCCTGAGATCCGTGAATAAGGTAAACTAACTAATAACTGATAAGTTGTGCCCTCCGTGAATTAGGAGCAGTAGGGTATATAGCAGCTTTTATGTTGCGCTTTGATTGTTGTCCCAGTAACAACAAAACTCAGGCAAGCTGATTGACATCACCCTGAGCATACACTAGTAACATGTGTATCTCTGATCGTTAGAGTCAATTTAGTGCAAATACCTAACATGTAACCGCCCCTAATTAGTAATTTGAACTCGGGTTGCCACACTAAAATTCTTTCTGATGGTACTCATGCTGAGTGAATTAGTTCACTCTCTATCGATCAGAGATGTACATGCAATGTTATATCATGTCATCAGTGTGGATTGAGATTGACCTAAGTTCTACAATTTGTCGGCTGTAGCAATCAAGGTTGAGTTATCCATTATAGCAGAGAGAATGATTAAAGCAACTAAATATATTCCGCTAATCAATGAATACATATCAGATTTTCTTACTTTCCTTTGATAGCCAAGATGATACTATCTGGTGCCTGATCTCCATACTGTGTGTAGCCATAGAAAGCAGTAGCAACTTATATAGCTAGAACTAGAGTCATACTCAGATCCAGAACTCCATACATAGAGTTATACCATCGTCTCTCTTTGATTTCATTCTCCAGCGGTAAGATCTGAAAAAAACAAGCGAGCATCAACATAGTCATGGCTCGCAATTGTGAACACACTGCCTGACACTGCAGCGCACATGTCTTTATGTGTGCGCACACAAAAACCATGGTCATGTTGAAATGACGAAGACTAATATATGTTCTCAAGTAGGGGTAGACGTTGGTTTGTTTTTGACAAGTTTCCCCAATTCCAAAGTAAAATATCAATGATGAGGATGTTGCTACATTGGAAACTGAGGGATAGTTATGCTCACCACACCGATACCACAGATAGCATATATCATTGTACCAAAGAAGAGGGGCAGTTTGTGGAGTGGTTTGTATAAGTCTAGTCTGCTGATAGGCTCCATATGATTATAGATTGTCATGTAGTACACTGTAACAAAGGATACATGAATAGATACCGGTGTCATCTTTCTAATAATAGTCCATATTCCAAAGGCTTGTGTTCAAATTTTAGATTGGAACTTTGTGGCGTTGCGTAACACATTTTGAAGTGATTTTAGGATAGTGTGAAAAGCATCAGTCACGTTACTGTAGGAAAAGTGGAAGGAATGAAATTCAAGCCTTTATTTGATCTCCATTCTGGAAAACCACATAAGAATTCAGGTGTTCAAACATCATGTTTTACACCAGTTAGTGAATAATCTCTTTTTGGTAATTATTTCAACACAATTTATAGTAAAGCTGAAAAAAGCAGAATCCCGTGTTTTTTGATTATTCAGAAATCAACTGAAATGAATAACTCAATCTCAAAAGCTCAATGACGCAAAGTTAGTTTGAGATACAGTGGATCAGGTTTGATCTGATTAGCTGCACTTGAAATTCCTACCCTCTTCCGTTGGCTTACCAGTCAGATGAGAGCGACTCGGGTGCAGGCGAATTGCAAAGAATGTTATCTAGAGGTTAGATAACTTGAGAAACAATTAGCCTAAATGGGAATTTGAAAATGGGGTAAAGCCCTTCTGTGCCATACACAAGCAGAAAATTAGCCTGTATTGACTCACATTGATGCCAGTGTTGAGGAGCCATGATATCACAGCTTGCTGAGAAAGGCTGCTACATCAAATAAAATACAAGGTAGAATACTCACTTATTATAGTGAAGCCCATGAGAAAGGATAAGTTATCCACCGCTGAGATCCATCCGAGATGTTTGACATTTTTTACCAGAGCCATCCCAAGAAAGATAGGAAATAGAACCAACTCATAAAGCTGCACTCTCATTGGATAGTTAGGTATGTAGTTTACCTCATCATCTGGATTATTTCCTAAAGACTGCTCAGTAATCTAATATATAACAAGAACTCTTACAACTACCTGATATAAAAAATTATATCACGAATTTATACATATATTTACGTATACGAACATATATCAATACAAAGGGGTGAGGCTTTCAATTAGAATGAGCAAATCCTTTTTAACCAAGTTATCGAGTTTACTTTGCTCTCAAAATTTTCGGTCTTTTAGTCTTTTAATTACCCTAATTTGTTGCTTCATTGTTCACTCTGAATATATATACACATGTATATACATGTAGTTCCGTCAATGAGTGAGCAATTTCAGAAAGAGACCTGCGTCGGTATCGCACACTAAGAAAGGAGGGGTCAGAGTTGGAGACCTTTCATCTATACGCAGTAGATAGTCATGACTAAGGGGGCAGGCATTAAGGTTTAAGATTTAAACGATTATACACCCAGGCTCAGAAGAAGTTTCAAAGTTTTGGCAGATGTAGGATAGGGTAATGGGTACAGGGAAATGCTACATTAAAAAAATCTACAGCCACAGGCTGTATATCAAAACCAAAATGCATGACAAATTTATAATGATATTCGGAAAAATAATGCAAGAAACCCCATTAAAACATCATACGGTGCTAAAAGTAATGGATGGCATTTAAATTATAGCAAAACATCATGTTATAACAGAGTCCGGTGAAGCATTACTAAAGGTAAAGGTGGTTTGATATGTTCACATGACTTAGCAGAACTGGTCATTCATTCATTTGCTCTTGGCAGGAAACAATCAGACATCAATATTAACAGTTTTGCTGTTTAGGAAGAAACAGAAGATTGGTCTGCCCCTAAAGAGGGACCCAAGGTGCCCTATATCGTCATAATGAGAATGGGATACATCCTAGAAAACTAGAATGCATCCTAGATGAGGCCATAACCTCCTGAACGTGGGTATGCAGCAAGATGCCAAAACTGTATTAGCATTAATCAGCCATTGGCAGTGACACTTTGATCTTAGCCAATAGGCCGAGAAGGGTTTTGAAAGTCAGGAGCAGTAGACTCACCAGTTTTATAGTCTGAGCGCATAGAAGAAAGTATGTGCTGCAGAATCCAAAGTGAGACAGACACAGAAGTGTGTTAACATAAAATCTACAATACAAACAGCAACCTAGAGGTACATCCTTCATTACAAGATCAGCTATGATCCAAATATCCCGCAACTCAATTCTGCTGGTAAGGTTGTGCCAGCGGCTAGAGGGGTGCAACTGTAAAATCAGACAATTGGGGTCAAACTTGATCTGCCATCTTGCAAATCTAAGGCTTCATTGAAGAGATTAGAAAATAATCATTATTTCACTCCACCATAGACCACAAAGCTAGGCTAATGCATATGGTTCAGCAAGTGATTTAATCATACATCAGGTTGGTAAGGACAGTACCTCGCTTTTCTTGAGTGTTTCCTCAGTGGTTTTGGACCAGGAGCTAACGACTGCTCCACGACTTCGCAGTAGGAGAGATGATTTACTCCTAATCTACAAAATTTCAAAACTTAGACACAAGGTGGAAAAGAAATGTAATGTTCCTTATCTATCCTACAGAGGGAGAAAACTGGTTGGCGCAAGAGATTTTTAATGTATGCTTTATGGTTGGTTAAAGCAGCTTCGTATTTGAGAACATTTCTAATTTTTTATCAAAAATGAGTCCATCCTATCAAACTACTACATCCTACTACACCGCACTTACTTTTTACTCAGGAACTGTGAGCTTGTTACTAATAGATGCATACAATGTACAACTGTGAATCCAATAACGAACACACCTACAGTACCGACCTACAAATAGAGAAAAACGCTACCAGCATAATACTACATATAAAGACCACAAGTCAAAGTGCTCGAACAGTTTGAGGCCCAACATTCTGAACGAAAGGATGTTCATATTGCTTCAACGAACCCTCGTACTTGCAACCGTTTTTTAAATCTCTCAAATCAGCGGAATAAAGTACAACAAACTTTTTCTTGAGGTTCCAGGCATGGATTAGCATGAAGCGTTACATTAGAGAACAAATTAAAATGCTCTAACTTTACACAGGCCTCTGTTAGGTGCATTCCATTACCAATCATAATAATGTAGGACAAGGAATGCCACTAACTGTAGCCAGATCAATATTGGAAGGTTGAAGTTTTGATCAAGTTTGATCTTGTTTGCGTGCATATTGGGAGTGTTACCTCTAGTAGAACCTGTATACACTCCAAATGCAGGTAATTTGGTAACCAAAATTGATCTAAACTACACAATGAGGTAATTCCCAAATTTTTTATACCATATAATGATACATTATAGACAGTTCATCCCTGAGCGCTGTTATTAGTGACTACCACGGACAGTATAATATTAACCACTTGATATAGTAATTGTGATGGCTGTGACTACATACCAATTACAAGTATGCCTGCATGAGAGAGGGCCTGTGGTAAGGCAAGACAACCGGAGTCCAGGTTACTTTTGATCATATTCATAATGGTGTTAAAGTTTCTGCAATGAATAATTATTTTGTATTTTGAGATTTAGCCTGGCCTTGGCAAGACATGCAAATGGTTTCAGGACTCGGATCTACAACAATGCAACAGTCAAGATTGGAAAATCGAGATTTACAATAGTTAGGTTCTATGAGCTGGCGCTACATAAGTTTTAAGTGATAAAGTCTGCCTTAGTTACTGGTTGGGGTATTCCATTATCCAACACATCCTAATCAATCAAAGGGTTGGCAGTGCAAACAGCACTAACAGCGCTGTGGAAAACATCTGAGCAGATAAACCAGCGCAAGAGGAATGACTAAGATAGGTGTCATTCTTAGCTCACTAGAAGCCATCTGGCTGTTGAAAAGATCAACCTCCAGGTTTGAAGGTGAAATTCCGTAAAAATTCTGCGTTTTTAGAGCTGACGTTACGTTAGGGGCTCAAACCAAGCATGGGTAACCTGTGGCATTATTCCTTACACAACCACATCCCAATCAGTGGTAGGGAGGTGATTGACAATGAAATTGGCACGAATAGTGCACAGTTATACACAAGCGAAAAGGGAATGTTTAACTTTGTTATAAAGTTAGATAATATTTTGCTAACTTACGACGTGCCATCTGGTCGGTCTGGAAGATCAAACTCCAGATCTGAGGGTGATACTCTATCATCGAGACCTCCAGCTGTATTCTTCTTCTCTAAGAGTGATGTCTCCTCTGCACATAACTCCATCTCATCCTTATCATCATCCTGTGTTGGTGATAAGTCCATATCCTTTAAATCCACTTACAACCTAGCCATGATCGATGATGTCTGCTGACTACAATCTCTCACATTCGTCTTTTTTCAGGAAAAGGTCAAGAAGGAAGTTTTACCCATTGACGAGTTTGCCTTGTGTGTGAGTCCTCGAATCGAACGATTATGGAAAGCTTCAGGCTTAGAAAATTGTACGAAAAAATATGATGGTTAAGATGAGTAAATGAAATGTAGCGCAATCAATCAATGGAATTAAAAAGGTTAAAAATCAAACAAATGTGCCGGCAGACAAATAAAAACATGATAACAAAAAACTTGCAATTAATTCCTAATTTATGGTATTACCTTTTCCGTAAGTGTAAGTAGATCCACAAGCAGACCTAATTATGATTTTACTAAATATGTCTCTAAGTGTGTGTGGCTACCTCTTGTGCTGCAGTAACTGAGACCAGCATAACAAGACCTCTCTTATCATACCGCCAGTTTTATAGTGATAGTTGTACACTAAATCATAGCTACATACTACGCTGGTAAGAAATCGCGAACTGGAAAAGCTTAATTGATGGATGATCTCAAGGAATGTTAATCACTTAGCTTAGCCATGAATGCAAAGGATGTGACCAATATATTTCCAAGGTAAATTCAGAGCTGTCAGTCTCTAGTATGACTCAAACCCGTCGCTGGGCGAGCGGGCGGGGGGGGGGGAGAAGATAAGTCAAGGGGGCTCTGACTATGCTAAATGAGGAGAATAGAGCAGCTGCTTCAACAGGCAAAATCACGAGGGGTTTGTAGGTTGAGTTGTTTGCCCCTGGTTGTCAGTTGTTTCCTATGATAAATAATTTATAATATATTACAATTTTGGTTGGGCATCTAATAAATTAAATTAAAAACTAATGATCATTAAGTATATTGTCGCGCCCAAACTAAACTGAACACGAAATGTCATACGTGACAGCAATTTATTTATTATCGTTTTGTTTTGGCACATACGGAAGAACATCATTTCAATGATGAAGATTGCATGTCAATAAATAATAAAAAAAATTGAACAGTGAAAATGTGGTTGGTGTTACATATCACACATATCTTGCCACAAACTACCATGGCAGATTTGAACCTTATTATCATGTGGAGTCCCAGAAATCATTACAAGTGTAAATGAGAAAAACTGCAGTTTGATGACAATAACAATGTGGCATATCCTAGAAATAGACTGTGTTTAATTGCATATCTCTGTCTTGGTTTTTCCCTGTCTTAAATGTGGGAAAGAGCAGCTGAGCAGTTTTCAATGTTCGGGTGAAAGTCATGTAAAGATTCGATTTATAGGAATTTAAAGAATATTTAGACTGTCTAATCAGGAGGGTGGCCACTTTGACCTGTCATGTGGCTGACATCATCGTTTACAATCAAAGGTACGATTGAAAAGTTGGCTTCCCATGATTATATAATTATTTACAACACTAGCTAAACAGGTTACCTTCTCTTGATCCAATTAAGGAGAACTTGAAATAGTTAATGAGAAGAACACGGTAGCTTTATTTATAGATTTATGTGCGGCTAGAATTTCAAAGACAACAGTGGCTGTAAAAATTTTACAGGAGAGTTTGAGCAGAAGAGAGACCCCGGAGAAATACAAACAATGTGATGAGTAATTTGACAAATAATTGTGACAAGAAATAACCAAGCAGGTAAAAACTAAAGTTCAAACTCCATAGACGTGTCTTAGTTTGATTATTAAATTAGACATTGCAGAATATGTACCCGATACTCCTCCTAGTACGCCTATTATAATAAGGAATATATTTTTGCTCAGCTTGAGATAATAACATGATATGTGTTTTCTATAAGACCAGAATGTTATGATATCCGTTCCTGCTGGTATAATTAGTATGAGTGAAGAAGCACAGGTAGATCCTATAAGAGCCATCAGTAGTGCTAGATACTCATCCACGACCGCAGCTGCCGAAACTGTGATTAAAGAATATACATGTGAAAGTAGATAATTAAGTTATATATGTATTATTATAAATGACGAGAGACCTTCAGAACAGTTGTACTTGATACAACTTATGATATATTGGTCTGAAATTAATAAGAATTGCTGCTAGGCATCCCATGATTCATCTGTGTTACCTGCTCTATGAATTACCAAAAAATACAACATGGAGCGGTAGGAATTGTCTTGTAATCTAGGGAGTCAGTTGTTACGGCATTGAAATGTCTTCCTGTCGAAATCACAAAACACAATAAAAGCTTCAAAGATTCCACTTACATGTAAGTATGACAAACATAAGCCGAATGAAGTTATCTACAGTTGTCACTCCTAGTTTAGAGACGAGATATGCATTGTGTAAACTGTCTCCCATTATTTCGATGGGAACAAAGAAAAGTAGAGCATAAGATCCGAACGAATTACACATGATCAACAGCTGTGCTGCTGTGCCAAATCTGTAAGCAAAAAGTGACAAAATCAAACTGTATCTTTTGATCCGGTAAGTAAAAACAGTACACCGATAGCAAAGATGTCACGTCAGGCTTTCCGATCTCACGAGCGAAAATTGAATCCTCAACGCCTCATAACACAGGGTCAATTTTGGGCTTGTTTTGGAGCTGATTAGCTGGAGAAACAGCTTTGATAACCCCAATCCTAATTTTATGGATGCTGTAACTTCCGAACACCGTAACACACAGCAACTCGAGGCCTGCATCTTCAAGACACCACCTACACGGCAATTGTTACATGGTCAATGATCTGTTGTCTGAGAAAAGTAGGCTTTCAAACCCCCGATAACCCTAAACAGTCCTTTGGAGAAAACATATCTGTCTCCGGTTTTCCTGATCAGATCTGTTTATACCTTCCTTTGATAGCCAAGATGATACTATCAGGCGCCTGATCTCCATACTGTACGTAGCCATAGAAAGCAGTTGCAACATCGTAAGTTAGAACTAGAGTCATACCTAGGTCTAGTACTCCAAACATAGAGTTATATGATCGCCTCTCTTTAATTTTATTCTCCAGCGGTAGAATCTGAATAAAGCAGGAGGCATCATGAATTTATTCATTGTTGCAAATTGTACAAAGAGAACATGGCACTGCAGTCAGCTGCGGTCTCTATTCGTCAGGCTCAAAAATAAGGCGATGGGGCTATTAGATCTCGATATATTGAAAAGTTGAATATTGTGGGCCAAATCTCAAGGAAAGTTTCTATGATGAGGATGATGCTACAGTGATGAAAACAGGGATATCATGGTCAAACATACCACACCGATACCATCGAAGGCATATATCACTGTACTGAAGAAAAGGGGCAGTTTGTGTAGTGGTTTGTATAAGTCTAGTCTGCTGATAGGCTCCATAGGAGTATAGATTGCCATGTAGTATACTGAAACAAAGCCGAAAGAGAATTTGTTTGCATGATGCGAGAATAAATACAAGATCATCAGATCGTGCATTGAGAACATTACAACTGGATGAGGCAAAATTAATTGGAGATATTCATCGCAATGCCAAACACTTGGAGTAATCACCCCTTGAGATTGGTAGATCAAGCTCGATACATTTTGATGGCATATTGAGTGAGTTTCTTTCCCCCCAATTGACTTAATAGTAAGTTGGGAGCAACATTGATTGAATTGGATTGAATATGAGGGTAATTGGATAAAATTTGAAAATGGAGTAAACCATTCCCGACCATTCACAAGCAGGAAATATGAAGACATCATCCTGATAATAAAAAGTAATCATACATTAGCCTTGCGATTCTAGCTTGCTGAGCAAGTCTGCTAAACCACCAATTAACAAATCTAGAAAACTCACTTATTATAGCAACACCAAGGAGAAATAATAAGTTAGCTAACGCAGAGATCCATCCGAGATGTTTGACATTTTTTACCAGAGCCATCCCAAGAAAGAGAGGAAATAGAACCAACTCATAAAGCTGCACTCTCATTGGATAGTTAGGTATGTAGTTTACTACATCATCTGGATTATTTCCTATAGACTGCTCAGTAATCTAAATTTGTAACAAAATACAACCACTGATATAAAGTATATGCATGTTTACACAAATTTTGTATATAAGGGTATACAGCATGATATACTAAGCATCATAATATACTGGGATGAGTCTGGATCGACTTGTATTCAAACAATTTTATTCTGTTTATAGTCTGAGACAAGGTCTGACTCATCCCGCCTGCATCTTCCGCATTCTTGAAAGATTTCTTGTGAATTTATTTGCTTTTTCTTGCTCTTTACTCAAAAATGGACGGCTTTCCTTCGCACACAAAAAAAGAGAAAGTTCATATTTCACATTGCGAGAAGCCCTAAGTGATCCTGATTTCAAATTGACATGAGTAGAGTAGTAAGTAGATCATATAAAAATTTGCAATAATTGAAGGTTTACTGGCCTCTTGGCAAGATATAATCTGATTTTATATGAAAACCAGCAAGTTTGAAAGTCTGGTGCAGTTGACTAACTCACCAGTTTTATAGTCTGAGCGCATAGAAGAAAGTAGGTGCTGCAGAAACCAAAGTGAGACAGACACAGAAGTGTGTTAACATAGAGTCTACAATACAAAGTAGGTACATCCTACAATATTGGATCAACTCAGATCACTCCCATTCTACTGGTAAGTTGTCGATAGCGGTTAGAGGCAGGCAATTCTTAAATCAGTTAACCATTTAACTCATGCTTGCTTCATTGCTAATCTAAGGTTTCATTGAAGTTATTTGCCTTCAATTACTAATACAGAACCGAGGACCACAACGCTATGCGTAATGCACATGGTGTTTTAACCGCATCAAGTGAGTAATGACAGACCTGACTTTCCTGGAGTGTTTTCTGAGTGGTTCTGGACCATGAGCTAACGACTGCTCTACAACTTCACCGTAAGAGAGATATTTTACTCCTAATCTACAAAGGTTTCAAAACCTAGGACACGAGGCTAAAGGAAATTTGAGGGTCAGCATGAAGAAAACTTTAAATGCAAAATAAAATAATTGTAAGAATCATAGATGGTTTAAAATTGTAAACTTTCAAATTTGCTTTATCACGATAGGGCATTTGATACTGTAAAAGTTTCATGGATGCGCATAAATTCCTGAGATATAGCTGGCTCAAAAGTGCTCCTCCCGATTTGGTTTATTTGATAGCTCTCTGCAGGTCACATGACTTGTCACAACATAGCGTTAATAACGTGATAATAGCTTCCATGGTATGGATCAAGATTTCTTAGGAATTAAATCTTGAGCTAATCTAAAACTTTATGAATTCCTATCATCGATATCCATAAGTTGACCACTATGGATCACTATCCTCTGACCAATAACCTGTGACTAAGCCTTTATGTGCAGTTAAGTGTGGATAACACCAGTGCTAATATCTATATGAATAGAAAGTTTTGCCATTAATATAAGCCTGACACTTACTTTTTGCTCAGGAACTGTGAGCTTTTTACCAGTAGATGCATACAATGTACAACTGTTAATCCAATAACGAACATACCTACAGTACCGACCTACAAATAGAGAAAATGCTACCAGCATATTCCATGTTTGGAGCCCATCAGTGCTCAAACAACTAAAAATGCAAGTTTGTGGCATTTCCTTTCAGATTCTGAAAGAAATGAATCTTGGATGATGATATTATGTCACACACAATTGCACCTGTTTGATCACTTAGACTAGAAGACCACTTTAATATCATATTATTCTCCTACTTATTGAACCATGTAGCATAGAATTCGGTGGCTGACACACATATGTGAGCTGAAGAAAGCGCAGTACATTTAGCATAACCTCAGAAGAGCTAGTTCGAATGATTGGTTCTCTGTTAGGTGCACTCCATGATCAACCATGATGCGGTCGGAAAGACAATATCTCTAGTATCAGCCGGGGCATAGTTGAAGCAATGTAGTTTTTATCAAGTCTGAATCCAATTTACTTGCATTTGGTTTGTAGCCTCTATAAGATTATTTGTGAGTTAAAAGCATGCAACTGGGATCCATTTCGATGTAAACCCAGTGGGGCTATTTTTAAATTACTTGATGAAGTATTGATATTATATAGACAGTAAAATTTGTTGAAATCTGAGACTACCACTAGCAGTTGATATAGGACTGTCGATGGTCATGCATGTCTACATACCAGAATCCCTGCATGAGAGAGAGCGTGTGGTAATGTGAGACAACCGGCGTCAATGTTTCCTTTGATCATATTCATAATGGTGTTAAAGTTTCTGCAATGAATAAATGTTAATGTTGAGATTTTTGGTTTCAGGGCTTAGATCTACGAGAATGAAACAGTCTAGATAACTCAAAGGCTACCACAGAGATTTGAGATTTACAAATACTTGGTTTGATGAGCTGGCTGGTGGATAATAGATTGCGAAAACAGCTACAGAGGTTTGAGTACTTACACACTAGCACTATGGGAATGTCTAACTTAGTACATAAGATAGATTATCTTCTGCAAACTTACGACGTGCCATCTGGTCGGTCTGGTAGATCAACCTCCAGGTCTGAAGGTGATACTTCTGCATCATGTCCTCCTGCTGTACTGTTCCTCTCTAGAAGGGATGTCTTTTCCGAGCACAACTCCATCTCATCCTTAACATCATCATATTGCAATGGTGGGTCCATACTCCATATCCTTTACTTCACTTACATTCCAGCTATGATTGCTGACAGTCTTAACTCTCCTGACAGTCTATCACATCCAGGGACAATCAATCATCTATGATGCTATATAATTATAGCCTACAGCTGCATTTACATTGCAGAGTTCTTTGTCAGATTTTTTCCCAAGATTTTTTGTCTATATCAGCCATCAATAGGGAGCAACATAAAGTCTGCGTTTTGTCTCAATAACACAAAATTCATATGTTGAGTTGCTCCAAATGACGGATATTTATCAGTTTAGTGAGTTTGCCTCAGAAATGCAATGTTTATGGCGGCTTCAGGCAAAAGGTTTGCATAAAAAAAGAGTAAATGAAAATAATCCAAATCAATATGCAGATTGGAGAAACTAAAATATGCATTCTGTTCCCAATAATTAATGGTATTACCTTTACAGTAAGTGTAGGCTGATTAAAAGCAGTATCTGATCCGACAAGGTCTAAATCTTCTTCAGTCTTTGTTGTTACCTCTTGAGCTAACTGATAACATTACATACCAGCATACCTCATAACATACCATATCACTGTAGCCTAGTACTCTAAATCTTAGCTACTTACTCATTGGCTGAAATCGTCCAACTGAGAAAGCTTGATGGAATGTTAATTGCCTTGACTGGCGAATATATAGGATTAAAATAATACATTAATTCTACCTGACAGGTTCTTTATGACCCAAACAATTAAAATGTTACATCAGGGAGGTAGTGCAGACGTTTCAACAGGTAAAATCCACGGGCTTGGTATAACAGAAGTATATTAAGTTGTTATGGTAAAATCCGACGGGTTTAGTAGCCTCCGTTTGCGATTGGTGGTTTGCTGTTTACCATAAATGAGTGTTTATAATGCATGTATAATTATTTCATTTGCGCCCCATTAAACACAACCCCCCCCCCCACATGGCCTTGTTTGCCGTAAAAAACCATTTATCAGCGAAAATGAAGTTGATACAACAAATCAACAAGCAACACTCGGAATAGTAGGTTGTTTTATTTTCAATTTTCAACTTATCAATATAACATCATTCTTGGCACAATATCAGGTATATTACGCTTGAGCAGTCAACACTGTTTGGGGGGATAGGTAGTAAAGAGCATCAGTCCTAATTATGTTTAATTACCTAGTTTTCAAGCCCTCAGTCGTCTTATGCAAACCAAATGATGATGAGGATGGACAGGAAAATCTTCAGCCCTATCCACAAACCTAGGTTTATTTACTCATCATGCAAGTTTTTTCTAATTAAAAGACAACCAAAAAATAAGTCGGCTTTGAGTTTCACTAAAAGTTTTTGCCAATGCCAAGTTAGAAGTTATCTGTTCGGTGCAACTGAGAGGACAACTACAAGACCTTAATATACATTTGGATCAGTAAAGAGACTAAGGAGACTTATGTGGTACTTACATTGCCAAATAGATTTCTGCGTTCTCAGTTATAGGTTTTAAAATCAATTAATGTAGTTACTTGATTATTCGATGTATGGTTTATCTACTGCCACCTGAAATTAATACATTTCTTTGCTGATCAACATTGCAATGTAATATTGATTGCATGTGCTATGTCTGGGATAGTCGCTTTTATAAACAAAAACATTTTGTATAAGACTACGAGGCTGAGTAGAATCACCGCCTCAGCATTTGTGTTCTTAAAAACATGACCCCATGAAATCTAACCTCGGGTATCTCAAATTAAAAAAACACCACTGAAAGGCGCCAAGTATGCACAGGTTTTAGAGCGACAAGCCAGACTCTCGATGACCCCTCAAAGTCACTCTCATGCAATGCACTGTGGAGCTTATCGCGTTAACAAAGATTAATACCCCACGTTGACATTTAAATTTGAGTAGTGATCACAAAGCTGTAACACAGTGTATTAATGTCATCACTCAAGCCTAGGAGATAAACACGCAACCCTAACTGATAACATTGTAATAGATTTATACACCTCTAAGATATCCACTTATTGAACATTTTATTAGCCCTGTTTAGAGTCATCTAAATGTTGATAATGCGACACTGTGCGCGGTACGTTACTGTTGGTATTTATTACATGTTTACGTAAGAGGAACTCCATATCACTCTAGTTTTGACATGACACTGACTGAGAAGTGTACAGTGTAACTTTTCCTGAAGGCAAATAACAATCACAGAGATGGGGAAGAAAGGTGTTAAAATACTGAGAGGTGAGTACAATGTAATAAAATAGCTCAGCTGAATGTTTTGCACATAAATCAGTCTAGCTTGAAGGTTCTAACATCAGTATCTTAGAGTACAGTGTCACAACAAACATGTACCCACTCCCTGATCAGAGTCCTTCAATCACATGAACACGAGTATGCTGTATATTCTTAGCTTTATCTTCCTTTACATAAGGCGCATGGATTGAATGAAGGGATGTGAGTAAATGTAAAACAAACGATGCTGACGTGACCAGCGGTGGAAAATCAACCAAGGCTTACTTTTTAACAACTTGATTTCCTGTAGTTGATTATGTTTTGTAGTTATGAGTAGAGTAGAAGAGGTACATGATGATAGACCAGATCACATGACCAGAGATGACGTGATGTCATATGATTATATGATCAGCGATGACCTCACAGGTGGATTACTTCACATGATGGCGACGATTAAACAGGATATAACCTTACAGAGAAGAGCAGAGCATGTCATTCAGGGGGCGCTACAGGGGTGAGCTTAGTATAGTATGATAAGTTGTCACATCGGATCCCAAACTCTCTGCTGGCACCGCCATGCTAACCGTAGAGGAAAGGGAGAGGGGGCAACTCAAAAAACGAGGAGACCAAACTGCACAGTACAATCTGTGATAAACTGTTCTATAGGAGAAAAGTATTCCTAGGAAGAAAAATTAGCCTTTTGCGCTGTTAGCTGACAATTATTTAGCATCTTTGCATTTTATAAGTCGATATGGTGCTAACTAACATCAAGTCTCTCTCAACCTTAATGTCATACCAACAGCATTAATGTCAAATAACGCTATACACAGTCACTTTGCAGGTAGTTATCAACATGAAAGTGAATAGAGTGTTTTTAGAGGAACTAGAGCTCAGTTGTGACACATAACCTCAAATACTTGTATATTGGAACTCTGTTGCCCTTGTCGACTGCGTGACCGCACAACACCTGGCTTCACATCGCTTATAATACATCTGTCTGTCTATGTTTACTTCAGGTTGATAGAGAGAATATATCGCGTGCACAGAGAGGATTACAGAGTATACCACCAGATAACACAACTACAGAAACTATTAGACACTAATAAATCTCGATCTACTGTCGAATGTAAAGCTAACAATATACTACTACAAGTATTCACAGATATAAACATGCAGCTCAAGGAGAGTTAGAATCCATCCCTATAACCAACACGGAGTTAGAGTGACGTCAAGACATTAACAAGACGAAAAATTTAATTACTTTGCAAATGTCTTATACAAGTTAGTCATGTATCTCTATACCACCCCGACCCCCTTTAGCTTGCTCAGACTACCCTCTACCCCTTATAGGCCACAATAAGTCTTGAGGATAATAGAAATAGTTTGACAACATATGCATTGGTGAACATTTAATGTCCTGGCTTCAGTTTTTAAAGTATCACTACTTTTTATACCGTTTGCACAATCAGAGGTAATTTTATCATGATATCTCTGGATAATGGAGATACACAATGCTATTATATCAGTGGTTAGGAATCAGAACTTGGTAATTCTGAAATGGCCAAAAGATTCGCATGCTCATATACCCTATTCTTGATCATTAATACCTGAGCTATGTGTTGATAGCTGATATTGCACAGACCACCGTACTATGTCTGCCTCAACAGAAACCGAAGAGAGGAGAGAAGAAGACTGACAACCAGAACTACTCAAGTGGTCAGGTCAACATAAACAACGGTAATCCTAAAGGTTAATTTGAGTAAACTTTAGGAGGTCACATCAATCTATTTTCGCATCATATTTACATTTTTTACATGATTTGCGTGAAAAAAGAATGAAATACATGTATGTAACACAAATATAAACATCTTCTCAGAGTCTGTTCCCGAATACACAACTACCAAGTTTAAGTTCAAGGCCAAACACATGAATACTCCAAAAACCAGAGTGATCCTACAATTAGGCCCTAATGTTCTTACCTTAGTATCAGAATTCTTTACCCTTTGTTCGTTGTTAATTAAAATAATCTGGGTTTGGGTTGTTGACTCCCAAGTAGTAAAGGTTGCCGTGTATGATATTCATTTAGCTGATAAAGGAGAGGCGGTATCTCACGGAAGGGTTTTGTTTGTGCTCGGCTCCGTGATAATTTACACTTCGTAGGTAAAAGATTTGTATCCATAATTGAGGCAAACGTCCAGCTTATAACCGGATCCGCATACAGTCAGCACCTTAAACAAACAATTCACCAACAGTAAACACATGTACACAAACAATAGCATCTGATAAAGATGTGTAATCTCCAATTACTTCAAAATTATTTGAACTCTGCAGGCCCCTTGATCTAAGATATCACTGTAGGTCTTTAACTCTTTTCAGAGTCTTCAAAGCTGAAAAATCATTCAAGCATCTCAGGTGGGCCTGTCAACCGATGACTTATAGTCTTAAACTTAAAACAAATTGTCAAGTTAAGTCAAGTCAAGTTACTTTGCACATATCATCAATTTTCTCTTCAAATATTGTTGGTGATAAAAAACAGGGATCGATTGCACTGCGGTAAGCTTTACAGTATTTTTAATGATGTATGATCAATCTTCTAGGTCGAATAACTCCTCCATAAAACCATCACAAAGTTAAAAAATAAACAGTCATGGTACAAGATCATGACAGTGCTTCAGTCATATACAGAACAGAGTTTACAGGATGGCTAAACACATTCAAGAATATTCCGCTCATTTTAGGATAAGTCAACGCTTCAACCATAGAATTTGTCGTCACAGAATAAAACCAATACAACAAACATGACACTTATCAGAGAGTAACAATGACTGACCTTTTTATCTTTACTTTGATCGTTTATACTGATATTATACACAGTGTTAGGTGTGACAGGTACTTTAGTTTTACACTCTCCATTCATATACCAATGATAGATCTGCCTGCCAGAACCACCTGTCATCAGCTGTCAACATATAATCACAGGCTGTCAAACTACAGAACGTTGCGATGGGATATGGGAAAGTTGACAGGGGTTATAATATGACAAAAATTATTTCAAGATTTTAGGTTTCACTATTTGAGTGGCGAGTGGACAACTTCTAAACAGACACAAGACGACTGTAACATACTAAAAAACCTATGTTATTTGTAATTAGGCCTCAATCTGTAGTGAGTGCATCATCCCCTCCCTCTCCCCTTATGAGAGAGTGGATGCCCATATATATAAGCGTGCTCACACTCTCCACAGCGGGTCTTTCAATTACGATGAGCAATACTTGTATAGAAAAACTATTACTATCACCTCATACAAATTCACCGCTCACATGGTCTTTCAATTAGAAACATTTGTAGCCAAATCATACATTCAGAGTGTACATAGTTCCATTAAGGAATGGTGAGCTGGTCTTGCTCAATCATATAGCAATTTCGGCAGCTTTTAATTGTGAGTTTTGGCGGTAGTGGCATCCCGTCATCAACCGCTTGTTGATCAGAGTATAGATGTGGTTGATAACGGAATCCCACTACCACCGAACAGGGCAGAGGCAGACCACTAAAACTATCACGAGCCAGGAACTTACCAGGTCATCATTGAACAGAGATGTATGTTGAGTACTGTTTCCTGTATCCATGACTGTGAGAGGTGTCAGCGTACGGCCCGACCACATAGATAGCCTGGGACCTCCACCACACACTATAATATCACCCTGTACATCCACACAGGCCAGGAATCTACCCAGAGGAGGACGGGCTATGTTATCCTGCTTGGACGGGTTTAGGCAGTGAATAGACTCCGCAGATGGACTTCTCGTATCTGTAATAGAAATATGTTATATATTTGTAATAGAAAAGCACAATAAGCAAAAAAAACACCCACACTTTTATTCATTGGGGAGGAGCTGCATATGCATATATTTGTCTCCTCACAGCACATAATGGAACGGATTAGTAATTCTCATTTCAATGTTAGATTCAGCTGTGGTAAACCTCTTCCTCAACAATTAGTGTGGTAGCAGCATACCAAGCAGACCAATCCTTTATAAATGTAGCCCTGGATCAATAACTCACAAACTCCAACTCATAAAATATCTTTATAAAAAGGTTCTCAACGTACGGACCTTATAACAGAGGTTGCTCACAAAAATTTCCACATTCCTAACAATACAGATATACGATTCTGTAATGTTTACTTTTCTCTAGTGTCTCTTCCCTCTGCAGTATTTTTCAGTGGAGAGTTATCACTGGAATTCCTCGGTTCAATTTACACTAGCTATACTGGACGTACACAGTATACCAGAGACTCACCCCATATCCTAACAGTACCGTCCTCACTAGCTGAGTATAACTGTGTTTTATTTTCAGACTGACTGACTTTGATAGCTTGTATTACATCACTGTGTCCGCTATACTTACACTGTGCATACAAATATATCAAACAGCCAACAAGGATCATCTTGTGGCAAAAACTGATGGTACATCATGATATATATATCCACACGAGGGTTGAGTAGAATAAGCTGGGTTATTAGAAATCAACTGTATCATCAGATGATGTACATATACACTTTCCTATTCAATAGCCAGGTACAGCAAGACCATGTGTGTACTTAGAGAGAAAAAATCACAAAGAGATTTGTGTAAAAGATGCCAATTAAGTCAGGGAGGGGGATATCTGGAATTGCCCTTCTTTTGTACAGCCTATGCTGTTTTTTTTCTTTTTGCATAGGATATAATAAGCCCGGAACCACTAGACAAGAATTTTAGATAGTGATGAAGGTTGAAAGCTTTGTACACTAACCTTATGAGTACCTGAGCTGAGATCCCAGCAATGTATATTACCATCTCCACAGCCGGCATACAGACTTCCTGTCTGTGTGATAAAAGAAAACAATCAAAAGATGAGAGTAATGAGCTTAAATTGAAAAAAACCCATCATCTTTAGGGGTGGAACTTCTCTCAATACGCCAGACCCGAAATCATCTATCGACTGCATGCAGCAGTGGCAAAAGAGTTGGAAGAATTCTTTGATCCCTTGCTGTGTGACGCAAAACAGACCAATAAAACAAATCACAAGTTGGAGTTGTGCCCTTTTTGTAACAAGGTTCAGAGTGCAGACAATCCAAAAATGACAAAAAACTCATAAAGGCCTGGTAACATATAATTTCCCTTACTCAAATATTTACCCTTCACATATTCGCATTTATCAATCCAGGTGTGTACAGCGGCAAAACATAATCACCTACCTCTGAGCAGATCTGCAGACTGTTGGCCTCAGCCAGACCGACTCCACTACAATCATAAAATCAACAAGTTTTAGCAGTGTGATATTGTCAAATAAATTGGTTACGTAATGAACAATTTCGAGTCATTGGGAATTTCAGTAGAAATAACCTTTGAAACAGGGAAGGGACAGCAAAATCTTTATGATTTAGAAATTATAAACAGCAGATATAAGAGGCCGGCGAGATTGGTCTGGTGTACAACATTGTCATTTATGTACTAATATTTAGTGAATATGAACATGTACTGTGAATATGTACTTACCTTGCAGGTATCTTCAAGCTCCATGATATTTTTGGAGACTGCAAGTAAGAAAGATAAAATAGATAATCGGGTCGAACAAAGATAATCAGATCAACAAGAAAATAACATGGAATGTTAGACAGGGGGGTCTTTCAATTAGAAAAAGCGATCCTTTACTAAAGCAAGTTATCACTATCACATCGCTCAAAATTATCACTCACTTGGTCTTTCAATTATACAAAATCGCTCCAATATCGCTCACTCAAAATGTATATAGTTCCATCAAGTGACTGAGCGATCTGAAAGCGAGAGCCTAGCAGGTATTGCTCACTCAGTGAGTGATCAGATTGCGATTTTGGCTGTTTCTAATTGAAAGACCCCCCTGGTTGATAAGAAAAGTGATAGTTTCTAAATAATATTCGAATCATACATAAAACTATTGATTTAATTCAATCCTGAGAGAAAATTCCGTAGGTTCCACTTCAAACAAAAACTAAAGTGAAAGTACTCAGAAACGGACAGTTATAGTTTGCAGAGAAAGCAAGCGTGAATTTATCTCATTGATGATGGGAATGAACTTCATAATAATTTTGCCGTCATTAGTCGGTTACTGGAAAGTCTGCTAGAATTTTCGCTGGAATTTTCAATTATCTTTTGAGAGCATTATCCAGCGAGCTCAAAACTCAGCTGTTTAATACGATCTTTAGTGCTTGGATATGTGTTATAAGCATACCTTGGATATTAGATCAGCCCATGGGTAACAGGACAGCTTTTTATTGCCTCCACATATCAGAGAGTCATTGTGTGAGATAAGACTGTATATGGCATGATCGCTAGCTAAAAAGAATAAAAAATAAATCAATCACAAGATAATGGAGTATTTAAGAAAACTGTGAATGCTGATGTGAACTATTCACCCTCATGACTTCAGTAAATATGCGACCAGTTGTCTGAGGAATATAACCAATATATAGAAATATTTACACCAAAATAATATTATAAAAAATTTAATTTATATTGTTGCACAAGTTTCCCTGTGCCTAAAAAGATAGATCTATTTGTTTTTTTTTGCAGGTCATTTTCTGTAGAATTAATTTGCACTCCAAGCCTAAGTCATAGAGAAAATGACCTGCAAATAAATCATGCTGCCTTGTAACAGAAGTGCAGCCTCATTTCTGCAATTAAGAAATTCTGATATTCAGAAATGGTAACCATGTCCTGCAAACACAAAAGTTAGTGACGTGTGATTATTTTGATAGATAGCTTATTCTTCCGTTCGAAATTGAACACAATTCAGCTCACACCACAACCTACATTCAAACAGGACATACCATGGAATGCAAAATAAGGTTTCAGATCTTCTTTCTTTTGATTAGGTGAGAGAGCGTCACTCAACCTGAAACAAGAACTTCATGTTTGAAGAATTGCGATATTCAAAAGGGTAAATTATTGCAAAAACAGAAACTTGAGGCTTATTTGGTAGATAAAGTTTAAGTTTGCATTTTTTATTATTATTATTATTATTAACATGTTTTTATTGAGGATTTCATATGCATAAGTATGTCATAAACAAAGGAAAATAACAACTTTTTGACCTCATAAACAAAACAAAAAAGAAAGAAAAATATTTATAGATATGGACAGAAATGATAATCAGTTGGGAAAAAAATGTTTACAGTATGCTTGTGATTGATTGATATATATTATTACGCTTTACTAAATGAAATGAATTGGTTTAAAAATCTTGTTTTACCATATTTGGTCCTATATTTTGGTTTAATTATTCTACGTCCTGACCGCAAAACTCTATTGTGCATTTTGCAGGAATTGATTAGTTTAAGGATGAAAAATGAGGTGTTCTTGCCTAGAGTGGCATTTTTGACAAACCTATCAAAAGTTGCCCTCCTCCTGTCACCCAGAGTGGAAAGATTCAAATTCGCACGACCAGTTGAGATAGAAAAAAATGAGTTGGTACCAAGAATTATCCTGATGGCTCTGTTTTGACAAAGTTCTAACAAGTTAGAGTTGTAATCAGAAGTATTTAATAACAGAGAAGAACAATACTCCAAGATGGGACGAACATACGATTTATAAGCTTGAAGCAGATGTGAAGGATTGACAAATTTTCGAATTTTAGAGAGACAGAATAAAACTCTGTTAGATTTTAATACCAGGGACTCAACATAGGTTTTCAATGACAGATGCTGGTCCAAGATCACGCCTAAGAGTTTAATTGAAGTTGCTGATTTGATTTGTACATTATTTGAAACAAGATTAGGTATTGTTTCAACCTTTCTGTTCGAAAATACACAAAACTGGGTTTTGTCTAAATTTAGATGAAAACCATTGACAGAATACCAATTTGTTACCATTGTAACAAGAGATTCTGATTTTGATATTGCTTCATTTAGAGAATCGGATATCTCAAAAATCAAAGTATCATCAGCAAAGGCAAATGAATTTGAAAATTTACCTAATAGATCATTTATGGCAATATTGAAAAGCAATGGCCCCAAAATTGAACCTTGAGGAACACCACTTTTAATATTTAGAACTCCAGATGTGGCATTGCCAACTTTAAAACACTGAAATCTATTATTTAAATAGGACGATAGCATTGATCGAGCAGATTCTGCTATACCGAGATATTTTAATTTGGTGAGCAAAAGTTGATGATTTACTGAATCAAATGCCTTTCTATCAAATTTTTATTTCAGGGTTCAGGTTTTCCAAGCGGCAGTAGCAGGGCTCTCAACCTGGGAGGTTCCAAAACCTGAGTTTTGCCGATACCGTGTTGGAGGTGGAATCTCAAAGGCATGAAACGCCCTGTGCACAAACAGCTTAGAGTTTTAGAGCTCTGTTAGCCTCCTCAATGGGTCCGGCCGCCAAAGCCTAGAGAGCAATTTAGGCCTCTGCAAATGAATGATACTGGTTTTTTAGAGTTGTTAGCAGATCATTGATATAGAATCACTGTAAAAATCATCCTGGTTAATGTATTTCATGTATCACAACACAAAATTGTTTCTTTATAATCATACAACTAGGCCACACCGAGAGGAATTCCCCAACTTCGATGAATATGAGGCAAAATCTGAGTTTTTAGCTAATATTCTAAAATCCCCTGAGTTGCCTGAGTTGAACCCAAAAACCAGAGAAACTCGGCCTAAATCTGAGTGGTTGAGAGCCCTGGCAGTAGGGGTCTCTAAAGAGCAATTTTGTTATAGGTGACTCAAATTAGTTACTACGCAGCGAATGAACAATAATGTCTCTGCAATGGATTCTTCAACTGAAACAAATGTATAATATATGTCCGAGAATTGTTCTTACTAGACATTGATTGTGATAGGTCATCTTGCCGTCCTTAATTAGCTTAAACCCACAAACCTGTGAAGTGTGAACTAAAACTATGCTCTACTCATGATTACTAACCTGAATAGTGAGATAACTCCGATATTATCACACACAGCTAGGTAGTTATGACACGGAGAATAAACCTGTGAGTAGATTATAGTATGAGCTCTCTCTAAAGGGGATCTAATAACCTCATCTTCACTTCTCAGCTCTCCGGGCATCTTTACCGTCAGGATCTGAAACAGAAGAGACAAATAGCAATAGTTTTCATATCGCTTACTTACTCGCTGAGAGGGCGATCAGTGAACGAGATCCCTGTTAGACGTCAACTGAACCAGTATCTTTTACAATTGACTGTAACTATAGTAGTGATTTTTGTGATTGATTGTATGAATGAAGCAAGACATTACTCCTTGGTTGGTGCTAGTTTAGACCTGTATACACATCTTTGTTGAATTGGTGGGGGTTGGTGTTCAGGGTATTGGTCGGTTGGAATGCGGACCATTGATTCAAGTTCTACAAAATTATGCGTGTCAAATTATAGGGCATGATTTGTGCTACATTAATAATCATAGCACATGATTATATATATTATATTTATTACCTTGGGTGGCTCAATTCCAACACACACAGACAGTAGAGTAAAGTAATTAATAAATATATATTATACATAAAACAAGTGATATGCAAGGCAACAGACAAGGATCAAAAAGGAGCCATTTCATACAAAGAAACAGGCCAATGCCACTTTCAGGATAGGCAATACATATGCGTCAGCCTATGCCATAACTAACTAATGCAACAATGAATGAGTGAATTGAGTAAATTAATCCAAAATTCAAGAAAGAAAAAAACTTAAAGTGAAAGTGAAACTACTCAAGGGAAACTCCTACCTGCAGAGATAAACGAAGATATAAAGTGTATCCTGCAACAGGATACTCTGACATCTTTTATTTTATTCTGATAGCAGAGCTAATATATCAATAGAGCTTCGAAACTGGGGCGTGGTCTGGGCGTGTACTATAGTATGACCTGAAAAAATAGCACTGTACACTAACTAATGTCAAAATATGACTCGCTTAGCAAATCTGGTGTAGAAATTTAACTATAAAGACAACCTGATTCTAACTACAACAGTGTGAGCAAGGCATAGGACTGCCGCAGTTCTATGGAGCAAGGAGTTGGATGAGTTGATGTGAGTACAATGGTGTTTGTGTCAGATCACAGGTCTACTCCAAAACCCAGGTTTTGGAGTAGACCTGTGTTTCAGATGACAAAGTTATTCTGGCAAGAAGTACCTGCTAATACCATAGATAGTAGTAAGAAAGATGAAAAGTGAGGAGTTTTTTTTATTCTTCATATTTAGAGGGACTCCCACGGTGTAATTCCGTCACAACCAGTCTGCTGGAACAGGGAGGTTGGAAGCACAACTTTCTGTAATACAGTTGAATGAATCAATGAACTAAACCTTTAGGTTTAGTTCATTGAATGAATCAACTCCAGTTGTTTAGGCCTTGACCACCCGGGCATTCAACCACTGGTCTTGCACCAAATACAGACAGATGGCCTATGGTTGGAAGCATAGTCTAGAGCTGCACATGACCAGAAAAGAAGACTATAAATTTTATTCCTTATTTCTCTCTAGGCACTCAGTGGATCTGTTGCAAATTAACTCAAGAATGCGGCCAGATATTCGGCTACCATAGAATTAATGCAGATTTCCAATGATGTTTTCGATGTACTGAACATCCGATACAGGTCTGAGGGATGGAACTCAAGAACAAGTACAAGATGCCGCATAGAATCTCCTACAGAGTAGCGATTCAAGGTAGGAATTATTTCATACAAATATGACAGACTAATAAAATATTTCAATGTTTTTATCGACACGTCAGGTTTTTCCTAGGCATGGAAATCCAACAAGCGCTTTAAAGTTACACAGATTAGAAATCTAAATCATAGCTTTAATACATATATAACAGTATTTCTCTGATGTTACAGTTCATCGAAGACTTTCTTGACTGGCTAACTCAATTGGAGGACGAAGAAGTAAATGGTGTCAACATCACGGATGCAGAAAGGTCAAAATGTCCGCTTTGCATTCAGACAAGAATCAGCTGGAGAATCACTTGTAAGTACACTTTACAATGTGATGCAAAATCTGTGATATTGATAAAGATTGTGGAAATCAAGATCTACATAGAATGCCATTTTGCACATACTTCTTCTCACCTAGCTACCGGCTGTATCCTTAGCACATACTATATTAGGCTGAATTCAAGTCTAGCTCAACATCTTTACTTTATTATAGACTCCCACCTCAAATAACCAAGATTAAGTGTGAGCTATCATTATGTCGTTATAATATTCCTACAGGTCACTGCTTCTTAGCGCTCACTAAGGAGTTTTGGAGCGAGGGTTATGATTTCATCTTGACTGAGAAAACGCTTTGTCAAGATAGCTTGGAGCAGTACTTTGGTCACCAAAGAGACAAAACCGCCAGTAACAATGCTCCAGCTATGAGCGAGTTTCTAAATACAGCCAGGATGCTGACAGTGACACAAGAGGCTGAATGTACTATATCCAAAGGGAACTACACTAAACTTAAAAAAGACACTATGGTTTGATCTCTGAAGAGCCAATGGAGAAAGGAAGTTGACAAAGGAAATGAGTCATGAGTTTTTGTTAACCATTGTTGGGCTGAGAATGTAAAGTATAACATAGCAATAGTATTTGAATAAAATTGCAGAAGTAAAATAACATAAAAGAGACTTAGAAAAAATTAGATACAGATTTTCCTGAAACCACAAGATCAGTTTGATTCTTTTATTGTAAACTCTGTCTAAAAACTGGCAGAAGGATCTTTTTCTTATTGCTGTCTATTTATTGTCTACATCTATTTATAAATGCCACACACCTCACTCTGGAAAACTTTTGCACTACCTTATGAAATAAATCAAAGGATTCAGAACTTTGTATGTTACAATCTACTGTGAGCCACTGGTTGTGAGCCTTGTCAGAGTTCAGTATAGAGTCCATGACAAGATCTCTTACGTTGCAATTACTGCTTACATTAGAAAGAGTGGCAGATGAAAGAGAATCAAGCACAATGAGAAATGTAGAAAGCTGGCTGATACATATGTAAGTGCACCACGATCTAGAGGCAAAGAATTTCCCCCTATTAGACTAGCGAGAGAGTTCCCCCTGAGGTAGAGTTGAGTTGAGGTACTGCTTGCTTACTCAGGATATTTCTGATGTGCAGCCTGCAAAAGAGACATCATATATTGGTTTGAGTAAGATTAAAGCCATTAAAACACAAATTGGTTTTATCACAATAAGAACTTGTGGTTATGGAGACAAACTAAATTTTAAGTTATGTAAAGTTAAATGTTGCATAGCCGACCTCTGTGCTTCAATTCATAAATTAGCCCTTCGAAAGTAATGGGTTGATATTCCTAAGATCGTTTTGGGTTGTTGATGTGAAAAAACTTACGGCTTGCGGCGGGTATAGTCTCCAGCCTCAAAATGTTGAGTGCAATATGCCTTCTACTGAGCATTCCATTCACGTATGTGTTGACTAGGTCTTGCCTCCCGACAGCTTTAAACCAATTCAATCCCCTATAACATTTCAAAAATAGGTGTGAATAATCAGGGCCACTGTACATGTTAACGTTGAGCAATGATTACACAGGCTGACTTGATGGATTGTAAATTTGTAGCATTTGCTCACTACAACCGAATAACCTTCTGTAAGTTTATCAGAATCCTCTCTAGTTGGTTTATTATTGTATAACTAGTAGGGTCAGTGCATTGCTGTAGTAACCTGAAATACATGGCCAAATATCATTCATTTCTATCTGTACCTATCAAACCCATTCTTATTGAAATACACAGACAAGGGCACTGTAGACAGTTACCCCTCTGGTTGAGACAGGCTAAGAGAAAGCATGGGTCATATGTCTTCAATAACCTAAAACAAATGATACTAAAGCAATGATGTAATTTTGATATCTTGGAGAGCAAGTGCTATTCCTATCTAGGTAGATGCAATGTGATTTACCTGACTCTATCTTTTCTAGGTACTTCAAACCATCTCCAAACCACCCGTCTGCTATTTTCTTGGTGCATGCTGAATGACATAGAATTCAAAATATAGGTCAAGTACAGATTTAAAGGTAAAGTGAAAGCGCATCCCTGCGCACATGTAGTGCTTTCACTTTCACTCCATCGGTGTGTTGTAAATTTTGTTCTATGTCATTTGTAATTAAGCTCTTCAAGAGTGAACATTCATTTTTATTTCCCTAGTACCTATTAGTATATGATAAAGAGAGACGAACCCATTCTTAACTGCGACATAATCTGCCGCAAAAGCATTGGATTTTGTGTTGGACTGACTGCCAAAATGGATTTAGTATCATATCATACTAATGAGACGTTAGCAAGAGACCATCTAAGGCAGCACTAGACAGAACATCAGCTTCAGTTCTCTATATTTTCTCAGGAGAAATCGTTTGGTGACAGTTTGGAAGATTATATGGAAGCTGGTGAGTGAATCCTACTGTATCAAGTTTGAATTTGTAGTCATATGCTGTGAAAGGTGTTGTTGGTTTCTGTGGTGTGCCCATCCACAGCATGATATCAATTTCCAAGGAGGGGGATAGGGTTTAAGCAAAGCGATGCAACAAAATAATCTCAATGCAATGTAAGTAACCAGATTGGATTGTGACAGCTAACTGAGTTATGGCAAGCCCTTCATAATTATTATTTCCCTAGCGAAGGCCGAAGCTATAGAGATGGGTTTGAGGCAAAAAAAATGGGTGTCATGGATGAGCTGAGGGCATTTTCAAGGAGTGTGTGGTGGATGAACTCTCACACCATATGAGTTCACTGAGTGTGCTCGGTCCTGCCTGTAAACTGAAATGAGCGTTGCATCAAATTATTTCCCTGTCTTTGAATATGAATAGCCCATGCAATGTTATGTACTATTTAAACTCGCTTTCTCTCTAACGTAAATGCATCAGATCATGCGTGGCAAACCTTTTTTTCTGCTTTGGCCTCTTTTTGTTCGGGAACATACCAATTGGCCGCACCACTTTTTGGACAAATTTTAGTTGAGGTACACAATAGGGAATATCCAGGTCTGTATCCATTGGTTTTCAAGTGGTAGAGCCAGGCGGGATGGGTGCCTTCATCCTAGGGGGTAAGGGCCTCTCCCAGAAAATCTTTTTATTTCAATATGGAGGCAGTTTTTAGAGATTCCAACCCTTTTCGGGAAAAAAACTAACAAGCAGGAAACTTTGATTAACAATATCATTTGAGGGACATCATATCCGATCCCTACTTTGTTTGATACTTTGAGTAGGAGGTGGCTCAGTTGGTTAGAGCACCACACCTTTAGCATGCAGATGCTAAAGGTTGAGGGCTCAAATCCTGTGGTCCATTGACTACTGGGGTTTGGTTGGCCCCCAGGCAGGTCGGATCCACCGGGGCATCAACAGAACCCATTAGTCAGAAGACTGAAGCGGAAAATGATCCTGTGTGAAGGGCATGCAATCAAACCAGCAGAGCTAGTTGCTTATCTTTATCATAATTAGTTAGTTTCACAGCTGTTTTAATCCGCTATTTTTTTTTCTAGCAAGGCTACACTCAATCTGTACATTTATATTTGGGCAGGTCTCCATCAGCATCAGCCCATACCGATTCCAGGGTCTGTAATTTAAAGCCGTTACAAGGAATTGAGGTGTTGTGTTATGTTTTATACCCTAATTGAGTTAAAAAAATGTGATTAAGCCAGTTTATTCTTGCTGGAATTATGCAGGATAGAGCATGAGCATGCCATAGCGGTTCAATAGTCAGTGTCTACAAAATATCATGCCGAAATAAATGATGCACTTTTATTTACTGGGTGACCTTTGATGATGAATATTATGCGGAGAGGGAATAAATTTTTCTGATTTTTTCCATGTGAGAGTTGTATGCAGACCATTGAAATGCGTTGGCGTGATGGTGAAACATATGAAATAATTATTTTGTATAAACAGCCTAGGCATTCTAATAGTCATATTTGGCCACATCATTCAAATCCTTGTCATATATAGAGGTAGCATCTTTTTGTTCAGGTTAGAAGAGATAATTCTTACTTCATTTCCACTCATTGGTAGCTTTCAAGTAACTAAATCCTGTAATATTCTTGGGGGATTTCAGGTTGCAAGGCAAAAGTTTTCCACCTGTAGCAGTACAACATTCTGTCAAAATAAATGCAAGCTTATTTCCTAAAATTCGTCTATTTGTATCAGTGTCATGAATCTCTGCTTTAACTTTCCCAATCATCATTGGTGTATTGTCACAAAAAATTATCCCCCAGCTTGCTAGCAAATATTTTTGCGCTCAGTAAAATCTCTCTCTTATCTGGTTGGTGCCTGGTGGTAGGCGCGTGATGAAGAAATTAAAATTACATTGTGCAGACTAACGGATTCATATCTTGTTTTGACTCAGCTGTAGGATGCAGGTCATCTTCATTTCCAAGCAAATAATCACACCAATATTCAACATAAGTGTTGGTACTTATCTAGGAAAATAGGTTTCTAATTGACCAAAGGAAACACTGGACACGGGCAAATGGTAAGAAGCATAGAGCTTCAGGAATCCGCTGCAATTGAATAAACATATATTTGCCCTTATATTTCTATAGGAAGAAAAATTGACTGGGATGATGGGGGTAGGGGTGGATGGTTGTGTGAATATGCACACCAATCTTCCAAGTGAAAAAAGCTGGATAAAATTACGATAATCTTTTGGAACACTATTCCCTCACCAAACAGGTGAAAGGATAAAGCATTAATATTAAAACAGGTAGAGCAATGTACTTCACTCTCACAATGATTGGTAATCTGGAGAATCATCTAAGATACCTAAAATATCTGAGACACTGTTTGTTTTGTTTATTGGGTATGAAACATCCTCATGTCTCTGGTACCTTTGGTGCAGGCATGGGTGTAATCAATGACATTGTTCTGTTTCCATTCATACCAGCAAAAATAATTGCCAAGCTGCCTGACATATATGTTCTATGTTTGTGTAAGGAAGCTAATCCTGCTTATGAAGATTTAATCTTATTTTGTAATTACAACATATAATAGAAACACCTTTATTTATCAGCCCCAGATTTGGTTTGATCTTTTTAAATAATAGAACTGTTATGGATGGAGCCATCTTCAGCCAAAAACAATGTCATGAAAATAATTTTGTTCTAGGTGAAGTTTGACATTCTGGTTTAATTAATTGGTCTGCATCACCTAGCCTGCTGGTAAAATAATATAATCTCTCACACCACTGCCTGTAATGGTCAAAAAATTTAAATCATTATTATCAAGTGTTGTAATTTTTAGAGCTATGAAACTGCCCAAGCAAGTCATGCAAAATATTAATTATGTTCCGGTATTAAATTCAGCCTCATATCTTTTTTAAATGGCAAATGACATAGCAAATAGTAATACCTCACTCATCTATAACAGCATGAATCAAGAATTCAAGTTGCTAAGGCCTAAAAACTAGTGACATATATTTATGATTTCTTGAAAAAAATCTATTTATACCTTATTCCACCAAACCCAGCTTACTTTCTGTTGTTCTGATATTCTGATCTATACTACTGTTTTTTGTTTAAATTATTCTATAACACACAAGGAGGGACTAGCCCTGGTTACAGCAGTAGAGAAATACAAACATTACCTTGCGGATCAACACTTTTTGGTGCTCACTGACCACATTAGCCTCAAGTGGTTGAAAAGCATAATGGACACTAAGGGCAGACTAGGTCGCTGGTCACAATTGCTTCAGCCGTACAACTATGACATCAAACACAAAAGTGGGAAAACTAATACCAATGCTGATTGCCTTTCCAGGAGGCCTTATGCCCAAACAGAACCACAAACACCGCTTGACCTTGTTCACAACCTTCCTGTGCTCACCACAATTTTGGGTGAATCAGACATTAAAGGTGAATCACAAGCAGACAAACAAATTAGGGGGCCTGCTAAATACAATCCCGTGACACTGATGAGCCTAGGTAGAATGCCTATGATGAAGAATTAAATTGATAGATAGGTTCTACATGATGGAATTGCAATAAGCTAGAGTGGACCAAAGTTTGGTACTGGTGACCCTAGGTTGGGTATATCACAAAAGAGAATAATAGACAATTATTGGTGAATTCACATTCATCTATAGTTGGAACTTAATTACTATGGTTGCAACTTAGTTACTATTGGGTATAGTAAATCAAGAGTTGTAATTCTCTGAAATATTATTTACTAGTGGGCTGGGGGCTATGGTTTCCTACCAAATACTAACAAATTATACTTGAATTATTTTCCTTGTAGGGCTCCTGCAAAAGAGAATATATATTGAGAGAATTGACGGAGTGCACCAGGCTTTTTCGGATGTGGGTTCACAGTATCTGGATTGCAGGCATGGGATGAAAAGAAGGCCAGGTTTCTGTGAACAGCGTACTGTAAGTTGCAAACAAAAAGTTGTGAATAATAATATATGCATATATAGATACATGTATATGGTGTTCAGTTGTCTCTACCAATAATTTTTCAATTTAGAGATGTTAGGTAGTCTCAGCGTAGTGTGATGTTTGCTGTGCTACATCCATTCATTTTTACTCTACCAAAGACGGTTTGTGTAATAAAGTAGCTGGGTAGAATGAAATCAGGGTAAAAAGCTTTGAGTCTGGTTGTAAAAATATACCCTAGAGTAAGAGTAGAATTGAAGATCGTAGCTTTTTTACTTTGATGTGATCAATTGGATTATTGCGCATCTGACTAATTTATTGTTCCAAAAGGTGTATGTGTGAAATATTTTCTGACAAAGAGATGACTACAGATAGTAACACCTCAATCATGCTGCTTGTACGACAACAGTTGATGAAGATAAGAAATTTTTCTTTTCTAGGATCACCCTGATCCAGTGAAACGACGTATACGCATTCAGAACACGATGAAGATGAACTGTCCGGCTAAAGTTTCTATCAAAAAACTGGTACTCTATGATAATTTCAAGGTATGATTCTCAGTTTGCAGGAACTCTTTTGTTTTATTACAGTCATAATCCCACTCCTTAGGCATTATCAACATTAGAATTCAGTTGTCATGAAATACGATATGTATTAGGTTTGAATAATCCTTTTCTTGCTACTTAAATCCTGAGCAGTTTGCAATACTTGTCCATCCATATCATTTTTTTTCGAGTTTATGTTTAAAAGAGTATTTGAAATACAAATTTGTTTTCACTCCTTTTGCCTTTCAAATGACTGATTAGAGCTTTATTTTTATACCATAATATCAACATCCAGGATACAAAACTTTTCTGTTATTTTTGGAAGGTGAACACAAAACTATTTTTCGTCAAAGTTATCCTATATCAGTAATGAGTAATTATAAAAAAAATTAAATTGCTTGCACAAAGACCGTTTAATGTAGTAATAAGTAGTGGCCACAACAGCACTTGGTATACCACCAACTTATTATCAACTCCCTCCACATTGTTACAGCTGACCGATTCTGAGCCGACTAGTCAAATGCTCCGTGGAATCCGGCATGGAGTGTCAGAATCACTAAAGGGCCCTGCGCCACACAACATATCCTTCAGCTACAATGAATGACAATTTCTTCATAATTTCAAAGGTGTTCAATATTGAATTGCTTTCCGGTCCCAGTTTAGTCATTTTGAGTTTTTAAAGCTATCCCTTATTTATCCATTCATTCTTGGGAAAAAAACTCACCAGACTTCCTCGTCACCAGACTGAATAGCCAATATATAAAATACCTCATCATGACAAATCATGGAACAATTGAACATAGCTAAAATGAAAATTGCGAGGGTCTCTCTCCCTCTCCCATTGACAAACTATATACATTCTGAGTGAGCGATTTGGGAACAAATTTGTCTACTTGAAAGACCAAACGAGCAATATTTGAATGAGTGCATCACACAGTCACACTCTGATTGAAAGACCCCTGACTGAGTTGTTCCATTGACAGTGCTCCTATTTTATTCATATTACAGATAATGCTACAAGAACTAGCAGTTAAGTGTGCAGCTGGAGATGAGGAAGCTACATTTATAAAAGGTACTGAAGGAGCCATGTCTCACTTGAAGAGAGCTGCTATGTCCCCAATATTGATTGGTGATAAACAGGTGAGAAATAACTGACTTTTAATGGGCCCCCCCCCCCCCCCTACTTATAGTATAGATTATAGATGACCATTTCTTAGCTTATAGGCTTGTAGGCTTATAGATAGATGCAAGTAAAGATATAGATTTATAGATGTTATCAATGTAAAGATATAGATTTATAGATTTCTTAATGTGTCTCTAAAGTGCTGTCAGTGCTGTGTGTCTCCTGTGCTCTCTTTGTGTGTGTATGGTCGTTGTGTAGCAAAGCAAACATTCAGATATGTTTACAATCTAATGGGTTTTCCCCAGGTTTTTGGAATTTTCCAACTGTCAGTCTATTGATGAAATGAGTGGGCCACATGCCATCGCAGCGCGCTTAAGTTTATAGATTGGGATTCTTAATTTATAGATATTATAGACAGTCCTGTGTGGGGGAGCCCCTTTTAATATAAATGACTTAACATTGACCAGCTTGTTACAATATAAATTTTGGCCAACACCACTGAATTCTAAATTTGAAGTTATCCTGACATGCTCAAAGGGCACATAACACCTAATATGTTGAGAAAAATGACCTCTAATTTCTGTTTTGGTTCTCTCTTATCAAATACTTAAAGTTGCAAATTTTATGTTGATGTGTCTTTTATTATCAGGATGACAAATTTACGAAATTAGTGCTCCGATGTGCACGAGCTGGAATAGTGGGAGCCAACAGGAAATTTGCGCTAGAGGATTGGTTTTGGTTCAATTACTTGCTTGAGGTAAGCATACTAGCACTTCAAAAGGGTGTTCTAGTGATCAGACATACAAATAAGGGACTCCCTTATTAGTATGTCTAATCACTAGATGTTACATACTCCCTTAAAGGGATTATGTAACATTGAAATATCCATTATCATCGACAAACAAATATGATGTCCAACCACGTATAGAGCCCTCAAATACGTATCAAATCAAGGAGTTGGAAGTTTTAACTCTAACGCTGTGATCAAACACAATCTGAATGACAAGAGAGTAATGAGAAACTTGTTTTGTCAACTGGAATTAAGGTAACCTGTTTCATTTCAATCATCCTAGCTGCAAGGCACATTGCTGACTTTTACAGTTGTACTTATATTGGTAAGATGATTGAATCCATAAGGTTTTGAAGTTTTAGCTCTACAGTCATTCTCCAATGTGTATAAGAATAATTATTACAATGTTCAGCTTCCATCTTTTCTGGTCTGGACCTGGTTGGTAAATATCAAAATACACTTGCCTTGCTGAATTAACCTTTGATTTTATTGTTTTCTAGGTTATTATCAATGGCATTCAACTAGCTGACAAAGTATCTCCTGGGGAAGCTGAAGAAGCATACCGAAGAAACCTAAACGAAGTGTTGTCCATCTCATTGTGAGACATATCATACAAACTTGCATACCTTGCAATCATTCATTTTTTCCTATAAATGTTCAAAGACAAACCTACAAACCTGTTCTTTATTTCAATTTTATAATCCATGACTTTTATGCCTTCTATGCAGTATTTTTACATAAACTTTTATTCTCATAAGCAAACCTACAAACCTGTTGTTTATTTCAATTTTGTAATCCATGAATTCTGTGCCTTCTATGCTTTTTATGCCTCTAAACCTACAAACCTGTTGTTTATTTCAGTATTATTTTTACATGTAAGAAGGTGATCGGTATATCTTCAATAATATATTAGTTGAACATCACTTAATTAGTCACACACAGATATTTGAATATTTTCAGGACTTGAGTGTACAAGATCCTAGTCCTAGAATTGTAACAAAATTGACATCATAAAGAGTTATCCACTCTCTGATCAGTGAAATCAGATCTATGTTGTAGCGTGAAAAAACATGGAATTGATCTTTGCATTCTACTCCTTGGTTTCAAACACTACTGAGTTGTTTTCTATATAAAAATATATGAACTAACATGGTTAAGTGCAGTTGGTCAACCAGACCTTGAGCAATGCATTGGCTTGTGAATCCAGTCAAATAGACTAAATTTTCAAATCTATGTTTTTCAATCCTACATAGTATGACGTAGATCTGGTTGTAGGCCAGAGAGTAAACTCATAAAAATATTGTTGGCGTCCCTCGTCTCTTTCATATATATACCATCTATTGTTTATGATTCAAATACTATTCATGGCACATTCCATTCTCGCTGTTGACACTAGTTGCAATCATTAAAATTCTTTGGTTAGACACACTACATCATTTTGTACACATGCATAAGAATTAATACGATAATGATTTTTTAGTAACACTGCCCATTCATCATTGCAAAAAAGCAAGCCAAGTAGACTAAGTCCTCAAATCTATGTAAAATAGATCTACGTAGGATGACATAGATTTGGTTGTTTTGTTCAAAGAGGGGACAACTCGCTCATAAAAAAATCGATTTGGCGCTTCGTGTCTGTATTAATCGGGGACCAACTTTCTGTATTAATCAAGAACTACAACCTTTTGAATGAATGTAAACCTCAAGGTATTGCTGTAAAATTAATGTTTTATGTACCATTGAGGTATTGTATCAGTTTCCCTTACAACCCGCGACACTCCGTATCCTCCTCGATGACATCAGTTGGAAACCCCAAACCCCTGAGCTTGACTCACGACGCATAGATAAGAATTAATACATTTAATTGCTGTCAATAACATATTCAGACCGTGTTCGATATTTTTGATATGTTTGAAACTGCTGTACACTTTATCTGGAGAAAAAGCAAGCCAAGTAGACTAAGTCATCAATTCTATGTAAAATAACACAACGTAGGATAACATAGATTTGGTTGTTTTGTTCAAAGAGGGGACAACTCACTCATACAAAAACCGATTTGGCGCTTCTCGTCTGTATTAATCAGGGACCAACTCTCTGTATTAATCAAGCACTACAACCTTTTGAATGAATGTAAACCTCAATGTATTGCTGTAAAATTAATGTTTTATGTACCATTGAGGTATTGTATCAGTTTCCCTTACAACCCGCGACACTCCGTATCCTCCTCGATGACATCAGATGGAAACCCCCAAACCCCTGAGCTTGACTCACGACGCATAGATAAGAATTAATACATTTAATTGCTGTCAATAACATATTCAGACCGTGTTCGATATTTTTGATATGTTTGAAACTGCTGTACACTTTATCTGGAGAAAAAGCAAGCCACGTAGACTAAGTCATCAATTCTATGTAAAATAACACAACGTAGGATAACATAGATTTGGGTGTTTTGTTCAAAGAGGGGACAACTCACTCATACACAAACCGATTTGGCGCTTCTCGTCTGTATTAATCAGGGACCAACTCTCTGTATTAATCAAGCACTACAAGCTTTCAAATGAATGTAAACCTCAATGTATTGCTGTAAAAATATTTTATATGTGCCATATAGGCATTGGATCAGTTCCCCTCGCAGCCCGCGACACCCCCTATCCACCTTGATAGTGAGACAGGCTGGAAACCCCCAAACCCCTGAGCTTGACTTACTACATATACATAAGAATTAATAGAATTAATTGCAGTAAATCACAGATTCAGACTGTGTTTGATATGTTTGATACTGCGGTTCGTTCGTCGGAGAAGAAAGCATGCCGAGAAGACTAAGTCCCCAAATCTATGTAAAATAACACTACTTAGGATGACATAGATTTGGTTGTTTTGATGAAAGAGGGGACAACTCACTCAACATATTGAATGAGTCCCTGGGCTGTTTCAATCAAGATTTAGAACCTTTTGAACCAAGGTTAGCTTTCAAACTTAATACCAAGTGCAAATGCAAACTCCTCTGATATTTAAATCACCTGTACCTGGTTCAATACATTATATGTTTTATTAGTGGTAGTTGTCTACTCCTTCCCACGCCGGCCAATTCTATGTCATCTACTTGAAATCTATGTTTGTTATGATCACGTGTCCAAAATATTGACCTAATTCGCGAATTCTTTTGAAAATAGCATTCACCGAACTTAGTTTCTTCTAGTCTGAGTGCAGTGCATCAGAAAATACTTGCTTTGGTGTGATTGGTTCATTAAACTACAGTCACAGCTATTCTTATTATTACTACAATGGCTGTACAGTGCTATTTTATTCAGGTGACACCTGGTTGGTCAATTCTGAGCTGGCCCATATTCTGCCTGCTTATATATAGATAAAGGGACAGTGGAAGCTTAGGACTGCGTAAGCTTTGCTGATAGTACATTGTCAATTTTATAGACATCACCCATCAGTGAAGAGAAAATGGCAAGTGAAGTGGAAACTCCCCTTTCCTTATCAAAAACAGACAACCCAAGCTCAGAAGACATGCTATCTGAGGGTATAATGATGTTGATGAGACCCTCAATAGAACACCTGGATGTCAAAGTACATAAAGTCAGGTGAGTGAATAACCAATCTTTAAACAATCATGAATCATCATTTTAGCTGCTGCCAGCTTTTTCAGCCAAGTCAGATAATACTAGACTAGAGTTGGTGGGGCTCGAACCCAGGACCATTTGATCCTAAGTCACACGCCTCTAGCACTGAGCTATCCCTGATCCTGAGCTCCAGCTGCACTCATTTTGTCAATTTTTCTTCCTTGTCGTTGTGCAGACTTGCCAACCTAATTTTTCCAAAATGAGTACAAAAATTTGCAAAATGCTTAAAAATGCTTACAAAACCCCAGGGTGCCTCAAATGACCAGAAAACGCCCCAAAAAATTTTTCGCGCTACGCGCAAAATATGCTATTATCACAGTAAGAAGTCCTTAGTAGCGTAGGAGTGCAGATCACTCAACATTAGTCTTTTCCCCTTTGCGTTGTAAGGTGCAATCTGCTAATAATAGCCTGGACAAGACAGGCTATTTGAAACCCTGTTTGCCCATCCTCCCTGGTTTGCCCTTGAAACACTGGGGCAGGAGATCTGAGTTATCTCACCCCAACAAGGAGGTAGACAACTTTGTTACTCTGATTAAAGAAAAGTTGAAGTTGGCAGAACCACCATAGTCTACAATGGATTACTAGTTATGTCGTGTCTCATTGAAGAAAAGTTGCAATTTGGCTCATGCAAAACTTGGACAGGTAAAAAGTCAACTGTAAATCAACATCATGGTTTTCTGCAACCAATAGGCCTACCAGATTTTTAGACTATTATTTAACAATGACAACCAAGTAAACACTAAAGATAAAAGATGCGTTTTTGATTGCCTAATTAGATGAACAGGCGTTTGGAAAACCATAAATGAGTACAACTAGCGTTTTGCGTTTAAAACTCAATTAGTGTCAAATAAGCGTTTACAAACGCTTTATGCGTACAGGTTGGCAAGTATGTCGTTGTGTCCCGTCTGTAGTGTTTAGGTTAGCTTGCAAGTGTAGGCAGTGTAGGCAGGTACACCATTCTCCCTGGTGTAGGTGCCAAGGTGGTTATGCAGACTTACCTATCGCCTGTCCATCACCACATTCTCAATCATTAAGAGTGTCTTATTTTGTCTAGCGCAAGATATGTGACTGGATAAGCATCATCAACATTGTTTTGATTGGAAGAGAAGCAAGAAATTACTAACATTACAAAATAAAGTACAGTTGTAAAATACCCTTTTCCAGTGGTTCCTACATATTGTAGCAGCGAGCGGATTGTGTATACCCACAAATGAGTGTAGCAAAGTGGAGAACTGAGGCTAGCATACATGCTCCCCAACCATCACAAACACCCAACATGTATTCAGACAAGCACACTTTGCCTACCATTGTACTCCTTTGTTCACCAATCAAAAGGCCTTTTGTTATACAACTCTCATAGGTGTCTTGGGACATGTCTCCCTGACATCGGCCCCCAGGGCCTATCAAACATACTACAGCATAACTGTACTTTATTTTGTAATGAACAGTAATTGTTGTATTTTTGAAGTCTCTGAAGATAACCGGGTTGTGTTCGCTGTGGGGCAAACAAAACAATTTACTGCTCTATTTTTACTTTATTAAGCCTGTAAAAACCCTGGAATACACATGAACATGTAATGCAAATATGATCGGAGTGATTCACGCGGTCTAGTTGGGGAAAAAAAATGCATCGGGTTCGATATGGGCGTCCCTATCAGCCTCCACTACAGAAACAGTTACCAATTCTTGCTTTATTCCAACTTTAGGCATTGTCTGCACCATTTCATCTGGCTCTCCGGACGATCATAACTGAACGTCTCTTAATTTTTGACTTCATGTATTTCTGATTTTCCTTAAAATCTGTTTTAGAAAAAGTCAGGCAGAGCTTAGCTCCACCATAGACATCGTCAGTGATGGTAAGTATAGCTGTACAACATAAAGCTTTACCCTTATAAAGCTGATAATATGATCTTGGTGTCCTTCATTACTGGCCGTGTTATTTTGTAATATACCTCATACCTCCAATGTTATGATGTTACGACACTACGCTGATTATTCCGGCCAATAAATATTATGATAATTATACCAAATGGTTCAAAATTAAATGTAACTCAATAAAGCTGAGTGACCTCCAAACTTTGTAAAACATGATGTGTCAGGCATCTCTTGTAGCAATCAGATAATGACCAAGTTATTCATTTCCTTGTATTGATGTTTCAGAGCTGAGAGGTATAGCTGATAACATGCCTACCCCTTCACACCTAGATCCACATATAAAGAGACTGGGTAATGCCAGACGTAAAGTAAACATCATCAACAGCATCCTGCATAACTGTCAGGTCGGTGCATCAATTCAGTTTTTTATTTGAAGGCTTTTGAAGTCTTATGACTGATTTTTATGATTTGTTGATAAACATAAGAAGTGGTTTTCACTATAAACTCATAAACAAAGCCTGATGAGATTTGCTACCAATTTATAAAAAATGTGTGAAAAAGTAGAATAATCCAATCTAATGATGTCGAGAATCTAACGAATCACTTCCACCAGGGAGTGTGTATCCCAAACTCACTGCTTCCACAATCACTTTCAGTAAAGTGGTCAATCAACTGCCATACTATGTTTTAGGTACAAAACATTACTAAATCAGACCTATGGGCCAAGTGTTCGTTTCTTAGGGAGTTTGTGTTGATCAGGGATGATTCTCTTGCACAGCTCATTAATTCTTTTTTCCTCTTGAACATTTCTTTGTCTATATAGGGAGGTAACAAACTAGTCACGTAGCTCAGATAAATAAATTTGGTACCTCAATAGAAAGAAAAACGTTCAAAAGGAATAATTGGCCGATAACTGTGCAAGGGAGTCATTGCGGGTGAACACAAACTGCCCAAGAAAACAACACTTGAATCATATATCTTTTTTTAGAAATATTTTAGAGTTATTATAAAATAGTAATTATATAATAACTCTATGGATGTGCCATACAACTTGTAGTTTTCTTATCAATGTCAAATTCTTCTTTTGGAAAGTAAGCTTCCAAATTTTTTGGCAACCCTGATTTTGACCTACCCATCTTTGTCTTTGTGCAGTCTCTTTGATAAAATAAAGATACTTGAAATTAATATGATAAAGCCCCAAAGGTATTGTTTGGACTGTAAGTGACTGATATCTTATCAGTCAGAACAATGTGTCATTGTCCACTTGCTAAATCTGATATGTTGTCTAAAATTTTGACTATTTGATAGCGTTTATTTTAAATGATGCAATCTAGTACAAGATTCTGGCTTTAGTAGTGGTGGGTGTTAATCGAGCTACTAACTCAAATCTGATGGAGTAGGAGGTGGCTCAGTTGGTTAGAGTGCCTGACCTTCAGCATACAAATGATGAAGGTTGTGGGTTCGAACCCCCTGCAGTCCATCGACTACTTGGGTTATGTTGCCCCCATGTGTGCTCCGACCTGCCTGCAAACAGAGAGCAATCTGGCCTCACTACTGAGGCACTAAAATTCCGCCGCCCAAGCTTCAGGATGTGGCATTTGATAAGACATCTGATTTTAATCAACCTTTTTTTTAAATTTTAATCAACCTTTATTATATGAAACTAGTTGCAATCTCAAACATTGTTTGATACCAACTGTCATCATAAGATAATCCATCTGATGATATTTGTTATGATTTGAAAACAGTCTACTGGCCAACATTACTGGTGACTTTTTTGATATTGTTCTATCAGGAGAGATTGAGGAAGTTACACACACATATCGGTAAAGAAACTCAGCGTAGAGAACAATCCCTGCAGAGGAAACAACAGCAGTCCTCAGCCACTCAACAATCTACTGCTCCCTCTGAATTAATAACCAAACAAACTGTCACTGTATCAAATGATCAGCCTGAAGTAGAAAACCCCCAGGGAAAACCTAATGAAGTGAAACAAGAGCAGATAACATCTGTAGCTGAGGGACAGTCTACCAATGAGGAGCCAACTCCTAATACTGACACTGTGCAGTCGGCTTTATCACTTGAACAGCCTGTAACACATCAACAAGGCTCTGAGGTTCAGCCAGAGAATAAACAAACTGAGGCGAAGTAATCAATACTGTGGCCTATTCTTGATGTGCAGATGGCAGGTGTTTTCCCTTTATCTTGCCTAGGTTCAGTGTGAGCAACTGGACCCTAGGATTGATCATTAACAGGGTGTTTCTCTGATATCATGAAGGGTTGAAACTCATAATGTGGATCATGGTGGAATGGAAGGAATCAAATAGTTTTAAATTTGATAGCATGTAAATTTGTTTATTATTTTTTCAAATTATATATTTTGATTGTTTTGCTGTAAAATTATTGACAGCAATTTATATTTGTAATAATGATCCCTTAAATCTGATCATCCGTAGTTATGTATTTATGTTAACTGGAAAAGGTGTTGACGTTGCACTTTCCGTCTGTCTATTTTCATAGTAAACCATACCTCGGCTATGATTGCTGTCCCATACATAAAAAAATTGTTGTAGATCAACCATCTGATGGCAAATCAAGTGGGTACCCATGTAGAATCTTCCGCCCCCCACCCCCTACCTTAGCCTTGTCACGCGGCTATCACAAAAAGGAAGCTGTGTGACAAGGCTACCCCTACCTATCTATATGAAGCTTAACTGTCAAATTCGCAGGAGAGCCCTTGACTTGTTTACTGCACAAAGGATATCCATTGACTTCTAAGCTTTTAGACTAGTTCCTAGACGTCCCCTCTCCCCTTTACTGGTCAGATGCCAAATAATCAGCAAAGGGGTGTAACTCCTGATTTAGGGAAAAATTGGTCAAACTAAATGTAGGCCTAAATACTCTAGTCCTCAATCAAATGTGTGTTATGACATTAGACTGATGCAGTATGGAGTGGCTAGCATGCCTTGCCCTTTGTGAGTCAATTTTTCATGGTCGATCATGTAATAACCTTTGCCTATTAAAAGGATTTGGGGTGGGGGCAGCAAAACAGCAATGCGTTTATATAATATATATTACACAGCACAATGTTGAAAAACAATGAATGTTTAGTTAGTGTTTTTGTACTAACCCAACCAATAAAATCTATTTATCTTCATTCATGCTCATGCGCAAATAGTATGGGGTTCTTGCTCAATCAATCTGATCGCTGCAGAGTCACTAATGCAAGCTCTGAAAGTACAAGTGTTTAAACTGGTTTACAGGCTGTGCAGTGGATGCTGAGCTATTGACTGTCTAACAACCATTCAGCTTAATCTAAAGCCCAAGTTCTCAGCTTGCTGCTCTAGACGTCGTTGAGGTGAGATGCCAGGATTTACAGACCACATACGCTGCTCTCTGTGTCTTGAGGAGGTCGAGTATCTGGAGAACCCCAAACAGCTGCCATGTAGTCACTTATTCTGTCTTGGATGTTTAGAGAGTAATGTGATAACTGTGGAGAGCGGCGTGCAGGTCCAGTGCTGTGTCTGTAGGTAGGTGCAATGTAAACTGGCTGACAAAACATTTCGTAACGATCAAAGATAAGTTATAGCGGAATAGAATCGCCGTGTGGACGATATCTGAACAACTATTGTGGCAAACACATCATGGCTTGCATTATCTTGTCCTTTGTTTGTTTGTTGGAGAGGTTGTCACCATATACACAGTTATTTGCTTTCAACATATTTTGCCATATTTATTGTACCTTCAGCTTGACTCATGAGCTACCTTCATTAGAGAGTCTGACATCAGAAGGATTAATACCTGACCAAGGTACCCCTGACCAGGATTCACCCGACCAAGAGACCACGGAAAACAAAACTGCTAAATCTGACGTGGACCCAATATTCTGTGACCAGTGTCAAACGCCAGAAAAGTCCACCGCTGTTTGTTACTGCGTAACCTGTGACAAGAAGCTTTGTAAACACCATGAAACAGTATGTAGACCTAGATCATAACTTTATGCAAACATAACTAGTTTAAAGTTTCCTTATTCACTCTGACAGCGCAATATGTCACATGGTTCATAATCAAATCCAATTAGAATAAGCGATTGCTTTTTAACCCAAAGCATTGCTTTGTTTAAGGTGATCTCTCATTTGGTCTTTCAATTTGGTCAATTATTTCTAAAACTGTTCTCTCAGATTGTAGGCAGTTCCATGAATGAGTAGTGAATTTGCAATGAGACCCCTCGCAGGTCTCGCTCACTCAACGAGTGAGCAATCAGAATAGTGATTTTAGCTGTAATCCATTGTCATTGAAAGACCTGCCCAGGCTCAATTGGAGCACTTATATGATTATTGCCTCCAATATCCCATCTTATATGACTGATTGGAATGATCTTCTAGGATGGGAACCCATATTTTTTTACTTGAACAAGGACCCTTAATTTTTATAACCTTGACCATCCAGTTACTCCACCAACTGCTGCAAGATCCGTCTTTATGCTGCATTTAATCTGATCATGACCGTGATTTGTTAAGCCTCAGCGTCCAATTGAGTGAATAACACCCAATGAATCTGATCTATTCAGCAGTAGCAGTAAAAGTCAACCCTGATGCTGGTACCATTAAAATGGCTTTGTGATTGTCTCCTACTTTAAGCTGGTAAAGCAGCTCATTTTAATGAGTTGTTTTCCTTCAGATACTACAAACCATGACTTCTGTAGCTTTCAGGTAATCCCAATATACTGAGAGGGAGTGGGTTACCAAAAACTATATACCTTTCATAATTATGACTGACATAAATGTGGCAATAATTTACACTGCATAATACAACAATTCACTTAAGGTACACTGAAGATCATTTGTGACATGGGATCTAAAGAGGATTTTCCAACTATCAAAGTCTACCCAAAGACCAATGCATGTTATAGTCAGCCAGTTACTTATGATAAAGTTGTGTCAGATTTGCATGGTAAAAAATGCAATGCTCTACTGCGCATAAATTATTGATGTGGAAAAAGTGCCTCCCGTAAGGGAAGGAAACTCCGCATTATGATGTCACAGTCTCCCGGAAGTACAATACAAATAACAAGCACTTCCAGGAGACTCTGCCATTCCTTATAGGAGGCACTTTTTTCACATAAAAAATCCATGCCAAGTAGAGCTGAAGTAGAGTTGAATTTTTTTGCCATACAAAACTGACAAAACTTCATCATAAGTGACGTCCTGACTATAACATGCATTGGTCTGTGGGTAGTCTTTAAAGTCTCTGAAGTTTAACGCCATTTGGTGTTATTAAAAGTAATTTTTTCGTGTCATTTGATGTACGTGGGAAAAAAACTCGAGGTTTTCAAGAGGTATAAATGTATTATGCCATGGTTAATCTAATGTAAACTGTTCTACTTTAGGTACACCAGCAGTTCTTCACTGAAGGAGACAGTCATCATATTGTCTCAGCTCAGAAGTATCAGGAAAGGCCAAAGCTTTACATGAGACCAAAATGTGTAGATCATAGATTTGATATAGGAATTTGTTGTGATATCAGTCGCTGCTTTAGATGTCAAAACTGCACACTCACAGACTCGTGTAAGGGTAAGTAGATAGCAAGGTGAATATGAACCACTCAGTAACTTCATTCACAGCAGCTATTGGCCTCACAAACTGTTCACTGCTGAGGAGTGTTTTGTTCACCAGTGTCAATACTTTCTGTGTGAAATTTGGTCAGCAAAGCCAAGAGATAAAGATTTCAATGCCAATGTCCATCTATTGACTCTTGTAACTGCTAACTCCCATTTGGTTCGTCCTCCACGTTGTGCCCAGCATGTTTATTGAGAGATGCTCGCTACTGGCCAGCTACTCTGTCAGAAGTTGTTGGGTTGCCTAAAACCATTCTGGTTACATAACTTGAGGTTGAGGATTGAGAACACATTTTGTTTATGACATACTTCTGCATATGAAAACCTCAATAAAAACATAAAAATAATAATAATACTGCATCTGCTGGTTATCGAACACAGGACCCAATAGTCTATTACATGAAAATCTGATCCTCACAAATTATTTGTTGAGTCACATGAGTTATTAATGTACACAAATTGTTGTTTTTTTCTAGATGATTCGAAAGAGAAAAGAAAAATATGTGAACAGAGTGGGGAATCTGAAGAAAAGTCTATTGATTGTGAAGAAGGAAGATGTGGGAAATGCGAAGTCGACTTCAAACCACTGGAAGAGGATTCCACCTCACACAAAGAGGAGGGTAATAAGGCCATTAAAATACTTCACTAGTAATCAATTAGAGTGTGTGAACTGCTCAAACTACAGACTAAGGCAATCCTAGATGAAGAAAGCCAAATATCAAATACTTTAATCAACACTAAAGAGGATCTTGACTGTGAAAATTATGTCAATCAAACAAGCCACAAATTAAACACAAAACAGATTGAATGCACAAAAATCAGAAAACCTGGCAATGATTTATCGATATACCTGTTATCTTTCACCCATCAACTTTATCTCTACTGGGAAACCAGATTGCTGACTATGACAGCAGAAATTGGAGAGATCAATTAATTTTTTATAGGTAGAGAAGGATTGGGTCCAATTTCTACATTATTTTTACATAATTTTGCAGGTGAGATTGTGCATAAGTTTCATACTCTCTCAGACATGGAAAAAATCATTAACAGAAAGTTTGCAGAGCAGCTAAAGAGTTGCTCACAGAAAATCACGGATATGTGTAAGAGGGAGAAGGAGACATGGCTGCAAATTGATAATCTAGAGCAGCAATGTGAACAACTGATCAAACAGGTGGATACTAAGGCAAAGGAACTGGTGAGTCTATCAAAGCCGACAAGGGCTGTATCCATGGGTTTTAAAGTGGTAGGGCCAGGCGGGGAGGGTGGGGAAGGGTCTGTAGCGCCTTCTTGCTCGGGGGTATGGGGGACCACTCCCCCAGAAAATTTTCAAAAATAAGAGGCAGTTTTAAGGCATTTCAGCCCTTTTTTAGACAAAAATTCACAAGAGTTTTAGTGTAACAGAAAGACACATCATCATATCCCTACTGTGATTGATGCTTACAATTAAAAAAAATCGGTGAACATATTATGGAGAGAAGATGAACAGTAAAATTGTGTCAAGTTTTAAGGTGGTTGATAAAAAACACAAAGGAGTCGTAGGAGGTAGGTACCAGAGGTTGAATTACCTTCTCAACAGTCAGTAAAATATGTGATATTGTCCATGAATAGATTTAATAATCATTTTTGTGTGAGCAATTTTCATCAAAATTCTGATTCTTTTGACCACCACCGAAAAGGTTGTTGGGATAAGATGTCATAAACTTGCCAACATTGAAATTTGATATGCTTAATCCCTCCCTGCAACTAATTTAGAACATGCAATGATCCGACGCTTTTTGATCAAGTTTGGCCCAAAGGTATGTTTTGAGAGGGGACATGGCGCAGAAGAATAGCTCACATTATTCAGTCTTAGATTTATTGATGAACTAAAAATCTCATGACAAGCAGAAATTTGCCATTTTAAAACAACTACATCAGTGCTATTGCTTCATAATCCCTATGTATAACACAAGGAGCCCCTGTTATTGACAAACATAAATATGGCCAATGTGTATTCATAACACTTTTGTGGAAATTTTAGGTTTTTTTTTCAAAATTGACCGCTTGAAAAAGTGGTAGGGCCGTGGCCTCCTGGCCCTTCCTATGAATACACCCCTGAAGCCGGCCATGTTTGAAGGAAGGTTCTGTCTGGGTTCAACAATATAAATGATCTTTAAATGCTAAGTTCCGTCTGTCCGGGAACAGTAAATGACCTCACGACTGAATTCAGCGGCAGAACTGAATATTCTCCAGAGAGAACCAAGTCTTAGTGACCCTAACAAAATGGTTTGATAAGGAGGAGAAAAAGAAGAAATATTATATAACTATAGGATGAATTATAAGAGAATCAATGAGAAGAAAAAAATGTGAACGAAAATACCTTGTTATATTTGTAGAATCAGAGTATCAGCGAAGAAGCGTGCCGGCTGACAGTATGTATTGCGGAATTCAAGCTCATATACTCTGCTCGGATTGAGAAAAGACTTGAGGAAATGAGGCGATCAAGGGAAAACTTGGATGAGCTCCGGTGTGAGACAGAGAAATTCCTACTACAGAATCATGTGACTGAGTTGATTAAACATGAACAGGAGAAGATTAATCTATTGAGGCAGAAGTGTGAGAAAGAATATGAGCTTGTAGATATTGATATGACCTCGCTCGAAAGTGAGTAGAGATTATCAATTAGCAATTTTTAATATTGTAAATCACAATAAAACCCTGTAGGTTGAGGCCATCACATCCCGCTGCCATGAAAACGGATGAACACACGAGATTGATTTTAGCAGCTTGACAGTGTACTGCAAAAGAGATGCTGATGTCAAAATTTAGTGCTTAAACTGCCCTGTATTAGATTTTCATAGGGGCAAAAGATGCCATGAGGTGAAATGTTTTTCACTGTTCATCATACATGTTAGCTCTTGTCCACACTCAGGAACACAAGCCAGACATGCTACAGGACATCTTAAGATTAATTTTAAAAGATAATCATTGCCCTCACATTTTCTGTGAATACAAGGGGTGATTTGTTGGTCTATCCCAAAATCAGTGTGGTTATTAAGCTAAAACCATCATTTTTGTCTTTTCAAATGACTGCTGGTTTTAGTGAGTGGTAAAAAAACTTGACTCATTTTACAGGTGGATTGAAGAAGTTTACAGAATACCAATTCAGTGTAACTCCTGATACCCTTGTTTTCTTGTCAGAGTTGGCTACAGAAGATGTTTGCTACTCAGTAACTTTCCGTGATGATGGCAGTCTGATGCTGGCTGAAGAATATGGTGTCCACCTTATGAAATTCCCTTATTGCAATGATAAAGAAGAGTTGTATCAAGCTGGTGGTGGAGCAACATCAGTTTCTCTCTGTAATGAATGTTGTTACGTTGTTTCTGTGGATGACAAAGGGCCTGATAACCTCAATCATGTCAGGGTATGGAATCTTAATGAGGGCATGTCTCCACCACCACTTGTAAATGAGGACAGTGAGCATCTGTTCAAGTTCGAGTTGCCTGGAAAAGAAGTGACATCCATCACAAGTACGAAAGACATAGTAATTGCAACTGCTGCGAACTGCTTATTAGTATACAACCGTTTAACAGGAAAGCTTGTCTCAGAAAAATTTGAATTTCAGCCAAATGTGACCTATTTCTCAGCAATTGATGGTTCTCTTCTTGTGAGCGATTTCAAAGCACTCAGAAATTATGAGTTCAGCAAAGAGAACAACCTTAACCTCAAATGGATATGCGGAGGCCTTCTTGGGGCAGAGGGAATTACTGTAACGAAACAAGGAGAGATCATTGTCAGCAGCAACAGTCAAAACTGTATTTTCCTCATATCACATGATGGTGAGTAATATAACTTGCAAGCAACTTTTTAATATAAATTTAATACGGAAATTCAACGCATGTCACCTCTTGAATTCTATAATACTGATGTGACATTGACAGACCATGCATGATCTATAATGTTCAGCTTTTCAGTCACCCGATAAATCCTGGTCATTCCTAGTATGGTCACTACCGAGTCATCATGAAAAGCATTACTCAGTTTGTTTTGGCATAATTAGTCCTCAAACTCTAAATTATTGTAGGGAGCCTACTGAAGACTATCCATCATGAGAAGTATTCCCCACGCTTCGGAGGAATAAGCACACACAACAACAAGATTGCTGTACCGTGTTGGGATGATAAAGAGATGCAAATGTTCAGCCTTCTCTAATGAACCAATTTTGAGAGTAAATGAAATTATTCCTCTCTTTTATCACAAGACTTCTGCATTAGCCTGCGTTTGGAGGGTATTGAATGGTGACATATAATTTTAATTCGAAATTTAGCATTTGTGATGTACCAAAAAAAAATTTTTTTGAAGAGAATCTGTCAGTAAATGAGAACTGCGTCAGAAAACTGAATCAATAGGTGTTGGTTAGCTGTTGGGCATGGTGTCCCAATTTGAGTTTGAAGGTTACTGGTATCGCCGCATTTGATAACAGAGTTGCGTCATCAGGATGAAACTTTTATGCAGCACATTATGCTATACCCATCCATTATTGAGGCTTGATTGTTGCTACTATTCACCCAACAATCTGGTAATGCGGATCGAGGTCAGACAGAATTCCTCTGCAAAATAACTAAAGGAAGAGTAATATTACCCTGGCTGCCCATCAGATCCAGACTGAAATCTTACTTGATGTCATGGCACATAATGTTGTTCAGTCACCTGAATTCATTACTTGACTGCTAACTATGCAAAAATTTCACGATTAAATACAGTAAATGCTCTAATGAGTTGGTTTCAAGCAGATTGTGTAGGGGGTCGTCGATCGATTTACACCACCAAATCAGAGACACTGGACTGTTTAATCTCATAATGGTAGTGATACTTACACTGCCTGTTCCCTTCTCTAGGTTGCATTTTGTCTTCTGTTCTGGTGAATTTGTAGGGTGCCAGCCATTTTTGCAGATAATGTGTGCATCTGACTAATGAGGGATGATCTACTTTTGAGGTTAGTGTTTTTTTTTACTTTTTAACCAACTTCTGGCTTTGATTTCCTTGATGACAGGATTCGGCGTGTGAAGGTGAACATCATTGGCCTATATCTTCTCTCCATTGTTTTGGCGCTCCTTTCATAAACTCGTATAAACGCTATAACAATGTTTGCTGATGATATCACCTGAGTCCAATGGTAGCATCTTGCGGCCCGAAGTTCACACATGTGATCAAATTTTGAACAAAATGGTTTGCTGATAAGAGAATAACTCTGAATGTATACGAAACAAAAGCCATGATTATCACCCTTAGCCCCAACAGCAGGTCTCTACACATTACATCCCCATTAGAAATTGTTGAATTTTGAAAGCTTTTATCTTTTTCTCTGCAACTGATCAATAGCTGTGTGAGGGACGAAAAACGCACACTCCCGTAACTTTAATATTAATTACAGGAGTGTAAGGTCCCGTCCTGCACACTTCTTGTGTTTGTCATATAAATTTAATTCAAATATGAATACTATAACTATCGCTTTGATCGGTTTGACACAAGGTAAATTTTGGTTCTATTTTGTGTAATTGTGTATGTGTAATGGTGCTACTATATAATGTGTAATGGTTAGCACTCTTAACTTTATGGACCTCTGAAACCCACCTAAGCAATCATTAACTTGATTATGTGTGATTCCGCAAAGTTCGGCCTAAACATGTGGTTGAGTCGCGGACAAGTGGTTGCCCGTACTCTGAAAGTAAAATGACCGTCTAAAGCTCATATTAAAATATAATTTATAGGTAATAAGGATAAATATGACTGCAGTTATAAAATATTGGATTTTATCAAAAGGTAGCACGACAAGTAATAAAATAACCGGTATACTCTGACTAAATGCTCGCCAGGACGACTCAATGTATGAGGTGACAACTTCACCTTCAATACGACACAAGATTCACTTGATCCTCTGCAGGAAATTACAAATGGCAGACTCGCCAATAACGATGGAGCTTCAACAAAATTATAACCAATGATCAGTCGATATAACCAAGGACTTACCTTTGCCTTGAACTGGAGCATTATAATAATTATATTATCAAACAAATTTCATCCTGAATATTGCCACCAGTGGCGTATATTAGCACTCACGGCCCACGGAATTCCGTGAGTGACTGAATAGCTCAGTGTGTAGAGCGTCCGCTTTATAATCACTGCTAAACAGATTGTTGTGGGTTCGAATCCCGTTACGGTCAGTTTTTTTTCAAATGGGTGCTTTATAACTAGAGCATTTTTACCGTAATCTTCTACTGCTATTGAGTTGTTTTCTGAAAGAACCCAACAGCTCAGTGAGCTATTGAAATACCTCTCTGCTTGCACTATTTTGCTACCGATATGCAAAAATTTCCGTGGTGTGAGGGCGCTTAAGCGCCCCTCCCACACCCTCCCCGCCACGCCTACGGCGTGTGGATCGGGCTGCGCCCGATCATTATGCTCATCTCTAAAAAGTCAGTGAGTGAAAATTTTTAGAATATACGCCCCTGATTGCCACGCAATACAAATAAGAGTTTTCACAATTGTGATAAACTTACCTCGTCAATTTTTCTGACGGAAAGATGCTCGCTCCCTTCGGCCGGAATTCAATATGTATGTTTCTGAGTAATTCAGTAATTTCACCAAGTTCTTAATGTGGAGTAGACATTTATTTAATTATAATTATTCCATAAAAATTAATCCAAGTAAATTGCACATAACACAACCTTCGTCAAGGCTGTACCAAAATGAGCTTTATCTTTATTGAAAGTATAAGTTTAAAAATCAATATTCTTATCAGATAAATCAATGTTAACTAATCCTAAACTATTCCTAAGATGAGCTGCTGCTTGCGTTTTCTGCTATTCTTTATATAGTCACAGGAATGAGGAGAGTGAGCTGATTGGTCACAGCAGGGGTCGATCCTTAATCATTTCAATCAGTCACTTAAATGTCGACATTATTGCGAAGCTTTCTTTGTGCCTGCATACAAAGGTCTTGCTACCTTTCTGAAGGGCTCTCGAACATTCTTAAAGAGTTCTCCAACGTTCTTACTCTAGTTTAAATATTGTCCCTCATATGATAATAATCTTTTCATCATCCTGGCTGTTTTGATTTCTCAATAACATCGGCATTGAGTGATCTTATTCAGACGTTAGCTCTTAAACCATAAAGTTATGGTTTCGCAAGAGATTGTATTGTCACTCTATCTTTACATAACTAAGAATCTAAAATTATCGAAGCTAAGAAAAGTAATATCGTGCAGTAAATCATAAAACATTGTAGCAACTGGAATTTAAAATCATGAGAATCTAAAATAATGTCATACATTAAATCATAAAAATATTATAGAAGTTAGAATCTAAAATATGAAAATCTATAATAATCTCAAATAAATTAGAAATAACAGCAAAAAGTGGTAAAACATCATAATATAAAATTGCACATTAATGTATTAGTTATCAGGTACTTACAGCTGTCATCTTCCAGGTGTTATTGGGTCTCCCACGTCTGCTTTTCCCTTCAGGTGGCCAACCCAAACTTGTGTGTCAGATTGAACCCTGCCTTCACAGAGTGTGCCCCCAGGTAACGCCATCTTTGTATATCAATCATCTGAGACACTGGGTGCTGCCGATTCATTCTGTATACTTCTACATTGGATATCTTTGTCCACCAGTACAGCCTTAAAACACTTAGCACTCACATTGAATATTGATGAATAATGCCAGCATATTGAGCAGATTTCACCATATCCAGGTAAAGTCATCACAGTCACTAGTGAGTTGGGTCAAGCTAGTTGGTACCAAACGATTATGGTCTTCCAAAGACAGGTTAGAAAACGATCATAAGATCTGTGGGAATCAATATTCTATGGCCTATTTTATTCCCAATCTCTAGTTCCTTTCTCATGTTGTTTTGAATGCTTTTGGGTACTATTCCATTCACTCACACTAAAAATGCTTTATGTACTTGATCATCACAATTCATATCCTTCACAATGATAGCTTCCTAGACGCTCCCACAGTGCTTTTCATTGTTGCAGTAGGCGGAATCAAGACACTCATTTATATCTGCAATAACGGAATATCAACAATGCACATGTTATAATATAAATATATTATGTTCTGTTTTAAGGGCACACTGAGGTACAAATATGATGCGGGCCATAAGCTGAGCAGTCGGCCAGTCTCAGTGCGTTGAAAGTTGCAGCCCGCTAGATTAAAGATTAGCTGTCAGTATGAGGATCACAAATTTCCTTAATAAAGAAATTGAAAAATCATCTCTTTCTATTCGATTTGCTCAAGGTGTGAAATATAGCTACATACTCACTCAGTATTTTCCAATTATACTCAAACTACTAATTGATGTACAAAATGCTTTCGGTTGTTCAGAAAATAGCACTGATTTTACATTTTTGTATGTACATTTTTAAGTCATGCGAGGGTGAAAGAGGATCATTTTCTGTCTCTTGGGATATATAAAAACTTTGTTGCTGAACAAACATGACATCATGAATTGTTTTTTTTTTTTACATACCATAACATAGAAGATGAATCTAGCAAGAATTCATCTAGACATCCACAGACAAATGGACCCTGGCGGTCATAACAGAGCTGATGACAGGGATTAGAGACATACATTCATCTATATCAGCACATGCTTTAGATCAAAATATAAAGTAGCAGAAACAAAGAAACAATGCAAATAAGATATTTGTATGTGTACCTATTACAAGTTAAAACTCGCTTGTCATTTACAATTCTCTGTAAACTGCTAGCCAGTACAAGATTCACGATATGGCCAAAGAATTAATATAAAGAAAGCAGAAGCCTGTCCATCATCCTCCACAACGTTCTGCCATGAAGAAAATGAGATACAATGAGATCTGCCTATGTACTTGCTTATAATTTATAATTCATAAGTTCAGTCCATCTTTGAGTATTGTTCTCCTCAGCTAATTAAATGCTTCCTATCACAACTTTAACTTATTAGAGCTGAGCCAAAGCAGAGCCAGAGCCAAATTCATACTTTTCAATCTAAACTGATAGTGAAATACCCCGACTTTCAAATCTGGATGATAGGAGGCTGACAGATTTTGAGATAGGCATAAACAGTTCTTCTGTTTGCGTTCAAATTGATAATTCTCGTATAAGACACACAAAGTCATAAGGTAATAAAACCAAAATACAGGATTAACTACGGTGAATCAAGATTTTCAAATCAGTCATCACCCAGTGATCTAAGATAATTCGTCCATCTTTCGCAGTTTTGTTTATGCAAATATATGTTTGTCGGTTTAAGAAGTCAAAACTTTTTTTATTTCTTTTGCAGTCTTTAAAACATACCTTTCCCATCGATCCGCTACTGAACAAACTAATACTATACAAACGCGCAATAAACATCACATTTGAGATTGATCAGCATTGACTTGATTTATGGTTGTCCAATCTACGAGGGCTATAAACCTTGAAATTCCTGACCATAACTCCAAGTTTGTTAGATGCAAAGACATTAAAGGGCAAACAGGCTTTCAAACAAGTTCTCATTGATTGATAGCAGATTGCACCTTATACATAGGTAAGACCAAATCTAATTCTGATATTTATTCAGTGAGAAAACATTTCATCCATCAAGTGCTAAAACGCTGCCCAGACTCAACTAAAATGGGACCACACAGAGCAGTTTCCAGTTCCTGTTAAATTTAGCCTGTGCTCTATCATTGTTACAGCGATGTCTTTGAATGTCCCCTAAACTGAAGTGTTACTGAGCTAAGAGTCAGAAACCACTTTGAGTTTAGCACGGCGTCATGAACAAAGCTGATGCTGCATAGCACATTCTTTACTACCCATAGTTTTAATGTGACAGTCCCACCAGGTCATGTTTTTGGTATAGTTTTAAAGATCTCCAGCTGAAAAGTCATTAGGGCATATGAAATAAAACAGCCTGTGAACCTTATTGCAGTAAAACTGCTGCAAAGTCTGAAAATTGGGATCATAGTGATTTATTGCCTCCTCCTGACCACTATGATCCACTATGATCCTTGCCGAAATATTAAAAAAAAACTAATTGCTATTTTCCACAATTTTCAATTTTTAATTATTTTTATTTGCTCTATGAACTCACAATATTCGATTTACTTTTCTAGTTGGACTGACCCTTTAAGTTTGCCAAAGTCATCTAACCAAGATGATGAATATTTTGCTTATTGGAAGATCTGAAAATAGCCTTGCAAGTCAGAATCAGGATGGGTAAGAAAATTCAAGTAAATCTAAAAATCTGATTTTCTCTCTTGTTCCTGACACAGGTCAGTAGATGTATCACCTAAAAGATCCTTCAGGTGGTGGTGGACAGTAAAATCACGCCTTTCCAACAGGAGATGCACTTATACTGCTATCTGCAGCTCTAACCCTCTGGCCTTCAGGTTCACTTTCCAGCTGATAGCTAGCTCAACCACTAGACTGGCCGACAATTTCTTCAGCCGTATTAAAGTTTGCACCTTTTAGCATTATTTAGAAACGTTTGTATGTTAGAACATGCATTCTGATCGACTGTTTAGCTCAGTTCATTACTCCAAGTATTGTAACTGCTCATTAATACTGCAAGGACCTCTCTTCACTTTACCCGTGTGTCCAGATAACCTTTTATGTCCCCATGTTATCCTTGTCGATGTAACAAATTGAAAAGCATCCCTGCTTATTTGTTCCTTCACATGCAGAAATTCACCTTGTCTGAAAACTGTGGTTGATTGCCTAAAAATTAATCCCAATTTTTTGCTTCTTATGGCTAACTTGAGGTTAAAACTGCCATTATGACTTACCATCCTGCTGGGTTAGTGTAAAAAAATCTGCTATGGCATTGCTGTCATAAGACAAATACCCAGTGATAAATGCTACAAATGTGATAATATTTTTGCTCATAAAAGATTTGGTAATGCAAAATTGTTTTTCTTTGTTTATGAAATATTTAGTGTAGTCAAGCTTACGCAACCACCACACATGATATCCAGAAACCAAAGCATTAAAAGTCAGACAGTGATTAATGCTGTACTTAGTCAAACCTTAGTTCAAAAGCTCCCTCCAGAAAAAATATTGATACTATTAGATTAGTTCAAAAGCTCCCTCCAAGAAAAATATTGATACTATTAGAATAGCCACTCTTGCTCAGGTTTGATGAACATGGGTGGTATGGAGTGGCTGTACTGTATAAGTTCGATAAACTGCAGCTTCTATATGGTTTAAATTTGCTGCAAAAACTGAATTCATCGAAAAATGGATTGATGTTAGTAATCCAGTAAGTAAGTAAACGGAAGTTAGTAAGCTTCTTACTGACTTTACGAACAGTAGCAAACGGAAGTTAGAACTTTTGTGCCACAGAAGTTCTAAGAAATTTTCATTACCAAATAGTGTGTAGTATAACTTGTGTAAGTCTATGACATAATAACATATAACATTCAGTATCATTTCTGTCCAAATTACACTACAACATATGAAGTTAAAATCTCAAGTTTACAAAAACTAATGGTAAAAGTTGTTAAGATGTGTCATCAAAATTTGAAAAATCCACATCATTGTTGTCAGCGTAAACGTGATAAGCATCGGTCACATAAACTCCTGACTCTCCATCATCTATATCACACGTTGGTCTATCCACATATATTATTGTAGGTGATTCTGGCTCTAGGGTGATCTCGGCAGGAACTTCCACCGAATCATTAGGGTATTTGGGTTGTCTGTACTCCTGTTCTGGGTTCTCAATCGATAAAGCTTCGGATTCGACTATTGCGATTATTTGTTTTGAGTCATCCTTCTCATGGGTGTCATTTTCTAACTGCTGTTTAACCATTGAAGTTTCTATGGCTAAGTTGATGTATCTCTGTGTGTCTCCAAGTTCATAATAGTCATCCTTTATAGCTGAATCTGTTACCTCTTCATAATCTTCTTCATGTTCATCTACAAGGTGATGTCAATCCATAGAATAACTCAAAAGCAAATTTTGCAGCGGCTTTTTGTATCCCTATATATTAGATAATGAACTCAGGAGGGTATGATTTGCAAGTGAATTACACTACTTTTAACCTTCTTCCAATGGACAGTCATTTCACTATCAACAGAATATAAATAATGTGCTGAGCTGAGAACAGTCATAAAATATGGTCTAAAATAGGCATTTTCGAGCAGATGTGAGAGGATGTGTGATAGCTGCCCTCCTTTCGAGCAATTCAAGGATGTGCTATTGTCAACAAGCAATCTGGTTGGAAAATAATCTTCATGCTTCCTTGGATCAGCTATGTAGGCTAAGTACATGTGTTATGGCCTGTGATATATATTATGATATCAGGCTACTGCACATTGCAGAACCTACTCTCCATTTAACATAACAAAAAGTATAGCTTTGCAATTCTGACATTTTGCAAATTAATTAGGATGCCAGTACCTTACTTCTGATGCCTTATAAGCTCTGTTGCCAACCAATTAGGCGTCAGGGGAGGGAAAATAATATGATTAGGCATACACTTTAGAAAGTTACCTTCTACTATAAAAACAAACCTAGACAAGACAACGTATACAGCACCTAATTGTGGGTGCTGTTATGACATTGGATTGGGTAGTAACAATGATACTACAACTGCATGATTTGCAGTCCAGGATGTTAGTTGGTAGCTTGCTCAATATCAGTTCTTTGGTTTGAAAATTATTGCTTTACACTCAGCAGCAGCTTTTTATCAGTATGAGGTTGTCTTTTTCTTAAACAGGATTCTAAGGTTAATTTTAATCAAAGCTCTCAATAGTGTCCTGTCCAGGTTTATTATCAAGTCTATGTGCCACTCACATTAGTTTGACTGCCTCTCTTCTTAGAGATAGTAGTATGGCAAGTAGCAAGGGGCGCATAACAATAAAATCATAAAAATTGATCTCAGTCTTATTATTGAGTGTTTATTTTTTCCCTATTACTGCCGATGCTCGATGAGTTATAAGTTTTATACCAGCCTGTCAAAAAGTTCAAATAGTCACGAGTTTGCCGCAACAGTCATTTTACCTTTATACAGTAGTTTTGGGAGTTTTCTGTGTTGCAGCCTCTCCTTTCTTCTAATTCTAAAATAGGTCTATGTTGTTAATGTGTCATTTGGGAGAATTACAATACATGTATGTTGTTGTGTGTCAGATTTCAAAGGTATACAAAGGCATAGCCAATTTGTTGGCTCTTATTGGTTGGGTTGAGTGAAAGGGCCAATCGCAGGTCATATGATACTTTCCTGAAAGACCATTTTCTGCTGGCATCAATCAATCAATCAATCAATTGCTCTCTCCCCAATCTGATCAATCACAGCCAACAACACATTGGCTAAAAAATGAGGCTGATTTAAATGACAAATGGCTTGTTGTACAAGTTCAATGAATGAGGGATTTCTCACAAGCTTAATACTTTCTATATAGAGCTCACCGCACCCAAGAAACAGACATGAGGAACTCTGAGAAAAGAAAATTTTATTACAAAATTTCGCTTAGAAACTTTAAAAAAAATTGCTGTTGACTTATGTCAAACTGAAAACCATTGAATCAAATGATGGTGAATAAAGTAAATCTGATACCATAAACAAAATTCTACCTGGTCTTATGAGCTGTAATGGTAAAGGCAGCACATGTAAACATTCCAGCAGCGGCTAATAGCCCTAGTATGACTGTCAAGACTAGTTTTGGGTTATTGTTCAGAGCTTCCTTAGCAACTGTTTGATTCTTTTGACTCAATTGATCCAAATTTGCTCCATGAGTCCTCGTCTTCTGATCTCTTATCTGCAAAATATTCAGATGGTCTGGAATTGAGCTATTTAACTTGGATCGCGGTGTCTTGTCTGTGCAAAACACAATACTATTGAACATGTTCATTGCTTAATCTTTTGTGTATAGAAAAATATTCAACCCTCGATTCGAATGCGCAAAGTTAATAGCAAATATTGAATGTCTCAGTTCCCAGGTGCATGGTTGTTCCTATCTTGCTAAAATCACAATCTTATGTGTGACATAGTTGCACTTTCAGGGATAATGGTGCAACTATAACTTTTCAGCTAAAATGCTTCCCAGTGGTAAGCCCGAGGAAAACTTAAATGGTCATAGACAGGATTAGCTGGAAGCCTTATGGTTGGCTGATTAGTCAACTCAAGACCTGCGCAAAGCATGAAAATAAGTTTTGGATATTGGGCTGGTAAATAGAAATCTGGGTTAGAAAAGATCTTGTGTTTAAATCCAACTTTGAGAAATCCGAAGAGATCTCTCCTCTTCTTCTCCAGCCCAAAAACCCACCACCACCAGTCAAGGGCCTACTAGTAATGTGTAGTACCATCGGTGTTGCACCTGAAGATGATTCTATTTTGATTTGTTGGCATGCACTCAGTGGGTGTTCACTCACTTGTATATTCCTAAACTCTGGATTTTTCCCAAACCTCATATCCTTGCAGCCCCCAAAAAGATTGAGTTATAAATTCAACTCCAGACACTTTGAGATAAGCCTTGGGTTAGGGGGTACTCCCTTTGCCTCTGATAGGCAGCAAACCAGATGGTGTAAAAACAAAAGTTTACCGGATTTCCCCCAAGTTATGTCATCGGTTATGGAATTCCCTTTAAATCACGTGACAGGTTACGTTGAAATCACAATGGGGCTAAAATAAGGATGTGGGAGTGTCTTTGATTGTTTGGAGTTATGACCACCTTACTCAAATTATACTTTACACCCATGTCATATGGTTGATCTTTTTATTAAATCATTATAGATGTGAAGCAAACTGAGTAGGTACTGATTTGAGAATACTCACTTGCCCATTTAAGTTTACTAATATGGCCATTGCCACCAATGTATACATAATCTTGGATGACTGTCACAACACTTGGACTATTGATTGAAGAAGTATCTAGAGATCCATTATTAAGCTCAGAAACTCCACTGCATAATGATCTCAGTGATGATCTTCAATTGATGTGTTGAGTTTTTAGCAGCTTGATGCGGGAGGTCGATTAACAATAAATTGTGTCTTCGATAATTTGCCAGCAGAATAGTTGAAGGGTTAACAAATACGAAGAGTTGTGGAGACGGCAGTAAAAAGCTAGGCATCCTGATAGTTATGGGAAATGTTTGAAGAATACAGCGACTAGTCAAGCTCTCTGGAGTTTTCAGAATGATCTTGAAAAGAATAGAATCGCTTTTATATGTTTGATCCAAGGTATTAAGGAGAATATAGATATGAGTGTTTTGTTGAGACATACCATACGGATATGTGTATCTAGGTAATCTGCAAATTGAATGAAACCCCTCATTAAATTCGTTGAGTTTCATGACCCATAAGGTACAATTTTGTATTTCGTACACTTGATTTTTGTCCTGGGTGTCTAGTATAAACTGCAAGCTTGGACGATCGTAAACCCTATGATGTTTTCGATGTTCCTCACATTCTCCGAGTCTGATAGTTAGATGTGTGACTTTGTTATGATATAACAAGCAGTCTTCTACTGTTTCTCTTTTGTCTGGATCGACCTGAGAGTCTGTTATTTTTTGTTCCATATGCAGTATGATCGATGTAGCTGATAATTGGCGAAATCCGTACAAATAGGCAAAACTGTAGAAATATGATTGATGGTTCTTATTTATGATTATTGTAGAGTCTGAGATTGGCGGTGACAAGGTAAAGGGTGAAACATCTTCGTTGATGGTGAAATTTATAGTAACAATGCTATCTTCTTCCATACTGTTGCAACTGGTTGTTTTTAGGTGTTCTCCACGCATATTCCTCCTTGTACTAAATATAATATTACCAGGTTTTGATAAATCAGACTCCATACATGTGACCATCTCCTCCATTGCTGTGCGGCTGAACTTGTGACACAAAAATATGCTTCCAGACGCTGATCTACAATAGGAAGTAGGTTTAATTTGGTTCAGGCTCAGACATTTTTCATTGTTTTCCAAAGCAAGTAATTTCAAACTGTTTCAAACACTGACAATGTAGGACTTTGCTCTTTAGGCATGAGAATAATGTTGTTTGAAGGATTGCCAGTCTAACATCATCTGCAATAATAATATAAAGAAACGGCACTGAATGTTAGGTGCTGTTAGGTGCAAATTTAAAAAACTCTTATAATTGTAATATCCCACTTTGCTTCTGTCCTATACCAATCCAGCGCTATGCCAGTTACAGAACTGTATAAAACACAGCTTAAAGGTTTGAAGTGAACTTACTCAATATCGATGTTAGCAGAGGCAGACACAGCCAGCACAAGCAGACAGAAAAGAGACATCACGTCCATCACTCAGGTATTCCACTCAGAAAAATCTCGTTCAAGCTTCTTGTTATTGAAGAGGCCAAAAATTGCAACCAGTGAAGAATGCCGATGATAACACAAATGGTGCATGTTTGAGTCATCAAAGAGCTGCTGCTGCTGACTTAGGTAGAGAGAGATTGTCCTAATTGTGTGGTTTTATAACAGTATGCAATATTCAAATTCACCTACGTGATCATGTAAAAAACGACAATTGTGTTGATATTTATAGCACCCTGCTTGGTTTGTGCAAAAAAATGTTCTATTGATTTCACTAATCAATTAACCATTAATTACCCGCTAACTGCCTAAATTACATCGTTCCTGAACATAGCAACACTAGACATTCGAAGGGTCACTGCCATCAACGCATCACCAAGTGCCGAACTAAACTAAGGGAGCGAACACTCTTTTTACTTGTATGTCAACAATGAATGTGTGAAATATGTTTCTATGTTATTTATTTCCTTTTTAAATCAGAGATGCCAACAAAATGCAAGTTTTATGCATTTCATTATTTTTGTTGTACCATAACCTGTAATGGTGGCCACTTTTTTTATTAAGGTAGCATACCAATGGTTAGAAATAAAGATTATATTATTACTGTTCTTTGTTGCCAGCGAGTTGATGGGAGACAATTTACACATTGCGTATCTCATCCCAAATCTGGGAATGAAAATTGTAGATAACCTCATTCAGTTTGTGTTCGTCAGTCTTATGTAAGTGGTGTGTTAAAGCTTTTAATTATGCTTTGTGATTTGGACAGCAATGTATTTCAATGCCGTAAGAACTGACTCCCTTGATCACTGGACAATTCCTACTCCTCCATGATGATTTTCTTTGGTAATTCATGAAGCAAGAAACACAGATGAATCATGGGATGCCAAGCAGCAACTAATTCTTGTAATTCAAGTTGTCCTCTACCGGAACAAGAGAAGATAATCTGTTAAGCTATTTTGCCATGTTCAGCTAATGTTTTGTTGTATTCCGTGGTAATCTAACTTGTTCATGACTTTCACCCACTGATATATATGTTAGACAAATGAGAGGAACCTATCTGAACCTGAACAAGCGTATAGCTATTTATCTATGATCGCTGGACTGCATATCTCATCTTTGATTTGTCCACAATTCCAGAATTCTAAATGGCTGACCCTTGTAAACTTTTGTCAAGCAATTTGCCTGAGTTTTTGAAGGTTTTCAGTGGGACCTCAATTAATGCATAATGTGAAAGCTGCCAGATTTGAAGCTTTATTCAGATCCTGACACAAATTTGTACACAGATTGCATATCTCCATAAATAGCCATGCTATGTATTATTTTACCACTGATCCGTAAATTCATATCAATGCCTTCATCCAAATATCAAAACCTGCTTAGCTGCTCTTCCCATCATATATGACAGAGAAAAATAAAGTTTTTGGTACAAAAGAGATTTTTTTCTGCCCTGATAACACCTCCCTTGTCTTGGCAATCAGTCCCAAGACAAGACAAATAATCCTAGGTCAACTGAATAAAAAGTTGCCCTCCCTCAACCAACTAAGGACAACTTATTGGTAAGGAAAACTTAGAACTACTGTTCTCAGCCAATGAGAGGCTTTCTTAGAACTACTGTTCTCAGCCAATGATAGGCTTCTTAGAACTACTGTTCTCAGCCAATGATAGGCTTTCTTAGAACTGCTGTTCACAGCTACTCACATATTCTTTCTTTCAATCTACATCCGGTCACCACGCCGGTCTTGAAGAAAACAACTCTGTAAATTTATTTAATCTAGAGTCAACTCTGTCAACTCACCATGCCAGCTACACACTCAAAACTAGCCGCAGCTACTAACCAGGTATTTAATGCATATTGAGAACATATACTGGGAAGAAAGTATTCTCATTGATTTGATAGTGAAGACTGGCTAGAAAAACTTTCAAATTCAACTCAGATTGAATCTATTAATCATTATGATAATGATGTAGGCAGTGAACTAGCTCATTGATGATCACTCAACCAAGAGTGATTCAACCAAGGAGTACCCTGTTACTCCTTGATGCAACACCATTATATCCAAGGGATTCCATTATAAGATTTTTGGTCCTGAGATGACTTGACTGGTCAGAGTTATGTTACCAATAGAGTGGAGTCACCTCCCAGGTAACGTAGTTACTACAGATTGGTGGTTATTCCCCTTGTAGTCAAATTCATATTGAATTCACACGAAAAGTCCACACTTACGCCTGTCTCTAAAAATGTTACTAATGTATTTCTAAGACACCTTTTTAAAAAAAAAAAAAAAAAAAAAATTTTTTAAATAAATTCAAAAAAATGGAGAATAGAAAAATGACTTAAATAAGATAAATAAAAGACTCCTTGCACAACATACGCTGGGAGCAGCCAAACTATTACAGTTAAAGAAAAAATTGGTAAGTTCTACCAGGGAGTAATGCTGGCTTGCTGTTGCTGGCTTGCTGTTGCTGGCTTGCTGTTGTTTGCTTGCTGGGGCTCGCTATTGCTTGCTATTACTGTTTTCCTTGTTCCCATTATACTTTCATACTAACAAATTGGGCTCCGCTTGGTACATAGTACAAGTGAATACATGCCTCCAGATTATGTAGACAAAGTAGTCAACAATCTGTCCTATTGCAAGTGAGTCTACCATCAAGAGATGGTAGTATGGTGAGACACCTTGTCAACTAGTAAGTTGATCGTACTGCCTTGCCGTTTGTCATGCGACAATTGATTGTTATGCGACTATAATATCGGTGGCTAGTATATATTACCTGTCATGGGTATGTGTTACAACTATCCTGCGCTGTTGTAACTGACCTGGCGTCTTTTAACAACTGTCTTATTCAGCAGATAAGTGAACCTATCATGAAATTAAAATTGATCATAATTATCATGCATTATCATTTGATACCCGAATCGACCGATATATAAGAACCTAGTGCTACCTGCTGTCGTTTGTGCGTTTTGACGCTGGTTGGAACTTGTTCGGGAGAGTCAGTGCCAGGCTGACCATGGTGATGCCACTGGCCCCATTGGTGGGTGTGTGCACGTTGGTCTCAAGAGAGTACCTTTTGCCAAATGGTCCTACCAGGCGTGAATTATTGGAACAGACGGAAATTTATGTATTCACCATTAGTTGGTAGAAGATCGGCTCAAAATTCTCACTTGCAGTTCTATTAACCTCAATTAACCCCCCCCTACCACCTGTTCAGGGGCCTTCACCGAGGCTCCTTCCAGCTAGTGCAAGTTGGTGCATGGTCACCGTCGACTCTGGACTAAGAAAGCACATAAAAATTCTTTTTTAAAACTGATAGGAAGCACGTATCTGCTGAAAAAGGGTACTTGCCATCTCCTACCTGTATGATCCCACTAATCAACTTAATTACTAGAACATAGGGCTATCATTAGAAGGATTACATATCCGTATGTCATAGGTAACATTTCTATTGTAGGCATCATCATCTTCTGTGAAGGTATGTGTTCTAGGAGATTCCCATGGAGTAAGGCTATCTGCGTACCAAGAAGTTATCAACAAAAAAATCAGCAATATATCTTTAAGATGGGTGGTTAAAGGGGGTGCTCATGTTATGTATCACAAACAGAGAGCACAGCTTGCCTCTCATTTTGACATTGCCGTTATCATGACTGGGGGAAATGATTTAGTAGAGAGGTCACCCGAGTCCGTTGCGGAAAGCATCAGAGAACTTTCAATTATGCTTCGTAATGTAGGAGTAAAAGCAGTATTAATCATGAGCTTCCAACCACGTGCCTTGCAAGATTATAACCTGAAAGCAAAATCTTTAAACGAGTTGTTACTTAATAATTTCCCTGACTCACGATTCAAGGAATCTGGAATTCTTTTTTGGTTTTGGGACCGTCGCATACCTAAGGCATTGTGCGATGGTACCCACATGTATCCTGTTGGTTACAGGAGATCAGCCAACTACCTGGCTTCAGCAATTCATTTTGTTAAACGTGAAATGAATAAATAAAGGCAATAGGATAATCATCAACCAATAATTCATATTGTAGAGGAAAAGGAAATCTACGACTCCTGTAGAAGTATCCTCTGAATCTAGCTCAGACTCGGATGTACCTCTAGCCGCAGTAAAAGGCTGCATCCCTCCTGTTCCAAAAACAGGTCATGTAACAGATAAAACAAAAAAGGCCATCCGTAGAGGTGAGGTTGTAAACCTGGCCTTGTTAAAGCCAAAGGCATTAAAAGATAAACAATCAAAAAAATTCAAGTTCAACCCGGAGTCAGGTGGCTTCGAGGAGGAAGAAGAATCGGCAGATCTTTCTTTTTACTCATGGATTGAATGTTTCTTAATATATATGTCCATTAGAGCGGAGTACTTCCCTGCAGAGATACAGGGCCTGATCAGACATATGCAAAATGTACAAATGCTGAATAGAACGGGTCGGGATGCCGTTGAATATGACGTGCAATTCCGCACGGCAAAGCACCAGCATGACACTATTCAGTGGGGAGAGTACCTCCCAGAATTGGTAGACTGCCTACCAGAGCTTAAAAGCAAGGTTAAAGCCAAACCGAAAACACCACACTCGCAATCATCATCTTCATTTAATGGTAAATGGAATGCTGTTTGTAACCAGTATAACACATTTGGGTGTAACAGAACAAATTGTCGTTATAAGCACGAGTGTAGACAGTGTAGGGGTAGTCATTCTGTAAAAGATTGTAAATCACACAAATAGATGAAATGTTGTTACCATGCTGATTAACGAAATGTTGAAGAATTTCTTTTCTTGTGTTTTCCCTTCCAGAAATAAAAGACTATGATGTCTCAACTCCTGTCAATGTAAAAAAATTACTGGGGATGATCGAGGCCTTTCCAGACTTGGAGTACATCGCCAATGGTTTCAGAAATGGGTTCAAACTTGGCCTTTGCCACAGTCCTCAAGTAGTGGCATCAGTTAAAGGAAAAAGCAGGAACCAAGTACATCTCATGAAAAAACTTCACGCCGAAGTAGACTGGCCGCATCATTGGGCCTTTTGAAAAACCTCCCATCCAGGACATGATGATTTCCCCAATCTATGTCATTCCAAAAGCTAACTCTGAAAAATGGCGCATGATATTTGATCTATCAGCTCCACACGGAACATCAGTAAATGATAATATTCCCACGCATAACCGTGAGGTAAAATATTGTAACATAAGAGATGTAGTAACACATGTTTTATCACTCAACGAACCAGACCAGGCCTATTTTGCCAAACTTGATATATCTGATGCATATCGAATGGTTCCCATCACAAAATCAGAATGGCAGTTCTTAGGTATTAAGGTAGATGGCCAATACTACATTGATACTAGATTACCTATGGGGGCAGGGAGCAGCTGCAAGATTTTCCAAAGGATAAGTGATATGCTCCGATGGCTCTTCATCACTATACAAAATCACGAATGTCGCATTTTTAACTATCTAGATGATTTTCTCATTGTTGCCTCTGGGGCGGATGCTTGTAATGATGTGCTCCATAGGATCTTAGGGGTGTGCAGGGATGTAGAGGTACCTGTTTCTGCTCACAAAACAGAAGAAGCTACAAGAACAATTGTCTTTCTAGGGATAGGGATAGATTCTGCACAGGGGAGTCTATTTATTCCTCAAGCCAAGGTAGCAGATGCCCTAAATCACATCAATGCATTTCTATCTAAACATCGCCAGCGAGTAAAATATTGGCAAAGACTACTAGGTAAACTTTGCCATCTTTCCCAGATTGTAGTAGCAGGCCGTGCATACCTCAGTAGTGTGTATGGCAGTCTAAAGGGTATCATGTCATCTGATCAAAATCACATGCGGCATATATCTTGTGAGACCAGATCTGATTTAGTGGTATGGAGAGATTTTCTGTCTTATTTAGCACCCGGTAAACAGTTCCAATATCTTGTGGCAGGGGCTGTAGACTTCACTCTGGTCACTGATGCTTCAGGATCAATAGGATATGGAGGTTTTTGGGGAAACACCTGGTTCCATGGGATGTGGCCAGATGAACTTTGGACAAACTTAAACATCACAGTTCTAGAGCTGTTCCCCATATTCGTAGCAGTGCACATGTGGCAGAAAAAATTTGCAAATTCAGTGTTGAGGTCAGGACAGATAATGGGGCCCTAGTCTCTATTCTAGAACATCTGTATTGTAAAGATGCTGTTGTGAGCAAGCTACTACGCCCCTTGGCGCTCCTATGCATGCAACAAAATATTCTCCTAGTGCCCAGACATATCCCAGGATTAGAGAACATTGCTGCAGATTTGTTGTCCAGAAATAAAATCAGAGAATTTAAACTCCGTTTTCCCACCATGGCTGCCTGTCCAACTAGCTTACCGGTACACTTGTGTCCGAGTAGGGTAAAAGATAAATACTGGTCGTAAGGTGACAAATAATAATATCTATTTTTCTTTTCTAATCATAAGTACAAAAGTGACCTTTGAGCCTCAGGACGTGAAGCGCGGGGGTGAGAAGGTCAAAGCAAACACATGACATTAATTATTATTGTGCAATGTTTATTTTAGAAATATAAGTACGTACTCATACATAAAAGATTCCCTGCACTATTTATTTCAGGTCTGAGAGCTAAGGCGAGGGGCTTCTTAGACAAGTCTTTGTCCGAGGGCTCCAAGAAGTCTTACGATCGATTTTACAACCAGTACAAAATGTTCTGCTCTGAGCACAAGCTCAAAAAATTCTCTACTTCGTCAATGGAGTTGTGGGTCACAAACCTGGCACAAGAAGGAAAGAAACACAGTGCAATCCTGTCACATGTGTCAGCAGTAAAATTCTTTTGCGTAAAAAAGAACAGTGAGGTTACCTTTGCTACTCATAAACTAAAGTTAATATTGAGGGGTATAAAAAACTCACAGGGTAGAACCCAAAAGAAAACACAGGCGATATCTCTTGACCAACTACACACTCTGATCACTAAGGCAGGGCAGGTCTTGGGAAGTATAGATGGGAGGCGCTTTTCTGCCATGGTATCTTGTGCTTTTTATGGATTCTTACGCCCTAGCGAGTATTGTATATCTTCAGCAGGGCATCATATGTCTGTTGGTGATGTGTGTTTTAGCAAGGGTGCCATGGAAGTGCACATTAATTCTTTCAAGAATTCTGCAGAGTCTGCAAGCATTATGATTAAAGCAGTAGGGGGAAAGACATGCCCAGTTCGCCTCGTTAAGAGGTATTTAAAACACTTGAAACCCTCCAGCAGCAGCACTTTGTTTGAAGTCACAACAGCAGAGTTCAGAAAAGAGTTCAGTGAAGTCCTAAAGGATTCTAAAATAGAGGGCTGGGTCACTCCTCACTCACTGAGACGAGGTGGCGCTACCTGGGCTAGCATTCAGGGCTGGTCTGACTCAAGAATAAGATCTTTTGGCAGGTGGTCATCCGATGCCTTCAAGAAATATATCTTGATAAACTAAGGTGCAGTTTTGGCGAAACAATTGTTCTGAGCTTGCTAGGTATGCCTCGCTCAATACAATTGGTTTGGTGTTCATTTGTTCGTCAATTCTGCACCAGATTTAGCAACATCTAATACTATGGCAAGTACCCTGTCTGCCAAACAACATTTACAGTGGCGTTGATCGTCACTTTCGGTTACAAATGCGTGAAGCGCACCATATTTTTTTCCCCTATAATATGTTACATTATAAGAAAGAAAAAATAAAGTTTTTGGTACAAAAAAGATTTTTTTCTGCCCTGATAACACCTCCCTTGTCTTGGCAATCAGTCCCAAGACAAGACAAATAATCCTAGGTCAACTGAATAAAAAGTTGCCCTCCCCCAACCAACTAAGGACAACTTATTGGTAAGGAAAACTTAGAACTACTGTTCTCAGCCAATGAGAGGCTTTCTTAGAACTACTGTTCTCAGCCAATGATAGGCTTCTTAGAACTACTGTTCTCAGCCAATGATAGGCTTTCTTAGAACTGCTGTTCACAGCTACTCACATATTCTTTCTTTCAATCTACATCCGGTCACCACGCCGGTCTTGAAGAAAACAACTCTGTAAATTTCCCTCCCACCTCCCTATCACTAACTTATGTCGTCCATTGTGGAAATGCTAACAATTTCCTGGTGATGGTGTTCATTTGTTCGTCAATTCTGCACCAGATTTAACAACATCTAATACTATGGCAAGTACCCTGTCTGCCAAACAACATTTACAGTGGCGTTGATCGTCACTTTCGGTTACAAATGCGTGAAGCGCACCATATTTTTTTCCCCTATAATATGTTACATTATAAGAAAGAAAAAAGAAACAGAGACATACAGTTGAACACATTATATTCTGAGGATATGCCACATTGTAATTATCATCTAACTGCAGTTTTTCTCGTTCGCACATGTACTAATTTTTGGGACGCCACATAATAATAGGTTCAGATTCGCGGTGGTAATTCGTGACACTTTATGTATGCCATGTAATATCGACTTCATTTAAACTGATCAATGCTTTTTGAGGCAAATAAATTATGTCTGTAATGGGGCGACCTTAGACTTAATGACAATACGTTTCCAATTTGATTTTTTACTTGTGGCAACTGATATCCTAATATTATTATAAATTATTATTATTATTATTAATGGGAAATGGCTGACAGCCAGTGGCAAACAATTCAACAAACCATGCAGTGTGATTTTGTCCACTGAAACAGCTGCTCTACTCTCCTTATTTAGCATTAAACCTAGTCTGAGCCCCGTTTACTCCCCCCCCCTAAATGACCAGTTTGGGTCATACTAGAGACTGTCAGTTTTGAGTTTACCTTTTAAATTAAAACTGTCACATCCTTTGCATTTATGTCTAAGTGATTAACATTCCTTGAAATCATCCATCAATTAAGCTTTTCCAGTTCGGTGATGTGATTTCTTACCAGCCAAATATGTAGTTATGCTTTAGTGTACAACTATCACTAGGATACCTGGTATGATAAGAGAGGTCTTGTTATGCTGGTATTTCTTATGTGATCAGTTACTGGCTTACTGCAGCACAAGAGGTAGCCACTCACACTAAGAGACATATTTAGTCTAATCATAAAAAGGACTGCTTGTGGAATAACTTACACTAACACAAAAGGTATTACCAGAGACTATAGATATAGAGACCTTCCACTTGCGCATATAATGCGAATAGCCAATCAGCGTTATTTAACGGTCACGCCCACTTCTGGTTGTATAGTAAGCGCTGCTGCCTTAGACAGCAATGGCTTTCTCAATAAAATTTCAGGTTTTTCACCTGAGTTATTTGAGGCAAAATAACCACAATCTTGATGACAAAACCAGATCAGACAGCAACAAAGTCACTATCAACTTGTTGTTGCATTCTTAGCCAGAGATTTATATTATACAGGCCTGTATTTTTGTAAGAAAGTAAGGGGGCTGTGCAGTATAATCCATCATTGTTGCCCACTGCGATGTAATGATGGCCTGCCATAGGTTAGCTGTTGTAATGAGTTTCACGGACAAAGTTTTCATGTGTGAGGACAAGAGGAAGAGGGCTTCTTTTTGTTTGTTAATATATGCTCTAAGATTAATATAAAATAATTTAATCATGGTGACTAGTACCAACCATACACACACATTCAAAACTGAAGTAAGAATGGCATCAGAGTAAAGTGCAATTCAATGCTGACAAATGTATCGAATTTACTGCATTGAGAGATAGAAGACCTCCCTCTCTGCCTCAAAGTTATTGTGGGATGGTTGGGGCTATGGAAAGCTTATTTTTACAAATGGCCTTGAAAACTTGTTTGGGCATCATAGACAGATTCAGAGCAGTTCAAAGCACATATCTTCAAGCAACAATCAGCAGTATGCTGACTTAAAACGGGAAAACTTAGACTTTTTGAGGATGATACTTTTCTCAGACCTATGCTATAGAAAGTTTCTGTGCTGACCTAACTGATGAATTCAATTCAGTCACCGGAACTGGAGAATATAACATCAGTGCTTGTTCACATTTAACTATTTTCACATTGAATATTCAATTTTCTATACATATGGGGGCTACGTTACCAAAAGGTCATCCACCAAGTATTTTGTTTCCTTGATGCCTATATTTTATATAAAAGTCGCACATCTTAGATTTCATTTGTCCCAGTTGATATTATAGAGAGTTTTGTGAGAATGTACTTATAAAATAAACAGCTAAATCATTCTTCACCTTGTCAATTTTTGATAGTAAATTCATAGCACTGGGTATGCTTACCTCCAAGCAATTACCACCAGAAAGGGGCGGAGCCTAATTTTCAATGTGTTCGCATCGGTTATCTACGTTATCATGGCAAGTGGAAGGTCTCTATATCTATAGTCTCTGGTATTACCATAAATTCTAAGGAATAAATTGAAAGTTTTTTGTTATCATGTTTTCATTTTCATTGTCCACGAGCACATTTATTTGATTTTAAACTTTCATAATTTCATTGATTGACTGTGCTTTATTTCATTTACTCATCTTAACCCTCTTGTTTTTTTCGTACACACTTCTATACCAAAGGCCAGGCCATCCATAAACGATGTGGGTCCGAGGACTCTCACACAATGCAAACTCATAAATGAGTAACATTTCCTTCTTGTCTTTTCCTGAAGTCAAGACGAATGTGAAAGGCTACAGTCAGGAGACCTAAGATAAACTATCATCAATCATAGCTAGGATGTAAGTGAGGTAAAGGATATGTATAAACTGACTCAAGATGATGTTAAGGATGAGACGGAGTTATGTGCAGAGAAGACATCACTCTTAGAGAAGAAGAACACAGCTGGAGGTCTCGATGATAGAGTATCACCTTCAGATCTGGAGTTTGATCTTCCAGACCGACCAGATGGCACGTCGTAAGTTAGCTAAATATTATCTAACTCTATAGCAACGTTAAACATTTCCTTTTTGCTTGTGTTGAACTGTGCACTGTCAGTTGCCATTTCATTATCAATCACCGCCCTACCACTGATTGGGATGTGGTTTTTAATTGAATACTGCTACAGGTAACCCATATTTAGTTTGTAACGTCAACGTAACGTCAGCTCTAAAAACGCAGCATTTTTCCGGAATTTCACCTTCTAACCTTGAGGTTGATCTTTTAGACCAACCAGATGGTTTCTAGTAAGCTAAGAATACTGTAACATCTAACTTAGCCATTCCTCTAGCACTGGTTTATCTGCTCAAAAACTTTCCACAGCGCTGTTAGTGCTGTTTGCACTGCCAACCCTTTGATTGATTAGGATGTGGTGGATGATGGAATGCCAAAAACCAGTAACTGAGACAGACTTGAGCACTTAAACTTATGCAGCGCCAGCTCATAGAACCTAACTATTGTAAATCTCGATTCTCTAATATTGACTGTTGCATTGTTGTAGATCTGAGTTCTGAAACCATTTGCATGTCTTGCCAAGGCCAGGCTAAATCTCGAAATTCAAAATATTATTCATTGCAGAAACATTAACACCATTATGAATATGATCAAAGGTAACCTGGACTCCGGTTGCCTTGCCTTACCACAGGCCCTCTCTCATGCAGGCATACTGGTATGTAGACCCAGTCATCACAATACCTATATCAAGTGGTTAATATTATACTGTCAGTGGTAGTCCCCAATTACAGCGAAGCACTGTCTATAATGTGTCATTATAAATGATATCAATAATTTGGAAATGACCCAACTGTATACTTTAGATCAATTTTGTTTTCCACATTACCTGAGTTTGGAGTCATACAGATTTGACTAGAGGTCATACTTCCGATGCAAGTAAGCAGGATCAAACATGATCAAAACTACAACCTTCTAATATTGATCTGGCTACTGTTAGTGGCATTCCTTGTCCTACATATGGTTGATAGTGGAATGCACCTAACAGAGGCCTGTATAAAGTTAGAGCATTTCAATTTGTTCTCTTAGGTAACGCATCATGCTAATCCATGCCTGGAACCTCAAGAAAAAGTTTGTTGTACTTTATTCCGTTGATTTGAGAGATTTAAAAAACGGTTGCAAGTACAAGTGTTCGTTGTAGCAATATGAACATCCTTTCGTTCAGAATGTTAGGCCTCACACACTCTTTATACGTAGTATTATGCTGGTAGAATTTTCTCTATTTGTAGGTCGGTACTGTAGGTGTGTTTCTAATTGGATGCACAGTCGTACATTGTATGCATCTACTAGTAACAAGCTCACAGTTCCTGAGCAAAAAGTAAGTGTTGTGTAGTAGGATGTAGTAGTTAGAAAGGATTGACTACTTTTTGATAAAAAATTAGAAAAGTTCTCAAATACGAAGCTTCTTTAACCAGCCATAAAGCATACATTAAAGATCTCTTGCACCAACCAATTTTCTTCCTCTGATTACATATCTTTTCCACCTCGCATCTCAGATTTGAAGTTTTGTAGATTAGGAGTAAATCATCTCTCTTATTGTGAAGTCGTGGAGCAGTCGTTAGCTCATGGTCCAAATCCACTCAGAAAACACTCCAGAAAAGCGAGGTACTGTCATTACCAACTTGACTTATGATTAAATCACTTGCTGAACCATAAGCATTAGCCTAGCCTTATGGTCTTTGTTCGTGAAATAATGAATATTTTCTAGTCTCTTCAATGAAGCCTTAGATTTGCAAGATGGCAGATCAAGTTTGAGCCCAATTGCCTGATTTTGGATTTGCATCTCTCGAGCCGCTGGCACAAGCTTACCAGCAGAATTGAAGCAAATTGAGTTGCCGGATAATTGGATCATAGGTTGTTTTTTATATTGTAGATTTTATGTAAACTCACTTCTGTGTCTGTCTCACTTTGGATTCTGCAGCACATACTTTCTTCTATGCGCTCAGACCATAAAACTGGTGAGTCTACTGCATCAGACTTTAAAACTTGATAGTCACCCATCCCAAAACGCTTCTCGGCCTATTAGTTAAGATCAAAGTGTCACTGCCAATGGTCGATTAGTGCCAATGCAGCTTTGGCAGCTTGCGGCATACCAACGTTCAGGAGGTTATTGCCTCGCATTTATAGGATGCATTTCAGTTTTTTAGGATGTATCACATTCTCATTATGAGGATTAAGGGCACCTTGTGTCCCTCTTCAGGGGCAGCCCAATCATCTGTTTCTTACTAATCAGCAAAAACTGTGAATATAGTTATCAGATTGTTTCCTGCCGAGAGTAAATGAATGACCAGTTTTGCAAGGTCATATGAATATATCAAACCACCTTTAGTAATGATTCACGGGACTTCATTATAAATTTGTCACGCATCTTGGTTTTGATAAAAAGCCTGTGGCTGTAGTTTCCCTCGATTACCCTGTCCTCCATCTGCCAAAACTTTGAAACTTCTTCTGAGCCTGGGTGTATAATTGTTTTCAATTCAATTAAATCTTAATGCCTGTCCCCTTGGTCATGACTAGCTACTGCGTATAGATGAAATGTCTCAATCTCTGATCCCTCCTTTCTTAGCGTGCGATACCCGCCAGAGGTCTCTTTCTGAAAGTGCTCACTTATTGACGGAACTACATGTATATACATGTGTATATATATATTCAGAGTGAACAATGAAGCAACAAATTAGGGTAATTAAAAGACTAAAAGACCGGAAATTTTGAGAGCAAAGTAAACTCGATAACTTGGTTAAAAAGGATTTGCTCATTCTAATTGAAAGCCTCACCCCTTTGTATACATTGATATATGTTCGTATACGTAAATATATATGTATAAATACGTCATATAAATTTTTATATCAGTTAGTTGTAAGATTTCTTGTTATATATTTAGATTACTGAGCAGTCTTTAGGAAATAATCCAGATGATGAGGTTAACTACATACCTAACTATCCAATGAGAGTGCAGCTTTATGAATTGGTTTTATTTCCAATATTTCTTGGGATGGCTCTGGTAAAAAATGTCAAACATCTCGGATGGATCTCAGCGGTGGCTAACTTATCCTTTCTCGTGGGCTTCACTATAATAAGTGAGTATTCTCCCTTGTGTTTTATTTGATGTAGCAGCCTTTCTCAGCAAGCTGTGATATCATGGCTCCTCAACACTGGCATCAATGTGAGTCAATACAGGCTAGTATGCAAATCTAGGGTAAAGCACATCTAGATGAAGTTTGTTATTACATTCTTGAGTTCGTATTTGCTGCTTGTGAATTGCTTTAATCATTTCACATTCCCAAATTATCTGTTAACTCTAGATCAAATTCTTTGCATTTTCCATGCACGCCAAGTCGCTCATATCCGACCTGTAAGCCAGCAGAGAAGGGGAAAAAAATCAAAGGCAGCTCATTGGACGAAGCTAGATCTACGGTTTCTCCGTGGATTTTGAAATGATTCACAATTTATGTAAAACACATATTTACACACCTGAAATCTTATTCAGTTTCACAGAATGGGGATCAAATAAAGACTTGATTTTCATTCTTTCACTTCCAGATGTTTTTCACATTTTTACATGATATCAAAATCGATTCAATATATTTGAACAACGCCACAAACTTCCAATTTTAAATTTGAGCACGAGTTTTGAGAAAATAGACTATATTTAGAAAGATGAGACCAGCATCAATTCATGCATTTTTGTCTCATCGGATGATTTAAAATTTCTAAGACCAGTTGAGGTCATCATGTCGGTGTATTCCTGTATATAAGAAATCATCCTCTATTTCCTCTGTACCCTTTGTTACAGTGTACTACATGACAATCTATAATCATATGGAGCCTATCAGCAGACTAGACTTATACAAACCACCACACAAACTGCCCCTCTTCTTTGGTACAATGATATATGCTATCTGTGGTATCGGTGTGGTGAGCATAACTATCCCTCAGTTTCCATCACTGCAGCAACATCCTAATCATTGATATTTTACTTTGGAAGTGGGGAAACCTTGTAGAAATTGAATACAAACCAACATCTACCCCTACTTACAGATACCTATCATTGGTCTTCTTCTTTTCAACATACTGAGAGCAAGTAGCTAGGCGGCCTTCTTTTTGATTTTTGTGTGCGCACCTTAACACATAAATGTTGTGGATTTGACCAGATGATAGCGTGGTCAAGCTGTGATTTGAGGCACCCTTTGTCTAATAGAATTCATTGTTTATGATTTTATCTCTATGTCACTATGACTTGATTCCATTTTATCATGTGGCTGAGGCCCTAACTGAGTTCAGACGATAAGTTCATTGTTCAGACGGTTATATAATAGTAGTACTCAGCATCAGGGCTGACTTAATTAAAAGAGTTGTACGCTGGTATTCAACATGTAAAGATGTGTCTTTGGTACTGTGCTGGAGAGGTGAAAATTGTTATAATAAATATCTAAATCTGCAAATGCAGAGACAATTTGAATATCAGCACCGTGTGGCGCAGCAGAGTATAAATATGCAGTGTCAGGCAGCCTGTGCATAATTGCGAGTCTTGACTATGTTGATGCTGACGTGTTTTTGTTTTCAGATTTTACCGCTGGAAAATGAAATCAAAGAGAGGCGATCGTATAACTCTATGTTTGGGGTTCTCGATCTGAGTATGACACTAGTTATAGCTACATATATTGCTACTGCTTTCTATGGCTATGTACAGTATGGAGATCAGGCGCCTGATAGTATCATCTTGGCTATCAAAGGAAGGTAAGAAAATCTGATATGTACTCATTGATTAGTGGAATATATTTAGTTGCTTTAATCATTCTCCCTGGTAATGCCAATGCTAATGCACAACTCAACCTTGATTGGTCCACAAGTTCAGTAATGCTACAGCTGACAAATTGTAGAACTCATGTCAACCCAAACTGATATACATTGCATGTATGTCTGTGATCGATAGTGGGAGAACTATTTCACTTAGCATGAGTACCATTACAAAGAATTTTAGTGTGACGACCCGAGTTCAACTGTACTAATTAGGGCCAGTAACATGTTAGGTACACGTATTAAATTGACTTTGACGATCAGAGATACATGATAGTGTAGTCTCAATGTCAGCGTGATGTCGATCAGCTTGCCTGAGTTTTGTCGTTACTGATACGTCAATCAAAGCGCAACGTAAAAGCTGCTGTATATTTGGTTCGATCCAATCAAGGAGTTAAAGACAATTACTGTCTTTAAAGGGCAACCAAGGTTTCGCAGCAATGCATTAATGGGTAGCAAATAATGTGCTGGGCAGCATCAGCTTTGTGCATTACGCGATGCAAAACTCAAAGTAGTTGCTGACTCTAAGCTGGGTAACACTTCAGTTTAGGGGAGGTTCCAAGACTTTGCTGTGATAATTATAGAGCACAGGCTAAATAATAACAGGAACAGGAAACTGCTATGTGGTATTCTCTTTTAGCTGAGTTTGAGTACCTGATGGAAGAAATGTTTCACAAGAATTCTGGCTGAATAATCATCCGAATTATATTTTGTCTTTTTCCCCATGCAGAAGGTGCAATCTGCTATTAATCAATGGCCATCAATGAGAAGTTGTTTGAAACCTTGGTTGCCCTTTAACTCCTTGATCCAATTACTGACACAAAGCTATATATCGATGTTTTTTTCTGAACAAAGAGCTGCAGATCTATACCTCTGCCTTCATCTATCAATGTACCGTTTTAACTTACTTACTTACTTACTTACTGGATGACAAGAAACAGTTTGATTTTGTTACTCCTATTGCTTGCTTACAGCCTCGGCACAGCAGTACAGCTGTTGATTATGTGTAACTCGTTCGGGTCTTATGCACTACTTTTCTTTGTTCCCATGGAGTTAATGGGAGACAGTTTACACAATGCACATCTTGTCTCTAAACTAGGAGCGACAACTGTAGATAACCTCATTCGGTCTTTGTTTGTCATACTTACATGTAAGTGATATATTTAATGTTTTCACTGTGTTTTGTGATTTGGCCTAGAATGTACTTCAAGAACTGGCACAAGACAATTCCTGTTTTCAGATGTTCAAGTTTGATGGTCCTCATCTTCCAAAGACAGACCCACTATTACTTGTCATAACACAGATATTGATATTGTAAAAAGAGCGATTCTGAAGGTATTCAGAAGCAATTCAACACACATGTTTTATTTTGTTATCTAATTTTCATGTATTTCTTTTATTCACAGTTTCGACAGCTGCGGTCGTGGATGAGTATCTAGCACTACTGATGGCTCTTATAGGATCTACCTGTGCTTCATCTCTCTTATTTATAATACCAGTAGGAATTGATATCATAACATTCTGGTCTTACAGAAAACACATATCATATTATCATCTAAAACTGACTAAAAATATACTCCTTATTATAATAGGCGTACTAGGAGGAGTATCGGGTACATATTCTGCAATGTCTGACTTAATAGTCAAACTCGAAAATATGTCTATGGAGGTTAAACGTTCTTTTTAACCTGCATGGTTATTTTTTGTCACAATTATTGGTCAAATTATACCTTACATTGTTTGTGTTTTCTCCAGCTCAAATTATAGGGAGAATTTAACAGGCAGATGTCTGTAAATAGCCTACCTCATATTAAATTATAAATGAAGTTTGTGTATTTTCCCATATCCAATAAGTAGTTGTCCTCTACCGTAACAAGAGAAGATAATCCCTTCACCTGATAGGTGTCTCTTCCATAGACTTATATACTGTATTAAGTCTATTGTCTCTGCTCAAGACCTAAGGGCAATTGCAATAATATAAGGCGGGGCTCATCTAAGGTGCCCATACTAAATTGACTCTAAAGATCAAAGATACAATGGTAACAGTGTAGTCTTGATGTCAGTGTCCGGTTACCTTTTACCTGCCTGGTTATTAATACGTAGTCTATTTTTGTAATGAATCAATCAAATTATTTATCATATTGACACATGTGTGATACTCAAGATGACAGGTCTGAAGAATCCCTTTTAATCAACCTAACTCAAGAATGTTCCATTTACTTGTTTGTGAAGGGTTACCTTGCAAACAAAACACACTATAATATATCAGTTCCAAAATTCGGAGTTGTCCTAAATCATGTACAGTGTAAGCCTCTAATTCAGATTCTATAATTCAGACAAGGTTATTCGGTCCCTTCAGCCGGATCTCAATGCATTCTAATGTTGCTCAATACAGACTCTGCTTAATAAGAACAATTTTTTGTGGTCTTCAGAGGTTTAAATTTAGTGAACTGCACTGTGCTTGAATAGATTTTCCAATTGTTACATTTCTCAGCCATAACTTGTCAAAGGATGATTTGGTATGTGATTCTAGCTTTGTACTGTTAGTTGGTAAGCTAAAATATCATATTGATAGGGCGGTGATTGCTTCCCCTGCAGGTTGTGGTATAAAAAAAAACTGGCTGAGTAACGATGTTTGGAGAGTAAAGCAACATTCCTAGCAGGATTCCTTTTGTTAAGACTCAAACTACCACCCGATTGACCCAGGTGGTGTAAGTAACCCCTGTCTAGTTAGACAATTCTTCGATTAATTGACAAGATAGTATTTCTACGAGTGATGTGGAGTGTGCTTAGAATGCATTTTAATCTAAATGCTGACTCGACAACAAAACAAAAAGTTTAAATGCATAACATGAAATTGTCAAGGAACAATTTGACTTGAGAAGGGGTTGATTTCAAAGCGTTCTACTACATGATGAGATAAAACATAGATATACAAATATACTATCGGCATTAAAAACAGAACCTCTAACTCGTGTGCTGAGATGGAGTTGCCAAAATCAAAAAACATTTTAGTAAAACATTTGTCAGTAAAATAAGTAATACTTCGAATACAATGTAATGGTAATGGTAATAGTAATCAAACAATCAGTGAAAAAATGCATATGAATTTCAAAAGAGATTTGTGTTCAGCCCGGGAATGGAAACAGGAAACTCGATTTCATATGCTCATTTATGAACTGATAGAGTAATAAAAAATTAATGCAAGATTTGTCACGGTAGTTTGATTCATACGAACTAGTCAAAGGTCTCAAGTCATAAAACAATACAGATCTTCGATAATAGAAACAAATTAGAATTTGAGAAATCTGGTGCTTGTCATGATAAATGATATCATGTAACTACAGGATTTATGATTGTACTTCGTAGGTCGACAATACAACTATCAATATAATGGATTGTATAGTGGCCCATGATATACATTTTATTGACAGCACTTTGCCCTTATGAATTTTCAGTCACCTCATCGATCTTTTCTCTTTGCCTATGTGAATTCAGCTTGAAATTTTCTTCTAACTTCGTGCATGTTGAAATCTGCATCAAAATTCCAGATGCGTCGGTCAGCTTGAAACTTGAAGTGGGAGTCACCTTGATTAGAATCTGTGTAGTAGATTACATGGGGAAATCGACCATTTTCACCGTTGTAAACTTGACGTATTATAGTAGGAAACCCAAACCTGATCACTGGATATTTGAAAGCTACAGCATGTCCTTCATTAGACAGCCATGTCCTAAGATATACATACACATGATTTTCCTCATCTTCTGGGTAAAAACGTTCTATAAAATCAGCACCTGTGATATTTATATTACCCCAGTCGGTCTTATATGCCTCATTATCAGCCATACGGGCATAATGTAGGGCTCTGTCGTCTTGTAAATGGCTATGTACACTTATGTGGCATTTCCCCTGACAAATATTATAGTTCAGACCTCTAAAAGTAACTTTGAGGAGCCTCCCATGGTAAAAGTTGGGATGGTAATACCACCATTGAAAACTGCGAGGATAGAACCTTGACAGGTATGGAGGTGTGGTGCAGTAGAATCGATGTGGCTCAATCAAATGGAAGGGAGGCCAACCCTGGCGTTCCCAATCCAACCGTATATCAGCTGCCAACTCGGTGGCACGATCTCCCATCATCATAAAACAACACACATACCACGTTCTCCCTCGACGGGCTGTTGTGAATTCTTCACAACGATCCATGACATCAATCAACGTACCATCTTCTTCGTTATTTCCATATGTAACAATCCTATTAACTCCTAAGGACAGAATAATAGTGGCTTGTATAAAGTTATCAGGTGGTAGCCTGGTCAGTGATACAGTTGCCATAACTTTATCTTGAGCGGCTGTGTTAGGATTTCCGGGTCTGGAATGTCTGCTGTTTCCTAAGCTACTGTTTTCACCTCCAGAGTCCCGTGGTTCTGGCACGTTTTGACGATGACTTCTTTGAGTTGCCTGTCGATGTCTCAACGGATACGCAGATGCGTCCTTGTACTTCTTTATTTCTTCTTTGAAGGTATCGTCACACTGAGGAGTTTTAACCTACAATCAGGAAAATTAACCCGCAGGATGCATCACTGTGTATTTGAAATATTTTGCATAATCACTGAGACAGAGACATCATAACATAGGCCTATACAAATGAATCAATAGACAAAACAGTTATGTATTTTGAGCATAATATAAGACTCAGGTTTAGCCGAAGGCCGAAAGGCTTTCTCCGGGAAAAGTTATTGCAAGACGGGTCGGCTGAAATGTCAAAAATAATCCTGATAAACCCCTTTCTCTCTTTTCGTAATTTGACCGGTAAGATCCTATTAGAATCCAATTCCATTTGGCAACTTTTTTAACGCTTTTATGACACTCATTGGCTGTCTTCATCTTCAGATATCAATTTTTTGGACAGTTTAGTGCTTTTAGCTATGTAGAGTCACGCTTAGAAAAAAACAAAAGTTTTTTTAGTCACAATATCTAAAATTATTTCCCAGCACACAGATCAGCTGGAATACTCAGCTTTTAGCAGATAATTAATTGACCATGTGGTCTCAATGTTTACAGCTTTTATCAAACTGATTTCAACTCTTTCCGGGTTCAAAGAGGGCTCTAGTACTTAAGTAAAGTAAAGTATTTTCAGGAGGAAAAGTTCACCACTTTGCATATGTTTACATGCTTACTCCAAATAGCTAACCCATCCTTCTCGACTGGCCAAAACTAGGTGCTAGCTAAAATTAAGCCACCCTCTAAATAGCCAAACTAAACTCTAGCTAACAGTTACTTCCCTGGGGTTGATTGTTCTTATGTTCTTATTTTTTTTAGAATTTATTAGTAAGATCATGTTGCCATTGCCAACTAAAAATGGGCCAATGTATACATATAGATAGATTTTGTCCTATCCTCCTTTTCACAAATAAAACTGATCTTCATTTTAATCAGCTCTATTTCATCATAATAGAGAACTCTTATCACACATCAAAATCAAATCTTTTAATGTATGCTGAATAATCATTTCTCATATTGCAATAAGACAATATTACCAAGAAAGCAATAAATATCTGAAAATTCAAAAAAATTCCCATCCACAGTCAGGTAATTTTGTGAAAATACTATGTAAAACAATCAATACACTACCTCCGATTCATCTAACAAAAATTCTGTTATATCACGTCCTGTGTCTTTGTCAACCACCTTCCAAATGAATCTTTTTTCTCCTGCTGATCCTTCTTCATTGTAGATAAACTTGATAGTTTTATTCTCGAAAGAAATGGAAGTTCCTTCTATTCTGCAGGATGCGGTAGAATTCTCCTCTTCATACAGTATATGGGGGAAGGCGAAATTTCCACCACTAGACCTTGTTGATTTTTTCTCCCATTGTCCTTGGTTCCTTGCTCTGATGTCCTTATTGTAAATAGTAATGACATGACAACACAGGCCAACATTTTCATCTATCTCCTCATAGTTGTCTATGGTTAGGTTGTCTGCAGGAATCATAATAGTCATGATCTCATTTTGTGAACTCTTTTTTCCAGCTGCTGCGATTGTGACGCATGTAATGCATGAATCTTCATTTCCTTTGTATTTGGAAGCCTTCCGCAAGTCTTTCACATAATCAACTGCACTGCTTCTTATCTAAATCATAGAGAAAGGTTCAGCCAATCTTTAATTTATATATTATATGAAATACTATTGCAAGCTTGTATTCATGACATAGTGTCGGAAACCAGCAGAGTTGTCTTTTCCTGTGGGAGTACATACAGTTTTATGACAGATCACATAACTCATTCTGGTCAGATGCCTTTCCTGTCACCACAACATCCACCAGGATTTAAATACATACTCTTTCATATTTAAACCTGTGCGTTACTGATCCAACTATGAGTGGTACTTAAAAATAGTGACCATGGTATTGATAACGCATTGCCTTCTTACCTGAGAGAACCTTTCCTGTATCCCTTTACTGAAAGGAATGATCAGCCCACTTTCATCATGCTAAAAGAAACAAGACATTATTTAATTCAGAGCAATAAGTTCAAAACAGTGACTGAAAGATTATGAGTAATCAGTATCTGCTGATCGCAGTGACGTGTTATGCGGATAACCTCGTCCGAGTCTAACAAGATGCAAAAGTGAGTTAAAGTCTGGGAAATTGTTTGTACTAACGCTGGCTGAAATTTGGCTGTTCTTCTCAAATATATTCCTGAAATTGTGGAATAAAACTATTTAATCTCTTGATTGGTTGCTTAATCAAGTTTGATTCAACTGGTTCTCCAACCAACTGGAAATGGAATCTTTCCATAAGTTTCTGCTTTATTAATATGTAAAAAAAGCATGTCTCAAGATAGAAAACTATAGCAAGGTGTGCTCCGACCTGCCTGCAAACAAAGAGAAAATTGGCGCAGATATTGCGGCCTCGCCAATAAGGCAATAGTATTTCGCCGCCCATGCCTCGGGATGGGCGAGTGATAAGACATCGGATTTTAATCAACCTTTTAATCATTCAGATAGTGCCAATCTTAAAATGTGCATGCCGCCATTATCACCTTGAACAAAATGGATTGTCTTTATTACAGCTTTGTCCCTTAGTGATTTTAATCAAGACAAATCAGTGGCTCATTATAAAAGATCGCTTAAGATAGGGAACAAACACTATATCAAAGGGATTTGAATACATCCAAGACATCCTCTAGATTCCATAATAAATTAGATCATTGGAAGATAAAACGACTGAAAGAACCGTGCAAATGGTGTTTTTACTTCTCATAAAAACTATTTTAACAAGAGCACCCAAGGCTTTATTTTGAAATCTCGTCAGCAATCAAGTATGAGCGCAAATATCATTAAAACAAAATAAATGATGTAAGAGAGCACTCCAGAGTCCAGTTTACGCTATGGTGTGGTGTGCTATTTAAAATCCATACTTGTATATCTATATTTGGAATTATATTTTGCAGTCTAGATAGACATTTTCAATGATCTCATTCACAATAAAATAGCCAACAATTTTACTCACACCATATATTAGAAAGTGTAGCCATAAGCTGGTTTTATTGCGATGTAGCCTCTACTACCAAAGATGATTATGCACATACGTTTCAGAGACCGTGCTACCAAGCTTACCATCAGTTAGAATCTATTTCAATAACCAGATTCAGATTCAGTTTATTTGGTAATTTTGTCAAAGACAAATTACAATGTGTTGACTCTGACTGACTGACGGATTTCATTTATTGTTTATTTCATTGTACCTACCCGAAATGATGTATAGTGCTGATGGTGTGCAGATGCCATCAGGACATTTAGCTGTAAATTGTAGAGAAATGCTGACCGAAAAATGCCAGGTGACACTAACACTCGTGAAGCCCTTCTTCTACATTGTATAGTTCTGGTAACACTGTCGAATATTCCAGGTAACATATAGGTCCGCTTAATCAATCAATAAAAACGCCTTTTTCTCTTTTAGAAGAGAAATTCATCCAGTCATATTGATTGCCGCAAAATATTTCCTTTTGCAGAGCTTAGCTCCGCCCAAAAACTACAGCCCACAACAGGTTTGCTTCAAAGCCTAACCAAGAAATGTAAGGTTTGCTGTGTCACACGTGGCTAAATATCTATGATTAGCTGACATTAATCTCCCTCTATACTTTATTTATTATTCTAGGGTATACAAAATAATTTTAAAAAAAACAGTTAAAATATAGTATTAGTAGCTAAAATTAAGTTGACCCTGAACTAGCTAAACTAGCCTTTAGCTTATATTCACTTCTAGTATTTAAAAATGATTAAAATGTTAGTGTGGAAAAACAGCTATAGCTACTAACCAGCTGCTGGGTTAGTCAACATACTATTTGAGAAAGAAATCTTGGTATTATTTTTCGCTATTTTCTTTCTGACATGATAGCCATTGAAGTTTCCCTAATGCATAGACATGATTGAGCACATCTTGTGGTAGCAGCAAAACACATATGGTATCTAAAGTCTTCACAGAGAATTTTCTTTGAGACTGAGTTTTAAGAAGACTTCTAGAAAAGGTAAGAGACTGTAGGAGTGTACAAATATTCAAAGTTTAGTTCATACGAGATTATTGAAAGCAGAAACAGAAAAAGTTTAGATTCTAGCAGTGATTTGTTGTTAATATATCCATAGAATTATAAATTACGGCGAATCTTTTCTGAGATCCTGATCTACCATAAAGGAGTGAATATTAGTAAGATTTTAGTTAAGCTTTTTTTTTGTCTAAATGTTGGCTAGCCCTTAATTTTGGCTAGCTATGGTTTGAGTCTATATAAAGTAATGATGATGAGTGAAATCTTCAAAAATAGCTTTATCAAGCCATTGCCAAAAAATAAACTTTTCCTCCGACAAATACTTTACTTTTCCAGTTTCTCTACAGGGATTAATGATTCAAAAACCCGTCTGGAATTTCTTTTTTTTTATTAACATTTATTGACAACAATATTCACCATTAAAATGATGTTCTTCCAAATGCGCCAGAGCAAGCAAAAAAATAAAAGAAGAATGGAAGCCATAGCTTTTAAACTTTTAAAACTTTTAAACGATGACTAGGTAATGCTCTGCTATAGTAACCACAACATAACAGTAGCCATCAGGGCTCTCAACCTGGGAGGATTCGAAACGTGAGTTTTGATATAGCATGTCCCATAGTGGTATTTTAAAGGTGTAAAACGCCCTGAGCATAAACAGCTGAGGGTACGCCTGAGATGGCACCGAAATATTGTCGGGTGACTCAGTTCATTAAAAGTATTGGCTGATTTTGGTGATTATCTCCTCCTGACCAAACTTTGAACTTCACTCTAGGGAAGTGTATTTAACATGGGTGAACTAAACCCACATATAATTATGTATTATACCAATATAAACCCAATGAGCTACAATAATATTTAAAAAAATATTATTTCTCAAAGAAATCTACAAAAAACAGCCGTTACTATCAAAGTAATGTATCGCACACCTACTTCCAATAGTCCGATTACTTCCAAATTTCTTTTGGTTATTCAGAATAGGGCTGTCCAGATATGCCGATTTTTGCATCATTGTAAGTTGCATGCAAGCAAAATGTAACATGTATATCTGTTTTTTGAAAGTATGCCTGATGTGTGCTTACGATTGCGCAATACACCAGAGACCTTAGCCTTTGATATACTCTCTTTGTCTAAACAAAGCCTCTTCTATAACAAGCTTTCAATTCAATCGATGTATGAGGCACAATTAATCCTATGTCCCAAATGCAACAAGTACAATTATAATCTGCTACTGGTAGCCTAATACTGTGATTACCAAAGATCATAAATTGTTAATACTACATTTTACAAAATATTCTGATCATGAATTAAATGATTCGAATTCAGTAATTTAGCAGGAAATCTCATCATTCAACTTCAAATGTGGAAATAAGTCTTAGGCACAAATGGTCTTGATTGGTTTCCCATCTTATTTCAATGATTAATATCTCAACAAAATTTTTATTCATGTGTAGTTTAGTTGTAATTTCATGTATATATAGGTTTTTTCACCTTTGTCAAACATTTGATCGTCTAGAAAGTGCTTGAGTTTTATATTATTCAATCGACTTGCTCCACGACCAGTAGAGCCTCCTGAGTCAAGCTACTAGAAGTGCATGGCAAGCTAGTGCAACCATAGTCTAAGTGCTCAGACTCCAAGGCGCAGGGAGTTGCTTGCGCAAACTATAATAGTTTGCGCAAGTAACTCCCTGCGCCTTGGAGTCTGGGCACTTAGACTAGTGCAACCATGATGCGAATGGCTATTATTATTATTATTATAATCTCACATGACACATGCCTCCAAAATATACTGACTCTGTGGGCAATGAAGAGGGAGTTCATTGCTGTGGGTTCGGAAAGATCTTCTTTGTAATTTTGTGATGGCTTATTTAGTCAACACAAACGGGTATGAATCTTTTAATTTAGAAATTGTGGTTAAAATAGATTATATTTGATTAGCTTCGATTGTTTGATGCAGAAAGCGTGCTATCAAGAATGAGATGGATTTAAGAGTTGGTGACATACGTTAGAGTGTCAGTCGCACAGCGCGCATGCGTTGGAGGTCAGGGGTTTTGTTAGCCCCGAGGGCTTGTCAATTGGGATGCATGGGTTTCTCTTTGATTACAGATTATAGCAAGAAGCTGATCTATGAATACTGAATTGCAATCTAACTATTATGATAAATGGAAGGTTACCAAAATATGTGCATATCTTGGCACTGGGCATAGGGATTCATAAGTTAAAATTGAGATAGGAGCTGGAAAGTGTTTAACACAGAGTAATTCATTATGCTAGCAATATCAATTGTAAGCAGAGGCTGTACACACAGCATTCTTCTCATAGAGTGTTATCATGTGTTGCTATTCACAATAAAATATCTAATTGTGTGGCTAATTTAAATTGTTTTTAAAAACAGGAGCACAAGCTTGGTGACAAGATTGAGTCAACATAATCTCATAATTGTGTCTCTCTGTTTAGTCATACAATCAAAAGATTTACTATGTAGTGCTCTCATATTTACAGGTAGGCATACTAGTAGTGATTGCTTATTTATTTATTTATAGAGGCTTACAAAAGGATGGCTAATAATTTAGGTTAGCACAATACAATATTGAATATTATCATGGGCTAAGGCCCTGTAACTCCTTGCTCTCTGTATGGCATCACAGCCATTAACACAGTGAGCAATATCCTCATGACAGTAGATACAATAGTAAAAACCTTTCATACTGTGATTTATCTGGATACCCAACTAACTATATTGACTTCAAGCTGTTGATGGCATATGGCCGAGGAGCTGTTGGTGACTGCATTTGGAAAACTTCTAACTCAAATTAAGCTGCAAAACAAAATCCCTCCCCTGCCTTCTCTGGTCTTCACCTGATTGATTTGATTGATTTATTACATATCACAGACAATATTACCAGGGCTCTCAACCACTCAGATTTAGCCCGAGTTACTCAGATTTTTGGGTTCAACTCAGGCTTCTCAGGGGATTTTAAAATGTGAGCTAAAACTCAGATTTTGCTCGTTGGCAGAGATGAATAATATATAAACAATGCTAAATGTTGCCTTACAATAATTTATGTCATATTATTAATGAATGATCAGGTATTAGATTTTAGTTGTGATAAGCTATGCTCTCACTGCGCTGCCTATTCAAGTCATTTATGTGAGATTCCAATTTGTATTTGAGAACGCTTTTAAAATTTAGCTTGTAATGAACTTGACATGATTGAATGAACCTAGTCTTTAATTTGAATATCAACACATTACGCCCGACTTGCCTTTCTGTCAAAGCATCTCGGTTCAGACTGAGATGACATCAAACTTTTGCATGTGAATATTGTGTGGTATTTGTTGTGGGTATTTGATTTCATTTGTGATAAGCTATGCTCTTATTGCTCTCCCAGTGATTTGCAAATAGATTATTATGGCTAAATAGAAATTTGAATTTTAGGAATGTTAAAAAAGTCATTTTGCAGGTGAACCGGATAAATCCAGGCAATGATTTCAATAGCATCACATTACATCAATTATATGCCTTTCTACCCTGGCGGCTCGATTCGTCAGCCTTTAAAACAATATTTGTACAAACATATTTTTACATCATGGGGATTCATTTTCACCTGTGGCGATGGCCTTGGTTAGTCCATATGAATTGGTTCATCTGGATCAAATCTAAAATTATTTACGATTTTATGTTTACAAGCAATGCTCTAGGTTTTTATTGATTTACTAGCTATTACAAACATGAAATGTTGCGAGAAAAGGATGCATATACTTTGTCATTAAAGGAGCTTGCTACTAATGTATGGAACTTGCATTTGAGGGCATCGCTCTAGGAAATTTTGTATGATGTGATGCTCATCAGCAGAACAGCACAATAATATCGAGGTCGCCTACGTCAAGCCTCAAATTCTTGGCAACATTAAAAACTTTTCTTAGTAATTTCTTGTCTATGGTATATATGCTCATGTGCAAAACAGGCAGACAATACATCAAGAGGGAAACTACAAAACTTTTGAACATCATGGAAGCTAATGGCTTTGTACTTAGATGCAACATTTTTTTAACAACATACATTCTTTGACTTGCTTTGCCAGCTATTCTTTGCACATAATCTTCAAATCCCAGGTATTTCACCCGACAATATTTCGGTACCATCTCAGACATACCCTCAGCTGTTTATGCTCAGGGCGTTTTACACCTTTAAAGTACCACTATGGGACATGCTAATATCAAAACTCAGGTTTCGAATCCTCCCAGGTTGAGAGCCCTGATATTACATAATCAAATAGTAACTAGAAACCAGAAGTATTTTATATCTGATATCATATGCCTTCATAACAACAATACTACTACTATTAAGGCTTCTTTGAGGGAAGGATTTGGGATTTTAACGTGACATTTATTTTCGCAAAAATCAGAAGCACTGCCCAATCTATTCTTAAAAATTTTACTTGAAAGACAGGAATTTATGTTTGAAACAACCCTAATAATCTTCAATAATTTTTAATTGACATTGTTTCCTCAATCAATCCTTGTTTAAAATGTGATAGTGTCAGGCCTTCTTGTGTATTTCTTAGGATTGAAATATTTCATAATTGTTTGATGGGTATCCCTGGCTTAAATTTAATTTATATCACTGGGCAAGGTCGGTTGACACAAGTACCAGTAGATGAATTATGCGTCCTCATTTAATCCCCCCACTCAAAAACCTTGACCCCATCCAGCAAAAATTAGAACCAGTAGTATTGAATTTGGATTGGATTGGAAATAGTAAATCAAATATCTATCGCTACCTATTCTCTTGCTATCTTGCAAGTATAAGGGTTTACGGAGAGTTATTTAACCAGATTGACACAATCTGCTTGGTGCTTGGAGTTTGAAATAAAACCTGTATACAGGGAGAACTTGTATGCTGGTATAATTTCTGATATTTGAAGACATTCAATTTTGATCCTAGATTCTTCCTCTGTAAAGAATTCTCCCATTTAAGTTTGTATGTTTACCTGGATACAAGGACGGGATATGATAAATTAGGCAAAGTGGGATAGCTTCTAATTCATATTAAGTACGACATTGTATGAAAATGAGAAGATAACTCTACAACAACTTGAAGCCAAAATACTTTTAATGAACTGAGGAAATACCTGAGATTCGAAGACTATGTGCAAAGAATAGCTGGCAGAGCAAGTCAAAGAATGTATGTTGTTAAAAAAATGTTGCCTCTGAGCTCAAAGCCATTAGCTTTCATGATATTCAAAAGTTTTGTAGTTTCCCTCTTGATGCACTGTCTGCCTGTTTTGTACATGAGCATATGTACCATAGACAAGATATTACTAAGGAAAGTTTTTAATGTTGCCAAGAATTTGAGGCTTGACGTAGGCGACCTCGATATTATTGTGCTGTTTTGCTGATGAGCATCACAGCATACACAATTTTCTAGAGCGATGCCCTCAAATGCAAGTTCCATACTCTAGTAGCAAGCTCCTTTAATGACAAAGTATATGCATCCTTTTCTCGCAACATTTCATGTTTGTGATAGCAAGTAAATCAATAAAAACCTAGAGCATTTCTTGTAAACATAAATTCTTAAACAATATTAGAATTGATCCAGATGAACCAATTCATATGGACTAACCAAGGCCGTCGCCACAGGTGAAAATGAATCCCCATGATGTTAAAATATGATGTTTGTAAAATTATTGATTTAAAGGCTGACGAATCGAGGCGCCAGGATAGAAATAATTAATGTAATGTGATGCTATTGAAATCATTGCCTGTATTATCCGGTTCACCTGCAAAATCACTTTTTTAACATGTCTGAAATTCCAACTTCTATTTAGCCATAATAATCTCTTTCGCAAATCTCTGGGATTGGCAGTTCAATAAGAGCATAGCTTATCACAAATGAAATCAAATACCCACAACAAATACCACACATTATTCTCATGCAAAAGTTTGATATTATCTTCATTGAGGCAGAAAGCGCATCTGCATGGATATGGCAACAGCACTGTTATAAGACAACCTGATTTCCCGTGTTGCGATGATTTTTCAATAATAATGATTTTTGAATTATCAGATGCACTGAAGTCAGGTTTTGGAGTTTTTCTCAATTTTGTTTTATGTGTTGTGTGTTCCCACATTTTAGAGATTTTGAGATGCCCCTCAATTTGATCCATCCCTGATCCCGTCAACTTGGCGCAGAAATCGGTTCTGACTCCTCTGATGTGGCCTGGCAGTGAGGATCCTACAACATACATAGTTACCTAGATCAACATTTGCAAATAACTGTCATTTTGCTGACAACATATTATGGGAATCAACTTCCTCTGATGCCAAAATAACAATCCGTCGAGGAAGAACTATTAAAGAGAGTCCAACAGCAAAAATATACCAGCTGATGTTCAATGCCTTGATGTTTATCATGTTTTCATCAGTGCCACCTAGCCCTGTTCACACGGCCACGGGTTTTGTTTTTTTTGGTTTTTTGGATGGCCATGTACTTCTCGGTATAGTATCAGTAGTTGTTGTCTTCTGATGGTTTAGCTCTTATCTTCACCACTTTGCGCTTTGACTTTTCCCCTGTTCCATAGGCAAATAAATTAACTTTGTCATTTATCATATTCAAAATATAAATAAGTTGATTGCACTAAATATTGCAGTAATAATCAGTGGTACTTTTGTAAGGGATAATGAAGTGGAGCTCTTACTTATTTATATTTTTTAATTCATCAATCAATCCTCCCAGCTGGCAAGGTTTAGCCAGCAACCTTCTGTAGAGGTTGCCAATGGGCAGCTTTATTATTAGCCAATATCCTCTGACATCACCTGTCTTTTATAGCTATGCCAGAGGGAGCCAGATATCCCCATTTCCCAGCAACAGATATAATTTGTTGTAGATGCTTCTGCTTTTATACTCTATTTTCTTGCCATTGGCGGTTGCAGAAATAACTTTTCTGGACTGACAACACATAGCCAACACTCAAATATTAATGTATTTACCATCTATTAGTATGGCTCCAGCATGAGAACAGTTTACTCCCCATTGTTTTCGACAGGGCTCTCAACCACTCAGGTTTAGCCCGATTTACTCAGATTTTTGGGTTCAACTCAGGCTACTCAGGGGATTTTAGAATGTAAGCTAAAAACTCAGATTTTGCTCGTTGGCAGAGATGAATAATATATAAACAATGCTGAATGTTGCCTTACAATAATTTATGCCATATTATTAATGAATGATCCAGTATTAGATTCTAGTTGTGATAAGCTATGTAAGTAATACTGCACTGCCTATACTAATAATGCATCTCACTGCACTCACTATAATAATACTCTCACTGCGCTGCCTATTCAAGTCATTTCTAAATCAATGATCAAACAATGATCCCAGAGATCCCAAGAGATTATTATGGCTAAATAGAAATTGGAATTTTAGACATGTTAAAAAAGTGAATCTGCAGGTGAACCGGATAAATCCAGGCAATGATTTCAATAACATCACATTACATTAGTTATGCCTTTCTACCCTGGCGCCTTTAAATCAATATTTTTACAAACATCATATTTTAACATCATGGGGATTCATTTTCACCTGCGGCGACGGCCTTGGTTAGTCCATATGAACTGGTTCATCTGGATCAAATCTAAAATTATTTACGATTTTATGTTTACAAGAAATGCTCTAGGTTTTTATTGATTTACTTGCTATCACAAACATGAAATGTTGCGAGAAAAGGATGCATATACTTTGTCAATAAAGGAACTTGCTACTAGATTATGGAACTTGCATTTGAGGGCGTCGCTCTAGAAAATTGTGTACGATGTGATCAAGGAGTTGTCTTTAACAAGTAAATTAAAAACTTTCCTTGGTAATTTCTTGTCTATGGTATATATGCTTGATTTATTACATATCACAGACAATATTACCAGGGCTCTCAACCACTCAGATTTAGCCCGAGTTACTCAGATTTTTGGGTTCAACTCAGGCTTCTCAGGGGATTTTAAAATGTGAGCTAAAACTCAGATTTTGCTCGTTGGCAGAGATGAATAATATATAAACAATGCTAAATGTTGCCTTACAATAATTTATGTCATATTATTAATGAATGATCAGGTATTAGATTCTAGTTGTGATAAGCTATGCTCTCACTGCGCTGCCTATTCAAGTCATTTATGTGAGATTCCAATTTGTATTTGAGAACGCTTTTAAAATTTAGCTTGTAATGAACTTGACATGATTGAATGAACCTAGTCTTTAATTTGAATATCAACACATTACACCCAACTTGCCTTTCTGTCAAAGCATCTCGGTTCAGACTGAGATGACATCAAACTTTTGCATGTGAATAATGTGTGGTATTTGTTGTGGGTATTTGATTTCATTTGTGATAAGCTATGCTCTTATTGCTCTCCCAGTGATTTGCAAATAGATTATTATGGCTAAATAGAAATTTGAATTTTAGGAATGTTAAAAAAGTCATTTTGCAGGTGAACCGGATAAATCCAGGCAATGATTTCAATAGCATCACATTACATCAATTATATGCCTTTCTACCCTGGCGGCTCGATTCGTCAGCCTTTAAAACAATATTTTTACAAACATATTTTTACATCATGGGGATTCATTTTCACCTGTGGCGATGGCCTTGGTTAGTCCATATGAATTGGTTCATCTGGATCAAATCTAAAATTATTTACGATTTTATGTTTACAAGCAATGCTCTAGGTTTTTATTGATTTACTAGCTATTACAAACATGAAATGTTGCGAGAAAAGGATGCATATACTTTGTCATTAAAGGAGCTTGCTACTAATGTATGGAACTTGCATTTGAGGGCGTCGCTCTAGAAAATTGTGTACGATGTGATCAAGGAGTTGTCTTTAGCAAGTAAATTAAAAACTTTCCTTGGTAATTTCTTGTCTATGGTACATATGCTCGTGTGCAAAACAGGCAGACAATAAATACATAAAGGGGGAAACTACACAACTTTTGAACATCATGAAAGCTAATGGCTTTGAACTTAGATGCAGCATTTTTTGACTTGCTTTGCCAGCTATTCTTTGCACATAATCTTCAAATCTCAGGTGTTTCACCCAACAATATTTCGGTGCCACCCTCAGCTGTTTATGCTCAGGGCGTTTTACACCTTTAAAATACCACTATGCGACATGCTAATATCAAAACTCAGGTTTCGAATCCTCCCAGGTTTAGAGCCCTGCTTATCCAGGGAATAAAAAAAATTGAAGTGGAGCTCAGCTCCACTTCAAGAAGGGTGTTTATAACCAAGTGGAGCTGAGCTCCACTTACTCACTGTACAAAAGTACCACTGGTAATAATGTGAAAACATGGCTAAGCTAAAGAAAATTTAAAACACCATGAGTATGACTGTATTGGGATGTTTTCTTGAACTGCAAATTTAATTAGCCTATTCATGAATTATCGAATTATTATTATCTCCTGTGCGGTTATGCAGCAACCTGCTGGTGTAAATTCTCAAGTGTCTTATCAGTATCAATTAAAAGTTTAACAAATTGTTTAAATTTGTGGCATCAGGTCAGGTTAGGTCGCCAGCAAAACCATGAGGCCAAATTTGTTGTGACCTCACTCAGATTGCTGCAGAATTCATATTATCATTACCTTAGTCATATTGTCATTACCTTGGAGAAGCAAGTCAAAGCAGGACGTATTTTCTCTTTCGTTATTTTACTCTCTGCACATTTAATCAGAAAAATGTAGCCAGAGTTTTATTTACTAAGTTTATCAGTTATCACTTCATCTTCACTCCAATACTGACTTACGCGGGAGCTGATGTAGTATATATATATTATATTCTGAGTACTGACTTTGCAAGAGGACATGTAAATTTAATGTTTTATTATACTTGATTTACTATTATTACCTATGTATTATTGTAATCATGTTTGTAAGAAAAGGCGACTGAAATTAATTGTGACAATTTTCTTTACTTATTTTTCGTTACTTTTCACTGTAGAAACCTGATGGATCAACTAGTATGTATGCCTGACACACTTATTAGATAGAGAAGTGACCTAACCAGTCACCATTTGTAAGTTGAATTAAGTTTTAAGAATTAATTAAGTAATATTTGTATCATAATAGTGTAATTATCACCCCTTCTATCATAGGTTAATTAACGCTGCTAGAGGCTACAATTTTTGTGAAGTATTTTTTGCCTATTTGGTTGGTTAAATTGTTATTTAAAGGGCAACCAAGGTTTCAAACAACTTCATATTGATGGCCATTGATTAATAGCAGATTGCACCTTCTGCATGGGAAAAAAGACAAAATATAATTCGGATGATAATTCAGCCAGAATTCTTGTGAAACATTTCTTCCATCAGGTACTCAAACTCTGCTAAAAGAGAATACCACATAGCAGTTTCCTGTTCCTGTTATTATTTAGCCTGTGCTCTATAATTATTACAGCAAAGTCTTGGAACCTCCCCTAAACTGAAGTGTTACCCAGCTTAGAGTCAGCAACTACTTTGAGTTTTGCATCGCGTAATGCACAAAGCTGATGCTTCCCAGCACATTATTTGCTACCCATTAATGCATTGCTGCGAAACCTTGGTTGCCCTTTAATTCTGAGAATTTTATCCATGGCATTTTTTGTGGCTTTTTTCTTGTTAATTTTTATGTACTTTCTTTGATTGCAGTATTTACCTATGTTTCAGGGTACAATAAATAAACTGATTCGTTGCCAAACTTCTCGATCCGATACAATGACCATGATCAAGGTCAAGGTCATGGTCATACTAATACTAAATTTTTTTAAACTGAGCCATGTTTTCACATTATTACTACAATATTTAGTGCAATCTGTCAATGGATGGAACAGGGAAAAAGTCAAAGCTCAAAGTGCTGAAGATTAGAGATAAAACAGCAGAAGACAACTACTGACACTATACCGAGAAGTACATGGCCATCCAAAAAACAAAAAAAAACAAAGCCCGTGGCCGTGTGAACAGGGCTAAGTGCCACCAATAAAGTATTTGATCAATATATATAACCAAGGTCCAATTTCAGTCATTTGAGAACTAAGAGCAAAGCTTTATTATTGACAAGTATGAACCAGCAATCCGTTCAGACATTATGAATCCAACAAAAAATGTTTACCTAAGGAATCGATAATTACTAAGCGATGCATTGCTTATTAATTTGTAATGCTGTGCTTCGTCTCACTGTACAACACGAGAAGTTTTGTCTCAAACGATCAGAACAGACTATGCTGTATCGCTTGTTTAAAGAGCATACTCAGAGTCGATGGGCTCTGACCTTTCACCTGGTGACATCGTGACACGTCCCCATTTGTTTTGGCTAGTTGATTGATTGATTCATTACATATCACAGACAATAGTACATATTGCGAAATTCAATGTAAATACTTGCCTTAAAATAAGACATGAAAAAAAAATGGAGCTCTGTTCAAAACAAAATATTATTTAAAGTATGTACAAGGTGGCATCATAAACTATCTTTGCCCCATGCTCCTCTATGTTTAATGATTCGATATCTTCCGGAGGGGCATTGGTATTAGTCAATTTTGAATCAAAGTATCAAGATTGACCGAGAGCAAAGTTATGGTGCTGTTACCCGTAGTTATATATTGGACAGTCTTGCCTGAGGCTGAGTATTGTTATAATGAAGCTATATTTAGGAAGCTTCAACATAGATTGTGGAACAACAGACATGTCTCCATAAGGGTGAAATGTAAAGTCAATAGAGCTGTGGTACTTTCATGTCTCCTCTATGGAGCTGAAGCATGGACGATATACAGGAGCCAAGTGAAAAAACTAAGCACTTTCATGATGAGACAACTGAGGGACAGAATGAGTGTAAAGTGGTATGACAAAATCACAAATGAAGAGATACTAAGACGTGCCAACCTGCCGTGCATGGCAGATATTCTCGTTGAAAGGAACTTGAGATGGGTAGGCCATGTGCATAGGATGGACAATGACCAGCTCCCTAGGCAACTGCTGTACTCGCAATTGAAAGAAGGAAAAAGAAATCAGAGCAGGCCTAGACTCAGATTTAAAGACGTTGCAAAAAGAAACATGAAATGGAGAGAGATCAACCTGAACTCCTGGCAAACCATGGCTAAAAACAGAGTTGCGTGGAGGACTGCAACCAAATCAAATCCAAAACCATAGAACAGTCTTAGTCGCATCGACTGACTGCAAGAGAAGAGAGATATTTAGGATTTAGATAGAAAATAACCACAGATTTATTTATTATATACAAATATATAATAGATAAATAAAAGATTTGGAATAAGGAGCAGTTGGTCATTGTTGTTTTCTATTCCGACACATTTTTAGTTTTGAGTTCCCACCCACATCGTGTCTGAACTAAGAAGAGGCTATAGGAGGTTTACTGATGTTATGTTGAGATATCCCTCCAACTGGTCCCTGATGCTTACAGTTACCTGGTAACGGCTTCTAAACAAGAAGCAAGACCTTTGTTGTGGCAAGTGTTTATACCAGGTAGAAATATTGATCTGTAACGCCATCCATTAAGTATTTAATCAATGTATTATTTATTCAAAGTCTAAGTTCAGTAACTTGAGAGCAAAAAGCATACAGTATGAAACAAAAACCCATCAGGTCGGGACAAAGCTGTATTCAGTTTTAAAGGAGATTTTTTTAGCAATGGCAACAGTTATGTTGAGTAAAAAATGAGCACCACATTTCAATATAATCGAACCTAAAATAATAAAACCAACACCTAAACCAAAAGAAGCAAGAAATTATCCAACTCAATTAAAGCCTTCTATGCGGCGTTCCGACTTGAGTCTCAAATTTGTCCCAGAATGCAACACTACTACCTGAGTTTCAAACCCTCCTACCGAGACCCGAGTCAGACATCATGTTTGAGGTAAGCAGAGATTATAGAAGGTATTCTGATGTAATGTTGAGATATCCCTCCAGCTGATCAATCCCTGATTCTGTAGACTAGACGCAGAAATCGGCTGAGCCTCATCTGATGTGAAGAGATAATGAGGATCCTACAAAATACATAGTTAACTAGATCAGCATCTACAAATACATAGATTACTAGAACAGCATGTGCAGATAAATGTGTCATTTTGCTGACTAAATGATTGTGGGAATCAAAACCCCTGGCACAAAATCCCGATTCTGTCCATACATTGTGATAAAAACATCAGGACTTATTCAGCGGAGTAATTTGATTAGTAACTGCCAAATTGGCATCTTATCCCTCCTTACTGAGTGAGCAAGTACAACCAGAGGTCTCATTCTCAAATCAATCACTATACGGAACTATATATCTTCAGAGTGATCAATTTGTGAACGAGTTCTCTAGATTGAAAAACCAAAAGAGGATTTTGCGCGACCACGTGACACAAATAATAATTTTCCCATATTAATAGAAACACATGGCCTTGGTCATAATGTCAATATTCATAATAATAGATTATTCGGAAGTTGTCTGTGCCTAAGTATGCAGCCGATTAATGATAAAGGAAAATAAAAATTAAATGGTAATCGATATGAAGAGACATCTTGAGGAGAGAGTTATGATGTCTCAGTGACATGATTTCTGGGTGAGACTCCATCCTGTGCTTTATCTAGCTCATATATATTGCCTCGATGATTGATAAAACAAATGAGTAAAGCTGAAGCACTAACCAGTATCAGAAGGAAGCATTGTGATGTTTTAGATGACTTTGCTATTCCTATGATGCCTTTAGACGAATTGTCGCTCTCACCACCTAAATGAAATAAAGTCCTGTATTGATTAATTCACGCAAAACTAACTTAACTTGATCCCAAAAATGCAAAAAAGTGATATATAACATATATGAAATATTGAGCCAGATCTAATGATTGATCAATGATCAAACACAGATCAGACTTATTCAGTCTGCTTTCACATGGTTATATCTTCCTCCTACCCCTCCAAGATGTAGAACATTTTTCTCTCATCTCAATTTCTGACTAGACATCAAAAGAGGAGAGTCTGTTTCATATACTGACCCATCATGATAGGGGATTTCCTCACTGTAAAATGTCTCTCTAACTCCGGGGTGTGATTCACTAACTTTGACCCACTGGGTATGTGTAGAATCTTACCTGGTACCTGAGAAAAGAAATAAGTAAATAAGAGAATAACCAGGGAATCATAAAATTGCAATTACTAGATCAGTAAGTTATAACTGATGAGTGGGATGAGGGTCTAAGGTGGACAATGGCAGTGCTATCTATCTATGACAATTTTTAGCCAGAATGTAAAAACAGGAGATCTAAGATTTCGATTTTATTCAAGTCTCACTCTGCACTCTATAAAAACATCTGCTATTCCCGACAAAGCTTGTGGCAAAAAGTTATTCTGTGCCTTCAAATTGTTGTTTCAAAGAACTTCATATGTGAATGTAACTCCTATTAGACACTGCGCGAAATCTGAACAATTTCCGAGAGTGAACTACTTACATCAAGTTTGGCCAAATTTGCCAGCATTCAAAGTCGCCCCACTCAAGCCGTGGTTGCATACCAGTAAGACAGGAGCGACTCAAAATGCAGGAAAAATTTGATCAAAATTAGATCACACAACTAGCGGTACCAGGGTACCAAAAGGCTTAATTTTCCAACTGAATAATTTAGTTTCTCTTAACATCGAGAAAATCGAGAATCGAAATCGAGAAAACTCGAGAAAATCAGTCACTTACATCGTGCAGTTTATCGATGACCAGCCCGACCTCCACACTACCGATCCACTTCCTGGATCAAGCGAACCCTTCATTCTTATCTCCCATAGAGACCAGTGTTTCCTGTATTTTTGGAATGGATGGTACTAAGGGGACATCGGAATTCTCTCCCTTTGAGCCTCGGATCCAAGAGCACATAGTCTGTAGGGTGCGGTACCCACATCCCCAACCCTGAAATCGGATTTAAGACTCATATCATACCACAGACTAGGATAATGTACATCTGAAGAATAAAACGCTCATCAGTATAATGGAGTGTCGAGCGATTGATGAAAACTTAGCACAGTCAATATCTGGCCCAAAGAAGATATAATTTGGATTCAGGGCCCTCAAGACCTACAATGAATATTAGCCTTAGTTTCCGAGGTTATATTTTCAATATAGGGAAAAAAGTACCCTATTAGTATATTCTGGTCTAAACTTTGAATTAAAAACACTTGAAACTGGACTACATGCTGTTTATGAACCTACAGCTATATTCTAAATTAGAGCAAGAACTCTAGTATGATACAAAAACACGTTTGGTACTCAATATCTTGTCAGTTTTTTAGTTCAATGACCATCAAAACAGCCCTGAAAGAAATGTGATAATATGACGATTGGTACAAAATAAACACTCACTCACACTATCGTTCAGCCCATCACATCCATAGTGATAGTAGATATATCTGTCACAGGTTATGATGTCATCTACATCAGTCGGAGGAGATAATCCCATGTGTATATCACTTAATAACTCCAGATTATCGGTTATCATGTAGCATTATGTATCATGTATCATTGTAGCACTCCAAGTAGAAGAAAATCTCATCCTGAATCAAGAAAAAGTAGAGCAGAGTGTAAAAGCCAACTTAAAGCGTCTTTAAGGATACTTGAGCTGTTACGTACGAGATATTTATCCAAATTTTGTTCCCACTTGGATGAGCAAATTGATGGGGAATGTTATATATATGCCAGTTTTTAAGATGAGAAGATAACTTGTATTCTTTATACTTAACACTGACTAGATTTTCTATGTTGGGCAATAGAATTGGAGCCCGATCTATCATTACCATACAAACTTAATATAATAGGTAATAAATTATAAATGTGTTAAAAATTCTAAACCGGTTGATATTAATAATCCTCATGATCATTATCGACCATAATTCATCATAACATGTTCGGTGTTGCTTGCAATAGAAATAAATATATAAAAACACGAACAAATTAATGTTCATAACCATCAGCTCTGAAGATCTTGATATTCAGATTTCATATCCATGAGCTCAGCCTGAGTTTCACAGATCTTTGCGGACACTGTAACACAGCGCTGAAAGCACGCCTTACTCATCCTCAGGCTCTGAGGCACCAATAACCCAAACATGCGTATTGGGTCCTTAGGATCTACTAGCTCAGAGTCCTCATTCGATTTGGTGCCGATCGATGGGGCGTCACCTTGACCACCCACATTCTCAATGTTCCTCTTCCGAGAACTATCTGAGGTTGTAGATTCAATGTCAGTTTTGGGTATTTTGTTTTTGATGAGTCCGAAGCTCAGACATTTATGATCGTGTTCTACTTTAAGATTGGGAACTATCTCCCTCTCATCATACTGTGATGAGGTGACAGATTTCTGTCCCATGTTACTGCGAGCTTTAGCCATCAGCAGAAATCCATCCTTCAACTCCTGAAAAAATATGTGGAGACAATATTTTGGGATGAAAACAGAGAGTTGATACTCGACAGGTAATGACATGCTTAGATTCCTCAATTAACTGAAATCCATGAGCTGTCATTCAATTTGAAAGGTTAACGACTTAGAAGATCACTCACATATCCAAGCAATTGGAAGTTTTAAAGAAAAAAAATCTTGCACAGAGAAGATCTTGCTATACTTCCTTTTTTTCTATCTTGTAATAATAGAAGATTTTATCAGGTTGAGATATTTGTCACCTTAGCAATAAACATCATATTGGGGAGATCTCATGCAGCACTTTTAAACAAGGGAACCACTGTACACAGCATATTTGAAGGTAAAGCAGATTCTTTTTTGACCGGGTCTCACAAGCATAGAAGGGAATAATGTCACTCAACCCCAACCAATCAGATACTACACTCTCTCAAGGGGCTCCCAAAATCAGTACGAAGCAGGTAAGTGATATGCCTTGTGACGAATGTCTCAAAATTTGCCACATTCAGACAAAAAGGCCTACTTAAATGTGAACAGAGGTTTCATTTGCGAAAAGCCACCTCTTTGGCAGGACATTGCAGAGGTTGTACATTATGCAAACTTGACAAAAAATCCTGATTGTGATAAATTAGTACCTCAAAATAATTTAAACCTACTTTCAATCCAATCCTACGATTGTATCAAGACAAAAATACAGCTTGAAATAGATGAAAAATGTATACCCTTTGAGCTTGGGCAATAAAACGGAAAAAGGAAGTTATCTTGGTTATATTCTAGTGTGAGATTTTATCATCATGCGTAACACAAGGTTACAGCCCCACATCGGTTGCTGCTGCCTAAACTATGTTATGCACAACGTCAAAACTGCTTATTCATATCGCTGCTCTTATTCTGACCTAAATATTTTCTTGGGATTTTGTGACATCAAAGATACTTCGTTACCTATCCAATGGATTCTATTTTTTTGGATATCATTTGAAAAATGTGTTTTTCATGCTACGGCTGCTTATCTTTGCCCAGTGGAAACAAAGGTGTTCTGAAAGCTCTGCTTTCCTTTATTGGCTGATTTGGTAGCTTTCAAGACTACCCAAAGATCAATGCATGTTATAGTCAGGCAGTTACTTATGATAAAGTTGTGTCAGATTTGTCTGGTAAAAAGTTCAACTGGACATGAATTATTGATGGTGGAAAAGTGGCTTTCATTTGGGAAGGTAGCTCCCATTCTCTGCATTATGATGTCACAGTCTTTCGTAAGCGCAATATAAATAACAAGTCTTTCCGAGAGACTGTGACATCATAATGCGGGGAATGGGAGTTACCTTCCCTCTTGGGAAGCAATTTTTCACATCAATAATTCATGCCAAGTAGAGCATTGAATTGTTTTACCATGCAAATCTGACCTTTATTTATTATGATACACTAATAAATAGGATGATGATCAAAGTGTTCAGGGATGTAGCAGGACTCGAACCCAGGTCCAATTGGCCATGCAGGCAACGCCGCTAATGCTGAGCTATATTGTTTACAGGCTCATAGAGCTGGACCTAGTGGTGCGAAGGTAGCGTCGATGGTAGCGTCGTTGCCAGCAGGTATGTAGACCCGGGTTCGAGTCCCACCTAGGTCTGAATTTTGATCATCATCTTATCTGTGTGATTACTAGTGTAAAAACTCATAATAAGTATGACGGTTGTGACATACCACTGAGTAAACATCAGCTGATTCCCTACGTCGATTGAAGGCGATCACCTTGGAAGTTTGAGAGGCCATAACTTCCTCAATATTTGGACTCCAAAGCTGGAATTCGCTCACATGATGGAAAAAAATATGGAGAAGTGATACAAAATAGCAGCCTCAAACTAATTTTTAAGTCATACCTGATCAAGCTGTCTCCTTAGAGTAGATAAATCCTCGAGCTTCTTAAAGAAATTGACTACTAGTCCGTCCAATCTCTCATGGTTACTTGTACTGCTCATAACTGCTTCTCCGAAAGCTATACGATAAAACATCGATTGAGACAAATTATACCGAATAGCTCCCAAAGCTGGCAGCCTTCGCAGGCAGTTATGTTAAGCGGTTTCATGTGGACCTTGATAACAGTTTTCCTTGTTCTCATTCATTTCCAACTAGAGTACCTATTTTTGCCCTCATTCTCATAGAGATATTTTAGATATAGTTTATAATATATGTCCTCCCCCAATTTAGCTTGCGCATTCAGGTATGAAATTTTATTTAAGTCTTACCCTCCAAATCTAATGTTATTTTTTGTGTGAGAGGAATTGGTTGGGTTTATATAACTCGCAACCCCTTCTGACTGGTGCACGACCCCTCCTGACTGTCTCAAAACACCTCGAGACACTTTTGTTGCAAATTTGCAGATGACCTGATATATATCATATGTTTGGAGGTCTTTTGATTACCCCCATCCCTTCCGCTCCGTGATAATCTATTTTTTTAAATTGGGATTGAAATTGTTCGATGACATTACTGAAAAGTTCAGTTCTGTATGGGCAATAATGAATAACACATGAGACAGGTGCTGTAGAGGCTATGGGATATGTCATACAGCGCTCAAGGCATCTACAGCATTGTAGCCTAAGACATTTTCCCACTATACACTACAGCACATGCCGCACGTCTCCAAACACCCAAGTGTCGAATAAGACTGAGTACCTAAAATATATATATATGTCTTAGCATGCAACATGGGCTGCACCAACAAACCCTCTATTACAACTTTTTCATTAAAATGGCCATACATACTACATAATAGCTGGACTACTACTACTAGTGCTGTAATGACAGTAGTTTTTATTTATCTGGTATGTCTTACTGTAGCCAGTCCACAGGTCTACTCCAAAACCTGGGATTTTGGCAATGTTTGACTGCCCCCCACTCAAGGGGGGCAGTCAAACATTGCCAAAATCCCAGGTTTTGGAGTAGACCTGACCTGTGGTGAGCCAGTCTTTACAAGGAATAACCTGATACAGTGAATGAATGGGTACAACTGAACATTCCATAACATAATTACATATAATTTTACCATATTTTAGAGCTGATTTGAAATGATATGGTATCCTAGAGTACTTCTGATGCACACACCAAGGGCATATAGTTTACCCTTGCACACACAACTTTTTCTTCCATCAAAATAAAATCATATGCGAAATGAAGCCTTCACCTCCATGTCATGTGCTTCAAGGTCAAACCCATCAACCAATCAAATAGCTCAATTTCCTTATTACTATAACAGTTTAGTAATTTTATGTCTTTTTCCGATTTCTGCGGTGCCACCAATTTAGGCTACCAATAAAATGTCAGCCCCCTGTAAATGGGAAAAATCCAAATCTTCTTTCATTTGTAGTTCATTTATTGCTTCTGCATAGAAATGTCAGCCCATGTCTTCTCTAAAACCTAGTTATCCGGTAATAATTGATTCTGGTCTTTGATTAATTCTCAAGGAAGATTAGTCAAATATAGTGTTTTGTCCATGTTGTAGCACAGTCACACCAATGAAGTAAGTTTAGTTCATTGGTCACACCAAGGAGTACTCCTTGGACTTGGTCACACTCTCTCTAAATCTTCTCTGTGATTTGTCTTTGACAGACTGACTGTCACTAACAGTCACTGTGTGTGTATGCTCATATTATTTTTTATCAGCGTTGATGACAATTGTTGTAGAATGGACTCACCAGTGGTTGGTCTTTAGAGAGGTGCTCGATGGACATAAGGATGGACAGTCTTCGGTCTACAATAGGACGGATATCTCTAGCTAGGTTATTCTTGATTCTCCTTCACTCGGTCACCATTCATAGTCTGGTTCTCTCCTTCCGTGCTCCTAGGTCGATCCCCCTCTGAAGATTTGTATATGAGTCTATCTCGACTCTACTGATATTGTTCTCAGACTATTATTTAGTGAGTCCACTTTCACTATCTATAACATCTCCCTCTCAAGATTATAACCATAATCTTATATAACTGATGCACCTGCATCCGATTTTTTTTTTTTTTTGCTGATGATTCACATCAGTCCATTTATCCGATATTCGATGTGTCACATCGAACTCAATTCTGCAAATATAACCAAAAAAATTTCTTAAACAAATTGCCAAGAGCCACTTTTATAAGGAAGATAAACATGACAGGTGCTAGACAAGACAAAATAACAAGTGAAGAAAGGTCATATACCAAAATATTAGTGTATGGGATACCTAGATTTCTGCATAAGCAAGTCTAGCTATGGTTGCTGACGCTTTCGCAGAAAGCTCCCACTCCTGGATTCTCTGAGTGCCCTCATCAGGATGGAGTCCATCTCTGAGGTACCAGAATCTAAATTTCCACTTCCCATGCATCCTTTTCAAAAGGTGTGTGTGTAAAAATGGAGTAGCATAATCAGAGCGGTCATTCATTAAGGCTATTTGATGATTCAAAATGACAATACTCTCTACGAGATGCGCCGTCATCTCTTCATAGAACTCTTCATACACATGCTCAGCCACCTTACTGTGGTGATTATACTGTGCAAAGTCCATGGGGAACGTGGAGCATAAAACTACATAAACTCCCCGTTTCTTTAAAGTGCTTATTCTTAGCTCAATGGCCTTGAACTCGTTCTCTGTACGTAAATAAACTTCTCTAGACTTTTTATCTTTAACCGTTAGTTCTACTGGCCCAGTCGATAGAAATATTATAGAGTTAGCATATATAGTTCGGAAGGATTGTGATATAATGGATAGAAGGTGATCCCAATTTGCACCCGGGTAACATTCCGTCCTGTCGAACCCGACAGGTGCCATACCTCTGACCACACTATTACCCATGAGGATAAGTTTTACACAACCATCCTAGAAATAGAATAAAACCACAATATGGTCAAATACGTGAAAACATGGCTAAAAACTATTAACAAAACCCGAAACATGGTACATAGTGCCTCGTGTAATAGTTACAGGTTCATTCTTTTTACAGGTTTCACAGATCTACCCGATCTCGTGGTTCTCATTGTCTCTGGTTGGGCCTGCGTCCTATCTAGAGACTGCCTGACTTCTGTCCTCTTAGTTGAAGGTACTGGTACTGCCTCACAGAACGAGATTCCTGTACTCCTGTCGGGCTGTGGACACAGAGCTTCCTGTTTAACTGCTGGAGTCGCATATGACAGAACCTGATGGGGTACATCTGGCAACACAGGAGGTAAAACTTTCTGGTGGGGTACCTCAGACTCTGCTCTCTGGTGATTGCTGTGCTGTATGTTGTATATCTGGCGCGATCTGACGTCTGTTCCGTCTAAGAATTTGACCGTTCTCCTTCTGAAGAGCCACTTCTCTTCCTGAGACGGCTACTACTGTAGACGAACATGGTTTAGCTCCTGGATCATTTAGTGTGACTCTATCTCCAACCTGAACCTCTGTCCTGATCTTCACTCTATATCTCCGGTTGTACTGATCCGACTGCTTGTTTCGATACCAGGCTTCAAAATCTTTAAGTCCTTTCAGGTTTACCTGTTTCTCAGCCAGAATACCCATACTGTTTAAACCTCGTCCCATCAGCAGCTGGGCAGGAGAGTACCCATTCTGTAACGGAGCATCTCTGTAACATAGAAGAGCTTGATCTATATTCTCATTCTTCTTGATTAGCTTCTTGAAGGTTTGTACCCCTCTCTCTGCTTCACCATTTGATTGAGAATATTTAGGAGAACTGATACGGTGTAAGATATTCCATTGGTCCATTAATTGCTTAAATCTCTCAGACACAAACTGAGGACCGTTATCACTGATGACGGAATTAGGAATTCCAAACAGCGAGAACACCTTCTTTATTGTGCCGCACACAGTTTCTGCAGTCGTGTCAGAAAGCTTCTCTGCAATCAGATATCGACTGAAATAATCCATGATAACAAGATAATCATTACTCCTCTCCTCCACTGTACAAAGATCCATTCCGATCTGCCACCACGGGCGTTCAGGAAAAGGCACGGATACCAGAGGCTCTCTTGGTTGAGATCGATGTTTCAAACATGTAGCACATGTTTTAACTAGCTCTCTAATTTCTGTAGTTAGACCAGGCCACCATACCAGATCTTTAGCTCTCTCCATACATTTTGATTCTCCCAGATGTCCCGCGTGTATATCCTTCAGTACCTGTTGCCTTTCTAAGAGCGGAATGAACACCCTGTTGTTATAAAACACTAGATCCCCCGCTTCTGTTAGACATTCCTTGAATGTGTAGATATTCTTAACAAACTGCGGACACTGCTTATACTCATGCCAACCATACTGTATATACCGCTTAATTTGCTGACAAACCGTATCATTGAGTGTAGAGAACTGGAGTTGCCTTCTGCGAGTCTCCGACATCGGTAGATCTTCTACAATCTCCGATATATCTAGTTCATCCAGTTGAACCGTATCACTCTTTGGACAGGGTGCTCTGCTTAATGCATCGGCAATCAATAACTTCTCCCCTGGAGTATATTTTATGGAATAGCAGAATTTCATCATCCTAAGCCTGAACCTCTGCACCCGCATAGGTAGCTTTGCCAATTCCATTTTAGATAGGATGCTGATAAGAGGTTTGTGGTCTGTCTCTACTTGAAATTTTCTACCTGCTAAATAGTAATAAAACTTTTCCGCAGCCCAACAGATTGCCAGCGCCTCCTTTTCAATTTGAGCATACCTTTGTTCTGTTTCACTGAGAGCTCTCGATGCGTAAGCAATCGGTTTGAGACCCTCTTCTGTTTTCTGAAATAAGGCAGCCCCCAATCCATAAGAGGACGCATCTGTCGATAAAAGAGTGTCTGCTTCAAGGGAGAATGGCGACAGCACCGGTGCAGAAGCTAAATTTTGTTTCATCTTCTCATATTCGAGAGCCATGTCGCCATTCCAAGTCCAGTTGTCTTTATTTTCTTTCTTCAGCAGCTGCCTGAGCTGTACTGAGTCACTTGCTAAACTCGGAGAGAATTTACCTAAATAGTTCACCATCCCAAAAAATCTTTTGAGATCTTTGACCTTTTGCGGGGGAGGAAACTCCTGAATTGCTCTTATCTTTTCTGGATCCGCATGAATGCCTTGAGCATCAATGGCATGTCCTAGAAATGTAATTCTGCTCTGAAAAAACTCGCATTTTTCTTCATTCAGAGTAACCCCGGCCCTACTCAGTCTATTCAGAACCTCTTCTATTTTAGCTTTCTGCGACTCTTCATCTTCTGAATGAATTACGATGTCATCCATTTGACAAACAATCCCTTCTATGCCCTCCACTATCCTCTGCATTTCACGTGAGAATATTTCAGGAGCTATCGATATTCCAAATGGAAGCCTGCAACACAGGTATCTTCCAAAAGGAGTAATAAATGTAGTTAGTGCTTGGGATTCTTTTGACAGCTTCATCTGCCAATAACCACTGTTGGCATCGAGTTTTGAGAAAACTTTAGACCCCCCCAGCTGGGCTAGCAACTCATCCGTGGCTGGAAGAGGGTGATACGATCGTTTCACTGCCTCATTTAGTTTAGTGAAGTCTACACAGGGTCTGATTTTGTTGTTTTTCTTTGGGACCACAATCGATGGAGCACACCACTCTGTGGGGCCCTCAACTCTCTTTATCACCCCTAGTTTCTCCATTTGTCTCAGTTCTTCGAGCATTGGTTTTCTTCTAGCAGCCGCTACTCTTCTGGGGATAGACTGACAATAAGGAGTTGCACCATCTCTGAGTTCAATTTTCACTTCGGTGTCCATGGATCCCAGTCCTGTAAATAACTTCGGAAACTTTATAGTCCACTCTTGCTTTGACACTATCTCACCCACAAAGGTTATGACTTGTAAACCCGACAAAGCTGGTTTGCCTAGTAACGGAGTGACAAGGTCTTCTATCACATACACTGTATCAGTATACACTCTGTCTGAGTATGATAGTTCTACTTGCGCTTTCCCTACCGTACGCAGCTTTGCATTCCCAGCTCCCAATAACTCTTTACCAGCTGGCAAAAGCTGCAGATTCAACAAATCTGCTAAGTGCTTAAGAATGGCCGAAACTGCAGCGCCTGAATCAACCTTCAAGCGAGTTTCTCTCCCATTGATAAAAACATCAATAAACCACGCTTTTGTCGTCTCTGTAATCGTGTCTATGTAATCAGTACTACCATATAGTCAGTGAGATCCAAGGTAAAGGCTGTCCAGAATTTCGTCTTCTCGCTCCTGGACTTCTGCTACTTTCTTATCTGCTTGAAACCTTCTCAGTGATTTACATATTTTTGCCCAATGTCCTATCTTTTTACATTTGTTACATTTACTATTTTCTGCTGGACATTTTCCACCAAAGTGCCGCCATTTTCCACATTTCTGGCATTGACTTTTCAGCTCGAGATCATTTTTCTGCTGCCACTGTCTTCTCTTGTCAGTTGATAGGGTGTCGATGTTATTGGATTCTTCTTTATTTGAGGCTACGTTCTCTCCCATCTTTTCTGCTTGTGATTGGTGTGAGATAAACTGTTTTGCCTTTTGTATGCATAACTCAAGAGTTAGGTTTTCTGTGTCAATGAGATATTTCCTTAACTCTGAATCTCTCACTCCTACCACTATATGATCTCTGACGAGTTCTGGTTTCATAACACCGTACTCACAGTTTTCACTCTGTGTTTGTAAACGGATGACAAATGCGCGTATAGATTCGCTTGAATCTTGTACCATTTGGTTGAACACTAGTCTTTCATAAATCACGTTCTTTACTGGTTCAAAGTACTCGTCAAAAAACTTAATCACATTTGCTAGAGTTTTCTTCTTAGCAGCTACGCTCTGGTCAAATACAAACTGATTATAAACTAGAACAGCATCACTTCCCATGACTACCGACATGTGACAAATCTTTTCATCTTCTGTTGTCATAGCAACAATACCCTTTACTACTTTATAGATGGCAAACTGCTCTTTGAAAATTTTCCATTTTGCAGATAAATTACTTGCTGTTAAATCAATGGTCTTCACAAACTTTTCTTGTTTACTTTCACTGGTAGCCATTTTAGCTGATAATACTAATCTACGATTAACTTTGTTCTACAGAATATCTTTTATACACTGTTCTCACTACTTTTGGCTAGGAATGTAACACAGTTCCTTTCTGCACTCTGTGAGAGCTTCTGAGATCCAACAAATCTCTCACCACTTTCTTATTCTGAGACTGATGCTTGTTTTGTGACCCGAGCAAATTCAACAAATTTGCTAGAATCTGACCTCTGAAAAATTCCACAAATCTATCTGGTCTGAATCGAGTTATGGTGGGTGTTATTCTGACACCATGTTGTAGGATGGACTCACCAGTGGTTGTTCTTTAGAGAGGTGCTCGATGGACATAAGGATGGACAGTCTTCGGTCTACAATAGGACGGATATCTCTAGCTAGGTTATTCTTGATTCTCCTTCACTCGGTCACCATTCATAGTCTGGTTCTCTCCTTCCGTGCTCCTAGGTCGATCCCCCTCTGTAGATTTGTAAATGAGTCTATCTCGACTCTACTGATATTGTTCTCAGACCATTATTTAGTGAGTCCACTTTAACTATCTATAACAACAATCGGATCTGTGATCCTTTGTAGTCATATTCTGAAAAGTGTCAGTAGAAATATCATCAACTGTAGAAATACAACAGATTTTTTCTTTAGGGCTAGTCAGTCAGTTTTTTATCTCTTGTATTTTTCAAAAATTTTTAATCAACCTGCTTATTCAGTACCCAGATGATACTAGTAGGTTTCAATGACTGTCAGTACAGCGACTCATAATTGGTAGACCATCTACCTATTAACCTTAATATCATGCATGAATTGTCTTTACTTTATCTAGACTGCACGTTTCTGAACTGTCACAATGTCCTCACCGGAGGTTGAGAAGTTTGAAGTGACAGACTATGATTATGAGAATGAGTTTAATGTAAACCGACCACAGCGCCGACAGACTAAGAACCAGGCTATCTAGGGCTCATTCGCTGGAGATGGTGATGACTCGGACGATGACTGGGACTCCAGATCTGGCTTTGGTGGAGGGTAAGTACATTGTATAAGTTACTTATCTTGTGTTTTGTAATCATCTTAGAAAATACACCTATACCAAAAACCATACAATACCTAATAATAAACCCAGACATGATACTATAATAATAATAATGAGTTTTTTTATTTACCGCTTAATGTAAGCCACAATGGGTACTTCTAAGCGGTGAACATTGCATCATTACCGCTCGGTCACTGGGTCCAAGCACTCCATAGCCAACCCTGACTAATGAGAACCTGAATCGCATGAAGCGCTGGTACTCATTGGAACACCCTACCGAACCCGGCTTCTCAGGTAACACCAGTGGACATGCACGGGAATCAAACCCCGGTCGTCAGATCGTTGATCCAACCCGCTAACCACTAGGCTAACCTGATAACCTATATGAAGCATTAGCATTGAGGCACTGAGGTATCTAATTGTGGGCGATGTAGTGACATTGGAAGGTGTAGTAGCATTGGTGTTATCATTGACTTGCAGCTCATATACCAGGTTTTTTGTTGTTAACTCGATTAATTTTAATCGAAACTTTGAGTTTGAAAATTACAATAGATTTAGAAGCTTGCCGTTATCAGTTTGATACTAATTTTAAGCAAAACAAATTTTTGAAGAAGAAATAGCCTCAAGTTGATAACAAGATGCTGCTGATTGTAAAGCAATTCCGATCAAAATTGATCGAGTTATGAACAAAAACCCTGGTATATGGACAGTAAATCAATGATTACACCAATGCTACTACACCTTCCAATGACGTTACGTCGCCCCACAATTAAGTTCCTCACTTCAGCTGTATATGGTGTCCAGTCTAGGTTTATTATTAAGCCTATGATGGAAACTGAGTCTGTCTGCAGCATTTGTTGTACTCATTATATACTTGATTATTTTTCATTCTGTCAATGCATGATTTCGTTTGACACTGTTACTTCTTGATATCCTCTAACTTGTCTTATATATTAGAAGATCTAGGGGAAAGGCTAACTTCTCAACAGGTATATCATTCATCAGTGGTGGATTGAAGAAAACAGCTGCACAGGAAGCAGCTTATATAACGGCAGGAGCTGCCAGTGGTGAGCAATGGGAGGATCAGGGGGATAGTGAAGACCCGTTCCTCCAAGAACAGTTTGGCCGACCAAAATCAAGCAAGCCACGACAAAGGAAAGGATACGAACGCATAGAGCAACCAGCAACGAAAGGGTAAGCAATGAAATGGTTCCTTAGTAAAGTTCAACTTACCTTGCCAAACCACTTCAGCGATTGAAACTGGTAAGTTATTTTACCCATGCTAAAATGGTCGGTCACATTATAATTGCTAAAAACTGCAACTCAAAAGTTGGGTTCTCAACTGGTCAGCAAGAGAGAGAGAGATAATATTGAGAGCACTCAGAGTAACATGGATTGTCATATTCTGATATGTTGACAGAGGTATGGACTGTTTGTCACTATCTCCAATCATTTTATATTTACTAATCAATCCGAGCACACCCACCGGTGAGACCTTGTATTGCATGCTGCAGCTATTCTATCTTGAAGTATAGGAGAGTGGGAGAAGTATACAAGTGGTATAGGATCTAAGCTACTGATGGGTATGGGATATAAACATGGAGAGGGCCTGGGTAAGGATGGTAGAGGTATAGCTACTCCTGTAGAGGCAACTCTGAGGAAAGGAAAGGGAGCTATAGGTGGGTAATTTCTCTCTTATATATCAGATATATTTATATGCATATCAGATATCCTACCACATGTGTGATGGGAGTTTTGTAGCTGTCATTGGGTACAGGCCTCGTTGAATTCAAAGTTGTAAGACAAGAAACTCAAAATGTTGTGAAAGGGACAAATCATTTCGTTTTAAATTATATTGACGGAAGGAAAAAGTGGTGTTTACTCTTTTATTTTTGTGAAACAACGCTTTGTATGTTGGAGGTTTTTTGTCTCCCCTTTTTTCTGAATGCGGCAACATTGTTCATTCATCGAGCTCTTAATATTTTTTATTCAGGTTTTTATGGTAGTGAGAGGTCGGAGAGATCATTGATATCTTATTATGTTTTATTCAGGTTTTTATGGTAGTGAGAGGTCGGAGAGATCATTGATATCTTACTATATTATTTTCAGTTTTTTATGGTAGTGAGAGGTCGGAGAGATCATTGATATCTTACTATATTTTTTTCAGTTTTTTATGGTAGTGAGAGGTCGGAGAGATCATTGATAGATTACCCAGTGAAGGATGAGGAGGCTGATGATGATACAAAGTTTAAAGAAGAGCTGAGTAGATGGAGGAGAACTGATACAGGTTAGTCTGCTGGTCTGCAGACAAAAGAAGAGCTTTATTGTGTGATTGGATTGTCTCAAATATCTACAAGTGCCTGTCTTCAAGCCAAAATTGAGATCATACATTAGTCATGCACCGTTTGAGGCAGCTGGTAGAGCATCAGTTGGCTTATCTATGCTATCAGTATCACGTTATGAATGGGATGTTAGGGAACACCGTTTGGTAAATCCTACAAGTCCCTATTGTTCTATCAGTGGAATTCCCCTTCATGATTTTAACTTTTTACTAATTTTTTTAACAGAGGTATATTCTTGTAAGAACCCAACCAACAACCAAATCATCGATTAAGAGATCTTGATCTCAACAAATTTGATATTTTTTCCTCCAACCTTACACTAACATGAGGCTAGTCAGGACAGGCTGGTAATAAATATATATGATTCCTCACATGTTTGTTTAAGCAAGCGTCACGTCCTAATGTGCGTGTAATATATTGGGATCTATAGTAGTGTATTAAGATTGTCACATTGCTTTTCACTCATTGCATTCACAGATAATAGTCCCTTATTATCTGTCCGTCTGTCTCTCTGATTGTTACTCATTATTAATTTACCAGGTAAAAAGAAGACAACATATGTATATAAGACAGCTGATGAGCTTATCGCTAAAGGCGGAGCTAAGAAGAAAAATAAGGAGTCCAGTAGCAGCAGCAGCGGGAAATCTAAACACTCACAGGTCAAGGTCATTGATATGACAGGGAAAGAGCAGCGGGTCTTGTCAGGTGTGTTTTATATGTGAAAACTTGTTATGTTATTGAAGTTGTCTTCTTTATGGATCATTGGTTCAGGGACTGGACAACTCCAATGTATAAAGCTATATACGTAGTAACCTAGTTTCATCAGGGAGTTTGAGGTCCCACCCTCCCTGGTTTCATTAAGCTATTTTTAGGTTTATCTTATGTTAGCTTGACTCAATTCTGACTGGCTGAAGTGGTGGTCTACATGAAGTAAATAGGGTTAGTTAGTTAGTTAGTGAGTTAGTTAGTTAATGTAAGCATTGTAATTGAGAGTTTCTGTCTGTGAATACTCTACTAGGGTAATGTATCAGCCGAACAATATTGATAGATATACAATCAAGGCTCGCTCATGCTGAAGTAGATATATGTAAAACTCGGTGGGTAACGGGTCTGGTAAGCGTTCCTGCTTTAAGATAGACGATCATTTGCAAACACTGGTATTCTCTATCTGTTTAGGTTATCATGCAATCTCCACTAAGAAGGCTGGTTCAGATGAGGATGATGATGCGTATAATTCTACCTCCTCAGAGAAGAGAGCGTTTGAGATGCCGGAACTGCTACACAATATAAATATGCTTATCGATATGACTGAAGAAGATATTATAACTAAGGACAGACAACTCAGGTATGTGGTTTATTTATTTGCTAGTGGTCAGATTTGTGAGTCACGAGACACACATATATTAGATGGTCAATTAGGATGAAAATGTTCAAATAAATCCAAAACCCTAATACTAAAAAGTGTTTTGGCAAGTTAATCCCACAGGCTGAAACATGTTTTTAACACAGAAGGTAATAAGTATCCTAGAGATATTATGCTCTCATATTTATTGCCTAAGCTTAGAGAGATTGGACTAATGGTGAGTCCGCCTCAGCTTGTTGGTACTGAACAGTTCAAGTGTCACAATCATAAGTATCTCGTAGAGCCTGGGCCCTCTTGGTGAGAGGTCACTTGATAGGGTAACCAATGTTGTATGTTGGCTCACTACTTCAAGAGAGCTAAGGTATTTTGAAATTGTATACCTTTGGCATACCTTTTATATCAAAACATTGTTGTAGATATGAGCGAGATATGACAGTAAATATGCAGCACGAGTCGGAGCGATTAGAGACACTATGCTATCAGGAAGAGGAGCAGATAAACAGACTAAGTGAAGTTCTTAAGCTGATTGATACGTTTGAGGAGAGATCACATCCTGGAGCTATCGACCCCCTCACCCTCGATGAGTGTGCTGATCTGTTTACTAGACTACAGGTATAGGTTTACTACTGTACAACAAAAATAAACCCCTGATACTGGAAGTGTGCTACTGCGATGTACCAATTAGGTACATGTATGAGTGTGCTACTGCGATGTACCAATTAACTACATGTATGAGTGTGCTACTGCGATGTACCAAATAACTACATGTATGAGTGTGCTACTGCGATGTACCAATTAACTACATATATGGGTGTGCTACTGCGATGTACCAATTAACTACATGTATGATAGACAGAGATGATAGCTCATTAGGAATCTCATGACTGTGTATGTTTCAGTAATTGAAATCTCGAATCTAGGGTCTAAGTATGATGGGCTTTCGCCAGTTGGCTTCTCTCTTATCCACACTTCCTTAGTATGTCTACATCAATGTCTGAGCTATCCTCATGTCACTAGATGTTGATGCTCCCATTCTGTATCAGTGATGATACATATAGCCAGATCTTTGATTATCTCACATTATCTCACATAACCTCACAATATCTCACATTATCTCACACACAGGGAGATTACTATGATGAGTATAAATGTTATGATCTGGTCACTCTCTCTATCGCTGTCGTGTTTCCTCTGGTGAGGAAATACTTCATCGGATGGCAGCCTCTATCTCAACCTAGATTTGGTGAGTTTTGTTATTGCTTTTATAAAGTTTTGAGGTTTATTTTATAAGTTAGTTGGTCATATATCTATGCCAAGATCGGTTAGCTCAGACACATGTCATCTATTGAAACTTTCTACCGAGTTGATTCTCACTCATAAACATGTATCTTGCTTTTTAACGACACTATATCAATCTTCGAAAACCAAAATAGGTCTGGTATAGATATCTCACCATCGTGAGAGTTCAGTAATATCAGCCTCAAGCGAACAAAAAAGGTTTTAAGAGAATCATCTAGGTCTTTGTAAACAGAGGGTGAAGCGGACCATCAGCTTTCAGTGAATATTGTTACCAGATTTGTCTAGATCTCATTGCATAAAAACCAAGTATTGTTTTTTTGGTCATAATTTGGCAACCTGAACTACCTTGTTTTACCTCCCCAGCCTTAGGCAACAGTTCACAGACCTAACTCCCTACATCGATACTTATACAGGTTGTGATGTGATGGAGAAATGGAAGATATTATTAGATATAGACAGAAGAAGAGCAGACAGTACAGCAGCTAATAACGCTTACTCTAAACTTATCTGGGATGTGTGGATGCCTATACTTAGATCTGCAATCAGGTATGTGTATCAGTCAGGAGTTGGAGGAGAGGGCAATCTGTTTACAATAATATGACCACAAAGTGATTCTGTGGCTGAGAGCCGACTTGCCTACAAACTAATAACAACACCTAGCGAGGTGGCGCTTCTTTTATGACACGTCATTTTCAGACGTGGGATAGAAATCTCGCCTTGCAATCTTTCACACCAGCTTTTGAGAACATGCTAGGTAATTTTTTTGCTGCAGACCAGAAAAATATCTACAATCAGCGCAAATATATATGACATATTCATCTTGATTGAATGTCAGTGTTTGAGTTTGAGAAAGGAGTCAGATATGTTTCAGTATCCGAGTATTGTATAAACAGCTGTTATTTTTGTACCCCATATAGTCAGTGGAATGTACGTAACCCGGACGCTCTAATAGAAGTATTAGAGTCCTGGATGACTCTGCTCCCTCCCTGGATGTTCCAGAATATTCTCGATCAGCTCGTCAACCCCAAACTACAGATGGAGGTGGATAGATGGGACCCCTCACTGATACTATGCCTATACATGCCTGGCTACACCCCTGGCTACACCCCTGGCTGCCTCTCATGGGTAATTAAATCCCTCATTTTTCCAAAAAAAAAGCTTATAGTCTTCTACATGTATATTAGATCACATGAGTAATGACCAACTATGTTATGAATGTGTGGGTTGATCATTTTCTTTATGATGTAGACAGCAAACTAGGCCATATCAGAATTGTCATGTGACGCATGTATTATATACGCGGAACAAAATTCAGCACTGCATATGCATGCATGCCCCCCAAGAATTCTACCTAATCGATGCAGAGACATCAAGGAAAGGAATGACATTTAAAAATAACTAAAACATACTACATACTGTTTGCTTGTGTATCTACATATCCATTCCATTAACAGGTAATAGATTGGAGCCTCTATGGGCGCCGATCAGACACAAGCTGGCCTCAGCGTTACGAGAGTGGCACCCCTCAGATATATCAGCTATGCTCATGATTAAGCCTTGGGCACGAGTTTTCTCTCCCGGACACATGGAGGCGTTTATGAGTAAGAATATCGTACCTAAATTCGCTCTGTGTCTGTCTGAGCTCGTCATAAATCCAGCAAATCAGACTATGGGTGAGTAACTATCTGTATAATTTTTACCGTGACACACTGCTATGCTGTCGAGGATGGCATTATACTCTTGTCTGTTATTAAAATAATGATCATATTGATGATTATTATAATATATATATATATATATATATATTTACAATGGCGATTTGTCCACAAACCATCTCCATAAATCTGATGGCGGGTCCACCTACATATCCTATCCTGCTTTTTTATGTGTACTGGGGTTGAAAGAACTGTAAAGCTTCTAATTATTATGAGATTAGAAGCTGCAGGCTTTCTCACAATATCGAAGAGGTGGGAGGGGTTTATTTTACTGAAATAGTAGTTGTGTCCTCATTGATGTTAAGAGGACAACTCCTAGATTGTTAGGCAAATTAGTGTTACATAATTTGTCAATAGTAAAAAAGAAATTTCTTATTGGTTATCACTCTTCACCTGTATACTAATTCGCTAATACAACCTGAAGCTCCCCATCGAGTTAAGATAGTACAAGAATTTATATAATAATACTCTCGTTGTCATAATCATATTATTTCACAATTGTATTTATACTCTCAGATAACTGGAAATCAGTAATGGCCTGGCAGCCTCTTCTCTCAGACCAGATTCTAGTCTCAATGATAGATCGATGTTTCTTCCCTCGATGGTTACAGACCCTTGCGACATGGCTCAATACGTCCCCTAATTATGAGGAGGTTGGTGTGTGGTACAAAGGCTGGAAAAGTGTACTACCAGACCGACTTATTAGTCATCCTACAGTCAAAGGTGGGTAAGATCACATGACCTGGTGGTGTCATGGAAAAGTATGATTTTCAAAGTAAAGTTTATGTACATTTGTTCAGTATCTCTGTTCTGAATGATAGGATGGATGTTTCATCTTCACAATTATGTTCCATGCCTTTAAACATCATAATGAAATAGGGAGTACATATTTATATCTGATTGTGTAAGGAGTGTCTTGAATCAGGTGCAGAAAATGTAATTTGGATTTTTCCTTTGCGATTTAAAACAGATCATCTTCTAAAATCATGAAGGTTTATCATTGGAACACCGGAAAATTATTTGGAATACTGAAATAATCAAACTGAGATTTCATATGAATAGGGCTTAACATGATTTTAAGACCTTCAAAACTTGTTTCTTAAACTAACCATCTTTGTGTCCTTAACACCATCATGTGGTATACCAGGTCAGCCAGCCTTATAGGGTGCTGCCATGCTGCTGATTGTTGTTTGGTTATTTGTCTGTTTATTTATGTTACCCTGAGAACTCATCAATCTGTCTTAATGTTCACATTGGGCTTTTCAAAATTACACGCAATGTCAAATAATAATCAGATAATTTTTCTCTTTTTATAGAGAGGTTAGCCTCAGCTTTGAATATAATGAACTCAGCAGTGAGCAATCCGGGGGCACCGCTACACGCCCCACCCATTCCACAGCCACCTATACCTGGTCAGATACCATCCATACTAAGCTCCATATACGGGTATGTATAGCACTGGCTTGTTTTGGCTTTTGATTTTCAAATCGGCGGTAGCAGTGTCTGGGCCCTAATGCTGGGTAAACCAGCCGTGTAGTTGCCTATACTCTCTCAAGAACTCTAACATGCAAGGCCATAATTTGACATGTCAAGAGTGTTCTCTGCAATGTGTTGTGTTATAATGGCGGTGTATGGTTAGACCTCTTAGCTGGAGTATTTCGTTGGCTAAATGGACTTTTTGTAAAGAGTTGCATTGGAGCCAGCCGGAATTTTGAAGAGTGATCCATGATATGCCAACTCATTCAAGAATAAAGATGACAAAAATGTTTCTGATTTTTACGGTTGGAAATCCCATACCGCCTTTAATTTTCATCTTGTGTGGCCAAATGATGATTCTTAATCTTGATTGAAAACCCCGCCTGAGACCTCCTCTTACCAAGAAAGCACGATTATGCTATCGTTGACCGCCTGACATAAAACTTTGTAACCTGAGATCAACCAGCATGTATCAGATTTCTAACTATGAGTTTACAACCAGGACTACATGCTTAGCAATAAAAGTCTATTTATAATTTTCTTTGATTCGCAGAAGCAATATCCCTGATTACTCATCAATGACCACGCCTCCACCTCCAGTACCTGAGGCTAGGAGGAAGACAAGTGATGAGCCTAAGGCGCCGCCCCTCAGTGGGCAGGATCCGTCCCCTGGTGGCTATGAAAGCAGCTGAAGAGAATTTGGAGTTTTTTCCACTTGTTGGTAAAACCCATTAGGCCAGACAGGTCAGCACTCGCTATCATTAGCTCTGTAACGTAGCTCTCCATGTTCATTCAATTTTGCTATAAGAAAAAATTTTGAATCAGTTATTTGATTGGTCTCAAATGATCTGCCATCGAATCCTATCCGACCTTTTTGATAAGTTTTACATGCATGAATTGTCTGAAAAGGGCACTCCAATCCAATATGCAGCAATATTATCTAGAGGTGTAGCTGCAGTGGTAATAAATTTCATCGTAACTGAAAAATTGATTTATTGAAGATTTCTTGAGTATATCTACTCATCATTTCAAATTTGTTTTTCCCGATATTTGATATTTATCTAACTTTTCTCCTATAATTTTTTCAGGTATATCAATGCCGCAGCGTACATATATCTATAGATAGAGGAGTTATATATGTGTATGATACAGGAAGTTGGCTCCCCATATCTCTTAATCAGCTCATCACTAAAGCCAGCTACTGATCTGACAACTTTATCTATATCTACTGAAACCTGATGGGGTGTGACACTATCGGAACCAAAGTCTGTAAACATGTGTCAAAATCATCTCCAGCTAAAGAATGTAGTGTAATGTACTGTATTGGAACAGCTGCAAATTTCCTTTGCAAAATGACTCATGCTTAGTGTATGGATATATTTAATTTAATACAGAGAGAGGAGTTATGACATGGTCGTAAATGGATAGCTAGGGAAAGTCCATCTTGGGTATAACTTTCGCTGAGCATACTCTCCTAACAGTACTTTTGTTGGATATATTTGATAGATGGGTATTCAATCAGTTCTGTAATATTATGTCAGAATACTTTTATTGTCGGCAGAACATATTTCATATGTTAAGCAATTGTCGGGGGTTATACTTGGTACTCTTTCCTAAAAGTATGCATATATTAAAATTCAGAAGTTTTCAATCAAATAGCGCAATGTGTGAGGATTGCCGGAAAATCTAGTGTTGTGTGAGTTAAAAAGAGAAATGTGTCCATTGTCTCTATCGTTAAAACGGACAATCCACAGCGCTTTATGAATAGCCTTTTATTATGCAGTTGCTCTTTCTATTGGGCCTCAGGCTGCAGTGGCCAGTATTGGGATTTATTTTGCCATCATCAAGAGTTATTGGGTAAACACTGAACAAACCACGGGCAGTCCCCTCCATCTTTTTTGGAAAAGTTCAAACACAATATCTTGCACAGCGTTGCGTAGCGTCTTTTGCAATCTGCTTCCACCAGCCCTCCTGTTTTACATCAATATAAGTTAAATAACCTGATTTTGAGGTAAAATTATTATGTTAAAAGTTGGCTTAGCAAGGAGGACGCTCTGTTGACCCTAATATAAAGCCTTGCAAAAGAGAGTAATTCATAGGCTCCAAGGGACAAGGGGGACCACACAATCTTGAGATGGTACGACATTTGATATATTCAAAGCAAACTGACTGTAGTTTATCCTGTAATAACTGTATCAGATGTGATTTGGAATATACCACATACAGTAGTGTGCATACCGCTGCACAACACACAGGTCTTCAGTTAGAAACCATGAGTCAAGTGCAATTTCGAGTTCAACCTTCTCATAGCCGGCCCCAGCAACATGAAGCCACTCCTGTTTATTGATGAACATCTCAATCCATTACTGCTAGTCCTTAGTGCATATTTGTCAGTTTAGGCATTTCAACATAATCGGTATGTTCTCGCTGTTGAGCAGCCAGGAAGGCTTCCAACTGTTCATTGTTTCGCTGAAACAATAACCTCCCAATGCCTGTTCTCTGAGCCAAACCAGCGCAGAGAGGTTTGCTTCCATCAACTCATTACCACCAGCATAAAGTCGATTGTCAAGGCACCAGCCGCTCGTGTCGAGTAAATCTTCCTTTTTTCAGATATAAACTCAATTATTCTTGACTGCAAAATGCTTACTTGCTGTATCTAAAGCTGCTTATGTGCTCAAGGCATTAAAAAAAAATCATCATTATCTCATTTATCTTTTAACATCAAATTTTTGTTATCAGTGTAATTATGCTGGTGTTTGAATTACAGATATTCATTTACAGATTTATTTGTATTCCACTGTTGAAATACCCTGGGGTATGTATATTACATGAAAAAGTTGGCGAGCTCTGGTAATTATAAATCCATTGACATGTATTTTACATCCTATTGACAATTGCAAAACTGCAATTTTTATTTCCTCCTTCCAAATAAGGGTATGAAATGTCTTAATCAGGACTAAGAGCACAATAATATGACTAATATCAAAACAAGGAAAAAAACTGTTGTCACTTGTATCAACACAATTATTTTTGAGCCTGCTACTCGGTGACTATAAGAGCATAAGTTTCTCGTTACTTCAGCTTATCGCTGACTGACTTTCAAAGCTCTTCGAGAATAACCATGGATAGAAACATCACCTACCCTTTGTATCCCAGCCAACCCGACTCACAAAATCTGTCGTGTACCTGGGCTGACGTTATGAGCTTTCTAATGCACACTGTCAACTACAGCGAAGTGGATGCTATTAAAATCAAAGAACAACTTCAGCAACTGATATCAGAGCAAGAGCTTAGCAACAAGCCCATTCTCCTTCTATCAGCAGATACGGAAGAGTTACGGCTTGTGACCGTTATACTTGCATGCGTAAATCCTCTATACAGGAGACAGCTTGTGAGTGGCTGGTTTGATTATGCCCTGCAGCAACCCTTCCAAGTCAAAGAAGGGCTTGTGAAAGCTTTGATGGAATCGTTGTCACTGGAAGAGAGAATGGATATCGTAATGGAAACTCACACCACGGAATATGGCTATTCCGGGAAACTCCTCAATCAGTTTCTATGTAGATGGAGCCACGAGATGGTGTGTTCTATGCTGGAGTCACTGGAAACCATTGACAACCGATACCAGGTGCTCTCCTACCACAACGAGACAGGTACTCCTCTCCACTGTGCTGTCGACTGGTCAAACTGCACAAAGCAAACCTTGAGGGCCATATTAGAGTCTGTGGATCAAGACCAACGCTACCAACTACTACAAATAAAGGGAGCTCGATGTCTGACAGCTCTGCATGTGGCAGTTCTGACCCGACAGCACGACATGATTGAGACTATGAGGGATGTGCTGAGCGCTGAGCAGTGGATGGATCTTCTCACCATGCCTGAACCTGGACATGGGAGGTGGGCAACAGATACAGAAGCAAGGACTCTGTATGAAGGCTACAGGACTGAAGCAATATCTGCCTCAGATATGATCAGCAACCAGTAAAGTGGTAAGTCTAGATTCTAGATGGAAGTGTATCAGATGATGACCAGCACTTTGATACTGGGGCTCATAGGTCACGTTACCTACCAAATCCATATGCTGCCTTCTGGTCTGCCAGTATCAATCAGCTCCATTCTCAGTTTTGATTTTTTTTGGTAAGCTGCAATAAAATTCCTTTAGAGCAGGGGACTAAAGATAGGGGTATGTTCATCCTATGGTAAATCAATTACGCGCTGTAGCTCTTGCATTTACTTGAATATTTTTTATCTTATTGCCATGACAGTGTAGAGAGACACCACATTCGCTATGGATAGAAGATTCCTCACATATTGATCGTCATATATATATAGATATACAATGATGTTTATCACATGAGCCAGGCTGACAAAGATAAATAATGTGAGAGGTCAGCGAGCTGAGTTCCACAGAGATTATTGGAAAACTCTGCATGTTTTATTGTCATGTCATAACATAATCACCAGTTTATTTGAATAACATTATTATAAGTGAATGTATTAGTCAAATTGGTTTTTGCAGTGTTCAGTAGAAATCATCTTATCAATGTCGTATCATCACCAATGATAACTCTTTAGAATTATATTCATTTATTCAAAATATATCCACCATAGAACATACATATCCGCCAATTGTTGTTTCTACTTGTTGTAATGGCCATTTCATTTTCGCCGGCAAGTGCTAGTTTGAGTGCGCTTAATCCTATCTTTAAATTGTTCAACATATTTCACCTTCAACTGAATGCCACTTGATAGAGAGAGATTTTCACCAGTTTTTTTTCTGTATGTTGCATGACACCACTCCTTACACCTGATTTCAATTATTTGTTCAAATATAGTTTTGAAAAATGGATAACTTTGTTAAGAAAACTAGGGAAGTTGTGACATAGAGAAGGGAAGTTTAAACTTTATATGGTAGAGCGCTTTCTCAGACACTTGTGTATGTTTGAGTCCTTGACGACGCAGCAAAGAATAACACTGGGTTTATATATATACTACTCATCAATGACCACGCCCCCACCTCCTCCACCTCCAGTACCTCAGGCTAGAAACAAGACGAGTGATGAGCCAAAGGCACCGCCCCCCAGTGGGGCAGGATTTGATATATACCTAACTTTTCTCCTATAATTATTTCAGGTATATCAATGCCGCAGCGTACATATATCTGTAGATAGAGGAGTTATATATGTGTATGATACAGGAAGTTGGCTCCCCATATCTCTTAATCAGCTCATCACTAAAGCCAGCTACTGATCTGACAACTTTATCTATATCTACTGAAACCTGATGGGGTGTGACACTATCGGAAACAAATTTGGTCGGGGGTTATACTTGGTACTCTTTCCTAAAAGAATGGCATATATTAAACTCAGAAATTTTCAATCAAATAGTGCAAAGTGTCGTGATTCCGAAAAAACCTACAGCTAGTTGTGTGAGTTTAAAAGAGAAATGTCGATCTGTCTATCGATAGCGCTTTTTTAATAGCCTTCTGATTATATTGGATGAAAGGCTGCAGCACCCAGTAATGCAATTTATTTTGCCATCATCAAGAGTTATGGGGGAAACACCGAACAAACCAAGGGTAGTCCCCTTCATCTTTTCAATAAAGTTGAAACCACATCTTGCACTGTGTAGCGCTTTGTCTTTGCAATCTGCTTCCACCAGCCCTCCTGTTTTACACCAATACATGCTAAGTGACCTGATTTCAAGGTACTATTATTATGTCATAAGTTGGCTTAGCAAGGAGGACGCTCTGCTGACACTAAGATAAAGCCTTACAAAAGAGAGTAATTCATAGGCTCCAAGGGACAAGGGGGACCACACAATCTTGAGATGGTACGACATTCTTTATATTGAAAGCAAACTGACTGTAGTTTATCCTGTAATTGTTGTATCTGTTGTGATTTGGTATATACCAGATACAGTAGTGCGCATACCACTGCACAACACACAGGTCTTCAGCTAGAAACCAAGAGTCAAGTGCAGTTTCGAGGCGTTCTCTAGTACAGCCTCCTCATGGCCGGCCCCAGCAACATGAAGCCACTCCTGTTTATTGATGAACATCTCAATCCATTATCGCTTTTTAAAACTTTTTGATATTGTATTGGGGATCATGTCTAATAGTTATTTTCACAGTTGAAACCTCCCAAATATTTGACGTTGAGTCGCAGTGACCACTGAAAGTTCATTTTGGGGCAAAAAGTGCCCTTTTTAAATTGAGAACTCTGTGCCATGCTATTGAGGTATTTGATTAGTTTTTGCTTTCACCATATAGAGGAGGCATGGCACTAACTGGAGGAGCAACATTTTAGTGAAACTTCATAATTTTAGGCCTCCTGTCTTTGAGACTTAAACTTGATTTTTGCAATAGTAAAAGGGCAATTTTTGACCCCTCATTACATGTGACCCCAATAATGCAGAAACTAAAATTTCCAATTTATTATAACATTTTGGTCTTGCACTGTCACTTCCATCAATAATCTTACCAGATTACAGATCCTGGTTGTCACAACTGTAACAAATAATAACCCAAATCAGCTTGTGAGTGGGTTTGATTATGCCCTGCAGCAACCTTTCCGAGTCAAAGAAGGGCTCGTGAGAGCTTTGATGGAATCGTTGCAACTTGAAGAGAGAATGGATATGGTAATGGAAACTCGCACCACGGAATATTGCGGATCTGGGAAACTCCTCAATCAGTTTCTATGTAGATGGAGCCCCAAGATGGTGTGTTCTATGCTTGAGTCACTGGAAACCATTGACAACCGATACCAGGTGCTCTCCTACCACAACGAGACAGGTACTCCTCTCCACTGTGCTGTCGACTGGTCAAACTGCACAAAGCAAACCTTGAGGGCCATGTTAGAATCTGTGGATCAGGATAACGCTACCCACTACTCCAAATAAAGGGAGTTTGATGTCTGACAGCTCTGCATGTGGCAGTTCAGTTTAGTTCTGTGACGTCAGCTGTCATCTGAGGCGAATGCATGCAACACATTATGGATCAAAGATGAGACTATTCTCTTTCCTTGCCCATTGATAAATATTCCACTACTGTGTATGTGGTTGGTGGCAAATTTCAGAATGCTTGGCCTGAATGTAGAGCTCCGACACATGCTCCTGTGCAGGCATGACCACCGGATGTCTAGCTTCATAGCTCGAGAGAGAATTGGTGAGATTAGCCCCAACTTGGATCCAATTTGGATAAGGGTGAACAATGCTGTAGAGGTGAGCCGGCTGAGAGTTTGTCTATTTCATATGTGAAGTAGCTCTTTTGTAGTAGTTACAGAAAAGTTGAGAATACTTTCCCAGTTTCTGGGAGTATATCTCTCTTTTCTGTGTTGCTGCGAGAATCTCAGCATGCGGCTGACATCTCGGATGGCTTGCTTCCATGAGCTGAATCTGTCGAATTGAGCAAGGACATCGATGATGCTATCGGACAATTTTGCATGAGTGAAGACTCTTCCCATCTCAAAATCGTTTTCATTGAGAGTGAAGATCTTTGGTTGTTCTGACATCTGAAATGCTGGGTAGGTCAGAAACTCGGGTACGTAGAGCCATGGCGAGCCTTATAGCTGAGTGGCAGTAGAGCCTCGGTCAACAATATTGATTGCAGGGTTCTCCTTTGTAGAGACATGATACCACTGCTGAGTGTCTGTGGCGTCCTTTATACACAGCACCCTGTTGCAGACATCTGTGTGGTCGGTTTTACCTTCATTGGCGACATTTCGGTCTTTGTTTGAGGTAATTAGATTCAATGGTTTGGCTTTTATCGATGTGTAAAATTCCTATCTCATCCCCTTCTCAATTAAAATTCAGAATGCAAATTTTCTTAGTGGTTATCAAATCACTTAAAGCCCGATGCATACAATGCTCCAATGTAATGGGGAAACACACATTATAAAATGAATGGGAACAGGAGACAATGTCATCTTTTTAATCGTGCAGATAAATCATTTGGGCGAAAGCTCTTATATGTGATGACATCTGCATGCCTGGCAATAGTAAGATGTAAATTCGCCTTTCGATGTAAAAAGATGAGTTACTTTTAATCTTTCTGGAAAGATGGGCTGGCAGAAACATACCCAGTACTATTCAAACACCATATTTGCAGCCTCTATGGATCAGAAACCACTAATGTTCAAGCATCAATATTTGAAACCCATTCAGTCTTCACGCAAAATAGTGACAATGAACTGCTCAGAGTGTGTAAACAGTCTTGTCACAACACCAGCAATCAGCCAGTTGAGTGTTAACGGACGTATGAAGCAACTTGGTAAATTCATGATTCCTGTTAATACCGACCATCCAAAACCTGCCACCAAGCGCCCAGAGTGTTAGGTCCAGCTAGTTCGAAATTATATAGAGAGTTTCCCGTATTTGGGGCCAAACTATGTGAGATAAGACACCAATAGGATTTTCTATCAAAGAGGTCTCACTATCCCATTTATGTATACTGTGTACAAGAAAAAGTTAATGTCTGGAAACCAGCAGGATGAGATTGTGAAAGAATAAAAATATCGTGATTTCTTTTACACTTGATACATCTCGTTCAGCCAGCAGATGTGAGATCAGATGCAGATCACCGCACGCCACCAACCTAATCCTCTGGTCCGACTCGTGTGCACCACAGAATCGAAATTTCCACATGAGCTTTGCATTGTAGCTCTTTATACAGCAAACTCCTGCAATACTGACATCACACAACGCTTCTGGGAGCCTGGTAATAGCTCAATCTCTGATGCAGATATCCTGTAAAGCGTCATCAAATATCAGCTGCCAGATGAATTATTTTCACTTGTATCATTGGTGCGAGAACTGAAGCTCATCAAACCATGTGAAATGAAAATGTCCACATGATGAGATCAGAGGATTTCTTCAATCATACAGAACAGTGTGAAATGCACAGCTACCAGAGCTATGCTACTGTTGGGATATGATAGTTTCGGCTCAGCGAGGAAATTAAGTGATGAAAAAGAAAGTTGAATAACGTTTATGTGTGGGGATGATTTAGTGAACATGCTGAGGATTATAGAACCATAGACTAAAAATATTATTTCCATCCACGATGGTGTTTGTCTTTCTGAAGTGATTGTTATAAAATGATAAGCTGATCATTTTGTGTCATTTTTCTAGTAATCCAATTTATTTCTTTTACTCTCCATTAGATACCTCAAATAAACAGGTAAGAAGTCAAATATTCCGGTGATTAGAGTAGTTAGGTCATTTCCATTCTCAATATGCCTCGCTTGTTTAAGAAAAATAGCATATCTGATAACATTGTTTCCTGGTTTATTTGTGGTAGAGGCGTGATAACTTCAAAGACTGATGAAAAATGTTTGCACTTGGTGTGCAATTACTTTGTGCAATCGTTGAAACACAATAATTCTGGAAATTACCATGATGTCAAAAGTCTCGGTCCGTCCCAGTCTCGTGAGACTTGTCTCCTCGAGACACTGTCTCGCCTCAACGAGACAGACACATGTCGAGACCTGTGCATTACAAACATTGTTATGATGATTATTCAATGGGCCATACGTACAGTCAACACCCAACTATACTGTATTATGATGTATTATCGTCACCATTCATCTTCCAAAGTGATAATATCAAGATAAGTAAAGTCATTGCTGTATCGTATTCAATTTCCAGATGCCAACATTTTTAAATGCACTGTAACCAAAAATTTGCATCGCATAATTAAGGATGTTTGCATTCTAAGCCAGCGCTAGCTGGTGAACTCTTGCCTAAATTTGTGTCCTGCAATAGACAATCAATCAACCTAATTTTAAGTAAACATTCAACAAGTCTGTGATTGACCCACCTACAGGTATTTTCACTGATGCCGATTGCTGACAACAATAATGCGACAGCTGATTGTTGTGTAATAACGCACAATAACAATACAGATTTTTTTAATTCAATTTATTTGCAAATTATATCATATCACCTACTCGTATATTAAGAATATATGTTCAATGATACGATACTCCCGTGAAAATGTCTTGTTGAAAATGCAAACTCAAATGATTTGTTTTTTTAACATTTATTACTTTAGGCAAAAGTACGTCATGCGCTGTGGAAGGAAAATTCATTTTCAATAATCGATGTAATATGTCATACACAGTTGGGAGCTACGGTGAATAGAAATATTCATTGATTATTAATATTCAGTTGTCTTTCCACGGAAGATGTTGCACTTGTTCTATTTTTTTATGGAAGGCCCCTATAGGTCCTAGCAGACCCCACACATAAATGGACAGTTATCCATCACAACCGTCCATTTACTGCAGGCAGCCACTCCGTAGCTTTTGCAGACCCTGCAATCCTTTGCTTTTGAGCAGTTCACTACAAAACAGAATCAATATTAACGCAAACATTAACATTGCTGCAGATACAAAGGGCCAATTTTTACAAAATACTATAAATAAATAACAATCTTAACAAGTTAATTACCATGTGTTTACTTCTCAATGTTAGTTATATTTTGTGGTGTCATGCCGGGCCGGGCCGGGAATAAGTAAGTAAGGATTGTAACAACTTAAACAATTGGAGTTTACTCAACAACATTACAGTTGATCACACCAACATATCCTTCATGCAGGTAAAGACTAAATCTGTTAAGAAGTTACAACATAAAACACATTCATATTTACCATTGCAGTTTGTCTGATCGATCCATGGTTTCTTTGTACATTCACATTGGCATGTATCAAGGTTCAGCTTCCCGGTACCAGAGCAGGTCTTTGTGCAACTGTACTTTAGTAAATCTAACAAAATCACAAACTTGATGTCAAAATTTATGTCGAGGAAGGTTCAAGGAAGTTGAGTTAGCTACATCGCGTACAGAATCATGCTGGCACATCTAGCTGAGATCCAACACTAATAAAAATGTTGGATCTCAGCTAGATTTTAAAGGCACCTGATCGGTCAACAACAACATCTGTCATCACTAATGGTGGATGGCTGGGGAAGAAGATACTCCCTACATTTTGAGAGCTCATAAAACTCCAAAGCTACTGGCTAGATGTTTTGATGCCGCAACTCTCTATTTAAATTTTTGACTGGTGGCTATGCTGGGCAAAGCCCCTCTGTGGCAGCAGTGGTTTAAGTAAGATCTGCATGCTGTGTTGATCTGTCTTGCTGAGTATCACTACCCCCATTTTGATCAAAAGATCCCACATCTTACGCCTCATATAAATTGATGTTAAACAAAACTCACCCTGATCGTTTGTTCGATATTCCCTGTGTTTGTGCTTATTTCTGACAGTTAAAGTCTTGCGCTCCTTGTGATGTATGACAAATTTAGGACGATTAGGAGCTTTCTTTGTAGTTTGAGAGGACTCTGTTGTGGTTGAGGTAGAGGACCCTAGCTCATCCTCTTCATAACCTGTGGATAGTACAAATCTTTTGTTTCATTTATTGTGTACATTTATTGCACATTTTTAGATGGAGAGCATATAATATAATAATATGTTTAAGGCTTACAGTTGCTAAAAGTGACAGTTCTACTAGGCCATGTTTGTTGTGGTTTTAAAGATCTCGACTGAAAAGTCATTAAGGCATATGAAATAAAACAGCCTGTGAACCTAATTGAAGTTAAACTGCTGCAAAGTCTGAAAATTTGGGATCATAGTGGATCATAGTGATTTATTGCCTCCACCTGACCACTATGATCCACTATGATCTTCCTTGCTAAAATATTTTTATAAAAAACTAAAATGCTATTTTCGACAATTTTTATTTTCTGATCACTTTTCTTTGCCCCATGAACTCACAAGATTTGATTTACTGGTGTAATTTATCCACTTTTCTAATAGGACTGACCCTTTAAACGACAGTGATCACAAGGTTCTTCTTTTTGAAACATACAGGAAATTTCTGCCTTAATTGGTTGTAGTAACAATAATATCAATATAGTTTCAAGTCAAGGTACAACTTAGCAAATACGTCTGAGCTTCAAGTTGCGGATGCTTTGTTTGTAATACCATTGCTAGCCATAGATCGCACAATGTTGAAACAGGTGACTTTGATAAGATCTAATTTATATGAACTTTTGATAGTAAATCTTACCATGTATGTGTGTCACGATGACAACCATTAGTAATAGTAGAGTAAGGAATTTCATCGTACAACTAGTATATTCCCTGAAACAAATATAGTAGTCAAAGCGTTATTTCAAAAGTTTTTCGATCAAATAAAAATCGATTGATACCACTGGTTATATATAATATATATATATTATTAACTTAATTAACACTTAATTGATCAGTACCGGAAGGCAAATAAGATCATGTTTTACATGCATGCTATTGTATGGAGTAACAAACGTTTAAAAGTTATAAAAATACACACAGGAACCGGACAGTGATGTTGAAACAAAATACATTTGGAAAAATCTAATAGTTTTTGAAGAATAATCTTAGTCACAGCGGTTTAGCTAAATACAATTACTGTGTGCTCTTTTTCTTTTTTTACCTGTACAAACAGAAACTTACCTCAGTCAATACTATTCTCCTATTACACTGCTCAGTGACTGTGGGTGAACCTTAATTAGTTAAGCCCTGCTTTATATACTTATTTCTGAGACATTTTCTAGACATGCTCTTTGTTTCATTTCATAAATCAACATAGCTGCATGTACCAGCAGTCTGCAATCGATGGGATTTAGAAAAGTAAACTTCTTTGTCTGACTTGACAGCAAATAAGAGAAAACTAACCCATGACAGCCAAAAACTACGGAGGGATTGTAGATATGAGATTCTTTTGTTTAAAGGCTTATTGTGTGGCGCAAAAAATCTTAGAATTATAATACAGGGCATTGCTATTTCTTCTCTCAACGTCTGGAAAAAAAAAATGTAGACAAATGGATTAAGTTTGTTTCTCTTACTAAATGCAACAATATTTCCAGATTTAAGGGTATTCAAATTTGTTATGTAAGTTAAGCTCTGACCATGGCCATGGCATGAATAAAAGACTGGAACATTTTAGAAATATTGTATTGAAACACTAATCATAACTATCATCTAACGGCTTCGAATTGCAGATGATTCAGTTCAATAGTCTCTTCAATAATGAGGATTCAAAGAAAAGATTTAAATGTAGGATAGTTTACTCCCCATGAGAAATCTCCTCTTTCCTATCTAATTCTCGGGGCTAAATTCTCCAGTGGCAGACTAACTGTATTTTTAGGTCTCATTCTCGAATCGAACTCATAAGTATATCTACCTATGCAATTTCTTTTGAGATAAAGTGATTGCTTCATAACCATCATGTGATGCAACGTATAAGATGTTTAAAACTCTTTTTAAGACCACTCATTTGCTCACTCGAGGTGATTGCCCTTTCACTGGAAAGTTAGCAAGTACTATAATACTTTAATACTTTCAATAATTTCATGGGATACTCCTTTCCACACAATATGAAGATGTTTATACTTCTTAGCAACACTAAAGACTTTGTTTTTGTGAAGTTTTGAGTCAACGTCATATCACAAATTATTCTTCCCATGCCTTCATCTTGATCCACAGTAATCTAAGAATGACTAATATGCTAAGTTAGTTATGAAAGCGAGCAGCAGCAGCAGCGGCAGAAGAGTTGATCAAATCAATCTGATTGAGGTATTTATTGACAAAAAAATGGTGGCTCTTTGTCTTTCTTTTTTGTCTGCATTACAAAACAGCACAGTTTCTAGCTGAATAGCACTTGAGCAAATCAGTTGCGTATGAATGCATGAAAGTACTGATCAATTTTGTCACCCTCTCACCATACTTGCCAAGTCTCCCTATTTAGATTGGACCATCCAGATTTCCACACCCATTTCTACCCACTTCCCACTTTTTATAATTCTCACTATTTCCTCCAGAATTGAGGGAAAGCAGCCCTATCGCAACTATCTAAATCATAATGCCTGAAAATCATATCAAACTCGCTCTATCAGGCCGTATATGGTATTATGCTCCTGAATCATCTCAATAAATTCTGTCTACTGCTGCAACCATATTTATTGGGTGACAAAATTTTGGTTGCATTCTCTCAACTTCAGGAAAGGCAAAAGACGTTGAAGTTTGGAAAAATAAAAAGAAAATTCTATTTTGCGATCTATACATCCAATAAATCTCAGGTTAACATGATATATGAATTCATAGATCAGTGGTTAATTATACAGTAAGGCTACTTGTGGGGAAATTACATCAGTATATAACTTTGTCTCAGTGATTGAATCTAGCTAAAGTTCTGGCAGTTTCAACGCTGGTACGGTAGAGGCATAACTCAGGGTTTGGATGTGAGCCCTGCTAGTATTGTAAAAGTGCAAACAAGCATCAAAATTATTACATGCATAAACCGACAAATATTAATCCACACAGGAAGCAAGCACTGGTAGCCTTGGCAGGCCGTATGGGGTGGGACAGCCAGGGTAAATCCTGCGTGGGCTCTTCAAAATCATGGCACAGACCTTTCATACTCATGAAGTGGGATTTTCGAAAAAGCCTCACCTCACTAGAAACCGGATATGCAAGATTTGGTTTGACCAACTCTCTGGTTTCACTGTTTGATTCTCCTTATGAATTCACTGATTTGATATGATTCGCTCTTCGTTTTATACACAGCTTCCATTTGTTGGTGACAAAGATAATATGTTCATTATAATATGTTTCTATTGTTAGCATTTCAATCAAAAATATCTGGGCATCACTATAGAAAGTGTTGTAATCATAACAGATATACATGTAATCCCTACTCACATCTGATAACTTTGCTGCCGAGGAATTATTGGAGCAAAAGGGTAATAATTATTTATGTGATATGGCTCATTTAAATGTCGCTACATTGAATATATTTTCTGTATGTTTTCTGCTAATGTAATCGCCAATTTCAATGCATATATTTGGTGTTGAGGATATTAGTGCTATTTTTCGTTCCTTGTCAAGTATGTTCACCTTATTAATTTTATGGATCGACAGAATATACACTGTGTCCGTCAAATCAAAACTTTCCTCCACCTTGAACGCAACAGTTATCAAGATACAGAACTTTTCTCGGCTCTGGTCAAATAATCACATATTGTTTTTCTCATACATCATAATATTTATAATATTGTAATTTGCACTTGTGTCTCAAAGTTAGATAGGTAAAATATTCAAATATTTCTCTATCTGACTTAGTCCTCTCTTTTGTGCTTTAAGATTCTGACTTGCATCCAGCCAAACTAATTCATGGACCCCCTGAATTCTGATGTCCGAAGTATATCGTCAGTTATCAAGATTATGTTGACATGTTCCAATCCCAATGGTATGCCTGGTCACAGCTTGTCTATTTATTGTAATATAAGGTGCCGACCACTATCTTTTCAACGTGTAACTTTATCGTCAAATTCGGTGGATGTTAATTTCCAACCTGGTGATAAGCGTTCCACAGACCAGCTAGAAAATCTGAGCTAGTAATGATAAAACACAGCTTGAAATTCAGCTTTGCTCATTATCTCTTCATTTGTCATTGCAGACACAAGGCGTGTGTACGTGCTGCGAGAAGTGCATAAGGTTAGCTATCAGCCGGTGATATTCCATAAACAAAGCCTTTTGATGATTCCCGCCATAAATGTCATGTGATATTGTCCTCGTATAGTCTGCTGGGTGTGGCCAGTAGCAAGTGATTATAGCAGCTTGTGATAAAAGGGGGCGGAACTTAGACCACTAATGTGATGATCTAAACACTCGCATGTGTGCAGTAGCTCATATAAAACATAGGGAAGAGAGCTGTTGATGTGCAAGTTAAAAGTTTTATAACAGGAAATATCACCTTGGACCAAATAGTTCCAATGGCATGCCGAGACATTTCAAATATCTCAGCTCAGTTCTCAGGTATTCGAAACAGAATCAGGAAGCCTTTACAGGCGTCTGGCTGAATCTCATCAATGGTTTTATTTATCTATCTTGCGTTCTCGCAATAGACGAAGCAATAAATCTGTTATCTTGATGCCTGTGCAATAGGCCCGTGATTGATTAACATTTTACTGATGCCGAATTCACACAACAAAAAGGTGATATATGAATATTCGGTTATAACGCACAATCACAAGAGCCAACAGTTTTCTATATCCATTTTATTTGCTAGTTATATCATCTCATATACATGTAATTATTACACAAATATATTTGCTGATTATAATTTTTTCAAATTTAAAATGAATTATGTTATGAATGTTTAATTCATCATCATACGGTGGGCATCAGTTGCTCTTAGCAGACCCCACACATAACTGGACACTCATCTGCGACATTACTCCATTTGGTACATCCAGCAACTCCATATGACGGGCAGCCCCGGTAGTCCCTCGCCTTTGAGCAATTCACTACAAAAAAAAATTAATATCAATGCAGATATAAAACATTGCTGCAGAAAAATGGAGCATATTTGCCTAGCATGGTATAAATTAATCACGACAAGATCATTAACAGGTCATTGCTTGTTGCGTTTTAAGATGATACCATCACTCGTCAATGTGAGTCATAGTATGGAGAGTCAGGTCAAGGTCAAGCAGGGTATGAGTAAAGGTTGTTACAACTAACATATATATTTTGACTAACGTGAAAAGATTTTGTTCATAGTACCAAAGTGTTAACTCATTGATTAATCATACAAACATATCCTTCATTCAAGATACAAGGGTGAAGTTTGGGAAGGAGTGACAATATAGATAGCATTTATATTTACCCCTGCAATATGGCTGCTCAATCCATGGGTGATTTGGGCATTCACATTTGCAGGTACCAAGGTTCAGCTTCCCGTTACCTAGGCAGATCTTTGTACCACAATCTAACAAAATAACAAATTTGATGTTACAATATTGATGTCAATGTGTTAGGAAGTTGAGTAAACAGTTCAGCTTGTACATCTTTAATATTCATTCTCAAGTCCTGAAGAATATTTGACCCAAAGGATTTCGTAAATTTCTCATGTAATTAAGGTTAGAGAGGACACTGTATCAACTTTTATAACAAAGCGATCAAGTTTTTGACAAAATTGTTGGAACTGTTGTTCCAAATATATCCAATTGCCTTATAAAGCAAGCTTTTCCATATCATAAAACGATTTTGAGTCTTTAACACTTACCACAGAGACCATTACTAGCGTGTCTACGACAGCCAGATGCTTTCCTTCCACTTTCGTAGGGTTTAGCCAGATTAGTGTTGCCCCTAATAAAAGTATCAATAATTGTAGACAGTCAGTGATGAAAATGAAGTAATCCTACTTATTGACTGATAGCTGTCATCAATGATGTATTAATGGTTTTTTTTCTACATGAATCGAAAACAAATAATTATTTTCATTGTTAGGAGACATTGAATATTTGTAAATGACTTCCTTTGGTTACTTTAGTTTAGAAATTCAGTCTTTATGGTTCTGTAAATGAGATGGAAGTGGTGATTTACTGCCCTTGTTCAGTACATACCTCATGTTTACATGGGTAATGTGCAGAGAGCGAAATTTCAAACTTTATCCATAATTTTCTCACTGTTACAATCGCTTGTAACCACAGCTGTACTAAGTGATTTTATCTGGCTAATTTAAAATCGAGATATATAGTTTTGATTTTCCTTTCTTTTGACTTTGACAGGTAGTAAACACACACCTGCCTTTTCGTTGCCATAATAAAGAGTTTTAGTGTATATCTTTAAATTTTGACCACTTACGATGGACCGTAGTTGCAGACTAAGAAAGGTCGACTGTTACATCTAGCGTATCCACACCCGACCAGGTTTGTTTGTTCCGACACTACTTGTGTGTAGTGACCAACTTTCATAAAGTTTTGTTTATTTCGTGGCCCATCTCCTAAATGTATAAATTAAGTATCAAATTCTTTTTTACTAACAAAAATATGGTTTGCTCAATAAATCTCCCCCTATCGTTTGGAGGCTTGATGGTTTGGTTAAAATTAATGAGTTTAAAATTCATTTAATTTTCAAGTTTTTTGGCAAAGTTTTCTCTGTAGGAGGATAAAATAATATAAGGGTGTGCCAACTGTTACTGTTACTGTTACTCATGCGAGACTCCCCTGCATCTATGGACTATGTTAGCACATGAGTAACTGGAGAGATTGGTATACAATTTTTTGATGTAATACAAATATCAATAAATAGTTTAAATTTCTCATTAGACGGCTAGCTAGGATGATTATCTTACCATATTTGAATAGCTTTACTTCTGAATGCCATCCATCAACAACGCTCTGCCAGCTTGGATATCCTATACCAATATTCTGTCCCACTGATCCTAACCGACCTAAAGAATAGATGAATATCTACTGAGTATTTATGTATGGAACCAGGGAGGGTGGGAACCTGATGGAACCTGATGGAACCATATACATTAATGAACTCTCTGCTCATATACTACACAGTATGGCACCTCAAGTTGCCTGGTGAGAGTGATAGAGCCAATGCGAGGTCAAAATGTGTTTTCCTGAAATTTACCTATCAATATATATGTCAATAAGATCAGAGCCGACATATTGGCTACTCACATACTATCAGATACTCAATACATTCTTGAAAATAATGGCAAGCATAAAAATTCCCATTTTGCACTGCTTAGATTTTTTTTGCGAAGTAAGCAATACCACCTATGGTATGAAATACGGACATCTCACTTGCTTCTCCTACAGCTCTAAATAAGGCAACGCTGCTCAGATCAAATTATGTGAAATATGGGCAGATATACTCAATCACTAACATGCCTACCTGGTATACTACGATTCTCATCATGGTGAAAGGCACAGTTAGATGCCCATTTCTGTGCAACAGTGGCAATTTCATCATCCCAGTACTATATAAGTAAGAAGGTATGTTTGTGAGTTAGTCTTGTTAGGAACGTTTCAAGATTCATTTGATAATAATATTACCTAAATATTTTTTTGAGACAAACAACATCAAATTGATCAAGAAGGGCTGCTGAATGTCAAGTTAGCAGCCTTTTTGATCGATATAATAATTACTTTCAACCTATAACTTTGTTAAGAAATTAACATCGAAAATATCGCTTAAGTCTGCTGACTTTATAGCAATATTAAAACTCACTGGCTGTGGACTGCAAATGAACTTTAAAATGATTGGTACTACACTATTTAACTTCATAACTATGTCCACAGTTGTTTGCCTCATGTCTCGATGCCTTCTATGTTCTATCTAGGTATAATTATTAGGTCTATGACAGCAATATGTCGTTGGGAATTATAAATTGTGGAAATTTATCATAAGACATGCTATAGATCACCTTCTTTCATGTCCAAATGTTCATAACTATCCTCTTAGGAATTACGACAATTACAAAATTATTTTAGATGGACAATTAAAAACCTTAGAATTCGCATCATGCATGGCACATGCTGCTTATTAGATGAGAATTTGTGTTGGCATCTTCTAAGATAGATCTAACGTTGTTAATTGATAATATGTGCACATTTGTAAAGCTAGGATAAAGCCAGAGACCCCCCCCCCCCCCCATTTGTGCCTGAGCCTTTGAAATACTCACCATTTTAAGCATATTTTTAGCAGGCATTCTAGTGTATTTCTCTGTGTTAGCTCGATATTGGTTATGAAGTGTGACGATCAATTTCTTATTAAAAGGACTGATACCCTCGTCAGTTGGTTTAATACTTGGAGGACCCAAACACATGGTGTGCAAAGTTTTCTCTTTCCTATACTTCTCTGACAAATATGTAGAATATTGACTTTACTTTAACAGGGCTACATTGTCATGAATTCAAATAAAATAATAAATAAAGAGACTTCAAAATGTACTTGGACTTGTTGAAAATCCATGTTTACATTTGGAGCTAAGCATATAAAACAATAACGTCACCCTAAGATTAATATTCAAAGGGGATGACTGCATGATGACCTTAGAGTCAGCTAAATGATTATTATTATTATTAATATTGTAAAATCTAAAACGGTGCAAAGTTTAAGCATTTGTAGCATCTCACTATCAGCATCAGTCCCAAAGTAAACTAAACGATCCCTCAATCTCAAGCAATATATGTGATCTAGGGAAAGAGAGCGTATATAAGCCAAACAATTTCCTTTTTTAATGCTATTACCTGTAGATTGACTGGATCATGATCAGCTGACTCATCTAAATTGAATAAAAGAAAATTTCATTGTGACATTTTCGCTACATTGCCTCAGGTGTGACCTGCACTGTATGATGATCACACCGCTAACCTCCTTTGTGTTAAATTACATTTTGATCGCACATATTACAGCTCATCAAAATTGATGTTAAACAAAACTCACCCGGGGCAGAGGCTTGATGTTCTTTGTTTTTGTGCTTATTTCTGACACTTAGAGGCTTGCGCTCCCTGTGATGTATGACAATTTTAGGACGATTAGGGGCCTTCTTTGTAGTTTGAGAGGACTCTGTTGTGGTCGAGGTAGAAGACCCAACCTCATCTGCTTCATTGTTACCTGTGGATAGAACACAAATAATTGATCCATTTACTGGTATGATGGTATACCTATTGTAAATTTTCCGAAGGAGGGCACAAGTATAATATGTTGTACGTATATTTGCAGACGGATACAATAATGAGTAACAATAGACAATATTAGTCAAGTTGCAACTCAAATAATTCCAGATTCTTTCACCATATTCAAATTTACACATGCAAAAAATATCATCACTTTGTTTGCTATATCATTGCTAGCTATTTTGTTTCATAATATTGGATAGGATGTTTTCGATAAGATCCTATAGCTATCTTGTTTTTGGTAATAAAAACTCTTACCGTGTATGTGTGTCACCATGAAAACCATCAATAATAGGATGGCAAGAACCTTCATTGTACACTGGTATATTCCTCTAAGAAATAAAGCAGTCAACTCATGGTAATAATGTTTAATATTTCTCTGATTGAATTAAGGTTGATTGATACCACAGGTTTAACCAGATACAATAACTGTCACACTATCTTATCTTAATTCTTACCTGTACAAACAGACACTTACCGCAATTAAGATTTCAACTCAGTTTCCTATTCCACTGTTTAGTGACTGTGGGTGAATCTTAATGAGTTAAGACCTGCTTTATATACTAATTTCTTAGACATTATCTAGACATGCTCTTTGTTTCATTTATAGCTCCACATAGCTGCATGTACCAGCAGTCTGCAATTCATGGAATTTTGTCTGACTTGATGACAAATAAGAGAAAACTTAACCAGGTCAGCCAAAAACTACGGAGGGATTGTAGATATGAGATTATTTTGTTTAAAAGCATATTGTGTCGCAAAAATCTTAGAATTATAATACAGGGCATTGTCATCTCATATCTCAAGGTCAGGAAAGGGCGGCGAATTGATGAAAGACTTGAACAAATTATTTTCACTTGCTCAATGTTGCTAACCTTTCACTTTCACTTCGGGTATTGAAATTGAAGCTCTGAAAGTATAGCTTTGGCCTTAGCTGTTGGATTGATACAAGCCTGAAACACTTTTGAAATATTATACTTTGCGCACTAACTGTAATTGACTCCAGTTACCGGGTGATAATGATGGCAATTTAGTCTGAGGATTTAAAGTAAACTGACTATAGGCCAGAGTCTATATAGTAGCATAATTTTCTCGGAATGAAAAATCTCCTCATTCATATCTCATACTATATATTTTCAATTCTATTGTGGCAGGCTAACTGTTTCTTTAGAATACAAGGTCACATAATTTAAAAAAAATATTTTAAATACTGATTGCATAGAGTATATTTTCTACGTAATATGAAAACATTCCTTCATCTTGGCAACACAAACACCATTATTTGTTATCCAGAAGGAGTTGAGTCTAAGACATATTTCAGCATCACCATTATTTTTTCTTATTCCTTAATCTCTACAGTGGTCTATGGATGGCATGTATTCTAAATCAGTAGGAAGGATAAGGGTTAACTGAGTCTAATTGTGGCACCAAAGTATTCAACGCTAATATGAGTGTGCTAGTTATTAACTGGGGGCTCTTTATCTTTCCTTGTTGTCTGCATACCGATCAGCTCAAATTCCAGCTGAATCACAGTTTAGTACTCGACTGGAATAATGTCTCATGATTGATTGATTGATTTGCTTTGCTGCTCAAATTCATAACAGGTGATACGGATCATATGAAGCATGCATTACAAGTTAAAAAAAATGCTTTCATAAAAAGAGATTGGCAAAAACAAATTGCGACAAAAATGAATCAGAAAAGACTTTTCTAGACCACATATTTACTGAGCTGTATGTTCTTTGTTATATGGCAGTTTTTGTAAACTAGTGGTGTCTTACTTGATCAATTTTGGTGACAGCTAACTATAGAAGGGAACCAATCAGGACAAACTTGATCCATGAATTATTATGATATTGCAATCCAAGCTAATCTCCGGGGATTCAGCCTGTCACCAGCATATTAATGGGTTGCATGGTTTTGGTCACAATTTTAAGAAATTTCAGCATCACCATGATAATAATGATTTCCATTTTATTTTCTGATCAAGTCATAAATGACAAGTGAATCAGGTTAATTTGTTAGCAATATTGTCATCAAGTAGGCAGGGATATATTCTTAGTCTGTGATATTATCTAACAAAAAACTTGTTAAAATCCAAAGATTTATGGTTGACACCTGATGCAAGTATGAATACATTAATTACTCATTGGTCTGGATCAACTATCCAACTATCCCTACTATCTACAATGAACTAAACTAAACTAAACTTTGCTATCTATAGAAGGTTATTATTATGCAATGTTTCAATAGATATGTTATGCCTGGGGTCAATCAATCAGAGTGAGCATAGAGAGTAGTAGTAGTAGGGATCAACTTTCACTTCCCTTGATTCCCTCTGCTAGCTTTTGAGACGGTCAACGGCATATCCATAGACTAAATATACTACCTAGACAGGACAATGCTTATGCTTCACTGGTCAGAATAAATGTCCCACGACATGACGTAATTCGTTTGTGCTGTGAGCCATAGTTTACTATATACCCATCAATGCAATATGTGAAAAATCAAGGGACGCATGGCATGATATCAGCCCCTGTCCAGCTCCTTATCATTCAAACACAAAGAAATTTGGTGGGTGTATGTAAAAGACCTTTCCGCACGAGATGGTATTAATAATTTGTCCCCAGAACCAGAAATTTTGATGATAAGAGACAATCATTAGCCATTAAACATTGAAATAGATACAGCCATTTACCCTCAGCACTTCCATCACTACTATAAAAATGTAAAGGATACCTATAACACAAGATCACAAATGTTTTGTTGGATGAGCCAGATCTTAGCACCGGCACCACCACCATCATCATTTTTTTTCTTTAAAATTATTCGTAGTTGTGACTGAACACAACCTGTCTGCTCAAATTGGAGTGCTAATTTTATTGTAGCTTCACAAGGTAGAATAGATCTGTGCTGTTAAATCAGTTTGCAAACTACAGATAGCTGTTGTTCCTTAGTACGTATGATGAAGCTAGGGTATGTGACAATAACTTAAAATTATTATACCGGGTACCTTGGTGCTGTAGTCAGAATCTAATGGCCTTTACCGCGGCCAAAATTAATTTTGTCAATGCCGGTCAGGTTCTTTGAGTTTATCTATATGATATCGACGCCAACAGTGAATGTCACTTGCATCCTTAACCTATACACAAAAACAGCAGTGTGAAAAAAGTAGTTATTACAACAGAACACATCATCATCATCTGAGAAAATGGATCTACATGTTATGATGAAAATACAAAGGAAAAAGGATGGAAGCAGTGACTCTAATAATTTCCAGAACTGAAAAAATAATGCCGGCCAAATGATCACCAGCATTCTTGCTTGACTCAGCCGAGAGTTGCGTGCTCATATGCATCACAGCTGCTCCCCAGCAACAACCTCTGCAGCCTGCAATAACTTTTTGTTGGTTTAGTATGAATAATGGCTAATAGTATAGTACCCAGTCTGAGCCACAAAATCACATTTCTGAACCCTTTGGCAATGACTAAAAAACTCCTCTGTATGGAGACATTGTCAATTATCAGTAATCACTGTTGAGTGTGCTGCAGTATCGGAGAAGTATAGAGATATCTGCAGGGCACAGCCTAGATTGAAACTGAAATAGTTGTTATGAGAATTATTAGCTATTGAATAAAAATAATGTAACTGTATAAAGTTCCCAATGAACTTTAGATTAGTGTCTTGGTCGTAAAGAGCATATTAGGCACAACGGGGAAGCGAATTGGAGAGAAATAATATCTGTTATTTGTCACGTTTATTTCTCTTGTCTATGATCCCGTGAAACCTGTGAATGTTAAAAAATTACCATTCATAAGTACATAAAGAAAATAGATATACAACTTTAAAATTAAAAGATTTAACTGCCAGTACAGTATTCTAAAAATAGTATGAATCATTATTCAACTGAGTAGTCATGTAAATCTCTCTCATGTGTAATTCTGTTTGATATCAATTAATAATAGGAAAATGAGGAAAAAATTACATAAGAATAATCAGTAAAAACATACCTTGACAGTCTCTTGACCAAGCTTTTATTTATCCTAACTTATTCTTTACTTGTTTCTAAGTATATCGCTGTATAACTTAGTCTTTGCGAGTGGTTTGCATTGAGTAATAAAGTTTAGCAACAACATTGCCCGCTGTCTCAACACAAACTGAAGCTGTCAAAATCTGCCCATGACAAAAGTCACCCCGATGAAATCACAACAAGACCCAAGCTGGCGCACCCATGTCTGATTCAGAATAAAACATCCCTTTGTAAGCAATATTGCGGGTTGCCACCAAGGCAGTGCAGAGGAAGACATCAAGAGGCTTTTGGCTAAGCTGTATAAACAGAAATTGATTGCACACACTTGAATCATCTTCGCTAATAAAAACAAAACATTCTGGATATAATGTTATCAACTTGCTGTTAACCAATTTTAATTTGTATATCTAAACTCATTAATTTGTTTTGAAGGAAACCAAGCACAATAACAGATTTTTCTTACAAAATGTTCACATCGCTATAAATCTAGAAATAATACTACTGCTAGATGATGCTTACCTAATTAAATTTAGCTTGCAGAAAACAAATTATTACATCCTCCCACCTAAATTTACTTGAAAATTTATTGAACACTATAAATGGGAATATAAATGTACTAACAAAGATTACGCTACTTAATCTGAGCTGGTTAAATTATGGGAAGCAATATTAATTGCTGTTGGTAAAATACTTGTGTATTACATGATGAATATAATAATATAGTAAACTATTTGTCTCTCTGTAGAGATCTTACTTACCTGCTCAAAATCAGGATCAGCTTCTGGACTGGCCTAGTCAATACGGTGCAGTTACCTTGTCGTTTGCCAGTGGTGGAGCTGATACGCTCACTGGCAACCAGTCTAACAGATGCAGATCGAACTAATTGATCAGTTCCAAGTTTAACCTCCTCCACTACTCCAGTTTTCCACTCTGTCCTGGCCAGGTTTTCATCCATGACTGCTACTACATCTCCCACCTTGATATTGTCACAAGGGTTTTCCCATTTCTGTCGAATCTCTATCTTTGTGAGGTAATCCCTCCACTGCTTGGAAAACTCCTTTGCAAACTGCTGAGACTTTTTGAACATCTGGCGTCCGTAGATGTCCTTATCTGTAGTTTCCTGATCTGTACCCGGTATCAGTAAGTGGTTGTGCTTCATTGTCAGCAGATGTTGGGGAGTTATTACCCTTTCATCTGGGTCATCCAGGTTGTCTATGGTTAGTGGCTTACAGTTGATTACTTTGGCAACTTCATACATGGCAGCTCTTAAAGCTGCAGTGTCGAGCCTTGCTGTGTATCTGCCTTTGATTTTACTGAAAATGTTTCTGATTGTGCGGATAGATCTCTCCCACACTCCGCCCTGATGGCTTGCTGCTGGAGTACTTGTTTTGAATAGAATGTGGGATAGAGCAGATCTAGAGCCCATAAAATTTGTGCCATTGTCACTGTATATTGTTGACACTGGCCCACGAATACTTTCCAAGCACTGGAAGGCCTGGAGGAAGCTGTCAGTTGACAGGTCATTCACTACTTCGATGTGTATTGCTCTAGAGAACATGCATGTGAACACAATGCACCATCTCTTAATTTCCGACCGCCTTTCCTTGACTGTGAAGTGGCCAAATGTGTCAACACCAATATGGGTGAATGGGGGAGAGGGATCCACTCGATCTTTGGGTAGAAGTCCCATCTGCTGGGCGATAGGAGTCTTCTGCAACTTCTTGCATGTCACACATTTCCTGATGAGTGACTTAGTTAGGCAGTGTGCGCCTACAATCCAGAATCCACTCTGTCGCAGCGAGGCTTGGGTGAAGATTCTTCCTTGGTGATGAACTTTTGAGTGATGGTGGCTGATGATAAGCTTGGCCAGCCAGGATGCTTTGCTGATGATTCTTGGATGTGTCTCTTCTGATGTAAATACTGACGATTTTGCAGCACGGCTACCAACTCTCATGAGTCCAGCGGCATCCAGAAATGGAGAGAGCTGACTAATCCTGCTTCTTGCGCTTATTGCTCTTCCGGCTTTCAATGCTAATATTTCATCAGGGAAGTATTTCTCCTGATCTGATTTTACAAGAAAGCTCTCTGTCTCCATGAGTTCTTCTCTGGTCATCTTCTGAAATTTCCATATGGGTTTCATACCTTGTTTAGCTCTCTTGGCGATCTTTCGCATTTGACTGGTTCCTCTGATGAGGCTTGTCCAGGTCGAGAAATTCTCTACCTTAGCTGAATCCTGCTTGTCTTTCAGTGCTGTACTTTTTACATGTACTTTGGGTTTTCGTACTTCCTTGTCTGCAGGGTCTACATTATAACTGTTGGGCTGGTTCTCTAGCATCTGGGACAGATCCTTCTCCCAAAGAAATTTGGGGCCTGTATACCAACAAGAATCAATCAAGTCTTTGACAGTTGATCCTCTAGAGGCTATGTCTGCTGGGTTGAGGGCTCCACTAATGTGATACCAGTCCTGTGGTTTTGATTTACTTCTAATCTGACTCACTCTGTTTGAGACATATGGCAAAAACTTGGCTGTGTCATTCTTTATGTATCCAAGGGCTACTGTGCTGTCACACCAGAAGTACTCTCTATCGATGTTTATGCTTAGTTCGCTCTTTAGTTTCTTACTTTGTTCTGTGGCGCTAACAGCTCCTTGTAGTTCCATTCTAGGCATCGTCGCTAGTTTTAGGGGGGCTACTCGTGCTTTGGCGAGTATTAGCGAGCAGTGAACTCTTTCTTTGACATCAACCACTCGTATGTAACTACATGTCCCATAACCATCCTCAGATGCATCAGAGAAGTGATGGAGTTCTGTAACTCCTATTTGGCTGAAATCATCCGGTTTTATGTGTCGACTTACCTGTATCCTGCTGATGTCCTCAATGTCCTTTTTCCAGTACCTCCATTCTTGGCGCAACTCTTCGCCAATAGGGTCGTCCCAATCTAACTTTTGGCGGCAGGTTTCCTGAAGAATATTCTTTCCGCAGAGAGTTATTGGGGCGATCAAACCCATCGGGTCGAATATCTGGGCCACAGTAGATAATAACCCTCTGCGTGTCTCTGGCTTCTCTGGTGATTCATTGACGAAATGGAATATGTCTTGGTGAATATTCCATTCCATTCCCAATGTCCTTTGTGTTGGCAGATTGCCGCTAAATAATTCTGCATCCTGTACTGCACGCTCTTTGGCTGGAAGTGAGGCAAGAACCTCCGCAGAATTTGATGAGAATTTGTGCAGCCGTAAGTTTCCTGCTTGGCATATTTCTGATGCCTCTCTTACGAGCGATATTGCCTCTTCGATTGAATCGACACTTGTTACTCCATCGTCCACGTAGAAGTCTCTCATGATGAAGTCTGCTGCCTTGGACGGGTGGTGTTTGGCAATTCTTCTAAGACCATAGGTGGCAACACCTGGGGAGGATGTTGCCCCAAATATATGTTTTGTCATCCTGAATGTCTTGACTGTCTCAAGATCATTGTCCAGCCATAAAAATCTTAAGAAGTTTTTGTCTGTCTCTGCCACTTTGAAGTTGTAGAACATCTGTTCTACATCCGAAGTGATAGCAATTTTGCCTAAGCGAAATCTAATCAGTATTCCTAATAAGTCATTCATCTGATCAGGACCTTTTAGTAGCCAGTCATTCAGGGAAGTGGAGTTGAATGTGGCACTGGCATCAAAGACCACTCTTAGCTTATCTTTCTTTGGATGTTTCACACCAAAGTGGGGTATGTACCAACATTCACCTTCAGTCTCCAACTCTTTGGCTGGCACTTCTTCCGCATGACCTTGCTCCATTAGATTCTGCATGAATCCACAATAGTCGGTTTTAAATGAATTATCTCGCTGTAGCTTTGCTTTTATTTGGCACAGGCGTTTTAATGCCTGACTTCTGTTGTCCGGGAGATTAGGCCTTCTTTTGAAGGGGAGCGGCATAACTAGTGTGCCATCCTTATCCTGTGTGGTGTTTTTTTCTAGTATATTGATGAACAGTAGGTCATCCTGCGATGTTGGATTGCCGTCTAGGTCACTGAAGTCATTTTCTACCATTTTGAATATTGTCGGTGAACTCAACTCACTTGTCTGAGATAAGAAGCATTTTCTTGCTGTTGGTGTTCTACTTTTGCCACCACATAACGACCATCCAAACATTGTTTTCGCAGCAAACGGCTCATCGTCTGGCCCTTTGACGCTTTCCTGGTAAAAAATGGCCTGGGGGCAGTCTGCTCCAATTAGTAGACCAATAGGGATGTCGAGAAGTGGGGAGAGATGCTTAGCAACTTTTTGCAGGTGTGGTAGCTTGAGGCACTTGTCATATGTGGGAATCTGTTCTGTGCTACAGTTGATTGCATCCTTTTCATATGCATCTAGTGTAGTGCTATTGTTGGTCATGTATCCTCTAACTGTGAGATCTGGGTAAAGCATAAGTTTTTCGTCGGTCACAGCATTCATCGTAAACATCTGCACTTCTTCCATTGCACCAGTCGCACTAATATCCTTGGCAACTTGTTGGTCGATATATGTCGAGTCTGAAGCAGTGTCCATGAGGGCATACACGAGTTTTTCTGGTCCACCAGCTGAAATATAAACAGGTACTACCTGACTATAGGTAGTCCTCTTGGTAGATGTGCAGTTCACCTTCTTCGTTGTACTGTTGTTGGAGGGAGTTTCCTTTGTTGCTGAGGTTTCAGTTGCGTTACCACCGCTTGGCTTCACTTTTACAGATGTATCTGTACCCGCGGCTGCTGAGGGTTTGTTTGTGACAGGGTTGCCACTGTACTCAGGGTTATGTAATACTGTGGCATGCTGTTTACCGCAGATTTCACAGATTATTCTGCTCCTGCAGTCCTTGGCTATCCCTCGGTGTTTAGCACAGCGGAAGCACAGACGATTGGTATTTATGAAGTCCATCTTCTCTCTGAAAGTTTTCCGTGCGAATTCTTTGCAGTCCGGAATTGAGTGCTCGTTATTCTTGCAAAAGTGGCAATACGGCTTCTTCTGTGCCTGTGCATCATTGGTTGACGTGTTGTAGCTCTTGCTGAAGTTTTGCTTTTGAAAGCCACGATTATCATTGTTTGGCCTTGGGTTATACTTACTTGTACTTGTACTTGTGTGACGCTTCATAATTGGGTTCATGTAGGTAGCTGCTTGAAGTTGAACAAAGTCCGCAAAATCGGAGAAAGATGGGTAATCACGTTTCTCAAATTTTCTTTGGTTGATAATTTCTACCCATTTCAGTTTCAACTCCTGTGGCAGTTTCTGGCTCATATATTCATTCTGTTCTTTTTCATCCAGAGATCCTAAACCTTTTACAGACGATCTGGAGCTCTTGATGTGATCGAGAAAGTCTGCAAAGTCTTGCAGTTTTTCCCCATCTGGTTCCTTGATTGGTGGCCACTGTCGCAGTCTTTTCTTGAAAATTCCTGCGATGTCCTGATCTGTAGAGAATCGCTCCTTGAGTTTTCTTAGAACCTGTCGATATGCCTCGGCTGTATTGACACTAAGCAAGCCAATAACACAATCTCTAGCCTTACCACTCAGATACTTTTTGATGAATCGGAGAGCTTCTAATTCAGTCAGCTCTTCTGCCTCTACATATGTGTTCCAGTCGATCTCCCAATCATTGAACTCAAGCGGGTTTCCAGAGAATATTTCAGGTTCAACTGACTTCTTTTTGCGTTTTTCTTCTTTCTTCTCATCCTTGCTAGCCAGAGTTTCCGCTAGTCCATGTGTGAGCTCCCTTGTGAAGTCCTTGATCCATTCTTTGTCTGGGTTTGAGGATGTGTCACTCTGATGTGTACTTACACCTGAGCCCACGCTGCTTGGTGATGCTGGTGTAGCACGAAGAGGTTTGACTGTTATCTGAGAAGTTCTCACCATTTTCTCCATCAGTGTTTTATTCTTTGATTGGAGTTGCGCTAACTTTTCCTGTAGCACTAGGTTGGCCTCGTCCAGTTTCCTTTTTTCTTCGAGAAGCGACTCTTCCTCTGTTTGATTGGCTTCAAGACTTGCTTTGAAGGTGTTAATGCTATCTAAAAACTCCTGGAAAGTTTTTTCCTGAGTACTGTCAGGCTTTCCTGAATTCATTTCTAACAACTCTTGGTAAATAGCGCTTACATCATTTACACAGGCATCAACTTCAGTTAAATAGGCCTCTATATCTGACAATGAAATATTATGTAATTGCTTATCTATTGACTCAGAAAAAGAATCTAAAAAATCATTATTTTTATCAGTTTGAGTAGTGATCAGTTCACACATAGAAGTAAACATTTGTACAGCTAATAGACGTGACTCATTTTTCTTAGCCCTATCTAGCTGTCGCCTAAGCCTCTCGTCAGACTCATTTGCACTACCTTCAGTATGGGATTCATTATCAACATTATCAGTATTTACTGGGTCATTACTTTTAGAACTATTTCCTGGGTCCCCTTCTGAATCAGACATGACTGCGCAAGACAAAGGTCAAGTAACGACAACACAAACGCAACCAACGCCCCGACCAGAAACAGACAGCTTCAGTTTGTGCTTTACAATAATTATAAAACACAACAATCATAAAAAAATTATACCCCAAAAAGGCAAACTCAAAGACCCTAGTAAAAATTAAAAATGTAGATAGAGGAATGACAATTCCAAACTTTTGATAATTTGACTGTGAGCAAGAAATTCCTCCCTGCTTGCTGTGTGTTAGATTGACAAAATTAATAATGTTGCCAACAACTGAGGATTACTTGTTTACTGTTGCGCAGCGATGAATGAAATTCCAATAACAACAAAAGTCATTAGGCAGTGATGAATAACATTCCTGTAATTAGGCACAAACCAGTTATCAATGTAATCTAATTATGACAGTGTCATACGCTGAAAAGTGTGCTCTGTGAATGCACAAGCTATTTCTAGCAAACTATATATGATACAGGTACTTAGCTGATGAAGGTTCTATGATGCTGAGTTCCTGATCTCTCTGTGTAGCTATTGCAGCCCTTGTTTGTAGCTATTGAAGCTCTATATGACAATAATTGTCCTCTGTAGTGGGTAGATTATCCAAGGCCAGTCGGTTTATTGTTACAGTTACAATGTTGTGAATCTCTCTCAGAATCCTCTCTGTGGGTGTAGCTGTAGCGTCTTCTATGGGTACTGACTTGTTATCTCCTCACCGTACTATTACCTAGGCTCTCGATTGAGTGCAAAGGTTTCACTATAAAGTTCCCAATGAACTTTAGATTAGTGTCTTGGTCGTAAAGAGCATATTAGGCACAACGGGGAAGCGAATTGGAGAGAAATAATATCTGTTATTTGTCACGTTTATTTCTCTTGTCTATGATCCCGTGAAACCTGTGAATGTTAAAAAATTACCATTCATAAGTACATAAAGAAAATAGATATACAACTTTAAAATTAAAAGATTTAACTGCCAGTACAGTATTCTAAAAATAGTATGAATCATTATTCAACTGAGTAGTCATGTAAATCTCTCTCATGTGTAATTCTGTTTGATATCAATTAATAATAGGAAAATGAGGAAAAAATTACATAAGAATAATCAGTAAAAACATACCTTGACAGTCTCTTGACCAAGCTTTTATTTATCTTAACTTATTCTTTACTTGTTTCTAAGTATATCGCTGTATAACTTAGTCTTTGCGAGTGGTTTGCATTGAGTAATAAAGTTTAGCAACAACATTGCCCGCTGTCTCAACACAAACTGAAGCTGTCAAAATCTGCCCATGACAAAAGTCACCCCGATGAAATCACAACAAGACCCAAGCTGGCGCACCCATGTCTGATTCAGAATAAAACATCCCTTTGTAAGCAATATTGCGGGTTGCCACCAAGGCAGTGCAGAGGAAGACATCAAGAGGCTTTTGGCTAAGCTGTATAAACAGAAATTGATTGCACACACTTGAATCATCTTCGCTAATAAAAACAAAACATTCTGGATATAATGTTATCAACTTGCTGTTAACCAATTTTAATTTGTATATCTAAACTCATTAATTTGTTTTGAAGGAAACCAAGCACAATAACAGATTTTTCTTACAAAATGTTCACATCGCTATAAATCTAGAAATAATACTACTGCTAGATGATGCTTACCTAATTAAATTTAGCTTGCAGAAAACAAATTATTACAAACTGTAACAATAAGAATAATATTAATGGTCATTACAGGAATTGTACCTTACAAATATCACTTGAATAGACATTCACTGTTGACGCCGATATCGCATTGATAAACTCAAAAACTCCAAGAACCTTACCGGCATCGGCAAAAATAAGTTTGGCCACGGTATTTTATTTCCCAATTTTGGAAATTATTATAGTCAATGCTCACTACATGTAGTTCCATTTTCTCAGATGATGACCTGTTCTGGTTTGGTTTATTATAACAATCATTGTATCAACAGGCGATAAGATTGGATTGGTACATAAAAATTCTGTTGTGAGCTGGTATGGAGAAAAGCTCTTTAAATGCTTTCATGTCCTGCACTTTGGTGGGCAATAGATGGTATGTAGACGAGAGGCATAGTTAAAAACAACACCACTAAAAAGAGGATGGTTTTCATCAGACGCAATTTTGTTCAAAACAGTTTTAGACATCTTAGTAATAACTTCTTTTTTTCACAATGCTGTTTCTGTGTATAGGTCGGGGAAGCAATTGACATTCACTGTTGACGCCGATAGCACATTGATAAACTCAAAGAACCTTACCGGCATCGGCAAAATTAAGTTTGGCCACGGTAGATTCTGACTACAGTACCAAGGTATAATAATTTTAAGTTATTGTCACATACCCTAGCTTCATCATACGTACTCAGGAAAAAACAGCTATCTGTAGTTTGCATACTGATTTAACAGCACAGATCTATTCTTCCTTGTAAATCGACAATAAAATTAGCAATCCGATTTGAGCAAACTGGCTGTGTTCAGTCATGTTGTGGATTGATCAAAGAAGTTTCTGTATTGTCTTTGTACATAACCTAGTTAGAGCCAGCCGCTGGATGGATCCTGACGTAACAATATTAACTTTAGATGATAAGTCAGTGGCCAGACAGACTAAGTCCTTTATGCCGTAACAAATTACCTGTTTATTCACTCTACACAAGAAAATGTTATATAAAACTTTCATCTTAGAGTTCAACAATAATGGCTTGATCCTTGGCTGCCAGACAAACAAAGTCCTTTATGCCGTAACAAATTACCTGTTTATTCACTCTACACAAGAAAATGTTATATAAAACTTTAATCTTAGAGTTCAACAAATGGCTTGATCCTTGGCTGCCAGACAAACAAAGTCCTTTATGCCGTAACAAATTACCTAATCGTTCACCCTACACAAGAAAATGTTATATAAAACTTTAATCTTAGAGTTCAGCAATTGGCGTGATCTAACTCCACGCCAATTAGGAGTGGAGGTTTCCCGCGTAGAATTATGTTGTTATCGGACCATTATGATTTTATCGGACATTTATATATGATTTGCACCTTTTGATTGTGTGTCCATGTAGACCTGGTGTTGTGACCGCTGCCTATATAAATGAGAACTTTGATATTCATAAAGAGTCGGTTAGTTGAGTTTTACACTTATAGTTGACTTTTGACGTATACAATTTTAACTGAGTTTTAACTTTGACTTTTAATAGACATAAAATAAAGTATTTTAGAGAGTTTTCAATAACTAGACTTGTTAATTGTACATGTTGAGTTAATGGTAAATTTGGATATCTATTGAGTTAGTGGTAATTATGATACAAAACAGACAGTGAATAATTGATAATTATCCCTGCTCTGGTAGCGTCTACAAAAGTAGCCGTCATGGACGGTCACCTTAGTACCACCATGAGGTGAAACCAACAAGTCACAACTACGAATAATTTTAAAGAAAAATAATGAAGACGGTGGTGGTGCTGATGCTTAGATCTGGCTCATCCAACAAAATATCTCTGATCTTGTGTTATGGGTATTCTTTACATTTTTATAGTAGTGATGGAAGTGCTTAGGGTAAATGGCTGTATCTATTTCAATGTTTATTGGCTATTGATTGTCTCTTATCATCAAAAGTTCTGGTTCTAGGGACAAATTATTAATACCATCTCGTTCGGAAAGGTCTTTTACATACACCCACCAATTTTCTTTGTTTGAATGATAAGGAGCTGGACAGAGGCAGATATCATGCCCAGCGTCCCTTGAGTTTTCACATTATTGCATTGATGGGTATATACACTGAACTCAATCCTGGAACAGCAGCTCACTCATAGCCTTATAAACAGTAACCACTCAATTTAGGAATACTGACTTGATTTTATGAACTCCTCAATCCTTCAATAATTTAAGTTTATAGATGTCTATGTGATTTGCTATGTGAAATGCTATGTGATTGGCTGTCCCTAGTAGAGGGTGCCATCTTTACTGTATGACCACGTGACAGTCACCTGACTAAAACCATTACAACAAGATGCATTCTTCCGGATATAATGCAGTCTCTAATAAAATATCCATTGACTTATGGATTTGTTTCATAGTGTTTTATTGTTTTATATTATCAAGACAGGCATAAATAAAAGTTGTTATGTTCATATGTTCTATGGGCATATCTATAAGAAATTTGAGGAATGTCTACGCAGAATTGTTCTTTGAATTACAAGTATTCTTCAATTTGAGGTTATTTATCGTATTACCAGAGACCATAGATCCATAGTATTTTATATAACTTTATATGAGATGGTGTAGTTAACTTGTTATGTGAGCTTGCCCCTGAGGCGACTAACCATGGTAGGTGATACTTTATAGAGACCACAGCGGTCCAAAGAATTACGCAGAATTGTTCTTTGAATTACAAGTATTCTTCAATTTGAGGTTATTTATCGTATTACCAGAGACCATAGATACATCGTATTTTATATAAGATTTTATATGAGATGATGTAGTTAACTTGCTATGTGAGCTTGCCCCTGAGGCGACTAACCATGGTAGGTGATACTTTATAGAGACCACAGCGGTCCAAAGAATTATCAATTTCATCGAGAAGTCATTTTCTAAGATATATTATGCCGAAATACTAAGCGATGAATAAGTTTTCCAGATTTACAATGTTGAGAAATTAGACATCAATGTGTTAATTTAAGTTTTCTTGTCTTATGATGACGAAGAATCAAGTTTTCCAGAGTTAAATATGCGCATAAAGGGACAAAGATAGACACTTAGGAAAACCATTAGTTTTCAGCATTTCCCAAGACGAGGTACCAAACTATCTGACACGCGACCAAACAGGTTTCAATCCATTGAACCCTGAAGAATTTAATTAACTGTTTCAATCGTTAAGTCGGAGAAGTTGGGATACTAACTGTACTAGTTTATTTTTTAAATGATGAACACAAAAATACAGCGTAGATAGTCGTATCATTATGTCATTGCAACAGTATTTAACAGCATGAAATCACTCCACTCTTTTTATACATTGATGATACATTAATTCCCTAGTTTATTATTCATACACGGCAGTCCATCTGTCGTTCAGTGCTCTAGTTTGGCGAGGGATACTATCATAGTAAGCTTAAACTGACCTATCAGCATTCTCACACCGCCGCTCCCTCTTTGGGTTCTGCTTTCTCTTCGCTCGTCTCACTGTGTGATAAAAACATGAGAAGATTAGGTCACTTTCACATAATATACTTTCACATGAGCTAAGCTCACAAAACACGGCTCATAAATTGAAGTGTATAATATCACCAGGAGGTATTTTCTGTAGCGGATGATTTTATTGAAACCGTTTGACTCTTGGGCTGGTGGAAAACTGAAAATGATAAATTCATTCATGCCATCCAATTCGACAACCTATCTCAAATTTTGGAATGCATAGATTTAAATTTGTACAATTTTTTATTTCTAGGACTCAATTACAAAATTCAGTGCACCAGTATATTTGTTTATTTATTGTGATATATTACACCTGATTACATTTCTCAGTGAACCGGTTAAATATGGCAGCGTTAGCCGATATACAGGGGTCCCACATCAATCTGTGTTTAACCTTGGGTTATAGCCTGGGATTCAGGCCAATAATGGGGCCTTGTCTGAGTTATGGGTTTTGTTGGATATTGCTTCTGTGTGTTATCTACTCATGAATTTTTAAAATTGTGCATTGCTGAATGGACCCATGTGCTTATTTTTTGGTTTTGTTTTGATTGGCTGATAGGTTTTGGTCCGCTCAATAACAAACCAAGACAACCCAGTAGTGAACTTCAAATTGTTGGACTGAATCCCTGTCTACTTTGGTTATGGCTGAACATGCTGACGTTACAAGATATTTTTGTTGATGCTTTGTTTCCAAAAAAAAGGGACAAAGTATCGGACAACTAACTAGTGACATAGTTGTATTTATCCTTCTTCCAACGATGGACAAAACATAACCCTCATTGCGAGTTCATATGAGATTAGAAGGGGTAAAACTTCTACTTTAAAATAACTTGGAAGAACTAATAACTGGAATGATGCCAAATTTAATGTGTGATGCCTTTATTGAGTTTGCTCCATTTCCATATAAAACATAGTCTGAGCGCTCAGACGGTTCCATTGCGAGTTAGTGGCATTTTTTTTCTTTCTTTCTATGCACTAGGTCTTATTTGACCGCCCTATTTAACAGGCCCCCTTAAGCTCGGGTGGCTTGTGTGGGGTAGTACCCTATACCCTTGCCCGCCGTTGCCGGCTACTCTTTTTTCGAAGAGGCAGAGGGGGATCTTTTTACTGCATGCAAGCACACAGTAGACCTCCTGTATTTATGGCCCTGATTCGAACATTACATTACCAAACACCCAAGTTGGTTGATAATGTAATGCCACTAACTCGCAATGGAGCCGTCTGAGCACTATATAAAACACAACAACCTTGACCTTTATTCTTTAGGCTGGATAATTTCAAGTACTGGAAAGAAAAATTGAGAAACATTCCACCAAATACCCACCAGTAACTTAAAAAAATGGCAATTTCAAACAAGCGAGAGTTCAAAATAACTAACAGTAAACATGATAGTTTATCATACATTGAGTCGTCCTCGTGTGGACTGTTTTCTCTACAGCTCTACACTCACGCACTTATTTGTTTGCAGAATAACAGTCAGGACAATATAAACAATTACTAATTATTATGTACATTTTTTTGTAGTTATCTATTTTATTTACATAAAAATACGGAAAAAAGAACCTCTGTTTGTAGGCAAATTATTGAGTTAACATGGTGAATCCAATGTAAACACAGGATAAAATTTTGGAAATTCTGTTATTATGTACATTAAACTGACAGTCCTACTAGGCCATGTTTGGTATGGTTTTAAAGATCTCAGGCTGAAAATTCATTAGGGCATATGAAATAAAACAGCCTGTGAACCTAATTCCAATAAAACTGATGCAAAGTCTGAAAATTGGGATCATAGTGCATCATAGCGATTTGTTGCATCCCACTGACCACTATGATCCTTGCTAAGATAATTGAAAAAAAACGTGATTGCTATTTTCGAATTTTTTTATTATTTTTATTATTTTTATTTTGCCCTATAAACTCACAATATTTGATGTACTGGGGTAATATATCCACTTTTCTAATGAGACTGACCCTTTGACTTTAAATGGACGCAAAAACAAGTTCACAGGACAGGCTGGCGATGGAGTCACAGGCTAAATAGTAACACTGAATTGTTATTATTATGATATCTATAGACATAATCTATACAGACTCCACTATTACCTCACACTGTTATATTTATCATGAAGGTGACGAGACTCACCTCAGTTTACTATCTTTGTTATCCTCCTCATCACTAGAGGAGGAGCTGTCGCTGTCGTCGCTGCTGTCGCTGCTGTCGCTGGAAGAGGATGATGACTCATCAGCACCTTCTGCTGACTTTTCTCCTGCTGACTCTACAAGAAGATCAGACACTTTTAACATGAAGTGATATCAGTTTTGTGGTATCTGCAAAACATTAATAATGATAATAATGAGTTTTTTATATACCACTTAATGTAAGCCACAATAGGTACTTGTAAGTGGTGAACATTGCATCATTACCGCCTGGTCACTGGTTCCGAGCACTCTATAGCCATCCCTGACTAAAGAGAACCTACATCGCATGAAGCGCTGGTACTCATTAATATATAACTACTCGAAAACATATAAAAATTTACTATATACAACTACTAAAAAACATATAAAAATTAATAGATTTGATTACAATAAAATATATAATTATATAACAATAACATTTACTTACTGTCATCTACATAATAACCACCGGACATCTCGACCTCGTACTCAGAGTCGTCTGTAGTGATATGAGGAGATGCGGACTCAGCCTCAACAGTAGTGCTGTCTGCCTATAACATATAATATAAAAATACTATATAACATATAATATAATATTAATTGACATATTTTTTGTTATATTATATTTGATGTTATAAAATTTATTATATTTTATTATATTTATAGTACATGTTATGTTATATTATATGTTACGTTATATTTTTATATTGTATGTAATATAATATAACATAAATTATAATATAACACATAAAATAACATAACATGAATATAACAAAACATATAAAATATTTTATAACATCAAATATAATATAACATATAATATGTCGATTAAGTGTGAGATACACTGAGGAAGCATGAGGGTGAAATGTGAGCTGTATTAAGTATTCATAAAAATATAATTTTTTAAATATAATTAAATGTCATAGTAGAGATTCCATTTTATACATTAATTAATTGATCCCTCTTCTTTTCTTTTCGGTCATGAATCATAAGTGATTTTATTCATATTAAGTCATAAGTTACTGAAACTAGCACATGACTCGAGTTCATGGAATTTATAAAATTCACCCATGAATTATATAAAACATTATATGTGTCAGGCTCTTTACTTCGAGTTATTTACACACCGACGTAAGCTATGTTATCTCTCCACTGCAAAAATATCACAATTCACTCCTCAGCAATTGAAAAAAAACAAAAACAAGAATACGATAGCTTGAGAGATTGATTGTCTTTCATGTGACCCTACTATTTAGACTACAGATAATCCCTAGATCATATGTAGGCATGAAAATAATGAATAATTACATATAAAAAATATATAAAAATAAATAATAGACAATAAAAACGTCTACAGGTGAAGGCTTTTTATGAAGACAGCCATAATTTCATGTTGGCATTGGATTTCGTAATATATATTTAAATTTAAGTCAACCAGCTTTTTGAAGATTCTTTAAATTTGTTTGTTCATTTGTAAAACCCCCCTCATCCTTACTCACAGAGGTTATCGTACACTCTACAGAACATTCGTGTCAGAGTTACACGGCTATTCAAGCTGTCTATATAATATTTACCTTTTTGGTCCCCATAGGTAGGAAAGGATAGAGCAGATATTTCTCCATTGGTTTTCTCATCCTCATTCTTATGGTGTTATCCGGATCGTCTTCATGCTTCCTCTGGAGAGCGTGCACAAAACCAAGAAACTTCTTATCTTCATCTGCAGCTGTGTCATACAGCATCGTCAGCTACAATGACAACGGGCATACAAGTTAGATCTGTCTGGTAAAGTTGTAATTACGGAGAGGCTTGGAAACCTTGATAACTCTTCTATGGTATCAAGTATGGCCCTAGAAAACCTCCAGGCTTAAAAACCTCCAGGCTTTCTCATGAGTAGTCCAGAGAGTGTTACAAACATTGTGAAAAACAATATTATAACTAGTCACTGTACATGACTGTTAACTAGTATCTATATCACACATACTACAACAAGGCTAATGTAAGTAATACCCTAATGGTGTAAAACGGTGGCAGGAGAATAAGCTTGCCTATGCTTACAGGCCTCATATTGCTGAATTTTATTCTTGAAAACACTAACTCACTCTATATGCATGCTCTAACTTCGGCTAGCCAATAGGTGCTAGTTAACGTTTAGAAGCCCCTAGTTAGCCAGACAAAACTCTAACAAAAAATTTTCTTTAAGAATGCATAGAGATCAGAACAAGTCTAACTCACCACATCATTGAAGACTGCGAAATCTTTAGCTGAGTCGTATTCCCCGCTTTCCATCTTAGCTTCGAGCTTACGTATGATAGACTGGAGTATCCTACAGGCTGATGTAGGTCTGCCTGCCTTCAGCAGAGCGTACATCTACATCATAAACCGGAGAAAAATATCAACACAACACAAAACTTACAATATAAAAGTGTGAATATTGAAATGTCTAAGTCAAGTTCCCTGTTTACAATGCACAGTAACCTCGCTAAATCATTATGATTTTTACAAAGAGCCATATTACTTTTACTGGATTCAAATAGCAGCATTTAGTCCGAACAACTATGGTATTGAATAAAACCCTCAGTTATCTCCTCCTTGCAAAGTTGGCTGATAACTCCTACAATCCCAACACAAGTTCTAAGGCTTTTATATTGTACAAAGAGTTACATGTGAGCTTAATGCTATATATCACAATGCACCTTTTGCCATCTGATCAAAGTCTGATCTGTGTTTCATCAATAAGTTGGTTGAAGAATAGGACTAACATGTCCCAAATAACAGCATAGAAATATTTTTAGTAACATGTCTTTTGTCCCTCAGCAAAAGGTAACAAATTTTTGTGTTTGAAACTAATGCAAAGCAGTTTATTTACAAATCGTGCGCACAAAAGTAGATATAATAGTACGGTAGTGCATATTCATAATGTGTTTACTGGTAACCTGTGGTGTATAACAGGGATATATTATAATGTAATATACATGTTATATATATAAATATATATATATTCATATACAATTATTTATAACTCACCTTAAGATTACCTGTCAGAATTTCGTTGTCCGAACTCATCTGATTTAACATGGCGAGGGCAGCGTTAATCTGTCCCTGTAACAGAGAGAACATCTCATCATAACATGGGATTCTAACATTCATATTAGTACCTATCATGACAGAGCAAATATTAATTTATAAACTCTGAGAATATCTCTCATTATAATATGGTTAAATGTGGCGTGATCTGGGGGGCAGAGATGGGTGTTATAGTTCTAATTTAATTATATCATGGTGTCAGGATACTGATTGCATACCTCACCTGTCCCCTGCTGTCACCTAGCATGTCATATATGGAACAGACAGCATGTCTGTACGGCTACCTGAAGGGTGTGTTAATTTCTAAGAGAAACACCTTTTGACCCAAATCCTCTAAGTTACTCTGCTAAAGATTATTGCTCTTTTGCTCTTTCAAATAGGCAAGTCCGTTCATTCAGAATATTTACGTAGTTCCGTCAAACAGTGAGCGTATTGATACATCTGACGGGTCTAACTCAGCTCAGCTCAGCAAGCATGAATCAGAGAGTAACCCTTATAACAGTTGTAAATTGAAAGACCTACCAGGCTTGTAAAGACTTACTCCCCCCCCCACAGATCGTCAGTTATAGTCTACTACATACCTGATCTACACAGTAGAAAACGATGAGCAACTCGAGAGATTTTGTCAGACTAAGCTGTAGCGGATGTTTTCCTTTCCTCATCATATCGAGTGTTTTTGCACAAAATTTCAATCCCTGCATGGAACCCTGCAGAGAGACATAAACTCAATATATGGCTGTCAACAAATGGAAATAACGAGCAGCAATATAACAAGCAAAATACCAAACACGCATTCTGTGAGTGAGGATATGAAGACTACTGTTAATGACTAAAATTATCGGAAGATCAAGTGTTATTCAATTGGGTTGCATTTGGAGTTGCCCCCGTTGAGCCGTGGTAGTTATGGCTCAGCAGAAAGTCACTCCTAGAGCTAACTAAGTACATTGTATCAGGGAGTTTGGGATATGTATAGATCGTATTGAAGCGTATCACTTTTGATGATGATTTAAGAGTTGCCCACTCATTGTATTTACTGTCAATAAGAAAGCAACTCCAAAAAGGATAAAACTCAGCTTACAACTAGCATCTGACAAGGTTGATAAGCTATCAAATAGAGAGGTTATTCGTTAGGCGAGTAAGTGAGTTGAAAGGCTCTTCAGTAGGTAGGATACAGGGAAGGTCTTTTAATAGATGGGTTACTTACAAGGCGATATGCTGATAGTATCGATAGTCTAAGGATGGCATTATATCCCACACATTTCTCTATATTAGCCTCTGCTATCTCCAAAGCTTGCTGATACATCTCATTATCAAAGAGTAAGTCCATTGTGACCAACAGTGAACTGTAATGTACAGCTCTATCATTGGCCTTAGTCTGCAATAATAAAACGTGAATATGTGCAACATCGACGAAACCGGGCTACGAATCATCGCAATAATAAACATACATGTTTGAGCCCAGTCAGTTTAGCATATGGATTGAACTGAAAAAAAATATCATGAGAAATGAACAGTATTGAGCTTTGAAGAATTGTGGGTGTATTTTTGGAGACTTTTATGTATTTACACACATAGTCACACCATTTACGGGACCATATTGTTTGGAATCGCAATAGACAATACCTTTTGCACATGTGCACCAATCAATTCAGGTTGGCTATCTTTGCACCGTGGCGACTGAACTAATTCAAATGATCTTGAGATTTCAAACTGAAATGTCACCCCACCCACACTGGGAAAAAGTTACCTTTCGTGAGCAAAATGTAAATAGGTTGATTGGGCCAGTTTGTGGCGATGTCGCTACGGTGCAGAGAGACTCGTATCACATAGTCAATATGCAAGCAGTGTGAGACAATAAAATATCTTGCAATAAAATGTATCAGATCAGTTAACTAGAAAGAGTAAAGACACTAACTTTAAATATTCAATATAATATTAATGAAAAAATGAATTAAAATAATAACTATATAATCTAATTGATCAGACACCGCAACATTATAATATTATGACAGGTCATTTATTAGTTTAATTGTATGGACAGGTAACTCCTTACATTATCTTCGATACTACATTGTAAATTATGCTTACATGAGAAGAGGAAATAACTTACAGCTTGTTTGAGGACAGCCACAGCTGAATCAGGTGAGTTTACAAGGTGACATTTTCTGATCATGAGGGGATCAATATGAAATATCGCATCTTCTAACCCAATCTCTTCTAACTTCTTCTGTTCAATCATAAATCTACAAAGGAGAGAGAATAGATATGCTGGGTATGTATACGTATAGTGCTGTGTGTATACGTATAGCGCTGTCTGTATACGTATAGCGCTGTGTGTATACGGATAGCGCTGTGTGTATACATATAGCGCTGCCTGTATACGTATAGCACTGTGTGTATACGTATAGCGCTGCCTGTATACGTATAGCGCTGTGTGTATACGTATAGCGCTGTGTGTATACGTATAGTGTTGTGTGTATACGTATAGCGCTGTGTGTATACGTATAGTGCTGTGTGTATACGTATAGTGCTGTCTGTATACGTATAGTGCTGTGTGTATACGTATAGTGCTGTGTGTATACGTATAGCGCTGTGTGTATACGTATAGTGCTGTGTGTATATGTATAGTGCTGTGTGTATACGTATAGCGCTGTGTGTATACGTATAGTGCTGTGTGTATACGTATAGCGCTGTCTGTATACGTATAGTGCTGTGTGTATACGTATAGCGCTGCGTGTATACGGATAGTGCTGTGTGTATACGTATAGCGCTGTGTGTATACGTATAGCGCTGTGTGTATACGTATAGCGCTGTGTGTATACGTATAGTGCTGTGTGTATACGTATAGCGCTGTGTGTATACGTATAGTGCTGTGTGTATACGTATAGTGCTGTCTGTATACGTATAGTGCTGTGTGTATACGTATAGCGCTGTGTGTATACGTATAGTGCTGTGTGTATACGTATAGTGCTGTCTGTATACGTATAGTGCTGTGTGTATACGTATAGCGCTGTGTGTATACGTATAGTGCTGTGTGTATACGTATAGCGCTGTGTGTATACGTATAGTGCTGTGTGTATACGTATAGCGCTGCCTGTATACGTATAGCACTGTGTGTATACGTATAGTGCTGTGTGTATACGGATAGCGCTGTGTGTATACGTATAGCGCTGTGTGTATACGTATAGCGCTGCCTGTATACGGATAGCGCTGTGTGTATACGGATAGCGCTGTGTGTATACGTATAGCGCTGTGTGTATACGTATAGTGCTGCCTGTATACGTATAGCGCTGTGTGTATACGTATAGTGCTGTGTGTATACGTATAGCGCTGCCTGTATACGTATAGCACTGTGTGTATACGTATAGTGCTGTGTGTATACGGATAGCGCTGTGTGTATACGTATAGCGCTGTGTGTATACGTATAGCGCTGCCTGTATACGGATAGCGCTGTTTGTATACGGATAGCGCTGTGTGTATACGTATAGTGCTGTGTGTATACGTATAGCGCTGCCTGTATATGTATAGTGCTGTCTGTATACGTATAGCGCTGTGTGTATACGGATAGTGCTGTGTGTATACGGATAGCGCTGTGTGTATGCGGTTAGCGCTGTGTGTATACGTACAGTGCTGTCTGTATACGGATAGCGCTGTGTGTATACGTATAGCGCTGCCTGTATACGGATAGCGCTGTGTGTATACGGATAGCGCTGTGTGTATACGTATAGTGCTGTGTGTATACGTATAGCGCTGCCTGTATACGTATAGCGCTGTGTGTATACGTATAGCGCTTTGTGTATACGTATAGCGCTGCCTGTATACGGATAGCGCTGTGTGTATACGGATAGCGCTGTGTGTATACGTATAGTGCTGTGTGTATACGTATAGCGCTGCCTGTATATGTATAGTGCTGTCTGTATACGTATAGCGCTGTGTGTATACGGATAGTGCTGTGTGTATGCGGTTAGCGCTGTCTGTATACGGATAGCGCTGTGTGTATACGGATAGCGCTGTGTGTATGCGGTTAGCGCTGTGTGTATACGTATAGTGCTGTCTGTATACGTATAGCGCTGCGTGTATACGGATAGTGCTGTGTGTATACGGATAGCGCTGTGTGTATACGGATAGCGCTGTGGGTAAACGGATAGCGCTGTGTGTATGCGGTTAGCGCTGTGTGTATACGGATAGCGCTGTGTGTATACGGATAGTGCTGCTGGTTTAACAGACAGGAATGACAGAAGTGACCCAGTTTATGCTGTTGATCCTCCTAGAGCTGGACCAGAGTGTGCTCATCACATAATCCCAGCTGTATGTTATGTTTAAAAAGTGACAATATACAGTTGAAAACCATTTTTCAGTTTCTGACACTGCCTATGACCAGCGACATCTTGTATGGTATTTAGGCAAGAACATGTTACATTCTTGAACACGCATCAACCCAAATCTATTATCAACCTACTTTTTGAACACAGCAGGGAAATGTTGTGTATCGTCTACGTCAGCCAGATCTACGAATGCCTCATAATCAGCCTGTAACAACATTGAGCTCGGGTCTCCTAACCGCTCAATGAATTGTGTCTTAAACTCTTCAGCTACCTTTCCAAACCTGTATATAACAGAACAGAAAACACCTTATTCTACAATATACCGCATCATCTCATCAATCTCAAAAACTTGAGGGGTACGTGGGTCGGACTACAGCAGCTCATGTGATGATAGACCAACTCGCCTGTGGGTGGCAAGATTATTTTCTATACTCATTATTAAACTGCACAGTATCACAACCTGAACAATGGTGCCACATCTGATCCGGTCTTATTTTTGATGTGCTCCATCCAGGGATAAGGGGAGAGATAAAGTGGATCTCAATCCCATATGAGCAGGGTTACATTACAGTCTGACAGTTTGAAAATAGATGGATGGAGGAAATGTTTGAAATGCTGTTTGCCGCATTATCGTCATAGGCCATATTGTGAGGACTGACTGAAAATTTATGGTGGTCAGTTTTAACCGCCAGTGGGACTGCAAGATTTATTTTTTTCATAAAAGATTTTATGTATTGGGAGGTTGCTGGTAGTATATCTAACCCAATAGATTATGGATTCCCCATGTCTTTTTAAATCCTATAGGTCCAAGTTCCATATCTCTGTGACCAGCCTGTGAGAAACAGAAGTGCTGACTTTATTTGTCAGAAAATTTTTTATTAGGGAATCCCTCCTTCAGGATGACGTATGGGCGGAGGTAACATTGCCACGGTTGCTATGTTACAAGCTGAATAATGGTTGTTTTCTTCTCGTGAAATCCTTTTAGTGTCTTGTAACAGTTTAGCAAGGAGATGGTTACAAAACACTATCATGGTATTTCATGAGCAGAAAACAACAACAGAAAACACTCATATTATAGTAATCGCGATGATGTTAGCTCCGCCCCTTACATCATCCTGAAGGAAGGATTCAAAAATAAAAATTGTTCTATCAAATAATATCAGCACTTCTGATTCAGGTTATTATGTCGCACAGGATGGTCACAGAGATTTGGAACTTGGACCTACAGATGTAAACGGACATGGAGAATCCGTATATTTGGTGAGATACACTCCCAATACACACAATCTATAATGACATGAATGATGGTTGTAATGGCTCACGTAGCGAGCTCATAAAATATATTAAGTACATCATCACTCAAAACCTAACTGGAGGTCTGAAGGCAGTATTTTACAATATGGTGCTTCATTCACGAGTTTTGATAGGGCGAGCTGATTGGTTGTCCGAACCATAAAGACCAATCAGGTCACCTTCAGTGTGAAGACTGAGTTTGCAGTACTCAAAAAATGGCCAAGCAATTAAGATCTAAGGGACACTAAAGCCAGAGTATGATTCCCAATTGCGGTTGTCTCATTCGAAGTTGAAGCTAATGGGAAAGCACACAATTTTAGTACGAACCAAGAGGTGAGAACTCAGTCTGATCTAGGTCAACCTCGGCTTTCGGAAAAACAGTGATTGTAACTAAGATGCTGGTCGTAAGGACAAAGTTATCAATCTTAATTTAATATCACCTATAGCATGGTTAATAAAAGTGGTTACCTTTCTTGTTGATTTGAAACACGTTCCTTGTAATTTGTAAGTCTGAGGAAATTGTCATCCATAATTGTGCGGCTACCTGGAACAGAATGTCAAAGGCATTGATAGCCCAGAATCTTGTGAACATCAACATGAAGGTAGAGGAGGTAATATGATGGCTCAATAGCCAAGGACGCAAAGGCTATTAGAGCTACGATTTTTTTTTCATGATGACAATCAGCCAGGACTTCTAGTTCTATATCTCAATGAGAATTCTTGTAAATTATCAGATGGTTGCAAATACAGCAGGACCGGTGAGTTGCTTTTGTGGTATTAGCATAATTAGGAGCAATTATGTGCAGTATCCTCTTGCTATAGCACTTGTGTTGAATTGTTGCATACAATATTTGTTGCGCTGCAACCATAGACTTAATGATAAACCTAGACAGGACAACATAAACAGCTGAAATAAGGCACTTAATTGTGGGGAAACGTAACGTAACGATTTACAATCAGCAGCGTCTTTTTATAAACTTGATGCTATTTATTATTCAAAAATTGTTTTTAGCCTTAAATTTATATCGAACCGTTGAGGACAAGCTGCTAAATCCACTGTAATTTTCAGACTCAAAATCCGATCAAAATTGATCGAGATATTGACAAAAAACCTGGATTTTGGCCAGTAAATTAAGTAATTCTCCATATAGTGTCCTGTCTAGGTTTATTATTAAGTCTATGGCTGCAACCCAACAAACACCAACAACAAGACAACATCATTCCCTGATCGCTCACTCAGAATGTAAATAGTTCCATCGATGAGTGAGCGATCTGAGAGCGAGACACCCAGCAGGTAAGTGAGTGAGCGATCAGACTGCGATTTCGGCGTTTCTAGAATTGAAATATCCCCTGACTCACAGTCACACGAGTTGTGAGTGAGTGACAATAGATATTTTGACTTGCCCCCCTTAGATTGACAAGATTCAGTTCAGTCACAAGTCAGGCCAAGGAGTTAGAGGCTAACTCCTTGGTCAGGCTTAGCCTTTATTGAGAAACACGCAGGGTCTAGAGATTAGTTAGAGTAAATAAGACAGTGACACACACAGTAAGAGATAAATTGAGCTCAGTAAAGTAGTAAGTACTAAAGTAGTAGTAGTAAATCAATGAATTAATTAATTAATCATCAAATTCAAAGCATTTTAATATACTTACATAGTATCCTGTGCGTTTGTGATTTGAATATTGAACTTATCCATGCACTAGAGGTAGCTACTTTGCCAAGTAATGAGCTGGCCATTGCAAATGTTGTATGATTCTAAGATAAATGTGTTAAAAATCTTGTAAACACACGCTATTTTATATTACGGGCTTTCTTTCTTTTGCAGGTTTTGAGTGAAGTTCGAATTTTGATGCATAGTATTAACAAATTCAATAGTAATCTAGTCCACTAAAGCTTGTGTGCTGGATACAGTTCTATGCAATAAATATCAAATCTCACGTGAATTGCCGTCATGGTGTTACAACTCTAGAAAAATCAGTAAAGGAAAGACAACTTTTAGTTACTATATTATGTAAACTTTCCCTGATGTAAATTTTTATTCACCCTAACTGTTTTTGCGGGATGTTTCGGTATTGACAGTGTACTGGTCACTTGCTATTTGTCATAGTTTGTGTCTCAAATTTATACCATTGTAATTACCTGAACAGATGATACAGTGATCTATAACATCTCTGAAAACCACCAATCCCTCCCAAAAGACCTAGAGGCCCTCCAGCGCTGGGAAACCACCTGGAACATGGAGTTCAACACACTCAAATGTGAACATGTTAATTTTTCTCGGAAGGGGAAAAATGGGATAAACAACAACTACACACTCCACGACACCACTGTCCCAAAACCAGATGGTGTGAAGTACTTGGGGGTAAAGCTGGAGAGCTCCTTGATGTGGAATGAGAATACTACCTACATAACAAACCAAGCATCCAGCCGTCTAGGTTACATCCGACGTACTATCCCATATACCCTACCACATCTCAGAGCCAAGGCTTACGTCACACTGACCCATCCTATCTTAGAGTACTCATCCTCTGTTTGGGACCGAAACCTGACAGCAACGCAATCTACAAAACTTGAATCTATACAAAGACTTGCTGTGCGAACTGTTCATAATATCCCTTAAGTTGTTACCGACATCACTGACTTCATAAGCTCCCATCACCTTTCTACTGGCAGCCAGAGACATGATCAGCAGTAATTTATACCTCACTGAAACACTGACCTTCACAAAAAGAGCTTCTTTATTTCAACAGCCAAACTTTAGAATAATCTTTGTTGCGATTGCTCACTTCTTGTAGTTCCACCGGTGGCAGGTTAAGGTTCCAGCAGCGATGGTACGATGACAAATGGTTGATGACTTGGAATGTTTACCTTACACGAGCCTGACACATCGATGGAACCTTCACCAGAAGAAGCGATCAATCTACAAGTAAGTAAGTAAGTAAGTAGCTGTATGAAACATGCCTTTCTGCTTGAACTCAAGCCTGTGCCCTGACCTTACCCATTAGAAAAAAATCAGATTAGGATTTTACCTGCGATCTTCTTAGTCTCTAGCACCAGCTCCATTAGCTGTGATATAAGAAACCGGATTCTCCAAATTCGGATTATCGTTCAAGGTCAATTATCAGGATTTCATGGGAACATAACAGTTTATTGTAAATGCCGCTAGGAGGCTGAGGGAGCACGTGATCAAGAGCAAAGATATTCCATTCCCGTTACAGTTCGAATAAAGAATGAGCAGCGGTTGTGATCAGTGTTAGACTGGTCGATGAAGTACTGCTCAGTAGAATATTAGAAATTTGAGAATTCTGTGGGGTTTCAATCACTGACTTTTCAAAACCCAAATTTTATTAACTGAGTTGCACTGCATACTATTAAATACCATGAATAAATTACATTTATTGCATATTTCCACATTTGAGCAGCAAAATAAAAGGCACATTCATTGAAAATAAAGTCGTTTATTCAGGCAAAAAAAATTAGAGACATATTTATAATATATCATTCTTATTGTTGTAGATTGACCAGCCATGCCTGCACAGAAAGACAACTATTGCAATAAAAAAATTCACTGAAGCAAATTATGTTATTGATTGCAAATTGCTCGATTGTCAATTTCACTAAATCTAATTGATGATTAACAAATTACGGTAAATTTGAGTGTATTATGATACTTTATATCATACCATTGCACATTACAAAAGTCAATAGCAAACGGGACAATTCTTTTCTTCTCTGTTCACTGACCTCTTTGAAGCTGCAAGGGGGATGGTCGGTGACTGCAATAATAAGCAAAAACTTTCCAAACTAACAACTCATTGGCTTCTGACTATTTGCAGCTGACCTAATTGGAGGACACAATAGACTGCAAGGAAATTCTTGAAAGTCCACTTCGACCGGGCAATCAAAGTTTGATTCAACGATATCTTTGACAACAGTCTCAAAAATTATTCTTTGCTTCTCAGAATATTTGCTAAGATCAAAGTGTCACTGCCAATGGGTGCTTCGTGCTTGTTTCAGTCTTTGGCAGCTTGTTGCGCACTCAAGTTCAGGAGGACTTTATGGCCTCACTTCCAGGATGCATTCTTGCTGTTTAGTAAGAAACAGAAGATTGGGCTGCCCCTAAAGAGGGACGCAAGGTGCCCTAAATTCCATACTGAGAAAGTGATGCATCCTAGAAAACTAAAATGCATCCTAGAGGTGAGGCCATAGTAGACCTCCTAATCGTGGGTGTGCAGCGAGCTGCCTAAAATGAACTGACACTAATCGGCCATTGACAATGACACTTTGATCTTAGCCAATAGGCCGAGAAGCGGATGCATTCTAGGATGCAAACTAGGATGCATTCTAGTTTTCTAGGATGTATCAAACTCTCAGTAGGAGGAATTCGGGCAACTTGTGTACCTCTTTAGGGGCAGCCAAACTCAGGTGTGATCTCGAAGAATTCCACCAAAAAAAGTTTGCAATGTCTAACCAATACTGTAGAATAGGTTTAAAATACGCTATAATATTTAGCGTTCTTGTGCCAAAAACGGTTCTTAAAATTTTAACGAAAATATTATTTAGCTATTGACTTGGCTGCATCAATTAATTTTTACTATTGACCTGACCTCAACAATTTATTTCTACTAGGTTTTCATATTGCTAGGTAAGTACAAGCACAAAACAGCTGCTGCTTACAAAAATTATGTGCTCATGTCAGGAGGGTAGACAACTCCAATCCATGAGTCTGATATTAACTACCAAACAAGGAGATGAATGTGACTGTGTGCATACCAAACTGCCAATCCTATGAGTATTTGGTACTATATGACAATAATCATATGGTAATTAATCATAATATACCAGTGTGAGAGCATGCAACTCCCTGACTTTAAATAAATGTTGTCAAGAATGATTACATCATTGATTTTTTATCGGTTTTTATTTGAACTATTCTATTGAGGTCGTTAATGTCGTTAACAAATATGTCGTTATCAAATATGTCGTTAATGAAACCCATTCTACAGTATATGCTTAAATCTCAGGGAAGTTAGCAGCAGAGTCGATAACATTGCTATTCTCTTGATGTTAGCAGGGATCTTTTTGGACAAAAACTCCCAGGTGTAAGTCAGGATCAGGAAATAAAGTTGGTTAATTCAAGTATGAGGATTATGGGTAATATTGTGAATTTGGAGTTGTGCGCTACTATTCAAGAAAAGGACAACTTTCATAATAAAGCATAGCCTGCAAAAACTTCTAAGTAAAGGGTGCCTTTACATAAAGAGCAGACAGGTAGCTCTACTTTATTGCAGGCTATGCCTTATTACATGCAGATGCAAGGTTTACGTACCTTACACATTTTTGTTGGGTGATACAATGTAATGTCATCTGCATATTTGACATGCGCAATTGATGTATATATGTATACTGCCATGGTTAACTCTGAGAACTAAATTTTGAGTGAACGTCCTGTTGTAATTTCCACCAGTCTCAATGTAATATCAATTTTTTAAGATTGTCTGCTTTGATGTATTGTTAGCTGCAGTTTAGAGCTTATCATATTCACGCTGGGGTGCTATAATAACACTGGATATATATTCAGACCCTGATTGGACTAAACTATGATATTCATAGTACCTGGTATCATCCTTTCCTTTCCTATATCCTACTTGGTCCCAGTACCAGGAATAATTCCTCTGTATCATTTTAGATAATTGCACTGCTATGTGATGTTTCAGAACTCTAAACTGTTAAATTGCAATTGCACTGCAGATTATTTGTCAGAGTTTTTGGTCTGATTGTAGCTGTTACATAAGCTAACATCCGGAGCTACTACAAATCTTAATATTTTCACATTATTGCCACAAAAGGCAGTTATTCTGTAGCTCCCATTGATCATGATATGATCAATGAAATAAAGGAAAAATCTCATGTAAAAGTCCTACAGAGAATCTTCCAAAAAATCTGCAGTTTAAAAGTGGCTCAACAAAAATGTAGTTATCATATTGTTTTGTCATGATTATGTGTTACAACGATGAATACAGTGTAATTATATTTATAAGTCAATCAGAACACTCAGCTTAGGGGACAGGCGGGAGTGAAAGCAATATCATTATTCATGAGGAAATACACCTGCAGTGACATGGTAATGTTTGTCAGAGAGAAGAGGAAGATATCCGCCAGGTCACAAATATACCGGTCGGTGGTAGAAGGAGGAGAGGGAGACGCAACAGCGGCGGAAAGATACTACAAAGTCTTACATGAGTCGTTGGGGTTCGGAACAGGGGGATTAACATGGCAGGGTCTGATGGCTTTTTCTAATTGAACTTGGAGCTAGCAGAACGGCTACGAGCTAAGGATACTGCCTGTAAGGTGAATATGTTGAAGGATTCATGTTATAATAACATTTATTTCTTTGCAAATATGTCTATAGCAATGTATAACAGTAATTCAAATTAACAGTTTACTTTGAAGCTATATATGGATGTTCAATGATGTTTCTTGACTTGCAAACTCTTCCGCATCCTTCGCTGCAACAAAGTTCACCTGGTCTGCAATCTGAATGGGTTGTACAGTGATCAGATCTAACCGCACAAAACCCTATAAGGCCACTGGGAGCTGGGCAACCTATAGGGCTTCTGGGGGTAGTATCTAGAAAAAAAGAGTAGGTCATAAGTTCAACCTACTAGTCAAATCAGTATTTTAAGCCAGGCATACATAAATTGTATAATGAGGCCCTTTTTCAGATTGATCAGATGGAATGAAAGAAGATATCGTCTCCAATAAAATTGGAAAGCTTTAACACACATCACCAAAGAGTACACTGCAGCTGAATCACACATGTAAATAGATGGATTAACTCGTCTGAAAATACTTACTGCACAAACATGTGTTACAGCCAAGTGCATTACTCTTGAATCCGTAAGGGCAGTAGCGACGACAAGTTGGTTGGTGCAAACAGCGTCTCGGCCCTAAACATGACATGATAAAAGAGATTAGTAATTTAAAGGGCAACCAAGGTTTTGCAACAATGCATTAACGTGATGTATCGCTTTTTAAAACTTTTCAATATTGTATTGGTGAACATGACTTATAGTTATTTTCACAGTTGAAACCTCCCAAATATTTGACGTTGAGTCGCAGTGACCTCTGGAAGTTCTTTTTGGGGCAAAAAGTGTCCTTTTTAAATTGAGCCCTCTGTGCCTTGTTTTTGAGGTATTTGATTAGTTTATGATTTCACCATATAGAAGAGGACCAGCACTTACTGGAGGAGTGACATTTTAGTGAAACTTTTAATGTTTTTAGGCTTCCTGTCTTCGAGACTTAAAAATTGATTTTTGCCATATCAATAGGGCTATTTATGACTCCTCATTACATGTGACCCCAATAATGCAGAAACTAAAATTTCCAATTTAGTATACCGTTTTGGTCTTGTACTGTCACTTCCATTAATAAACAATACCAGCTTACAGATCCTGGTTGTCACAACTGTAACAGATAATAACCCAAAATTTCACTTATTTAGGTCAAACTTTTCCGGCCAAAATTAAGAAATTCAGAAAGATGGCAGACAAATTTGTTGTCAGCATGATGAACAGCAGGAGATTGTCTAGATTTTAACGAAGCGATTATTGATTATGGCTTTACATGTTGAGATACTTGGATTTTTGTGGCTAAACTCGCTTTATTTGGTCCAAAACATGCACTCCTCTCTAGCCAAAATACTGAAAATAGGTTAAACAACATGTTATACACACCAGACTCCATTAAACTAGAGAGTATTTCCGAGGTTTTGATCGTGGCGTTTGATGATAAATTAAATAGTAGAGAAGTTATGAGCATAATCATTTCTCTTTCAATGCTAAACAATCACCCAAAAAAGGTGATCCATTGTTCTACACAATGTGCTTTGCATATAATACTGCATAGTTTTTCACCACACTTTTGCATAACATAATTTACAACATCACTTTGCCCATTGCTGCCTATATATATATATATATATACTTTAATTATCAATCTACAATCATCTTTTTAATGTTAATATGTTTTATTACTATATATTATTATATGTTTAATTACAATATGTTCTCAATGTATTTTTGTTAATGTACCATTAATCAAGTTAGAAACATGCGGTATTAAACATAAGTCAGACTACTAGCAACGTGTCAGTGAAATAATTTTTGAGATGGGACAAGTAGTTCCTGAGAAACTGAAAAGGCAATATATCACGTTAATGGGTAGTAAATAAAGTGCTGGGCAGCATCAGCTTTGTGCATTACGCGATGCAAAACTCAAAGTAGTTGCTGACTCTAAGCTGGGTAACACTTCAGTTTAGGGGAGGTTCCAAAACATTGCTGTAATGATGATAGAGCATAGGCTAAATAATAACAGGAACAGGAAACTGCTCTGTAGTATTCTATTTTAGCTGAGTTTGAGTACCTGATAGAAGGAATGTTTCACAAGAATTCTGGCTGAATAATCATCCGAATTGGATTTTGTCTTTTTCCCTATGCAGAAGGTGCAATCTCCTATGAATCGATGAGAAGTTGTTTGAAACCCTGTTTGCCCTTAACTACGTTATACATGTGGCTTGTGTCACTATGATAGGGTCACCCAAGTTAACTCACCAATGTGTGTTTGTAGGATATACCAGATCAAAAGGATATCTATCTTTATAATCTTGTAATAATACACCAATAATGTTTAGGGTATGTTGTTGACTCAGTGCGGCCAGGTGGTGCAGGTTGACACAAACAATGGTAACTCACGGAACAGGTTGGCAGCTGGCACCATTTTAAATGTATTTTGAATATCAAATTAGATGTCAAACAATTTGACAATGATAATCTACAGTATGAACCAAAAAAACTGTTGAGAATGAGGAAAAGGCAATCCGGTGTCAATTTATTATCAAGATAATGCTTGTTATTTGATGATCAATCAAAAATATCGGAGAGGGCCCAAGCTTGTATCACTGTTTATAAGGAAATAGATACCAACGGGTGATACCCCTGACAGTCCGCTTAAGGGTACATGCGGTTAAAACAAATCTCTGGATATCTGCCTGCCCTTAACCCAGGGAGGAAATGATGATGTGATGCAATGAAGTTTGTTTCCTGATTCATTCTCATGAATGACGCCAATTCAAATACTAACAGGACTCAACTAACCAAATATTGTACCACAGAGCGAAGATAAACAAATACCACCTATCAAAATGTAGAACCGCCAAGAGACAAAGCACCTCTTTTTTGGTATTTTATATGCAGTTTCTCATCTTATGCAGCTCAGAGACTCTTTTTCTTTTAATTTTCCACTTATGTGCCGCACTCACAATGATATCAACCAATTTCATGATAGATATTACATTTGAGCAATAAACAATGTTGAACTTCAAACCTCAGTTCACTTTAATATCTTTGAGGCCTACATAACTCACAAGGATATCCATGAGTGTTTTATATTGAGACAATACAAGAGACAACCTTGTGACTGGATTAAGCTGCGTTCGGATTTCGTGGAAAATATCACACTGCAAGTTGAAGCAACATGTTTAGGAGATAAAGAAAGATGTATTGTACTACTTTTCTAAGATGAGTATAGATAGCCAATAACTCTTGCAAGAGTATTATGGTTATGGGCATACTGTACTAAACCACTTGGAATGACTTTGATATCAATAACAAAACTAATGATGTTCATAATAAGTGACACGTATTTGTACTGTATTATATGTATACTTACATAATGAAATTCTTCCTTTTCCAGAAGAACCTGAAAAAAATGAAATCACTTACTAAAATATTTTTAGCATTTAGATACCTATCTGTGATTCAAGCTTCGCACATATATCCTGGCAATATGAGTCCACTCCACAAAATGTTTCGAATATTGATGTAGCTAGGATTCTGGCCAGCCAGTTAATGTTGGTTATTATTTGTGTGGTTAAATCCAGTATTGTGGACATCTGAATGGTCATTGTGCTGGTGCATTGGATCTATTTTGATTGATTGGCTTGTGATTTTAATTGGAAAATGATAAAATAAACTGTTGACAATTTAAAACTAGCGAGATCTGAAAGAAATGTTGGAATCAGTGTAACTTTTCAGGGGTCTTAAATAACTAAGAAGGATTCAAAAGTGTTGTTCTGACTGACCCATATGACTCACATATAAGGCTATCATTAAAGCGATATAGCCTTGGATATTTGCATCCATTAAGTGCAAAGCAAACTTTTTCGGCAATACACACATTGTTGATGAGATTTTCAGAGGTTACTTTTGCTATTTATGATATGCTATGCTATATTTGCTAATTAAAATTGCTTTATTAAAATGGCATGATGATGCATGTATGTGATGTTAGAGGCAACGCAAATTCACCAAACGGAAATCTATAAGAATATCTGAAGCCAGTATTTCATGTGGTGGCAAACATGAAAAATTTCGCTTGATGTCAATATTTTGCAGGTATAATAGTTATTATTTTTTGATAACTTTCCATCTCACTGTCAGTTTTTTTCATGCAAGCTACTATCACTATTGTGATAGCTTGAAAAAAATCTACAAGAAACAACTATCAAACTCTATCTAGCAAATTATCTAGATAGAAGTGAGCCATAGGAGGAGGTTGCCTAAATGTTAAAAAAGTTGAAAAGTAAAACTCACCCACGAGTTCAGAAGCTGAAGCAGCCGCAGCAAGGACACACAGAAGTGTCACACAAACAAAAAGTCCCTTCATCTTAGTATATCTTAGTCTGTGAGCTACGAGTGATATTAGATTGAAATAAATGAGCTTTATATAGCAAGATAAGACAAGCCGCATGTGATCACAGAGAGGTTGTCATGGTAAACTAAAACCATCACTATGGTAACAAACTTGCAGGATCTGATAATGGAGATCTACTCGGATTGAACTACGCGTCATGACGAAAACGGAGTTTGGATTGAGTATGCAGGCTAACAGAAACACTTTTTGGGTTATTTTGCCCCAGTATATCTACTGAAAGACAGTGTCTGACCATCTGTGCTCGGATTTGCCGGTTCAGGCAGCCAATCTGAAATTATGTTGAAAATCGAAGTTTTTTAAATTGTTTAAATAGGTCACAGTCAAATTAGAATGTTTGTGAGTGACTGAAAAGACTCTGTTACTTGACTGTCATACCAACACTATTTAAAAGTTTGATTCTTTGTCGGATGAAGCTAATCAGAAAAAGATTGGTATTTATCTTTGGCATAGTGAGGTAGCGAATCAGGAATATAAAATCAAAACTTAGAAGAAACTCAATTACATTGTTTGTTCAACGATTCGTATGAGTACCTAAGGACATCCAGATCCATTCATGAGAAAGTATACCTGTTCATTCCATCTAGCATAACCTTTTCCAAGGTTGTCCATATGGCCTCTCTCGTGTCTTTAGTAGTTTATCTGTTCAATTATTTCAAATTTAATTTCCATGTCCATCTCCTTCGAGGAAGTGCAGGTACACTATGACCTTCATTAGTACCATCGTTACTACCTGACCTGTCTGGCATAAAAGTTGCTCTTTAAGATGTTGAATCTGCTTTGCTTTGTTGTGTCTATATTTCAAACATCTAGCTCATTTGTTCTAAGCTTGCCTTATTAAAGGTGGCCAAACAAGTTTCTGTCTGCGCCAACTCTTGAATAATGTCCTGAATATTTTGTTTTCAAAATGAACTTGCAAATTTGTATTGCCTTTTCTATTTGGTTATGCGAGAGAGCTTTGCAAAGGCAGGATTCAAAACAAGCAACACCGGGAATAGACATGTATTTCAAGAAAAAGCGGCATCATCTAAAAAAATGGCACTGTGCTATGCTGACCCGTCCATAAAGAGAATTAGGGATAAACAGTGACTGGATTCACCATCTAAACATGAAAACGAACTCAAGAATGCCATCCATCTTGTTATCCTTGTCAAGTATTATGAATAATGGCTACCAGTACAGTACCAAATCTGCTACACACAAATTATACTTTTGTACACTAATTTTTTTATATTATATGTCTGCGGGCTTACCCTTAATCTGACAACCAGTCAACTTTTCAAAGAAATGGCCGGCAATGATCCCTTCACCAAAGACTAAATAATCTCTGCCCTCTGTAAAGAGACAATATCACTTGAACATAATTATCACCGTTTTTGCGCTGCAGTACCTTGAGAAGTTAGAGCTGTCTGAAGGGACCTACATTCCTTTATCGAAGGTAAGTTTTTTTATAAATATATATAACAATGATTATAAGGCCTACCACAGAAAAACCATGAGGTGAATGCAGTAATAAGAATCATAAAATATTATCCTTACGGGAGGTGAATATCCTGTGCCACATTGACCAACTAAGACAACCAATGTGAATTGTTTCAGTCAAGCACAGAATAGTAAAATACATTAGGCCATGGAACAGGCCGTCACATTCAGATCACAGCAATGGCCTATGCCATTGATCTAAGTGTCACAAACCGTAGCTTCACCATGCATACTCCTGAGCAAAATTCATCCGAAACATGCATATGTTTTAACTAACACTGGAAACTGGCAATCCAGGGTGAGAATCTAGGGATAATTTTGCAGAAGACAATGATGATGGTGGGTGGCGCTTGGATTTGGCTTGCCCAAAACTATAAGTTATATCACAGAGTAAGGATATACAGAGGGGACACTTCAATGATATCTATAGTGCCTGTGGTTTTGGGTGGTAAATGTATATGAATAAAACTCATTTTAAAAACCTGGATTACTCATAGCCTATGTATCCTAGCAAAAAATGACATCAATATGGTGTATAGCTTGAACATTTCAAAAAAGGTGGAAATCAGTCCTTAGGATAAATACAGAATGAATTATGACCCATCAAAGGTAGATATGTCTGCATGGATTATCTCCATTGTAGCTTATATATTATCCAAAATTGGCAGATCTCAAGACTGAATATTTCCCCACTGGATAAAAACCACAGATACACTGTAGCTATCATTGAAGTGTCCCCTCTGTATATCCTTACTCTGTGGTTACATCCTGCAGTATTTATACTTTGCATTTGCATATAGTTGTTATGAAAGTGCTGGGGGTATACGGAGGTATTTGTTTCGATAATTATGAGCTAATGAATATTTCTTTCCTCGAATGGGTTTGTCTGAGGAGAGATATTTTTTATACCATGTCACAAGGAAATGTCTTTTACATGAATTCACCATGTATCATTGCGTTTAAACAATAAGGGGCTGATATCATGGCCTGCATTCTTTGATTATTAACATTAATTCATTGAAAGACATAGTAGACTGCCTGCACAAACCATCAACATCATTCGCGCATATATATTGGACAGTATTGAATGCTAGTAGCCTGCTTAGGGAGTAGATTAGGTCTATGTTTTGGACCATTAACTGGCATAGCTAGGTTTATTATCATCTTATTGCATTATAGAAAAGCAAAACAACACCAACAACACAAGCACCGTCTGTCATATGAGATCTACTAAAGATAGGTTCTAGTATCAAGGGCCACCATAGTTATGGGTTACAATCTCTCTAGCATTTGTGGAAACATTTTCCAGATTGCCTACCATTGTCAATTATTTGCCAAATTTTCCCAACAAGAATAACCTTTGCCCTACTATTTAACAACTCATTGATACACCCTTGACAACGATACATGATACTATCTGCTAGGGTATAATTCATATTCCTAAACATATTCAAAAATAAGCAGCAGGAATTTGTACAAGCTAACAGAATGTTATACCAAACCATTATTAAGCTCTAGCTAACAATAACTGAGCTAATTTTCTTTATATTGATTCAAAGTGTATACAAAGGGATTATCAATATTAGTGACTATCAAAAGGTATTACGTGACTTTGATTGATTACAATTATGCAGATTTAGGATCAAGTTTGGAAATGCTATTGGTCAGGTCTGTTAATGCTCTTAAGATGTATGAAATATCAGTAAGAGGTTCATTCCTTTCTCAAACCACTAAACCTTGTATAATCGCACACAAAACATAAGCTTAATGGCGCTCAAGGTAAATGCAATACTAATGCTTAGTTATTTGTCATCAGAAATCCCGGACATTGTATGAAAAGCAAGAGAAAAAAGTGACAGCTAATCAAGTGTATATACGTCGTAAACACTTAATGCATCCTCCTAATATATCCGATCACGGTTATCAATGTTTATACGAGCGGTACGGTTTTTGGAGGCAATATCTGACATAGAACATAAATTGTTAGCCTCAGTATAACTCGCTCCGGTATTTGTTGTCGTCTCGTCACAAGATTTTTGATCAGATGACAATGCAACTGGTTTGTTCTCAGTCTCATTGTCTTCGGTTCTTCTAGGAGCTAAAGTCCTTTCTTCAGATATGTTATTTCTAGTGTCATTATTAATAACTGTACTCCTATGCAAGCGGTTTAAGTCATTTGGTTTGGATACTGATGGCCCTGCACAAGGTAACGGTGGAGCAAGTGGTACCATAGGTCTAGAAGAAATGTACTCTAAATTGTCTGCCACCTCTACTAAAGTGTCGTGAAAATGCATCCCTCTTTTCTCCATCTCAAGTAAACATGGCCCCAACAAACTTGGTGAAGGCCACATTGGTGCCTTCATAGGATGCGGGTTAGTATGAGAATGCTGTGTGCTCCTTTCTTGTTTAAATGTGCTAAGCATATCATTTTCGTTGATGACGCTGTAGTCTGCATATACATCAGTCGCATCAATATTATCATATAGACAGGTGTGGCGGCGGATTCGCAGTCAAGGTCATTGGTAGGCTTTCGATCTGGAATAGACATATTGCCAGGGTTGTAATTTATTAAAATTCCAAAAACAGATAATATGGAGACAGGCTATAGAGATCCAAGACTGAATACAAATTGACTAAATATGGCGTGTTAGTGACCGTAATTGTAGTTCAGTAAATAAACCCTTACAAATTCTCTAATAATTTCTGATAAGAGTCATAAGATATGCCTGTGATCATCTTAACCAAGGGAAGTTAGCTGTGTTATCCAATTTTTCTCATTCCCGGCAAATGAAGCGCATTTTGCAAAAATAACCTTATGGTATACAGTTGAGATTGCACTTACCCGCCATATTGCGCTTACCACTTTCTACAGCTAGCCCATCTAGCCTGTTGATCGGATAAATTGAACGAACCTCTGTTTAAAGTGACGATAAGTCCCTCCCAGTAGTCTGATAAGCATGGAGAGTCAGCAAAAACTCCAGTAGAGATAGGTATCCAGGTCAATCTCCCTGTCACATCCGCTCTACTTGTAAGATATGGACGTACTGCATTGAGTTGACGATCACCTGAAAAAACAGTGAATATTACTTGAATGAGTATTGGCTTTGTTTTTTGTGCCATATTGAATGTGCCAACTACATTGAGTTGCCTGAGTCTGAATTTGTTTTTAAAACTCACTTGAACACATAAACAAAACATAGAATTATATAGCCAAAGGCTGTGTTAAATTGACAGTCCTACTAGGCCATGTTTGGTATGCTTTCATAGATCTCAGGCTGAATAGTCATTAGGGAATAAGACATAGAACAGCCTGTGAACGTATTTGCAGTCAAACTGCAGCAAAGTCTGAAAATTGGGATCATGGTGCAGATCATAATGATTTTTTGCCTCCACCTGACCACTATGATCCTTGCTAATAAATTAAAAAAAAAATTTTTTCTATTATTATTTGCCCTATGAACTAACAATATTTGATTTACTGTTTTAATATATCACCTTTTCTAATATAACTGGCCCTTAAAGGTCGAGTTACGGGGGGGGGGGGGGTGCTTATTGTGTGGGTAATTGACTTTCTATACACGTTAGAAAGCTGCCAAGCTACTCTTCAAAATGTGATTGGAGGCGTCATTTTATCAACAAAATGAGGCCGAAATTTTATGATATAATGTGAAATTTTAAGAAAGGATTTGAGTCAGATTGAATAAGTAAGAGCCAAATTTCTTGCTAGTTTCCACTGAATTGCCGTTAAAATGAAACACACCCCAATTTTCAGCAGTATAAAAAATGTATCAAGATCAGCATAGACCATCATCAAATGTAGATATCATTTTACTACAACATGTTGGCATCATTTTACTACAACATCAAAGGTGCTGTGAAAAATACCATTACTAAGGCCAAAAGATGTGTTTTAGCGTTTTCATATACGAAGCCTCTTTGATTGAGCATAGTACAAACAGGAAATTCCAACAGAATGTGGCACTGTGTATCAGTTTTCCTTGAAATGGGCACCACAGAATGCTGGAAACACCATGAAAAGCCTCTTATATTGGCTGTTTTGGGCATTCAGTGAATACGGGGACAACTGATACACAGTGCCAAATTCTGTTGGCATTTCCTGTTTGTACTACGCTTAAAGGGCAACCAAGGTTTTGCAGCTATGCATCAATTGGTAGTAAATAAATGCTAGGCAGCATCAGCTTTGTGCATTATGCGATGCAAAACTCAAAGAATTTTGTCTTTTTCCCTTCGTAGAAGTTGCAATCTGCTATATATCAATGCGAAGTTGTTTGAAACCCTTGTTGCCCTTTAATCAGCGCGCTTTGTATGTGAAAATTTTCAAAAAAAAAACTTCTAGTCTTAGTAAGGGTCCTTTTGACAGCATGTTCTAGAGCTTAGAACACACAACAAACACCACTAATTGTACTTGCGAGCATACCATGATCGGATTGGATATTATCTGTTGCTGTCTCAGTGGTGTCATTTCCTTTCTTACTGCATCTCGATGTTTGAAGCCATTCCTTTCCATCATGACAGGTGTAATGGGTTTCCTTGGACTCCAGTTTATATCCCAGCTTAAATATCGCAGTGTATTCTGATGAATTTATCTGGGTTTGCTGGAGACGTTCAAGGTTATTTATTACTTTAGTATCAGGACACCATTTAACTGAAATCGAAAGCAAACAGCATAAATCACCTCAAATAAAACAAATAGTTGTAGTTTCCTAGTTTAAGGATTGAAGGAAAAATAATAATAGTCACATCTTGTGGCATTCCGTATCAATCAAGAAAGCGTATGATAGTGGATACTTGCCATCAAACATGCACAACTCCTAATTTAGGTGGAAGCTAACTCACCTTGGTATTTGATGCGAAGAGATTCCACATACGTTACATCTAACTTCGGCAGAGATCTTATTTCTAGTGGATAAGAGCCTATAAACTTCAGATTCTGGTTCATGATAGTTTGTTCCGTGTAGAATGCTTCCTGCATTACATATCCAGAGGGACGTGTTTCTCTGTATGAAATTTCAAAATGAGGATTCTTTGAAGTGCCCAACTTGATGACCTCTAACTGAAGACTTATCGTCGCAGCCACAGGAAGGTTGTCTATATTTACTCTCATTATATGAGGTCTTCCCTTGGAACTCTTCATCAACATGTAGTAAGTAATATATTCTTCAGGTTGTTTATAAGCATCGATATCAGGGGTATACTCGCTGATGGTGAACGCTGGATAAACTAAAAGAGTAACAGAGCAACTTTGGATTATAATGATGACGATAACGATATGATGTTGACATGAGTGCCTACTTAGCATTATGCAGATTGATAGTCAAGCTGTATTAAGCGATAGTCAATCCACTGACAGCACCTACTAGGAGTGAAAGCTGGTCAGTCCAGCACCTTTGCGGTAAAAAACAGTGTAACATTCAAATTGTAATGGCAAATAATATAATCTACACTTTTTGAGTGGAATCTCACCTGTGAAATCTATGGTAAAGCCGGGCTGGGCGGTGCTCCTGTCTCCATTGTGATATCAATCTCTTTATCGAAATATTCCCTCTGCTCCAGGCATGACCAATAGTGTATCTTGCTGCTTATAGTATACCTTTGAGACATGGTCCACTTGTCGCACCTCTCCATCTCTGCTTGATCTTACTTAGTTTGATCATCTTCAAATCTGTTACAAAATTCACAAGAAATGGCTGTTATGGCTGATCTACTGTCATACGTGAACATTTTAAGATTATTGTATCCAGTAAATATTTTGATGCAAGTACAAAGTTAGTATTGAAAAAATAGATGTCACTAAACAGCAGAACAGCTCTTTTTAACAAACCACTATTTTATAGCTACATGTAAATGCGATGACTTTTAGTTTTATTTTTTAAAACCTGACCAGACTTTTATAAACTTTGTTATATTTTTTCTTGCAATCACCATCACAACTTTTCATCTCGATGTACGCATGTTCTCTTTTGCCTTTAGCACTGAACAGCTAATAAAGTGTATATAAAAAATATGCGTGTGACTATAGTTTTGCTTAAAAACTCTGACAAAGTCTCTACAAATTCTAGTATAATACACAGTCAGCCCTTAAAAACGTTCGGGATGGCGATTGCGGCCGTAGGCCGCCGTGATCGCCATCCTGATCGCTTTTAATTAATTCGGTAGGGGGGGGGCAAAGCTTTGTTCCCCCCACACCCCACCAAACAAATCTTATCAAGGCAGGCTATGCTGTAACGAAATGCGATAAAGACAAAAATACAAGAGCTACCGGCCAACTTAATACTGGAAGGAGAGAGAGATGATTATTTGCTGCTGTATGCGAGGAGTTGTATCTTATTCAGAAGCAGTGATTAGGAATGCGAGGATGTCCGGACTAGAAATATACAGCAGCGTGTTGAGTGGCTGTCAGATTAAGGCATAAAAGCCCATACTGTACCGTTGATTGTTTTCGGACATATTGGACAGTCTACCATGGCAGGGGCACATGATACACAACATACAAGATGTCCACAAGGTAGAAATATTATCCTTACTACTCCTGAGAAACATATTTTATATGTGAGTTGTGTTATTGTGTCCCTAACATTTATATTAATATTCCGCTGAGGATAATTGGGGATTTTCTTGGGCAGTGTCAGCTTGAACAGAGTTGCTGCTGCTTCCCTCTCCTTGGTTGGTTTCGTCTATGCTGGCATCGTCCTCACTGTCTGACTCATAACTGTGGGTGAGTTGAACTACTTTTGGTAACTTGTCTACTGTGTGGATATCTTTGGATAAGTTTGAAGGAGGAACTTCCAACTGCCTGGACAACCTCTGCCAAATATATGAAATCTCTCTCGCCTCTCTGCTAAATGACAAGAAGGTTTTGAAATCAACTTGCAGTCAGCAGTTACTTGTGTCATTTCTTGTCATTTAAAAGTTTTGATAGCCTGAAGCCTTTGAAGACACAAACTAAAAAGAGTGATTTGCTCATTTTTCATTGAAGCACAACTTCTACATTACAAAATAAAGTACAGTTGTAAAATACCCTTTACCAGTGGTTCCTTCATATTGTAGCAGCGGGTGGATTGTGTATACCCACAAATGAGTGTAGAAAAAGTGGAGAATTGAGGCTAGCATACACGTTCCCCAGCCATCGATCACGGACACCCAACATGCATTCAGACAAGCAAACTTTGCCTGCATTGTACTCCTTTGTTCAGCAAACAAAAGGCCTTTTGTTATACAACTCTCATAGGTGTCTTGGGACATGTCTCCCAGACATCGACCCCCAGGGCCTATCCAAAATACTACATCATAACTGTACTTTATTTTGTAATGTAGTATTAGAAGATTCCAACCTACCTTTATTCTATTGATTACGACTGTTTTGAGGTGAGTCCTATCTATACCCATTTCTATAGCTCTTCTTATGACTGGAGTGTCCCATCTGGGTCTGATCATTCTCGTGGTGACATTCTGCAGATGAAAGGGCAAACATGGATATCCCGACCAATAATTGGGTACACTGGTAATGAATGCTATGTATAGTGTTACAAATAAGAAAAAGTAGACATTGACTAAGCAGAAGTGGAATGTATGTTGTACAATTGATGATGAATAAACTCTAATACCATTACTCACTTATATGAGATATCTGACTCTGGGTGGCTGGTATTCTCCAAGTTCTTGTAATGTGTCAGACACAAAACTAGCACCTTTGGTGGAGAGCACATGTTGACAGGTGGGAGATGTTCTAACATGTCTCTTCCATACATCCCCACCTGTCCTCCACTTAGCTGACTTACATCCGCAGTAGAAACATGTGACAGAGTCAGCATCACCTACAGATAAGAGAGAAATTGGTATAATTACCTGTTGAGTCTGCACGTTAACAAAGTACATTGTAATGCTGTTTTTTGCAAAAAGACGGTTGTGTATTTGTCATAGACATGCACAATTTTTCCTGACCAATCTTGAGGGAACAAAATAATACTTAAATCTTTGATCAAACAAACATGGGTGGTTGTGTTTTTGTTATGGGCTTTCGCAAATTTTACTTGACTTATGTAGAGGGCTGGTCTCACAAATCAAAATAAAAAAGAAGACAGTTGGTTAATGAATGAGAGCATAAATGTGGTTGTTTTATTTCTGATGTTTCTAGCAAACACTTGGGCAGATGCAAAATCAGTAGTTAAAGAATTAATCCGTCTAATGCTTGCCGATAGGATTATGACCTAAAGCCAAGTGCATGTTGAATCATGTAACTGGCCATGTATGCCAATGGCGAGTAATTTTAACTATAACAGGATTTAAGAATTATTGGCCACGCTTTTTTGTGGCATGGTCCTGCCTCTTGCATCATAGACTGACATCATGATGTGTGGTTTTTGATATTAAAGTAGCTGTGAAATAATTTGATAATGATTAACTACAACATTCAGCACCTCAGCTGTTGAGGAGTAGGAGGAGGCATGTGGTGTCAATTTCCTGTCAGGACAATGCTTGTTATTTGATCATCAATCAAAAATAAAGAAAATGCCCCAAGCTTGTATCAGTTTGGATAAGGTACCGACATGGTATTACCCGGATGATCGCTAAATCATACATCAGGTTAAAAAAATCCCTAGATTATTGTTCTGCCGCAAATTCAGATAGGATAATAATGATGTAGTGCAATGAGACGACAGTCCTTCCATGATTAAATGTCATGCTTGGCTTCAAGAATAAAGCTAAGAGGACTCAGAAGAAAAAAATATCAGAATTGATCAAAGCTTGATTCACGGATGGAAATCGACACCTACACAGTGCTTCCCTAACTATATGTTTAGGTGTTTATTAGGCTATCATAAATCCAGAGACTATTCATGGAAGTTTTTGATTTGATGTTGCATATGAGAGAACCTTGTTGGTAAGTGTTAACTGATTTGAATCTCGAAGTAAAACGTTGATGGATTAAATTGTTACACTATAATTTTGTAGACAATTTCAAACAGCAAGTCAAAGGGACAAGTCAGATTAAGCAATGAATAGAGAATGTATTGCACAGGTCTTTTGATAATGATAGCCAATTACCCTTACAGGACACTCAGGATGAAACATAATCTGCACTTAAGGAATGATATACTCACATGCTGATCTTTTTGCAACTCCTCCAGAACCTAAAATAAGAAATCAATTATTATTATATCTTTAACATTTAAATAACTGAACTGAGATTAGTGCACAGATATCCTGGCCAGGCGAGTCTATTTCACAATTTGTTTCAAACATCAATATAACTGTGATTCAGGCAAGCAAAGGAGGCTTTTGCTCTGTATACTGAGGACACAAGGACACACAGAAGTGTCATACAAACAAAAATTCCCTTCATCTTTGTCCGTCTTTGATGTCTTTCTTATCTTTGCGGTAGGGTGTATTACAGGTTGTCAGGGTAAACTCAAACCATCACTATGGCAACAAACTTTCTGGTTCTTATAATGCCGATGAACTAGAGGTTAAACGGCCTGAAACTATGTTTAATTTTACTGTCTGTCTAACAAATTGCTTTCTACAAAAGCATAGAAAAGTAAGCCTACTCATTTATTCCTGTATGGCTTAACCTCATACATGGTCAAATGGAACTATACCAAACTGCCACCGTGCATATGAGGAATTCATAGCCAAGACAATCTGATGATTTGCCTGATCTATATTTTTAGCTTACAGATTATGTGAATGCTATGCTATTGCAAGCTTACCATAGCTTACCACTGTGAGTTGATTATGATTGAGAAGGACATCAACAGCCAATCAGGGTCAACTGGCCTAAATGTTCATCCAGTGATTGACGATCAACTAAATTCCAAATTTTTGCCTGTATTACAAATTTCTAATTACCAAAGCCCATCCATATTCTTAAAAAAAGAAAGCATTTATTCCTGTCTAGCATCCCCTCATCCCCTCATCCATCCAATTCTATGTCCATCATCAAATAATGGGTGAAAGCTTTAATGTATTTTTCAATTCCCTACTAAAGTGCCTCTCGTGCTGCCCCAACCAGCCTATATGGGGTTGATAGATAACTGTCACTGTCAAACCAAGCTTGCCAATGACCGTCTTTGTATGTCCATAAAACTAATCAAGTTATTATTGAGTCCAAACTAAAATATTATTGTCCATGTCAGTCCTTACAAATCTAAAGTTGGCTATAAGAGTTCAACTCTGTCACATTTCTTGTGAATTTTGTAACAGATTTGAAGATGATCAAACTAAGTAAGATCAAGCTTTAAACTATAGTAGTTTATAGGAAATCAGGTTCGGTATGTGTGCGGACAAATTGACGGACATAATCATTGAATAGCATACATGGGTTGCGTAAATGAATAAAGTAACACTGACAGTAATAACCAGGATCCACAGACAAAATTTAAAAAATCCTAATACATGAATTATTTGTTACATATTATAAATCTGACTGAAAACAAAAATGCTTATTAGTTCTTCCCTCATTGATCTTTTACTGAACTTGAAAGGTTTGCATCACAATGTCTGGTTATAGCACTATGCTTTTTTGAGAGAATGGTATTGAACTTCACTCATTTGCAATGAATTTGCAGTTAACCATACAATAGGCACGTATTTATAGCAATCAATTCACATTTTGTCTGCAGCTTTTTGTTATTTTTACTATTATATTGCTAGATTATCTTCCTACTGCGCTATAGCAATGCAAAACGAAAACAAAACCAACAACTCAAACACGATTGGTCATATTATCTACCAGAAGTTATCAGAGTAGCTAGTCATTTTGCGATCTCAGTATCATTGCATCCCCATTGATAATCATTGGGAAAGATTTCCCTCTTGCACCAACATAAACCTTAGACCTCCCACTTTACACCTCAAGTATAGATCCCTTACCATAATGTACTTTTTTTCTGCTCAGGTGATTATCGTTAAACGATGAACAGAAAATGGGGTACGGATGAAAAGTTCCCAAATTTCCTTGCTAAATTAAACGTTGGCCAAAATCTACTCCCCACCTGTTTACTTTGTATAAACTCCCATCTCAGCTTTCTGAATTTTAATGCCAGGAGTTTGTGCCAGCCGTTAGCTTTTCTTCCCAAAACAAGCAATACTATGCTCTAGTTAACATTTCCTCTACAGTAGACAATTTATTAATAATTGATCTTATGTATGCATATTCTCATTGGCCCCGAAAGGGTCAATGAATAGCAAATAAAGTGAATATTATTATATAGATATATATTGCATTATCACTTGTACATGGAAACTTTAAGTGGTATCTCTTTGGAGCTGTCTAGCAATTTGTCAGTTATCTGCACCTGTTTACCATAGAGCCAAGGCAATATCTCAATGATTCCGTTCACTCTTTTTGATATTGGGTATCATTTATTTGGAGCAAACAATACGAGCACAAAATTAATTGCAGTTATTGCCAACTCATTGATTTACTTAGAAACTATACGCGGATCGTAAGTGCCTGGTGGTATGCAAACTCTACCGCATACTCCGGGGCAGCAAAGCAAATCTGATGCACAATCGTAATCACTTGTACATTGATCAGATCTTTTCTGACATCGACCTGCTAGGCCACTGCTAGCTGCGCACTCTCTAACTGGCTTAATTGCAGCAGGATCTAGAAAAAAATTATAGATTATTAGTTCAACCCATTAGTTGCCTATAACTTAATCTCTATAAAGTAAGTAAGACACTCGATATGATATAATATATTTGATTTCATACTAGTAGATACAATGAAGGAACATCCAAACTTAATTTCTATTTAATATAGTGAACAACCTCAAAAATCAGTAGCAAAGCTATTCTTGCCTAACTTTGTACACTGATCCCCTTTTGAAGATCAATCATATACTATCTCCTATTAAATCTGAATCACAAGAATATAAAGATTGATAAACCGTTTGACAGTACTTACTGCAAGTACATTTGCTACAGCCAAATCCTCTGTTCTGATATCCCCAGGGGCAGAAGAGAAGACAATGTGGTTGAAATGAACATCCTGGTTGCCCTGAGCATAGTAAAAGAGAAGACAGTCATTAATGAATGATGACATACATGTGGCTTGTAGGGATTTTATATCTGTTTTATCGCTGATATTTCTGGCAAAAGCCTGGGGCAAATTAGGCATCATTAGAAGATAATGCTCCTTTCATGATGTAGCACATTAAGTGGTTTATTGCCAAAAGAAGCTGCCAACAAATGGAAATGTGATCAAATATTCTGGATGGAAGTAAAAGATAGGAGGATGCTGCCACCGGACCAAATATAATAAATCAAAATGTATAACTCACACGAAGGGGCAGCAGCTGATGCAGCAGCAAGGACACACAAAAGTGTCCCACAAACAAAAAGTCCCTTCATCTTTGTATGTCTTTGTTCTCTGTCTTGTCTCTGCTGTAAAATATAAGTAATAATAGTCTTTTTTATAGCTTGATCACACAAGTAGGATGTAATCACAGGTTGACAGGTTGCCATAGGAACCTGAAACTGTAAATTGCAAGCTATAGATATCTAGTCAATGTGTTGATTCTGATTGGATGTCGGGAAGGAAATCAACAGCCAATCAGAGAAGACTGGCCTGAACGTTCATCCATTGATTGACACATACATCCTAAAAAACTTTGGCTTCTGATATTGATGACATTTTGATCGGTGTCAAACTACGTACATATCCTTGTCTCTCTGTAAGGCCTTATGTATAGGTGTGACAAATCAATATCAAATAGATTCCACTGAAACAAAGGAGATAAAAATTTGACCTTCGGGGCATCATATTTATGTTTTCAATATTTTTAGTTGAATATTGACATTGTGCACGTTTGGCTTGATGGAGTTCTTGGATAAGATTCTTCTGTTATACCTTTGTTGGCTTCAATCTTCTTTTTACAAGGTCTTGAGCCCTTCAAACGAAAGTGTCTAATCCCAGTAGGCCAGCACCCTTCCTCTTCCTTTTCCTCCTCCTCTTCCTCCTCCTCATCTTCATCCTCATCCTCGTCCTCTTTCTCCTCCTCTTCCTCCTCCTCTTCCTCCTCCTCTTCCTCCCTCTCTTCCTCTTTCTCATTTGGGAAGAGTTCCCTCTCTCACCAACCTACCACTTTACAACCTGTGGATAGATCCCGACCATAAGTGCACTTTCAATCTGCAATGATAAGCATGTGCCTCATATAAGAGTAACATACTCACAGAACAAAATGTTGGCCATTTTGCTAGCTTAATTTGAGTTAGCCGAAATCTACTCAATTTGCTTTGTATTATCTTCCTTCTAAACTGACTCTTCTTTGGAGGACTATAGACACTGAAGACCATAAAAGGATTGCAGCATGCCAGCAATGACAAACACACGCGTATGCATACCTCAAGAATTCAGGACTCACCTTGGAATATTGACATTGACTTGATAGCCTAACAATCAACAATAAGACAAAAAGAAAAGCAACGTTTGATGTACAAATGACACAATCACTTTTACTCTGAATTTTGAATTTTAATTTCCCCCACGAGCATGATCTATTAATTTAGTTATTCATCACAAGTGTTGTACCTTAGAGGTCTGGAACATATATGTGTTAGCTTTTCTGTTATCATGACCTTAATAACAAAGAGCAGTTGTTTAAGCCAAGGTAACACAGAATGTTTGATGGCTGAATACCAGTTATCCGGTAAGAATTAGGGTCACACTACATCAAATTAAGTATAAATTAGCGTAGGCATTTGCATCTTCACCAAAAAAATCTGTAATGTGAGTAGAACTCTCATTCTGGTGTGGATTCATTATACATTATACAGAAACAATATTAGTTTTTTTAAATACAAATAAGTGTCACTTTCATAAATTTTTTATGCCAATTTCTTAAATAGTCCCACACTTAAGAAGAAGTTCCTTCTATTGTGGTAGCTAATAATGCATCATGTCTTCTTATTATTGTTTTTACTATTATTATAACAATGTGATTCGGTTTCCATGCTCTGAATATGATGGGTGCCAAACATTGCCAGTAAACTTATCGAGTTTTCAATCATCCATCTCAGTATCTCTCATAAACAAGCCGAGGCACCTGTCACTGTTATTTTTAATTGTAGTTCATGGCTCCTCGCAATCAAAGCTTTGGCTCAATTGGTGACTCATGTTTCTTGAAGCTATATTGCTTTTTCCTTGACATACCATCATTGTCTTCTGAGAAAGGCATTGATCAAAAATTTGACAGTAGTAGTAGTGAATTTTGAAACGTTTGCGCATTAATTTAAAAAATTAAAAAGAACTTTTGAGAGACCATCACTATTTTATTTTTCAAAGACTCAGTTCTCAGTGGAGATGCTACAGAGAGTGGTTCAGATGAGATCAGCCAACATAATGCCATTACAGCATTGAACATGTGTTGATTATCAAAGTGAAGTTGGTTGTATTTTTGTTGCAGTTGACAAATTGATTACCTATACAAGCTGAGTCCATGCTGTCTGTCCCAGGTGAGGCTAAATTGTCTCACATAAGAAGTTAATGTAAGATTAAAGACTCCAGAAAGACTACAGCAACACATAGTCTGGCAGCTAGTTCTGTAGTAGTTACACAATATTCTCACACTTAGAAAATTCAGAGCACTTCTGGGTAAAAACTATATACAGTGTTAGAAGTTGTCCTCCCTCCACATATATGAGGTATGAGGTATTCATGGGACATATGCTGTAACAGCCCAATAAATCATCACTTCTATCTACTTGAGAGAACTGTATAAATTCATAAATGAAGTTATCTTCTATCGTAAAATGTCTCCTGACAATAGAACTATATTTGTTTTGAGCTTGTGTGTAAAATAATGGTAATTAAAAGTATTTTGGAGTGGTAGCTTATTAGGTTGGCACGGGCACTATGCCCCATGAATACTGCATAGCTCTTAGATGAGAAGGTAGGAAAATTTCTAACACTATTCATAATGTTATCAAAAACTGTGTTGAATTTTCTAAATGTGAAAATATTGCATAATTACTGCAGATCTACCTGCCAGACTATATATTGCTATGGTCCTTCTGAAATCAGTGAATTCATGTATATATTTCTGAATAATACACAGAATTGGGGTTTTGTGGTCACTGCTGTCTTGCAAACTTCCTTCAATGCAAAGTTCTCTTGATCCACACTCTGCATCACAAAGACAGTTGACACCACTCAGTCGCATTTGTCTCATGCCATCAGTCAAGATAGAGAGGTTATATGCAGCAACAGTATTTTTCAGATTGCAGCGTAATTCAACAACAATCCAAAAATTAATCATATTTTTTGTCAGTTAATATCATGAGCAAAAAAATATGTGTACTATAAATAACAAAAAATATAAGCATAATATATAGTATGCTTATGAATAAGTATTTATGTGTCTATGGCAGCCTCGGTAGTCAAAAAACTTTTACCAAAGAGAAACAAAACAAATCATTGTATGTTCTTGGAACAGCTCTAATGGAGGCAGGCGAGTATTTCTTAGCAACCCTCGATACAAAAAAAACTTTTTGTTATCAGTTATCACTGCATGGTGATGTTGTTGTGCCCATTGGCTTGTCTCATTTACGTCATTACAACCAAAACACCTCAGTGAAGAGGATGCTCAGGACAGGATTAGACAGAGCAAAGTCTTTGGCAGGCACCTGCTACTTGAACAGGAAAGAGCGGAGAAAAATGAGCAATCAATACACCTGCCCATTTTTTGGACTTCTTTGTTAACAAAAAGGATTTTTATAAGTACATGATTAGAAGAATCCGATGTAAGTGTGTACAAAGGTATTATGTGGCTTTGATTGATTACAATTATGCAGATTTAGGTTACAGTTTGGAAATGCTATTGGTCCGTTCTCTATATATGTACGTTCGGTTAGGTGTGAATCAATACGTAATGATCTGGCACCTCTACTAAAGTGTTGTCGAAACGCATCCCTCCTTTTTCCATCTCGTGTAAACATGTCCCCAATAAATCTTGTGAAGGGCATCTCGGTGCCATCTCAGAAGGTGGGGCTATATCAGAATTGTGTGTGCTCCTCTTTTGTTGAGAACTACTAAGCATCTCATTTTTATTGATGACGCTATAGTCTGCATATTCATCAGACTTATCAATGTTATCATAGACAGGTGTCATGGCAGATTTGCAGTCAAGGTCATTGGTGTTCTTTCCATCTGGAATGGAAATATATGTACCAAATCTCATTGGTAGGGATGTAATTTTCAGATCAGATTTTCAATAACCTTCAGGCCATGTGGTGTTAAGTCATGATCTGAAGGGCCTCTGACTTAGCCTACAGCTCATCTTTGTGGTCTCATTTATCCAAACCTGGATCCTGTATTAGTGATTTACAACACCTGCAATCGATTAGCTTAAGGTCTATAATATTCACCGGTCGGTCGTTAGCCTCTCTTCATACCAATACTAATACCATTTCAGCACCAACACCCCCCCCCCCCTAACCATAACAATTAAACTGTTGAGCAGTCATCTTTGATTTTTTACCATAACTACGTAAGACCACTTAGAAGAGATGTCACTGCAGATTAATGGATTAGGGTTACTCAAGTTTTCAGTGATATATAAGAATGAAGAACAGTTACATCTGTATGCTAATCTGTTAGGATCTGTCAGTGGCTGGTGTAAACTCCCGCATTCCAAGACACTATGAATATCAATATTTTCTCTTTGATTCTACTAGTCTTCATATCTTAAGCTGCCTCTGCCAGAGTTTGGGAGTTAAAATTGTGTCAGGATAAATCTGAACCAGGTGTGTACCAGTAGTTAATAGCATCATTTCTGATTATTAAAATAACACACACTCTTTAGCTATTAATAATTTTTGGCACTACCCACTAAGTCTAAATACAAAATACTTCAATTCCTGGTTTGTGCAAGCAATATGTGCTTATTCTCGGCCTATTGGCTAAGATCAAAGTGTCACTGCCAATGGCCGATTAGTGCCAGTTCAGTTTTGGCAGCTTGCTGCACACTTATGATTAGGAGGTCCTCTATGGCCTCACCTCTAGGATACATTCTAGTGTTCTAGAATGCATCACATTCTCAGTATGAGGATAAGGGCACCTTGCGTCCCTCTTTAGGGGCAGCCCAATCTTCTGTTTCTTAGCAAACAGCAATATGTGCTTATTCTCGGCCAGGTTCTCGGCCTTTTGGCTAAGATCAAAGTGTCACTGCCAATGGCCGATTAATGCCAGTTCTGTTTTGGCAGCTCGCTGCGCACCAACGATTAAGAGGTCCACCATGGTCTCACCTTTAGGATGCATTCTAGTTTTCTAGGATGTATCACATTCTCAGTATGAGGATTTAAGGCACCTTGCGTTCCTCTTTAGGAGCAGCCCAATATTCTGTTTCTTCGCAAACAGCAGTATGTGCTTATATATATTTCATCATTTTGATTAGAGTTCCATCAATGAAGCCTTGCTGGGTCTTTTAGCCCTCCCCCCGTTAAAAATGTACCTCAGTATTTTTATTAATGCCCCAACAGGAAAAGAAAAAATTCTTGTTACAAAGCAGTTAGCCACAGTGAACTTCATACACTGCAATTTTTTGCAGGTTATCTGTCTTTCTTACCATTCCTAACTGTATTTATGATCCCCTGAGCCCTGCAAACACACAAAACGGGACCATGCGAAAATAGAGAATGAGGCATTTGAGTATCCCACAATGCATTTCTTCTGGCATTCCCTTTGAAAACTAGGGCATCTCATAAATGGTTTGAAAAAATTATCCAAACATTTTACCATTGTTGATCAGTACATTTCACAGAACGCTAGAGTGAGGTTGCCGGAATCTAGAACATTTATGTCCCTCAGCTCATTGTTGGAGACTGCCATATTGCTTGTGAAAGGATAGGACCTGCAGGGTCTGGACAGTCAAGTGCTAAATTGTGTAACTGCGATAAGTGTAGAGAAGAATTTTTGCGAATAGGTCTATATAAAGAAATGTTGTATTATTTTTTTAAGTATTCGGGCTGTTCTACTATGAATGATATCCGAGATGTATCAGATGCTTGGTCTAGAAGCTGATTGTATGTTTGTAAGGGATACGGTCCTAGACAGAATATTTTTGATAATATTGATAATCAATATCAAAGCGATGGCCAGATAACCCATCAGAAATACCCTTCTTGGATGTACAACTTATGATATTTTCAATTTATTCAATATTACCATGATTAGGACTGTTATGGCTGATCTATTGTTATATGTGAACATTTTTACGGCTATTGTAACCAGTAAACATTTTAATGCAAATACAAAGTTAGTATTGAAAACATAGATGTCACTAAACAGCAGAACAGCTCTTTTTAGCAGACCACTATTTTATAGCTATATGTAAAAGCGATGACTTTAGTTATATTTTTGAAAACCTGACCAGACTTCTATAGACTTTGTTAGATCTTTTCTTGCAATCACCATCACTAGTAAACTTTTCATCTCGATGTACGCATGTTCTCTTTTGCCTTTAGCACTGACCAGCTAATAATACCTATAGTTTTGCTTAAAAACTCTGACAAAGTTTTTACAAATTTTAGTATAATACACAGCCAGCTCTTAAAAGCGTTCGGGATGGCGATTGCGGCCGTAGGCGGCCGTGATCGCCATCCCAAACGCTTTTTAGGGCTAGCTGTGATTCTCCTTAGAGTTTTGACACTATTGAACTTGGCATAAGAACATTCTTATTTTTTATGATATTATCAACTATGATGGATTTTGCAGGTAAAATATCATATTTATGTGAACTAATGATGCAGAATCATTACTTTGTATGGTTTTGACTGTAGAGATTAACCATAGCTATCAACAGTATCTGGAAATTTTTTGAGATTTGAAAAGCACCTTAGGCAAGATAAAGCTTTAAGTGAGTATGCTTTCTTAGGTTCACTGCTATAACTAACCTGTCTTGATAAGCATATATTCGCTAGGGGGGTACAAAGCTTTGTTCCCCCCACACCCCACCAAACAAATCTTATCAAGGTAAGCTATGCTATAACGAAATGCGATTAAGACAAAAATACAAGAGCTATTGGCCAACTTAATCCTGGAAGGAGAGAGAGATTGATATTTGCTGCTGTATGCGAGGTGTTGTACCAAATTCAGAAGCAGTGATTAGGAATGCGAGTAAGTCCGGACTAGAAATATACAGCAGCGTGTTGAGTGGCTTTCAGATTAAGGCATAAAAGCCCACACTGTACCGTTGATTGTTTTCTTACATATTGTACAGTCTACCATAGCAGGGGCACATGATACACAACATAAAAAAATGTCCACAAGGTAGAAATATTATCCTTACTACTCCTTAGAAACATATTTTACATGTGAGTTGTGTTATTGTGTCCCTATCATTTATATAAAGTTCTGGCTCAGGTTCCGCTGAGGATAATTGGGGATTTTCTTGGGCAGTGTCAGCTTGAACAGAGTTGCTGCTGCTTCCCTCTCCTTGGTTGGTCTCATCTATGCCGGTATAGTCCTCACTGTCTGGCTCATAACTATGAGTTAGTTTAACTACTTTTGGTAACTTGTCTACGCTGTGGATATCTTTGGATAAGTTTGAAGGAGGAACTTCCAACTCCCTGGACAACCTCAGCCAAATATCTGAAATCTCTCTCGCCTCTCTGCTAAATGACAAGAAGGTTTTGAAATCAACTTGCAGTCAGCAGTTACTTTGTGTCATTTCTTGTCATTTGAAAGTTTCGATAGCCTGGAGCCTTTGAAGACACAAACTAAAAAGAGTTATTTGCTCATTTTTCAATGAAGCACAACTTCTACATTACAAAATAAGGGACAGTTGTAAAATACCCTTTACCAGTGGTTCCTACATATTGTAGCGGAGGGTGAATTGTGTATACCCACAAATGAGTGTAGAAAAAGTGGAGAACTGAGGCTAGCATACACGTTCCCCAGCCATCGATCACAGACACCCAACATGCATTCAGACAAGCAAACTTTGCCTGCATTGTACTCCTTTGTTCAGCAAACAAAAGGCCTTTTGTTATACAACTCTCATAGGTGTCTTGGGACATGTCTTCCAGACATCGGCCCCCAGGGCCTATCCAAAATACTTCAGCATAACTGTACTTTATTTTGTAATGTAGTATTAGAAGATTCCAACCTACCTTTATTCTATTGATTACGACAGGTGAGTCCTATCTATACCCATTTCTATAGCTCTTCGTATGACTGGAGTTATGGGTCTGATCATTCTCGTGGTGACATTCTGCAGAAGAAAGGGCAAACATGGTAATGAATGCTATGTATACAGTTACAAATGAGAAAAAGTAGGCATTGACTAAGCAGAAGTGGAATGTATGTTGTACGATCGATGATGAATAAACTCTAATACCATTACTCACTTGTATGAGATAACTGACTCTGGGTGGCTGGTATTCTCCAAGTTCTTGTAATGTGTCAGGCACAAAACTAGCACCTTTGGTGGAGAGCACATGTTGACAGGTGGGAGATGTTCTAACATGTCTCTTCCATACATCCCCACCTGTCCTCCACTCAGCTGACTTAAATCCGCAGTAGAAACATGTGACAGAGTCAGCATCACCTACAGATAAGAGAGAAATTGGTATAATTACCTGTTGAGTCTGCATGTTAACACAGTACATTGTAATGCTGTTTTTTTTGCAAAAAGACGGTTGTGTATTTGTCTTAGACATGCACAACTTTTCCTGACCAATCTCGAGGGAACAAAATAATACTTAAATCTTTGATCAAACAAACCTGGGTGGTTGTGTTTTTGTTATGGGCTTCCACAAATTTTTACTTGTCTAATGTAGAGGGCTGGTCTCACCAATCAAAATAAAAAAGAAGAGAGTCGGTTAATGAATGAGAGCATACATGTGGTTGTTTTATTTCTGATGTTTCTAGCAAACACTTGGGCAGATGCAAAATAGATATCAGTAGTTAAATAACTATTCCGTCTAATGCTTGCCGATGGGATTATGACCTAAAGCCAAGTGCATGTTGAATCATGTAACTGGCCATGTATGCCAATGGCGAGTAATTTCAACTATAACAGGATTTAAGAATTATTGGCCACGCTTTTTTGTGGCATGGTTTTGCCTCTTGCATCACAGATTGACATCAGTATGTGTGGTGAAATAATTTGATAATGATTAACTACAACATTCAGCACCTCAGCTGTTGAGCAGTAGGAGGAGGCGATGTGGTGTCAATTTTCTGTCAGGACATTGCTTGTTATTTGATCATCAATCAAAAATAAAGAAAATACCCCAAGCTTGTATCAGTTTGGATATGGTATTGACATGGTATTACCCGGATGATAGCTAAATCATTCATCAGGTTAAAATAATCCCTAGATTATTTTTCTGCTGCAAATTCAGATAGGGAAATAATGATGTAGTGCAATGAGACGACAGTCCTTCCATGATTTAATGCCATGCTTGGCTTCAAGAATAAAGCTAAGAGGACTCAGCAGAAAAAAATATCAGATGTGATCCAAGCTTGATTCACGGAAGGAAATCGACACCTACACAGTGCTTCCCTAACTATATATTTAGGTGTTTATTAGGCTATCACATAGACTTAATATACTACCTAGACAGGCTAATAGCATTCAATACTGTCCCACTTAAATAGCCGACATGACGTAATTAGTTTGTGCTGTGAGCCATTGTTTACCATATATCCATCAATTAAATAATGAAAAAAACATTGATATAGATACAGCCATTTACCCTCAGCACTTCCATCACTACTATAAAAATGTAAAGAATACCTATAATACAAGATCAGAAATATTTTGTTGGATGAGCCAGATCCAAGCACCAGCATCACCACCATCATCATTTTTTTCCTTAAAATTATACGTAGTTGTGACTGAACACAACCAGTCTGCTCAAATTGGATTGCTAATTTTATTGTCGCTTCACAAGGAAGAATATATCTGTGCTGTAAATTGAATATGCAAACTACAGATAGCTGTTGTTCCTGAGTACGTAATACGTACTCAGGAACAACAGCTATCTGTTGTTCCTGAGTACTATGATATTATGTATACTATCATATTATGTACTATATTATGATATTATGATATTATGTACTGAGTACTGAGTATATTATGATGAATCTAGAGTATGTGACAATAACTTAAATTTATAATACTTCAGTACTGCAGTCAAAATCTAATGGCCTTTACCATGGCAATTTTTCCAGATGCCGGTAGGTTCATTGAGTTTATAAATGTGATATCGGCGTCAACAGTGAATGTCTATTGCTTCCCCGACATATACACAGAAACAGCAGCGTGAAAAAAAAACTTATTACAGAGATGTCACAAACTTTTTAAACAAAATTGCATCCGATGAAGACCATCCTCTTTTTAGTCGTGTTGTTTCCAACTGTGCAAAGGTATCCACTCGCCTACATACCATCTATTGCCCACCAAAGTGCAGGACAGGAAAGCATTTAAAGAGATGTTTTCCATACTACATGTCAGCTCACAAAAGAACTTAAAATGTTCATTTTCATGTACCAATTCAATCCTATCGCCTGTTAATACAATGATTGTTATAATAAGCCAAACCAAACCAGAACACGTCATCATCTGAGCAAATGGAACTACATGTAATGATGAAACTACAGAGGAAAAAGGATGGAGGCATGTGACTCTAATAATTTCCAAATCTGGAAAATTAAACACCCTGGCCAAAGTTATTTTTGCCGATGCCGGTAAGGTTCTTGGAGTTTTTGAGTTTATCAATGTGATATCGGTGTCAACAGTGAATGTCAATTAGAGTGATATTTGAGAGTACAATTCCTGTAATGATCATTATTATTATTCTTATCGTTACATTCACATTATTCTTATTCAATAGTTAATAATTCCCATAAAAACTATTTCAGCTTCGATCTAGGTGGAGCCCTGCAGACTTCTCTATACTTCTCAAGTGCAGCACACTCAACAGTGATTACTGTACAATTGACATAGTGATTTTTTAGTCATTGCGTTCAGAAACGTTATTTTGTGGCTCAGACTGGGTTCTATACTAATAGCCATTATTCTTACTAAACCTTAGCTTATACCAACAAAAATTTATTGCAGGCTGCAGAGGTTTGTGCTCGTGAGCAGCTGCGATGCATATGAGCACGCACTCATGACTGAGTCAAGCAATAATGCTGGTGATCGTTCAGCCGGCATTTATTTTCCAGTCTTGGAAATTATTAGAATCACTGCTTCAATCATTTTTCTGTAGTTTCATCATTACATGTAGTTCCATTTTCTCAGATGATGACGTGTCCTGTTGTAATAACTACTTGTTTCACACTGCTGTGTCTGTGAATAGGTTGGGGAAGCAATTGACATTCACTGTTGAAGCCATTATCACATTGATAAACTCAAAGAACCTTACCAGCATGGGCAAAATTAAGTTTGTGCCATTGTGCTGCTTAAATTGAGCCCTCTGTGCCTTGCTACTGAGATTTTTGATTAGTTTTTGCGTTCAAAATATAGAGGAGGCATGGCACTAACTAGAGGAGTGACATTTTAGTGCAACTTCATATTTTTGCAATAGTAAAAGGGCCATTTCTGACCCCTCATTACATGTGACCCCAATAATGCAGAAACTAAAATTTCCAATTTATTATACCATTTTGGTCTTGCACTGTCACTTCCATCAATAATCTTACCAGATTACAGATCCTGGTTGTCACAACTGTAACAAATAATAACCCAAATTTTCACTAATTTTGGACAAAATATTCCAGCCAAAAATCAGAAATTCAGAAATATGTCAGTCAAATTTGTTGTCAGCATGATGAACAGCAGGAGATTGTCTAGATTTTGACCAAAGCGATTATTGATCAAGGCTTTACATCTTGAGATATTTTGATTTTTGTGGCTCAACTAGCTTAATTTGGTCCAAAACATGCACTCCTTTCCATCTAAAAAACTGAAAATAGGTTAAACAACATGTCATACACACCAGCTTACAGTATTTCCGAGGTTTTGATCATGGCGTTTGATGATAAATTCAATAGTAGAGAAATTATGAGCATAAGCATTTCTCTCTCGATGCTAAACAATCACCCAACAAAGGTGATCCATTCTTGTACACAATGTGCTTTGCATGTAATACTGCACAGATTTTCATCACGCTTTTGCATAGCGTAATTTACTGCATCATTTTGCCCATTGCTGCCTATATCTTTTCAATGTATTTTAGTTAATGTACAATTAATCAAGTTATGAACATGCAGTTTTAAATAATTTTGGATATTAAAAAAAAGAATTTTTGAGATGGGACAAGTAGTTCCTGAGAAACTGAAAAGGCGATATATCACGTTAAACTATAGTAGTTTATATGAGATCATGTTTGGTATGTGAGCGGACAAATTGACAGACATAATCATTGAATAGCATACAGGGGTTGTGTAAATGAATAAAGTAACACTGACAGTAATAACCAGGATCCACAGACAAAATTTTAAAAATCCTAGAACATGAATTATTTGTTGCATAGCATAAATCTGACTGAAAACGCTAATTAGTTCTTTCCTCATTGATCTTGTACTGAACTTGAAAGGTTTGCATCACAATGTCTGGTTATAACACTATGCTTTTTCAAGAGAATGGTATTGAACTTCACTCATTTGCAATGCATTTGCAATTAACCATCCAATAGGCACGTATTATTAAATTATAGCAAACAATTCACATTTTGTCTGCAGCTGTTTGTTAGTTTTACTATTATATTGCTAGATTATCTTCCTACTGCGCTATAGCAAAGCGAAACAAAAACAAAACCAACAACTCAAACTTGATTGGTCATATTATCTACCAGAAGTTATCAGAGTAGCTAGTCATTTTGCGATCTCTGTATCATTGCATCGCATTGATAATCATTGGGAAAGATTTCCCTCTTGCACCAACATAAACCTTAGACCTCCCACTTTAAACCTCAAGTATAGATCCCTAACCATAATGCATTTTTTTTCTATACTCAGTTGAACAGAAAATGGTGAACGGAACGGATGAAAAATTCCGAAATTTCCTTGCTAAATTAAACGTCAGCCAAAATCAACTACCCATCCATTTACTTCGTAAGAACCCCCTTCTCAGCTTGCCGAAACTTAACGCCAGGATTTTGTTCAAGCTGTTAGCCTGTCATCCCAAAACAAACTATACTATGCTCTAGTTAACATTTACTCCTCTATGGTAGAAAGTTGTTGATTAGTTTGCCTACAAAGGGGATTGTTAGTTTGCGACTATCAAACATTGTGTCAATACATGAGGAGCTACGGTGAGTAGAATAAACTAGATTTCCAGCCAATATCTTACTATGCTGTTTGAACAGCTCTGGATACTGTATATAATGAATGGTTACCGAAATGCCAACAGAGGATAAATATACCCACTGTCCATGGGAACTTTGATTGTTATCTCCTGGCAGTTGTCTAGTAATTTGTCAGTTATCGCAATTGTTTACCACGAGAGACAAGGCAATATCTAAATGATTCAGTTCAGGTTTTTTGATATTGGGTATCGTTTATATGTAGCAAATATGAGGACAAAAATAATAATAGTAATTTGTAACTCATTGAATTACTTAGAAACTATACGCGGATCATAAGTGCCTGGTGGTATGCAAACTCTACCGCATACTCCGGGACAGCAAAGCAAATCTGATGCGCAATCGTAATCACTTGTACATTGATCAGATATTTTCAGACATCGACCTGCTAGGCCACTGCTAGCTTCACACTGTCTTGCTGGTTTTGTCGGAGCAGGATCTAGAAAAAAAAATTAGGATATCAGTCCAACCAACCGACTAGTTGCCTACAACTTAATTTCTATTATTTATAGTAAAAAACCTCCCAAGAGTAGCAAAGCAAAGCTACTCTTGCCTTACTTTGAACACAGATGCCCTTTTGAGGATCAATCATATAGTAGGAGAAGAGATACTATCTCATATAAAATTTGAATCACATGAATATAACAATGGTATTTACTGCATGCACATGGGCTACAGCCGAACGCTCTGTTCTGATATCCCCAAGGGCAGAAGAGAAGACAGTGGTGTTGAAATAAACATACTGGTTGCCCTGAGCATAATACAAGAGAAAAAAAAGAAGGTAATGAATACATGTGGCTTGTAGGCACTTTATATCTGTATTATACTGATATATCTGACCAACACCTGGGGCAGACGCAAAATAGGCATCATTATATGCTCCTTTCATGACGTAGCACAATAAGTGGTTTATTGCAAAGAAGCTGCCAGCAAATGTGATCAAATTTGATGGAAGTTAAAGATTGGAGGTGGCTTCCATGTGACCAAAAAGAATAATAAAACTATATAACTCACACCCTGGAGCAGCAGCTGATACAGCAGCAAGGACACACAGAAGTGTCACACAACCAAAAAGTCCCTTCATCTTTGTCTGTCTTTGTTGTCTGTTTTGTCTCTGCTGTAAACTATAAGTAATAACATCTTAGGATGATGTGCTTTATATAGCGGGATCAAACAAGTAGGATGTGATCACAGGTTGTCATGGTAACCTAAAACCTTAAGTTGCAAGCCATTCATATCTAGCCAATGTGTTGATTCTGATTGGATGTTGGGAGCGAAATCAACATCCAATCAGAGTAGACTGGCCTGAATTTTCATCCCGTGATTGACACATGAACCTATATAACTTTGGCTTCTGATATTAACGACATTTTGATCAGTGTCAAACTACCTACATATTCTTGTCTCTCCTTATAGATGTGACAAATTAATATTTAATAGGTTCCACTGCAACAGAGGAGATATTTGACATTCAGGGCCTCATCTTTTGGCTTTCAATATATTTAGGTGAGTCTTGATATTGTACAAGTTTGGCTTGATGTAGTTCTTTTGGATATGATTTTTGGCTTCAATCCTTTTTTCCAAGGGCTTGAGCCCTTAAAGGAAAAGTTTCTATTTCCTTGTGGCCATCAGTCCTCCTCTTCCTCTTCATCCTCATTTTCATCCTCATCCTCATCCTCTTCCTCAAATGAACAAAAAGGTATAGGTCCGTGGCAACATAGATCTTATCTGCCTTTGTTACCTGTGTCATTGAGCAAACAGAATTGTTGGATGAGAATAGACAGAGGTTTTAAGTATTCATAGACAGGCGGACAATGTAACCTGCCAGGATTCTGTTCGTGCAATGAAATGAACAGACATTGGGCAAGAGCTAGGCGATTTATTTATTATCATATCTATAAGGCATCTTTATTGTCAAAGAAGCAGTGAGTTTAAAAATTTTACTGTGGTTGTTGGAGAATGGGACATAGTAATTGTTGTGTGCGGCATAAAAAACCGCTGTTTACGATACTGAAGACTGTTGTATTGCATCAATCTCTCCTCCCTGTATGATGGTACTGGGTGTCTTGTGGGTAATCTTGGGCTTCGTTTGAAGATCACAAACAATTCAGAGATCCTTCTGAATAGAAAACCAAAAGCCTAAAATCACAGCAGAAGTTACTCAATTTGCTCTTGGAATCATAGAAAATTGGTGCAAAACAATTGAATTAAGGATGAATCCAAATAAAGCAGAGTCCCTGCTGGTAGCAAAGAAAACGAATTACTCGCTACCCAAAAACAAAATCAGACTCAATACCAAAAACATGTTATATAGCTTGGTATATATACTGACCAAAGATTGACATAATCACACCACATAACCCATGAAATTCAAAAAGCCCTGTTTATCATGTGGATGTGTAAGATTGATATCAATAAAACATGGGCATTATCTATTCACTTTGTTTTTTGTCACAAGTGTTTTACCTTAAAGGTATGGAACATATGTGTAATAGCTTTTCTATTACCATGACCGCAATATCAAAGAGCAGTTTTCATGCTGAAGGTAACACAGAATGATTGATTGTTTGACAGCAGTCACCCGGTAAGAGTTGGGGCCACACTATATAATATCGGGGATCAATAAGCCTAGGCATCTGCATTTTCACCAACAAATTTCTGTAATTAGTGTAAAAACTCATTGTGTTGTGGATTCATTATAGATAAAACAGGAACTACATTAGCTTATTAAAAATAGGTGTCACTTTTGTACTTATCTAATGCTAGTTTCTTAAATGGTCCCACCATTAAGACGAAGTTCCTACTATTGTGGTAGTCATTACACATCATAGTTTGTTATGATTATTATAACGATATGATTCTGTTTGCATGCTCTGAATCCGATGGGTGCCAAATATCGCCTGTATACTTACTGATTTTTTTCATCATCCATCTCAGTATCTCTCATAAACAAGACAGGGCACCCGCAACTGTAATAATTAATTGGAGTTCATGGCGCCTCGCTGTCAAAGCTTTGTCATCGAGAAATGTAATCGTTTGGTGATCCATTTTTCTTGAAGCAATATCGCTTTTTTCTTGACATATCAACATCATCTTCTGAGAAGGGCATAGTTTAAAAACTTAACAGTAGTTGCTTATGTAAATGCAGCCTAACTTGAGGCAGACAGCTTTCATGGGTAATCCATTGTCAACTACTACAAAAAAACAACCATTTTGATTTTCGACACATGTTCAATGCTGTAGTGTTATCGTATTGGCTGGTCTTGTCTGAACCACTCTGTTTAACATCTCCACTGAGAGCAAAGTCTTTGACAATTAATATAGTAAGGTTCTCTTAACATTTCTCCTCAATTCTTAAATTAATGTGCAACTGTTTGCAAAATCCTCTACCACTACTATGTTAATTAACAATGACAATAATTAGTATAATCTATTACCACAAAAACACATTGATGAATTCATTCATTCAATTTACATAACTGGGGTCTTTGTAGTCACTGCTGCCTTGCAAACTTTTCCACATCCTTCACTGCAACAAGGTTGTATCACTATGGCAGCTAATGCAAGGTCTGAAAACACATATCCCTGGGAGACCACTGCTAACAAGTCATCTTCCTGCTGGCCTAGGGTCTAGAAAAAAAGACTAGGTTTTCCTTTTAGCCCGTTTATCCCTGGTACATTCAACCCTGTTACAATCGCAGTTACATTTGCATAGTCGTGAACGGCCAGTCTATAGCAAATTTAAGCCAACATAACTTGGTGCATAGAGTCTATTTTTAAGTAGGCAATATTCAGGAGACAGAATTTTGATGTTGTATTTGCTAGACGAGGGAGCAAAACTATGACCTTACTGGGATCACTTACTGCATGAACACATGTATTTTCTGAGTCCCTAGCAGTAGAGGAGACACTGGTATTGTGACCAGGATGGTAACCCGAAAACAAAAGATGGGACTGCAATGAATGAATGATGGCAAACATTAAGCCGGTATCAGTCCGTTCCATACAGTGCGTAAAGTTGTGAGTTATTGACCCGATCAAAGCGCGGTAATTTGATCAGTCAATTGGACTAAACATGGCATCGAATGAATCATTTTCTAATTATTCAGTTGCTTATGTTCAAACCATGTCGATTCAACGATTAGCGAATAGGAGGAAATGGGGATGCCATGTCAATTAATTGTCGTATCATTTTATAATCAATTCAAAGTATAGGAGATGACCCAATCTTGTATCACTGCAGATAGGGAAATCATATAACACAGAGTTACCCTCAATGATCCCTGAATCGTTGTGATATTCAAGACAAGGTATAGATTATATCCTAGAAATCCTGTCCCATCATACAGAGGGAAAGATTTATTGATTCCAATGATTTCTGAGGAGGTATCGTCAAAGGAAGATGAGATTTGCTAGCTTATGTTTGATGGGCTCTAAATGTTAGAAAAATAACAAATGAGAGCCTGCCAACAAAGGTATTTACAGAAGAGTCTTATCCAACAATTAAAATTAAGATTTAAATTAAATCAAGTCAAGGTTGCACAATGTCAAGCATCACCTGCAAACATTGGAAGCATCAAAACCAGGCCCTTAAACTACTGCTTCCACTCAGGCAAATTTGTGCTCAACGAATTCTGTATAGCTTCCAGATGTCTTATTGAGACTTTAATCTCATCATTGTCACCTACTGGGCTAATAATTTGCACAAACTGATCTTCAAAATCAGGGCATGAAATTTACGAACTAGCTGATTACATTATTAATTTCCACTAGTAAGGCGGTAACTATGTCACATGATACGGTAGATAATTAACTTCATACCCTGATTCTGACGATCAGTTTGTGCAAATTATATTAGTTTTGAGCTATACAAAATTCAAAAGCTTACATTTTGCTGTGTGGCAGCAGTGATTTAAGCTCAGACATATATCTCCTCCGTTGCAGTGGAATCTATTAACTACTAATTTGTCACAGTTTTTCGCAAGGCTTTTCATCGAGGGACAAGGAAATGTATACATTTCAATACCGATCAAAATGTTGTTAATATCACAAGTAAAAGATATCTAGTATATATATGCCAAACACTGGATGAAACTTCAGACCGGTTGAATCTGATTGATCCGAGTTATCTTGGTTTTAAAATTAGTTATATCATATCGATTTACATGCAGCTTGGGCCAATATACGGACACTTACTTATTGTGATGTCCAGCCGTCTATCAATTGTCACACGTAAATCATTACGATAAAACTCATTTAAAAAACTAGATAACTATTTCAAAAAAGTTGGAAATCAGCCTTAAGGTTGAATTCAGAATGAATTATGATCTGTCATCGGTAGGTATGTTTGGGTCACAGATTGCCATCATAACTTAAATTATAATTAGAAAAATCCGCAGGCATCCAGATCGCTTATTTACCCCCAGTGAATCAAAAACTGCAGGCACAATAACAATCATTGAAGTTTCCACTCTGTATATCCCTTCTCTGTGATGGTATCATACTCCAATGTCTTGTGATGGATCTTCAATCAACCATACAATGGACACATTCCGTGAAATGATATTCAAATCAACTTACATTTTTTTTCAGTTATTTGCTATTTTTTATTGTGAATTGGCACTGATTAGGTGATTATTATCAAAACGCAACATGACAATAATAGCACAAACACATTTATCTGCAATGATTTACCATTGACCTCAGATACCTTCAAAATATAAAACTCACAAAACTGAAACTAAAACTTCGTCTTTTCGCCTGCTAAATTTATAGCTAGCCAAATACTACACCCCCGCCAAAATTAAACAGGACTTTGTGCAAGCTTGCATTATGTCGTCCAAAGTCAGACAATACTACTATATTGAACTTTATAATACTGCTTGAGGAAGTACTTTTGAGAGAAGAAGATGGCAGGTCAGCCACTATTCTACTCTCTTGTTTGAACAACTCTACACGCTGGTGATCATAATTATATTGATAGCAGCATGCCAACAAAGGCGTTACAGACACCAAACACGAATGGTTACTTCAAAATATTCACCTAAATGTGATAACACTGCAATCAACAAATAAACGATTTATAGAAATGGTTTGATCGCTTGTACTAGGAAGCTGGAGAGATTGTAATTGTATGGCCAAAATTATAAACGCCCGCATAGACAAGTTGTGTGAAACAGACTCACGAACAGAACATATGTTCGAGAAGATGGAGGAATCCCAACAAACATCTCTCTGTGTGAACCATTGTATGTAGTTTAAACCACAATTATTGCATGAAGTTTGAAGGCTTTGCAGCATCTTTTAAAAGTCGAGAGCTGAGATAAATATTGGGTTATTAGGTCGAGAGCATCAGGAGAACATAATCCCATTACAGCGTTGCAAGTGTATTATTTATGATAGTAAAGTTTGTTGTGTTTTCCTTTTACGCGTTTATGTTAACCTATGAGAGCTGATGCTACACTGTTTCACGAGTAAGGCTATGTTATATTACATCTGCAGTCAGTATAACATTTATTTGCACCATTAATTACTTCAGAAATACATTATTACAATACTCATTGATTTACTTTGAAACAATAATCGGAAACGGGATCTTCGTCTTGGTGGTCACTGCTGTCTTGCAGACTCTTCCGCATCCGTCACTGCAGCAAAGTTCACCTGGTCCACACTCAGAGTCATTGAGGCAGTTAAAATCAGGTCTGAATAGACATATTTTTCCTGCTAGACCACTGCTAACTGGACATGTTCCTACTGGATTGGGGTCTAGAATATAAGACCAGGGTTATTGTTTAGATTATGGTATATGCAGCTCTATTACGATGTCAGTTACAATTATACACCTGAGAACATCCAATCTATAGCAAATCTAAGCCAAAATGGCTTTGTACAAAGAGGCTCATTGAAGTGTAAAAATATAGTAATGAGGGTGAACTCTGAGCTTTTGATAGAAGCTGTGCGTACAACATAGTGGTATGTGATATGCGATACCGGTAAAATCTGACTAAAATCACCTACTGCATGAACATATAGGACAGCCGAGCGAGTTTTTGCTGAATCCATAAGGGCAGGAGAGGCTACATAGGACTGGTGAGCAGGTTGGCCTCCCTAAAAAAAAGATGAGACTAAGTCAAATGAGTCATGGAAAGATTGTAGCTTGTACCCGGCCCTTTGTAACAGCGAGTTAAGTTGTGAAATCGACCAAAACACAATTACTGTTTCAGTCAACATCATTGGAGATGACATTGCAATGCCTTGGCATGTTTTTTTTATGATATATTGTCAGTGTGTGCCTGAATATTCACCATGCCAATAATGCCAGAAGTCTTCAGAATAAGTTGGCACTTATGAACAAAATTCCAACTATCCAGGAGGTTTTGTTCAAACCACCATCCAAAGCAACATTTAGTGATATGAAGGAAATAAGGATATGGTGACATTTAATTGTCATGACAATGTTCATCATTTTATAATCAATCCAAATTATCAGAGATGACACAACACTGTATCACTGCAGATAAGGAAATCATATGACACAGCGTCACCCCCAATGGTATCTGGATTGTGTTTAACGATCACATTAAACCTTATATTATCTTCAAAGAATCCAGTGCCATCATAAAGAGGGGAAATGTCTATTTGGTGAAACGGGCTTCAACATCATGAAAATCGTTTTTATGATTGCAATGTTAGAAATTTAATGCAGCACACTACAATAATTATTTACCATTGTGCAGAACCAAGCAGATATCAAGCATCTTGTATAAACATACTAACCATGTAATGGAATAATTGTGAAGAACCTCTGACAATTAAATGCAATAAATGTTTTGGAATAACTACCATAACTTAATAATGTCCTTCAAATTTACATGTTCTCAATATTTGTGATGTTTGGTATACTTACAAGATGTTGGTATTCCTGGTTTGGCAACACCTAAAAGAAAAAGAGACATCATGTTTTATTGCTTTACAACTTTGAATAGTTTAACAGTTGTGTACAGAAACCCGGATAGCTTAGACAATAGAAGAAAGCAACATTATTAAGATCCCTTTCTTCGAAAGAAGAGTAGCCAGCAACGGCCGGCAAGGGAATAGGGCATCTACCCAACACAAACCATCTGCGCTTAAGGGGGCCCGTTAAATAGGGCAGTCAAATAAGTCCTAGTATCTATAAAATAACGATTATCCTGTTATAACCAAGTAACAAACTAGCAAAAATATTCTGATAATACAATCAAGCATCAAATGGTATGGGTAAAAAAATATAACTCACTCAAGGCAGAAGCAGCAACGAGGACACAAAGAAGTGTCAGGCAAACGAAAGGTCCCTTCATCTTAGTCTGTCTTACTGTTGTAGGTTGATTGTCTTGTTGATGCTGTCTGTGATGAATGATACCGCCTAAAATTGATAGCCTTATATATCTAGATCACACAAGTACGATGTGATTTGTGTTGCCATGGTTATCTATACCCATTTGCCAGCCAACTTTCAGGATCTGATAATTATGATTGATGCCAGATTGAATGTGGCATAAAAGGAACAAGTTGATTACGGGGTTAACTGAACCACTGTCTGCTGTGATTTGCCCCATCGCATATCCACTGAAGCCAGTGATCTCTGCACTGACCTTATATGCCCATCCATCACAAATTCACACATTACCAAATTGTTGTCGGTCAGGTACTTGCTTTTCAACCAATGCCGGCATTCAGATTTGCGTATCCATTTAATACAATCCAGCATCACCACTTTCATTATCTAATAATAACACACAATTTCCTGTTTTCCCCAGTCAGGAAAATTTTTTACTACTTGCCAGCCTAAATCATGGCAATAACAATGATTATGTACATTCAGATCTCACCATGGCACTGCTATAACCCTGCTATCTTATCAGAGTGAAACATTACTTTTTCATGGATGATGCATCACTGGTAGCAATTGCAACTCACTGTCGATTTATCAAAATAGATACCTGCAAGGAAATGTATGCATCTCATTTAGAGATTGTATTAATCTGCTTGACTGCCCCCTCTAAACAATTTATGTTTGGTAGGTTACAAGAATAATCAGTAGTTCTTGTTTAATGACTCTTCATTTGATTGGACGATCAAATGCTTGGCAAGGTTATCGGTCAAAATGCCACTACCCATAAGGCCGCCGGTCAAAATACCACTAGTCATAAGGATGCTGGACAAAAGGCCACTAGTCATAAGGCCACTGTCCAAAAAGACACTGTCCAAGAAGCCACTTTCCAAAAAGCCACTGGTTAAAAGGTTTTGCTTGTAAATTTAGGAGAAGGCCACTCGTGCTTTATGTTTATATATTCTGTGAAAGACTCTGGTCTTCCTGAAGCTATTAAATTGGTGAGTTTAGCTGAGATGACTTCAGGGCCAACAGGATTGCAAGCATGTGTACTATGAAAGTGAAGTTTGTTGTGTTTTCCTTCTCGCAATTCGCATTCCTGTTTACCTAAGAAAGCTGACGCTACAATGTCTGCCTAAAGTAAAAATACATTATTTGCAATACTCATTGATTTACTTTGTATGTATGTATGTATGTATATATTTGTATCAATTCTCATGATAAAATCAATGTTTTTCTTGTGCTCTGTGAATAAAAATAAAGTTATAAAAATTATAATAAAACATTGACTAGATTTATAATAAATGAATCAAGCTATTCGATTGAGCAGTTTTACACATAATGAGCGAAAACAGTATTTACGGCAGTTTACACGGTAGGCTGGCACTCTGTATCTACCAGATGGGAGTTGTTCTAGCGTTATGACGGTGTCTTTGCCCGAAGCGAACATTCTCAGGCATTTAGTTTTGAAGAATTTATCGAATATATCGTCTATGGTTGTAACTTCAAGCCTGCCTTTGCTTAGTCTACGTGCTGTGTTGATGAGGTGATTGTACTGGTTCTTAATATCAGAAGTGAGGTGTCCGTATATAATACATAGGTGATATTGTAGGACACTTTCGAGAAATGAGGTGTATGCCAGCTTAATGGTAGTTGTCTTGACATTCATAAAGGCTAGCTGCTTCATGATGAATAGTCGTTTGTTAGCTTTGCTGATGATGTTTTTGGTGTTCGTATTGAAGTTAAGCTTATGATTGAGTGTGGTGCCAAGATATTTGTTTTCATCTACTCGTTCGATGGCGGAGTTGTTGATCATGATGGGTGGAGGGTCAGGATCATCGCGTAGATTACAGAAAACAAGCTCTTTGGTTTTCTTTGTGTTGATGAGCAGACTGTTTCTTGTGCACCAGGATCTGATATTATTGATTTCAACTTGCAGTGATGATGGTGATTTTGGCGAGATGAATTCTAATATCACAGTGTCATCGGCGTATTTTATGATGGTGTGATCATCGCTTACTGCCATGTCGTCTACGTAAATTGAGAAGAGGATGGGACTGAGGACACATCCCTGAGGGCATCCAGTTGATGTTATGATGCTGTTAGATAGAGTATTACCTACTTTCACTCGCTGTGTACGTGATGACAGAAAGTTATATGACCAGGATACGATGTTGGGGTTTACTTTATGAGATGACATCTTTTGGACTAAGGTGTTACTGTTGATTGTATTAAAAGCACTGCTAAAGTCAATGAAAATCGAGCGTACATAATTCTTTGCAGAGCTATCGAGATGATTAGTGATTTTGTCAAGTAACAACAATAGTGCATCGTCTGTACTGCTGTTACGTTTATAGGCAAACTGGTTACTATCGGCAATGTGAGCACTGATGTGGGGCGCTACAAGTTTCTCAAGACACTTAGCGAGGATTGGTGTCAGGGCGATGGGCCTAATGTCTTTAGGTTCTGTTGCGCCTTTCAGTTTAGGTAAAGGCACTATAATGGCAGCTTTCCAAATATCGGGCACAGTGGCACTTTGTAGCGAGATATTGAACAAAGTACACATAGGAGCAGCCATACAATCTGCTAGTGTTCTTATCATCCGTGCCGATATTCTATCAGGGCCACTACTTTTACCAACGTTTACGTTCCTGAACACATTGTACACATCACTGATAGTAAAAAATTCAATATTAGGATCTACAGAAGGCAGATCAGGTATTATCACAGAATCAGTCTCATATCTAGCAAAAAAAGTATTCAAGGTATTGACGTTCACAGAGCACTCAGCACGATTATCATTCAATTTAAGCAGAGATTTCAAATTAGCCCAAGCGGTCTTACTATCTGTTTGGAACTTCACGTCTACTTGATTGGCTAACGTTCGCTTGGCATACAATTGGAAACGGGATCTTTGTCTTGGTGAACACCGCTGTCTTGCACACTTTTTCGCATCCTTCACAGCAGCAAAGTTTACCTGGTCCACACTCTGAGTCACTGAGGCAGTTAACACCTGGTCTGAATACACATATCCCTGGGAGACCGCTACTTACTTGAACACTTCCTGCCGCTGTGGGTGTGGGGTCTGGAAAAAAAACGAGGTATATTAGCTTTGTACACAGAGGCTCTTTTGAAGTGTACAATAGTAATAGGGCTGGATTCTGAACTCAAATTTGACAGGCAAGGGATATAGAACCGGTGTGTACGACATAGCGCTTTCTGATATATGATACCGGTAAAACCTGATTGACGTCACTTACTGCATGAACATATGTTACAGCCGAGATAGTTTTTTCTGAAGGGCAGTAGCGGCGACATTGGACTCTTGAACAGGGTGGTCTCCCTAAAACAAAAATGAATGATGACTGTAGCGATGAGTGCATTGAGTTGAGTTGATCCAAAATATCGGAGATGACCCAATCTTGTGTCACTGCAGATAAGGAAATCATATTCCCAATGATCCCTGAATCATTGGAGATGCTTAAGATTATTGTCCGAAAACCGTGTGCCCTCATGCAGATGGGAATTATTGGTGCGAAGGGCTACCATCTCATGAACAACATTTTTATACATGCAATGATAGGAAAGTAATGCAGGACACAACAATAACTATGTACCCACTGATTTTTAATACATTATTATTATTATTCATGTATTATTTTATTATAAATCAGTGTATGTAACATTTTACTCGACTGAGCATAAAGCAAATACTTATGTATACATACAAACCATGTAAGGGAATCATTTTTATGACCAACGACAACCACGATAGCAAAAAAATGTCCATTTATGATTCCACAATATTTGTGATGATAGATTTGGTATATTTACAATATGATGGTAATCCTGGTTTGGGCAATACCTAAAAGAAAAAGATACATCTTGTTTGAGTGTTTTATAACTTTGGATAATAGAGGATAGCACCAATATATATTATATGGATGAGGGAACATATCTGACCCTGAACAAGCGCATGGGTATTTATCTATGGTTGCAGTAACACTTTGATTGGTCCACAGGTTCAGAATCGGAAATAGCTGACCCTTGTAAACCTTTGTCTAGCAGCTTGCCAGCGTTTTTGAAGGTTGTTACTGGGATGTCAATCAATGCATAATAGCCACGCTAGCTAGCATCAAATGATACGGTTACCAAAATATAACTCACTCAATGCAGAAGCAGCATCAAGGACACAAAGAAGTCTCAGACAAACTAAAGATCCCTTCATCTTAGTCTGTCTTACTGTTTTACTTTGGTTGGCTTGTCGATGATGTCTATGATGAATGATATCACCTAAAATTGATGTCCTTCATATAGCTGACAAATTTAATTGTGGCCGGCATAAGTATTTACTTTTCAACAAATGCCAATATTCAGATTTTAGTGACCATTCAATACAATCCGGAATCACCGCATTCATTACCTCGGAAATATCCTAAAATCGTATTTCTGGCTACACCCTAATTACAAATGACAAAAACATTCCTCTGAGAGTCTACCTTTTCAAGAGTTCCTCTCCTTCTGGTCATTCCTGGCTATGCTAGCTTGATGGAGAAACATGTAGATCAGTTATGTAAGACCAGATGTAATAATATCACTCACTTTCCTGTTCTTTTGCAATCAAGAAAACTCTTTACCTGCCCATCAGATGCCTTGCCAACCTAAACCATGGCTTTGAAAACTGTCATGTATACATTTAGATCTTAGCATGGCACTGTGACCCTGTTATTTCAGAATGAAGTGTTGCTTTTCCATGACCAATGCACTACCAGTAAGTATTGCAACTCACTATTCCTTTCAAAATATAGATGGCTGCAAGGATATGCATGCATATCATTAAGAAAAAGATTGTGTTCATTCGCTTGACTGTGTCCTTTAAAATGATGGGTAGGTTACAATGAAAACCATAAGTTCGAAAAATTCTTGTTAAATGACTGTTCATCAGGTTACATGGTTTGCCAGTCTGTGAAAACACTTTGTAAATCTGTTTATGCTCGTTCAACGAAAACCGCTCGCTCAACTTCATATACACTACACTACATTATGGACATGTGCAGATAATAAATTTTTTGCTGCATACCTGAGAGAGAGATTATTTTATTGCTTGTCATCAATGATGAACCAAAATTATAGTGACTGTAAGAAGGCTTTATCATTTAGGAGTCTGATACTAAAAGGTATGAAACTGTTAAAAAAACGAGTTGTGCGGCACTTAGCTGATAAAAATGTTTACCTACCTGGAACAAAATGTTTGTTAAAAATATGGTCTTTGTCATTAATAAAGTTTACTGCATGAGGTAGAAAAAGGAGAAAATAATCGAGATCTCTCCTTTGCCGTGCAAGAGTTAAACCAAACTTCTGAAATATATAATTGTTGTCACATGTGTTTTTCGATTCAATGATTCTCAAGGTAGTAAAATGATAGTTGCACAATGTCAAGCCTCGCATAACAGTACTGAAAGCATATATAGACAACAGTGTTGCTTGTATTCAAAAGGTTGGGCTGTTACCTCCTGTACAGTGGTGGAATCTATTGTTTACTAATTTGTCACAGTCATACAGTCATTGGACAAGGAAATGTATGTTATTTATATATCGATAAAATGTTTATAAAAACTACCTTATAAGCCGAGGTCAAACAGGATGAATGTGTCAATCACTTGGTGAATATTCAGGACAGTCCTTAAATACCAAGTGTCAGTCAGGTGTTGTGGCCACTCTTATTGGCTGATGATTTCCTGCCCAGAAATTGGCTCGGTACTAACTGCTTGTAATAGCATAGAGTTCACATATTTGTTGAGCTGAAAATAGATATCAGGTTAACCAAGATATCATATCTTCATTAATTTCCCATATGCCGGCATTTTGCTAAGTCCGGTGACACTCTGAGCTCATGTATCAGATAAGTATAGATGTTATGATAGAGAAAATCACCGATAATACTCAATATTGACCAGAGTTTTGTTTAGGTAGTTTAGGGTTGCAACCCTCATCACTGTTGTAAGGTATCCACAAGATACAAAGGGTGGACTGGATCCCAGTCCACTTGTTTGTTCTTGTTCGATGTACAAGGACGGTTCGGGAGAATGGTTATGCTGGGCGAGCATGGTCAAATTACCCACTTTTGATAGCTCACTAAAACTTTCTTTCATCTGCTGACTGTGTCAAAGACAAACTACGATGTACAACTAGGTAATATTGGATGAACAGAAGCTATTGAAGGACAGGCATTGGCAGATAGTATGTAATGTTGGAGTGGCTGGTTATCATTTTATGTGTTTGGCAGACAGTCAGGAACTTTTATGACAAGATCCTACCCGGGCAGGTATAAATTAGTCTGGACGCACGCATGGACATAAAGTTGTCTTAGAAGAGCAAAGCTTACGAAGGAGGAACAGTTTTTGGTGTGCTTCAAATATCTAACATTTACCCACCCTCTCTTATTTATGCAGACTCCCGCTTCAGTTATCCAATTAACTAACCCTCAAACTAGCCTTGGTCCCCTGATGTCTGTATCTGACAATACTTCATTGTATTTACATCTGTCAATAACACAGTGTTCTCTCTGGTAATAATTGAATGAAACAAATTTTTATAACATTAATTGAATGTCACGTTATACAGGGTAGGCCTGCAGTAACTTGGCATCTATGAACAGGGTATCCTTTGGGTTATGTCATTGACTTATGAATGATGAACCATTTCAATTCGATTTTGGTTTGGTTTCAGTAGGCTATATTAAGGTAATGTCAAAGACCGATCCGAATATCATCATATCATAAATCGTTGGAAAGCTGCCGAGCTACTGAAAATGAATAGCTGAACCAAAACTTGATTCGATGACGTTGTGTCATTTTAGGGAGGAAAGGAGGCAGAAAACGCTCTTTTTGTCCAACATTCGGATAGCCATAATATTAACATGCAGCTTGTAGGAAGCACATTGTAAAATATTGATGTAATCTAAAATGTCCCAAAGTGGGCACCCATGTCAAATCATCACAGTTATTTTGTTCTGCGATTTAAAAGCATAATGCATCTAGAAACCATGTGGGTTAAAAATTGCAAGGTTGTCTTTGTCGAAAGACTGAGAAATACAGGTGCCTTATGGGCGTGGCCGCCATTTTCAGCAAACACTTGGGGTATCAATTTGGTCTATTAGGTGATAGACTGCAGCGGGATTTGAACCTGAGACCTCCAACGCTTGCGCATCAGAGGGCAGGCGCTCTAACCAACTGAGCTACCTAGCACCTGAGCACTCTTTTTGTAACATCGATGGATTTAAATGAAGAAATGAGCACAGGTATAGCAATAGCTGTCATATTTGTTCGGTACTTTACAGCTGATATTCTGTTTTCAAGCTATCATATATCACTGGTTAAGCGGTATGGGCTGAGTTATCCACCTCATCTAGATGTGTTACCATTCCAATATTGCAGTATTCATTGATAACACTCTGCAATAGACTTTTTCACTACACAATGTCTGATCTAGTGTTGCGTTGTTGCGTGGTTTTTCTATGTTAGGATCTATAGAGCTCAGCTACATGTGATGTATATTTTCATGGGATAACTTAGTGAGTGGATTTATTTATGCTGATCATGGTTGAAAAACCTATATTAAAACCAGGAAACCCTAGTCGCTGTTGGCTCATGCTCATTGCCGTCATAGATTTATTTGTGAGCAATGCTATTGCTTCATTTGTTATCTTGTGTTTCTGAATGCCATAATTTTTTGTTGTAATATCAACCCTATCTGAGGGAAAGTCCAATTAATCAGCTGACCATTCCCTCGAAAAAATCTCATGTAGAAACATGAATAGAAGGTGATGATTTTTGCAAACTTTTTTGAATATCTATTTTGAAAATGTGAGATAATTTGTTTTGAGAGCATCTGTCAACAAATTGAACCGCTAACTTATGTTTCATTTCGTTTGTTGAGGCTCTGCTCTAGACATAGCTGTTAGGGTAAAAAATTTAGCTTGTATAAAATCAAGGTCAATACATTACAACTATAGTATTGCAAATGCGTCAAATATGAGGGCAACCTGATGCTCACAACTTTTGCATTCAGAGAAAGAGAGGAAAGAGGTGTTCATTAGCTCGGATGTATTTTTCTTCTAAAAATCTTTGGTGAGAGTGAACAGCTATGTGGTATGTCATGAATAACATAGACTTTCATAAGCATTTTGCAATATAATTTGTTTATGATAATTAATACTAAAGAAGAACATAATTCTATGATACAATGATCGGAAATGGGTTCTTGGTGAACACTGCTGTCTTACAAACACTTCCGCATCCTTCGCTGCAGCAAAGTTTTCCTTGTCCACACTCTGAGTCACTGAGGCAGTTAACTCCAGGTATGAATCGACATATTCCTGCTAGACCACTGCTAGCTGGGCACTCTCCCTGCGTTGGTACCGGGGTAGGGTTGTCTGAAATGTAAGAATATATTTTAAGTTCAGACTGAGAGTTGGAAGCAAACAATACATTTAATTTCAGTAAAAGAATTAGGTTTGGTATCATTCTACAGCTCTCAGTCAAACTATTAAACTGCTATAGGATCATAAAACCTGTTGCTCAGTTTCAACTGATTTTCATTCAAAGTTGAGACACTAGGTAACTAAAATTGAACTATTCTTATATGGTAGCCTATACATAATAGTACATTTTAAGTACCTTTCTTTACCACTTCAACTTTGAATGAAAATCCGTTGAAACTGAGCCACACTATGTTGATGAATCTATAGCAGTATTCTAAATTAGACTGAGAACTCTAGAATTATTCCAAAAACCGGATTATTTCAGTAGTAAGATGCTCGATAAGGCACCATATTACAATAGTAGGACGAAGCATCTAGACCAGCATGGTATCTTACGCAGAGGGTCTGTTGGTATCTCTTAAATAACTAGTAGCTGTTGAGAACTCAAATCTGTAAAGATGACATTGAACAAGTAGTATTATGTGACTTTTGATTATACGGAAAAACATAGTCACGTAACAGCGAGCGGAAGAGGCACATAAACTAGCTTCACGTTGGTGATAGAACTTACTGCATGAACATAATTGACAGCCTTTTGAGTCTTTCTTGTATCCATTACTGCAGTAGAGACCACATGCGGGTTGGTATGAACAAGGTCCCCCTAATAATAGAAATGTGAAAGTAGTGAAAGTGAATGCAAAGGTTTTGGTCGGCATCGCTTGCAGCTAGTTATGGTGACTTTTGTTTGTGACCGATATATCCAACAAAAATGATAGTTGCTTCAATCAACATTTCATTACATGGTCTTGTAATATGCTAGGCTTGTTTGTGTCAGTGTGTACCGTTTTGTTAAGGGTGATACAAACGGTGGTATTCGAGTGATGAGTTGGCACCATTTTATCTATTTTGAATTGATCAGTAGATGTGTCAACTGTCAAATGAAATAATTATCAAACATCACGCAACAAAACAATTGGTGGTAAGGAGGAAATGAGGATATGAGGTCATTTCTTTTGTCATGACATTTCCTTGTCTGTAATCCCTGATCAACAATATTAGAGATTGCACAAGCATGTATCACCCTGGATGAGGAAATTGATCATTTAACAGTGTTAACCCAGATGATCCGCTTAATTATGTGGTGTCAAATTGGTCCCTATACTATCTGTGTGTAATGCTTGGTCATTTTTATCTTCTCAAAAATAACAGACTAAATATATAATATAAACTAGGATGGTTTATGTTAGAAGAGGATTTTTGTCACCTCGAACCCAAATATTTCACAGCGAAGCAACAGAATATTTTATGCTACAATAACAGAATAATGGTCTATACATATCAGTGACATATTTGTGAGAGTGATGTGTAGAATACTTACAGAATGATGTTTTTCTGGGTTGAGCAATTCCTGAAACAAAAATAAAAAAGTTACTCATCAAAAAGTTTCATAATTTGGATAATAATGATGAATTGTCCAGTGGTTCATATTCCAAGTATATGTGTCATTCAGCGCTGCTTACGAGGCCAATGTGAATGTACTTACTCAGGGTCACGCACATGGCAAATACAATTTGCGCATCCTTGTACCATGTGAAGGTGGGCAAGCTAGATTTGTTTATGAAGATCTCAGCTCCATTGGCAGCATGGGTAGTGACTTTGATTCGAACCCACAACTCTAAGATTCAAACGCTTGAACCATTTTCACATTGCCACCCTGTAACCCTTATATGCACTATAATTTGACAATGGAATATATTCATCTTACAAATTTAAGCTTCAACCTTATTTAGTGCACTGTTGTACGAGGTAAGAGGAGGCAAGCTAGATTTGTATATGAATAGCTCATCTCCATTGACAGGATGGGGTAGTGACTTTGATTCAAACCTCAACTCTTAAATTCAAAAGCGCAAACCTTTTTCACTACGCCGCCCTATAATAAATATATATGCATCACAATTTGCCAAGGGAATATAGTCATCTTACAAATTCAAGACAAGTCAAAAATAGACAAAATGATAAATTTATAACTTACTCAATGCAGATGCAGCAGCAAAGGCACACAGAAGTGTCACACAAATATAAAGTCCCTTCATCTTTGTCTGTCTTTGTTTGTTATGAGTCTGTCTCCTCTAATGATGTGAGTTGTAAATGATATACGCTTAGAGTGAGTAGCTTATATAGCTGGATCACACAAGAAGGGTGTCATTGCGGTTGCCATGGTAAATTGTAGCTTTTACAATTGCCAACAGCCCTTCTGGAACTGATAACGGTGATCAATGCGAGATTGAATGACGTGTAACCTCATATCCTATGTCATAATATCAGAGCAGTTTTGATTCCAGGCTTAACCGGACCACTTCCTTGACTATCCCATCGTTGGTCAATTTGAAGCCAGTGATAGGTTCGTCTGTTGCTGGATCTTGCCTGTTCATTCACAACAATCAAAAATGACTCCAAACCTTAAATTTCTTGCCTGTCCATAAATACTTGCTTTTCATAGAATGGCCAACCCGATATATTGCCGAGAATGCATACTATCAATTCCAACCTGGCATCACCACATTCATTCATATTTACCAGGCATCTTTCACACATTGCTTGTGGTATTTCTTCCTTCTTCTATATACTAATTATGAGTGAGAATACCAGTTTTCTGACAAACTTATCCCCCTGATGCATAGCCTCTCAAGAGTTCTTCTCTTGGGTTTTGTAAGTTATTGTAATGTTGACAGACATCTGTGTATTATGTTAGATCTAACCAGCATTGAGTTTGAGTCAATGCGAAACCCAATATTACTGATGACACCTCTCAATCAACTGTGTCCTTCTATGTCAGACAAAGTGTAATAACATTGCTTGATTTGCTGTTTGGTCCAAAAAGGTGCTACTCTAATTGTCCATTACTTGTCTTGCCTTTCGAGATCCTGGATACAAAAACTCAAGGATTACAGAAGCCAATGCTACACAATGTGCTCACCTCAAGCATTGAACCCATAATATTAAACATGCTGTATTGCTTGAATTTTGACACTCAAACAGTTTATCCATAAGTCAGTGGTACTTTTGTAAGGGATAATGAAGTGGAGCTCTTACTTATTTATATTTTTTAATTCATCAATCAATCCTCCCAGCCGGCAAGGTTTAGCCAGCAACCTTCTGTAGAGGTTGCCAATGGGCAGCTTTATTGTTAGCCAATATCCTCTGACATCACCTGTCTTTGATAGGTATGTCAGAGGGAGCCAGATATCTCCATTTCCCAGCAACAGATATAATTGGTTGTAGATGCTTCTGCTTTTATACTCTATTTACTTGCCATTGGCGGTTGCAGAAATAACTTTTCTGGACTGACAACACATAGCCAACACTCAAATATTTATGTATTTACCATCTTTTAGTATTGCTCCAGCATGAGAACAGTTAACTCCCCATTGTTTTCGACAGGGCTCTCAACCACTCAGGTTTAGCCCGAGTTACTCAAATTTTTGGGTTCAGCTCAGGCTACTCAGGGGATTTTAAAATGTAAGCTAAAAACTCAGATTTTGCTCGTTGGCAGAGATGAATAATATATAAACAATGCTAAATGTTGCCTTACAATAATTTATGCCATAGTATTAATGAATGATCCAGTATTAGATTCTAGTTGTGATAAGCTATGTAAATAATACTGCACTGCCTATACTAATAATGCCTCTCACTGCACTCACTGTAATAATACATTACATTAATTATGCGTTTCTACCCTGGCGCCTCGATTCAATTATTGCACTGCCTATACTAATAATGCCTCTCACTGCACTCACTGTAATAATACTCTCACTGTTCAAGTCATTTCTAAATCAATGATCAAACAATGATCCCAGAGATCCCAAGAGGTTATTATTATGGCTAAATAGAAATGGGAATTTTAGACATGTTAAAAAAGTGATTTTGCAGGTGAACCGGATAAATCCAGGCAATGATTTCAATAGCATCACATTACATTAATTATGCCTTTCCACCCTGGCGCCTTTAAATCAATATTTTTACAAACATCATATTTTAACATCATGGGGATTCATTTTCACCTGTGGAGACGGCCTTGGTTAGTCCATATGAATTGGTTCATCGGGATCAAATCTAAAATTATTTAAGACTTTATGTTCACAAGAAATGCTCTAGGTTTTTATTGATTTACTTGCTACCACAAACATGAAATGTTGCGAGAAAAGGATGCATATACTTTGTCAATAAAGGAACTTGCTACTAGAGTATGGAACTTGCATTTGAGGGCATCGCTCTAGAAGATTGTGTATGATGTGATCAAGGAGTTGCCTTTAACAATTAAATTAAAAACTTTCCTTAGTAATTTCTTGTCTATGGTACATATGCTCGTGTGCAAAACGGGCAGACAATAAATACATAAAGAGGGAAATTACACAACTTTTGAACATCATGAAAGCTAATGGCTTTGAACTTAGATGCAACATTTTTTTAACAACATACATTCTTTGACTTGCTTTGCCAGCTATTCTTTGCACATAATCTTCAAATCTCAGGTGTTTCACCCGACAATATTTCGGTGCCATCTCAGACGTACCCTCAGCTGTTTATGCTCAGGGCTTTTTACACCTTTAAAATACCACTATGTGACATGCTAATATAAAAACTCAGGTTTCGAATCCTCCCCGGCTGAGAGTCCTGCTTATCCAGGGAACAAAAAAAATTGAAGTGGAGCTCAGCTCCACTTCAAGAAGGGTGTTTATAACCAAGTGGAGCTAGGCTCCACTTACTCACTGTACAAAAGTACCACTGCCCTAAGTTGCTATCGAATCAATTATTTACCAATTTGTGGCAGTTATAGACAGATGTGTTTCACCAGTTGGCACAGAGGGCAGAAAATTTGTTTCTGTATGTGAGGGCGTCATGGACTAACAAGGGCGTTCTATATAGGCATTAAGATGAAAATTAAACAGGGCCGATATGATAGCTAAACGATTCCATCACGTTATCACAAAAACACGATTTTAAAACCAGATGTACTTTTGAATCATGTTTTAATTGTCTGTGGCTGGAACAACATACAATGATTCTCAGAGATTCCACTGTCAGTAGTGATGATGCTTGGACATCGGAAGGCTGGTATGCAAAGAATCTGCAAACTTAGAGGAACTTGGGCAGGCAAGGACTGACATTTTATTTAGCATGGACAGGTATGGACATAAATATAGAGAAGATTGGTAAGGTTGTAATTAAGAGAGCTTGAAAAAAATGCCCTTTGCCATGTTGACATGATGGCTTTGTTCACCATAATCCCCTAAAGTCCTATTGCAAGATTTGGGATTGGTACCCGATTTCCAAGCCATTTGACTTATTCTCTACTCTTCTCCAATACATTTAGTAGCATATTTATTTAATATTCAATGAAATAAATCGGCGCAATATGAGGCTGATTTCAGCTTGGCAGAATACCGGTAAATCTTTGATTTTTTTAGCTATGTCAAGTGAAAATCAGAGGACAGGTCAAGTCGTATATGCATGCCTAGTTAGTGAAATTTGACTCATACCGATCACTCGGCCCTTCTTGACAACAAAAGATATCATCAGAATCAGGTTGCCACCTTGAATGATTTTTACCATTAGTCCTTTACTCAATGAAAATTTACTCATAGTCGTCGTCGGTAATTTTTATTAGCCAATGTGTTGGCTCAGATTGGTTGGTGGGAGAGAGAAGAGCCAATGCCAGGTCATATGGTACTTTCAGGATAGTACATATGACCTTGACATTGCTTAACCTATAACAAATATGGGATATTGCATAAGATGAAAGATTGATGACTAGAGACGGTTAAAAACCCACGAAACTCTCACACACACACAGATATCCAAGTACGCACTCTACCGATTGCGCTATCAGGATATGAGATTGCAGGGTCCATAATCACTATACAAATCAAAGCTGGCCCATTCAGTACTTCCAGTGGTCAAAAGTAAGGCAATTTTGAAGGTACTTTCCTTTCTTATCATATGACCTGTCATTGGCTCTTTTCTCTCTCCACCTACCATCAGAGTTAACACATTGGCTATGATTTTGTACAAACTGATAGCCTATATCTCCAATCGAACAGTACCAATCGTACCATCGTACCAATGCAAATAAATACCTATTAACCATAATTGAATGGCTTTGAAACATTAACGCATACCGTATTTTTGAATTGCCAATAAATCAGCTAGGGTTCTACTCAAATACCACAAGAAGACCGGAGCAACAATAGTCTGACAACTAGTTCTGCCGTAGTTATGCAACACTCCAACGTTGCAGAAATTCCTGAAATTTCTTGGTAAAACTTATGCTTAGTTTTTGAAATTGTCCCCCTTTCACATCTATGGGGTATTTATGCCTAGTGTTGTGCAAGTGAAATAATCCTAACATAATAGTCATACAGATGCTAAGGTAGGTAAACGGCTGAGAGTAATTCTACATAAGATATCGTTGAATTGTTCAAGAATGTTTATAGTTAGACGGTTCACTGCAGGCTATTTAGCAGGATGTGCCAATGCGGGGACAGTCTCAGCGGAGCTAAACGACCCTGATTTGTTATATAGAGACAAGGCGTGATCGCTTCTGGGCCTATTGGCTAAGATCAAAGTGTCACTGCCAATGGCCGAGTAGTGCCAGTTTAGTTTTGGCAGCTCGCTGCTCACCCACGATTAGGAAGTCTTCTACGGCCTCACCTCAAGGATGCATTCTAGTTTTCTAGGATGCATCACATTCTCAGTATGAGGATTTAGGGCACCTTGCGTCCCTCTTTAGGGGCAGCCCAATCTTCTGTTTCTTGTCAAACAGTAAGACAAGGCGTGCTAATATTATTGTTTAAAGATTTGGTTATAGACACGTGACTGCTGACTGCGAAGAGAACACAGCAGCATGATTGAAGAAAACCATTTTGGTTGAAGGTTGCAGCCAAGTACAATCTATTTTCAGGTAGTGTTGAAAGAATGCGAGGATGAGACAAGTGTCATGCAGTGTTTTAGAAAAGGTTTGAGCTTACAAAGGATTGAGAGGAATAATACCGAAACCAATCTGACATGAGGAGTCATATGAGAATCAAGCAATGTTGCTTGATATCATGACTCATGAGTAAAAAAAATCTGCTTTTGCAAACCTGTTCAAAGTTACAGGCAGTAGGATAGAGGATGTCATGGTTTTTGAAATTTCTGTTAGAAGCTCTGTAAGCTTTTCTTGTTTAACGAAAGCATCCTGAGCTGCAACTTGACATTAGACATCATCTTTAAACGCATGCTGAGCAGACTTTAATGGGAATCTGGTTCCTCTACAAACAGAGAAGACACCAAAAACAGTTGGCTGCTTCCCAATCATATTGGGTTATATAGTATTCATACCTATTGGATCAAACATGTCAAATATATATCCTCAGCAGAACAGCAAAGCTAGCAAGGTACTATTGCCTGAAAATTACAGGAAATTTACAAACGTAACTAAATCATCTAGATCATTCATGAAGTGAGATGTATTGTAGTTGGAGTAATATTGATGTGAGGAGAGGATTCAGAATATTAGTTCACTGCTGTTCAGTGAGCAGTCTCAGTAGATTTGAGTCGCCCTGCTTTGAGATCTGGGTATGTGGAAGACGTGACATTGATATAATTGGGAATGATGCAGAATATCACTTTGAGCCTAGTTCACTGCACTTTATTTAGGTCAGTCAAATAGGACGATTGTGAGTGCAGCACATCAGAGCTACTCAGATAATGTATATGCTAATTATACTACAAAAAGACTTAGGACCTACTCATAATTCAGTTCTTAGTATCACCTTCCATCGGTTCTGTATCACATTCCAACATAGCTGTACATGTCTTCAGCTGCTCCTGATTTACATTAACCACTGCTGCCATTTGAAGTTGTTAGCAGATTTTTATTTGTTCTCAAATGACCCATCCAAGCATTATGATAATGGTTATGAGAGTTGGTGGACTTACTAATAGCCTAGCTACCCATGTTATCAATCCTTACTACGAAGCTTGAATGCCATTTCATGCAACAAATACATTTGTGCCAAGGAGTGACATGTTGACTAACACTTTAAGTGATTGGTATCTACAAGACTAAAGAGGCTCTCTCATAGGTATACCTGAAATTTCCAATTTGGAAAGACAGTTGATGAATCGCTTAACAACTAAAAGTTTGTTAAAGCGCAGTGAATTGACACTTGTTCTTAAGTAACCATGCTCTCCTTTCAAAGGTAGGGCTAAAGATTGAATTTTGTTTCAGTTGATGTGTATCATTACAAAAACACCAATTTTATAAATCGCAGATATCATTTTGATTATTGATCGAAGCTTCAATAGTTTGGCATAGAAGGCTGCAAGCAGTAAGAGAAAAAAGGAAGTTTGGTAAGGATTGTCTAACATGTTCCGTTAGGCTGATTATAAATAAAAAAAATGAGATGAAAATCATTTGAAAAGCAAGCATAAAAATTATTGATAGTAAAACTAACTAAGAAAACAAAAACTTGTCCAATATTTGCCATCAATGATTGGCACTAGATTATTGACAAGTTTGTAAACTGTTAAGAGATAAAGATATCAAAACAAATTAAAGTTTTAGGAATACTATATAGCTGCCTTGTCAAAATCAATTATTTTGAGACAGTGATTTTCAATTTTATAAAACTCATTTTTATATGGTCATTTGTGATATGCAAGATGAACAATATTCCAATGACATCAATAAGACCAGTTTACTAGAGGCGAGCCAGCTAGGGAGATGAAAATGTTATGTTACGTTATTTTCTGTTATGTTCTGTTATTGCTAAATTGCAAATAAACTTCCATAGCAATGAAATATTTGTAGTATCCAATTCTGTCAAGAAGGACAACTAGACTATTGACATTGAAGCCTCTATTCCCCTTTGCATTTATAGAACACCTCGGCCCGCTGCAGGAAGGCTGAATCGTATCGTCCTGTAGGGTTCTTATACCATGGTCCCCAACGCATTTGGAAGTGACCATATTCTCCTGATAGTAAATTGCTAATTACGTACATTTTATACCACCATGCTCCTAGGTAATATAGAAAATAAAATTATAACCAAATAATAGGGGATCCAGATAACAGCTTCAGCCATGACACCATGATTCTGCCTATTCAAAATTATCACTGTGAATCATCAATTGTTGTAATGCTCATAACTCTTTCTCAACATTACCGTTCCTGGTTAAGACATTCTGGAACGCAATTATGGTCGAGTAGTATACATAATCAAGTGAGTCGTGAAAATTGAATAGTCTCAGAGGTCAAATAGTGTTATCACATGCTTTTCAAGCAAGACAGACCAATGGAGGAGGATAGTAAGCTTGAAATAAGTCAAATCCTCATAGCTTGACTACCAGCTACGAAGAAATATTTTGTAAAAGACATTTAGTATTTTGCAATTCAGTTGACCTTACCATAAATTTCTGCATAATATGCATCAGAATATGCATCTCGATCATTGTCCGAATCTGAGAAACCTCTGTCTCTACTATGAAACATCCCATCTCCGACATAAACTCCAGTTTGCTGACCTTTATAAGAAATGTTTATTCACTTTAGATTTGTATTATGTAACAAATTTCAAAAAAATTCTTTGGTGACTGTCACATATATGAGTGAGGATAACTTGGAATGAATTAAAGTGATTGTGAAGGAATCAAGTTTTTTGTATCCTTTTCTAGAGTTCTTAGATACATGAAGCTATATGCCTCGAGTGAGTGTATCATAACATGTACCCACCGATTGTTAGTGTATGAAGTGAGTTCAGTGCTATTTTGAATTCTTTATATTCTGCCCAACCATAGTGACCAGACATATCCCACATGCGGAACCTCAAACTACATTGAGAACATGCAGAATGACTGCTGCAGCACTCGAGACACCTTCAAAAGTAACAACAACCGATTACCTCCTTTTCGGCTCAGAACAAAAGCACGTATGTGCTCGATAAGTGATGATTGATTTTTCCTCAGCAGAAAATGTAAGCATCGTGTTATATACTAGGTAGTGTAAAAATAAATTTTCTATGACAGCATCCCTATATAATGTCTTTTATAGTTTAATATTATGTGAAGAAGTTCGAAAACTATTCTATTCAATAATAACCAGTCAAGACTACCCAAAAGCATGCAGTTATGCCGAAATATTATCTAATAGGTTTTCCTTTGCAAGTGTTATGTTTGGTAAGGCTGCACATCTACTGTTCCAATGGGGAGATGCTTCATTTGGGTAAGTTTGTAAGAAAATCCACATCAATTGTCACACTGCATGCCGTACTCCTAAATGACTCATATACACGATTGATACACTTTGATTGAACATACCACCAAAGAAGTTTCCGTTGTCTAGCGTGAATCCCTCATTGTAACGCGTTGAAGTTGCCGGCTTCCATCCAGGGTCTCCTTCTGGTCTGAGTGTGTTCTCGATCCACAATAACCAATCTATAAATGTTTAATTTGTACTGATATCATCATTTTTTTTTGGTACATGATCACCCCTACATCTCCTCAAGCATACCGTAGTATTATTGTATTATGCTGCACTGCAAAGCCTTACATCTTTTCTTTCTCACCTATTGACAATTTTATAATGGTAATATTTGAGTGATTATATCACTTCACAGAGTAAGGATATTCAGAGAGGACAGTTCAATGATAGTTATAGTGCCTGCGGTATTTGATTCACTGGGGGAAAATTGTGCACAGCTGGATGCCAAAAACTCATTATCTCTATGTTATAATGACATTTTTCTTGCAGACATCCCTACCTTTGATGGGCCATAATTCATTATGTGTTTATTCTAAAGACTGATTTCCAACTTTGTTGGAATGTCCAACCTTCAAGCTATACACCATATTGTGCTAGGATTCAAAGGCTAAGAGTAATCTAGGTTTTTAAAATGAGTTTTTTTCATATAGATTTACATGTGACAATTGATAGACGGCTGGTCATCAAAATTAGGAAATGTCCGTGCATTGGCCTAAGCCCCACGTAAATCTATATGATAAAACTCATTTTAAAAACCTGGATTACTCATAGCCTATGTACCCTAGCAAAAAAATGATAATAATATGGTGTATAGCTTGAAGATTGGACATTTCAGAAAAGTTGGAAATCAGTCTTTAGGATAAATACAGAATGAATTATGACCTATCAAAGGTGGCTATGTCTGCATGACAAAACTCCACTGTAACTTATATGTATTCTGAAATTGGCAGGTGGCCAGATTGATGAAATTCCCCCAGTGTATAAAAACCGCAGGCACTATAACGATCATTGAAGTCTCCCCTCTGTATATCCTTACCCTGTGATCACTTGTTGAATGAAATTCTTTTATGGTTAATTCAGTGTTTTCGACAAGGTTAGAAAATCTGTTATAGCTACTTACCAGATTCAATTCGTAGAGAACATCTGTAATACATTGTCTCATTGATGACTCTTGTTACAGTAGCCTGTGAGCATTTGAAGATCAAGCCTTCAAACTTCTTCTCATATCTCGAGCAATATTTTTGACATTCCACAGTAGTTGTGACGTTAGTCTGCAGAAAATGCTCTGGATTGAATAGAAAATATATTAACAGAATATGAGAACCAAAGTAAATGGTTTAAACTCTGCTCACTTGATGTTTCATTCTTATTGCAATCGTTTTACCAAGCATTGATATTTGCAGGCTATCCCCTGCACTTAGTATTCTTTCTCAAAATACTATTAAATAAATTGATAATAATAAATAATAAAAAATAATAAATGATAAAAAATGATAAAAAGATGAATATATCCACTAACCTGGACATGTGCTTTGAGATACAACCAATGTTTTAAACCATTTCAATGTCATTATCAGTAGGAAATTGCATTGCAACTGTAAAACATTATTTCTGAATAGTTTCATGATTTTCGGATGAAAACTTGCAATTGATGCTGTCCTAGACTGTTCAACTGGAGAGCGAGATTGCCAATGAATCTGGGGGATGAAACCTTTAAAGTTGCTGTAAACTTTTGTTATGGAATTGAGTGGTTGAAATAATTTACATTAATAATTGAAAACCTAATCATTTTTATACTCACCTCACAAAAAGAGAATGTTGCACTCAAATCTAAACGCAGTTTGTTTTTAATTTCAATTGCAGTGCACTGTGGGAGTTGTTCAAAAGCTTTGACTCCTACCATCCTATCATTTATTCAAGTGATAAATGGAATGCTATCACCTTTGATATTTTGACGGAAAGAAGAGTTCACTTTTGTACAGAAAGCTGAATAATCTATATGTCAGGATAAATGTGTACTGAACTAAGCAAATCTTGTTTGAATGGGATATGTCAAAAGAGAGAGCTTTACAATAAGCCTGTTAAAAATTATATCACGTTCATGAAAAAAACCTGCCAAAAAAATTGAATGTTGGCCAAAGTTCATACTAGTTTATAAAGTACACTCAGTAATGAATAAACATTGGTTCATGTGATATCTAAATCTGCCTGTCAGAATAGGAAAAGAGACCTATCCAAAAATAACCGATGATTTGTCAGAAAGACTTGCTTTGCTTTGCTATTGCCATAGCCATTAGCAAACAAGTGCTATCATGCATCATCACAATAATATTTAACAAACCCTATTTATGATTATTTAGGCAACACCGCTTAGACTAAATTGCCCGCCCATTGCAAGAGGCAAAATAGCCCTGGCTGTTGATATTCATTATATATTCATACTGAACGAATAAAAGTAAAAGTTATATGGTAGCTGATGATCAATTATCTGTTAGCTGAATAATTGATCAGATCCTAGGCATACATTGAATTTTGAAAAGCAGGTTATTAATGGACAGACCATCAAACCAAAAGCCACGGTAAAATATAAACTTAGCGGTAGAATGTTTTAAAGCCCCATGGAGAAGTGCACTGAACAGCTAGGGTAGGGACAGATGACAAACTGGGACACGCTGATAGACATAGAGCGCTGCCAACGTCTACCGTTATACCTTATAGGACATTCACATTCAAATCTATACTTCTCTTGCAAACCATCTGGTTACAAAAACTCGTCATGACCTGTTTGACATTTGACCACAAGCGCATCTAATACCTTGAGATAAAGAAAGGAAAGTATAATCACGAGGCTTGCCTCAGCCTAAAGTAAAACAAATACTATATTATGTATATGGCTGCCACGATAGCAGTAGAATTATAAGCTCTACAACTCATGTCAGCTTCTTGCCAAAAACTAACTACTTGATGTCAAAATTTCCTCATTTCCCTCTCAATTTATAGAACACCTCAGCTCGCTGTAGCTTAGCAGCATCTTTGTGTCCCCTTTTGTTCTTATTCCCAATGGGTCTGACCAAGAGTCTTTAACTCCCTGACCACCAGTATATTGTCCACATTAAAGCTCTTATAATACAAAGAACAATTTTTTTTCTAATGCCTGTAGTTTAGTGATACTTCACCAAATGCCTGTAGGTTCTTGATACTTCACCAAATGCCTGTAGGTTAGTGATTCTTCACCAAATGCCTGTAGTTTAGTGATACTTCACAAAATGCCTGTAGGTTAGTGATACTTCACCAAATGCCTGAAGGTTAGTGATACTTCACCAAATGCCTGTAGGTTAGTGATACTTCACCAAATGCCTGTAGGTTAGTGATACTTCACCAAATGCCTGTAGGTTACTGATACTTCACCAAATGCCTGTAGTTTAGTGATACTTCCTGTAGTTTAGTGATACTTCCTGTAGTTTAGTGATACCTCCTGTAGTTTAGTGATACTTCACGCAAGAGATGCATGATGGAGAGGGGAATAATTAAATTGAAACTTCATTGGCCTAACTATGTTGCTAAGACATGGTACATCACACGCTCTCAAACATTCACCCTATAAAGTTCATGAAAAACTTAGGCATTGATAAGCATGGTAAGATTTCATTAAAGTAGAAATGATATTACAGTGTCACCATATATATATATTTTTTAAAGAGCTCGTAATGTAATACAAGTTTTTAGGTTCCCAATATACTCACACATTCTAAATTCTATGAGAGTTTGAGAATATTTTGGAAAATTAATGTTTTGTTTTTGAAGTTGTCCCTCAACCATAGGCTCTAAGTCCGCAGTGAAATGATATCAAGTCTCAAGATATCAAGTCATTTATGGATGGTGGCTATCTTTACTTCCTTTCGCATGCCTGACGCCCATTGGTCCTCTGCTCATGTCCGTATGTTTTCTGCAGGGTCTAGATAAACCCTGGGAAGACCCATCAGGACCCCCAAAAATTGTTGCAAAACAAAATTTGAATAATCTACGCCAGGTTTTGTGCTCACTAGGTTCCTTTACTGCTACTAAGGGTGGTTTTCATTCCAATGATACAAAAAAGTAAATCTGTCATTTCTTCTTTATTATTGATTGATCACTGATTATTTTTTCGTGTTGAAGTTGCACTCATACCTAATCAAACTGATTCTTTATCATTCTAACACACATTGTAATTGAGCAGTCTATTTGAAAACACCTGACAGCATCCAAGAAATAATTGATGAGAAACTAATCAATGAACTAGCAATAAGAATGGCGTTGGTGCTTCAATATTTATTCCCTGTGTTCACTTCAATTTAACTGATAAACTGAACCATTGAAATTCATTTATTATACTTTATTTTTAACATTGATCTCAATGATTCCTATTTATGATCAATTTCGTCCACATCGCAGGAAGCTGCTGCGATTCCCTGCCAATTACGAGATACGACTGATCTGGGCAAACAGACTTATTTTGGATTCATATTATGCACCTATAGAAGTTCAATTGATTATTGTACCAAATAACTGGCTGGGTATATAGGTACATTGAATAACTCAAATTATTTATAAATCGACACAAATCTGAAATCTTAAAGATATTTACCTGTATTCATAGCATCAGTGTACTATAATTATACACCACAGAATTTTGGACTCTAAAGCGGGATAATATACTCAATGTGTCCTTTTTAGAAAATGGCGCAGTGGGAGTTAGTGATGGTTGGAAAAATCTGTGGGAAATTAGGTTAGTTTAAAAATGTCTGAATGATAAAACAAATAAGTAGGGAATGTTCTGGTGGAAAAATTGCAAAAAGAAAAAATATTTTCATCGGAAAACAGCTCTGATATGATCACAAAGCATGAATATGATAGTCAATCCAAGAACATCGAACTTAACAAATAAACAACTAGTGAGAGGAGAGGTCCTTGTTGAGCAATTTTATTGCCCAGTTCAACCAGAACCTTTTAGAAGTTCCTGGTGAAAACAGGTAGGCTGGACATTTGTTGTCTGAGCTCTCCTTGCAATTCACTAGAGGATTATCCGCCGCCCTAGTCCCAGACTAACTGGCTGACCTATGCTTGTAGTTATTTGAGCTTTTTTTTTTCACTTGTAGGCCAGAAGCAGCTATAGCATAAGTTGTTATGGCACGGACAATATTTGATGGCAGGATACTGATCACGTTTTATAATTCATTGGTGTATGCTCTGTAAAATTCACCGGGTGTACCCTGTTGTAGTGGTCATATTTAGAAATTAAAAGGTGTTTTGTTTTTGCATTATATGTGTGGGGAAATAACTCCTATTCTGTGTAATCTAGCTAATCTAATCACCAGGGAATTCCAGGTTGAAATTGCATTGTGGGATTTTGTTGACATGGCAATTAATTCACCAAGTAAACTTGTAGAGAAGTCTGCTCGTGTTAGATCAGCACTGAGCACCAGCACCAGCATTGAAAAATTTCAATTGCACTATGTCAAACTTCTTATGGGACTAGTATGATATTGTATGGGTCAATTACAAACAACATTTTTGATGTTTCAATTGCCTCTTATGTCATTTCTTCGGCTGGATATCTTTTGCATAACACATGAGCAAAGAGTTCAATGAGTGCCTCACTTTTCAGAAAGAAACCCAACTGTCAGAGTCTGAAAAACTTAGATATGCCAGCTTTGCATACTTTCCTAACATGCTAATGACATGATATGGGGATACGCGGCAGCGCTGTCTCTAACCAACCACCCCATGCAATGATAAAACATATACTATGTAGAACCCAGTACTATAGTCTTGACTTGTGCCAGCTGCATCAAACTCTTGACTTCCCACTAATCACATATCAATAGTGGGAATATTTGGAATATGCTGTAGCGCTGCGGCTGACCTCTTCAACTTGGTACACACTTTTTTCCAACATCAAATTTGTCTCACGCTATAATGTTTTGAGCAGTTTTTTGTCTTGTTCTCTTTGAGATGTAGTGCTGTCGCTGCCCACCTTTTAAAATGATGTGATAGCATATCTTGGTAAAATTATACATATAGTAGTGTTTCCTGCTGACCATACTAATCACTTAACATTTCACTTACCTCACTGATTGTGAAGAAAATTGCAGGTATGCTGCCGCGCTGCCGCTGACATGATTGCTACAACCGGGTACACTCTCAGTTTTGGATTCATCACATTGTTCTACCCTAGATATACCCTTGTTTTAAACTCGTAAAATTTCACTTATTGTTAGCAATTTTGAGAAAAATTGCGATATGCTGCCGCGCTGCCGGTCTTCCGCTGACATGATTGCTACGATTCGGTACACTAGACGGCGTGACCAGTGGATCGGGAGCCACTTGGAATGCAGGCAAATGAACCAAACTTGTTCTAGGTTACACCCATATTTTTTTATATTCAGCACGCTGTTATACCCTTGAAACACCTTTTATTTCAACTCTTGATATTTCCCTCATTTAAAGTAATTCTTAGAAGAAATGAGGATATGCCGCCGCTGACATGATCGCTACAACTGGGTACACCCTTAATTTTGGATTCAGCACGTTGTTCCACCCTAGAAACACCTTTTATTGAATTCTTAACATAATTTGGCAAGTCAACAAATTCCCCACAATGCAGTTTCAACCTGGAATTCCCTGAAGATTAGATTAGTAAGATTGCACAGAATAGGAGTTATGTCCCCACACATATAATGCAAAAACAAAACACCTTTTAATTTCTAAATATGACCACTACAACTGGGTACACCCGGTGAATTTTACAGAAGAAACATCAATGAAGTATAATATGCAATCAGTTTCCTGCCATCAAAAATTGTCCGTGCCATTTTTTTATAGAGCAGTTATTGCTAGGCTGCTTCTGGCCTATTGTTAGTTTACAGATTTTCAATTTCTTAATATAGAGGAAATAAAAGTGGGAGTGAAAAACTTTTATGTGTAAAAAACGGGACTGAAGGTGGAAAAATAAGGGTGGATTCAAGTACAAGTTTTTTTCTTTCTTCACTAATTTATAACCTAAAGTGACGATCAACGCCAGTGTATATGTTGTTTGGCAGACAGGGTACTTGCAATAATGTTAGATGTTGTTAAACCCGGTGCAGAACTGACAAAAACTGTTATTTTGTTTTTCTTTTAATACAAAAAAGAATGGGGAAAAAATAAGGGTCCGCTTCACGCAATTATAACCGCAAATGACTGCAGCAATCACTGAACATCTAACCACCAACGCTAAAAGGAAGCTCCATATTATAAGCAACCTAAGATATGTGGGCAAATCAAGCCAGCTCATTTACAACAGTCAATTAGTCTACCATCACTTTTCTACGATATGATAGAATAGAGAAAAATTACAAGATAGAATAATGAACCGAGGATCTCTCTGATACCCTCCTTCCTAACCTTAGGGACATCATCAATAGTCGCGTCACCACCAATGCACCTAGAGTGGTGGGCACTGAGTATGAGTCCACTTTAACTTTTGATAAACTCCCATCCGGAGAATTTTGTTCTGTAAATTCATGCGTAAACTCCCTCCTAATTCCTCCTGAGCATTAGTCGTTTGTATTATATATGGCAGATTAATTTAGTCCTTTTTTCAGATTTTATATTAATTGTCTATTATACTTCTTGTTCATTCATTCCTTTGAGAAGACATTAGACCAAGTTTGGTCCATTTGTCTGCATTCCGAGTCGCTCCCGATCCACCGGTCACACAGAATGCAACAGGAATGCAGGCAATAAGATTAAGCTTGTTCTAAGAAGACATGGATGCCTACACAATGCTGTGAGGTAAAGTCAGAAGCGTCAGGCCTCAAATCAATATTATTATCTAAGGCTCGCTAACTACCTAAAAATCACATGACGATATGTCAACATAACAAGATATTGTAGTAGATATTTGACTTGTTCTTTCTTGCAACAAAAGAAGGACAAGGTGTGATATTCAGTTGATAAAGGGCTTGTCTTGTTCAACGACTATACATTTAATATACAGTATCTAGTCAACAGTCTAACTATATTTTGCCTATTTTGAAAACTGTTTTATTATAATCTTGGTGGTTTAATCATTCAGCTGTGAAATAAAATTGTAGAAATCAACAACTATGTATTACTCCTATCACATAAGCGAAGCTAACTGGGCTTAAAATCCAAGGAATGCAATGAGTCAGTTATGGACAACTGCTTTTGGTTTCGCATTTCCTTCCGCTCAAAACAGCAAATCTGAGCTAACACTCCATCCACTCGGTCTGATCATTCAAATGCAAATATGCAAAACCCACTAGTGCAGTCAATTAATACCTTGGTAAATTTTGAAGGGATTGGCAGCGTTATAATTATGTGCTCCTTGTTTAAGAGTAGACAACTAGGAATAATGAGATAAGAATATATTATTTCTGATTCCAATATATTCTATGTATGGATTATTGTTTTTCTTTAGGAGTTACATATCACACAATACAGAATCTGGAGTTATGTGAGTACAGCCTCCAATCTAATGTGATTCAATCAATAATGAGAATAGGTCGATAATAGGATAGATAACCTTATTCTTATTTTTTCATACAAAGGAGCTGTCGATATAGTACCAAGTCAACATCACAACTACATATCCAGGTTCGCCCAGGTCAGAGATTAATAGATATAACAAAAACCGCTTCCGTTTTGTTTGATAGATTTCTATTATTTATTATTCAAGAGAATGAATTGGCATTCACAAGATAAGCGTATCATCTGATTCCCTCTCTTCCTATGACCACCTCTATTTTTGGTCAGCTACAGGTGTCTTGTGTCAGGTGTCACTCTACACTTCACAAAGAGGATAGTAAGTGTAGATTGTACTGCAGGCTCTCTGGATAATTCCGTTGTAGCCGGCGTAGAAGGCGACACAGGAGTTGCTGTTGCTACTGTATGGATGGCTAGGGTACCATACAGAGTTAGTTGTAGACAAGGTGGAAGTGATCCTACCGTACCATCTCCAAGAACTTCCTGTGCCTCTACCAGCTATCCACAGAGCTTGTGAGCTCCAAGCTGCAATGATAAAAAACTTATTTTAATCCCCTTTCTTGATCTCACAATTGAATATAATGTATTACAACAAGCACAACTACAAGTTTCACATCATAAGGTTCAGAGGGATAAGGCGATAAGCTACCCAGGTTTTGTCACAAAAAATATATTGGTTCTAATTTCTAGAATAAAATTTAGACATGGGTTACCTTTGCCATTGCTGTATGTTTTGAGCCAATCAAAGGCAGCTTTAGTGTCTAGTACAGCAAGTTTCTGTCCCCTCCCCTCACAGTGTGCCTTTGCCTGGTGCCAGTTCATTCCCTGTTGTGTGACACCCAGGCACGTGTTGGTGATCGGACTACGAACATAGTTAGGTGGACAAGATGTAGGAGGTCTTTCACACATTGGGTAGTAAGTGTAGATGGTACTGCACTCTCTCTGAATGATTCCATTGTAGCCAGCGTAGAAGGCGACACAAAAGTTGCTTCTGCTGTTGTATGGATGGCTCGGGTACCATACAGAGTTTGAAGTTGACAGGGTGGATGTAATTCTACCGTACCATCTCCAATAACTTCCTGTAGCCTTACCAGCTATCCATAGAGCTTGTGATTTCCAGGCTGTAAAATAAGTTAAGAAATTACGATTAGCGCTTAAAAAAGATTTTAAACTAGGAGTGAGGCAATATCGTGAGTACACGTGAGTTGGCGTAAACGAAGTAAACAAGTGGTACTATTAGATTAATGCATGCACAATGATAAGACACCTACAAAATCTTAGCGAGGAAGGCCAGATTAAAGCTAGTGAAATTACAAGGTTTAAAACAGTACCGAATTAACAAACAACTTGACCTTGTCTGATTTTCACATAGGATTTAGTTAATTTTGAATGTGAAGAAATGTAAAGTCATTTACAGTAGATTTTGAGGTTACAAAACAGTCCTATCACACAATGAACAGTGACTTCATTTTTTTTAATAAGAAACAGAGGATTGGGCTGCCCCTAAAGAGGGACGCAAGGTGCCCTAAATCCTTGTACTGAGAATGTGATACATCCTAGAAAACTAGAATGCATCCTAGAGGTGAGGCCATGGTGGACCTCCTAATCATGAGTGTGCAGCGAGCTGCCAAAACTGAACTGGCACTAATCGGCCATCGGCAGTGACACTTTGATCTAAGCCAATAGGCCGAGATGGGATCAGTTACTTCATCATACCTTCATTACTGCTGTAGCTGCGGAGCCAATCAAAAGCAGCTTTAGTATCGATCACAGCCAGGGTCTCTCCTGATGCCTCACAAAGAGATTTGGCCTGATGCCAGTTCATACCCTGAGTCACCACTCGGAAGCAGGTGTTAGTCACTGGATTCAGCACATGGCTTGATGGACAAGAAGCGGCTAAAAAAGGAAAGACGAAAATCCAGGTCAAGGTCTGATAGCAGGGGAGATAATCGGAAAAACAAGCAAATCATAATTTATATCAGAATGTTTATTGATATTTTGCTTGGTACTGCAAAACTCTAAACAGGTTGACATTTGAATGACATCGTGTTTTCATTACTTGCAATGTGGTAGCATGTAAATAAAGTTGCTATTTTGCTTCAGCAGGCCACATGAAAGGTGCTTGCAAACACAAAAAAAGCGCAAGAAATAGCACATTCTTAGTATACTAAGTTAAGTGAGCCAAAACATTTGCCTGATTACAGGTTATTTGAAAGTTTTGGGTAAACTTCATCCTTTCACTTTCAAACAAGAGTACATTGGTTAAATTTAGTTGATGAGGACAATACTGACATTGTGACATCAGGCTTTTGATGAAGGTAAATTTAAAATACATGGTTTAAGTCACAATAGTATGTAAAATAAAATATTAAAATTATTTTTTGAAAGGGTCAGTAATCCAACAACAACTAGAGCTCTATGATTTCATGATCTCTGAAACCAACGCAATTATGACAGGCAGGCTAACTTTGTAAAGAAACACCGAATGAATGCAATTCATTTATAAAGAAACAGAAATGTGCAAATCGGTGACAAGGCACGACAACTTTATCAAACATAATCTATACATGTGCCTTACCTGTTACTATGCTGGCTGTTAATGCAACGCAGAAAGCTACGGCTAAAGTTCTAGACAGTTCTCTCGCCATTGTAGGATGATGATGTCTCAATAAATTCTTGAGTTGATGTGACTTGTTACCGACAAACCTCTCATTTTATAGTAAAATTGTTTCCTTGTCAACAGTTGCGCAGCATAATATAGTGTGATCAAAATAAACATAAGTGTGCTATCAACCATGAATTCTAATAAACACTTTTGATTCACAGAAAACTGAAACCTGACCATGCAACATAGTTTTATTGTGATCATATTGCATTACAAAAATAACAGGCATAATGGTCAAAAATGGAAAACAGTGGACTGATCATGCCAAATTTCGAAATCTATCACAAATTAAGACATATCATATGGCATGTCATTGACCCATCATGTTTTGGTGTTTTCAACATCCTGTTACCCAACCAAAAAATCAATGTACCGGAATATTTCGAAATATCTGATTTTCAGGTCAACACTTGATGCCGGATACAAATTTTGGCATGCTGTATTGTTTTCGTTTCACCCTTATAAATCACATGCTGACTGTTTTCAAAATTGATGTTCTGGTTATTGTATGAGGGTACTAATTGGCAGAATTATGGGGAAAGAATATCAACCCGTGTGGCAAACAGCATGTACACAAAAAATAATTCTATACTCGTTTCGACTTGATATCATGATAGTTATTCATAACTATCAGGTCACATGTCCTTTTCTGTATTCTGCTTTAAAAAGTCTTATTAACAAAAATCAGATACAAACTATATACCATCACAACTGTTGTTGTTTTAGAGTTGTTCAAAGTCATCTCACCATCCAAATTATGCTATTTGGATAATCAGTTTATTTTGATCTTTGTTGTTTTGAAAATAAGTTTTAAGAAACTCTGGATCTGGACTGGGGATCACAACAAAGTAACTTGATAGTTCCTCTACCATTTAGATAAATGTAGGCACTAACTTACAGCAGACATCGCATACTATAACGTTATACACCTTAATCGGAATGCAGTTAGCAGTTTCTAATCTTCTTGTGAATCTGAATAACTTGTTTAATGGATAAAAGATCAATTTATGCTTCCCTTTATTCTCATTTATCCTGTCATTGCTTTCATAAATACATGAGAAAATTCTGAAACACTTTTCCAGGTGCAGGACTCGGCGGAGTTGTGTTGGTACAGCTAATAGAATTTTTATCGATGAGATGTGATGTCATCAAAACTTCAGCAATCTGTCCTCAGCAGCTTTTTAATTTTCACTTTGAGAGTAAAATATTTCTCACAAAATGTTAGTTGAATGACATGTAAGATACAAGCTAGTGACAACACTACCTCGCCAAGTGTAGTGAAATACAGTAAAAGTGTGAAGAAGTATGCATCCCTGGTTGTGTCAGCGTTTCAGAATACTTAGACCGAGTTTGGTTTATTTGCCTGCAGTCGGAGTTTATCTCAAACTCTATCTACAGAATACCGTCCTTAAAAAGTGTTATTCACAAAAACACATAATTGTTGTGCCTGTCACCAGTCATTTAAGACAATAATTGGCACCATTGTGTGATGTAACATCTTGGTGAGCCTACCCCTTTCCCTCCATAATCAGTCACAAAAATATTGTTTATGAAAAAATCAAGCATTGTGATTTTTCTTCTAGAAAGTGGCCTTACCAAAACTAGGTGTTCCTGTACAACATTGTCTGATTGCTTAATTAAATATTGCCAATCAGAAGAGTACATCAGAATTGTTGGTTGTTGTTTTCAAAATCCGGATAGTGGCTCCCAACACAAAGTAACATGGTGGTTCCGTATGCATGAGCAATCCTGAACATCTGTAGTATTTCCCCTGCCATCAAGATGAATGTCAGTGGTAATGTACAGCACATTTCATATACCATAACACCATACCACTGAATCTCAATGTGGTAAGCAGCTTCCATTATTCAGTGCGAATCTGGATTATTAAATCGAACGTTTCCTTTTTACTTTTTTATCCGATCATAAGGCTGTGAGAAAATCATGAAACACTCTTCCAGGTGCACCATTCAGCAGAATTGTGCTACCACTGCCGATTAGATATTTATTGATGAAATGTGAGGTGAGTGGAAGGAATAATTCCCTAATCTGTAAGATGCGGGCCGTTTAATTTCCAATGAATCTCAGGTTTACTGTCTAACATTTTTACTATGAGATTATCACAGATGAGAAGATGATTTATCTCCAGGGCTGAATAGAATTAAACTCAAGCATCAGAAATAGTGGCAACACTGCCTGGCCAGGTGCGGTAAAAGGGAGATATATATATCCCTAATTTTGTTTCCCTTTCAGAATATTGCACTCGAAAAAGTGATATTCACTAAAAACACATAAATTTCCTGCCAATAACCAGTTATTATAGACAGTTAAGTAGTACCTTGTGTGATATAACATTTAGGTACGTCCACCTTCTTAACCAGACAATAGGTCTCTAAAATCTTGTTTACAAAAAATTTAATTCTATGGTTTTGTCTTCTTGAAGGCACAACTTACAGCATCGCCTTCTAATTAGAAGGCACCTTGTGTGGCATCTTCTAGACCTACAGTTTTTACACCTTACACTCAATGGTGAGAAGGCGAGATGGCGGCAATTTTGTTAGCCCTCTTTCTCTTCACTGCCAGGCAAACAGTGCCACAGGTTGTCGGTTCGAGTCTCACTTGGGGAACTTCCAACGGTTGATTGATCCAGCCCCCAGCACCCTCGGGTGTATATACTTTTCCTTCTATCGCCTTTTTATTTGAAGGCACCTGTATTGCGTCTCTTATACCTATAGTTTTGACACCCTACACTATTGTCTATAAAAGATTTGGCTTTCTGTTCAGCTTATCCATTTGGTGTAATTAAAATGTATGCCATTTTTGAACGGAGGGACGGTGTGGGGAGGGGAGGGGAGTGGTTTAATGTCAGCCAAGTTTTTTCTCATTTACTTAATAATAACTTATAAAATTCGGACAATTTTCCAGGCATTTGATCAGGATCAGAGTCCAATGAATGATGGTCCCATTGATGACTCTACTACACTTAAAGATGAAGTGTAATTTAGATCCAGCATTAATTGTAGACACTTAGTTGTCTATCTACAGGGATTTACTTGTGCGGGAGTAATAATATGGACCAAAATTTTTTAAGAGACCAATTTGCTATGCTCAAAATTAAATCCCAAAAACTTATGAGATCACGGTAATTACACTGAGCATAGCATGTCTTGTCAAGACAGACTATGTTGAGCCATATTTAATAGCGTTAAGCATGATGATTAATGATATGTTAATTTATAATTCATTAGAAAATCAATATCATGCAGTGCACCTGCTTTGACACTCATTGTGACACTGTAATTTAATTATAAACTGAACTGGAAATTATTGTATTCCTACACTTTTTTACATCTAATTTTCTTCTAAAAAATGAAAATGAGGTTTCAAAACTATATCAGCAGAGTCAAATATAGTTGAGGAATGTGTAGCTATAATGATTTTTTAAAAATACTAAATATTTACTGAGAAAAATCGCTAAATGTAAATCAGTCATTATTGATTGATAGGGCATTGTTTATGAGAGTCCTACATATGACATCATATTCTTGCTGATAAATGTAAACAAATTGTTATGATGCATTTGGCCCCAAATCGAAGCACATGTACTTAATCGGAATTGGGTGATCTATCAACCTGGATAGGGACGGGAGAAAGTGAATCTGACCCGTACCCCCTCTTTAACCGAAATTGACATCCCAATTGTAATTCCTCCCATATCAATTTCCATTCGATCAATTATTATGTTAGTGAGAGCTCCTCAGAGATGTAGGCACAAGGAAACACACAAGGAAGCTCTCAGCTGTGCAGGTATAATAACTAATATAATTTGAACAGTTTTCCAGGCACTTGATCAGGATCTGATTCCCATTGATGATTCTACTATAGTTAACCAAAATTGACATCCCAGTTGCAATTCCTGCCATATCATTTTCCAATCAATCTATTATTATGTTTGTGAGAGCTCCTCAGAGATGTACGGCGCAAGGAAACACGAGGAAGTTCTCAGCTGTGCCCGGTATAATAACATGTCTGAAGCACAGTGGAGACCTGTTATTATTCAAAAATAACTTTCAAAGGCCTAGTTATTGGTCAAAACTTCTCCCAATCCAGTTAGAGTGTACAATGCCCCAAGGAATGAATCAGAATACCACAGGGACAAGTTTTCTATGAGCATAACGTCACAGCCAATACGCTAAAGCTATAATTCCGTGGGTAGGACATTTATAACACCACCTTACACTTTACCAAGGCAACATACCATCTGTGCACCATACCAGTGAAACAAAACACCATTCAATTCATATCACAGTGTTTCGATATACCATCACCTGCCATATGACACAGAACACCAGGAATAAATGAGAATGAGAGTTTACACAGTGACCAATAGGAAAGCTATACAGCGTCCATCTGCTGCCTGTTTTGTGGTAACCGTACTAGATGGACAGGAATGACTTGCCTTGTCTATCATTGGATTCAACATAAATAAAACCTTTTGTAACCAAAAAAACAAACTAGCACTCTCTTCCCAGCCACATGCTTCTCATATTGGTATATTCTATCAATATTACTGCTATAAAGGTAGTTGGAGGCCACTCCCTCCCAAAAAACTCATGCCCCACGCCCGAGACCCTGCGGCCGATGCCCCCCCCCCCAATCCTTGTCAAGCCTTTGATACATAGTTCAGTACCAGGAAATGATTTTTCATTCTAATTGTAGTCTTCCCCGAGTTAGTCCTTTCCCATCCCTGAAACTACAATAAAGTAACTTCATTCTCTAGTTGAATCACACATGTCCGTGCAAATGAACTGAAGGACGTCAAATACTGGAGGTATCTGCCTCAGATGCAAAGTTAGTGGCAGCATTAGAATTATAAGCATTCTTACAGAGAGGGCAACCCCAAATACAATTGATACCAATATTATTTATCAATAAATACATGTACCATGGGGTCTCCCACAGTAAATAAGTTGTCTTGCATCACATCGGATCCTCAACAATTAAACCTATGGGACCTAAATGAGCTAATAACCGATGCATAAAAGATGATTATCCCTCTGGTGCGCAATGCCACAGAATCCAGTATTTGTCCCTCATGGATGCTTCTGTGGTATGCTGTAAACGTTAATCAGTTGAAAGTCCGATATGAACCATTGTTCCTGCACCACATCGGTCTAAAAAATCCTCTTAAAAGACGCTTATCTTGCCTTTTATCAAAATAGCACAACACTATGACATGACGTCATGCTGAATCCAATATCTTTGATATCAGTGTTCGATTAGCTTTCCAACGATAAATAAAATGTCTAAATCGGTCGACTTTGGTATCATAACCTTAATGAAATAATCAGTTCAGTTTAGGGAAAATAGAGGCTGCGAGTACTACAGGTAGTCAACAGCTGATTTGCTAATTATCACTACCAACCCATCCTTGAGTGGGATTAGGAGATAGTTCAATCAGTTAGTGTGACTGTTATTGCCAAAAAAGGTCGGTGCTACAGGGGTATTAAATACGAGTCTGTTTGTGGATTTAGAATAAAATATCAGGCTGCACCAAAGATTTTTTTTTTCTGTTTGTTAATTTTATTGGCATAATTTTCATTTGATGAGAATGTTTTACAAAATCAGACTTCCCAGAAAAGAAAAAAAACGGAAAAAAAACCAAAAAATAAGATAAATCAAAAGACATGTGATCTTGTCAGTCTCTCTATAATTCAATATATCTCATGAATTATTTTATTATTATTAATTATTTAAATATCTGAAAAATGGATTTTAGCAGATAATTATCATCAACATTATAATATTTTTTGAGTTACTTCCCATGTCCCTTGGAAAAATGACTCGAACAGAGTTTTGCTTTTCGTTTACATTGATGTTATAGAAGCACTATTATGACCATAGAGTTATTATATACTCTAGAGTAGACAATGCAGTGCTAAAAACGTCCAACTTAATTATTGCGAAATCCATGACACAACACGATCTGGTTGGGCATGGCTAGTGCCTGTATCATATAACTTATCATTGAGAATATGCGTATTGGGCATGGCAATTTAGATTTTTAGAGCGCTTTAGGCTTTTTATCAGAAAAATTTTCATGGGATACCGTGTAGATCACTTGCAGGTATTTTCACTTTCAATTCCATGACGCAGCGGAAACTGGTTGTGCGTGAATAGTGCATGAATCATTGATTTTATCATTAAAATCATTAAAATATTAGAATTGGACATACAAATTTAGTTTATGGAGCACTTATAGCCATTTTATCAGATAATTTCACATGTAACACCATTTACATCACCTGCAGGTATTTTCTCTTCCAGTCAGTTTAACAATTTCTTATTCTCCCTTTAAAATAAGCCAAATATCAACCGCAAGTACATGAGCTTAAATCGCAATGACAGGGCCAGCTGGTTTCTGCCACTTGCCAGGTATTTTGCTGTCTCTCTAACTAATATGTTGTACACTTAGTCTGTTTATTTATCTGCTCAGTTCCAGCTACTGACGATGAATTGTGATAACATGGGGTAAAAGTAGCCTGTGGATAAACGATTGGAGGTGAAAAGTTTTGCATCTTGTCTTTTTGGAGCATTTTTAGCAATATTTTTGTAAAACTTTTCATGCCACACTTTTAGATGACTTGCAAGTGATTCTTTTCAGGAGCAGACAGGAGACAAAAAGATTTGTGTTATCCCCTTAAAACGCCAAAATCTCAACTGCAAACACACCATCGCGATAAATTCACATTTACCTGGTTAGCCGGTTTTTGGCCCTGCAACTTGCCTGCCAGCCAGTTAAACTGTGTCCTGTCTCTTTAACTAAAATGTTACACACTCAGTGAGTTCATTTTATCTGTGAAGTATAATGACTTCCAATTATAGTAGATGTGCAAGTAACCCGTGGCTCAAAATTTTCATCTTAAAGATTTCAGTTTTAGTTTGGCTATGTCATTAATTCCCTCTCCTGGGTGGCCAATCGTTTTTGTATTGCCAAAACTATTCAAGCCAACACAGCAGGTTAAATCAATAGATTCATAAACTCCTCTGCTGAGTCGCTGAATAACAAGAAAACGTCGAAAGGACAACTCAAGATACGAACTTGTCCAGATTGACTCTAGATTTTCTTAAATTCCCTCACTCAGCCTGGAAAATTGTATGAAAATGACAATCAGTTATCAGATAGAGAGAGACTGTTTTATTGTGTGTCATCAATGATGAAGCAAAATTATGGTGACTGTAAGAAGGCGTTATCATTTGGGAGTCTGATACTTAAAAGGTATGAAACTGCTTAAAAATCGAGTTGTGCGGCACTTAGCTGATAAAAATGTTTTCCTACCTGGAACATAATGTTTGTTAAAAATATGCTTTTCGTCATTAATAAAATTTGCTGCAGTACTAAAAATTCGGTCTGAGATCATAAGGGAATGTCACAGCTGTATGAGATAGAAAAAGGAGATAATAGCTACGATCTCTCCTTGGCCGTGCAAGAGTTAAACCAAACTTATGAATTATATAATAAAATCGGTAATATACAATTATGGAGAAAACACCATAATATTTCGTCTTTGCAACTCAAATCTTCTGTTACTGAGGGCGTAATTAGAGTCTTTAATAATATTTCATCTTTGGGTACAATGTGAATTCAAATCTTTTAACCAATGTTATATACATCATTGGTCCAAGTCTTTCTATTTGCACTCACTACTACGTTCTACCAACTGTCAGAAAACTATACCCACAAGACTGATATTAACATGGTTATATTAGTGCTGAGAAAGCCGATATAATTTTGTTCTCTCACCGATGTTTGTGAGAAATATTTCTGATTTCTCACCATACTCAAAATAAGAGATCATTTGGTTCAGGGGGGGGGAGGGGTGGGTGTAATGCAATTTTTGCTGATGTTTGTTTATTTGTAAATATAAACATGAACATCATATACAGACTGGACACAGCTAATATGGCTGGCAAGTGGCAGTGATAAAAATTAAGCTAGCCTGGTAGTTTCTATTTCATCACATTGATATGTTTGCCGTTAAGATTTTGGCTTATATTTTAATGGGAAAACATAGACACATTTTCCACTGGCTGCGAGTGAAAATACCTGCAAGTGACCCACATAGTGTGTCATGAAAATTTTTTCGGAGAAAATGGCTATTAGCGCTCTAAAAATCTAAATTTCCATACCCAATACGTATAATCTCAATGATAAGTTATATGATACAGGCACTAGCCATGCACAACCAGATTGCGTTGTGTCATGGATTTCGCAATAATTATGTAGGACAAAACCTGATGCTATTTTTGTACACATTGTCCACTCTAAAGTATATAATAACACTATGATTATGACACAGTATGTAAATTTCTTCTTTACAATCTTTGAGAAAATTTTGTCTAATTATAGTTGGCGTAGTATCCTGAACCGAGTTTACGAACTCGCAAAGTATAGGCAAAGTCCCTTGTAAATAACATGAGAACGCATATGGGAGATTTCCTCATGCAAAAATTGTGTATTGCTGGTTTTGAGCCAGGTTACTACAGTTGTGGATGCATATATTTTTAACAACTGTAAGGTATCTTGTATAGTGAAATCAAAATAATGCCAGTCGTAATAAGAAGGGGCAACATCAAGGTAGAAGTAACGGGTGTGAGATGATTTACAAAGTTGTCTATCAAGCTAGCATAAATTCCACAGAGCAGCCAGAGAGGAACTCACAAAAAGGTTAGGCATATAGGGCAATAAGGAACTGTCAGGAAAATTTAGAACCATCACTTGGGAATGATGATGCTGATCGAGAAATTTAAGCAAATGTACGTGGCAATGCATTAGTTGAAAACCAAATATTTGTCAGGGAATTTGTGATGGATGGGCATTCAAGGGCAGTTCACTGGCTTCAAGTGGGTATGCATCGGGCAAAATACAGAGTACCATGATTCCTGTTAGAAGTTAACTGTTGTTACATCTTGATATATATAGTTTACCATGGCAACAGCAATCACATCCTACTTGTGTGATTGAGCTAAATCAGGGCTGCCCAACGAGTGGCCTCCGACCCAATTTTATGCGGCCCCTGACCCGTTTGAGAAAACCGCGTAGTCGCAAAAACAATTTTCATCCCTTTATTTATTACATTCCTCATTTGTACAATAATAAGGAACGCTTTATACCTAGTCACAGTATTTTGGTATTCCGCAACCATTGCATTTGAGTGAGCTCCAATAAAGAAATTTCCCACTGCAGAGATGAAAAATAAATACAGAACAGTAATGACAGACACCCTCTAATGCAGCAACTACGACTGACCACTTCATCAACTAAGGCAGACATTTATGGCATTGTAAAGAACAGCAAGTACCAGGTTTTACATAAACTATTTGTATGTATCATGTCATACAGGCCTCAGTGAAGGCATTTGAAACTGTGACCTGTTCGTGTGATACGTGTCATGTATATTCCATAAAATAAATTCAATGCAGGGAATACTGCACACCAATATATGAAAGGGACATTGAACTATTCGGATGCGGCCAGCTCAATGAAAAGGTTGGGCACCTCTGACCTAAATCAAGACCTTATGTTTGAGTACTGTGTGTCCTCGTTTCTGCTTCTGCTTTGAGTGAGTTACCTTTTTTATACATTTATTGTTTGATGCTTCATTTGGTCAAGAGAATTGAGTTGCTGGTTTCTGTTATGAAAGCTATACATATAAAACATCAAAACTTTTTTTTAATTTATCTAAAGTTATAAAACTGTTAAACAGGATGACTCTTCTTCTTTTAGGTAATTCCAAACCAGGAACACCGGCTTATTGTACCAATCTACCAATTCAAATATTGTGAAGGTATAAATTTGAAGGTCATCATTTTATCATTGTAGTTATTGTAAAAACATTCATTACCTATCATTACCTATCAAATTCTTTATGTTTTAAAGTATGGTTCTTTTCGCCAGCTTCATAGCTCTCAGGAGTTGTTTAGTTAAGCTTAGGTAATTCTATACCTTTAAACCGAAAGCCTTCCAACTCAATATATTTTAGTGTTTAGCAAGCTATATAGGTCTCACTTGAAAGCTCAGCTACAAACATCCAAGTTCATAGCAGGCCAATGTATGCAACAATTGGACAAAGCTTCCAAATGATCTAAACTTTGTTGGGAGGATCACTTAAACATGGCTGTAAAATTAGCAATACATGATATGTAACCTAGCTTTGTGTTAATCATTTGTAAATGTTCATATCTCGCCTCGCCTTGTTTGCAGCCCCAATTGCCTAGCATTACGTCATATCACAATTATCATAGCCTCTATCAATACCAGTGCCGTCAAACTCTCATGTCGTCCTGGTTGACTCACACTAAGCCCACGGGCAGTAAATTGCGCTGAAATTAAAACTGGAAAGCAGCAGCAAAGCATCCACTTTTGGTGGTGACAAATTGACAATAAATTGGAAGCTTGAGAAAATATGCAGATCCCAAATCACAAACAAGCAGCATTCTAACAGCTTTGTCTGTGCATATTTTTCCCCACCCACAGACCCTGTAGATCCCTAAACTTGTGTTCATGATTTGCCTTCATGCACTATAAATCTGGTCTCCAAGCCTCTCATCTTAAAATGCATCATTGCCCGGCAGGGAAGTTATCAACATTTTCATGCTGGCCCCTTTAGTTGCTGGTACACGGGACTTAATCCCTGGCTTTCAAACCCAGGACTTCTTAGCATTCGTGATAATAAAGGTGTCCATTATGACATCACCACTCATTTTTGTCAACAGCTGGAGGAGGAGGAGGGAGTAGCATCAGATATGGGTATGTGATGCGTTTGCAGGTCCTATTATGATGTTTTTGAAGAGAAGTGATATAATTTAGATTTGACAGATGATGTTCCAGAATCAGTCAGATTCCAATGTTCAATGGTTTGAAAATAACCCGGTCAATGTTTCAGTCTTTTTTCCTCTCGGTGCCAATTCATTAATGCCACTACCATTGCCATTGCTTAGCTCAACGTAGTAAAACTCTCAATGAACTACCAAGTCTTGGTTTAGCCAAGAGTTATACTGACATTTTTCTATGTTCTGAGCTCCACTGTTACTTGGTCAGTGGTAAAGCAATGAAAGGAAGGTATTGACCTTTTGCACCCCAATATGTATGTAGTTGTTGGTTAGCCAATCAGGACCACATGCCAGACTTCAAAGTAAATTTTTAGACACGAGTCTACATAGACTGTGCTCTATTCCAGATATATCAGGAGGGGGGGAGGCTGTGAATCAGGGAGGGCCAACTCCAAAATATGCAACAATTTCAATCTAAAAAATCCATTTTGCAAAATGTTAATTACCTCTAAATGTCAGATTGTCATAAAAATAACTCCATTTAATTTGATTTATATGCATTAGAGGCTTGCCATCTTCCCTGATTAGCAGACTGGTTGGTATTATCGTAGTTGTTGTATACTGCATTAATCTCATAACATTGCATGCATAAAAATGCTGTTCATAATGTTGAAACATGTTGCACTAAATCAATCTTTCCCCTTAATTTAAATCACAATAACTGCAATTTGTTTTGCTCTATTTCAATTTTCATAAAGAAAATGTCAAACGGGAATGAAGATTTGTAAATTAAGCGACAAATATAGCATTGACTTCAATCTGTTGGATGAACAGTACGGTTAAGCGTTGATGATTATCTGTGTAATTCGACAACCTAGATGTGAAATGATTTTTGGGAGAAAAGATTAGAAGAAAGTAAAACTTAGTGTCTATAGCTATTACGACTGTCAAGACGTATTGGTCTGACATCACATATGCTAAGCTATCCCACCAGCATTAGTCCATAGTCCCATAGTAAAGCCTAGCAGGGGTGGTCTAACATAGTATCCGGCGCTGACAGACTGATGTATTACGGGAGCCCATATCATTGAAACGCTGCTCTGCAAAGGAAAAAAAAAAGAGTCTCAATTACAACATCAGGTACTCAACTCATTATAATATATTAAAAACACTCATGACTACCACATATCTAATTTTTTGGATACATCAAGTTAACCCTCAATTACTAATGATAATATGACATAAATTTATGTGCAGGGATCAATGACGAGTTTTTAAGCCAAATAGTAAGAGGCTCTGTAGACCTCATGAAGGGTTCCTGTAAGCTGTTGATATCATTGTGTATGAACTGTAAAACAAGGCTTTATCACAATGTATATATTTGGCTAGGAAGGAATTTCGACCGCAGCCTCAAACTTATAGTTGACTATATGTGTCAGCTGTCTGCTCCACATGATTGGAATCGAGACATGCGCTCCCCTCATATAACCGTTTATCATTCTATGAGAGCCTAGTTTCCTTAGCAAAGTCCCTGTCATTATTATTGGCTATGTTTCAAGTTTCCAGTTGACAAATTTTGGCTACTCACATTAACAGTATTCCCAGCTATTCCCATGTCCTTTACCACGAATATCAGAAATGAAACACCATGGACTGGCATGAGTAACACTATTACACTGTATGTATATAACTCCCCTGTACTCAAATGGAATGAGGCAGGGTGTGCCATCTCTTGCCTTAACTGTAAATAATAAAAATTTTTATGTACGCACAATGATCATGAACATAGAGTTGTTGTAAGAAAGTGGTCAATGTTGCTGCAAGCAAATTGACCCTCATTGATAGCTAAAATGACCTTAATGTATTGCCTATTCAAACTGTTTACTCCAATATCATTTTATCTTTGTGACTTGTTGAATCAGTTTAGGAGAGAATATTTCCACGCATTATGGGACAAAAATACCTCCTAGTCACAAAATATTTTACCTTCTATCTGCAAACCAACCTTCTGCAGGTATCTTTGTTGTTTTCACATATACACTTATGTCTCCACTAGTTCTAATACTTTCTGCTGTGGATGCTGTCTGGCAGATATTGTCACTTTGGTTCCATATGAATGCTATACAAGATTCTTCAATGTTGCAGATAGCTTGGCAACAGGAAAGGGTTTGACATGATGCTTGGTTAGACTTTTGTTGTAGTAAATCAGCTCCACTATATTGTGTGTAAATCTCAGTGCCTAAAACAAGTTCATGAGATTATCTTTATTTTGACTTTGGAAAGAAACCAGATGACTCAGAAAAGCACCACCAAAATTCCTTATATATTTTCGATCTTGACTTCATAAATGATTGAAATAGATTAAATTTTTTAATGATATGTCCGCTTATAAAATACGTTGTAGTGATACAATGGCTTTTTGTAGATTATTAGTTTAAGGTTCTGCAAACGACTAATCAGAATATCTGCAACATATATCAGTGGACAGTTGACGTCCAAATTAATGTGTTATCTGAACAAAGACTGAATGAAGAGATTGGTAAACAACCGAACACAAGAAATTCCATGATGGGTAAAATCGATGCTGAGATGATGATATTATTATTATTATATTATTAAAAGTCAGAGGCGTCATGAATTAAATGATCTTTGTCAAAATTGAAATTTTAATGATGAAAAGTTTTAATTTCACATACAGATTGACTTTCATCAATTGAGCGTATATACCAATATGACCTTTGACGGCAGCTACCGTTTGTGTCCCCTTGCAAAATTTCACGAGCTGCCCAAAATTCCATCCTAGTGTCACAAGTTTTCCATTTTGAATTTCTCACATACAAAAGACCGTTTAAAGTAGCAGACAACCACAAAAGTTATAGTTTGACATTTGATGCGTAATGATGTACTCCTTCTAAGTTTGGATGTTAGAAATGAATATTAAATTTGTATTAACTTTTTAATTTCAATCACAAACTATCTTCCACCTTTTTGTTTCAGTACAAGTTCCCATACTCTCAAAATAAATATATTATTGGAAAAGTATGATGTACAGAAAAATTTCTAGAATCGAAGCAGTGGTCTTTTATTAGTGGCAATCTCAATACATAAACAGTCAACTCAGTTACAAAATCATCCACCAAAACAATTTACTATGCTTTCAATAACACTTTATACTTTATACATAATATATACTTTTATTGTCAATCTACAATCATCTTTAGGAATGTTTTTCATGCAGTGACAGAACAAAAAAATAACTTAAGCGGAGAGAAAAAGAAAAAAATACACAAGTAATAGAAATTAATAGGATTTAAAGTGTTTTGATAGTTGTTGTTTAAAATGAGTAAGTTTGGTTGCTGAGCGTATCTGAATTGGTAAAGAGTTAAAAGTTGTAATGATTTCTTGTCTTAATTGATCGCTGTGATAATGTAATAGATGCTTGTCTCTAAAAAAGGTTTTAGAGCTAGCTGGAATAAATCCTTCCAAGAGGAAGTCGGGTGCCATCAAATGCAAAATTTGAAAACCAAAAATACAGGTGAAATGACCAGCAAGGAGAGGAAAAGGAATCAGACCAAGAGATGTATTTAAATCTCTTGTATGTATTAGATGATACGGTATGTGGTTGACATTTGCTACTAGGCGGAAAGTTCTCTTTTGGAGCAAGTATATTCTTTCAAGAATATATTGTGGTGATAGGTTGCCATATAAGCGGATGCCATATATCATATGACAAAAGACATACTGGAAATAAAAGTTACGAGATGATTTACTATCTAGGAATGCCCTGCATTTCTGGAATAATGCCAGACTTTTGTTTATTTTGGTGCAAATCTGGTCTACATGATCATCCCATGTCAATGAGCCATTCAAAGTAAAACCAAGGAGTTTGGTATTGACATTTCGATTAAGTTTTTTATGGTTAATTTTTAGATCTGAATCTAGAGGTCTGGCTCTATGAGAGGGTTGTATAAGCATATAGTGAGATTTTTTATGTTTAACAACATCCTATTATTCCTACACCAATTTTCTATCAAGTGAAGATCAGTATCACATAAATCATTAAGTGTATCAAAGTTTTCAGATTTTGACGCGAAAACTGTATCATCAGCGTAGGCAAATGCCTTGGAATATAATGTGTAGAAAAAAGATCATTGATGTATATGAGGAATAAACTTGGTTCCAGAATTGAGCCTAGGGGGACACCAATGTCTATTGGAAGAATTTTTGAGCTTCTTGCACCTTGTTGTGTAGCTACAAATTGTGTCCTATCTGTTAGGAAAGATTTTATGAGAGAGTGCAGTTTGCCCGTTAGACCGTTCATTGTCAATTTTCTCAGAAGAATTTTATGGTCAACGCAGTCAAAAGCTTTTTTGAAATCCAAAAACATCATAGCAAGAAATTTACCATCTGATCTTGCTGACAAACAGTCAGAAATGAGTTTGTGTAGAGAATCAACACAGGAATAACCTTCTCTAAATCCACATTGTAATTTGTGAAGAAGTTTGTTTGTGGTGAGATATTTTTGAATTTGAGAATTCACATGTTTCTCAAAAATCTCAGATAGCACAGGAAGTATTGATATAGGGCGATAATAAGATGGATCTTTGATATCTCCACCCTTATGAATAGGAATTACTCTAGCGATTTTCCACTGTGAAGGAAATACACCCTCTATTAATGCTCTATTGAACATTTTAGTTACAATGTTGCATATGTAACAAATTTCTGGAGTCAAGCGAGTCAATTGAGAAAAAGTTTTGGATGTCACTGGTCTAATCATGTTATATGCATTGAAATGAGGGATGTCTTTGGTTATGGATTTTGCAATCGATGTAAAGTGTCTGTTCAATTCATCAGGGGATCAACCCCCAATATTAATTATATCTGAAATAACCGATTTTTTTCTTTCTTAATCAAATTTGTAACACAATTGCGTTGAATTTTGTATTCTTCCCATTTGCCCTCTCCCTTCAATCTATTACGCAAATGCATGTGTGATTTTACCTCATCATCTAACCATTTGGGCAGTTGAGCAGTTTTTACAAATCTTTCTTGGTGATGACAAGTGTTTTGATTAATGAACTATATGTGTCATTAAATCTTGCATACATACGGTCTACAGTATTCTCACACAATACATAATTAAAGTGAGGGCCCGAAAAAAGGTCATGTATATTCTGGTTTGTAAATTTGGAATAGTCATTGAATTCAAATTCTTTTTGCTTTTACCTTTAATGTGGAAAATAAAAACTTAATGAAAATTAAGTAATGATCACTCATTCCATATTTTATAATTCCACTCTCTGATTCATTTGAGGGCAAATTTGTGTATACATGATCGATCAGGGTGCAAGATGTTTCTGTAACTCTTGTTACAGAAACATCCATATACAGAAACATCTATATACAGGAGGCTGTATATAAACAAGACTAAACAACTTTTCTTTGTACTTGGCTTTACTTTGATAGTTATAGACTCAGGCATGCTATTGTCAAAATCTGTAAGATGTTCGAATTGCAAGGATTCACGTATGTAGACAATAAGACCACCACCGTAACCATATCCCCGATCTCTCCTAATCACCTGATAACCTGGCACCGCATAAATACCAACACCATCATGCTCATTCAAAAATGTTTCTGCTAATCCCAGAATTGCGAATTAACGTTGATGCAAAATTGATTTTATCTCCTCTATTTTGCTGGTAATTCCACGGACATTCAAATAATATGCAAATTCAGAATACATAATCTTATTTTCTCAAATTGACGTTTAACACTTTGTGATTGGAGACAAATGCCATTTTTAATAGACAAAAGAAAATTATCACGAGAATGGAACTTAATTTGGAACATTCTCATTGGTTTGCCCTCCTTAAAAATTCTTTCTGATGAAGCATGAGGGTAGAGCACTTTTATATCATTTATTACTGTGCTGTCCTCAGCATCTAATGGGACACCTTTCAACATACCCATATTTTCTGTCAAGGACTTCGGGCCGATTGTTTGGCGTATAATTGATCCACCAAATAAATAAGTGGTCCAATTGCGTAGGTAGGATGTTGTTTTTTGTTTCTTGGTGGTTGAACTGTATCATAATTTTGGGTTTGTTTGTATTGAAGTTATATCTGGTAATCTTTTCTATTATGATGGGCCCAAAGGTTTTGTTGAGGGTGCGTCTGATGGTATCCTGGTTAAAGTTGCTGTAGGTCATGGAGTCCTTCTTAATATCTATGACAAGATTGTCTAAAGGGCGGAAACTGTTGTCTATTTTTTGTTCTTTAGGGGGTTGTGTCCTTGTGTTGGGTTGATTGTTGCTCAGTGACTTATATGGATTTTTAGTTCAATAGCAGTAGGAATTATCATCTCCTTATTTTTATTGATATTTAAACCAGAGTTATTACCCCACAAATTTTATATACATATAGAAAGTCTTTTGTTCTACTAAACAAAATCCACGAGGGATTTAGAAGAATAGAAACAAAAGACAGTGGGTATTCTAGTTTGTACCAACTGATGTGTCTTTTTATTGAAGCCCAGCAGTTTTGAAATCGACACACCGTACTAAAATCAAGTGTCAATGCCAATTCCATGTATCCAATTTGGCCCTCAAATTGATGCCACATCGATATATTGAAACATTGTGATTTTGAAATAGAATTTCGATGCACAAAAAATGCTGCTTTACCGAACTATTACTAAGCAAAAGTATCAGAGAAAATGTTCATTGTGACATAAATATTGTATCATTGTATTGTGTTGAGTTTGAGGCCTCTATTATGATTCACCACTTTTGATTGTTTCAACTTCTGGTAAACAAAAGAATCCTTTATCTGCTGTGCCTATTTAAATTCAATAGAGGATAAATTTAGCATGTCAGCTTGCATCAAAAGTTTATATGAGAAAACTGAGTATAAAATTTAAAAAAATGCTGCATTAAATGAAGGGAAATTGCGATAGAGTGAACCTAATGAATTCATTGATTGGCATCATCACAATGAGGTCACACAAAAAATTGGACGCTTCTAGTATTTGTAGAAATGCATTTTAATTGAGTCATCTGGTTCTAAGACGACTTTTCGCCAACATTTCATCATTTTTTACTAAATTAAAAATTGTTTGCATTCATTTCGTGAATTAAATTGTAATAATCCATCAAGCCTGGATAATAACTTTCAGTTAATTCTTGTTGGTTTCTGCATCAAATTAAAGAAATGCAGGGGGAGATAACGAGGAAACCATATAAGCTCATTGATGTTGTTCGTTGAAGAAGTTGATCGTCATCTTGGTCATCTCGATTCCGCTTTTTAGAACTTAAAGAACTTGTTTGTTAGCTTGTTAGCACGATGTCACGCACAACAATCATTCATTCAAAAATTTTACCCAGTTCATAGCAGCCATTGGGTTTAGGGGCTGCTGACTGCCCTGTGATGCAGAACCAAAGCTGATACCTTGGATTTGGAATATGTTGCCCACTTGTAAAGGTCAACTGCATCTCGGTTCGTATTCAGTGGTTTGAGGGTTGTCTGCTACTTTAATTAACTATGCTGCGCACATGAAGGACCATCAGGATCCTGCACTGCATATCCAGATTATCGGTTTCACCAAAATTTTGCCCAAATTTGCCTCAAAACCACTTCTTGTATGCTTCATATTGAGAAATCATTTTGTGACCTCAATATAGGTCTTTTAACCAGCATATGTGATGTTATGTGATAAGGACACAAAACGTCAGATGGTCAATGGTGATGTTGGTATACTAGGTTCATCATTCAAAGTTGGTAGGAATACCACTTGAAGATTTACCTAATTTAAACTTTAAAACAACTTTATTGAGAAGCCCATGATTTGTTCCAGAACATAAGGTACAAGCTTTGGATCTGCACCACATGGCAGTCAATAGCCCCTCCACCCCATGGCTGGAATAAACTGAATTAAATTGAGAAGCTATTATAATCTAAAAAAAATGCTTAATTTTTCATATTGAAAGCAATAATTTTGCTTTAGTAGATGATTTTGTAATTGAGATGACTGTTTAAATATTAAGGTTGAAACAACAAAAGATAACTGCTTCGATTCTAGAAAAAAATTATTTTATAGATCATAAATTTAACATTTATTTATAACATCCAAATTTAGAAGGAGTACATCGTTATGCATCAAATATCAAAATATAACTTTTCTGGTTGTCTGCCACTTTAAACTTAGACCTAAAATCCAATTAATCATTAATCACAAGCATAGGATGAATAAACCTGGAATCAAATTTTAAATGCCAAGAAGTTATTTTCTTCTGCAAGGGTTTTGGCATGAGTACTTATTATTGAGATCGCCTCAAAACCTGTAGAGAGCATTGTTGTGATATATAAATAAATCTTTCTTGCTCCTTGTTCTGGATGATTGGGTTCAACTAGTAAGTAGAGCAGATCGTGAGGAGTGAAAGTGAAAATTATTTCCCTGTGATGATGCCCAACAATAAATGAAGGATAATTGATCTTGACGTGTTTCATGTGGTCAAGTATATTCTCTTTCGCATATCATCTATCGAGTGGTTTTTGGAGCGTTAGTGGTTGTTACATTAAGCGTAAAACATGGTTGATCTCAGAGTTAATTTTGCTCTGGCACAGAAGCTAAATTAGAACCCATAGGAGCATGCTTCACCCAATAAATAGGTGAATCCAGAGTAATTTTCAACAGGTGGTTTTTACAGGATTTTTACTCCCGTATAACCAGCAAGCTGGATAAAATGAGGGTTATCAATCAGCCAGGTTAGAAAACCCAGAAATAAAAGCGTGAAGGGAGAATAATTTATCACTGCTAACTGTACGCTTTTTGTCAATCATAGTGAAATGTGATGCATCCTAGAATACTAGAATGCATCCTAGTGGTGAGGCTATAGAAGACCTCCTAATCTTCGATATCACCAAAAATTATTTCTAAATGATGTCTCACTAGTTACTTTGCACATTTTATTGAGTTAAATAATATACCACTGCTTTCGCGCATGATAACTGGCAGGATAATCTATATTTTTCATTTTGTAAGAGAATATTTCTATTTGAAATATGATATCATCAAAGCTGCACTGCGTTTCATACCCAAGAATTGTCTGACAATTCTGTACAATTCTAGAATTGTCAGAAACTGACCTATATATCATTACCCAACCAGCAACCATTATTGTGTAATTAACCCTGCCTGCTAAATACATTACTTTCATTATTGCTATTGTATAGTCATTGTATAAGCCTTTACAGTTCTAGTCAATATCATACAATTGAATTGACATTGTATTCAATGAGTTTGTATTTAGATGACCAGGCAAGATATGCTGTAATGAATAGATATTGCTGTGCAAGGTAGCATTAAAATCTATATTGCGGGAGGCCCAGGTTCAAATCCCCGCCGGGGCAAATCTTTTCCTTTCGTTTCATCATGATGGAAAATGAAAGCATTCCATTCGAATTGTTGGCTCACAATTTTTGTAAGCACAGAAAACTCTTAGTAATGAGTATGATGACCCGACAAAATACTTATGTTCAACTCTTCTGTGTTGTACCATATCCTACGTTATATTTTGTGCAATCTGTTAATATTGGCAGCAACTGCATAAATAGAATACATCAGCTAAACTATGCTAGCAGAATTATCAGAAAACTTTGCTACTGATATAAATGTACAACATCGCTCACAAGATGAGCGAGGAATTACTTTGTATCAACTGTCCTACATGCCTAAATGGAGAGTAGTGATATGTGAATGAGGCCCATGCTCAGAGCATCTTTGGCTAACAAATAGACATAGCTGAAGTCATTCACTCTCAATAATCACAATGAGCGTAGTTAAGACTATGCCAATACTTGCTGTGACACCAAGTTTGAGTTTTTTTTAGCATCAGTCAGCTTATTTACAGTGGTCAGTGGTTCTGTGGAAAATATGGCCTCATTCACATATCACTTCTCTCCACTTAGGCATGTAGGACAGTTGATACAAAGTGATTCCTTGCTCATCTTGTGAGCGATTTTGTACATTTTTATTAGTAGCAAAGTTTTCTGATAATTCTGCTAGCATAGTTTAGCTGATGTATTATGAATATTGACTAGAACTGTAAAGGCTTATACTATGACTATACAATAGCAATAATGAAAGTAATTTATTTAGCAGACAGGGTTAATTACACAATAATGGTTGCTGGTTGGGTAATGATATATAGGTCAGTTTCTGACAATTCTAGAATTGTACAGAATTGTCAGACTATTCTTGGGTATGAAACGCAGTGCTGGATTCGTAACAAGCGAGGCAATTCCTAATCACTTGAAATTTGTTTGTAAATATGATAATTATAGGATTAAACCACTGCTGCCACAGCTTGGTTTTGCACAGCGTAGCAACCAGTCAAAAAATTAAATAGGAGTTGTGGCATCAAAACATCAGTAGCTTCGAATGGAGTTATATGAGCTCTCAAAATGTAGGGAGTATCTTATTTCACAGCCATCCACCATTAGCGATGACAAATGTCAAATGGCAAATTTTTGACCTATCAGGTGCCTTTAAAATCTAGCTGGGATCCAACATTTTTATAATTGTTGGATGTCAGCTAGATTTTAAAGGCACCTGATTGGTCAACAACAACATTTGTCATCACTTATGGAGAATGGCTTGGGAAGAAGATACTCCCTACATTTGGAGAGCTCTTATAACTCCATTCAAAGATACTGGCTAGATGATTTGATGCCACAACTCTCTATTTAAATTTTTGACTGATGACATAGTCGGGCAAAGCCCAATTGTGTCAGCAGTGGTTTAAGAATGTGTATAATTTATAATCAATTTAAAGAGACTGGTGAGTTATCTGAACCGCAATGGCTTACTCACACACCGACATTTGCTTACTGAAATGTCGTGTCCACCAGATAGTAATTGGTGGAGGATCACCATGGATACACTCTAGAAAAATTACTTCGTACTATACCGATTTGATTTACAGTGACTAGCATTTAAATGCAGTGGTAAAACTGGTTACTATCATGAATAAAGGCCAGGTGATGCATTCAATGAACTTTCGCCTTTACTTACAAAATATGAGTGCAACACATCACCTAAAACAGGTAATAATACTGGTGTAGCCAATTTGATAAAATCACAGTATATCACATGGTTTCAGGCAGTCAAACACCATCAATTATTCTATCAATATTTTCACATGTTCATGCGCTAGGTTGCTGATCAATAATGTTGTTCACATTACTGCTCTAGCTCACTCAGATTTACTCTGATTTTACCCTGTTCCAAAAAATAAGCAAGTTTTGTTATTATTTGACACAGCGATCAAATATGATCATGCTAATATGAGTTTACTCTTATTGTAACAGCGCTGTGCAGAAAATATGCGCTCATTTCAACTAAAGTTTGCACTGCTTTGATTTCACCCACAATTTGGTTGTTTTTCTCCTCATTATTTTTCTCTGTGATATCAAACTTTCTGAGTTAAATAGCAATTGGAACACAATAGAATGGTAGGAGGAACAAACCTGGAGCATTTACTGTACTGATAGTATAGATGGTTGGAGTGTAAGGGTTTCTAACGAAGACAGATCCACTATTTGTATCAGATTCTATATCTGAATGCAGCAGCACTGATCGGTCTGACATGAGGCATTTCTCTTTACTTCTTTGGACGGCAGCACATGATTGATTTTTAGCACAAAGTGCCTGACAGCAGCCTTGTGGTGGGTCTTCTACTGTATGCACTACATGCACCAGTATCATATTCAAATGTTCGCTGAAATCAACATCTGTAAATATAATACAAAAACACATACTTACTATTTTTTATGTCAGCAGTGTCATGTTTAAGTGTTAGCTGAAATTAACATCTGCAAAAGATCACAAACTAACTTAGTCGGAAAGCCTTTATCTGTGGCAAAGTACTTTCAGCCCAAAATATTAAAAGATGATTAATGGGAAATGGAAACGGGCTTTACAATAGTTTGATTTTTATCTCACAGACAAGATATCATCATTGGTTTGCATTTTTTATCTGAATATGATTTTGGGTTACAAAAACATTTTGTAGACGATTTTTTTCATGATTTTTGATCAGATATTATTGTTGCTTGAATAAGTTGAAGACCTGAGAATTTTAAGATCAGTTTGGGCGTAGACAACCATGAATAATTTGTTGATGGACTGCAATTGATGGACAAATAACACAGATCAACTGCATTGCCACTAACTTTGTTTCGGATAATAGATCGAGCTGATTTATAACCTGACCAACAGCTGGATAAAACTGTGATTAAGTATTCTAACTTCAATGAAGAACTAGCAAGTTAATATATTCTAATCTTATTTGTTAATATAAATTGTGTCTAACCTAGTTCAACATCCCCTGAAATGTTGTGGAGTGTAGTTATTTTCAAGGCTGTTACTTTTGAATAGACAACACCTCCTAAATTTCTGTCATCCTTTAGAAGTATTACATGCTCCGATGTCTTGCAGGAGATCCCATCGTATTCAAAAGCATCACATAATTGATTTGAAATGCAAATATCTTTGCATGTTCGCCAACATTCAACTTTTTCAATGATGTTGAGACTGAGCAGCGAGACTTTGTTATGTTGTATGATAGAAGAATCTAGAGGAACAAATAAGAAGGATTTTCGAATGCAAAACACTGGAGTAGGATGTAAGTTCTTTAATCATTGAGCTTAGAGATTAGATCACATACAATCAGTCAATATATTTGGAAAAGAGGAACCTCTGGTTCATTAAATCAGTTTTTTTATCGTTTTTCAGATGTGAACAAGTGAGCTAAGAAATTATGATTGGGTGATCAGGCACTAAGTGTGCCTTACGGTCTGAATTTTTTGGTATTGTAGACAGAATAGACATTATCTGTTGCTAGTCTACATAACGGGATGGGTGGTTACCTTGCATGACATGAATTTCTGGTTTGTTTTGAAGTTTTCCCAATCTGGTCTCGTCAGGATGTTCAGAAGAGGTATTGCAGTTTCCTGTACTGATTTCCTTACTGTAACTGAAGGCTACGCAACATGGTGAATGGTAGCAGAAGTATGCGCAGGCAGTATGGGAATTCACATTATTGGTTGACTCAGTAGAAGATAAAACTGCATGGTCTTCTGCTCTGGTAAACCTAATATGGGTGATTGTACTTTCTGCAGACTGTGAAGTGACCTAGAAATACGCACATTGTTATATTATAAAAAATAGAAAATGGCATAATTTTTAGTTTTTCAAAATATGTCGAAACATGTTCTCCAGGTTTTATGCGAACAATGACTCTCAAAGCGGCTTTTTGTAAAATTTTTATTTGTTTTAAATTTGTTTCACAAGCATGGCCCCAGAACTCTATGTGCAATGTGCAATGTCCATATATCAGGTTGGATATAATTCAAATCCATAATTGAGGTGGGCTAAAAGTTCTGGACCACCTTGTTGTGTTGAACTTTTCTTTCAAACCATAATATATTCGGCATCACTGGATGTTCTCAAACATGGAAATTAGCTACAAAGGCTGAGGCTGACTGTGAACTATTCAAATAAATTACAATGTTTGATAGAGGGTACTGTACAGTCTGCTTTGTATTAAAAGGGTCGACATACTTTCCGCATACTGTGTGGCACGTAAAAGCGATACCAGCAGGGTTTGCATTTCTTAGAATTTACCAGTGTCAGTAAGCTGTCAATTAAGATCTTTCCCAAATTCATTTTTCCAATTTTGGCCATCTTGTTTGCTAATAGAATTGAAAACCATGCAACCTGAAACTGGCAAGTCTCATACATCAATACATCTCATTTCTCAAAGTGCAGTTTTTATTTTCAAAGAGAAGCTACAGATTGATTATTCAGGTGTCAAATCCAATGCAGTTCATTTGGAGGTGATAGTTATTTTAGGGCTGCAACCATGAAGCTATTTATGGTGACTTTTTTATAAATCAATAATATGGCAGGCACACTTTTCAAAACAGTAGGACTGGTTCTGAACATGATAGAGTGTACACAACTCTTTTGAAATCAGTTCAAATTTGCTATCTAGACAACAGAGAGAAAACAAGTATAAGATAAGTGATTCTTTTGGGATCGTTTGATGATCCTTTTCTACAGCTTTTCTGACATCAGATTGATTACAACTGTGATTCCCAGGCAAAGCTTGCTTACTTGAAATTTCAGCAAAAATTGTTTCTGTCAACTATTCAATTTCCTATGCTTCAAACTATGTCAAGAGTTGTCCCCAAAGTGGTGCATTTGGCTTGCAATTTTTTTTAGATCAATTTCAAATTTAATTGTGTGTAAACAGTTCCTCGCAGTTGGAAAATATCATCAAAATTAATTAACGCAGACTCCCTTTGAAGTCATGTTATTTTGTACACGCTAATATTATTGAGTTTTTTACTCAATCTTCACACAGCTGATAAAGTGTGGTAAATAATACCATGTTCAATAGGAGGCATAACACTGTTCTTTTTGGGATCTGATATACTAATAGGATATTGACTTCCAAAGATGTTTCCCTAAAGGTCGCTTTTTCCAGTTTGTTGCCGCGAAGGAACGCCTCGTTTTTAAAATTCAATCAAGCATTCTGATGTCTATGGTCTATCGCATATGGTGACACTCCTATTAGAATGTTATCTAATATATTCAAAATTGTATCCCTATGCCAGGCCTGCCTACTTGTTACTGATATTCTCTTTTGTTTGTAACCACAAAAAATTTATCTCAGCGTAGAACTGTCAAATTATTGGAAATTTAGGCATTTGAGGTTACCTCTTAATAACAGCCTTTAAACATCAATTGTAAGGCCAATGTGCAGGGGACAAATTATAGGCTACACACTGTTTCTAGCTCAATGAGGCTAGGCTCTGAAAATTTGTAGACATTGATGGCCCCAATCTAAAAATAAATGCTGCTATTGAATTCATCATTGTAAAATATGTATCTAGGTCTACCTAGGTTTTTCAATGATATTCCCCAAAGTGTACTTTTTTCCGCAAGGCCTTGCCTTACATTGACGACTCTTTTAATAAAATATTTTGTCTAGTACCTTATCAGACAATTATCCACATAATTGCTCAAGAGAGCTGATTGAAACAAATTTTATCAATTTTTTTTTCGGTAAGGCTGGTGACATTTCATTGCTCTGACACATATAGGTAAACAAAACAGCAAGACCATTATGTTTAAAATTAATGTGCTATTCCTATATGATATACAAAACCAAATTGAAAACATACCTGTGCAACAGCAAAGGCACCAAAAACAGCCAAGGATAACTTTGAATACATGTTGTCACCACCATACACTGCCAGGTTTCTCTGTGCGTTTTGCTATAAGATTCAAGAGACGTCTCATATATACCAGGAGCAATAGTACTTGTGACAATGAATCATTTTCATTTAGCTCATAGTCATTTATTATGCATTGGCATTTTTGAGTGAATCGAAAAACAGATGATGACAAAGTTCATCTTACATTTATTTATGAATATTATCAGGGTGTAATTTAGCATCCTGTGCTGCGTCAGTCATTTGGTGCTAGCTGGTTAGTTGCTATGGTGATATATTATAGCAAACACAATAGGATTCAATCAGTTTGGGTTAGGTGAGCTGATTGAACAGTGATCTGACCCTCTGTCCTCAAATCTTTCTTATTTTAAACTTTGTGATCTTTCCATCTTGTCCTGTTTGACATCGATTGATGCTTTATGTGCAATATTTTCAAACAATCTGTTCAGCGTCATGTGTTAATCTGTTGATGAAACTACAATGTTAATTAAACCAAATGAATCTCCTGCCTGCTATTCCAGTCCAGTGATCCTCTCATGCTGCTTATGTCAGTTCATGCTGGAAATCAAGCAACAGTGCAGGTGAGCGTCTATCAGCATTTCAGTCAAAGATTGCCTACAGCCATCTTCAAATGTTCAAATATCCATAACAAATCAGCCTACCACAATGAGTCTTCGGCTTTAGCCCAACATGGAATAAAACTGTGATAGAAACAATGTGTATATTGTATTGTATCATTGGTGATAAAATCATTTGTTGGTTGAGCGCTCTGTTATAAAAATAAAGATATGAAATAAAAATCAAATTGTCTACTTAAATGATCCGTTTAAAAAAGACACAGCTTGGTGTCTAAACCAGAACTTCCTCAGGTTTGTTCTGTGCTTGGGTAAAACAAAGCGTCCTGGGGGGTATTTGTCTAAAATCATAGTTGGATTGTAAAGATGAAGTGAAGTGAATCTCAAATATTGAAAGTGGCTAGTGTGTAGTGATATTTTCTACTTGGTGCACACATGGAAAATAGATGATAAACTTGGAACTATTTTCAGTCTCGTAATGTCAAGACACAAAAATACAATTGGGGCCGCCTAGATGGGGCTTTGATAACTACTTCACAATAATTCATAAAAAATATTTAGAATGAAGGTGAACTCTATTAGATAGATTTGAGCTTGAATACTTAAGTATTTAAGGTGAGATTAAGTTTTTGATGTGTGCAGACCAACTGTATAGCTCATATTAGAAATTAAGAATTGAAACTTCAGATTTGCAGCCACATTATATTTGATGTATATTTTGACTCAGTGAGATAAAAATCGGCAATTATCTGCTCTTGCTTGCAACTAAAATCAGGATGTCTAATAAAACTGTGGACCCTGGAGTCAAAATAATGATAGGGGACTTTTTTTTTTGTGGGATTTTAGAAAAATAGGGTCCGTGTCGATACTGAAAAAATCCAGGACTATAAAGATGGGTAATTCTATAATTATCAACACTCTGCGCTTTCGGGGACAAATTTAAAAAGTTCTATGTGAGGTACAAGCACCATTCTTTTTTCTGGTTATAGCTAGTGCTTAAATGAATCCCAGTTATTAGCGGTTAAGAAATCAGTTAGTATCGAACTGAGGAAACAAATAAAACATGATTAAAAATCAGTCATCGACGCTCTGCTGTTTTTATTTGGCTGAACCTTATTATCTAAAGGGGTGGATTATCAACCTGAGCCCCTACTATAAAATAACTCTGAGCACGTATTTATAAATAACTCTTTTATGTTGCAAAAGACATTACTGTATTGATATTTCAGTGCTGTTTTTATAATCAGTTATCACCAGCTATAATTGTGCTGTACATGTAAGGCATACAATCAGGGGGCTTGGTTCTCTTATCCACCCCTGCCTATGTGATTTAGAAATGATCGCACCCATCCACATAACTGGTATTACTAACCACACCGTATAATGAGCTAATCTATGAAAGGAAGTTAAATAGCACCTTGCTGCCAAAAATAACTAATAAACTGCCGGTGAAGCATCTAACGAAAACAAATTGTTGCAGATGTGTTGCTCTGCTCTTCTCTCCGTATTAAAAGCCAAAACTTTGGTGTTTGATAGGCCGAGAGAGCAGCATGAGCACTCATAAAATTAGCAGAAAAAGAGTGGGAAAACTGAGCTGATTTCCCTCCAAAATGAACAGAGACTGTAGCTCGTAAAATTGGAATAGTCTGAGAAAATACTGTTCTGTAATTTTCACTGAATAATTGGATTTTACAAACTGAAACATAATGGGCGCCATCCAACCCCCCTGTGTGGATTTGGGCAGACCGTTTTGTATCACAATTTCTAAGAATACATTGATTATGTGGCGACAATGCGGGCATTTCCAGATATGCTGAAAGATTTAACTGAGAGTAACTACACTTGAAGCAAAAAAGACAACCGTGGATATCTTCATAACAGGTGAGCACGTCGTTTGAGCTGCCATCTATGTTAATTCAACTTGTTCAGATTAATGATACCGAAAAATCAATATTGCAACACCAAAACCTTTCACTAGATTAGATGGGCAGCTCAAAATCAACACTGTAAGCAAACTTAATTTTTTATAGGTTGTCCTACACCAATAGAGATAGAGACAGATTTCTCAATCATTTTGACTTACTTGCATGGGATCGGCTTTCTAATGATGAGAAACACAAACATCAATACAAAAACTGCGATCGGAATGTATGAGTGAGACTCATAAATATGTCTATGGAAAGTTAAGAAGAAATGCTATTGCATTTGGCAGCCAAGTTCCAGATTTACCAGCCCTAGCTCCACAAAAAGAAAACACAGAGATAGAGAGGAGATAATTAGGGGAGCTTTAGCTGTGGTCGGTCAAATCGCAGTTGACAGCGCACATACCGCTGTCATGGCACGTAACGTTTCCATGAGAACAATGCAAAATCTTAGGAGAGAAGTTGCACTCGTAAAGTGTGAAAACACTAGGCCAATCTATGAGCTAAAATCAGAAAACTATGTGTTTGATAGGGAATAACAAAAGAACACATAGAGGCAACAATAGAAGCTAATGGCAGACCAAACTTCTCTGAGTTAGCTAGTAATTTCCCTGTATTCTTGAGAAATGGAAAAATAGCGTCAAATGGCAATCAGATACTCAAACAATTTGCCATTGATGAGGGGATATTTGAGCAACCGGACAAGGAGAACAGAAGGCAAAGGCGTTGGAAAAGGATGCTCGACTTGGATGGGGCCAAGTTTCCATTAACAGCACTTTATCCTACCAGAGACCAGCTGAAACAAGAGACAAGGGACAAGATTTCACGAGGGGAGCTTGATATCGGCGTCCCCATTGTCCCGATCACTGTTGAGTGTTTGGAGATAGGAGAAAGAGGAGAGCTAGAAAAACACAGTATCACAACTGAAGGGCGAGCATACAGTATGCAGAAAATTCTTGATAAGCTTCTTCACAAGCATCTAAGCCTAGGGCTGCACCGCAATCATTTTAACGCAGCTGATGACATAGATGAAGTTATAAAACAGTTACGTATAAAGGGTAGGTTAGATCAGTCAATAAACATTTAACTGTATTTTTACCAGCTACATAAATTTACACACAAGTCAACATCAGAGGTAATGAAAATATCAGCAAAGCATGTCTTGTATCAAAATAAATTTTCTGCATAATCAGATAAGATGTAGATGCTGTAAGTATTTACCATTTGTCTGGTAATCAAAATGACCGATGATCACAGTGAAACTTTATCACTTGCTTATTGTCTTAACCTTGGTGTTATTATTTTTAAGGTCTTCATTGTAATGCACGGAGTATAGAAGAGCTGAATGAAATGATTTCCTCCTGTATGTTTGTTGTCTGGCACGATCATTCTACCGTCGGCTCACATAGTCATTTCCTTGTTCTTCTCTCACTTATCTATGATCCTCTAGTAAACCTCAAACCTGCGGAATATAAAGAAGGTGGAAAAAAGTAAGTGTCTTGCAGAGGCTATTCATTCATGATAACATCGCAGAGTAAGCATATTGTACCTCTATGAAGACTTTTTGTCAAAGATTTAAAACTAGGTGACTATCAGTGGCTGTGTAGCCCAACGGCTACAAGTTATCGAAAACTTTCAGGGGAGTTTCGGGGATAACAGTCAATTATTATTTGGTGTATAGTGTGATAGAAATGTCTGGTTTCACACTACAGAGGCTCAGTCTAGTAGCCTGTTCTGCAGACAAGCTTACTTAGAACTTCGTACCACAGAGTAAGGATATATCATCATAGTACATATTGCATTATAACGCTATAAAGCAGTTGTGGTTTTCGGATTGGCTTGCAGATCGAAGCCAGAGTAACACAATATTTGAACATGTACTGTGCATTGCATGATCATTGATCGACACCTTTCAAACATCATAATAAACAGACTGCTCATGTTTAGGTCTCTTGATTCTATAATCAGCCTGATAGAAAGACCAGAGATTTATATTTTCGCTTGATCAAACAGCTCAACAAAGGATCAGATGCTCTATACACCCTATCGAATTGAAAGTCTAAAATCTCTGCTGCCATCAGTGTCCCATTCAGAGATCGTCTACCACTCAAAGATGAGAGTTGGCATAGGTACATTTCAGTTACATGCAATTGAACTCATACCTTGTTCTCGAGAAGAAATTGAAGCCGTAGAGGTTTATATATCTATCAATATCATGATAGTGGGGTCTAATAATAATTGTGTAACCAGTCATCATCGAATGCTAGCTTTAGCTTTCCATAATATCATCGTTGCAAACATCCTAAAGTGAAAGAAAATAAAGATAGGCTACTGATTCTATCGTAATTCATGTTCTCAAGGTGATTCTCCAGCAAGGGCATTTGAGTCAGGCAATCAGGTGAATGGCCACCTTCACTGCCACTGCGGCATTTACATCCGTATTGTCCTGACCTACCAGAATCTAACAAAGCCTAAGTATCTATCTATGTGTGCTAGAATGGAGGTAATCCAGGAAACAAGACGATGGAATGATAGGCCGGTTGGACAGATATCAGCCTATGATAATCTCAATGGGAGTGATTTTTTCTTCTTTGGAGATTATCTCATATAATGTAATAACTCTATAGGTCGCAAGATTACTTGTACACAAAAAAAGGCAAGATTAGAGTACCAGTGAACCCTTGCTTTGAAACTATTTAATTTTAACTCAAAGACAGCCACGAGCTCTACTTCAGTAAGGGAGGCTGGTCACTCTTAACATCATTTTAAGTTAGATCATCTTTTTTTTTAATCTAAGATAAAAATGGAGGGTTTGTTAATTGGCTTGATTTTTCAGTAATATAACTGATGTACCAACATCTTACCTATAGGTCCATGCTCTACGCACAGAGCTTGATGATCGTGATGTAGAGACAGAAGGCCGCTAGCCCTTCTCTGTTCATGTGGGAGATTACATGGTAGCGCAGCTGGAGATTCTTCACGACCTAAAATCAATGATAGGTTGGTAGAACAATATAGGAAATTTGAAGTATTAGGCCATTTATATTATGTTGCAATTAAAACCATTGTTCATAGATTTTTTTTGGGCTATATTTTAGTTAAAATTGTCATAGAGATGATGTTTGTGGTTCAACCAGCTCTCAGGACAATGCTTGAATAGGCACTGCCAAAAATTCGCAGTAAGCTCAATTTAATTATAAAAAAAACTCAAAATCTAGTCAGAGCTATCAAAAGCGTTATCTGACTGGATTAACAAAATAGTGCTGGTTATTGCAACACATCATATACTGGGGTTGTAAACCTCTATGTATGTTAACCTTTTTATCTAGATAACAAGCATGAAATATCCGGGAGCAATGCCAGACTGTCCCTTTTGAGACTGCGCTCGTTTATTGACAAGCAGCGACTAAATCATCCAGCTTTGGACACAATCGATGTGAGGACATTACGAAGCCTCCTTGTTAATCTCAGTCACATTCAACAGCTGGCATCCTCAACTGAGATGTCAAGGAATACTCTAACTATTCTGGCTATGCATAACTCGACATTTGTCTTCAAACTGGATTATAACAAGGTAATGAATGATGAATATGACAATGAGGGTGAACCCAGTCTAATTAAATGCCCGGCAGTGAGTGTACATACAAGATAATACTTAAAATACAAGTGCTACATCTTACGAATTTTACAAATGCTAGTAAACAGTTTTCCCTTTACGATCACATCAAACAAATTCTGTGAGCTGATCTGAGGTTATAAGACCACATGATTTGTCGACCTCAATATGCTGATACTTGGAATTTTGCTTTCAACGCACAAGCTAGCTCATACATAATGTGATTCATTCTAACAATAAACCACATACTAATCTCAATACTGCTATTGTCATTATGAAGGGATGTGTTGACCTTTGCCTAAGCAAATATGCTAAGTAAATAACCAGCTAAAACTTTTGCATCAGCTTGTTGTTGAAATCATGCAGCGCTAACCTTCAGCTGTTTCAATATGCAAATGACAACCACTAGCAATGAAGAAACTAACAGCAAGTAATTAAACCCATATGTCATATTCAGACAGCTATTACTTTTCATTCCAATTTCAGACACATCTTCATCGGTGATAGCTAAAACACGAAGCAAGGCCATACCGCAACCAGACCTTTCAGATCAGACTGAAGCTACATTTAAACCTAGTGAAACTGTCATGCCAGACACGAGCAGGTACCCCGACCCTGCAAATAAAAATGATCCGCCTAGCACCTCAAATTCCGAGTTAGACAAAGCAGCGAACAAAGGTAATCCAGAGATGCAAAAGAGATATATCAGCCTAATGACACCTAACATATTATATATTAAAAAAGTGCAATTTTTGCAGGGATCTGGATTAATTGGTTTGAAATCACATGTTATGCATGGTTAACTTGTAAGCCATGACACACATAATGGCTTTACCCTTTCTCATTACTACGTATAATTACAGCTTGCTCAAAGTCTTCAGGTATGGCAGGGTTTCGGACACCAATGTCTAACATGTCAGAAGCTATCGGGACTGAAAATCAGATGGATGTGCTTAGTACCCAAGCTTGTACCAGTACCCCAGCAGCTGTGCATAAAAAAAAAGACTTCTAGATAGAGACAATCGCAAGATGGTAGGGCAAATCAAATTTTGATAAATATCCTATGCGGATATAAAAGCCAAGCATTATCTTCCTCATCCTCCCAGTAAACAATTCATATCAGCAAACGAACTTTAAAGCGAAATAATATTGATTGAAACTGTGATACTCGCATGCAGTGGAAGAAATGGATTGTCTAATGATAGTTACTTTTGGTTTAGATGTCTAATTCTCCAATTTTAGAGCCCATCCTGAGGAAGTATGTTGGCAAAGAGAAGGCACTCCGGTTTCTTCAATTGAGGAAGCAGTTGAAACTTTCTCCAACCTCCAGGCCTCTCAAATCAGCCTATCAAAATCAAAGGACGAAAGAAGCACCAGCATTAAAAGAGGCAAAGTTGAGGAAAAAAGCAACACAATGAAGCATGACATTAGCCAAGCGACAAACTCAACAGAGGATAGCCTGCGAATGCAGGAACTAAAATCAGAGGTGAAAGCTCTGGAGCTTTTTTTAAAATTTTGATTCTTGTTTTACTGTTTTAAAATGTGTCAACGTGTGGAATGAATATTTTCTGTCTTTGTGTGTTCTTCATGACATCGATTATTTTTTATGGATGCACTCACCTCAATAAAGCGTCTTCTAGCCTTAGCTTCTCAGTTTCCCCGCAGTGCCAAATATTATTATTTTTCTCTCAGTATTGCCCGGAGTAGATATTCATGTTGTAAATAGGTGTGCAGAATGTAATCACAAAAATACACTGTATCTTACTGCAGCCACAGCCAATTTTTACTAGCTAATACTTTTGTTCCTCTCACACTAAACTTCTTGCAGCGTGAGTTTAAATGACTATCCTGCTATGAAAGGAAGCCCACTGTATTTACATTGAGTTTCAATAGATTAGTAATATCCGGGTCATTGAACTAGTGCTTGCTACATGATTCAAGGGATGTGTGTTTTATACCTAGTGTTATTAATAGGTTAAACAAAATGCCAGGTTTATTTGTCAGAGTCAGCCAATCAGAGTGAATGAGCTGAATTGTTGTGAAATGACAACTCCTCACTTGATAATACAATGTTGAGCAATGGAATGTTTTTATCTCACTGAGGAGTGTTGATGCACTGACAGGCCCTGGCCCTAGCACTATATTCCTAGCCCAAAAGGTTTTAAACTGGCAAGAACTCGAAATATTTGTCGCATAGTGTAACTATAATTAAAAAGCAAACAACAGATCCAATTCTTTTTTTCATTGATCTGTACTATCCTTTGGCTTCGCAATTTCTGGTAATGTAAGAAGGGTGTTTTTTTTCAACAAATCAAAAAGTGATGATAATTCATTTATAAAATGGTATCATACTTCAATAATCTGCTATCAACCATATAGAAGACACATTATGTAATATCATATAACCATCAAGTGGCATTTAATCTGAAGCTATTGCCTAATCCACTTTCAGAGTATCCGCTGACTAGAGAATTTTATCCTATTACACTATCAAACAAACATCAACATGGCGCTGATAATACAAACATGATCCATCCGTCATATGCTTTCTACTAAATGCAGGTCCTAGTAGCAGGGCATTAAGTAGTTCTGTTACAATCTATGTTGAAATTTTTGTACAGAAATTTACCAGATTGTCTCTTGTGATTGTTCAGATGATGAGATGTGTGCCTTTCGATCACTAAATTCAATGCTAGCCAACATCTACTCTCTTTACTTTGTATAATCTTCATTCGCAGCTATCCAAAATTATGCACGATTTTGTGCTGTGCAAGCTAGCCTCATGTCATCCGAAATCAGGCTTTACTAAGCTTTAGCTTACATTAACTACTCTCTGATAGACAGTTTTAATAAGAGTCTACAACGAATTTGGGAGTCATTGATTATTTAACTTTAAAATAATGCCTGAGGAAGTACCATTTGGAGAAGAAACTGGCAGGTCAGTCGCCACTTTACTCTTTTGTTTGAAAAGCTCTACATGCTGGAGATAATAAATGTATAGCAGGATGCATGTATAGCAGGATGCCGCAAAGGCGAAATACAGACACAAAATACAAATAATCACCTCAAAATATTGCCTTGGATTTAATAGCATTACAATCAACTAGGGCTGGGAAAAAAATCGTGTTATTTAGAGGATTAACACGATTAATCCATATTAAGATTAAGATTTAATTTTAATCTTGAAAAACAAATAAAATTTAATTTAAAAAAAAATTTTTATTGATTTTTTTTTCATTTTATTGGCTGTTGAGCCCAATGAGAACATGCAATATCGAAATGAAAAGTATAGGACTATGCTGATTGTAAGAAAAAGTGTTAAAAGTCTGGTCAAGTTTTCCAATAACTAAAAACTTAAGGTGATTACATTTACATGTAGCTATAGAATAATGACTCAATCACTCAACAAAAGTTTCATATTTGAAAGGAAATCCTATCATAAGTCCATAATTATAAGAAAGATATTGTTATTGCTTGATTTCTTCTTCGGTGAGTGGTCCTTTAATCAACCAGATGGGAAGATTAAAAGTAAGAGTAATCGCAGATTAACTGAACATGTCAAGATTAAGATCAATTTTCTTTAATCTTGCACAGCCCTACAATCAACAAATAAAAAAACAAAATTCATGGGAATATAGATTGAAGGGTTGTTTGTACTAGGGAGATGAGAAGATTAAATGGCCAAAATCACAAATTTTTCAATAGTAAAGCTGGGAAACTCTCGCATAGACAAGTTGTGTGAAAATAGACTCACAAACAGAAAAATCGGATATACAAAAACAACTCTAAACTGACAAACTGAGCGTGATATGTTGATATGTTTGAGAAGATGGAGGAATCCCAACAAACTTGTCACTGTGTGCATCACTGAATGTAGTTTAAACCAACGCTGACACAGCTGGGCTTTGCCCAGCATAGCCACCAGTCAAAATTTTAAATAGACAGTTGTGGCATCAAAACATCTAGCCAGCAGCTTTGTATGGAGTTATATGGGCTCTCAAAATGTAGGGAGTATCTTCTTCCCCAGCCATCCACCATTAGTGATGACAAATGTTGTCGTTGACCAATCAGGTGCTTTTAAGATCTAGCTGAGATCCCTCACTAATAAAAATGTTGAATCTCAGCCACACTCTTTATTTATTTACCCTATATGAGTTTAATTTAGCTAGAGTTTAATTTCGCTATCTGGACCTGGTACTAAATTTCGCTAGTAGGCTTACAAGTGAAAATTTAAAAAATATCTCCAAGCTGGGATTCGAACCCAGGGCATAAATCTCCATCTGATTACAAGGCAGACACTAAGACCACTACACCCCGCTAGCTTGCATGCTTAGGCTAGGTGTATTCCTGAATAATTGTACATTGTTTATGAAACTATGGTGAGTGAGTTTAATTTAAGATACACTAAATTTCGCAACCTAGGCAACAACGCCAAAAGCGAATCCTAAATGCCGCCCGAAAACTAAATTCCTATAGGGTATTTAAATTTCTGACTGGTGGCTCTTCTGGGCAAAGCCCAGCTGTGTCAGCAGTGGTTTAAACCACAATTGTTGCATGAAGTTTGAAGGCTTTGCACCATCTTTTAAAAGTCAAGAGCTTAGATTACTATTGGGTTTTAGGTCAAGGGCATCAGGTCCAACATAATACCACTACAGCATTGCAAGTGTATTATTTAGGAAAGTAAAGCTTGTTGCGTTTTCCTTCAATGCATTTGTGTTTAGTTATGAAAGCTGATGCGACTCTGTTTAACTTAAGAAAGGCGAAGTGATCTTGCATATACAGTCAGTATAAAATTTATTTGCAGCATTTATTACTTCACAAATACATTATCGCAATACTCATTGATTTACTTTTAAACAATAATCGGGATCTTGGTCTTGGTGGTCACTGCTGTCTTGCAAACTCTGCCACATCCTCACACTCACACTCTGAGTCACTGAGGCAGTTTACTCCAGGTCTGAATAGACATTTATCCCTGCTAGACCACTGCTAGCCGGGCACTCTCCATTGTGATGGTATTGGTGTGAGGTCTAGAAAATAAGACCAGGGATATCTTTTAGATTATGGTCCATTCAACTCTATTAGCAGTCAAATGACATACCAGCGAACAACCAATCTATAGCAAATCTATGCCAAAATAGCAACGTATATTGAGGCTCTTTTGAAATGTGCGATAGTATTGGGTTAGATTCTGAACTCAAATTTGATAGGCAAGGGAAAGAGCAGCTGTGTGCACAACATAGTGGTATGTGACATACGATAATGGTACAACAAGACTGACATCACTTACTGCATGAACATATATGACAAGCGAGTTTTTGCTGAATCAATAAGGGCAGTAGAGGCGACATAGGACCGGTGAACAGGTCGGCCTCCCTGAAACAAAAGATGAGACTGTAACAAATGAGTCATGGAAAGAATAAAGCTTGTACCGTGCCCTTTGTAACAGTGGGATAAGTTGTGAAATCGACCAAAACACAATGACTGTTTCAGTCAAAATCATTGGCGATGACATTGCAATGTGTTGGGCATGTTTTTGTTACTGTACGGTGTCAGTGTCTGCCTGAATATTTACCATGCCATGGCTGAAGTCTTCAGAATAACTTGGCACTTATGAATAAAATTCCAACTATCCAGGAGTTCATGTTCAAGCCGCCATTTGAAACAACATTTAGTTAAATGGAGGAAAAAGGGATATTGTGACATTTAAGGTAATGTCAAAGACCGATCCGAATATCAACATATCATATACCGTTGGAAGCTGTCAAGCTACTGAAAACGAATACCTGAACAAAAACTTGATTTGATGACGTTGTGTCATTTTAGGGAGGAAATGAGGCAAAAAAACGCTGTTTTTGTCAATGCAGATGGAGGAGTCAAATTAATTGCAAAAAATTTCAAAACATGTGGAATGTATACTTAGAGATTGCATTCATCATAAAATTTGATTTTCTCTGATATATGACTAGTCTAAATTGAAATGTTTTTTTGAAAGTTCTCACATACGAAGCCGCTTTCATTAACCATGGTGCACACAAGAAATGCCAACACAATTTTTCATTGCATCTTCATTTTTCTTGAATTTAACACAAAAGAATGCCAAAAAAAACACCTCAAAAGTCCCTAAAAAGACCTCAAAAGTCCCAAAGAATAGCTGTTTCTTGGCATTCTTTTGCGTTAAATTCAAGAAAAATGAAGATGCAATGAAAAATTATGTTGGCAGTTCCTGTGTGCACCATGGTTAATGAAAGTGGCTTTGACTTTCAAAAAAACTTTGTTGGGCCACAATGGTGGTCATTTGGACAGCATGTTTGGCGTTATGCAAAGGCGGCGAAAATATTAGCCGTATTCGAGAATCTACTGTCATTGCAATATGCAAGCTAATTTTTTGAAAGTCAATGTGTATGACATTTGAAGAGTACTTTAAGAGAAAATCATAATTAATTTTGATTCGAGCCAATGATCTGTTGTGAATTAATGATTGAAATTTCACATATTTTCACGGCTTCACAAAAAAAATGCGTTGTATGGCGTGACGTGAAAAGTCAATTTAGACTAGTCATATATCAATGAAAATCAAATTTTACGATGAACGCAATCTCTAAGTATACATTCCACCTGATTTGAAATTTCTTGCAATTAATTTGACTGCTCAATCTGCATTGACAAAAAGAGCGTTTTCTGCCTAATTTCCTCCCTAAAATGACACAACGTCGTCGAATCAAGTTTTGCTCAGCTATTCATTTTCAGTAGCTCGGCTGCTTTCCAACGGTATATTATAAATGTTGATATTCGGATCGGTCTTTGACATTACCTTAATTGTCAAGCGATGCTCATAATTTTATAATCAATCCAAAATATTGGAGACGACACAACATTGTGTCACTACAGATAAGGAAATCATACAACACAGTGTCACCCCCAATGGTATCTGAATTGTGTAATGTTCAAAGAATCCTGTGCCATCATACAGAGGGGAAAGATTGATTTGGTGCAACCTGCTTCAACATCATGAACAGCATTTGTATGCTTGCAATGTAAGAAAGAGCATACAACATACTACATACCATTCTGCCCAACCGAGAACATAGCAAACATCTAAACCATGTAAGGGAATAACGGCCAAATGAGAATTAGAGGCAATGTAGTAGTAGTAATCTTTTTATTGAAATATAAAACTACAGAAGAACACAAAATCCTCTATCTGCAGGCAAAATGATGATCCAGTCTGGCAAATTGAAATATTGTTTCCAATTTAGTGACAAAAATTAAAAAAATTCTTTTTTTTTTTCTTTTTTTTGAGGTTTATAGTGAAACATAAGAAGAGATGTGTTTATAAAGTTTAAAGAGATGAAAATGTAACAATTTATAATGATTGTGGAAAAAATATAAATGAAACAGAACGGGCAGTTAGATTATTGATGCAATTTTATAACTTGAGCTAAGTATATTTACGTCAAACATGCTGTCCAAATGACCACCATTGTGGCCCAACAAAGTTTTTTTGAAAGTTCTCACATACGAAGCCACTTTCATTAACCATGGTGCACACAGGAACTGCCAACATAATTTTTCATTGCATCTTCATTTTTCTTGAATTTAACGCAAAAGAATGCCAAGAAACAGCTATTCTTTGGGACTTTTGAGGTGCAATCTGCATTGACAAAAAGAGCGTTTTCTGCCTAATTTCCTCCCTAAAATGACACAACGTCGTCGAATCAAGTTTTGCTCAGCTATTCATTTTCAGTAGCTCGGCTGCTTTCCAACGGTATATTATAAATGTTGATATTCGGATCGGTCTTTGACATTACCTTAATTGTCAAGCGATGCTCATAATTTTATAATCAATCCAAAATATTGGAGACGACACAACATTGTGTCACTACAGATAAGGAAATCATACAACACAGTGTCACCCCCAATGGTATCTGAATTGTGTAATGTTCAAAGAATCCTGTGCCATCATACAGAGGGGAAAGATTGATTTGGTGCAACCTGCTTCAACATCATGAACAGCATTTGTATGCTTGCAATGTAAGAAAGAGCATACAACATACTACATACCATTCTGCCCAACCGAGAACATAGCAAACATCTAAACCATGTAAGGGAATAACGACCAAATGAGAAATAGAGGCAATGTAGTAGTAGTAATCTTTTTATTGAAATATAAAACTACAGAAGAACACAAAATCCTCTATCTGCAGGCAAAATGATGATCCAGTCTGGCAAATTGAAATATTGTTTCCAATTTAGTGACAAAAATTAAAAAAATTTTCTTTTTTTCTTTTTTTTGAGGTTTATAGTGAAACATAAGAAGAGATGTGTTTATAAAGTTTAAAGAGATGAAAATGTAACAATTTATAATGATTGTGGCAAAAATATAAATGAAACAGAACGGGCAGTTAGATTATTGATGCAATTTTATAACTTGAGCTAAGTATATTTAAGCTATGCGCTATTTACGGCCCAAAACAAAATGTGGTTTTTCAGTCTCCTAAGAAATATAATACTTCGGTACTCTAATGTTGAAGTAAAAAAAAGGACAGTCAGTCACTGATAATAGAAAATTCCGAATAATTCAAAAATAAAATATATACTTTTGTACAAAACTAAAACTTTTAATTACAAAACCAAAGGAGTAAGCTATGTCTTTGTATCTCCGGATTGTCCTGGCTCATTCAGCAATCACAGTTGTGGATGGGTCCCGGGACCCCGTACTCCGAGCGGCCATCTCTCGTGGCGAGCACTCACTCAAGCGGCCAGCTCTGGTGGCGTGCACTTTAGATCCTTATCTCATTGACGTCTGGTATCACAGTCTGTTAGTACAGCTACAGTACTGTATAAATTGTTGTAGGCTGTGAGGCCCCTGGTTAATGCCAAGTCTCTCCAGCAGTCTTGCGTAGAGTGGACATTTAAATACATGGTGGGATACAGTCTCGTCCTCCTGCAGGCAAACACGAGTGGGTGAGAAAGACAACCCTAGCTTGTACCTGTGTACTCCCAGGTTACAATGTCCGCTGAAGAGGCTAAAGACTTTCCCTAGCAGTTTTGGATCCATTTTTAAGGGTATCGGGTTCTTTGTGATGTAGTCTTGATCCAAATAGTATGCAAGTCCGTCTGAACCAGACTGCATTTTCAAAAAAGTCTCAAATTTTCTCCTTTTTTCTTTTCTGATGCATTTTTTTATTTCTGATTTATTTAGATCTTTGGCGGTGAGCTCGGCGATCTCTGCTCCTCTTCCTTTAAGTTTTAATAAGTCAGCAACAAAGAGTTTCTGTAGTGAGCTTTTTGTGTTGTTTTTGATACAAAAAGTATCATCATTCGCGATTAGTTGTTTTAGTATGCTGAGTCTGTTAGAAGTATCTCCAATCTTTAGTGTAATGCTAGCCATCGCTAGTAGTAATTCTTCAGGCGAATTATAAGGGATGCGCATCATCTCTTTGACCACGTTGTAGATTCCAAGGTCATTCTTGATATCCCAGAGATGACTTGCATAGAACGCTCTGGGAAGCATCACTGTCGTCAATATTTTGTGGGCTGTGCTGGCTGAGAGTCCTGCATGGATGAATGGCTTAAGCAGATTCCACTTGCGTTGCAATGAGTTTTTAGCCTGGTTTGTTTGTAGGTGGAAGGTCAGCTTGGAATCAATTGTAATTCCAAGAACTTTCGTCTCATTTGCGTTATTAATGTTTACTCCATTTACCTGTAGTGATTGAATTTGCGATGAGGAATTGACTAAATCAGTTTTCGAATAATTTGCTCTTATCCTCCATCTGTTCATCCACACTGACACCTTATCACAGTTGCTCTGATGGATCAGCTCTAGAGCTGTATTGTCTTTGTGAGCCGCAATGATGGTGCAATCATCTGCAAATTGCAAGGCAAGGCCCTCTTCATTAGCTAGCATGTCTCTGATGAAGATAATGAACAATAGTGGAGAGAGCACACTACCCTGTGGTAAGCCTACTGTAACTGGTCTTCTCACTGATTTGAATCCATTAACATTTAGAGTAATTGTTCTTTCTTTGAGAAAACTGGATAGCAGACCTAACACCGGCCCTCCTATTCCTATTTCTGTCAGTCTAAAGAGCATCCCATCATACCAAACACTAACGAAAGCTTTTTGGAGGTCAAGAAAAACTCCAGCAACTTTGTCCTTGTTCGCCATGCTGTGTTGAACCGTTGTGATCAGTTTTGTCAAGTATGTTGCTGTACTGTTCTTACTTCTAAATCCATGTTGCGTTGTTGGTATGAGGTTGTTTGATTCCACATAACTTCTGATTCTTGCTTCCAAAACTCTTTCCATTAGTTTCCCAATATATGAGCTTATAGTTATTGGTCTGTATGCTGATGTTTGATTATAATTTAATTTACCTGGTTTTCTCAGGAATATGACGTTGTTGTGATTTGACCAAGGCCAATTCTGGGTCTCCATACATTTGTTAAATAAATAGAAGAATCTGAAACTGTGGTCCACAATAACGTATCATAAGAGGGTGAACTCCATCCGCATCTGCGCTTTTGTTGGGTGTTTTTGCTCTCTCAAGAGCTTTGCATATCTCTTCAACTGTGATTCCTGTACTTAACATCGCCGTCTCTTCGTTGTTTGCAAGCTCTGGTTGTCATAGTTTGATTTCTACTTCTGTCTTCCATGTGTCATCAAAGGCTGCTCCAACCAGATGTTTACCAAGAAAGATGTCTTGATACATGAGGTCAGCCTTTTCTTGATCTGAAACTACAAATATTCTTCCATCTTGGAGAGTACCAATACTATTTTCACTTTTCTTGTAGCATGTTCTCTTAAAGTTTGACCAGAATTGGGATGCATGTGCTTCATCAAATTCTTTTGTTTGTTCTTCCACTATGGGAACTTACAGTTTTCAGTTGGACCAGATCTTCTCTTGTCCTGGTCAAAACAGTCAGTACCTGTTGCCACATCTGGTATGGATAATTAGAACTTTGCATCTTTGCATCTCAACTTTGCATGGAATTATCTCTGCAGAGTTTTGGTCAAGTTTAAGCTGGAAATCAGCCCAATTTGTGTCCTTCCAACACCATTTTTTGTAACTTTTCACTTTCTGTGATTCAATCGTCAATTCTGTCCATACTGCTAAGTGTCCTCGAGCTCGGGCACCTGAGAAGAGCTCTACTTCATCGTCTATAGTTTGGTTGCTTATTACTCCAACATCCTTGTCTGATATCATACAAGTTCTATCTGACTTCCACCTTCATTACAAACGAATGTGTGATGTTTCATACAATTGGCTACGGCAATACTCTTTTCTGTGCAGAACTTCTCCAACTCTTTTCCAGCAATGTTGCGAATCTTGTTATTCCAGTTATAGTGCCTTGCATTTAGATCGCCGACTATAAGTGTTGAACAGCATCTATAGGTGTTATTTGCAGTGTTGACATCTCGAAGGACCTTCAGGGCTTTGCATAGCGACTTCTTGTCATTTGGTGGTGAGTACACTGAACAGACTAGCAGCCTTTTTTTCCAATGGTCACACCTGAGACGAGAACATCCACATCAGACTTTTCTAGTTCAGATATCCGGTCTACCGAGGCTGAGTACCAGCAACGCGACCCCTCCTCTATGCTGGTCTATATTAGGTTTCGTCAGGGCACTGAAGTTGTCGAAATGTAGATCCTTTCCAGTCTTAGTTTCTGAGCTACAAACAACATCTGCAGTTTTATCATTTATATATTTATTGAGTGACATGACCGAGCGATCAGAGCATCCATTTATGTTTATTTGTAGGATCCTCATGTTTCTGTGTTGTTGATTATACATTGCGTTTGTAGAGCTTTTCTCTTATATCTCTGTATTTTGGGCATTCATCTCTGTCTCTGGATCCATGCTTTCCTCCGCAGTTTACGCATTTCGGTGTTTTGTTGCACGTATCACCTTCTTCAATGTGATGATCTTCACCACATCTTGCACAAGTCTCTTTTCTTTCACAGATGCTCTGCATGTGGTTGTACCTTTTGCATTTGTTGCACTGTATGATGTCATGTGTCTTAGTAAACTCCTCAACCCTAAGGTCCCTAAGGTGTTGGTAGTCAATTGTTAATCCTGTACTAACAGCTTCATCCAACTCCGATTTGGAGTGAAATTTGATTTTCACTGTTTTCAGCGGGACCTTAGTTCCATCCTTGTTTTTGATCATCCTGATGGCCTGTTTCCCTTTTATGCTCTTATCAATTTCCTCTAGATCGGAGTTTCCAATATCAGAAGGTACTCCTTTTGCAATTCCCAAGAAGTTTTGACTCTGTTCCTTCATTGTTTCCCTTACATTGGTTCCGTTAAATAGATTGGTTTCCCAGTTTGATGTCACCTGTTGGACCATCTCCTCACTTCCTAGCTGTACCATCAGGTTTTGAGCTGCTTTTCCACATCTTGTGATTCTGTCAATGATAACTTTACCACACTGCTTTCCAATTTCTCTTCTGATTTCATCGGCTTTTTGTTTCCAGAGTCCAATCTTTGAATGAGTGGAGGATATAACCACACACTTTTTAGGTTCAAAACTTACAAATTCATATCCTTTTGCCTTCTAAAGCTGGTTCAGTAGGTTTACGAGTTTCCTGAGTACCCAGGGGCTTTTCTGGTTGTTTTTTTGGACTGTGGGATGGCCATTGACCAGTATTTACCACATCAACATATTTTTCAAGCTTTCCAATTCTTGGTCCTAGGGTAGACATGATCTGTCTGTTTTCTTTTGAAATTCTACTCATCTCACTCTCCATTTTTAGGCTTGCTGACCTCACTTCCTGTAGTTCTTCCTTCATTGATGCCATTTGAGCCATAGCAATCTTCAGTTCCTTTTTGAGTTGATCTATTTCACTAGTTTCATGTGTTGGACTTGTGTTTGACACTTTAGACAGCTGTTTCTCACCGTTTGTTTTTGTTGGTGAATGCCTAATATCTAGGTGTATATCATTTGTATCCCCTTGACATTGGATCGATCGAATACCTACTCCTCCTAGCACTCTCTATGTTCCCCAATCGAGTTATTGACTTGTTACTCGCAGTCTGTTTAGTGCATGTAAAATGTTTTAGTGCAGCCTTCTGCTTTGTGGAGAACAATCTTGGCTCTTGGAAAACTTTCTCTTTCATAACTTCCTCAAACAGACCTGGAAGCCTTGAGACACTGAACTGTATCGCCATTATCCCTTGAACAAAAATATTGTCCCATTTTCATACACTGTTATATAGAGAGAATCTGTGTCTGACCCGAATTGTACCGACTTGTTTGTCTTTGACTCAGGCTTTCTCGGTTTGATTCCTAGTGCTGTTTGCAGCTTTTCATTCCAGCTTTTTACATGTTCCTTCCATCCGTACACAGGAAATTAATTTAGGTGTTGGCATGTCACAGTGAACTCATTTACTTTTTTAAATATAGCTTCTCCATGCACAACTTTGTTAGTTGCACTTCCTGAGAAGGACAACTCATGTGCTAGCTTGTAATAGGCCTTGTTGATGATGGTAATAATGTCAGTACATCTGTCACTCAGATTTGTTTCATTTTTGTCTGGGCGGTACTCTTGTGCTAATATTTTGAAATGACTTCGGATAATCCGTAGGGTATCTTGATGGCACTTCTTAGGTTCAGGGAAAGATTGTAACAGCAATACATTATTGCTCTTGTCATCATTATCCTCCATAGGACGAAAGCATAGCATTGAAAGAGAATTGTTTATGCTCATAACTTCTCAACTATTGAATTTATCATCAAACTCCAATGACAAAACCTCGGAAATACTCTCTAGTTTAATGCAAGCTAATGTGTATAACATGTTCTTTAACCTAATTTCAGCTTTTTGGCTGGAGAGGAGTGCATGTTTTGGACCAAATAAAGCTGGTTTAGCCACAAAAATCCAAATATCTCGAGATGTAAAGCCATAATCAACAATCGCTTCGATCAAAACCTAGACAATCTCCTGCTGTTCACCATGCTGACAACAAATTTGACTTTGATCTTTCTGAATTTCTGAATTTTGGCTGGATAATTTTGAACTAAATTAGTTAAAAGTTGGGTTATTATCTGTTACAGTTGTGACAACCAGGATCTGTTTCAAGTCTCAAAGACAGGAGGCCTAAAATCAAAGTTTCACTAAAATGTCACTCCTCCAGTTAGAGCCATGCCTCCTCTATATGGTGAAAGCATAAACTGATCAAATACCTCAAAAACATCGCACAAAGGGCTCAATTTAAAAAGGGCACTTTTTGCCCCAAAATAAACTTCACAAGTCACTGCGACTCGACGTCAAATATTTGGGAGGTTCAAACTCTGAAAATAACTAGTAGACATGATCACCAATACAATATTGGAAAGTTTTAAAAAGTGATATATCACGTTAAAATAGCTATTAGGCAAGTCATGATATCATCTGATCATTAATTTCCCATATGCCGGCATTTTGCTAAGTCCGATGACACAAAGAAGGTATGAAATGTTTGGTGTTAGTTATGAGGGAGAAAATTCACCCATGATACTCAATATTGCCGAGAGTTTTGTTTAGGTAATTTGGTGTTGTACCCTCCTCACTGTTGAAAGGTATCCACAATTATTGCGGATACCTCTCAATGGGTGGACTGGTCCCTGTCCATTTCACTTTCAAGTTTGCCAGGTTTGTTATGCTGGGAGAACATGGACAGATAGACCCACTTTTTATAGCTCGCATAAACTTTGTTTTGTCTGCTGACTAAGTCAAAGAAAAACAATGATGTACAAATAGGTAATATTGAATGGACAGAGGCTATTGAAGGATAGTCATTGACAGAAAGTATGTAATGTGTGAGCGGTTGGTTATAATTTTACATGTTTGGCAGACAGACAGGAAATTTTGTGACAAGATCCTAGCTGGGCGGACAATAAATTAGTCTTGAACCATGCATGGGCATAAAGGTGCCTTAGAAGAGCAAAGCTTACAAAGGATGAACAGTTTTTCGCGTGCTAACTGTCAAATGATATCATAATCTGGCAACACATTTGGTGGTTAGGAGGAAATGAGGATATGATATAAATTCTTTTGTCAGTGGATTTCCTTATATTTGATCCTCAATCAACAATAACAGAGATTGCGTAAGCATGTATCACTGTGGATGAGGAAATCAAAACTATTACAGTGTTGCCCCAAAGAATCCGCTTAATCATGTGGTGTCAAATTGGTCCCTATATTATCTTTGTCTCATTTTTGCTTTTTGAAAATACAATCTAGGATGGTTCAAGCTAGAGGAATATTTTTGTCATGAACCTTGAAGAAGAATTTTACAGCAGAACAACAGTAAATTTAAATTAAAAAAAAAAATTAAGGTCTACACATGTTAGTGTCTTATTTGTGATAGTGATGTGCAGAATACTTACAGAATGATGTTTTTCTGGGTGGAGCAATTCCTGGAAGGAAAGTAAAAAATATATTTATCATAGTGTATGAAGAGCTCATTTCCATTGACAGCAATAGCAGTGTCATTGAAACCTACAACTCTAAGATTGAAAGGCTTGAACCTCAACCACTACACCACCCTGTAACGCTTATATGCAACACAATTTGACAATGGGGGTGTAGTCATCTTAAAAATTCAAGCTTCAACCTTATTTAGTGCACTCTAGTACTTGGTAAGAGTAGGTTAGATAGATTCGTATTTGAAGAGCTCATCTCCATTGACAGCATGGGGTAGTGACTTTTATTCAAACCTCAACTCTAAATTTGAACAGCTTGAACGTTTACCACTGCAACGCCCTGCAATAATAATTTGACAATTGAATGTTGTCATCTTAAAAATTCGAGCTTAGTAATATTTAGACGAAATGACAAATGTATAACTCACTCAAAGCAGACGCAGCAGCAAGGGCGCACAGAAGTGTCACACAAATATAAAGTCCCTTCATCTTTGTCCGTCTTTGTTTGTTATGAGTCTGTCTCCTCTAATGATGTGAGTTGTAAATGATATACGCTTAGGGTGAGTAGCTTATATAGCTGGATCACACAAGAAGGATGTCATTGCGGTTGCCATGGTAAATTGTAGCTTTTAAAATTGTCAACAGCCCTTCAGGAACTGATAACGATGATCAATGCGAGATTGACTGACGTGTAACCTCATATCCTATGTCATAATATCAGAGCAGTTTTGATTACAGGCTTATCCGGACCACTTCCTTGACTATCCCATCGTTGGTCAATTTGAAGCCAGTGAAAGGTTCATCTGTCACTGGATCTTGCCTGTTCATGCACAACAATCAAAAATGACTCCAAACCTTAAATTTCTTGCCTGTCCATAAATACTTGCTTTTCATAGAATGGCCAACCCGATATATTGCCGAGAATGCATACTATCAATTCCAACCTGGCGTCACCACATTCATTCATATTTACCAGGCATCTTTCACACATTGCTTGTGGTATTTCTTCCTTAAGCGTCTATATACTAATTATGAGTGAGAATACCAGTTTTCTGACGAACCTATCCCCCTGATGCATAGCCTCTCAAGAGTTCATCTCTTGTGTTTTGTTAGTTATTGTGATGTTGACAGACATCTGTATATGTTAGATCTTACCAGCATTGAGTTTTAGTCAATGCGAAACCCAATATTACTGATGACACCTCTCAATCAACCGTGTCCTTCTATGTCAGACAAAGTGTAATGACATTACTTGATTTGCTGTTTGGTCTAAAAAGGTGCTACTCTAATTGTCCATTACTTGTCTTGCCTTTCGAGATCCTGGCTACAAAAACTCAAGGATTACAGAAGCCAATGCTACACAATGTGCTCACCTCAAGCATTGAACCCATAATATTAACCATGCTGTATTGCTTGAATTTTGACACTCAAACAGTTTATCCCTAAGTTGCTATCGAATCAATTATTTACCAATTTGTGGCAGTTATAGACAGATGTGTTTCACAGGTTGGCAAAGAGGGCAGAAAATTTGTTTCTGTATGTGAGGGCGTCATGGACTAACAAGGGCGTTCTATATAGGCATTAAGATGAAAATTATACAGGGCCGATATGATAGCTAAACGATTCCATCACGTTATCACAAAAACACGATTTTAAAACCAGATGTACTTTTGAATCATGTTTTAATTGTCTGTGGCTGGAACAACATACAATGATTCTCAGAGATTCCACTGTCAGTAGTGATGATGCTTGGACATCGGAAGGCTGGTATGCAAAGAATCTGCAAACTTAGAGGAACTTGGGCAGGCAAGGACTGACATTTATTTAGCATGGACAGGTATGGACATAAATATAGCGAAGATTGGTAAGGTTGTAATTAAGAGAGCTTGAAAAAATGCCCTTTGCCATGTTGACATGATGGCTTTGTTCACCATAATCCCCTAAAGTCCTATTGCAAGATTTGGGATTGGTACCCGATTTCCAAGCCATTTGACTTATTCTCTACTCTTCTCCAATACATTTGGTAGCATATTTATTTAATATTCAATGAAATAAATCGGCGCAATATGAGGCTGATTTCAGCTTGGCAGAATACCGGTAAATCTTTGGTTTTTTTTAGCTATGTCAAGTGAAAATCAGAGGACAGGTCAAGTCGTATATGCATGCCTAGTTAGTGAAATTTGACTCATACCGATCACTCGGCCCTTCTTGACGACAAAAGATATCATCAGAATCAGGTTGCGACCTTGAATGATTTTTACCATTAGTCCTTTACTCAATGAAAATTTACTCATAGTCGTCGTCGGTAATTTTTATTAGCCAATGTGTTGGCTCAGATTGGTTGGTGGGAGAGAGAAAAGCCAATGCCAGGTCATATGGTACTTTCAGGATAGTACATATGACCTTGACATTGCTTAACCTATAACAAATATGGGATATTGCATAAGATGAAAGATTGATGACTAGAGACGGTTAAAAACCCACGACACTCTCACACACATTGAATGGCTTTGAAACATTAACGCATACCGTATTTTTGAATAGCCAATAAATCAGCTAGGGTTCTACTTAAATACTACAAGAAGACCGGTGCAACAATAGTCTGACAACTAGTTCTGCCGTAGTTATGCAACACTCCAATGTTGCAAAAATTTCTGAAATTTCTTGGTAAAACTTATGCTTAGTTTTTGAAATTGTCCCCCTTTCACATCTATGGGGTATTTATGCCTAGTGTTGTGCAAGTGAAATAATCCTAACATAATAGTCATACAGATGCTAAGGTAGGTAAACGGCTGAGAGTAATTCTACATAAGATAGCGTTGAATTGTTCAAGAATGTTTATAGTTAGACGGTTCACTGCAGGCTATTTAGCAGGATGTGCCAATGCGGGGACAGTCTCAGCGGAGCTAAACGACCCTGATTTGTTATATAGAGACAAGGCGTGATCGCATCTGGGCCTATTGGCTAAGATCAAAGTGTCACTGCCAATGGCCGAGTAGTGCCAGTGTAGTTTTGGCAGCTCGCTGCTCACCCACGATTAGGAAGTCTTCTACGGCCTCACCTCAAGGATGCATTCTAGTTTTCTAGGATGTATCACATTCTCAGTATGAGGATTTAGGGCACCTTGCGTCCCTCTTTAGGGGCAGCCCAATCTTCTGTTTCTTGTCAAACAGTAAGACAAGGCGTGCTAATATTATTGTTTAAAGATTTGGTTATAGACACGTGACTGCTGACTGCGAAGAGAACACAGCAGCATGATTGAAGAAAACCATTTGGGTTGAAGGTTGCAGCCAAGTACAATCTATTTTCAGGTAGTGTTGAAAGAATGCGAGGATGAGACAAGTGTCATGCAGTGTTTTAGAAAAGGTTTGAGCTTACAAAGGATTGAGAGGAATAATACCGAAACCAATCTGACATGGGGAGTCATATGAGAATCAAGCAATGTTGCTTGATATCATGACTCATGAGTAAAAAAAATCTGCTTTTGCAAACCTGTTCAAAGTTACAGGCAGTAGGATAGAGGATGTCATGGTTTTTGAAATTTCTGTTAGAAGCTCTGTAAGCTTTTCTTGTTTAACGAAAGCATCCTGAGCTGCAACTTGACATTAGACATCATCTTTAAACGCATGCTGAGCAGACTTTAATGGGAATCTGGTTCCTCTACAAACAGAGAAGACAACAAATAACAGTTGGCTGCTTCCCAATAATATTGGGTTATATAGTATTTATACCTATTGGATCAAACATGTCAAATATATATCCTCAGCAGAACAGCAAAGCTAGCAAGGTACTATTGCCTGAAAATTACAGGAAATTTACAAACGTAACTAAATTGATATAAGATCATTCATGAAGTGAGATGTATTGTAGTTGGAGTAATATTGTGTGAGGAGAGGATTCAGAATATTAGTTCACTGCTGTTCAGTGAGCAGTCTCAGTAGATTTGAGTCGCCCTGCTTTGAGATCTGGGTATGTGGAAGACGTGACATTGATATAATTGGGAATGATGCAGAATATCACTTTGAGCCTAGTTCACTGCACTTTATTTAGGTCAGTCAAATAGGACGATTGTGAGTGCAGCACATCAGAGCTACTCAGAGAATGTATATGCTAACTATACTACAAAAAGACTTAGGACCTACTCATAATTCAGTTCTTAGTATCACCTTCCATCGGTTCTGTATCACATTCCAACATAGCTGTACATGTCTTCAGCTGCTCCTGATTAACATTAACCACTGCTGCCATTTGAAGTTGTTAGCAGATTTTTATTTGTTCTTAAATGACCCATCCAAGCATTATGATAATGGTTATGAGAGTTGGTGGACTTACTAATAGCTACCCATGTTATCAATCCTTACTACGAAGCTTGAATGCCATTTCATGCAACGAATACATTTGTGCCAAGGAGTGACATGTTGACTAACACTTTAAGTGATTGGTATCTACAAGACTAAAGAGGCTCACTCATAGGTATACCTGAAATTTCCAATTTGGAAAGACAGTTGATGAATCACTTAACAACTAAAAGTTTGCTAAAGCGTAGTGAATTGACACTTGTTCTTAAATAACCATGCTCTCCTTTCAAAGGTAGGGCTAAAGATTGAATTTTGTTTCAGTTGATGTGTATCATTACAAAAACACCAATTTTATAAATCGCAGATATCATTTTGATTATTGATCGAAGCTTCAATAGTTTGGCATAGAAGGCTGCAAGCAGTAAGAGAAAAAAGGAAGTTTGGTAAGGATTGTCTAACATGTTCCGTTAGGCTGATTATAAATAAAAAAATGAGTTGAAAATCATTTGAAAAGCAAGCATAAAAATTTTTGATAGTAAAACTAACTAAGAAAACAAAAACTTGTCCAATATTTGCTATCAATGATTGGCACTAGATTATTGACAAGTTTGTAAACTGTTAAGAGATAAAGATATCAAAACAAATTAAAGTTTTAGGAATACTATATAGCTGCCTTGTCAAAATCAATTATTTTGAGACAGCGATTCTCAATTTTATAAAACTCATTTTTATATGGTCATGTGTGATATGCAAGATGAACAATATTCCAATGACATCAATAAGACCAGTTTACTAGAGGCGAGCCAGCTAGGGAGATGAAAATGTTATGTTACGTTATTTTCTGTTATGTTCTGTTATTGCTAAATTGCAAATAAACTTCCATAGCAATGAAATATTTGTAGTAACCAATTCTGTCAAGAAGGACAACTAGACTATTGACATTGAAGCCTCTATTCCCCTCTGCATTTATAGAACACCTCGGCCCGCTGCAGGAAGGCTGAATCGTATCGTCCTGTAGGGTTCTTATACCATGGTCCCCAACGCATTTGGAAGTGACCATATTCTCCTGATAGTAAATTGCTAATTACGTACATTTTATACCACCATGCTCCTAGGTAATATAGAAAATAAAATTATAACCAAATGATAGGGGATCCAGATAACAGCTTCAGCCATGACACCATGATTCTGCCTATTCAAAATTATCACTGTGAATCATCAATTGTTGTAATGCTCATAACTCTTTCTCAACATTACCGTTCCTGGTTAAGACATTCTGGAACGCAATTATGGTCAAGTAGTATACATAACCAAGTGAGTCGTGAAAATTGAATAGTCTCAGAGGTCAAATAGTGTTATCACATGCTTTTCAAGCAAGACAGACCAATGGAGGAGGATAGTAAGCTTGAAATAAGTCAAATCCTCATAGCTTGACTACCAGCTACGAAGAAATATTTTGTAAAAGACATTTAGTATTTTGCAATTCAGTTGACCTTACCATAAAGTTCTGCATAATATGCATCAGAATATGCATCTCGATCATTGTCCGAATCTGAGAAACCTCTGTCTCTACTATGAAACATCCCATCTCCGACATAAACTCCAGTTTGCTGACCTTTATAAGAAATGTTTATTCACTTTAGATTTGTATTATGTAACAAATTTCAAAAATATTCTTTGGTGACTGTCACATATATGAGTGAGGATAATTTGGAATGAATTAAAGTGATTGTGAAGGAATCAAGTTTTTTGTATCCTTTTCTAGAGTTCTTAGATACATGAAGCTATATGCCTCGAGTGAGTGTATCATAACATGTACCCACCGATTGTTAGTGTATGAAGTGAGTTCAGTGCTATTTTGAATTCGTTATATTCTGCCCAACCATAGTGACCAGACATATCCCACATGCGGAACCTCAAACTACATTGAAAACATGCAGAAGTGACTGCTGCAGCACTCGAGACACCTTCAAAAGTAACAACAACCGATTACCTCCTTTTCGGCTCAGAACAAAAGCACGTACGTGCTCGATAAGTAATGATTGACTTTTCCTCAGAAAATGTAAGCATCGTGTTATATACTAGGTAGTGTAAAAATAAATTTTCTATGACAGCATCCCTATATAATGTCTTTTATAGTTTAATATTATGTGAAGAAGTTCGAAAACTATTCTATTCAATAATAACCAGTCAAGACTACCCAAAAGCATGCAGTTATGCCGAAATATTATCTAATAGGTTTTCCTTTGCAAGTGTTATGTTTGGTAAGGCTGCACATCTACTGTTCCAATGGGGAGATGCTTCATTTGGGTAAGTTTGTAAGAAAATCCACATCAATTGTCACACTGCATGCCGTACTCCTAAATGACTCATATACACGATTGATACACTTTGATTGAACATACCACCAAAGAAGTTTCCGTTGTCTAGCGTGAATCCCTCATTGTAACGCGTTGAAGTTGCCGGCTTCCATCCAGGGTCTCCTTCTGGTCTGAGTGTGTTCTCGATCCACAATAACCAATCTATAAATGTTTAATTTGTACTGATATCATCATTTTTTTTTGGTACATGATCACCCCTACATCTCCTCAAGCATACCGTAGTATTATTGTATTATGCTGCACTGCAAAGCGTTACATCTTTTCTTTCTCACCTATTGGCAATTTTATAATGGTAATATTTGAGTGATTATATCACTTCACAGAGTAAGGATATTCAGAGAGGACAGTTCAATGATAGTTATTGTGCCTGCGGTATTTGATTCACTGGGTGAAAATTGTGCACAGCTGGATGCCAAAAACTCATTATCTCTATGTTATAATGACATTTTTCTTGCAGACATCCCTACCTTTGATGGGCCATAATTCATTCTGTGTTTATTCTAAAGACTGATTTTCAACTTTGTTGGAATGTCCAACCTTCAAGCTATACACCATATTGTTGTCATTTTGTGCTAGGATTCATAGGCTTAGAGTAATCTAGGTTTTTAAAATGAGTTTTTTTCATATATATTTACATGTGACAATTGATAGACGGCTGGTCATCAAAATTAGGAAATGTCCGTGCATTGGCCTAAGCCCCATGTAAATCTATATGATAAAACTCATTTTAAAAACCTGGATTACTCATAGCCTATGTACCCTAGCAAAAAATGATAATAATATGGTGTATAGCTTGAAGATTGGACATTTCAGAAAAGTTGGAAATCAGTCTTTAGGATAAATACAGAATGAATTATGACCTCTCAAAGGTGGCTATGTCTGCATGACAAAACTCCACTGTAACTTATATGTATTCTGAAATTGGCAGGTGGCCAGATTGATGAAATTCCCCCCAGTGGATAAAAACCGCAGGCACTATAACGATCATTGAAGTGTCCCCTCTGTATATCCTTACCCTGTGATCACTTGTTGAATGAAATTCTTTTATGGTTAATTCAGTGTTTTCGACAAGGTTAGAAAATCTGTTATAGCTACTTACCAGATTCAATTCGTAGAGAACATCTGTAATACATTGTCTCATTGATGACTCTTGTTACAGTAGCCTGTGAGCATTTGAAGATCAAGCCTTCAAACTTCTTCTCATATCTCGAGCAATATTTTTGACATTCCACAGCAGTTGTGACGTTAGTCTGCAGAAAATGCTCTGGATTGAATAGAAAATATATTAACAGAATATGAGAACCAAAGTAAATGGTTTAAACTCTGCTCACTTGATGTTTCATTCTTATTGCAATCGTTTTACCAAGCATTGATATTTGCAGGCTATCCCCTGCACTTAGTATTCTTTCTCAAAATACTATTAAATAAATTAATAATAATAAATAATAAAAAATAATAAATGATAAAAGATGATAAAAAGATGAATAAAACCACTAACCTGGACATGTGCTTTGAGATACAACCAATGTTTTAAACCATTTCAATGTCATTATCAGTAGGAAATTGCATCTGAATAGTTTCATGATTTTCGGATGAAAACTTGCAATTGATGCTGTCCTAGACTGTTCAACTGGAGAGCGAGATTGCCAATGAATCTGGGGGATGGAATTGAGTGGTTGAAACAATTTACATGAATAATTGAAAACTTGATTATTTTTATACTCACCTCACAAAAAGAGAATGTTGCACTCAAATCTGTAGTTTGTTTTTAATTTCAATTGCAGTGCACTGTGGGAGTTGTTCAAAAGGTTTGACTCCTACCATCCTATCATTTATTCAAGCCAAAGTGATAAATGGAATGCTATCACCTTTAATATTTTGACGGAAAGAAGAGTTCACTTTTGTACAGAAAGCTGAATAATTTATATGTCAGGATAATTGTGTACTGAACTAAGCAAATCTTGTTTGAATGGGATATGTCAAAAGAGAGAGCTTTACAATAAGCCTGTTAAAAATTATATCACGTTCATGAAAAAAACCTGCCAATAAATTTGAATGTTGGCCAAAGTTCATACTAGTTTATAAAGTACACTCAGTGATGAATAAACACTGGTTCATGTGATATCTAAATCTGTCAGTCAGAATAGGAAAAGAGACCTATCCAAAAATAACCGATGATTTGTCAGAAAGACTTGCTTTGCTTTGCTATTGCCATAGCCATTAGCAAACAAGTGCTATCATGCATCATCACAATAATATTTAACAAACCCTATTTATGATTATTTAGGCAACACCGCTAAGACTAAATTGCCCGCCCATTGCAAGAGGCAAAATAGCTCTGGCTGTTGATATTCATTATATATTCATACTGAACGAATAAAAGTAAAAGTTATATGGTAGCTGATGATCAATTATCTGTTAGCTGAATAATTGATCAGATCCTAGGCATATATTGAATTTTGAAAAGCAGGTTATTAATGGACAGACCATCAAACCAAAAGCTACGGTAAAATATAAACTTAGCGGTAGAATGTTTTAAAGCCCCATGGAGAAGTGCACTGAACAGCTAGGGTAGGGACAGATGACAAACTGGGACACGCTGATAGACATAGAGCGCTGCCAACGTCTACCGTTATACCTTATAGGACATTCACATTCAAATCTATACTTCTCTTGCAAACCATCTGGTTACAAAAACTCGTCATGACCTGTTTCACATTTGACCACAAGCGCATCTAATACCTTGAGATAAAGAAAGGAAAGTATAATCACGAGGCTTGCCTCAGCCTAAAGTAAATCAAATACTATATTATGTATATGGCTGCTACGATAGCAGTAGAATTATAAGCTCTACAACTCATGTCAGCTTCTTGCCAAAAACTAACTACTTGATGTCAAAATTTCCTCATTTCCCTCTCAATTTATAGAACACCTCAGCTCGCTGTAGCTTAGCAGCATCTACGTCTCCCCTTTTGTTCTTATTCCCAATGGGTCTGACCAAGAGTCTTTAACTCCCTGACCACCAGTATATTGTCCACATTAAAGCTCTTATAATACAAAGAACAATTTTTTTTCTAATGCCTGTAGTTTAGTGATACTTCACCAAATGCCTGTAGGTTCTTGATACTTCACCAAATGCCTGTAGGTTAGTGATACTTCACCAAATGCCTGTAGTTTAGTGATACTTCACCAAATGCCTGTGGGTTAGTGATACTTCACCAAATGCCTGTAGGTTAGTGATACTTCACCAAATGCCTGTAGGTTAGTGATACTTCACCAAATGCCTGTAGTTTAGTGATACTTCACCAAATGCCTGTAGGTTAGTGATACTTCACCAAATGCCTACTAGGTTAGTGATACTTCACCAAATGCCTGTAGGTTAGTGATACTTCACCAAATGCCTGTAGTTTAGTGATACTTCACCAATGCCTGTAGTTTAGTGATACTTCACCAAATGTCTGTAGGTTAGTGATACTTCACCAAATGCCTGTAGGTTAGTGATACTTCACCAAATGCCTGTAGTTTAGTGATACTTCCTGTAGTTTAGTGATACTTCCTGTAGTTTAGTGATACATCCTGTAGTTTAATGATACTTCACGCAAGAGATGCGTGATGGAGAGGGGAATAATTAAATTGAGACTTCATTGGCCTAACTATGTTGCTAAGACATGGTACATCACACGCTCTCAAACATTCACCCTATAAAGTTCATGAAAAACTTAGGCATTGATAAGCATGGTAAGATTTCATTAAAGTAGAAATGATATTCCAGTGTCACCATATATATATATTTTTTAAAGAGCTCGAAATGTAATACAAGTTTTTAGGTTCCCAATATACTCACACATTCTAAATTCTATGAGAGGTTGAGAATACTTTGGAAAATTAATTTTTTGTTTTTGAAGTTGTCCCTCAACCATAGGCTCTAAGTCCGCAGTGAAATGATATCAAGTCTTATGCAATCTAATTATTATAAGTCATTTATGGATGGTGGCTATCTTTACTTCCTTTCGCATGCCTGATGCCCATTAGTCCTCTGCTCATTTCCGTATGTTTTCTGCAGGGTCTAGATAACCCCTGGGAAAACCCATCAGCACCCCCAAAAATTGTTGCAAAACAGAATTTGAATAATCTACGCCAGGTTTTGAGCTCACTAGGTTCCTTTACTGCTACTAAGGGTGGTTTTCATTCCAATGATACCAAAAAGTACATCTGTCATTTCTGCTTTTAATATTGATTGATCACTGATTATTTTTTCTATAAGTGTTGAAGTTGCACTCATACCTAATCAAACTGATTCTTTATCATTCTAACACACATTGTAATTGAGCAGTCTATTTGAAAACACCTGACAGCATCCAACAAATAATTGATGAGAAACTAATCAATGAACTAGCAATAAGAATAATATTTATTCCCTGTGTTCACTTCAATTTAACTGATAAACTGAACCATTGAAATTCATTTATTATACTTTATTTTTAACATTGATCTCAATGATCCCTATTTATAATCAATTTCGTCCACATCGCAGGAAGCTGCTGCGATTCCCTGCCAATTACGAGATACGAAATGATCTGGGCAAAAAGACTTATTTTGAATTCATATTATGCACCTATAGAAGTTCAATTGATTATTGTACCAAATAACTGGCTGGGTATATAGGTACATTGAATAATTCAAATTATTTATAAATCGACACAAATCTGAAATCTTAAAGATATTTACCTGTATTCATAGCATCAGTGTACTATAATTATACACCACAGAATTTTGGACTCTAAAGCGGGATAATATACTCAATGTGTCCTTTTTAGAAAATGGCGCAGTGGGAGTTAGTGATGGTTGGAAAAATCTGTGGGAAATTAGGTTAGTTTAAAAATGTCTGAATGATAAAACAAATAAGTAGGGAATGTTCTGGTGGAAAAAGAAAAAATATTCTCATCGGAAAACAGCTCTGATATTATCACAAAGCATGAATATGATAGTCAATCCAAGAACACCGAACTTAACAAATAAACAACTAGTGAGAGGAGAGGTCCGTGTTGAGCAATTTTATTGTCCAGTTCAACAAGAACCTTTTAGTAGTTCCTGGTGAAAACAGGTAGGCTGGGCATTTGTTGTCTGAGCTCTCCTTGCATTTCACTAGAGGGTTATCCGCCGCTCTGGTCCCAGACTAACTGGCTGACCTATGCTTGTAGTTATTTGAGCGTTTTGTTTCACTTGTTAGTTTACAGATTTTTAATTTCTGAATATAGAGGAAATAAAAGTGGGAGTGAAAAACTTCTATGTGTAAAAAACGGGACTGAAGGTGGAAAAATAAGGGTGGATTCAAGTACAAGTTTTTTCTTTCTTCACTCATTTATAACCTAAAGTGTATATGTTGTTTGGCAGACAGGGTACTTGCAATAATGTTAGATGTTGTTAAACCTGGTGCAGAACTGACAAAAAACTGTTATTTTCTTTTTCTTTTAATACAAAAAAGAATGGGGAAAAAATAAGGGTCCGCTTCGCTTAACCAAAAATGACTGCAGCAATCACTGAACATCTAACCACCAACGCTAGAAGGAAGCTCCATATTATAAGCAACCTAAGATATGTGGGCAAATCAAGCCAGCTCATTTACAACAGTCAATTAGTCTACCATCACTTTTCTACGATATGATAGAATAGAGAAAAATTACAAGATAGAATAATGAACCGAGGATCTCTCTGATACCCTCCTTCCTAACCTTAGGGGCATCATCAATAGTCGCGTCACCACCAATGCACCTAGAGTGGTGGGCACTGAGTATGAGTCCATTTTAACTTTTGATAAACTCCCATCCGGAGAATGTCGTTCTGTAAATTCATGCGTAAACTCTTAATTCCTCCTGAGCATTAGTCGTTTGTATTATTAATAGCAGATTAGTTTAGTCCTTTTTTCAGATTTTATATTAATTGTATATTATACTTCTTGTTCATTCATTCCTTTGAGAAGACATTAGACCAAGTTTGGTCCATTTGCCTGCATTCCGAGTCCCTTCCGATCCACTGGTCACACAGAATGCAACAGGAATGCAGGCAATTAGATTAAGCTTGTTCTAAGAAGACATGGATGCCTACACAATGCTGTGAGGTAAAGTCAGAAGCGTCAGGCCTCAAATTATTATTATTATCTAAGGCTCGCTAACTACCTAAAAATCACATGACAATATGTCAACATAACAAGATATTGTAGTAGATATTTGACTTGTCCTTTCTTGCAACAAAAGAAGGACAAGGTGTGATATTCAGTTGATAAAGGGCTTGTCTTGTTCAATGACTCTACATTTAATTTACAGTATCTAGTCAACAGTCTAACTATATTTTGCCTATTTTGAAAACTGTTTTATTATAATCTTGGTGGTTTAATCATTCAGCTGTGAAATAAAATTGTAGAAATCAACAACTATGTATTACTCTTATCACATAAGCGAAGCTAACTGGGCTTAAAATCCAAGGAGTGCAATGAGTCAGTTATGGACAACTGCTTTTGGTTTTGCATCTTCTTCCGCTCAAAACAGCAAATCTGAGCTAACACTCCATCCACTCGGTCTGACCATTCAAATGCAAATATGCAAAACCCACTAGTGCAGTCAATTAATACCTTGGTAAATTTTGAAGGGATTGGCAGCGTTAGAATTATGTGCTCCTTGTTTAAGAGTAGACAACTAGGAATAATGAGATAAGAATATATTTCTGATTCCAATATATATTCTATGTATGGATTATTGTTTTTCTTTAGGAGTTACATATCACACAATACAGAATCTGGAGTTATGTGAGTACAGCCGCGAATCTAATGTGATTCAATCAATAATGAGAATAGGTCGATGATAGGATAGATAAACTTATTCTTATTCTTTCATACAAAGGAGCTGTCGATATAGTACCAAGTCAACATCACAAATACATATCCAGGTACACCCAGGTCAGAGATTAATAGATATAACAAAAACCGCTTCCGTTTTGTTTGATAGATTTCTATTATTTATTATTCAAGAGAATGAATTGGCATTCACAAGATAAGCGTATCATCTGATTCCCTCTCTTCCTACGACCACCTCTATTTTTGGTCAGCTACAGGTGTCTTGTGTCAGGTGTCACTCTACACTTCACAAAGAGGATAGTAAGTGTAGATTGTACTGCAGGCTCTCTGGATAATTCCGTTGTAGCCGGCATAGAAGGCGACACAGGAGTTGCTGTTGCTACTGTATGGATGGCTAGGGTACGATACAGAGTTAGTTGTAGACAAGGTGGAAGTGATCCTACCGTACCATCTCCAAGAACTTCCTGTGCCTCTACCAGCTATCCACAGAGCTTGTGAGCTCCAAGCTGCAATGATCAAAAAATTATTCTAATCCCCTTTCTTGATCTCACAATTGAATATATTGTATGACAACAAGCACAACTACAAGTTTCACATCATAAGGTTCAGAGGGATAAGGCGATAAGCTACCCAGGTTTTGTCACAAAAAGTACATTGGTTCTAAATTCTAGAATAAGATTTAGACATGGGTTACCTTTGCCATTGCTGTATGTTTTGAGCCAATCAAAGGCAGCTTTAGAGTCTAGTACAGCAAGCTTCTGTCCCTTCTCCTCACAGTGTGCCTTTGCCTGGTGCCAGTTCATTCCCTGTTGTGTGACACCCAGGCACGTGTTGGTGATCGGACTACGAACATAGTTGGGTGGACAAGAAGTAGGAGGTCTTTCACACATTGGGTAGTAAGTGTAGATGGTACTGCACTCTCTCTGAATGATTCCATTGTAGCCAGCGTAGAAGGCGACACAAAAGTTGCTTCTGCTGTTGTATGGATGGCTCGGGTACCATACAGAGTTTGAAGTTGACAGGGTGGATGTAATTCTACCGTACCATCTCCAATAACTTCCTGTAGCCTTACCAGCTATCCATAGAGCTTGTGATCTCCAGGCTGTAAAATAAGTTAAGAAATTACGATTAGCGCTTAAAAAAAATTTTAAACTAGGATTGAGGCAATATTGTGAGTATTGTGAGATTTGAGTAACCATTAGTTGGCGTAAACGAAGTAAACAAGTGTAACTATTAGATTAATGCATGCACAATGATAAGACACCTACAAAATCTTAGCTAGGAACGCCAGGTTAAAGTTAGTGAAATTACAAGGTGTAAAACAGGACCGAATTAACAAACAACTTGACCTTGTCACATTTTCACATAGGATTTAGTTAATTTTGAATGTGAAGAAATCTAAAGTCATTTACAGTAGTTTTTGAGGTTACAAAACAGTCCAATCACACAATGAGCAGTGACTTCATTTCTTTTAATAAGAAACAGAGGATTGGGGGACGCAGGGTGCCCTAAATCCTCATACTGAGAATGTGATACATCTTAGAAAACTAGAATGCATCCTAGAGGTGAGGCCATGGTGGACCTCCTAATCATGAGTGTGCAGCGAGCTGCCAAAACTGAACTGGCACTGATCGGCCATTAGCAGTGACACTTTGATCTTAGCCAATAGGCCGAGATGCCATCAGTTACTTCATCATACCTTTATTACTGCTGTAGCTGCGGAGCCAATCAAAAGCAGCTTTAGTATCGATCACAGCCAGGGTCTCTCCTGATGCCTCACAAAGAGATTTGGCCTGATGCCAGTTCATACCCTGAGTCACCACTCGGAAGCAGGTGTTAGTCACTGGATTCAGCACATGGCTTGATGGACAAGAAGCGGCTAAAAAAGGAAAGACGAAAATCCAGGTCAAGGTCTGATAGCAGGGGAGATAATCGTAAAAACAAACAAATCATAATTTATATCAGAATGTTTATTGGTATTTTGCTTGGTACTGCAAAACTCTAAACAGGTTGACATTTGAATGACATCGTGTTTTCATTACTTGCAATGTGGTAGCATGTAAATAAAGTTGCTATTTTGGTTCAGCAGGCCATATGAAAGGTGCTTGCAAACACAAAAAAAGCGCAAGAAATAGCACATTCTTAGTATACTAAGTTAAGTGAGCCAAAACATTTGCCTGATTACAGATTATTTGAAAGTTTTGGGTAAACTTCATCTTTTCACTCTCAAACAAGAGTACATTGGTTAAATTTAGTTGATGAGGACAATACTGACATTGTGACATCAGGCTTTTGATGAAGGTAAAGTTAAAATACATGGTTTAAGTCACAATAGTATGTAAAATAAAATATTAAAATTATATTTTGAAAGGGTCAGTAATCCAACAACAACTAGAGCTCTATGATTTCATGATCTCTGAAACCAACGCAATTATGACAGGCAGGCTAACTTTGTAAAGAAACACCGAATGAATGCAATTCATTTATAAAGAAACAGAAATGTGCAAATCGGTGACAAGGCACGACAACTTTATCAAAGATTTAATCTATACATGTGCCTTACCTGTTACTATGCTGGCTGTTAATGCAACGCAGAAAGCTACAGCTAAAGTTCTAGACAGGTCTCTCGCCATTGTAGGGTGATGATATCTCAATAAATTCTTGAGTTGATGTGACTTGTTACCGACAAACCTCTCATTTTATAGTAAAATTGTTTCCTTGTCAACAGTTCCACAGCATAACATAGTGTGATCAAAATAAACATAAGTGTGCTATCAACCATGAATTCTAATAAACACTTTTGATTCACAGAAAACTGAAACCCGACCATGCAACATAATTTTATTGTGATCATATTGCATTACAAAAATAACAGGCATAATGGTCAAAGATGGAAATCGGTGGACTGATCATGCCAAATTTCGAAATCTATCACAAATTAACACATATCAGATGGCATGTCATTGACCCATCATGTTTTGGTGTTTTCAACATCCTGTTACCCAACCAAAAAATCAATGTACCGGAATATTTCGAAATGTCTGATTTTCAGGTCAACACTTGATGCCGGATACAAATTTTGGCATGCTGTATTGTTTTCGTTTCACCTTTATAAATCACATGCTGACTGTTTTCAAAATTGATGTCCTGGTTATTGTATGAGGTTACTAATTGGCAGAATTATGGGGAAACAATATCAATCCCGTCTGGCAAACAGCATGTACACAAAAAACAATTCTATACTCGTTTCGACTTGATATCATGATAGTTATTCATAACTATCAGGTCACATGTCCTTTTCTGTATTCCGCTTTAAAAAGTCTTATTAACAAAAATCAGATACAAACTATATACCATCACAACTGTTGTTGTTTTAGAGTTGTTCAAAGTCATCTCACCATCCAAATTATGCTACTTGGATAATCAGTTTATTTTGGTCTTTGTTGTTTTGAAAATAAGTTTTAGGAAACTCTGGATCTGGACTGGGGATCACGACAAAGTAACTTGATAGTTCCTCTACCATTTAGATAAATGTAGGCACTAACTTACAGCAGACATCGCATACTAAAACGTTATACCCATGAATCGGATAAAGTTAGCAGTTTCTAATCTTCTTGTGAATCTGAATAACTCGTTTAATGGATAGAAGATCAATTTATTCCTCCTTTTATTCTCATTTATCCTGTCATTGCTTTCATAAATACATGAGAAAATTCTGAAACACTTTTTCAGGTACAGGACTCGGTGGAGTTGTGTTGCTACAGCTAATAGAATCTTTATCGATGAGATGTGATGTGATGTCATCAAAACTTCAGCAATCTGTACTCAGCAGCTTTTTAATTTTCACTTTGAGATTCATATTGGGAAAAATATTTCTCACAAAATGGTAGTTGAATGACATGTAAGATACAAGCTAGTGACAACACTACCTCGTCAGGTGCAGTGAAATACAGTAAAAGTGTGAAGAAGTTTGCATCCCTACACTGGTTGCTTCGGACACCGGGTGGTGGCCTTATGCCAGGTGGAAGTGGAGCAACTGGAATGCAGGCAAACTAGTTCAAACTCTATCTACAGAATACCGCCCTTAAAAAGTGTTATTCACAAAAACACATAATTGTTGTGCCTGTCACCAGTCATTTAAGACAATAATTGGCACCATTGTGTGATATAACATCTTGGTGAGCCTACCTCTTTCCCTCCATAATCAGTCACAAAAATATTGTTTATGAAAAAATCAAGCATTGTGATTTTTCTTCTAGAAAGTGGCCTTACCAAAACTAGGCGTTCCTTTACAACATTGTCTGATTGCTTAACTAAATATTGCCAATCAGAAGAGTACATCAGAATTGTTTGTTGTTGTTGTTTTGAAAAATCAATTAGAATTAAAGCCTAATACGGATTGTGGCTCACAACTAAGTAACATGGTGGTTCCTATGCATGAGCAATCCTGAACATCTGTAGTATTTCCCCTGCCATCAAGATGAATGTCAGTGGTAATGTACCGCACATTTCATATACCATAACACCATACCACTGAATCTCGATGTGGTTATCAGCTTTTATTATTCAGTGCGAATCTGAATTATTAGTTTTAATAGATATTAAATCGACTCTTGTTTCATTTCCCTTTTTTATCCGGTCATAAGGCTGTGAGAAAATCATGAAACACTTTTTTCTTTCTTATAATGTAACATATTATAGGGGAAAAAAATATGGGGCGCTTCACGCATTTGTAACCGAAAGTGACGATCAACGCCACTGTATATGTTGTTTGGCAGACAGGGTACTTGCCATAGTATTTGATGTTGTTAAATCTGGTGCAGAATTGACGAACAAATGAACACCATCACCAGGAAATTGTTAGCATTTCCACAATGGACGACATAGGTTAGTGATAGGGAGGTGGGAGGGAAATTGACAGACTTATTCTCTTTCAAGACCAGCGTGGTGACCGGATGTAGATTGAAAGAAAGAATATGTGAGTAGCTGTGAACAGTAGTTCTAAGAAAGCCTATCATTGGCTGAGAACATTAGTTCTAAGAAAGCCTATCATTGGCTGAGAACAGTAGTTCTAAGTTTTCCTTACCAATAAGTTGTCCTTAGTTGGTTGAGGGAGTGCAACTTTTTATTCAGTTGACCTGGATTATTTGTCATGTCTTGGGACTGACTGCCAAGACAAGGGAGGTGTTATAAGGGCAGAAAAAAATCTTTTTTGTACCAAAAACTTTATTTTTTCTTTCTTATAATGTAACATATTATAGGGGAAGAAAATATGGGGCGTTTCACGCATTTGTAACCGAAAGTGACGATCAACGCCACTGTATATGTTGTTTGGCAGACAGGGTACTTGCCATAGTATTAGATGTTGTTAAATCTGGTGCAGAATTGACGAACAAATGAACACCAAACCAATTGTATTGAGCGAGGCACACCTAGCAAGCTCAGAACAATTGTTTCGCCAAAACTGCACCTTAGATTATCAAGACATATTTCTTGAAGGCATCGGATGACCACCTGCCAAAAGATCTTATTCTTGAGCCCTGAATGCTAGCCCAGGTAGCGCCACCTCGTCTCAGTGAGTGAGGAGTGACCCAACCCTCTATTTTTGAATTCTTAAGGACATCACTGAACTCTTTTCTGAACTCTGCTGTTGTGCCTTCAAACAAAGGGCTGCTTCTGGAGGGTTTCAGGTGTTTTAAATACCTCTTAACGAGGTGAACTGGGCATGTCTTTCCCCCTACTGCTTTAGTCATAATGCTTGCTGACTCTGCAGAATTCTTGAAAGAATTAATGTGCACTTCCCTGGCACCCTTGCTAAAACACACATCGCCAACAGACATATGATGCCCTGCTGAGGATATACAATACTCGCTAGGGTGTAAGAATCCATAAAAAGCACAAGATACCATGGCAGAAAAGCGCCTCCCATCTATACTCCCCAAGACCTGCTCTGCCTTAGTGGTCAGAGTGTGTAGTTGGTCAAGAGATATCGCCTGTGTTTTCTTTTGAGTTCTACCCTGTGAGTTTTTTATACCCCTCAATATTAACTTTAGTTTATGAGTAGCAAAGGTAACCTCACTGTTCTTTTTTACGCAAAAGAATTTTACTGCTGACACATGTGACAGCATTGCACTGTGTTTCTTTCCTTCTTGTGTCAGGTTTGTTAGCCACAACTCCATTGACGAAGTAGAGAATTTTTTGAGCTTGTGCTCAGAGCAGAACATTTTGTAATGGTTGTAAAATCGATCGTAAGACTTCTTTGAGCCCTCGGACAAAGACTTGTCTAAGAAGCCCCTCGCCTTAGCCCTCAGACCTGAAATAAATAGTGAAGGGAATCTTTTATGTATCATGAGTACGTACTTGTATTTCTAAAATAAACATTGCACAACAATAATTAATGTCATGTGTTGCTTTGACCTTCTCACCCCCGCGCTTCACGTCCTGAGGCTCAAAGGTCAATTTTGTGCTTATGATTAGAAAAGAGAAATAGTCATTATTATTTGTCACCTTACGACCAGTATATATCTTTTACCCTACTTGGACACAGGTGTACCGGAAAGCTAGTTGGACAGGCAGCCATGGTGGGAAAACGGAGTTTCAATTCTCTGATTTTATTTCTGGACAACAAATCTGCAGCAATGTTCTCTAATCCTGGGATATGTCTGGCCACTAGGAGAATATTTTGTTGCATGCATAGGAGCGCCAAAAGGCGTAGTAGCTTTCTCACAACAGCATATTTACAATACAGATGTTCTAAAATAGAGACTAGGGCCCCATTATCTGTCCTGACCTCAACCACTGAATTTGTAAATTTTTCCTTCCACATGTGCACTGCTACGAATATGGGGAACAGCTCTAGAACTGTGATGTTTAAGTTTGTCCAAAGCTCATCTGGCCACATCCCATGGAACCAGGTGTTTCCCCAAAAACCTCCATATCCTATTGATCCTGAAGCATCAGTGACCAGAGTGAAGTCTACAGCCCCTGCCACAAGATATTGGAACTGTTTACCGGGTGCTAAATAAGACAGAAAATCTCTCCATACAACCAAATCAGATCTGGTCTCACAAGATATATGCCGCATGTGATTTTGACCAGATGACATGATACCCTTTAGACTGCCATACACACTACTGAGGTATGCACGACCTGCTACTACAATCTGGGAAAGATGGCAAAGTTTACCTAGTAGTCTTTGCCAATATTTTACTCGCTGACGATCTTTAGATAGAAATGCATTGATGTGATTTAGGGCATCTGCTACCTTAGCTTGAGGAATAAATAGACTCCCCTGTGCAGAATCTATCCCTATCCCTAGAATGACAATTGTTCTTGTAGCTTCTTCTGTTTTGTGAGCAGAAACAGGTACCTCTACATCCCTGCACACCCCTAAGATCCTATGGAGCACATCATTACAAGCATCCGCCCCAGAGGCAACAATGAGAAAATCATCTAGATAGTTAAAAATGCGACATTCATGATTTTGTATAGTGATGAAGAGCCATCGGAGCATATCACTTATCCTTTGGAAAATCTTGCAGCTGCTCCCTGCCTCCATAGGTAATCAAGTATCAATGTAGTATTGGCCATCTACCTTCATACCTAAGAACTGCCATTCTGATTTGGTGATGGAAACCATTCGATATGCATCTGATATATCAAATTTGGCAAAATAGGCCTGGTCATGTTTGTTGAGTGATAAAACATGTGTTACTACATCTCTTATGTTACAATATTTAACCTCATGGTTATGCGTGGGAATATTATCATTTACTGATGTTCCGTGTGGACCTGATAGATCAAATATCATGCGCCATTTTTCAGAGTTAGCTTTTGGAATGACATAGATTGGGGAAATCATCATGTCCTGAATGGGAAGTTTTTCAAAAGGTCCAATGATGCGGCCAAAGTCTACTTCGGCGTGAAGTTTTTTTATGAGATGTTCTTGGTTCCTGCTTTTTTCTTTAACTGTTGCCACTACTTGAGGACTGTGGCAAATGCCAAGTTTGAACCCATTTCTGAAACCATTGGGGATGTACTCCAAGTTAGGAAAGGCCTCGATCATTCCCAGTAATTTTTTTACACAAGAAAAGAAAATCGTCAACATGTCGTTAATCAGCATGGTAACAAAATTTCATCTATTTGTGTGATTTACAATCTTTCACAGAATGACTACCCCTACACTGTTTACACTCGTGCTTATAACGACAATTTGTTCTGTTACACCCAAATGCTTGGTACGCAGATATCCTAACTCCATGGGAATCTCCTAGAACACATACCTTCACAAAAGATGATGATGCCTACAATAGAAATGTTACCCATGACATACGGATATGTAATCCTTCTAATGATAACCCTATATTTTAGTAATTAAGTTGATTAGTGGGATCATACATGTAGGAGATGGCAAGTACCCTTTTTCAGCAGATACGTGCTTCCTATCAGTTTTTTTTAAATTTTTATGTGCTTTCTTAGTCCAGAGTCGACAGTGACCAACTTGCACTAGCTGGAAGGAGCCTCGGTGAAGGCCCCTGAACAGGTGGTAGGGGGGGGGGGGGTTAATTGAGGTTAAAAGAACTGCAAGTGAGAATTTTTAGCCGATCTTCTACCAACTAATGGTGAATATATAAATTTCCGTCTGTTCCAATAATTCACGCCTGGTAGGACCATTTGGCAAAAGGTACTCTCTTGAGATCAACGTGCACACACCCACCAATGGGGCCAGTGGCATCACCATGGTCAGCCTGGCACTGACTCTCCCGAACAAGTTCCAACCAGCGTCAAAACGCACAAACGACAGCAGGTAGCACTAGGTTCTTATATATCGGTCGATTCGGGTATCAAATGATAATGCATGACAATTATGATCAATTTTAATTTCATGATAGGTTCACTTATCTGCTGAATAAGACAGTTGTTAAAAGACGCCAGGTCAGTTACAACAGAGCAGGGTAGTTGTAACACATACCCATGACAGGTAATATATACTAGCCGCCGATATTATAGTCGCATAACAATCAATTGTCGCATGACAAACAGCAAGGCAGTACGATCAACTTACTAGTTGACAAGGTTTCTCACCATACTACCATCTCTTGATGGTAGACTCACTTGCAATAGGACAGATTGTTGACTACTTCGTCTACATAATCTGGGGGCATGTATTCACTTGCACCATGTACAAAGCGGAGCCCAATTTTTTAGTATGAAAGTATTATGGGAACAAGGAAACAGTAATAGCAAGCAATAGCGAGCACCAGCAAGCAACAGCAAGCAAGCAAACAACAGCAAGCCAGCAACAGCAAGCCAGCAACAGCAAGCCAGCAACAGCAAGGCTGTACAATCAACTTACTAGTTGACAAGGTTTCTCACCATACTACCATCTCTTGATGGTAGACTCACTTGCAATAGAACAGATTTTAGACTACTTCGTCTACATAATCTGGCGGGCATGTATTCACTTGTACCATGTACAAAGATGAGCCCAATTTGTTAGTATGAAGGTGAAGTATGACCTCTTCAACTTGGTACACACTTTTTTCCAACATCAAAATTGTCTCACGCTATAATGTTTTGAGCAGTTTTTTGTCTTGTTCTCGTTGAGATGTAGTGCTGTCGCTGCCCACCTTTTAAAATGATGTGATAGCATATCTTGGTAAAATCATACATATGGTAGGTTTCCTGCTGACCATACTAATCACTTAACATTTCACTTACCTCGCTGATTGTGAAGAAAATTGCAGGTATGCTGCCGCGCTGCCGCTGAAATGATTGCTACAACCGGGTACACTCTCAGTTTTGGATTCAGCACGTTGTTCTACCCTAGTTATACCCTTGTTTTAAACTCGTAACATTTCACTTATTGTTAGCAATTTTGAGAAAAATTGCGATATGCTGCCGCGCTGCCGGTCTTCCGCTGACATGATTGCTACGATTCGGTACACTAGACGGCGTGACCAGTGGATCGGGAGGCACTCGGAATGCAGGCAAATGGACTAAACTTGTTCTAGGTTACACCCATATTTTTTTATATTCAGCACGCTGTTATACCCTTGAAACACCTTTTATTTCAACTCTTGATATTTCACTCATTTAAAGTAATTCTTAGAAGAAATGAGGATATGCCGCCGCTGACATGATCGCTACAACTGGGTACACCCTTGATTTTAGATTCAGCACGTTGTTCCACCATAGAAACACCTTTTATTAAATTCTTAACATAAATTGGCAAGTCAACAAATTCCCCACAATGCAGTTTCAACCTGGAATTCCCTGAAGATGAGATACAACATACAGTGGTGCGCGTACCACTGCACAACACACAGGTCTTCAGCTAGAAACCATGAGTCAAACGCTGTTTCGAGGCCTTCTCTAGTACAACCTCCTCATGGCCGGCCCCAGCAGCATGAAGCCACCCCTGTGTGTTGCTGATCATCTCAATCAATCTCATCGATCCCTCAGTGCATTTTGTAAGTTTCGGTGGTTTGACATAATTGGTGTGTTTACGCTGTTGCACAACCAGGGAGGCTGCCAACTCTTCATTGTTTCAGTGCAACAATGTTCGCCCCATCACTCTCATGCTTATACTCTAAGCCAAACCAGTGCAGGGATGTTTGCGTTCCATCAACTCATCGGCGCAAAGTCGTTATTGTCAAGGCACCCGCCCCTCGTGCCACTCGTTCACTACTCAAATTCACAACATTGAGCATAGTACAACTCATACACAAGTCAGAGAGATGACTTGTTTGCGCTACAGCCAGTGGGCTGACTGTGATTTCCTGTCTCGCTCTGCCTGCCTTTTATGCGAGGGCCAAGCTTTTAATCCTATGTTTGTAAAACCTTAGATCTAACTCAGACTCACTTTGATTTTCACTCTGCAGAGATTAAACTATTTTAATTTGTGTATTAAAGGCATAATCTTGCTTAGCCTTCTACCCCCAGCAATTTGCTTATCATCACTTAATCCCCTCATTCTAATCCTTACAAGGATTATAACAAAAGGAACTAAATGCTGGCCAACTCCACAAAACAAAGTGAGTGTGTTAAACCCCAGCTTACAAGTAATAGGATTACTTAGCTTTTGTCTTCACACAGTGCTGTTGCCATATCCATGCAGATGCGCTTTCTGCCTCATGTACTATGCTTTTTGTGGCTTGTTTGAGTGCTCTTCCTGAAAGCCCAACTCTAGTCAGAAATTTGGTAGCTGATCTAGCCATGAATCCACGGCAGCCAACTTCCACTGCGAATAATTCGCAATTCCAACCTTTGTCTTGGCATTGTGTGACCAGATCTTCGTATCTTGTCAGTTTTCTCTCATGCGCATATGAGAGATTTTCTTCCCAAGGCACCGTCAATTCCATCAGTATTAGTGCATTTTCTTTGTCAGACCAAACAATTAAGTCTGGTCTTTGGTTCGTGATCACAATATGCTGTGGCATGCTGAGCTGCTCTGTGAGGTCGCATCTCACCTGCCATTCTCCGCTGTTCATCAATCCCTTTTTGCGCAAAATCTTTTCACGCGCTTCACCACCAGCATTAGCATATTCACACTTCTCCGTGACATATTTACACAACACTTTCAGGACTTGATTATGCCTATACGTGTATCTTCCCAGGCTCTGTTGGCAATTCGACAGTATATGTCGAAGTGTGCCCTTAGCGGAGCACTCGGCGCATTTCGAGTTCTCGGTCAAATTCCAGCGTTCCAGGTTTGCCGGGGTCGGTAGTTGATCATAAGCTGCACCAACCAGAAAGCTGATCCTTTGTGGCTCCATCGACCACAATCCTGTCCATTTGAGCTGACGCTGCTCAACAGACTCCCAACAAGTCCACCTGCCTTGTTGGGCTTGGCCTACAGCTTGTGTCTGGCGGCGCTCCTCTTCCATCTTGCGCACCTCATCAACTACCATCTCCCGTCTAACCTTTGGGCTTTCCTTTGAGAACCACCGGTTTGCTTCCCAGCCGATGCCATGACGTGCAGTTGTCACAGCACCCACAATCTCACTTATCTCCAGTCGAGATTTGGCATCTCTGACAGTCTCTGTGACAGACCATTTTTTACCAGTGTCAAGTGTTGGAGCACATTCCCTTATCACCTGGTCTGGTGACTCGTTCAACATCATATCCAGTCTCGCCTTTGATGTTTTGTACTCTTCCACAAGCGATTTCATAGGTAGTGAAAGAGTAAACGAACTGGCATACAGTGCATTAGTGTTGAAGCTCCTTGGAACTCCAAGCCACTTACGCATGTGCTTGTTAATCATTTGCTCCATTCTCTCAACCGGTGTTAGCGGAATATCATAAACTGTCAGAGGCCACAGAATTCGAGGCATGAGTGCAAAGTTGAGAATCCAGGCTTTGTATTTGCCAGACAGACCACATTTTTCAATCGCGTCCAGCCCTGTAATGAGTTGCTTTTTCACCTCGTTTCCGCGAAACCTGTCTGTGATCGGTAAACTATACCATCTTCCTAAGCTCTTCACAGGCTGCTCTGCAAGCGTGGGAATACGCTCTGTTCCTATGAAGTAGGTATTTGGTACAGGTTTGCCTTTACACAAAGACAGGGACCGGCTCTTGCTAGGTTTGAATCGCATCGCACATCTCTCTATCAACTCATGCAGTCTATCGATTGAAGCTACAACCTGGGCCTTATCTGGTGATATTATTGTAATATCGTCCATAAAGGCCCTCATCGGCAGTAGTATCTGGTTATTCGCAACCTGGATCCCATTCACACTGCCTTGTGAATTCCGTATAACTATCTCGATCACCATAACGAATAGCAAAGGTGATATAGCACATCCCATAGGGATGCCTACTGCCAGCTCTTGCCAGCTCGTGGTAAAGTTCTTAGTAGTGAATCGCATTTTGAACTTTTTATAGTAGCGCTCAACCATAACCCTTAGCCTGTCGGGCACCCAGAAGTGTGATAGTGCGAGGTCAATTATGCTGTGCGGTACAGAACCATAGGCATTCGCCAAATCCAACCAGATTACCTCAAGGTTCGATTTTGCTTGTTTAGCAGACTTTATTGCTGACCAAATCATGCTCACATGCTCAAGACATCCAGGGAATCCTGGGATGCCTGCCTTCTGAACTGATGGATCAATGAATCCATTGTTCATAAGATAATCTGTGAGACGTTTTGCCAGAACGCTGAAGAATATCTTGCCTTCTACATTTAGCAGTGATATTGGTCTAAACTGCCCTAGGTCCTCCGCCTTATCCTCTTTCGGTATATACACACCATTCGCACAACACCACTCATCTGGGATCTTGCCAGACTTCCAGATTTGGTTGAGCACTTTTGTCAAGATCTCCAGTATGCCTGGACATTTCTTGTATAGCTTATAACTGATGCCATTAATTCCTGGAGCACTTTTGGCACGTGCCTTGGTAACTACATGTGCAACTTCTCCAAGCTTGATATCACCCATCTCAAAACTGAAACCTGGAGATGTTGGACGTTTAAGCCCAGCAATATCAGTGTTCACCTCGCTCTTGTTACCGTACACTTTTGCCAAGTGTGCCTCAACTTCTGCCTGACTAGCCTTGAGCTCGCCGCTCTTACTCTGCTCAAACAACTTCTTGGCAAATCCGTATGGATTTTTCATGAAATTGTTCAAGTTCTTTCGCTTCAACTTCCTCTGGAATTCCCTGAAGATTAGATTAGTAAGATTACACAGAATAGGAGTTATGTCCCCACACATATAATGCAAAAACAAAACACCTCTTAATTTCTAAATATGACCACTACAACTGGGTACACCCGGTGAATTTTTAAAGAAGAAACATCAATGAAGTATAATATGCAATCAGTTTCCTGCCATCAAAAATTGTCCGTGCCATTTTTTTATAGAGCAGTTATTGCTAGGCTGCTTCTGGCCTATTGTTAGTTTACAGATTTTCAATTTCTGAATATAGAGGAAATAAAAGTGGGAGTGAAAAACTTAACTAAAGTGACGATCAACGCCAGTGTATATGTTGTTTGGCAGACAGGGTACTTGCAATAATGTTAGATGTTGTTAAACCTGGTGCAGAACTGACAAAAACTGTTATTTTCTTTTTCTTTTAATACAAAAAAGAATGGGGAAAAAATAAGGGTCCGCTTCACGCAATTATAACCGAAAATGACTGCAGCAATCACTGAACATCTAACCACCAACGCTAGAAGGAAGCTCCATATTATAAGCAACCTAAGATAAGTGGGCAAATCAAGCCAGCTCATTTACAACAGTCAATTAGTCTACCATCACTTTCCTACGATATGATAGAATAGAGAAAAATTACAAGATAGATAATGAACCGATGATCTCTCTGATACCCTCCTTCCTAACCTTAGGGAAATCATCAATAGTCGCGTCACCACCGATGCACCTAGAGTGGTGGGCACTGAGTAGGAGTCCACTTTAACTTTTGATAAACTCCCATCCGGTGAATGTCGATCTGTAAATTCATGCGTGTACTCCGTCCTAATTCCTCCTGAGCATTAGTCGTTTGTATTATTATTAGTATTATTGTATTATTTTATACTTCTTGTTCATTCACACCTTTGAGAAGACATTAGACCAAGTTTGGTCCATTTGCCTGCATCCCGAGTCGCTCCCGGTCCACTTGTCACACGGAATGCAACAGGAATGCAGGCAGTTAGATTAAGCTTGTACTAAGAAGACATGGATGCCTACACAATGCTGTGAGGTAAAGTCAGAAGCGTCAGGCCTCAAATCAATATTATTATCTAAGGCTCGCTAACTACCTAAAAATCACATGACGATATGTCAACATAACAAGATATTGTAGTAGATGTTGACTTGTCCTTTCTTGCAACAAAAGAAGGACAAGGTGTGATATTCAGTTGATAAAGGGCTTGTCTTGTTCAATGACTCTACATTTAATATACAGTATCTAGTCAACAGTCTAACTATATTTTGCCTATTTTGAAAACTGTTTTATTATAATCTTGGTGGTTTAATCATTCAGCTGTGAAATAAAATTGTAGAAATCAACAACTATGTATTACTCTTATCACATAAGCGAAGCTAACTGGGCTTGAAATCCAAGGAATGCAATGAGTCAGTTATGGACAACTGCTTTTGGTTTCGCATCTCCTTCCGCTCAAAACAGCAAATCTGAGCTAACACTCCATCCACTCGGTCTGACCATTCAAATGCAAATATGCAAAACCCACTAGTGCAGTCAATTAATACCTTGGTAAATTTTGAAGGGATTGGCAGCGTTAGAATTATGTGCTCCTTGTTTAAGAGTAGACAACTAGGAATAATGAGATAAGAATATATTTCTGATTCCAATATATTCTATGTATGGATTATTGTTTTTCTTTAGGAGTTACATATCACACAATACAGAATCTGGAGTTATGTGAGTACAGCCGCGAATCTAATGTGATTCAATCAATAATGAGAATAGGTCGATAATAGGATAGATAACCTTGTTCTTATTCTTTCATACAAAGGAGCTGTCGATATAGTACCAAGTCAACATCACAACTACATATCCAGGTACACCCAGGTCGGAGATTAATAGATATAACAAAAACCGCTTCCGTTTTGTTTGATAGATTTCTATTATTTATTATTCAAGAGAATGAATTGGCATTCACAAGATAAGCGTATCATCTGATTCCCTCTCTTCCTATGACCACCTCTATTTTTGGTCAGCTACAGGTATCTTGTGTCAGGTGTCACTCTACACTTCACAAAGCGGATAGTAAGTGTAGATTGTACTGCAGGCTCTCTGGATAATTCCGTTGTAGCCGGCATAGAAGGCGACACAGGAGTTGCTGTTGCTACTGTATGGATGGCTAGGGTACCATACAGAGTTAGTTGTAGACAAGGTGGAAGTGATCCTACCGTACCATCTCCAAGAACTTCCTGTGCCTCTACCAGCTATCCACAGAGCTTGTGAGCTCCAAGCTGCAATGATCAAAAAATTATTCTAATCCCCTTTCTTGATCTCACAATTGAATATATTGTATGACAACAAGCACAACTACAAGTTTCACATCATAAGGTTCAGAGGGATAAGGCGATAAGCTACCCAGGTTTTGTCACAAAAAGTACATTGGTTCTAATTTCTAGAATAAAATTTAGACATGGGTTACCTTTGCCATTGCTGTATGTTTTGAGCCAATCAAAGGCAGCTTTAGTGTCTAGTACAGCAAGCTTCTGTCCCTTCTCCTCACAGTGTGCCTTTGCCTGGTGCCAGTTCATTCCCTGTTGTGTGACACCCAGGCACGTGTTGGTGATCGGACTACGAACATAGTTGGGTGGACAAGAAGTAGGAGGTCTTTCACACATTGGGTAGTAAGTGTAGATGGTACTGCACTCTCTCTGAATGATTCCATTGTAGCCAGCGTAGAAGGCGACACAAAAGTTGCTTCTGCTGTTGTATGGATGGCTCGGGTACCATACAGAGTTTGAAGTTGACAGGGTGGATGTAATTCTACCGTACCATCTCCAATAACTTCCTGTAGCCTTACCAGCTATCCATAGAGCTTGTGATCTCCAGGCTGTAAAATAAGTTAAGAAATTACGATTAGCGCTTAAAAAAAATTTAAACTAGGATTGAGGCAATATTGTGAGTATTGTGAGATTTGAGTAACCATTAGTTGGCGTAAACGAAGTAAACAAGTGGAACTATTAGATTAATGCATGCACAATGATAAGACACCTACAAAATCTTAGCTAGGAACGCCAGGTTAAAGTTAGTGAAATTACAAGGTGTAAAACAGGACCGAATTAACAAACAACTTGACCTTGTCACATTTTCACATAGGATTTAGTTAATTTTGAATGTGAAGAAATGTAAAGTCATTTACAGTAGTTTTTGAGGTTACAAAACAGTCCAATCACACAATGAGCAGTGACTTCATTTTTTTTAATAAGAAACAGAGAATTGGGGGATGCAGGGTGCCCTAAATCCTCATACTGAGAATGTGATACATCTTAGAAAACTAGAATGCATCCTAGAGGTGAGGCCATGGTGGACCTCCTAATCATGAGTGTGCAGCGAGCTGCCAAAACTGAACTGGCACTGATCGGCCATTAGCAGTGACACTTTGATCTTAGCCAATAGGCCGAGATGCCATCAGTTACTTCATCATACCTTTATTACTGCTGTAGCTGCGGAGCCAATCAAAAGCAGCTTTAGTATCGATCACAGCCAGGGTCTCTCCTGATGCCTCACAAAGAGATTTGGCCTGATGCCAGTTCATACCCTGAGTCACCACTCGGAAGCAGGTGTTAGTCACTGGATTCAGCACATGGCTTGATGGACAAGAAGCGGCTATAAAAAGAAAGACGAAAATCCAGGTCAAGATCTGATAGCAGGGGAGATAATCGTAAAAACAAACAAATCATAATTTATATCAGAATGTTTATTGATATTTTGCTTGGTACTGCAAAACTCTAAAAAGGTTGACATTTGAATGACATCGTGTTTTCATTACTTGCAATGTGGTAGCATGTAAATAAAATTGCTATTTTGCTTCAGCAGGCCATATGAAAGGTGCTTGCAAACACAAAAAAAGCGCAAGAAATAGCACATTCTTAGTATACTAAGTTAAGTGAGCCAAAACATTTGCCTGATTACAGATTATTTGAAAGTTTTGGGTAAACTTCATCCTTTCACTTTCAAACAAGAGTACATTGGTTAAATTTAGTTGATGAGGACAATACTGACATTGTGACATCAGGCTTTTGATGAAGGTAAAGTTAAAATACATGGTTTAAGTCACAATAGTATGTAAAAAAAATATTAAAATTATTTTTTGAAAGGGTCAGTAATCCAACAACAACTAGAGCTCTATGATTTCATGATCTCTGAAACCAACGCAATTATGACAGGCAGGCAAAATTTGTAAAGAAACACCGAATGAATGCAATTCATTTATAAAGAAACAGAAATGTGCAAATTGGTGACAAGGCACGACAACTTTATCAAAGATTTAATCTATACATGTGTCTTACCTGTTACTATGCTGGCTGTTAATGCAACGCAGAAAGCTACGGCTAAAGTTCTAGACAGTTCTCTCGCCATTGTAGGGTGATGATGTCTCAATAAATTCTTGAGTTGATGTGACTTGTTACCGACAAACCTCTCATTTTATAGTAAAATTGTTTCCTTGTCAACAGTTGCGCAGCATAATATAGTGTGATCAAAATAAACATAAGTGTGCTATCAACCATGAATACTAATAAACACTTTTGATTCACAGAAAACTGAAACCTGACCATGCAACATAATTTTATTATGATCATATTGCATTACAAAAATAACAGGCATAATGGTCAAAAATGGAAAACAGTGGACTGATCATGCCAAATTTCGAAATCTATCACAAATTAACACATATCATATGGCATGTCATTGACCCATCATGTTTTGGTGTTTTCAACATCCTGTTACCCAACCAAAAAATCAATGTACCGGATTATTTCGAAATGTCTGATTTTCAGGTCAACTCTTGATGCCGGATACAAATTTTGGCATGCTGTATTGTTTTCGTTTCACCCTTATAAATCACATGCTGACTGTTTTCAAAATTGATGTTCTGGTTATTGTATGAGGGTACTAATTGGCAGAATTATGGGGAAAGAATATCAATCCCGTCTGGCAAACAGCATGTACACAAAAAATAATTCTATACTCGTTTCGACTTGATATCATGATAGTTATTCATAACTATCAGGTCACATGTCCTTTTCTGTATTCTGCTTTAAAAAGTCTTATTAACAAAAATCAGATACAAACTATATACCATCACAACTGTTGTTGTTTTAGAGTTGTTCAAAGCCATCTCACCATCAAAATTATGCTATTCGGATAATCAGTTTATTTTGGTCTTTGTTGTTTTGAAAATAAGTTTTAGGAAACTCTGGATCTGGACTGGGGATCACAACAAAGTAATTTGGTAGTTCCTCTACCATTTAGATTAAATGTAGGCACTAACTTACAGCAGACATCGCATACTAAAACGTTATACTCATGAATCGGAATGCAGTTAGCAGTTTCTAATCTTCTTGTGAATCTGAATAACTCGTTTAATGGATAGAAGATCAATTTACGCCTCCTTTTATTCTCATTTATGCTGTCATTGCTTTCATAAATACAGGAGAAAATTCTGAAACACTTATCCAGGTGCAGGACTCGGTGGAGTCGTGTTGCTACAGCTATTAGAATCTTTATTGATGAGATGTGATGTCATCAAAGCTTCAGCAATCTGTACTCAGCAGCTTTTTAATTTTCACTTTGAGATTCATATTGGGAAAAATATTTCTCACAAAATGTTAGTTGAATGACATGTAATATACAAGCTAGTGACAACACTACCTCGTCAGGTGCAGTGAAATACAGTGAAAGTGTGACGAAGTTTGCATCCCTGGTTGTGTCTGCGTTTCAGAATACTTAGACCGAGTTTGGTTCATTTGCCTGCAGTCGGAGTTTATCTCCTACACTGGTTGCTTCGGACACCGTGTGGCGGCCTTATGCCACGTGGAAGTGAAGCAACTGGAATGCAGGCAAACTAGTTCAAACTCTATCTACAGAATACTGCCCTTAAAAAGTGTTATTCACAAAAACACATAATTGTTGTGCCTGTCACCAGTCATTTAAGACAATAATTGGCACCATTGTGTGATATAACGTCTTGGTGAGCCTACCTCTTTCCCTCCATAATCAGTCACAAACATATTGCTTATGAAAAAATCAAGCATTGTGATTTTTCTTCTAGAAAGTGGCCTTACCAAAACTAGGCGTTCCTGTACAACATTGTCTGATTGCTTAACTAAATATTGCCGATCAGAAGAGTAGTCAGAATTGTTGGTTGTTGTTTTGAAAAATCAATTAGAATTAAAGCCTAATCCGGATCGTGGCTCGCAACAAAGTAACATGGTGGTTCCTATGCATGAGCAATCCTGACATCTGTAGTATTTCCCCTGTCATCAAGATGAATGTCAGTGGTAATGTACAGCACATTTCATATACCATAACACCATACCACTGAATCTCAATGTGGTTAGCAGCTTCTATTATTCAGTGCGAATCTGAATTATTAGTTTTAATAGATATTAAATCGAACGTTTCCTATTTACTTTTTTATCCTGTCATAAGGCTGTGAGAAAATCATGAAACACTTTTCCAGGTGCACCATTCAGCAGAATTGTGCTACCACTGCCGATTAGATATTTATTGATGAAATGTGAGGTGAGTGGAAGGAATAATTCCCTAATCTGTAAGATGCAGCCGTTTAATTTCCAATGAATCTCAGGTTTACTGTCTAAGATTTTTACTATGGGATTATCACAGATGAGAAGATGATTTATCCCCAGGACTGAATAGAATTAAACTCAAGCATCAGAAATAGTGGCAACACTGCCTGGCCAGGTGTAGTAAAGGGGAGATATATATATCCCCAATTTTGTTTCCCTTTCAGAATATTGCACTCGAAAAAGTGATATTCACTAAAAACACATAAATTTTCTGCCAATAACCAGTTATTATAGACAGTTAAGTGGTACCTTGTGTGATATAACAGTTAAGTACGTCCACCTTCTTACCCAGACAATAGGTCTCTAAAATCTTGTTTACAAAAAATTTAATTCTATGGTTTTGTCATCTTGAAGGCACAACTTACAGCATCGCCTTTTAATTAGAAGGCACCTGGTGTGGCATCTTCTAGACCTACAGTTTTTACACCTTACACTCAATGGTGAGAAGGCAAGATGGCGGCAATTTTGTTAGCCAGCTTTCTCTTCACTGCCAGGCAAACAGTGCCACAGGTTGTCGGTTTGAGTCTCACTTGGGGAGCTTTCAACGGTTGATTGTTCCAGCCCCCAGCACCCTCGGGTGTATATACCTTTCCTTCTATCGCCTTTTTATTTGAAGGCACCTGTATTGCATCCAGTCTCTTATACCTATAGTTTTGACGCATCACACTATTGTCTATAGAAGATTTAGGCTTTCTGTTCAGCTTATCCCTTCAAATGTATGCCATTTTTGAATGGGGGGGGGTGTGGGGGGGGGGGTGGTACGGGAGGGGAGGGGTTTCATGACAGCTAAGTTGTTTCTCATGTTACTATAATAATGATAATAACTAATATAATTTGAACAGTTTTCCAGGCACTTGATCAGAATCTGATTCCCACTGATGATTCTACTATAGTTAACCAAAATTGACATCCCAATTGCAATTCCTGCCATATCATTTTCCAATCAATCTATTATTATGTTTGTGAGAGCTCCTCAGAGATGTACGGCACAAGGAAACACGAGGAAGTTCTCATCTGTGCCCGGTATAATAACATGTCTGAAGCACAGTGGAGAACTGTTATTATTTAAAAACAACTTTAAAAGGCCTAGTTATTGGTCAAATATTCTCCCAATCCAGTGAGAGTGTGCAACGCCCCAAGGAATGAATCAAAATACCAAACGGACAAGTTCCTATAAGCATTAATCTAAGCCAATGTGGTACAGCTATAAGTCCGTTGGTTATTAAATCTCTACAATATTTCAAAGCAAAATTCCCTTGTACAACATCAGTGTCCCAAACCACCATTCTAATGAATAACACCCCGTCTCAATATATTATACTATCACATCACATGCCAAATGCCTCAGAACAGACTTTACACAGGGAGCAATAGGAAAGAAATGCAGCCTCCACACACATACTAGATGGACCGAAATGGCTTGCCTTGTCCTGCATTGGATTGAATATTAATAAAACCTATGCAACCAGGAAATCTCTGCAAATACTTAGTTCAATGCAAAACTAACACTATCTTCGCAGCCCTGTTGCTACACATGTTGGCATATACTATCAAAATTTCATTGATAAAAGCCATATTTAGCCTGTAATACTAAATTTAGAACTAAGACTTGAGTTTTCTGTCGTATTTCCCTATTCAGTCATTTTATGATCCGTTGAAATATAAATCTGTAGCCGCTACGATTGAAGAAAACCAGTTGTTTCCATTCAAATAAAAAGGAAACTGGAAAAGTCTGGCAAAGTAATTTCATAGAATATTTCATTTAATTCTGAGGTTTGGCATTGTCCCACATACACGCTGGATCGTGCAGCTTCCCACCAAGAATTCTCGACCAGGTCATAAATGTTTTTTTCTGCAGTCATAATAATACTGTGAGTGTTACTTGATTTCCACTGTTTATTTCATAATTCAGGTGTCATTGTTACCAGCTGCCCTCCACGTTTTATCTTCTCTGGGAAGATTTTGGTGTAAATAGACAATTCATCTCTTATTGGAGGTTTTGTCACAAGTGGTGACATTTTACCGTACTGATATAATGAAATCGATCAAGTGCATTACTATAAAGGCAAATTAACCAAATACATTTCAGTTAAGGGAAAGTTTTGGATGCAAAGAAGTCGACAGCTACCATATAGTTAGTGCCACCAACTCATCTTTTTTGGACAAGGTAGTTATTTGATCAGTTAGTTCGCTTGTTATTAGCTAGCAAGCAATTGGCGCAACAGGAGTCTTGAACCAAAGGCAAAGGGAAATAACAAGTCAAGGAGACATAGCATTGTGAAGTTCTCTATGCTGCAATATTTCTCAGAAACCATTTCATAATTACTTATATGAAATGATATCATGCTAAATTTTGTCGACTACTGTTTGCAAAAAATTAACATTTGTAAAAATGGATTATTTAGATAAAAATTGTTGTATATTTTGGAGTTGGCCCTGCTTGATTTTGTTGTCCTGATCGGCTAACCAACATCATACATATTGAGGTGCCAAGGTCATTTACCGTAAGGTCGCGTATTGTAACCACACGGCTTGTTGGTGAACAGGCCTGAATTAATTTAGGATACAAAACACAGATTTTAGCCATATCCCACCAGCAAGCCCACTGTTTTTGAACCACAATATTTAGCTGCCCAGGCAATATAATGATCAAGAAATGTGCACACTATATATGTTTCATGCTAATGCCCTCCCACCACACTACACAGACCTGTGCACAGCCCACAGTTGTCCTACTAACTTCTTCAAAACAAAACATTATGATACATTTCTGTCTGCCATGATAATAAGAAGTTGCATCGACTGGTGGGGAAGAAGAATGCTGATTGGTTAACTATTTGTCAGTTTGTTTCTAATTGGATGATAATTTTATGTAGTTGTAACGAGGCAAACAACTGCTTAGGTCAATACATTGAGCTCAACAATTATATATGTCTCTTCTGAGGTCGGATATTGTTAATAAAAATAAGAGATATTAGTCGCTGCTAGCTTATTACTACTGAGTTAGTATGATGTTCACTCATTAGCCACCTGCCTATAGAATTTGGTAACAATGCCCTTATTATAACCGCGGTATGCTTGACTAAGTTTTAACCACTCATGGACATTAACCACGCGGCTACAATACGCGACCTTACGGTACCCTTTCATTGCTTTACCTCTGATCATGTGGAGCTCAGAATATTGAAAAACCCTCCAGCCTCCCCGATTACCACCCTACATGCCAGTACTCACATTTTGTTTTGTATAGTAATATATAGTGTGAAAGGAGTGTCATTGTGACACTAGGTGGAGTCAACGACCCATGTTTAATTATTTGGAGACTAACGCTTATCTTGTCTGAAGGCCGATCATCCCCACGATCTGGAGATCGACAGTTGCGTTTGGGAGGCAAATCTTGAAGCCAGTGACTAACAATCACTGGGAGGTATGCGGTCACAGCTGGGGTGAATCGGTATTCACCAAAATGTTAGCGTCCTATTCTTCGCCAAAATAATTTACTCAAATTATTTTTACTCAAAAATGATGACCTGTTACTGGAATGTTTTGATGTGTTGAACAAATAAATACCTGAATAAAATGATGAAGTTGCAGCCCGTTGATTGATTGCGTAACAATAATTGACATGAGAAAAAAAAATATTTTAGCAGATAATTAATAATTATCAACATCAACAACATCCCATTAACTCTTGGAGAAAGTGACTCACCATAGTATGAATGCTCCTCCCTGCTTTTTTTAATATGGCCTCACCGGAATTTAAACAAAGGCCTCTCGCACTGAGATCAAACACTCTAACTTCTCAGCCACGCTGGCCCGCTGAAGTTTGCAAAGCTCAGTGCGAAACAATACAGGTGTAAGTAGTAATAAATAGGTACCATATCAAAACAGTCAAACTACCAAGTAGTAAAAGAGATGATATGTAGATAGAATCTAGCTTCACCAGGAATTGAACTCGGGCCTCTCGTTCAACAAGCATGTTATAATTGTGGTATAATTTATAATAAATAATGAGCAGTACACCTCATTGCATTTTCATGGCCCAGACCGGGATATGAACTTGGGCCTGCTGAGAATGCAACTGAGTACACTAAACACTCAGCCACACCTGCCCGCTGAAACTAACCAATTTAAATCGGATGTGTGAATGGGTAAAGTTGGCTGTTGTGTAATTTTGTTTGAATTTTTTTTTCAAGCTTTCATGGCACATATCAGGCAAAAAAGTTTTGAAAATATGATATGCACAATCTCAACTGGTTTTATTACACATATGTGGTTGAAGACAGGTATTTGATTCATTTGATCATTTCTTCTGTTTTCCCAAAATATCACTTTCTGGAAAAATGATATGAGGCACTGGATATGGGTTTCATTGATTTTATATACACATGCGTTTATCGTAAACACAAAACTAAAGTTCTGTGGATCAAATTTACAAAATACCCAGTCCCTCGTAAATAACATGACGGCCCATATTGGTTATCTCCTAAAGCACAGAATTTATCTATTCAAATCCTATTTCGTTTTTTTTAATAGTTAACTAAAGTTGATGCTGTGTATCTGGCATCGTGAAATTTATTTAGATGCCAGTTGTGACAACTGGATAACAGTAGGGTTGTTGCCAGGTACTGTTATTGCTTAGTCGAGAATAAATGATGATTAAATGATGAATTTTGCAATATCAGTGTAGAAAAATGTAGCGCAACATCAACCAGTTGTACCCCCTGTTGGAATAACAGCAATACAAACTAAAACCAGTATGTACATTGGAAAATTTACTACACGGCTAATAAAAAGTAAAATGAGAATATTATTAATCGGGAATCTAATTTTGGATGTTACAAGGGTCACTGTTTCTTCTTTTGATTGTAAAAAATCAAGTCTCATTTTATATGTTTTATATATGTATTGGGAGGCTATGTTTAGTTCTGTGTGAATGACGCAGTGTATTTATATTACTGATTTACTGATGAACCTGTGGAAAGGTAAAATGAATTAATAATATGTGTAAGAGAGAAAATCGAATGAGCGAATGAGTATGCTACGAGAAATAGCTGGTGTGATGCTGACAAGCATCAAACAATGAAAAACTCTCTTGTTATAATTAATTCCTCAATTGAATGAACGGGTTACGTCATTAACCAATGATAAAAATGTACACAATTCTATATAGCACACTAAGAAAAACTCACACATTATGAGCGGATATAATAGCAATCCAATATAATAATTATGAGCATAGGTGACTAGTCCTGTATACATTGACAGGTTGTACACTACACATGAAAGAATGAATGCGAGGGATGACAATTCAACAACATAAGAAATATGAGATTTGTGTTGTCTAGAATTATACACGTGTATGCACTGTAAAAAGAGTTGTAGAAAAATACAGTTACTGAGTGCTCTTAGCTGTGATGTAAACAGTACGAAAACTCGATGACTAGTGATTGTAATGATTTCTGTCACACACAGGTTTGGTGAGCGTGACAAGATAAGAGTGCTGCATTCTATTGTTCAGAAATGTCAGATCACGGGCTTATAGTCTATTTATAGAGTATTTAAGTTGAGTTATCTGCTAAAAATAGCAACAGAAATGTCCCTTGTACAAACTACAACACCGTTTACCGACCCCTTACGCCAGCGCTATCTAACATTATTACAATATATATATATATTTCTATAAGTTTTTATTATGTTATTATATTATTTTGTTAGGTCAGTTTAACGGTATGACCAGTGGAGGGGGAGTGACTCCTAATATCTCAACTTGATTTATTTCCCCCTACTGTTCTTTGAAATCCATGGGGAAGATAGTGAAGGTTATCTGAATGCCTTTGCAAGCGATAATATCATCTTGTGGAAATAACCAACGTTATGCAAATTCATAGAATCACTGCAGCTGTTAAATAACTTGCTTATTCCTATTCGTAAACAAGATGCTACTCTTTGCGGATATTATTAATAAATAACACCGTTGGGCTCGAAAATTACATGAATATCTTTGAAGTTTTATTGACGAAATGCAAATTATTCCAAGCTGGGATTCGATCAGCATTTTACACCATAGCACCAAACTTTCACTCGCCAAGTCCATATTTTTTTCAAGATTCATTGTGTAGGACATCACTGACAGTAGAGGTACATCATCACCAGCAGCTTGCTCACAACCCACAAGAAGGTATTTTTCAAGCTTAAGAGATATTTGTAAATTTGAAGCCTCGATTCCTAGTAACTTAGTGATTTTCCTATTGTGCCCACATCTAAAAGTTTTTTACAAATGCTCTAACCATCAATGTTTTTACATCCTTATGAAGTTGCATTGCATATGAATTCTCACCTTCTCATCTAGTCCGCCGTGTTCCGGGATGGGTGGCAGTCTTGTAGGACACCAAGTTCAATCAGAGAGTGCCAGCTGATTCTTTCACCAACATCCCCATCCAAGAGGTCACATGTGCATGGGTGTGCGTTGTATGTGAATGTTAAGCTGAATATTTTTACACAAACTCTGTTTAAACTCTAGCGCTTGTAGCTAGGACCCCTATATTCAATAAGATTTAGAGAGAAAGCAACTCATATTACGCTAGGTAATTGTCACATTATTCTATGTTGGACAGGCTTTTTCGAACATGAGGATTGGGAGCTTGAAAATAATATCAAGATCATAAACTACTCTAATTGTTTCTTAGATGGAGCGTGTACAATGGCAAGATATAAACATACATCAATGTATTTTAATGCAAGCAGCATCTTTTACAATACTTGAAACGTTTTTTGATTTTGTAGACTCTGTAGAATTTGCTTTGGATTAGTATGGACCGTATACAGATACTGTTATACACTGCTGTTATACTGGAGATGGTCAGAGGATACTCTGTTACAGACACCGACCAGTGGGATTTCACCGGAAAGCACTGTGATACTCAAAAAATCGTCTGGTGAGTTTATTTGTGGTGAAGTCAGAAGATATCACCTTTGAGGTTTCAAGTCCTAGGTGCTTGTTCTTACAAAATGTTTAGTGTTGTCAAGCTTAGCCTGCATAGACTCTGCCCTCAGCCTTGACTCTTGGAAACCCATGGACATTTCACATCAAAACTATACATGGGTCATCAAAATAAAAATGTTACTTAAGTCGGCAGTCATTCATTTGCTGCGAGGAATGAGCGCACAACTCCATAAATATTTCAATCACAATCTCGACCTCCCTTCTCCCTTACTAGTGATGAATAAAATTCAATGCATGTTTGGGATAATGAGAAAATATAGAAATTAAAAACATACCATAAAAAATGTAAATATGTCGCCATGCTGATTGATTTGATATCGAGGCTTTTGCTCTAAATGACTAACAGGCAGAGAGACTGTAACATGTGCCAGTGTATAGTAGTGGAGGATAGAGATTATGAGATGTGTACACAGCGTCAGTGTGAGGAAGCTGCTGACCCAGGTTCAAAGGTCAATGCTCCAGGCATCTTACTCAAGGTAATTAGTAATTCATGCTGTTAAGGCCGATCATGAGGAATATGTTTTTGAGGAGGCAGAGCAGCTCGATACATGTGTTCTAAATAAAGATGGAGCAGTGCGGAGGTATGCACGCTACCGTGCGTTGAATCTCTGATACAAAATTGGCTTGTGTGGCTTGGGATGTAGGATGTGGCACATCAATTTTTATTTTACAAGGCTAAGTACGTTCAAGCTGCCAGGATGTCAGCCACTATATCATACCTTATCTGTCAATGTCTGCCTGCAAAATGGCGTAATGACACGCACCAGGTTATTTTTAAGACAGTGCAGAGCCACAGCTTGCTGTTTTATGTACAGACCCGCACACCTCGAATGAGCCATCCCAAAAGTTTTTTTTTAGTTGCTAGCTTCACTTTTCTGTGCACAAATTTTTCATTTTCTATATATTCTTCTTATTCCCTTGTTTTTAGAGAAGAGCTAGTATATTTAGCCGCACCAGAAGGCTGAGAGAGATGTATGTACACGGGGGAGTGTTCGGACCATACGCTAATCTATATACCGGATGGTGATAAACACAACATACTTCTTTAATAATCCTGTCTTCACTTGCTCACCGAAAAAAAGGTTCAAATTATAATTTATAAATAAATGAAGTATTGAAAGGTTTTTGAGCGATTTTTAGTCAGAGCCATCTATCTTTGCCCTTCAAATTTTGAGGTTACCTACAATGGCAAGGTGTTACTTTAGTTTCCAAACTAGTTCAGTATAGACTTCAAATGTTTACACTTTATTTAGAATACACATAACGATAATGGGATAAATCAGGATCTACAGTCTGTACAAAAAAAACAAAGAAGAGATATCTCAAGGTGATTTGGTATATCAGAAAACAGTATGAGCAAATTACTAGTGCTTACTTTTTATTTAATACAAATAGTATATGGATGAAATAAGAATAAAATAAAAACATCTTTCCTAATGGCTTTAACATTCTTATAAACATTCAGGGTTTGTAGAAGCTATTTGCATGTAACACTAATGTAATATAAGTAATCAATAACCAATAATCAATATACGTGAGGTAATAACAAAAATAACAGAGAGTCCAAGAGTTACTGAACTTGATTCCTTTTGCTTGGAGTTGGAGGTAGGTTTTCATACACAAATTATGTAACAACAAAAGTTGGTTCAGAGTTGTCTACCCTTGTCGAGTCCATCGGCGCGTTATACCCTGACATGACATTGAGTATTGCAGAGAGCAGGTACACGTCCAACTGGTATATCCATCTATGTAACTGTGCTTCTGTCCTGGTGGGATGACATGCTTAGCAGCGCTTATATAACAACCTGCAATATATAAAATTTACCTTGAATAAAACCAAATTGATCAGTATAAAAAAAACAAGGGGCTATGAAACAATCAAGTTACTGTACTGTACTGATGATGCAAATATAACACTATTTTGAAGTGTTTCTAAAAACTAGAGCTTATTCTACTTGTATATTCCTAGTGCGCATATCTCCTACAATTATAGCAATACCATTGAGGGTGATCACATTGTTCTCGAACTGAAGCAAAGAAAGGTCCCGTTAACGATACCCTTCCAGATATCCATCAAATCCCTAGTTTTAGCACTTAAGCTGTGCCGGGATAGCTGGTAGAAGCATTTCAATACTTTGCTGGGAATGTGACTGATAACGAAATGCTACTACTACTAGCTATCTTGGTACAGCTTTAGCGCATGAACCACAAATACCTATCTATCAGTAGTTAGGAAGCTCACCTCGCTTGACCTTGACCCCACTTGTAGTACAAGTTATCTCTCCATACTCATTCATCCAGCTCTGTCCTACTGGGTATTTCCTGTTTTCATAATCCACGCACTCTCTGGCTGTAAAACAAATAGAAATAATGGGAGAGGCAAAGACAAATACGTTAAAAATTTCGTTATCAGTGGAACACATACTATTGCAACTAAATTTCTATCCATTGGTCATGAATATAGGAGAACATTGTATTGCAAAATAACTCTAGACAGTCTAGAGTCCAGAGCAATGTTTTACAGAGCTTGGGCATGGAATAAAAACGACTGGCTTCATAATTACTAAAAAGCCGAGTTGAGAATATCATAATTGAGCGAAGAAATATCATTCTGTTTCTGACCTCAGACACAATCAAAGTATTCAGAATAAGTCTTACCTTGACAATGTCCACACATCCCCGGACAGAGGCTTTTCTGGTAGAACATACAGTACATTGGATTGTAGTATCCAGTCGAGCTAGGCTGTCCACACATTGCATTGTCTGCAGATGCACAAGTATCGGCTGTGGAAAAAACAAATTGGCATAAAACATATGTGGTTGGGAGCGGCAAAGTGTATTTTTGAAAAGTTGTAAACAATTTACTATCATGTTTTCTTCTTTACAAGCAATGTTGAGTGTTTTTTCAACCTAGATTTCAGAAAGATTCGATTTGCAAGATCCAGAGGCAAAGACAATATCACTTTATTGTCTCCTATGTCCACTCTTTTTACCCTTGAACAAAATGTTTTGCAGCATATCCAGTTTTGGATCAAGTTTGACATACAGCTATATAAAATACATCAAAGTAAAGCTTCCTCACCTGTGACGGGTGGTGTAGTTGGCTGCGTTGTTGTGGCTCTTTGTCTTGTAGTTGTGATTACTCTTGTTGTTACAGGCCTCCTGGTAGTTGTGATAGTAGTGGTCTCTACTTGTGCACGAGTCGTCTTATCCTGACCATCAGGTACAATGACTGGAGTAGTCTGCTCTGCGTTGTTGTGATTCATAATCTCCGTCTTTCCCGTGTTACCCTGAAATATGCGATAGGTCAACTATGGGATTTCAGTTCAAACATTATCTTTGGGTATTTTTATGATGGTTGATTGAAGTCACATGCCATTATCTTTGGTTGATATTTCCATACCACCTCCGATAACCTGGTCAGAGCTTGAGCACTTATACTCGGGCTAGTATGTGTACTATCATCATTCATCTAGAATAGTTAAACATGGTTTGTCTTGTTAACAGACAGCTCATAAAAATTATCTAGTAATGCTGGACAACTTACAAATATCGGTTGAGATGGACTGTTGGTGCTGGTTTTTAGTATACCATCGATCCAGCCCGCATCAGGCCACCTGGCCGGTTTCGTTATACTCGGTAATAAGACGGGAGTCGTTGCTTCAGTCCTCTCTATAAACGCAGAACAGAAATTTATTAGTAGGGATTATTTCAGAGCAGACAACTTACTCGTAACTGAATATTACCGTCGGCCTGAACTATAAAACTGTTCCTTGATTACAAAATTTGGTTGCTGTATTCAGTGGTATATCATTCAAATACTCTATTTGCTAGGCAGTTGCCAACATCATTGATTCTCTCTCAATGATGTCAGGACTGGCACTCAGCCATCTCTGCGTTATCCTATAATCCAAAGGCAAAAACACAGTGCGCCGTCCATTCAAACAGGAGGGATCGGCTAGCCAATGTGTTGGCTCTGAGTGGCTGTGGTACGTTGGAAAGACCCAATGTCAGATCAGATGGTACTTTCCTGAAAGTACCTATATATAAATTATAGTGAGTCTTAAGTAATGTATTTTCACTTTCAATATATATCAATAGGTGCTCTCTTTGGGCATTGGCTCTCTTTCCCACCCGGCAGCCAATCATATCAGAGCCAACACATTGGTCAGGATCAGCACCTTAATGTATAAGTTCATCACTTACCAGGACAAAGCTGGCAGGTGATTGGACAGTACTCAGATGGGACATTGACGTATCTAGCGCAGGCGTCCAGTCCCCATCTACCACCCTGCGAGGCACAGGCAAACGAGTCCTCAGCTCCGCTACAGTCCACTGTGAGTAAAAAAAGAGTTTAAAATGCTGCTAAAATTTATTATGAGACTTTGTGTACAATACTCATGAGAATTCAAAGAAAAATGGATTGATCACATGGAGTAAAGTTTATTGAGTCTGGTCGATACACACACCAATGCGGTCTTCTCTCGATCGTCTAAAATTTGTCGTCTTATGGGAGGAATTTAAAGTAGTTGGCATTCATAATCTAGATTCTGAAACTGATGGCTGGAACGCACAAACATCTGGTAGCCTCTCAGCCCCAGTTTTAAGGTCAAAGCACACTAAGAGGTTGCAACCTCAAAGGTTTGATAAGCGATTGCAACCTCAGAGTGTAGAGCGGTTTGCATGAAGTCACACTACTAACATATAAGCCTCAGCTGATCCTCAGAGGATTTTTGTGTATATAAAATCTCATTAGAGATCCGCTGAGGTGTGTTTAGACCATTAGTCAGCCATGTCATGTATTACTCACATGCACAGTTAGCGTTCTGCCTGATCCAGGGCTTATTGAGACATTCACATTGGCAGGTGTCCAGATTAAGAGTTCCGCCGTTCAGACAAACCTTTCCACCACAGTCTACAAAATTTATTAAAAAATATGAAATAACTACGGAACAAGCTCTGTTGTTTTAGAAATGGTGTTAGTCCAGGTTTGAGAGAATTAAAAGATCCCATAACCTGCTGCCTTACAGTATAATATAGATATTATGGTTCAGTCAATCACCACATTCCGAAGAATTGTGATCAGATAGTGGGTGCCGTGAGGGAGAGGCTGTAACGTCTGCGCCAATTTGCTCTCAGTTAGTATGCAGGTCAAAGCTCACCTGGGGGTTCAACTAGTCCCAGTAGTCAGTGGGCTGCAGTGGGATTCGAGCCCACGACATTCAACACTTGCATGCTGAAGGCCGGCGCTCTTACCAACTGAGCCACCTCCTACTCCTAATTTGAGATGAAATATATGATTCACTAACTTGAAATAAATGAGAGAGACATACGTACCACAGAGTCCACTCCTGGCTGAGTTTGGGCAGCTGGCGTTTTTAGGTCCTGAGTTGTAGGGTTCATATCTCGAGTTTCTCATGTTTCCACTACAACATAATGTCTACTTGTAAATCAATGTTACAAAAACACATAACAGAGCACATTTATCACATTTCCACAATCAAAAGATAACGGATGCATAACCCAATCCAATCACATTATTCAGCCATAGTAACTCACGCTGGTGCGTAGTTACAGACATAATAAGCCTGAGTTCTATTACATCTAGCATATCCACAGCCGATACGAGCAGTCTCCGCCCACACCATCTGTGTGTAGTGTCCTATTGGTCCTCCTGAAGTTTTACCTTCACCTGCAATGGTGGAACAAAAGCCATGCTACAAGACAGCTCATATAAACCGATTCGGAGTCTCTGTTTGACTAGTTTCGATTTAGTCACAATCTCATAAAACATTTCTGCGCCTTAAGTTTTCAGAAAAGTAAATGGTGTATTATATTGACCATATCAACAAAGATTCTAAGCTCAGAAGCAAAGGAAATCACAAATGTTTTACTCACCAAACTTGAAATCCTTGAACTCAGACTGCCAGTTTTTGATGAGATGGCCCCATCCTCGGTGACCTCTGCCGATATTCTGACCTACACCATAGCTACCTGGTACAGCTCTTAGTCCTGACTCATCGTGATCGTAGTAACAGTGAGACGCCCACTTCTGAGCTATCATAGCCAGCTCATCATCCCAGTACTATACAATAAAGATAAATAATTATTAATTATATGTTTAACAATCATTAATTACTCACACAAAAATATAATTTTAGTGTATAATTCGGGAGTTATTCTTTTAATGTCACTGTGTAGACAACTTCTGAAACAAAGGACTGATAATGTTTTGATTAAAAGTGAAACAAAATTACACGAACTGAAAAGGTTGACTTGGATAATTGGTCATTTTGCTGTAGTAAATACTGGATAATTCAATCCAATAAAAATTAATGATTGACCATACAGGAAAAATTTCAAGTTTAGTCTAGAGAAATGTTGGGGTCGGCTCTGTATTTTAGAAAGCACCAATTTGCACTAGCTTGGAGTTCAGAAAAAGCCATAAAGTTGTAAAATTATTAGCGAGCCATAAAATTTTCTATACAAGCTTGTGAGAAAAGGCAGACTTTTCTTTGTATTATATATGTGAATATTTAAATCCTCTAGGGCTACTGCTTTACTAAAGATGTCAAGAAGAAATAAGTGTAACATTGAAGTCTTACCATTTTCTGCATGTTAGTGGCTGATGGATGTCCACCAAACTTGTGCACATTTTTGCGATAGTAATTATGTAGATTGACGATATACTTTTGACTAGCCTCTGTGACTCCTTCCTTAGTCGGCCTCTTGTCACCCTGAGGAGGCTGTAAACAGGCCGTGTGACGAACATCTCTCTGGCGAAACTTCTTCGGACAAAGCTCCTACAAGACATGATAAAAGATCATGATATTTATAAATACAGAATCAAAAGGTTTATTGTAAGAATACATCTAAAAGTTTAAGGCCATAAAGGACCCCCTGAACTGACTGTGCAGCAAGCCGCCAATACAGAAACTAGCACTGATCAGCCATTGGCAGTGAGACCTTGATCTAAGCCAATAGGCCGAGAATATGTATCGATACATTGATGTAACCAATAAAAAAAACACAACAAATATGTTATACCAGCATAAATGACACTTTTTTCAGGGCCTCAATTTGATCTATTGTTGACCATAAGAGAAAATTTTGACTTAGAGAGAGTGGTTACTTTGGAGAGTCCTGGTACCCAATCATAGTTCATACAGAGAAATCACACGCCCCCCACCCTGCAGTGATCAAAGGATGTGGTTAGTAGCATATTTTAAAAGTCATATGCTGGGGGGACACAAACCAGAAAATAATACAGAAATGACCTTCTTTTTTGCGTTTTCCCATATCTATCTTGGGTCATTCACACAATGGTTGACATTAGTTTATGGGTATAACAGGTTTGGTGAGCAGCTGCCCTGATCCCAAACCAGGATGTTAACTTTTAGTGGTGAACAACACCATATGCAACAGATCTTGTAGGGCCTTAAACTCCTACACTATGCACTAAGAAAAATCTACTTTGATGTCCTTTCACATTGACAGGCCATCGGCTCAGAAGAAATAGCATGTTTCAATACCAAATCTAGATAACAGTGATACAGCCTCTCATATAGCATATTAAAATTATATTCAGAATTCCTTAATGTTGCTTTTCTCTGGGAATGTGCCAGAGTTTGCTTCATCTGTCAATTTCAATTCATAACGATGCCACTCATTAGTTTCTGGTTAAATATGATTTAACTCCAATTAAATTTTGTGACAAATCATATAAGTTCATATTTCATTTCTTTAAAATTAAAACCAGGACATTACATAACATGTTCATTAAAATCCTTCAACTTGTCACGAAGTTTTGTTTTGAAGTGAGAAATATTTAGAAGCTGTCAAGTCACTGGTGGGAAATTTCACTGCTTGTCAGCTCTCACCATCTGACAGTTATCAAACCTACCCTCTAACATTATCAGTGTTAATTTCATCATGTAATACATATGATTCGACATTTAAACAAATTGTGACCGCAGCCCAGCTGTCCTATGTACCACATTATACGCTCAATGATAGTGAGGAGGATGGAGACTACTCTTACCTCTATTGGAAGCTGTCCCTCCACAAACGTAACCACAAATCCAGCTGAAAATAAACAAAAATAAAATATTTTAACCATAAAAATTGACTAGAAGATAACCCTACCTTATTGAATGTTTATAATAGAAATGATTTTCTTGTGAAAATAGAGAAGAAATCATTTCTGCCAATTACATTTTTATGAACAAGTTTCCCAGCCTACAAATAAGAAATTTGTAATTTTGATTTCGCCAGAAATGCCAAGGAGCAAATTCCACAATATTACACCTAGTTACCATGTTAAACATACAAACATGGTAATAATTTACATCATCTTAAAACTATACAGCTGTGCTCTGATGTAACTAAGGATGGGCCATATAAGCTAGGGTCGTATTTGAAACTTGTCAATCAAGTATTGTTTTGGTATTCAAAAAATGTGTTCGAATAACTTATTCAAACGCCCTTTGGTAAAGAAACTGGTAGGTTTGTAAAGAAAACTCATAATCATCTCATCTTAGTGTGCTGGCTGAGTAGTAATAGTGTCAGTAAATGGAACATGGATGACTGATATAATAATAATGTGTATGGTATCGTATGCCAGATGGTTACTGTTAAATCTTTTCTTAGTGTAATCAAGTATTTAGTATCCTAGGCATAATGAAGCAACACGATCACACGGATTTAGCATTTGTGGGAAGTCTATTAATATTCCCAGTAGAAGGAACTGAGCATCATTAAAGTGCAATAACATATATGACCAGGTCAGTCGAAGTTATATAACATGATGACTTTAGTATTGTAAATTTTTATTAGCCTCTTATCAAAAACCCATTAGCGATGAAAAAGAGCTAATTGATTTTTGGCATGAATTGTTCTTTTTGCTGAGAGTGATTGGAAATATAACAGGAACACCATTGAGATATTGATCTATCAGGGAATACCCTGGCAAGATACACTTGTATCCCGGGTGAACAGTATTACACTGCTTGATAGAAAAGAGAGCACAACTTCGCGTTTTGGTTTGAAGGTTTAGGAAGGACTGCATGCATATCTAATAAGTTTATAGATAAGCGTGTTGTAATTAACTAATTCCACTGTTGTGCTGGAAAGGTCAAGTGCAGTACATATCGCCTTAAGTCATGAATGATTTGCTTCCAAAAATGTCACCATTATTGGTTCACCGTTTCAAAATTAAACAAGGACAACGAGAATCCGGATATTACTCTATCCTAGCCTTGTCACTCAGCCTAAACAAAAAACAAAAGAGTGGCCGCGTGACAAGGCTAAACCTATCGAATAAACTTGTGGTAATAAGTTCTGATTTTTTATCAATTGTATTTCTGAACATCTTATGACAGCTGCCTTGGCATTTTATGGTAGCCCTACAACTTGTAGGTTCCAGAGCAAACTTGCAAAAATGTAGATAGAATGAGGCGATCTAGATTTTTTCATTGTATAACTTACCGAGCATGAGTGTGATAGTCAGCATATTTGATTCTGCTGGTTGTCCGATTCAATGAAGACAGATCAGCTTTAACAACGTAAGCCGTGAGTAGCGTCAGCGAGGATCTAGACCTTGCGTAAGACAGCAGACTGAATGGTAAGCTTTTGATGCTGACGATGGTGGTGAGGCAGCTGCCGATGTATAGATTAAAATGTGTGGGCTGATAATTGTACTTCTGCTGACTGCTGACAGAATAATTATTATTTTCTAGAAGAGTTGATCTAATAAACAAATTTGCTGTCAAGAGCTTCACACCGAGTAGCTGAATTTAATTTGTCTCTCCGAGAACTGCTCTTAATTAGGATAGCTAGATGATAAATGGTCGCTTGATACGCGGCTCTCAAAACTTATATACTCCTGTTTACATCTGCTGAACCTAAATACAATAAGTGTTTTCATCTGCTCAATGATAGCCTGTGATTCATGTCACAGTTGAGTGAGTAGAAGACGGGGGTGGTTGGGCATCCTGCAGGTTACACCTAGCCTTAGTTCAATAAAAAAAACCAGTGCTTTTTCCAGGCCTTAATAATACGTTCAATGATTACGGTTTAAGAGTTGCACACTATAATTTGTTGCTAAAACTGGTGGTCCGTGAAAACTTGAACAATTAACTCACTTGTATGTTGACTGCTAATCATTTGCCAGCATCTATTGCCGTCTTGTATCAATGCCATACATCATTGTGTGCTTTTGGTGCCAAACAAATTTAATAAATCTTATCACAGAGTAAGGCTATATCACAGAGTAAGGATATATCCTTACTCTGTGGCTATATCCTCACTCTGTGATCTTATCATGGCTTAGCAATTCATCGATTACGATAAGTCATAAAATAAATTCAAAACTTACAACTCTGGTAAATAAAAGGATGAGTCATCAAAGTGTGGACTGTATTACTTAATGATGCGGGAGGGGGAAGTTATTATGACATCACACTTAACAATCAGAAAACAAAGGCTTTAATAGACATGTGATACTGAGGCAATCTCCAAAACACTCAGATGGTTTTGCGTCAAAGTCATTGGAGACCCTTGAAACTTATTGACACAGCTCTTGGGTTTCGTGGATAGCTGACTGAAAAAGTCAAAAACGCAACGCAAGTCAGTTTTTCCTATGTGAAATTTGTCCTGGTACGGTATATGGGTATATTTTCACTCACAGTGATTATAGGGAATTATAGGCTAAAAATTACATTTCTGTTCAGAATACAAAAGTACAAGCCAAATTGAAATAGCTAATCCAACTGACTTGACTACCGATGGCTCTTCAGTATTAATGAGCAGCCATATGTTAGCATATTCTCTCATTTGGGGACCCTACAATAATTTATGCCTCAATTTAAATGCAATTTTTTGATGTTTTACAATTATCTTATCACAGAATATCATTTATATGAGTTTGCCCTACCATGTAAACAACCCTTAGCATTACAATTTACAATAGCAACATAGCAAAATCGAGTAAGTCATGGGGGTTTCACAGGAGAATGGATAATTTGCTGAAGAATGATATGTGGAAATTCATTGTCTCTTTTAAGCCGAAGACAAAGAAAAGATTATCTTGCACCAAGTTTGCTTCACTAGTGATTCAACAAGGAGAAAGCTGACCGCATGGACGTCAGATTTCCACTCAATTGTTCATTCGATCAGTGGTTTGGTTTTATTTTGTTGTAATTGGGATCACTGTTGAGAAATAGTACCACGTACATTGTGTGCAAAGTTACAAACACAATGTGGCTTGTTTTAGTAAACCGCTCTGCTTCCGCTTGGCGTTTGATATTTAAACAGAATGAGCTTTCAGTGCGCCGTTTTCTTTAAGAAAGATAAACAACCAGAATGTTTATTTTTTACAGCATTATATAATCGCCTGTAAGACGTAACCTAATACTCATCCTTTACAGAATAAGAACATTAACTAATGAGCCATTGTTTACATGGCCGCAGCTCTAGCTAGGTAGGAAGTGTCATTTTGTGTTGGTCTTATTTTTCCCAGGCAACCTTCATTCATAAAAAAGTTTGCCGAGTGATTAGTAATGTTATGATATATCACGTTACACAGTCCTAGCAAAACATAAAACATCAGCTCAGAGCCTGGAGAAGCATGATATGTTGTTTATTAATCAAAACTACTATATTATCAGCCAAGACGTGTAGCTAAAAATAGCAATGCACCTTGATGTGTTTTTCAACAGCGCTGTTAATTATACACGTTTGTTGTCTACTCTGAAGGCAATTTCAGAATCTAATAAATTTATTCTCTCCCAATTGATAGATCCATAAGTTTTGGCCAAAAATTTTCCCATCTCTTGTGACTGTTCAACTTGGTGATATCCGTATGGAGGTTGGAGCGGTTTTCATCAAAATTATCGCACTTCACTATTGTTTGTAAGGCTGTGTTCTTTTCTGATCCCAGTATTGTTGTGGGGACTGGGGTACAGTGCTTCTGCTAATCATGATAAAAATGAATTTATAAGCAGACTCGAAGAAAACCATAACAACAAAATAATTCACATCGGCAAATCGCAAAATATTAGCTAATTGTCTCTGAAATTATGATAAAAACATTATGACTAAGCGTGTAGTTGGACATCTGTCTTTGGTTACATGAGTTGAGCGATGAGACTGTTCATCATCATCAAACAAGCAGATGAGTAACCTCATAGTGCAAACTGTATGATAGCATTGAAAACAAGAAGTTACACGCCCGATGGCATTCTGAAGCTCTATCACAAAAACAGATTAAAATTGTGTCTTGCAGTCAATATTCTACCCATCATGCAAAACTGATTACTATTGGAATGAAAAATATCAGATTGGTTATAAGATGGTTTAACATCGTTTTTTTTATTGATGCTTGACATGGATTTGATAGGAATTGTGAGTGTTCAAAAGGATGATTGTTGTAAGTAACCAATTTAAAACTATATTTACATATCTATCAGGAGAAGGCAATCCTAAACATGGTCTATGGCTGGGGAATATGGACAGCACCTTCTACATCAAAATCTATATAATTGTAGTCCTGATCTCTTGTTTTACGGAGATAACTGTTTGTATTATTGTCTCCTCCTGTAGTCACATCACAATAGCTTGGCTCATCTACAGTCGTGTTCCTAGTTAGGAGTTGATTATTCACATATACGTTCTCCAGTTCCCTCCTCTTGTAATGAGAGCGCGTAAAAGGCGGTGCTGTGTCGTAGACTCTAGTCTCCCGTGTCTTATTTGTGAGGTGTGTGTAATCTCCGCTGTCTGGTTTATATCTGGGCACAGTTCTAACATCGATAGTTTCATACGCGTTGCTTTCCTTCCTCTCTGTGACATAGTTGAAAAACACTGTATTTCCTGCACTGAAAAAGGCTCCTAGCTTTTGGACTTTTGTTAGCTATCACAGGACAAAATTGAGGGCGTTTGTACTGTAGCCCACACAAAATATCTTAGCTCAAGATAGTGTGACAATTTAACCTTGTCACGCAACTTATTTTGGATGCAAGCTAAGGAAAAATAGAGGGTAAACTTAAACCTAAGCCTATCTGCTGAGCTGAGAGCATTAGTTTATAACCAGGCAGAGTTGCATTACTGCTCAACAGAAAAAAGGTAATCCTAATCTAATCATTGTTTCTGTTGGCGTAGGAGAGCCTTCTGCCTATACACATTTCATCGTGATCTTAAGAGTTTTCCAGATACTCTTAGGCACTTTATAGGACACATCAATGAAGTGAGTTTAAAAGTACACCTGCACTACAGAGAAGGTTGATGGGTTTGAATCAATATGTGTTTACATTTCTAAGAAAAGACAACCCTGGTCGAGGCATTACCATAGAACCACCATGCTTCTCTGCATGGTTTTTCACTCATTACTTCCAAGCTAATTGGTCAATCACATTCGTACCTTCACATTATATCCATCGATGTCTCAAATTATGTATTGCAAAGTTTTTAGGATGGATGCGCGTATCTTCCTGAGATATAGCCAGATAAAAAATGCTCCTCTTGATTTTGTTCGTTCGCTTGTTTTGATGGCTTCCTGTCGATCACATGACTTGTCACAACGCAACGCTATTTCAGTCTTATGAAAGTATTGGCTGTGGTGTTAATAGCTTTCATGGTAGCGATAAAGATAGCTTAGGATATTACTCATGCGCTATTTTGCAAACTTCATGCATTTCCATGTGCAACATCCATCTGTGTAGCACTATAGTAGTCATCATGTTGTACAAACAGTGGTAAGAAATCTTTAACCCTAATTTTAACAATGGATATAACTTTTGTCAGATGGAGTTGTCTACCTTTGATTGGAGATGAGACAACTCTCCTCTTTCAAATCTTATGATTTTCCGGCATGATGTTATGTTCTGACTTACTATCATTAACATTTCGTGGATTATTTGTGGCCGCTTTGTCCGATCCACTTCTGGGTACTGTTCTAACGTCGATAGTCTCATATGCTCCGCTTTCTTTCCTGTCTGGTTTAGCAGTAAAGAAATCTGAAAAAACACAATTCACTGTCTACTTCACTTTAATTTAATCTTGATCTGATCAGATAACGCAAACATTACAATTCCGCATCAGCTTGTAAAGACAGATTAAGGCTGTCCATATATACAGAAGGATCAGTCATCATGAGACTATGTTCCTACTTACTTGCATTGGCTTTCTTAACATTTTGATTTTGACGTCTTCTCCTGAGGGTAAGTATTATGATGAGTGTTACAACTATAGCTACAACAACAGCCACTGCACCACCAGCCACTCCACCAATCACATCTCCGCCAATCTCTGTCAACAAACGCATGACAAATAACTTCTAAACATGGAGTCATTAGACCTGGTTAACACTTGCAATAGAACTTCATGCTTTCTGTCATTCTATGAACCAGAAGATGAATGATTTAGCGCCTTTGTCTCCATGTTTGTTATAAGCAATTGTGCATTGTGTGCTCAATATATCCTAAAGGAGTAAATATTAGCTAGAGATAAACTAATAAGTAAGTTAAGCCAGTTTGGGCTGACTTAATGTTAGCTAGCACTTAAATTCGGCTAGCTGAGGTGGGAGTCTCTATACAAAATGAAGGAGATGAGTATTTGTTAGTTGGTCATAAATTTGCCTGTTTCAAGCATGCGTGGGATTGCAAAATTTTCCTTCTGCTAACGCTTCACCCCTAGTCGGAAAATTTGAAATTAAAATTAAACAGAAATTACACCTCATGTTTGATTGTTCACGCTAAATACGGTTTAATAGTCAGAGATGACTCATCACATTAGCATGGATATGACTGTAATGGATACAATGAATTCAAAAGAAGATCTGAAAGACTCCTTCATCGGACCATCACAAACCAAATTTATAAAAGAGTTGATCGATATAGGCTCGAGGTTCATGTGTATCTTCTGGTACTGATGGAATTTCATCGCAGTGATTCATACAACATACCAGATTTTGATGTCACAGATTCTGTAAGAAGACTGCTGCTTGTTTGTTCCAGTTTCTCTGGTGCAAGGTGAGTGCTTCTTCGAGAGGTACTAGGCAGTGGATGGTTTGTCAGTGGAGGTCGTTGAGACGGCGGAGGGTTTTCAAATCCTGATGTTGAATTATCCATGTCTGTAAAAGAGTCTTCCCAGCTCAGAAATGAATCAGTGCAAAATAATTGAAGGGAAGGGTAATCCTACAGCTGACCAAGCGTAACAAACATAACAAAGCCACATGACCTGGAGATACATCAGATCACTGAGTGTGTAGATAGTTACACCCTGGAGTAGTAGGAAGTAACTCACGCATGATCAGATTCACATGGAGTTGTGTGTCAGAGATGTAGCGTTGACCTTCCTCGTTAGGTAAAATCTTAGTTATATTCACCAGCATCAAAGTTGTTAATGCTGCACCATGTGTTTGATGACCTCAAGAATTCCTGAGGCAGTTCCTGAGACATTTAAAAAGATAAATACCGGATTAGATCTGGACAATGGCTGCAGTGTTGTTAAACTGAGACAAACCTTTAAAGCTGATGACGATCGCCAGCCTGCTGTCTCCTCCTTAAGCTTAATGTCTATTTCCGCCTACAGCCTTAGAAGGAGGGATTTTTAGCACCACCCAGACTGTATGAAAGATTGCGGCAAAATCACGAATCCTCACTCAAAAGATCACAACAGATTGGTCACTTACTGCCTGAAATTAAGAGTTGCATTATGGGTAAAAATGAAAAACATTACCCTGTCGCTGTGTCCGAACGTTTATCACTTGTCTTTGTCTAATACCTGCAAGCATTTCTCTTGGTTTATTATGTGCTATCATGACAGAGCATTTATTTAGAATACAACAGCACCGATCTGATCGTAATGTCTGCTTCAGTGCAGTGACATACAGTTACATCAATGCCATCTGTCTAAGTGTCTTTGCTTACATCAAAGATACTATATAGAGTACATAAGCTATATGGTCACCGGGTACATTCGTATAAACTTGCTTATGTCACATGTAAACCATTATATTAGTCACTACTGCAGATAATAACATCACAATAACCAAATTCAGTGGACATAATAACATGGTTTGTTGATAATGGAACCTTCAGCAAACTTTGTATATTATAACCAATAGCCATAATCAGTGATTTCACGCGAAATTGGATGCTTATCAACGTCATAGCACATTAAACTGTTTGAATTTTCCTACATCCCCTTAACCATCCGCTAATATAGACAAGGAGACACAACCCTAATCATCTATCAACTGTTATTCATACTGATGTAACAACGTATCAACTCCACTGTCTTTTCAATAATTTACAAGGGCTATAGAGTTACTGCAGTAAGATGTTGCTTAGGGGAAGGGGGTTCTACGACAAACATTGAGCTGGTCATGCTAGATATGGAAACACAATTTAATTAATCTGATTTTTCATACAACCGTGATCTGTTTACTCGCTTATTAAATCTGTATTGTATTGAAATTTGAGTCAGTAAAGCACTTCATTGGTTGGTGGGTTTTGTCACTACTACAACCAGCCATATAAGAATTGAGCATATACAGCTGTTGGAAGGTTATAGATATGCATGTTGCTGCTGACCCAGACCAAGATTGGTCCATTTGCTGTATTTGGAGTTGCTCCCCCCGCTGCTTGACTAGAGGAAGGGGAGCAAATGAAATGCAGGCTAAGTGGGTCAAAATTGACCTTATGTAAATCTACATAATAATTGGGGGAGACAATCTTAAAAGGAAGAGGGCGCTGTTGAGTCTGCCTGCCCTGAACAGAACTCAGAATCTATCAGAAAATCAATGCCGAGTTATTGCAGAGATTTTAGCTGTTGGACTTTAGGAGTGATACAATCGAAAACTGTGTTTTTCATCTTAAAAACCAGATTTATTTACATAGATCTGATTGGTGTCTAAGAAAAATGGAAAGAAAAGATTACTGCTGGAATAGAAAATAAAAACCTGCTTGTAACAACCTCATAGCATTAGCACCATTTCCCTAACGAGCAGCAAAGCTGTAGGATGTGAATTTGCGAGTCCCTCCTTCAGAATAAAAATTATTTGTCGTGCAAATTGTTTTCTTGCAATTGAATAGTATACAAATACCGGTTTGTGGAATCTAGGAAAAGATCATGACATCAACTAGTTTCTTTTGACAAAGGCATATAGCCTACTACATTATTGTAAACCATTTTTGAGCCTTATTTTCTCTAAAGAGTTTATAAGCGTATAGGTTTGTTAGCTTAAAAAGTTTAGATTGCTTATTTTACATACAATATTTACAAATAACTTATGTGATCAACAAATAACCAGTGCGTCAACAGTGAGATAATTATAAAAAATGAGACAAAGATTGTAGAGCACCAATCGGAATTGAGAACTCGATGTGTAGAAAAAATATATAACAAATTTTTGGTGAAAAAGTCTGTGAACAAGCATCAATGGAAATTGAGAAAAGCTTCAACTGAAAGACAAAAGCTGCGTCAAAAATTTAAATCATCGTGATTATGTGAAAGGAGGATGTATGAGTATATTCTCAATATAAAACCTGAGTTTGAAGTTAAAAAGCTTAATTTCAATATTATAGATTAGTACTATAATCATATTATCAGCTACATATTAAAACTTACAAATTCAGTGATTAAGATCGACTTGAAGCATCAAACATATCGTCTATTTTTTTACATATATAAAAAAGGGATGACAAGAGTTAGCTGCTTAAGAAGCCTATACCAGAAGCAAACCTTCCCGTACCCTGTCTAGGAGGAGGAACACCTGCCGGTGCCTCCACACTTACATGGGGTAGATTAGCGTTACAGCTGGCATTCCTTGGCCTGAGCGGGAAATCGATATGAGGAGTACAGTAATCGAATCGCGGTACTAGTACATCACCAAACATTATTTGCGTGTTCGAAGGGTTTGGCAAGGAAGGCGCGGCAAATATATTTTGTTTACTGATGCGTTTGTATTGATTGATTCTAGCGAGGAGCTTTTGGACAATGTCAGGTCTGCTGTTGAACAAGTCCCTCTGCTCAAAGGGATCCTCTGTGATAGTAAATAATACAATATGATGTAATAGTACATAAATACACATAAGATAAAGATTTTGATCTCGGGCCTCACGAGTTGAAAATCAAGAATCTGACTCAGGAAAGGTCCTAGCTAGACAGGAGCAAAGTTACAATGGATTGATGAATCTATTAGTGGCGAAGAAGCATAAATTTCCGTTATGATGAGCATACTCTTGCCTGATTGAAATTGTGTCAGGCAATCACTAAATGGCAATCACTAAATTCACAGCCTTGTTTCTGAAGACTGTTCACACCTCGGTCAAATACCATTCGAACATGCAAGTTAATATTACCAGAACACAAATCAGTGAACAATAGGCTGCCTAACAGGTCAATAAATCAGATGGAAAACTTTTGACTTTCATTTCGATTGTAGCTAGTTTAGCTTAGTTTAGTTTATTATCAGAGCCAATACTACCATGTGATAAGAAAAATGGAACACAGGGTGCTCTAGTTACCTTTAAGGTTGAACAGACACCTGGCGATGAGACCTCCTTTGTTATCCGGATCTGGTTTCATACATGAGTCACCAGTCATAGCAGTGAGGTTAGGATTCTCAGCCGGTATTATCCATTTCTCTGCTTCCTCTTCGTGCACGGCAGAGGCAAACTTACCGTATATCAGCTTCCAGTCTTTCCACCTAACAAAAACGAGAATCAACACATTTATTTATTTCTTTTATTTATTTATTTAGCCACTTAAATCACTGATCAAGCATATTGAAGGCAATATGCAAATAAGACCATGTGGTACACCAAGTAGTCAGGCCTCCGTTTACAGTAGATAGGAAAAATATTATTTCACAGTCGAATTTATGGAAAAAAATTAATTTTCTGGTCAGAATAATATTTCGTACTATAGAGGAAAGTTTTAACGGAGATACTGAAGCAATTTTGACAGCTGGCAGTAAGGCTTATTTCTATCCTTCAAAGTTGATCATTATGTGAATCAGCATGCAACTAGTGAATCCTCCCACAGAAAAGATCCTACATTCATGTTAAAATTGGCAAGATTAAACATTAAAATGAATAGAGAAATTTAGGCGGTAACCCTAGCCAATGTGTTGGCTCTGATCTGATTGGTTGTTTGGTGGGATACAGTGCCAATGCCAGCTTATTGAAAGTATCTATTGAGATATAGTGAAAGTGAAACTGAGTTACTTTCACATTGACTATAATGTATCAATAGTGACTTTCAGGCTTTGGCATTAGCTCTCTCCCTCCCAAAGCCTATTAGAGCTAAGACATTGGCTACGGTAACTGGACAGCTTCGTGTTTATCATTGTGGGTAGAGGATATGTTCTCAAGAATCTGATGAGAACATGCATGACCAATAAAATAATAGGCATTCGTCTCTAATATAGGAGCTCAATGATAGCCAGAGTTTAGGATTTGCCTACACAGCAAACACGAGGAGATAATGCTAAAAGTGAAAGTCACGCTTTAATGCAGCAAGATACAAATTCTTAATCTCCACATACAAAGCATTGGCTCCTAGGCCAATTTACCTACAGTTTCTGTCAAGCCAGGCACAACATCCACAGAAGTGATATTTGGTCTTGTGCAAACGGGACGGGTTATACAATTTTAGCGTAGTCCTATTTACGCCCGTTACACTATGTCTTCTTATAGCAACCCTCTCAAAGAATACTCAAATGCATCTCAATCAACATCACACTAACAATGAGAGTATGATAACGATGCTAACCTGAAGGCAGCGTCCTCGTCACTACACTCTGACAGTAGAGGTGGCACAGTGTACGTCGTGAGGCCGACAAGCATATCCTCTCTGATACTGTACTTATGTGTACTGGACTTGTACCAACGCCTGAATAGATTCTTCTTCTGGCTCACACCATCCAGACCATCTATAGATAATTAAACATGTAACAGATTCGCTTGTTTATTGATTTTTTTTATAAATTAATTCACAAAGTCTTCATCATCAAAATGATCTTCTACCAAATGTGCCAAGGCAAGCAAAATATTTCATTTCTATAGCATCGCTATCAGCTTGCAAGTCATGTCAGATGGTACTTTGAAAATGCTTATTGGTATAGTGAGTTTTAAATTTATTCAGTTTAACTTTCACAATATCACATTATAGGTGCATTCAGTGACCTGACATTGGCTCCCAATCATATCCAACAGTCAATAAGATCTGCGCCAATAATATGGGAGACTGTTTACAAGTTTACATCGTTAAATTGTGTCAAGCCTCGTGATGATGTGGTATAAAGGTGAAGGATGGTATGTTGCTTACTTATCGGCCTGTAGTGAGGATCGACGATATCGAGGAATGTCGGTACCCAGTCGGTGAGGTGCATCAGAAAGTCTCTCTTCTGGCCTCTGCATGACCTTATAAGCTTCGGCTTGAAGAAGATAGTCGGAGATTTCGTTCCGCCATCAAAGAATGAACTTTTAGCTCCTCTTAGTGGGTAGTTATTACCGAAGCTGATGAATGGGAATGCAGCTGGGAAATTCAAGTCTGCTGACGGACCTCCATTCTATAAATAACACATAAGGAAAGGCCTGATGATTTAGGGGAAGACAATTCTCAAAAATAGTCAAATATGAAAAAAAAACAAGAAATATGAAAATTGCCAGGTCTAGCCCTTGTTTTCCTTGTTTGTACATAAAAGAAGAAAAATGTTTGAGAAAGTGATAATAATTAATAAGGAATCCGATGGCATTCAACCATATTACCACTATCCAATTGGTTTCACGATGGTTGATCATGGATGTCACCTACCAAGAACCGAACGACGTTTGAGCACTTCAACTGTTTTGATCATACAACTTATCAGGTAAAACTTACATCTGAGGTGAAAACAATGTAGGTATTGTCAAGCATGTTCTCCTTTTTGAGAGTCCTGAGGATAGCACCTACCACGTCATCCAGAGCAGATACTAAACCTGGTAATCATAATAAAATTTAAGATAAAAATAAGTAAAAAAAACCAACAAGAGCAATAAAGAGGAAGGTTTATGATATAGTCTAAGTGCTCAGACTGCTACAGTGAGTTTGTGACGTAACATTATCAACCACTCAATTTCAGTGTGATTGATAATGAAAAGCCACTAACTGACATTGTAGCTGTCTTAGACTAGGAATGATATAACATGGAAAGGTGAACCACAGTAGTTTGGCAGCAACTTTAAAATGCCAAAGACAATCTGACCATCTTCTTGATGCACCCAGCATCGAACAGAGTCAAAGTTTCTGTTGAGAGCTAATTCAACGTAAATAAAGTTGCCATGAAGTTGTTTTTTTTTTAAAAACTTTATTTGCTATTCAGTGCTCATTATGCTTATATAAGACATGATACAACTAATCTATTTAGCAAACCTTTGTACCAGGTAAGGGTGGGCAGGCTAGAGTTACGTATGAAGAGCTCACCTCCATTAGCAGCATGGGAAGTGACAGCAATTCAGATCTGCAACTCTCAGATTAAAAAGCCCGAATGCTAACCACTACACCACCCTGCCTACACCACCCTGCCTACACCACCCTGCCTACACCACCCTGCCTACACCACCCTGCCTACACCACCCTGCCTACACCACCCTGCCTACACCACCCTGCCTACACCACCCTGCCTACACCACCCTGCCTACACCACCCTGCCTACATCACCCTGCCTACACCACCCTGCCTACATCACCCTGCCTACACCACCCTGCCTACACCACCCTGCCAGCCCGTTTGACTACACGTTCGGATGGAAGAGTTAACCTTACCTAGAAACTTCCTTCTCTGCAGTTGAACAGGATCATTCTCATCCAGAAAGTCATGTCGGGAAAACATTCCGCGAGTATTCTGAAAATATCAATGTATGACAATGCATACTCTAAATAAAAGTGTTTCAATTTGAAATTTGGAAGATCCATTATAGGTAAATATATTCCCGAAGAAATATTTTTTATCAACAGATTTTCACAAGGACAACAAAATGGACTAAATTTGCGGTCTAAATTTGGGAACCAAAATTACGAACTAAATTTGCAGGAGGCTCCCATGGTGCATTAAAAATACAGTATAAAGGAAGCACAATAATGATGACAGTGATGGGCAGAGAGGGCTGCTATGATTAATAACAGGGTAAATGCATCCATAAGTTAAATTGCCTTCTTAAACTTTGAAATAAATACATAATATTATCGTTTTACTGTCTTAATGAACATGTGGCCTGTAGATTGATGAATATGTTAGTGTCATTCAGGTCTCAGTTGGGCTGCTAACAACTGATCACTCTCACTTCATCTGGTTAAAACAATTAAAACTGTAGATTGTTAGTCACTTTGGACATAGGATTTCCTTAACCAAAAATTAACTTAATGGGCATCAAAAATTTTAAGGAATTGTCAAAACATTGATAGGGATTGATAGGGATTTAACTGTTGTGTTAATCCTGTCAATTTCTTTTTTGAAGGATACAGGAAAACAACAGAGTTTAATGCATTTTATAAAAAGACCTTATAACTATGCAGCTAAGAAGAAGGAGGTAACCTCCAAACTAAAGATAATGCAGTTCCATTATGCAAGCCGGTTTTTTTTTTTAATAAGTTTGATGACGTGTCCCACTAAATATATTGCAGTGATAGGTAATTAGGCTATATTTGAACAGAGTTATGCATCCTTACAATGAAGAATACTTACCTCTAACGGCTGATGTGCTGTGAGTGGACTGACATACATAAATAAAGGATCCTTCGTCGCTGAGCGTGAATAATTCTGTATCATATCCACCGAGTCAAGCTGATGCTGTATCTGTAAGGAAACGAAACAAAGAAAATAAATAGTTGATGATGCCACAACGTTCTTACTTGTAATCAAAAAATCGATCTCCGAGATCCTGAAATTGAACTCTGAGTTGATGTTCACCAACAAGCCATTTCAGAATTCAGAGTAGCTTCAAATAGAATCCACAGCAAATAATATTTATCTATAATAATATTCCGGTAAATAGAGTCAAATAACGGAAATTCCTCTCTGAATCTAAATTTGGCGTTTATAAATATTCAGTCTGAAGTACGTAATTAATTAACTTAAATTTTTGACACATCATTTGGTAGAATCGGAAACTATTTTCATGTAGGATACTTGAAAACAAATTCCTTTTATGCAAAACTTATATTGGTTGTTCTTTTAAGCAAAATCAAAGAGAGGAAAACCTCAAACAGTTAAAATCAAATTACTTTTACACAATATCCATCAGAAATAGTTAATTCCCATAGCTGAGCATGCCTAGATTAGGAGATTTTATGATGTAAAATATTATGTTGAGATAATCCACTGTATGGAGCTTAATCTTGTCTGATCTTGCTGTGATTCAGGCGGTAATCTCGAGTAGTAAGGCTGTGTATATGACGCAGTAAAGGAAGTACACACCCTACTCAAGCTATGTACTTTGTAGTGCAGTGTTATAGATGGTGACATAGGCTTATTTATAATCAATTCAGCTTTCTCCAGCATGGAATGAGGAAGTATTGGATACGATCAATGTCAACTGTCAACGGCTGAAATGTGCCTTGTTCGGTTTTGGCAGGTCGCTACACACCCTAGAGGATCATTTGTAGCCTAAACTCTTCTAGGATCCTTTCTAATCACAATGATGTAAGTAGGAGTCAGTAAGAGGATTAAGGGCGCTTTGTGACCTTTCTTTAGGGTTAGCCCAAATCTTTTTTACAAGACGGTAGGAATGGCAAACAGCAATATGGTGGTATCGAAACTTTGCTCCTTTTACGCCAGTGATACAGCTGAATTCGTGAATCATATATGTGGTTGTACGGCTGTCTTAAGATATAGTTCAAAAGAGTTTCTAAGCAAATCGAGTTGGAGAGAAAAAAGACCAGTTTGTGACTTTATACATCATGAGTCATAGATATATCTATCTCTATACACGATCGATACAAGTAAAGCGCTATACAAGAAATATACAAGATCTTGTATCTCATACAAGATACACTCTGTTTACATTTTATCAGTCTGTTGTGCTACATTATTGCTTTGTTTTTTTAGCATAATTTTACTTTTTTTATAAGCATGAAATAACGGCCAGTAACAGAGTCCAAAAACTAATCTCTATTAATTCAGATGTAGTTAAAGACTACCCAAAGACCAGTGCATGTATTGTTCGGGCAATTACTTGGAAAGGAAATGGAAAGAGTGCCTCCCATAAGGGAAGGTAACTCTCATTCTCTGCATTATGATGTCACTGCCTGACTATAACATGCCTTGGTCTTTGGGTAGTCTTTTTAAACATTGGACTTACCGTCAGGTGAGTGCCAATACCGTCAATAGATGGTTGATCGTTCACCAGTCTGTTCATCACACCCTGATCCGCTGCAGAGGATAAAATAAAACTTTATAAGAGAATCACCATGGGAACCACGGTGATAACAGGCAGCGCCAGGAGTTATGGAACACTACCACACTGATCACGTGATATACTATTGCATGTATGTCTCTGATCAATAGAGAGTGAACTAATGGACTTAGCGTGAGAGCCATCACAAGGAATTTGGTGTGACGACCCGAGTTCAATTTCACTTTTAGGTGCGGGTACATGTTAGGTACTCATGCTACTCATACTGCTACATGTTACTCATGCTAAATTGACTCTAATGCTCAGAGATACACATGACAATAGGGTAGTAAGTGTGTAACAATACTAAGGTTCGCTCAATGCACACAACAAGTGCCGTACATGATTCAACTCTGTAACATGTACGTTTTGCTTGTGTCTATCACAAAGTATCTTATGAGTGTTTAAAGACAATTCTTTGGGTAACTTACACCAATTGAAATATCCAGCTTGATTCTCTAGTATTCCTCTGAACTCATCAAACCCTCTGTTGGTTGGCAGACAGCTTCGGTCACACGCTCCTAGATGCCACCTGCAGAATAGATTTACACTACTGATAAGTTCACTCACATTTACTGGCTCTTAGCATCTGTCAGGTGTGTCGAACAATGGGAGTTTGGAAACAACCGCCGTGGTGAAACAGCTGACTTTTTCACAGCAATAAAAAGTTTTGCAACAATACTTGATTTGCATACTGAGTAAATTTTGTTTACAACTTTAGAAATTTAGAACTTTATAATGTGTAGCACCAAACTTCCTCTTCAAAAACAGTATAGTATGTCTATTTTGGATTTGTTGATCTAATGTCAAGCAGGTGGTCGCCATCTACTTTACCATCACATAATCCCACTTAGGTATAGCACTAATTATGGGCTTTTAAGAGGAATAAACATGCACTAAATAGCTATTTATTTTAAGTTTGTGTAATTAAGGCAAGGTGAATTAAACTATGTTATTATACACAAATGATGTGTAGTCTCTTTTTCCACTTCCATATCATGTGTCTGGTTTATCCCTGGAATCGGAAACAAGTTGAGGTTTTGATTGCTTGTCAAAAAGTGATTATTAATCCACCAAACAAATTAATTTCACATCAGTTTTGTGTTGGGTGTGAAAACCTTTCTAAATGAAGACCTGAGGTCAAGTGTATTTGGTCTGTGTTTTGATTATTTTAATGATATGGTTTTTTATTGAAATCCTGAGAAAATAATCATCAAGAGAAGTGTTTGTATAATTATGTTTTGACTACAGCACTACTGTAGTTTAGTAAATAAATCTAAATTGATCTAAGATTATCACTATTAGATTGATAGATGGGGGCTTACTGACGATAATGTGGACACACTTTGGTGGTCAACATTTCTCTGTTTGCAAAGAGGAGATTCCGATTTGTGGAATCCTTTTGGCTCCAGACATGAGATTGATTATTATTGGGTGTCAGTAAACAATTTTATTTGCAATTTGACACTTTTCTCGTGGTGCGTATTGAGCAATCCTTTAGAATTCAATAAATTGGTTTTGAGTTTTTTTGTTATGAATTATTCGGCTGTGGCCTGACAGGATCATTTATTTGCCAATCAATCATTTTAATGTAATAATTTACAATAAAATCAATTTGTTTTAATCTGAAAGATATTAAGATTACATAACAAACCAAGCAGAAACCAAAGAATGAATGCGTTCTTGTGGTTAGTAATATATGCAAAGTGGTGATTGCTTTTTGTTTCTTAGTACTAGAGAGCTAATTCTTATAACTAATGGAAGATAATTATGCTATCATCACAATTTCTTCACCATAAGTATACCAATACTTGTATCTATAGCGTATTTGTTGTACAGCTGTACAAGGTTAATACAAACAAAGGCTGTCAGGAGCTAAAGATGGGGTATTAGTGCAACAAATTCGCCATTGTTTCTTCAACCTGGACATCTGCATGATGTGATCCAGCCAAATAACACACACAACTAGGGTGGAAACATACTAAAGCAATGCAATAAAATACACTGGAACTCAGTTGTTGTAGTTTGGTTGAAAGCTTACAAATTGGCTCTTAAATTTTTACATGACTGTGTTACAGCATAGTAAGAATGAGCTTACATTTTTTTTCTAAAAATAGTCTAAGCTATGAACTGCGGTGCTATGAAAGGTGTCCAACTATCATATTATGCATCGTTTGCCGGAATATCCAAGACTAATCAGTCAGATAAATGACTGATAATTGGCACTTAGCAGTAATGCTCTTCATTGTGTCAAAATTTAATCATCAGGAAAGCCCTCAATGATATTGTAAAGGTCCTTGTGCAAAGTTGTAAAGGTCAAAACAATACACAAGCTTCACTCACTTGCCGACCATCTTTGTAACGTATCCGAGTTCTTTCATATACTGAGGCCACAGTTTATTCTCGATCGGGAGACAACTCTTACTCTGTCCAAGCTGAACCAGGTGCTGAAAATAAAACAAGTTTTGACAGAAATCGGATATCATCGATCAGTTCACGGATCCCGTCACAGTCGCCTCTGTATAATTAAAACCCTCGCAAGAAATGTTTAATGGTTTTTTTGCAATATGGATTTCCAACAACCGCAATTTGGTTCACAATTTTGAAAGGTTTTAATTTCCTGATTACCAGGTACTTTTTCACTATTTGGGCAATAAATTAATAAAAATTATTAATAAGAAAAACTATCGCAAAAACTTTTGCTGGTATTTTGGATATGATTAATCATTTCTTTGCTTAAAGCTGTTTAAAAATTTGATTTAAGAAGATAAGTTTCAAGACTCAATGTCTGTGATTATAATTTGATATAAGAAAGGGCTCTTTGTGCCCTAATCAGTAGCACAACCAGTGATTAGGACATGAATCTGATGTGAAATATGGTGAGTGTGGTTAATAATAACGATAATAGGAACTAAAACTTTATTGAAAATTTACCACCAAATCCGAGATAATCAATATCATTATGTAGATTATCTGATAATTATGTCATGGAATAGATTAGGAATTCACCCAGGACAGGCCAAAACAGAATGAAATATGCTTACACTGCAAGGGAAGGAGGGTGTCAAGCTATTTTTAATTTTGTGGAAGATCTATTCACATCCCCTATGTAGTCAAGTAGCCATAAGGATTGTGGGAAACTCAGGAAGTTCATGACTTTGCCACAATTTTTAATCTACACTTAGGTTTAGGGGTGTGTCCTCAAGTGGCTTAAAGTTGCCATGTGGTACACCATGTGGTACACAGCGACTGATTAAAATATTATACTATGGCTAAAGACTAATGCTCAATTAATCAATCATGGAGTTTTCTGTCTCATCACCAATTAGGAGACTCATTAGGACGTAATGTAATACACAGTAATGAGCTGAACAATGGGAAGTACCTCTTGCACCAGGTCGTTTAAATCAATAAGCAATCTGTAGATCAATTATGTTGACAGATATATTTAATTGAGTTTCTACCATAATGATAGAAATATACACTGATAAAACATTTAGATGTTGGCTAATTGAATTATTAGCATAGCCTATATCTGATGATTTTTTGCTGTTCTTGATACACACACAGCTGATGTTCTCACCTGCATGCCATTATTGGAGGGGTATAGTCCTGTTAGTACTGCAGCCCTCGACCTACAAATCATACATCATCTGTGTCAGTGAGAAATTTAACATGCAGGACATTAGTGTGCATGGACAGAGCGATATTTGGGTGTTGTCTTATCAAACAGTGCGTTGTTCAAATTTTCAACAGTCTCCTGAAAACTTAAAATTGCAAAGTCAGCCTTATGTATAATTGGAGAGTTTAATTAATTATGTTTTCTATTATTATGAAAAAGATACGGTAAAAAAAGGATTCCAAAAGTGTCATGTCATTGTATAGGAAAACACGAGTACGGAGCATAGATCATATTAGCATACCTTCCATGTGGAAGCCAATAGCATACTTTGCGAAAAAAGCAATCAATTGATTTTAGGGCTTCAAATAGATGAAGTTTTTTGTTGCATGAGACGAACTGAGCACTGAGTGTTTTACTCTTCATATTTCAGATGTTATGGAAGCTCTTGAGTTTTTATCTTTGGCTGACCCTCAATATGTCAAGTTGTTAACTACTTGTGATAAGTTGGTGATGAGTTTTCAACCAGCCAATAAGCTTTTTAACGCAAAAACTCAACTATATTGGTTATGTGCGGATCTGAATGAACAAGGTATTTTATATCAACGTTGATCTGGTAAGAGTTATGGCTTGAAAATTCATCATTAATTTTAAAACAATGTTGCTGTCTCACCTGCGCTGGCTTACCAAGTTAACTATATTTAATTATTGTCTTACGGTGAGCAGAGAGGCTGTGCGTGCACATCCGTCAGCTCCAGGCCATGCCTGGCCAGCCAGTTAATATTTGGCGTCTTCACGAGATGGTTGTGAAATCCAACATCATTCCATCCTGTCAAGCAAAGGAATCAGATATATGCAAAGTTCCGCAGAATTTCAAACCAGAATCATAATTAGCGGACAACACAGACGATCACCATGAGGGCTGGATGCTGCAAAGGTCATTTTTGCATATTGTAGTCTAGGTGATTGCGGGTATAACTTTGTACCCGCCCAATCCAACCGGTCCAATACTGTGGCAGTTGCGTAGAATGTTTGCTAGCCATTTTGAATGACTAGTGATAAAACAATTGTCTGAAACAATCAGTAAAAAAAGGAGGGCTTCCAGATGTATTACCGAATAGTCGTACCCAAGCCTCCAATGCCAGCTATAATTACTTTGGTTTACGTCATTCTATAGGCAAATTTCAACAAAGTAAACAGTGATTTGAAGTTTTTGTCTCGCCATCTGGAGACATGGTGAGATATATTTTATTATGACCCCTTTTGTATAAGTGTTACCATGCCGAAGAAGGATGTCTTCTATAGTTCTGACAATTAAGTACATAAACATCCTATAAAGAGAGAAACTTCAGATATTTCGCACTTTTGAGCTGTCTGCACTTAATGTACTTGCATGCAGTATCTGATTTTTTTGGCATTTACTTGATCCTGCTCAGACAAACAAAAATGTTCATTAAACTGAAATCAATCAATGTTTCTTCGGCTTTGCCAACTTCGTGCAACATAAAGTCATGACATAACGTTATATTAATAGCCTCTCCCTTAATGGCTTTACACTGCATAATGTCTTCTACTGTTGAACGACATTCACAGGGAAAAACCAGTATAGAAACTTTTTAACTGTAGGAGTATTATTGCGAAGGGATTCCCTAGCTGATCAAAATCAGATTTCAGCACCCCACCTTGCACATCCAGCCTTTGATTCTGATTTGGCAACCTCTAATGCAATCGAATGCATAGTCATAAATAATCAATGAACTAAAGATTTTCCCTTTCTATTTTTCAGCTCACTCAATTGAATTAAATAACCCAACCCAACCATTAAAGAATCATCCTGCCAAATCTACAATACATCAACTCAGGTCAGAGAGGTATTACTCTATGCGTGAAGGATTTCCCATACTCAATGTTGACTCATTATAAAATTCTACAGAGTACATCCTACAGAATTCTAACGCCAATCATGTACAAAGATAGTCAATGAAACGAAAATTGACCTCCAAAATTACCACTCAGCAACCAAATTGCACCTTTTTGGCACCAATAATTGATCATGTCAAAAAATTGGAGTCTTAATGTACCCTGCCACTGAGATTATCATACTGTGAAAAAGAAGGAATAACAAGTGCGTAATCAGTGCTAAAATACAGCTCCATTCAGGGTAATGACATAGAACACCTCCCCTCAAACAATAGGCCCTTATGTAAGACTCACACTACAAGAAGACCATATGAAACCATATCAAATACATAATTTCATGATCCGCCTTAGGACATTTGGAGGCTCCTGGCACTCGAGACTTTGTCTCGCTTAGGTTTCTTGGAGGCCATCTGTGGCGCACTTGAAAATGATTTTCGCTGCAATGGTAGTTTGGAGGACATTTTCGCTGCAAAATGTCCTCCAAACTTTATTATTGATCGTTCTGAACCCACCAACATCCTCAGAAGGAATTTTCAGTCCAATGATTAGGTCAAGCTCGGAAATTAGAATGAACATCATAGGTTTCTCTTCAACCTTAAAATTTTCCGTCAAGTTAAGCTTGCTGCATTGCTAGATGACGTCTTTTTAGATCCACACGCAATAAGGCCATAGGCCAAGACGCCTCAGCACTTTGTACCAACAATTATAATGGACAATATTCACAGTGAGTGATGTAATCAGGTGTCTATAATATCCTCAAAGGTGCCATTCCTCACTGCATACATACTCAAACACACAGCTGAGACCAGTTATTATAACACACTTATGCTCATATCACCTAATAGCGCTGCTGGGCCGCCCTTAATTATCTACTCATGCAGCAATCAATGCTGAGAGGGCGTGAATTAAAAGACAATGGCTAAGGACAGTAAAGTTCTCACAGAGTCAACGCTTTTCTATTCAACCAAGTTCTTGAGATTTAAGAACCAGAGGAGTTGAACTGTGTCTCTTCCAAAGTCTGCTAAGGTCACAATCATATCATCAACATCTCTATCTTTGTCATCTATTTTATCTATCTATCTCCATTTCCTTCTTGTAGGGATTTGGGAGATAATTTTTAAAAAAACTTTGCAAGACAAAAAGAAAGTTTCTAAGTTCTCTCTTATGCTGTCTCAACTTTTGATGTCCAGATTTTTTTTAGGATTCTCGTACATTGGTATAAGGATAATAGGAAAAATTAGGTTATATAATGGCGTGACGACCGAATTTTTTTCTTTTGTCAACCGTACTGCATATTCACCAGTCATTGAGATAGAAGCTTGATTGATCTCTAAGTTTAAAGATATTCTTCTGCTCGATTGTTTAGTGAGGCAAAAGTCCTAAAGAGCACTCCTCCCTTGTTTACCATGAGAATGGCATGAATAAATTTCTCTTGTTTAATCAGGTGTTTTTCCTAGATGATAATTAATATTTTTGCTAGCCTTTGGTAGTAAAAATCTGATTTCTAGCTAGTCATGTAGAAGGGGTCAGGGCGGTGGCCAATACCAAGGTCCTGCGATTGCTGAAGAACCTTAGTTTGCATGGGTATTCGTCATCATGATGCCTAGATGATGTTCAATATTCTAGCTAAGGTGCATTGGGAGTATATAGGTTCTTTCTAGCTGGTCATTTATAAAGGGTGTTGGCCGATACCTAGGGCCTGCCTTTTCGAAAGAAGCGTACTTGGCTGCGTGTTTGTCATCATAATACCTAGATGATAATTAATATTTCAGCTAATGTCTAGTGGGAGTGAAAAGCTTCTTTCTAGCTGGTCATCTAGAAGGGCGTTGGCCGATACCAAGAAGTAACTGTTACTCCTCACTGATACATAGGGTCTGTCTTTGCTGATGAGATGTAGCTTGCTGGGCAATCATCATCATGATGCCTAGATGATATTAATATCTCAGCTAATGTGCAGTGTGAGTGAAAAAGCTACATTCTAGCTGCTCATGTAGAAGGGTGTTGGCTGATACCAAGGGTCTACGTTTGTGGATGAGCCATCTCTGGCTGGGTAATCGTCATCATGATGCCTTGATGTAATCTGTATATACATTTAGGAGTTAGGAGTTACCAGCATTATAGAATATAAGATGTGAAATTGGTGAAGAGACCATCGAACAGATGGCTGCTGGCGATCATCATAGATTTCAAAAATGATAATCATTGTTATCTTAACATTTTAAATTCCTGGTAATCATTATAATTCTGCAAAATGGTCTTAATTTTCTAATAACCACTTATTGTATCTGACAAGCATCACCACTGATCGGCTGATAGCAGTATTTACCTATTTGTGGGACAATTTTCAACTAGATCAAAGCGCAGGTCTTGCGTAGATATTTAACTCATTAGCTTGCTAATTACTGAGATTATCTGGGCAAAGCACACTTTAGGAATGTATTACTCGTTGGAGCTTGATGGAAGCTTCAGCAAAGTTTAATGGGCTGCGAGGAGGCTGACTGTATAACACACACACAGTAAATGAAGTATCGATAATTGGCAGCCCGATAGACGATGATTGGCACATTTGTTGTGGCCACCAGGTGTGTAGAACGTCGTGCCATCACATAAAGTAAATATGGCCGCGTGACATAATCACCAGGTTTCACTTTTAAAGCCTTCACATGCCAACGCTAAACTGCCCAAATATTTGAGCTATTATTCCCAGATTCAGGGACTCATGGTCAATTAAGGTTCATTCCACTATTGCCTACGCTTACCTTCATAAGCTATTATACCCTCTACACTGCTTATGGCGCTTAAAAGACATGCAGCTCCGTGATGTGTCTCGGAAAAAATTCCATTGGCAGCAAACACCAGTCAAGGGCAAAACAATCCAGGTTCATTTCACATTTGCCTACTTTTACCTACGTGAGCTATTATGCCTCTGCACTGCTTATGGCGCTATCACGACACGCAGCTCGTGTCTCGAAAAAAATTCCGAAGTCAGCAAACGCCAGTCAAGGAAAAAACAATCCCGTCATATCCTCGTGAGGGTGGCTACCACCTGTACATCAACCCTATTAACAGGATATTAGGTGCTACTTTCTTTTGTATCTCTGAATAATGATCCGTTAGCTGTTAGTTCACGCCTACAATTACCACCTTGGACTATTGTTTTCCTAGAAACAAGCTCACCAAAGTTTTAGAAAACAGTTTGATGGCACACTTTTCTCATTAAAAGCCAAAAAATACAATTTTTGAGCATGTGTTATCACTAATGATAATACGCCACAAAGATTTCTGACAGACCCTTCTTATCGACTTCCATATGAGCAATGCCGCACCTTACATCGCACATTCAATTTTTTCCTGAAATAAATATACAGATTTAAAAAGTTCAAATGAAACGCATTGAGAATATTAATTATCTGTAAATACGTTCGTTGTTTTTCACTTACCCACATCGTCTGCCATGATAAATATGACATTAGGTTTGGGTCTCAATCTGCTGCTAGGGCACCCCTTCTTGCTGCCACCACTAGGGGGTCCCCTGCCGCCATGAGGGCTGCCGCTATTGGGCGGTCTATTATACGGGTATGACGGATATCGACTGTTATATTGTCTCCTGCTAATTGATGAAGTGTACTGCCTTGGGTAAGTAGCCTGTGTCTGTACCAGGTATAAAAGTACAGTCAATGCTGCTATCAAGTGCCTCGCCTCCATATTAATATCAGTATCTCCTTTGTGCTAGGCTGCCGATATTAAAATGAATAACTTCCTTTAAGCGATGTCTGGTTTTGTTACTTCTTAGGAAGTTTTTTATTTATTCAGTCGGCTATATGATGCGGCATTCCTGACATGCACTTCTTACTCTATCAGTGGATATCCCAAAAGAGCTTTATAAGATACTGTGTCCAGCCCTCAGAGTCACAGATTCGTGGTCTAGGTTACGTAGTATTGTATAAGCTGCCCTCTCAGCGAATCCTGCCTTCAGATTGGACAATAGTATATATCCTGACAATAGACGATTGTCTAAACGTAGCCTGTAAGTTTGAAGGATGCGAGCAGATTGAGGTGTGAGGATGGTGTTAAAATTAGTATACTCAGCGCAGAGTAATTGCTACCTTGCCCGAATGATGGATGGATGGTTGTACTTCGCATCATTGGTTCAAGTACTGTATTACAAGTGCTCTTGTGGCAGACTCCCTGCAGTGAAAATTGTCAAGGCACGCAAAGTGCTTGCAATCATTAACGGTCGATTTGATGGGTACCATTGGAGTTGTACAGTAAAAATGACAAAAACTCTCAAAGTTTCCCATCTTGAGCCATGGGAGGATTTAAATCTGCATAAAATAATGTTCTTGTAGACTGGAGGGATTACTCAGCGCTTATATGGTCTGGTTTGTCGAGATGACAAATGAGATTTCTATGTCTCATCATCCTTCTAATTAGCAGGTACCAGTTACCAACAATAATCACTAATGGATTAATTAGACTCTCCTCAGCTGCGATTACAAGCTCTGAGCTTATTATTTCCCCTTCCTATACAAGGACCGTAGTTCTAGGGGAGTCAAGGACGCTCTGCCTCTCCTAGAATGCTGAACAGAGTGGCCTAAAAATATTACAATTGAATATTCCATGTCAGAATCAGCTCATTTCGGACTTCCATTTGCCAGCTTTATCATTAAAACGCTTTGGAGGCTAGGGACTAGGGACTCAGGAGGAGCTTAAAATACCCAACCTGGTGTTACTTCACACCCTCAAGGATTTTCCCCTCGCACATACCATTTTTCCTAAACGGTCCTGTATACACCAAGGAACGCAACGAATCCTTCTCTCTCTCCCCAGTCACACTAACTGGTCACATTTATGTAGATTAATTTGGGTATATTTTAACACCTTGCTTATCCGCCCAGTGTGATAAATTCTGTGGTTGATATTAGATCAAAAAGAACTTTATAGCAGTTAATCAACACCCCAATTTGATTGATGTGGAGTCATTCTGTATAGTGTATCACCCTAAAAGTATCGCACTAAAATCAAAAGAGAATTTTCAATTTGTTATTGCACAACCTGGTTCATAAGCACTTGAATAGTATCATCACCATTTATTTAAATCACCACAATTGAATTATATTAACTACCCTTGGCAAAGATTATTGCCCTTGGTATAGGGTATTTTTAGAGCTTGATTATCTCAGCCAAGTTCCCAGGCTGCTGAACAGAGAAAATAAACCTGGGGGGCTCTGACTAATTTTCATATTCCAAAGATGTTATCATACAATATTTCACAGAAATACTAGTTATATGCCAAACATCCTGCATATATTGTGATATGTGTCAGCACACATATATCACAATCCCAGTTGTTGTATAAAATTACAAACAAAACCCTGGGAGGATTAATATTTGAAAGAGTTATTGTGAATTAAGAGAGGGTATAGCAGCATGGTTTGCAAATGTGAAGGGAGTGGTCGTCGTGCAATGGGTAGGGTACAGGTTTTTCAATCGAGAGATCCCTGTGGAATACGGTGGTGTCAGGAAGGGCATGCAACCTCGATTGCTCCATGCCACAATAGGATACAGTCCTTAGATCGATACTGATACAGGAAAAAAAACAGCAAGGTTTACCACAGTCACGGTTTCACAGGGTATCAAAACTATAAATGAACGCAAGTTTATACCAGCATGGTTGAAGGGGTCAGCCTTGGCCTAGCGGTTTTTGTGTGACAGCATGGTCATTAGTTGGCACTCCAGCCGGCCATGGTCATCATTTCTGATGATCATGACCATAATTTCAGTTATATTTTTCAGATCGCAAACCACATAAAAGGGTGTGTGCAGATTCTGCAACAAATTTATTCAGTCACAAACCACTATGGTAAACAATCCGCCAGTGTTTAATTTTATTTTATGTATGAGACAAGTAAGACACCTGTGGACTCACATAATTCTTGGAAAGCTGTATGTAAATTATTGAGCTGGCATGAGAACTTGTCATTATGAAAACTCATCTCTTGGGTTTTTATGACATTGTTGATGTTTACATTTGCAGCTTGTGGAAGTGTCATGCTATTAGCAGATCAAGGCAACCCTCACATGAAGGGAAACGATTCAAACTAACTGTGTCATTATGGGTTCTAACCTCTCTGTGGATCCAGACTCATAGCCGAAGTATGAAGTCATATTAGCCTAGCGGCGAGAGGGGGATGGTTCATATTCACAGTCTGGACTCTCCCTGTTGACAAAAACTTAGATACATATGGTCGCAGAATTACCTGATGTCACATTCCGTATCTGCATGGGGACAATTCTTGACACTATGATTTTGTGATGCGCCAACAGTTCAGCCCAAGAGAAATATGCCAAGAAGATCAAAACTTGGTCGCCAGCATAAATTTCCATTTGATAAATCTTAAATTTGCAAAAAGATTCACCAACAGTATTTTTTGCGTCAGATTTGCATAGGGTGTTTGCTTTTAAGACCTAATGTTGGCGTTCGTGAATTTTACCCTCGGCAAGATGTTGGTTACAAATATGAGTGCAACAATATTATAATATCTAGGATGCTTGTTTCTGGGTTCTGTGATTAAATACTGTTTGGTTGATCAATGTGGTGTTTTGTAAGGATCCTGGGAAAAATTCCTATGCAGTCTTGATGTTACAGTTTCTTATTTTATTTTTTGTATATTTGTGTCTCAACTCCGTAATGACAGGGAGGGATTATTATTCATTTGACGCAACTACACTTGATCTTATATCCTCTCTACTCAGTTACAGAAACTAATTTTTCTCCAATGTAGATGTATCCTGGTTTGTCAGAATTTCAAAAGCTTTGAAATATCCTAAATGTTCGCAGTCTGTTATGAAACAGTAGCATACAAGGATTCACATTCAAAATAGCGATTGAGCATAATATAAAAACAGGCAAAGATTTAGAGGATCTTATGTGATGTATGGTGGGTTTGACGCATCACTTCATTGCTATTAACTCAAATAGGACAAAAAAACGTATAATGGTAATCAAATTAATCCATTTGATTGGTGTTTGTTAATTTCTGCAACATGTAACATATATCTTAGTTGCATCATGTAAGTATTTCCTCATGCCAGAAATATGCACCAAGTAAGTAAACTGAAAACAAATAGAATTATAAGATTAGGAATAAACCAAATTAAAGCCAAAGAATCTAAACACTAAATACCTTGACTGACCCTGATTTTTAACCGAATCAGCTTAATCTTAATCTTAACCAGGTATAAAGACCATCAGTTTATTGGACTGGACCCAGACATGATCTGTTTGAACCCTCCTTCTATTCTTCAATATTCTTAGTGATGCATTGTGGGTAGACAAGCTATTACAAATCTGAAACTGGATCAGAAGGAAAACCTTGGAGAAAAGAAAAAGACACACGACAAGAAAATAATTATACAGTAAATTATCCTATCCTCATCATTATCACATAAATCAACTCTCCTGCAGTTACGGCATTAAGCTGATATGTTTATTTCCAACTGCCAAGAGATCCAGAATAGGCTAAATTAGCTGCGTTGCATAACACTGCCTCCTCTATGCTTAGAATAGTGGGGAATAGTGGTGGAGTAAAATTTTGTGGTGAATAAATGTATCACTAATTACGACACTGCACAGTTAATGAGGGACACAACCCTGGCAATGAACTCCAAATAGACTGTTTGTTGTCAGTCTGGTTCAATGTGACTTGAGGATGAATTTAACCAATGAGTTATATTAGGTGATACTTGATAGGTTTCAGCTAAAAGATATGAGAGGCAATTGGATAATACTGCTAATAGAGTTCATGAGCAGTAAATTCATATTGCTTAGAACCTTGCAACCTTTCCTTTGAAGAATATATTCCTGGTTCAATATGAATTGAAATGGATTTGACCACAGCCATCCTTGCAGATGTTGCGATGGGTGCGAACTGTCACCTGCCCAACGAAATGACTTTATCTCTATGAAATATTCAGACGGGAAACAACGTTTTTTCCATGAAGTTACGCAGTATATATTATACCAGTCTGTTTATTTACATGCGGATTTGTTCAGCTTCTGTGGTGAATTCAAATATTGCTTCATAATTGAACTTCCTTTGCTAACAACACATTTATATCTGCTCTTTATTGATACAGGTCGATCATCATGGCTCCACTTTAACCCCCACGCACTGCACAAGCCTCTAGCTAGATTATATACCAAAGGAAATTTGAGGTACTTTGCATACAGGGATTTTTCTGTATTTAGAGATGGACTGGCTCACATTTCAACCACACTATAAGACGTTGTTTCGGTGTATGTAATTAATTGCCTTTGGGAAGTATGAGCACACCCAAGTACTGACAACCCTCTTCCTGTATTAGCATCCATATAAATATGATAATTGATCCAAGGGATTAAATACCGAGAAGCCCTACCATCCCTAAGTGACCACTGGTGCAGTCACGAGTCAGACGCTATGAGTAATGTCTCTCGGAGCAGACTGTGAGAGAATAGCCCAGAGAGCAGGCCTGTAGTTCAAGGGGAGGTATGGACGCTCTTCCTCCCCTAGAATACTCAATAGAGTGGCCTTAAAACACCACAATTGAAAAAAAAAACATATCAGAATCAGGTACTCTGGGATTTCCGTTTGCCAATTATATGCCTTAATTTGCTTGGAGAGGAGCTTACAGCACCCCTCCTGGTGATGCTTCAGACTCGCCTCGGACTTTTGCCTCCCCTACCATTTTTTCCAAACTACGGCCCTAGACTGTGAGAGAATAGCACAGAGCTGGTGGCTATCATTGTTCTAAACGTAGTAATTAACCTTCTCAGAACCTCCACTAGAACAACTGGGACAGAATTTAGAGCACTTAATACCAGGCTGATTGGTCTTATATTGGGAGGAATGGCCACTAGATAGCCTGTCATTATAGAATGATGAATTGTTTTAAATCCAAGTATTTTGGGAATAAGTGATTTGTCATCCAAAAGGTGTTTATCTGGTGATGTAGCAAAAATTACTGTATTAACCACCAGAGAAAGATGTGCTAAATGATCAGTCTTCAATAGTAGGAAAAATGAACAATTAATCCTTTAATACTGCATTCCAACGACACAAATATGGCTCAAGTATTTATCAACAGACTCTTACATCACAGACGTTCATCACTGTGTAGCCTGTATAGAGCACACAGTGTAAAACTTTATGGTAGAGTACCAACCAGTGCTGTATAATAACTATACTGATATTGGTGACATAGATAGCACAAACTTATACCTCAACCGCTAAGAACATTGTGAGATCCTTTTTTGTCAAGATAAAATAGTAACATGAATCATGGTGTCGTACATAACGTTGCAGTAATGTTGTGAGGGCACTTGTTTGGATCAGACTAGATTCTTTCCAAGTTAAGATAAAATAATAGATAAGATATTATCAATCTTTTACTGTATCTTATCTGGAAAAGACAAATGTGTTAACAAATGGCAGTCATGATGATGTGGAAATTGGGATGGTAAAAGTCCATGGCTAACTTGGCGTTAATACACGGAAGCTGTTATCTAGTACAATCTTAACAAGTGCTCTCACAACATTAGTACAACGTTATGTACACACCATGATTCATGTTACTAATTTATCTTGAAAAAAGGGGTCTCATAATAATTCTTAGCGGTTGAGGTTTATGTTTGTGCGATCTAATATTTACAGGCTGGTATATCCAAAATAATAACTGATGAGTACTGATCCCTCAGTCAATCAAGCAACAACAGGTTAATCATTGGTACAAAGGTGTGCTTACTGACATGCTTGCTTGGATTGGATTAAGCCAACGCTGTTTTGCTAATCAGGGCCAACACCCAGCTGACATCACCCGTAGGCTTCATAACAGATTAAAATTGTTTATCGGTATATATATATTTTATTAACCTATTATCATTCAGTCTCTGTCTCCACAATAACAGCCATATGAGCAATCACTAGGATAATGGTGCTTGTCGAACAACCACTGATAGCCTGGCTCAGTGACTTATCATTTCTTTTCCTAAAACAGATTGTTCATGAAGTCAATTGACCTATGGTTTTGTCTCTTATTGACCTCGCATATAGAGCCGCTGAAATGGTAAGCAGGCGGCACTGCTGTACGACTATGACATGATAGCTTGCCTTAACCAAGGTCATATTCCAGAAACACAGAAAGTTGTGTTGAATATAGGTGTTGAAAGTGATTGACAAAAAAAACTGTGCAGGGAGTATTAGCTTTTCCAAGTGCCAGCTTTCACTGGTCTCAAGAATCTAGCCCCATTATCTGCAATCGGATTGGCTTCTTTATTACTAGCAGAATAGTAGCCAATGTTTTGCTCTAATTGGTTGAATGGGTGGGTGAGCCCTCCCCAACCAAACCAATTAGTGCCAACACATTTTCTACAAAAATTAATAAAAAACTAAATTAGTAGCAGTTTTGTGAGACAGCATTGTGTAGGCAATATGATACTGACTGAGTTACATGTAACAGTATGTATAATGTACATAACCATTGAGTAGTCTTATTAAAGAGAAGGTACATGAGTTTTCCAGAACAGGCCTCTTCATGCTGGGTTTGTACCAATACTTGATAGCGAAAAGTATGAGAGCTATCTGTAGTTGTCTAGTGGCAAAATATCAGGTCAAATCAAAATAGTTTCCCATAAAATAACAGATGAGAGAAAAATGATAATGGTTGGTTCCCTTAGCTTGATAATCAAGTTACTAAGCTGCTCCATATTTGGTTAAAATGGTAAAACACAAAACCCTGACTAGCGAAGTTGCGTTGAATGCTGACCAAGAAAACGTAGCTTTCTTTCACCAAAAAAGATTGGAGATTTTTTTACGCTGATTGACTCTCCCGGGTAATCACGTAGCTGTATCCATATTATCGGTTGAATTCCCATGACTCCCTACAACAACATGAACGGTACAAAGTTTATCATTGATAAACGTTTCATTATCTCTAGCACTCAAATAAATCTGTAACCATTCACAGATCTTGTCTCAAAAAGACACTATACACTGTAAGGGTTCTGAGTCTAATTTTATATCAAGTTAAGGTTGTCAATGAAGGGTTAAGAAATTATGCATATAAATATTCAGTATATAAGAAAAAAGTTATCATCCCTTGCCATAAGAAGAGACAACTTCTACATGAAATGAGTAGAATATAGTGTTAAGAGTATTAGATATAATATATCTACTACTCTTAACACTATATTATTACTCAAACATCAGATAAGGTTCACCAAATTTGGGAAGGTTCCATTGACACCAACTACCCCAAACAGTCTGAACCGCAACAGGCAGTTTTCTTCAGATAATAACTCTTCATCCCATTGGCCCTAAACACCCTACAGCATCACCAGAATAATTACACGTACCAACTCTACACAAGCACTTGTTTCAAAGGGCCTGACTATTCCTTCAGGGTTAAGTTAAGAGAGATCATCACTAACCGTTTGATTGTGTGCAGTCTTTGATAAAGTTAGCTCCTTTCATCATAATAACAAATTTACAAGTCTGCATATTCCTAGAAAGCATTTATAATAGATATTTTATAAGTGTGTAAGCCGTCCACCTCATTACAGTAATGGCTTGTGTAACCAAGGAGCAAAAGGTGTAACTAAGAAACTGTCTATGTCGATGTCTATTTACAAAAAGCGTAACCATGTGGTTGGGTCAACTACTTGGTTAACATAGGTAACAAATGGCAACCATGTTCATGCTGACTGCAAACATATATTTGTCTCTTTTTGCTGTCTTCTATTTTTGTGCAACTGAACAATAGCTATAGCTATAACTTAAATGTTGGAAACTATGCGCTAGTGCTGCAAAGAAGAAACCATCCAGCAAAATGTGAATAACCGAACAACAGACCAAATCGAATGTTTTCTACTCTACTTGATAACTACCATTTTCTTTGATGTATCATTTGTGTACCTGAGCAATGAACTCATCGACCTGAGCAATATAAAACTTTCTAAATGTTCAAGGATGCAAGGTGTTATATATGTTTGACAGGTAACACAGTTTCTTACTTTGCGTGCTCTACCCAAGGGTCATCATCTTTCTCCCAGTTCTCCAGGTTAAGTCCACACCAGAAACATTGAGTTTGATCGATGGCCCCATTAGGGCCTGAATCTCCTCTCCAAATGAAGCCTGCTTCAGCCAGTAAACGTTTGTGAGGTACACCC